>OY744482.1:88660341-91060341 GCA_963556165.1 Tipula helvola
TTTATCCACATAGTGTTAAGACCCAAAAAATTGAGAAGAGAGAAAATTCGGTTATTTTCAAATTTATTTTGGCGTTCATTGAAACATTAAACAATTTACCCTTTCTCGTTTAAATGTATAATATAGTATTAGAGATTGGTAAAAGTAAAAGTATTTTATATTTTAAGATTAATCGATTCCGTTGGATTCAATGTCAGTATTGTAATCCATTTATTTTTATTTACCACTTTTAGAGTGAATGTGGGAGAGGAAATATATTCGCCTGAGCTAAATTATATATGTTTGAGGTCGCGTTTATCCAATCGAAATGAGATGAACTCTAAATAAATAATAGTGCGCACACTGAGAAACAAACAACCAGCAAAAAAAAATAATAGATATGTTTGATTAATGCAATCCATTCAAGCTGTGCCGAAAAAAAACGTTCAATAATTTAATACAAATTTTATATACATACATATATATATACTCGTGGCTATAAGCAATTTTAAGATTTGTGTTAAGTCGCGTACTGTAAATATACCTTAATTAACATATAATGTGGAGGTTGATTTATATATGGAATTATTAACTTTACATTTATACATATAAAGTTAAGATTTAAATATATCTCTTTTAAACAAAAGATTTCAATACGTGTTGATGTGTAATTAGACGACGAACCCGATATTTAAAATAAAAAACTAAAGCAAAAGAAAATTGTATTTATGCTTTATGCATGTGTGACATAATATTAAAGCTATTTGCAATACAATATATTGTATGTCATTGTTTTGTGCGCGTACAGTGTACCAAAAGAATTGAAAAGAAAAAATTGAATTACAATTCAAGGATTAATTAAGCCTATTATATAAAAAGTAGTCTATACTTAGAAACTTAACCATTGACATTATTGACATATTTTCCAATTAAAATAAAATAATGATGGTATTTGATTGAAATTTTAATGAGGTAAACATTTTCTAGTTTTTATCCAGAATCTCCATAAATGATGTTATATATGTATATAGAGAAGAAGCGCATACTACACACTGCTTGCTATTGTAATGTCGTGGCATTTTACCATTTCCGGTAATATACCATGAATTCGATTAGACATGATTTTAAATCCGTCTTATTTTACTAAGGTGTTTTTTTTTTGTATGAAAGTCTATAAGTATACCAACATTCACTGCGTTTTCATGTAGGAGTTCAATTGAAATACATACAATGAATATTTTTTCAATGCTATTCGTGTATTAAAATTTGAAATGTTTTCTTAAGAAAATTATTATACTTAGTTATTATCAATACCATAATACTTTAAAACAAATACAAAATTTATTTAGTAAGAAATTTTGACATCATGTCACCGCATCTGCTGAAAATGTCTTATGTACATATGTACACAAATATTTTTTGTTATTCATTTTAATAAAATCGAAAGAAAAGAAACTTGTTTGTTGCGATTTTTTTTTTATATTTCGTTAAGAAAATAACAATTTATAAAACCAATGTGTATAGCTATGTGTATATGTATAATTCATGTAGTATAGTGGGATTAAAGCGTATAGGGTGATTTAATAATCAGGCGGCAAATTAAGTAATTATGAATTCTAATCACAAGTCAAGGTAATTAATTAAGACTTATCGTTATGCGTTTAACAAAGGTGTATAGGTTGAATGGAATCATCCATACGAATGGAATCTTGCTCATACAATTTTCGATCGCCCTATGAACATACGAGTATGTACGTACACCAATGACATTTTTAAGTGTGTTCTCAAACAATTTAATAATTCAATAATATAAATATTTGAATAAAATAGTTGCTTATGTAGAATAGATATACATATATATATATATGTATATACGAATAACTGTACATGTATATTCCATTAGAAAATGACTTTTATATTTCTAGTTATAACTGTTTGAAAGGATTTCTTCTCTGTATTTATTTATAATAAACTATATCGTGAGTTTTTTAAATAAAGAATGGCGACTTTTTATTCATTTTGAAAAAGATATATAAAATGAGTAATTTTTTTGTTTCTTATTTTTATCTTGAGTTGAGCTGCTATATATTCAATATGGAAATAACACCAAAATTGAAACCGGTTGGTGCGGAATATTTATTATACTCTTATTACTTAACAGATCGAAATGTGAAATATAATTTATATAAGTAACCAGACGTTGGTCATTATGATCTCTTGTCTGTCAAAAGGTTTAAGTTCTTTCAGTTATGTATACGATTAATACATTTTTATATTTCTAATTTTCTTTCGACTTTGTTTTGAATGATAGAGAAAAAAAGAATGATTTCACGAATGAAATAACACAGCCTTGTAATATTTTTTTTTTTTTTTTATGAATTTATTTATATAAATTTAGCATAAAAACAATAAGAAAATGTATTAAGTATTCGACTTAAATATAATTTCGCAGAAGTTTTGTTTAACTCGTGCGCACTCTGACTCTGCACTCGATAAGATTACCTATAGAAAAATCTAATGGGTACTTTATAAATATTAAATAAATATAAGTGACTAACAGCATAATATTTGAATAATTTATACACTCTCAAAACTGTTTGGTTTATTTCATCTTCAGTTTCAGCACGAAATTTGTTTTGGTGTTTTTGTAAAGTATATAATTGTATACATATATCAAGCAATAAAAATTTTTTTTTATACGATTTTGGAGATATTTTATGGAATCAAATGTAACGGTTTCTTTTTAATCATTAAACCTGATTTTGGGTAAGAAATTCGCAATTTTGGCAAAAATTTGTTTTGTGGTCGCCAGCATACAATTATTTTTTTGCTTTTAGCAAATATTAGTTCGCCGTCCAGTAAATGAACTCTTACAAAAATATTTACCGTTCTGTGATATTTGTTTTGTTTCGATAAATCAATGTTTCATTTCGCGTGAAATAGTCGCCATCCGCGCATTTTAATTTATCCCGTTTTATGAAATTTTTGAAATAATTTTGATTATTTATTGGTTTAACTGAAAATAATTCTAAATTCTTTCTTTTTTAAGTTTTCTAAATAAGTTAGAAGGACTGAGTAAAAATTTCAAATATGGATAAAGTTTGAAAAGAAAGAATGAAGCTGTTTTAATTTAAAAAGCTTTACTGAATTTCAACCTTTCCACCCTTTCGGTTTAAAAACTTTAAATTCTTTATAATTGCATTCAAATTTTGAAATACTATAAGAACTATTGTCAGTGGGGTCTTTACCGAGACAGATTAGTGTTAGTGTTGGAGAATTATCGATTTAATGTTTACCTAGTCTCGATACAAATGAACGGATTTTTGTTCTTACTTTTATTCGCTAATTAATTTTCAATAATCAAGATAGTTTTTGGTCAGAAAAGTTGTTCTTCGACATGAATTGTGTCTGCTTATATTTGCTACCTTATAGTCTAAGAGCTGTTAGACAATTTTGAGTAGGTAATTGAGGCAGGATGAAAATTTGTGTTACACTTCTTTAGCAAGGGCTAAGCACAAAATCAAATACCTGGCTGAAGGCCTGATTGTCAACCTTTGATTTTTTTAAATTGCGAAATTTTTTTTACCCGTATTTAATAAAATATAAAATTAAAACGCCAGATCATTTAGTCGGGTCTAAAATGTTGCCAGGCGGTTTCGAAATTTAATTTCGTGGATTTCTAAAAAATAATTGAGGCAAGCTGAAAAACTTATTTTTAAAAAGACAGGTAATTTTTGTGGGCCTCTCTACCTGCCAGGTGGTACAATTTTAAATATGAAAAAAATATCGGTACCAGAAAATTTAAAAAAAATCTGATTTACTGTAGGGTGAATGTACGACACTACAAGTACTAAAAAACTTTTTTTCGGCAGTATTGCGTGGTGGTCGTTACAAAAGTAAAAAGAGCAGCGAATGTGAAAGGAAAAAATCTTCATTGGCTGAAGATTTAATTTTTAATATTTTACGTGGAAAAATTAAAACTAGTAAACATATTATACTAGCTATGACGCTAAAAAGTATAACAAGTTCTCGAAAAGTTGTTGACAACATAAATAGGTATGGTCACTGCTGCAGCTACCATATGATTGAAGAATTAGAAATAGAGGCTACATTTTCATCTTCCACAATCAATCCACATTATCAGAACACATTATACGACACTGTTGGCATAATTTACCAAAATGTGCCCTCTGGTAGACAATATAGAAGGGGATATCTTAGAGGAAAGCCAAATAGATATATTCGGATAATAACGAAGAAGAAAATGAAACTGCAAAAAATATTAGCTTGAAGTTTGATGCAATTACTCCCGAGTTTTATTCATTTACAGATGAGCGATGTTCCATAATTCCAGAATCCTTACAATTAATAAAAAATGTTGATATACTTTGGAATTTGTCACATGCATTAAAAATTCCGAATACCCGATAGGGGTTGGCTTTAACATCAAGTTTATACACAACTTTAATACCTATAAACAAAAAATTTGTTATCTAACACCTATCAATGAATCACCTTTTTAAAAATGTTGTTCTTGAAGCAATGAAAGAAAGCCAAAATCGCTGAAGAAGTACAACAGTATCATATTGAAACGTACGATTTAGCTTGCTAAAGTTGCAATGCAAATCCAACCTAGTGAGCAGCCATTCTTTGATAACATATTTATTCATTTAGGATATTTTCATATTATGCTTGCATATTTCAGAGCTGTAGGTACATTTAAAGCAGACTGTCGACTAATGAATATTGCTGTTGAAAGTGAAATAATAGCAAATTGATCTCTTGGTTCATTCCTTTCTGGTAAGCACTTCAATAGAAGTAAACGATTACACCCATCCACTGATGGGTAGGATTAGAAATTTTGCATTTTCAATTTTTCTTGGAAAATGAAAAACAAACGATTCCAGAAGATGTTCGTATAGAACTGATGTAGGTTAATACAAAATATAATAAAATAGTGATGCCTCAAACCTAATATCTTCATATATTTAAATGATCTGGCTGTTTTATTTTATATTTTATTAAATACTAAATTAAAAGGTATTCAAATTTCAAAATGTCTCAATGACATTTTTTGCAAAAATATCGCAACTTAAAAAAATCTCGGGTTGACATTGTTGACAATACCCCGTTACCTTCAGCCAGGTTTTTGATTTTGTGTTTAGACATTGTTAAAGAAGTGTCACACAAATTTTCATCCTGGCTCAAATACCTACTCAAAATTGTCTAACAGCTCTCCTACTATTAAAGGTTTAAAATGATTAATTGAACGACCTTCAAATTAATTTAAGATTTCTATAGACGGAAAGACTCTCTTAGTTTTAGAAATCAGCCTAAATCAACCAGCCAGAAGCGGTAGTAATTAATTTCGTTTGAATAACGTGTAAATATGTAGAAACTTTTAAAACCTTATTATAAAAATACCCAAGGACCACTATTCAAAAACAGGTATTGCAATGCTTAGTTAAAATACAGGATGGGGCATGAATCTTGCTTTAATCAGAGCCAAATTTAATATTAAATCAGCTTGAGGAAGTATTGCGATAAAGGAAAACTGAACCATTTTTCAAAAGCATCGGAATTGACAAAATAATGGATTTTTTTGGACTATCAGGACTAAAGTCTTTCGACGGGGTAATAGGAGATCACACGCTAAAAGAGCTTGGAGCCATCATCAATAGGGGAAATAATACCTCATTTATAAAACCAAATATAAAAAACCTCTAAAGGAAAAACAGTCATCGCAAGTGAATAACTTCGTTATAAGCACCTTTCTTGCGAATTCAATCAAAAACTGAGGACAATCCTACCAAAATGTAAAGCATTATTTGGACTAGTGATTAATATTGAACCAATAGACTCTGATGTAAGAACAGAAATTAGAACTAGTACTGAGGAACCCAGCTATACAAAAGCTTTTCTTTTCCTTACCCAGTAAGCGTGAGGAGTGAAGTGGAAAACAAATCACTCAATTACCAATAGACGGGATTAAGACCATCTAAAAGGTCATATAACTCCCCAACCTGGGTAATGGAGAAAAAATTGGATGCCTCAGGAGTTAAAAAATACTGGATGTTCATCGATTTTGAAAAACTAAATGCGGCAACAACATCAGACATGTATCCTGTTCCTGTTATCGACCTATTTCCAGATTCCATCAAATCAAACGTCATAGACGGCATAATCATTTTTGGTGGAAATACCGAAGAAGAACATCTGGTTAATATCGAAAATGTATTTTCAAAATTAGAAAAAGCCAACCTGCGAGTTAATCTCGATAAAACAGAATTTCTAAAAAATGAATCAGAATTTTTTGGCTATATCATAACCAATCGAGGCATAGGGCCTGAACCAAAAAAGGTTCTTGCTATTCAGAAAATCAAGAGCTCCGGAAATCTAACAGAATTAAAATCATTTCTCGGACTACATAGCCTCTTACTATAGGCGTTCAGCCGAAAATTAATCACACGAAACGAGGGAAAGTTCACACATTTCAACAAATCAAAGATTTATTATCATTAACGGAAATATTCATCTTTCCGAACTACGAAAAGCCGTTCATATTTACGACAGAAGCATCTGATATATCAATTGGTGCAGTATTATCGCAGGGTGATATTGGTAGAGATAAACCAATCACATTTACTCCCCGATCACTAACTAAAACAGAAGGCTTGGACAGTTTACGTAATTACTTGTATGGCGCAAATAGATTAGGATTATCACAGACTATCAACCATTAACATTTTCATTAAGCAATAGAAATAACAACGCAAAACTAGAAGGGCGGAAAGCACGACTAGAGGGATATAATTACAAACTAGTCTACAAACCTGGTTGCACCAATAAAATTGCGGACGCCTTATCTATATTGGTAGTATAGGCTAATCCACTTTCAACAGATCACACAATTCAGACCGCAGACCAATATACACAAAACTCATATATGTATAAAAAATATTGCTAAATGACATCTGTTTCATTTTCTAGCTTTTATTTAAGAATTCAACACCCCGATAATTACACTTCAACAATGAACTGAACCAGTCATCAACGGGAAATTCAAGCTCATACACAGATCATCTACTTAACCAGCTGCGACGAAATATCAATAGAATTTCACTTGAAATCAATCATATTGACCGAGAAAGCAACCTCAAACCTCGAAACTCAAATCAAAAACAAGAACCAGACGATCAATAAATTAGATTTGAACAGCATGGAGGTGGGTAGCAGTAGCAGGATCACCAGATGCTACAGACTGGGATCAAATTGTTAATAACAACAATGAACAATATAAAATCAATACCGCTTTAATATGAATAATAGGGAATTGACTTCTTTGATTTTGTTAGATTTTGCTAAGGCCTTTGATTCTATTAATCACAGAATTCTTTTTAATAAACTCTTCAGAAATCAGAGGATATTGTAAGCAAGACGTTTACAAAACGAAACCACGCTCTAGGAACGAACTGAAAAAATGTTAAAAATATCCTAGTTATATACATCTAATCCTATATAATTGGATACGAAATCAACATAAATACAAATTAGTGTCTGGTACACTAACATTTTGAATTACTCGAATTAACTTGAATTTACAATATTAAAAATGAATGATAATCTAGATCTTACCGAGATTTAAATTAAGAAAAATAACTTTGATATATCGAATTTAGTAGCATTACATAAGTTCGACTCAAATAATTTCAATAAAATGTTTTAATTTTAACCAAGGTTTCACTCCAAATTAAAATCATAAATTACTTTTGGGAAAGAGATAAATTTCGTCTCATTTCGTAGAGCTTGATACCGCAAATAGCACAATATTGGTCTAAAATGGAATTGCCACTGTGCTAGTTGTTTATTTTATTTTATTTTATGTTTTGTACCGTCTGTCATTTCGAAGTAAAACAAGAAATATTTTTTTACAAAATTAAGGCCATTTCAAGTATGAAACCAAATATTTTTTACATTTAAATGCATCTGTAACAAATTGCTTATTATTTATAAATTCATTCAATTCATTTGCTGAACACTATTTATTAGATTCTTTTTGGTTTATGTTTTCATTCTGTCATGCTCACTTCATTGATAAACGAAATTAATTATTTTAGTGTATATGACCTTCTCATTTGGGAAATCATAGTTTGTATTTATAGTTATGAAATTCGATATTGTGTCAATATAGTATTATGTTACTGTGCCACTTCTTATTTCGAAGCTCAGTGTAGCCGTAATTTATAATGTTCGGTTACAAAATGAAATATTTTTTCATCCCGGTGCTAATTAATTTGCACGCGAAATTCATCCTGGATGTCTATCCACTACTATATTAAAAGAATTTAAATATCATCAAATATATGGTAACCCGAAATGAATGCAACCATTTGGAGAAACTGATAATTAATAAACACAAACGAAACTTACTGCATAAATAATAAGAATAATATTCAAACAAGTTATCCGACGCCCTAATTTTAAATAATAATTGAACAATGGTGTTTAGTGTTTTTAAGTTAAACAGCGTGTCCAGGGCAGCGGCAGGGCCCCACTTTTCGTTTCGCCGATTACCTCTTAATTTTACACAAAAAATATTTGTCAAACTAATCTTTTCGTTTTCCTCTATCTTTTTGAATGCCTTTTGAAAAGTATAAAAAAAAATCTAAGGGCTAGATAAGGTATCTTCTGTTGTGAACTTGGTTCATTAAACGTCCTTTATGATATGAGTATCATCAGAGTCCTGTAGGACACTCAGTATAATAGTGGAAAAATTAATTTTTTCATTACAGTTCGATAATTTAAGATGGTTACTTTAAGAGTCTGCTCGAATAATGTGGTAATTTTGACATTTTAAAGTAAAGACCTTCTCCTACGCTGTTTTTGCTGCCTGAATAGTTTTTTTTTGTTTGTTTGACGTTTGTTGTGTAAATGTGAATTGAATAATTTAACAATTTCCGATTGTTGAATTGCCTATTTAAATTTGATTTATCTTATTTTGATTAATAAAAAAGAATGGATATGATGAAATTGTAGTTTGTTGAAAGACACAATCATTCAAGATGGTTCATTTTCAGTTTCATAAATAATTCTGAGATAACCGAAAATGAGTAAATTTTTATAATTAACTTCATGTCATATTCGGCCAATCTAATCATATGACATTATTTGCCAAATAACCAACATTTTATCAAATAGGCCCGTGGATCGATACAAGTGTCAAATTCTAACTTGGCGTTATGGTAATTCAGATGAGTGCGGTTTATGTCGTATTTAAATACAACGAGAAAATTATTACCAGAGTATTCAAACAGGTACTAAATCAAGCTCGATCTTATTAAAATTAACATATTAAAATAATTTCACAAAAAGAATTAGTTTACTTTCTTCAGTGGTGGTAACTATTTTTAGTTAGTTTTCTCGGACAATACTAATATCCGCCGTACTTGCTTGATGAAAAAAGGTAGGACGAGATTTTGAGGAAAAAGTAGGAGAAACAAATCATTTCTATCGTATAGTACTTTTTGAAATTTTTCATTCTCCTTTTTTTTAGAACTTTTTTTAGACTTAACTGGATTTGTTTTTATTTATGCGACTTTTTTAGTATGTTAGAGCACAATTTAATAAATATGTGATAATTTGACTTATTTATGGAATTACAATCGAATAAAAAATAACGTATAACACTCAACGCCAAAAATGTTTCTCGGACTCACATGAGTTGCCGTACTACTAGCTGTACTCGTCCGCCAATTTCTCGTATTCGTTCGAGAAATGACATTTTTCCGCCTCGTATCACAAATAACTATTTCTGACGAAAAACATTGAAATATAGTTTGATAAGCTAATTAAAGAAGTACCTACAGAAGTAGGGGAAGAGTAAACACTAATATTGTATGGTGCATTCTATCAAGTACCAGAAGATTTTAGCTAAAGTAAACCAAAAATTTAGGAAATATTACGAAAAAACTAAACGCAACTTTACTTACTTTTGCCGTTCTAAGGGTGGTATCTTTGCAGGCTTTAAAGTAAAATATGACTGAGTTTTCAATTGTGGAGTAAAGGGAATCTAGGTTTTTTGGCAAAAATATTGTCCAATTAATTTTGTCAGGGCGATCCTAGAGTTTTCCGACATATCACATCATAAGCTTTAAATAGATATGATAATGTAAAATTAATTGTTAGTGGAGAAAACTATGAATTGACAAGCTCTGAATTGCCAAGATAGTCAAAATTTACACGTTTTTTGGCGAAAATGTTGTTTAATTAATTTTGTCAGAGCGATCCTACAGCTTTCTGACATATCACATTATATGCTTTAAATAGCCCATACTAAAGCTATCGACATGATAATGTAAAATTAATAGCTAGGGGGTTATACCTTATGAATTGACAAGCTCTGAAGTGCCATAAGGCAAAACGTGTGAATTTTGACTGATCTTTTTACTTCATAGCTCATCAAATCATATTCCCCACTAGCCATTAATTTGACATTATCATATCGATAGCTTTTAGTAAGAGCTATTTAAAGCATATAATGTGATATGCCGGAAAACTCTAGGATCGTCATGACCAAATTAATTGATCGACATTTTCGCCAAATTCGTATGAATTTTGACAATCTTGACTTGTCAATTGATTTTATTTAAAATTTCTAAGTGCAACTTAAATTTTTGATACTGTTTGTAATTATTTTATTAATTATTTTATTATTATCAACGTAAAATTTCGTTTCAATTGTTTTTATTGAATTATGTACACTGTAAAAAAATATGTACACTTTCTTCAATATTCTCTTTGACAAATTTTGGCAGAAACTTCACACCGTTTATTTAACGTCATTTAATCGTTTAATATCGGTTTTATTTTAAGTTTAAATTAAATGATCATAAACAAATGGTGGCTTTCAAATTAATTTTTTTTCTAAATTAAGTCTGAGAATTTTGCTGCATGCGATTTAAAAATATTTTATTCGGAAGGGGAAATTTGTTTACATAATAGACTACATTGATTGGTTGCCTGCTGAAAATTTTTCAGCAGAATATTGTCGCGAACTCGCACGCATGCAATCCTGCTGAAAATTTTTCCGCAGAATATTGTGGCGAACTCGGACTCAAGTCTAAGTCTAATTTATTATTTGTTATTTAAACAGTTGAAGGTGAATTTGAACAAAAATTTGTTATTCATTCCTGAAATTTAGCGAATGTACTGTACCATCATTCTCAGTCTCATTTGTTAAAAATGCCTTAAACACGAAGAGGATAATAGAAAATAACAACGAATTTTAGGTTACGATAATCCATTAAGCTTTAGAATATTTTAAGTATTTTCTTACTCAATTGTGGATGTAATTAATAAAGACTGTTGATATGACTACACGCTAATTAGTATCTATAGCTAAAATTCCGAAGAGTGAAAGTATCATAAAAATAAAATAACATGAACATTGAGTAAAATTTTTGCTTGACTTTTTATGCAAAACAAAGTTGGCGCGTGACTCTTTGGAGAGCTGTCAATTTACAATGCTGAAATATACAAAATCTTTTTGTATGCTTGGTTTTGACTGTAATTAATACCGCATAAAATAAATAAAATTAAAAATTCAAAAGATTTTTATTGCTTTGTATTAGTTTTACGATTTTTATTAGTAAAAATCTTTCCTTTGTGTGACGATTATTTAATTTAATGTTAGAGGACCGGTTTCGGATTTCATCCGTCGTCAGCTCCTTGAATTTTTACTACTGACATTTCGTTGAAAACATTGCGCATCTATATTTTGTATTGGTCACTGTGTTATTTTCAAAATCATTTCATATAATTTATTTGTCACCGTGTTTAACTTGTCGTTGAGAATGTATGGATTGTTCCGATGTTTATCCGATGATTTAATCGCGCATAAAACGTCACACAAATTAACACTACAAAATAATCCAACAAGTGACAGCGGTATATACAAATAAATATGCAATGATTGCCCGAGTTTCTATGTAAGGCAAACTGGTAGAACATTTACACAAAGGTTTGCGGAACACATACGGAAAACGAAGAAAGCTAACACAAACACAATTTTTAAATCAAATTTTGCAAACCGCATTGTAACTTAACAACACACATTTACTGACATGAACACAAACATGAAAGTTTTACATACACTCAAGAAAGGAAAAATGATGGACCGATTAGAAGAAATCGAGATATATAAACATCGGAAACACGGTGACAAATAAATTATACGAAATGATTTTGAAAAAAACAGTGACCACAACGAAATGTCAATAGTGAAAATTCAAGGAGCTGACGACGGATGAAATCCGAAACCGGTCATCCAACATTAAATTAAATAATTGTCACACAAAGGAAAGATTTTACTAATAAAAATCGTAAAACTAATACAAAGCAATAAAAATCTTTTGAATTTTTAATTGTATTTATTTTGTGTACATTATGACAACAGCCACAGCGTAACCCCAAAAAATGGACTCCTTCCGTTTTTATTATGATGCAATTAATATATGTAAGTAATCGTACGGGTGTCTCTGTGGGCTTCAACGATTATTAATGGCTAATGAAATTTGCTATATCAATAAAGAAAAAGTTAGGTGGGTTGTTTTGACGTTTGGTTAAATACCGTTTTGGATTCTTTAATTATAAACACATTATAAACATTGATTAATCCGACATGTCGTAAAGAATGCAATATATTATTAGGGAATAAGCTCTCTAACGAACTACTTAATGTTTCACACTTAAAAAACATAAAGTAGGTTTGATGAGAGATCAATTTAACATTAAGTTTAATTAGTTTGTTATTAATTGCCTGTTTCTAAAATACATCGAAAATTATTTAACACTTGTTTTGAAGTCGCTTGCAGTAAAGAAATGGAGTAAAGAATTAAAATAAATTATTTGATGAATATGTTCTGCAACATTTGTGAAATTTCATTTAAAACAAAAAAAAAGAACCCGCTCCGATACAGAGGAGATTTTTTCACATAGAAATCAAAATAACATTTAAATTAATTATTTTGACCCAAAAATTAATTTTCTTAGCCGAACTCAGTTTCGAGACCCTAATTTAATGACGTTGACATGCAATTGTCTTAAAAAGCTTTAGTTTTAAATTCTAGTTTATTTTAAATTTTTTCATTCGAAATTGTATTTGATTTGAAAACTAATGTAGTTAGGAAATTTGATAAATTAAAACTTGAACATTTGTAATCTAACTATACAAAAGTCGAGGAAACTGTAAAAGAAGTGAATACATGGATATTAGGGCTTGCCCCTTCCCGGGCCTTTAACATTCCCGGAAAACGGGATTATGGTTTTGTGAATCCCGGGATCCGGGACAAGGCAAGGTTTCTAGCCAATACCTAACTGTGCAAGCGATATTAAAAGTCAAACAATTTTAAATTTTAGGTCGGGAAATGGAAAGGAAAACAAGTTAAGTAAGATGTAAAATAGTGGAAAAAACGTGATGTACTGATTGAATCACTCAATCGGCGGATTCCGTTCTCTCAACATGTGAAATCTACCGGAGAAAAAAATTAAATTTAAACTATCAGCGTTGATTTCACTCAACACATTGCCAACAGTTGGTGGAGCTGAATGCGCCCAACGACGATTTAATTTTCGATAGGAACCCACACGCTAATGGATAATTTCTTTCATTTTCGGTGGCGTCATCGAATAGCCGATATACAAATCAAGTTCTTTCTTATTCTAATTTGTTTTGGAGCCAGAATTGGAATTCTGAAGACCTTAACAAATGGTCTTGAGACTAAATTAATTTTGAATCTAGAAAAAAGTCTTGAAACTGGGTGCGCTAAATATCGTAATTGTGCTAATTTAGATTGTACCTGAAAAGATAGGCCTTACTTATTTTAGGTCTCGGGACAACCAATGCTGATTACCTGTAGGTATTTTGAACAGGAGTTTTGCTAATTAAATTATATTTGTTTCGATATAATGAGCAACAAAGACAATTATGCATCTAATTGCTCACTTTTATTAATCTTGATATATACATATAATAATATTTAAAATGGCAACATCAAGAAAAATAGTTGCTCAATTATTTTAATAGAATGAAAAGTGTGGAATACTCATTGAACAAAAGTCCACAGTAAAAATGCAATTACTTAAAATAAAAACAACTGTTAAAAAAAAATTAAACTGACCATTTAGGACCCTATTTTACAGATAATTGTTTAAAATGTTTAAACTGTTGTAACCTAATTAGTTTTGCTCAAGGCTTAAGCAGAGTAGTGGTAAACTCGTTCTGGATCTATTAAATCAAAGTAGCTCATTTTTTTTACTTTTAATTGTACATACTAAGTTAAGTCAAGAAAATTAAAAAAAGCTGTACTTATTATCAGAAGTTTACTTTCGAGGGCTCAATTATTACCTGTAAAACATTTATTGAGGTTAAACGACCTTTGACTTGAATTTGGTTAACAACTATGATTACCTAATTAGCACACTAATTATAGAGGCTCTAAAATTTATTGCTCATTTTCCAAAATTGCTAAAAAAAAATATGCAATCTTTAGCTTAATTAGTTTTGCTTAAATCAAAGTTGAACACAAAATTAATTGTGTTGAACAATTTTTAGGTTATTGATTGAAATTAAATCATGAAGCAATCATTGAATATGTCACTTAGTCACTTGAAGTCACTTAGTAATGCATTTTTACAAGTTGCTCATTTTATAAATGTGTTGCTCAGTTTTATATGTTGATATCGTCCACACCAAACAAAATTCTATTTTTACTAAAAAATTTGTGATAATTAAAACTATGTAGCTCAAGAAGTTGCTGGCTACATAATTTTGTATTGAATACTAAGCTGGTTAAAGCCTTCTTAAGAGTTTTTTTTTTAAATTATCGAGAAACACAACAATGATAACAGTAGGTCAATTTCGTAAACTAAAAATTCACACACATAAAATTTATTTTTTAGGTTCAGCTGGAAAGATAGAACCAACTTAACATAATTTTGGTAAGCCAAAGGTCACCTTAGGACTTCGTACGTGTTGGTGAATTTTAAGATTTTTGACTTCCGAATAATATAGAACACGATAAGGACGACCAAGCCGCGGCAGTTGTGTATAAACTACATTGCTAAACTATATAACTATTTTCAATGTAAACTTTAGTTTAATTAGTTTTGCTCAAAATTGGTATTCCTATTAATCGGCTTATTTGACCGTATAATCTGGGCTTTCAAATTTTTATTATTATTAAAAATCTTGGTTACGTAGTGCGGTGGTATTGAGCTTTTATTATCTTTTTAACTAATCTGAACACCAATATTTAAACAGGCCATTTCGGAGATTAGCTCATTCAAAACTCATCATACATAATTTCTTGTCCCCAACTTTCGGTCTTGGACTAATTTTATTAACGAGGCAACATCTTTATTTCTTCTAATGGCTAATTTTTCTTTTAGAAGTTGGTCAAAAATAGTTACCTGTTCTATTAAATTTTTATTTAACAACAATGCTGAAATCGCTATAGCTTTAGTGTATTTAAAGTTATCTTCAGCGGTTTAAGAACATGTTATGGCTCGACGGCATTGCTCAATATTCGTTCATCCCCATATTTTTAGTTCACAAAGTGCTGCACTCTATCTAACTCTATAATGTGTCCGTATTTTTCCAGAAGTTAAAAAATGGCACGGTGGAGTTTAGAAATTGGATTTTGCATTCCCGGTAAATATTCACAATATTCCCTGGAAGCGGGAATACTTTTAATTTCTTAAATTCCCGGGAATTCCCGGGAGGCAAGTCCTAATGGATATCATCTACTACTAGATTAATGAACAGTGTTAGAGGCAATTCCAGCAAAATTATGCCAGATTTACTTATTATATGTGCAAAGCTTCAACACAAATTAAGATAGAATAGAATTTTAACGACCCTTTTATAAAAGGCAGTAACTCAAAAAATTGCTGAAGCTGACATTTCTACTATATACATTAAATTTTATAAAATATGTGCAAAGCCTGAAACTTGAATCATATAATGTCATATAAATAAAATGCAATTACGTCATCTGTCCTTCAAAATTTTAAATGTAGCTTTAAAAAGGCGAACGAGAAATTTTCACAGAAATAATTGAAAAAAGACCGAAAGGCGGGTGACATCATTTCCATTTTTATAGGTTTTAAAAATTGGCAAATTTGATTTCTTTTGAAATTAATCAATACTCATATGTGAACGAATTTAACCAAATTCATTCGAAGCGTAATTTTTTTTTTTTTTTTTTTTGAATTACAATTGGCAACATAATTTATTTTTAAGCGCATATAGCACTATGTATCGATTTTCACGATTCGTTTATATTTTATTTATACATAAACATTTAGCATTATTATTACAAGCTTTAAATATAATGATACGAGTACGTACAGAAGAAAAAAAAAGCTATAAATTCACAGTAGTTTGAATTCAAGGCGAACTTTAGTAAAAACTTAAAAATAGAAAAAGAAATTTTACTTGTTTTTCAAAAAAAAGAAGCAAAATGGCGTCATTTATTTTTTTGTTTAAATTTTATTGCAAAAGTTTTCGTTATGTAAAAAAAAGATGTATAGTATAGCTATATGCATCGTGCATAATAAATTTTGTTCTTTCATGTAAAAGATGTAGGTTTTATTTTAAAGTTTTGTTGTTCAGTCGGTTGTTGTAAAAAATAATATTTTTAACATCTTTCGCCGTTTTGTTGAATGATTGTTTTAGTGCAAGTTAAGTAATATACATAAATACGTGTGTGTAATATGTATATTATACACGCAAATGATTTGGTACATGGGTGGTTTGTATATAGTAGGACAAGGTGTGTTGATGTACACGCTTTTTCTTTTGGAGGCTGAACTATATTTATAAATCCTTTAGATACAAAATCTAGAACCGCACCACCGTATACAGACTTAATATTGCCAAATTTAAATAGCAAAAACGTGGTGGAATGATATAGACAAAACAACTTAAGATATATACCGTTAAAATAAAAATCATATTTTACGTGTTTGTCACGGTTATTTAAGACAATCGTTAGATTTAAATAATAAATTACTGTTGTTTTGTATGTAGGTATGTATATAGTAATTCTGTTATTACAAGAACACTATAAAATAATAATCGTCATGTATAGTTGTTGAAGCTATTAGTGGAACATCGGACAAACGTAATAATTGTAAATTAAATTGCTACCGCGAGCTGAGATAACGTCATACTACTAAATGTTGTTTATGTAGTTTTTTTTTATATTTAGGAAGGTCAATTTAATAGAGATGTAGGCTGTTCGCATACTCGTAAAAGAATATAAACACAGAGAAATCAAAAGTATTATGTTTTCAATTATAACAACTAAATTTATGAATGAATATTTTTTTTTTTTAATATTGCATGAGCATACGATCGCGTTTTTATCCAAAAAAAATAAGCATATCGATCATATGGGTTGTCTAGTAAGTGAAAATATTTTTTTTGTTTTGTTTTTGGATCAAATCGCGCCACGCTTAAAATTAATAAAAATGTTTTAATTTAATTATCAACATGCGATGGTGCGCTCATAAATTTTATTTTAATCAGAATTTATGTTGAAATTGATGTGTTAACCATATACGTTTCGGTAATTTATTTATTATATCATTTCATAAAATAAAATATAATTAAAACTATTTTTTGTAATGTAATGGGGTAAACAAATAAATTTAATTAGAAATTTTAACAATTCACGAATCGAGCATATTCATAATTTTGTAAGGTCCTACAACACAGTTTACAAAAATTCATATTCATCCTATAGGTAGCAAGTTTAATAACCTTAACATTGATTCTTTACATATTAATTAGTATGGATGGTTACTTAACATAATTTATTTAGTAAAATAATAAAATCTGAATTTTAATGAAAAAATATGTTATAAAAACCGATTGTTATAGAACCGCCGCGGTATAGGAATTTAACTCTTTATCTATTTTTTGATATCTAATTCATTCTATCCGAAAAAGATTATTTTTTTTAAATATCGCTTGAAAATTTAGTAAGAAAAGATTTAAGATAAAATTTGGTAGAATACTTGGGTCAAAACTAGTACTTGTTGTTTTTGGGGTTTAAAATAAAGCCATATTTTACATTTTTGTAGTTTAAAAATAAAATTTTTAAATTAACCAATTAATTGAAAATAATTTCCCTTAAACTCTTCCACTTAAAAGTAATTTAAAAATAAAATTTTGCCAATATTTCAGCACCAAATAATTAAACAAAAATTAAGAATTTTTTGAAAATTAGTGTGCGAATTAGGTTTTAAAATAACTTCGCAAAGTTTATTAAATTGAGAATGATTTGCAAATGAAAAAAGGTAATTATTCGTATCTACCTAAGAACATTAATTCACTTGATCGAATTTACATAATTAAAATTAAGCAATTAAACAAAAAAAATAAAAAATAGACGAGAAACATAAAAATGTCTATGCTAATAAAAAAAAATCGTAAAAAACTGTTTTTAATTAAACAGCAATAGAAAATAAAAATTAAATAAATCAATAATCTATACAAAGAGCAATGAGTTTTCTATTAAAATTATCTGGAAAATATATTATGCTATAAAGACTGAAGCTTCCCATAAAAATATAATGTATTTTTCTATTCTTCAGAAGGTGCATATAATATAATTTTGTAATTATTTTCACAGTATAAAAGTACCGTTTTAAAACATTTTTCGATTTTAATTAAGCAAAAAAAATGGTTCAAAGTTATCAAAATAAATTAATTCTGGCTATTAATTATAACATCTTCAAAATTTATGTCTGTATATATTATACTCATGTTCGTGTGAAATATATAAAAAAAAGTCCATGACATTTTTTTTTTGTTGAAATATTTGTTAATTATATTTGTTAATAATTTAATTAAATATAAAAATTTAGGAAAACCCGTAGGTAAAATGTATTTTATTAATAAATTTTATGCGGACGATAGGAAGTTAGTGAAATTTTGCAAGAGTTTTTTTTTTGTAATTAATTAAATTAATTTTTTGCTTTTTTTAAAATTTATGTATCCGCGAATTTCTTATGAAAATGTCACGTAATCGAAACAACGGATTATTCTTTAAGATTTGCCAGCGAAACTTGTTTTTTTTTTATTTATTAATATAAATTTATAAAACTTTATCTTTTATATATTTTTTTTTTCTTACCAAGCTAATAATTATAAAGTTCATTGATTTATTTTTTAGTTTGCAAATTTAGTTTTAACAGTAAAAAAATAAATAATAATTTAGAAGCTTTAATCTGCGTTTGAGAATTTTTTTTTTTCAGTTTTCGTTTATAATTTTATTATATTAAAATTTATTATTTGTTCACTTAAGTAATTCACTAGAAATAATTTTTAATCCATTTAGAAATCCAATATGAATCCATTTGAGGTAATCCAAAAATAAGGTATATATGGTTCGGTTATTGTAATTTTTATTGCACTTTCACAAATATTATAATTTTTATTTAAATTATAATTATTTATTTTTTTTTTTTATTTCACTTTTATTAGTTTTTATATTATAATGTATTTTTTTGTATTAAAAAATTCTCAAACTATATATAATGTACATAAAAGTAAAAAGTAGAAAAAAACAAGTTCATCGCCTTTCTAGCATTTAAGTCTTTTGTATAAAAAGATTTTTCTTTTAAAGTTATTAAAGTATAAGCAAAATGAACAGAAAAGCTATTATAAATTTAAGCACTATTATTATTTTTTTTTTGAATTTAATTTAAAGCACATTTTTTTTTTTTTTTTAATTATTTTCTTGTATAATTAACTCACCAGTCACCATGGCTGTTTGGCCACAGCGTTTTTTATTTATTTTTAATTCCACTTTACTACTAAAACTAAGCACTCGTGTTTCACTCCAAGTCTTAAGAAAGACTAATGTTTAATTTCTATAAATTTTATAAAGAAAGGTAAATTTTAATTCTCCCATTAAGCCTCTCACATACTTTTGTTTCGTTGTATTTTAAGATGATGACGTTATTTTAGCTTTTTTTTTGTATTATACATATTTCTTTAAGTCGGTATAACTTAATAAGAAAAGGTGGATAAATATATGAACAGACAACAACACAATACATATAATCAAAATAATATTCAAGAGAGAATAATATATTAATTCAATACTGTCCCAAAGATACACCGAACATAAATTTAGCGAGTTACGATGAAAAAAATGTTATAAAACTCTGGACAAAAAATGTCTTGAATATTTTATTACAACACCACTATAAGATACGTGTCGTGTATAAGTATGTGTATATGTACGGTACATACATTGTATATATACATTTCATGACTCCTCCAAAAGGAATATATACGAACACAATATAAATTTCTGATTGCGTGAGTTGAATTAAATTTTTTGTTGTATTTTCCAAACTATCATGAATAAGCCATCTTCAGTTTGTATATACGATGTGTGTGTGTTACTTTTATTTTTTTTTTGTATGTACACCTAAATACATAAAATAGTTTTTATTCACACTTTTATATAGAATTGCATTTTAATTATGAAATAGAGATTATTTACAAATTGATTGTATTTGATGTTGTCTATGACAATTGCTGCAGCATAGTATACATACATAGTTACATATATAGTGGAACTTACCTTTTATAGGTATGAATAAGTTACATGAAATTGATTTGGTATGTATGTCTGTTATCTGTATACAATAAATAGTAATTATGCGGTTTACTTGTTGATTAAATGCAAAAGAAATTATGATTGAATAGCTGAGAATCGTAATTATTTAATAAATTTTTAGTGTCAGAATTTTGGTTGCCGCATTAAAAAAAATTCTTTTTACTAATGAGGAGGATCCTCCTGCGCGGCACCCAACATATGAACGCTGCCTGGAAGCTTAAAAACACCTAATTATACGGTAAAGAGTTATTGTTGCTATAAAATATAGGTTAAAATATATACCCAACAAAGAACTGAATTCACATCTCCATTTACTGTACATAAATATATTGATCTGCATTTCCTCGCATCTCAATCCAGATAAATAAATAAATGTCAATCAAGAATACATGACGACAAAACTACGTGACAATTAATATCGTCTTCGTCGATCAAAGAGATTACAAATCGATCAAAAAATTCCCACTGGCTCCTTCACCGTTTGCCAACGTCAACGAAAACAATTCGGAAATAGAAAATAATGCGCGCGGCAAAATGCTTACCAGGTCAGATGATCAATTTAAAGAGTTTATAACTCGGTGTTGAATTCTTGACGGATGCTGGTGCCGCCTTGGACTTGTTAACAATTTTGGAAGTTTCCTGATGCTTTTGAGGCTTGTTCACTTGATCACGAACCCATTGCCGACATACAAGTTAATAGTATTGAAGCGGACAGATGCATCCGTCGACGATACAGCATATGGAATCTTTACCGCAGAATCAAAGCTGAAATCAGATGATAAACTAGTATTTGAATCCAGTCCTTAATAGAAAATAATACTATCCATTCAAATATGGGAGGGAACTTGAGCATCATATTGAAATAGGAGAACCTCGCCCAATGGTTATCCCTTTTGACTCTATATTTTATCTAATACGAGTAAAATACTCAAGTCTGAAATATAAACAATGATCAAACAAAAACATAAGAGAAGAATGTAAGCCTCCGCGGGTTGCCCCAGTGGTGCTAGTACAAAAACTAGTTAAATCTTATTGTTTTTGCGTTGATTATAGAAAATTGAATTTTGTTGCAGTCGCTGATCGATATCCAATACATATAGTATCTTCCTTCTTTTTATTCAAAACTTCTAACCACAAGTCTGGCCTTGTATATCGACCATAATGTTTCTGACGTAATATCCAACGAAATGTCAAAGGCTTGATGTTGTCTGGTACCTTGACCAAGTCCCAAGTGTTCATTTTAGTGAGAGATTTAAATCTTCTGTTAAAGCTTTTTTCCATTTTTCATTTTTCAATGATTCAGACGCACTCCAATCATAGCTACATTTGATTTATTTTCAAAAACATAATCATTGAATCTGTCAGACTTCTTCAAAGTATGACGCTCACGTATATAGGTTTGGACGAGTTGAAATATGTTCATTTAATAGTAGTCTAGTACTTACATCAGGCAGGGATGGCTCGTCATCTGGAGTTTGATTTTCTCAAATTTCATGGTTTGAACTTTCTAATTCGGATTCATCAAATTTTTCTCCTGAATTTTCATGTCTTGTATCCAAACTCACTTCAATATTTGTTGAGTTGATGTCAGTCTTTTCTTCAAAAATCATATTTACAGAGCTTGTTACATCTCGTTTATCAGACAAGTAAACTCTATAACATGGAGAGCCCATGTCTTACCCAACAAATACGCCTTTCTTAGATTTCTTTTCAGTCTTGCATAGTTTGTGGTCATGTATTAAAACATAGCGGTCTGCTCCAAATATCGTTAATTTAGTGATATCGATTTTTTCTCAAACCAAAGCTTTGCAGAGCTTTTACTTTTTGATTAACTCGTTCTAGTCTGGGGTTAAGAGTATTGTGAATACGGCATAATTCACTGTTTCAGCCCATAGATTTGCATTTAACTCACGTGCATGTATAGCCGACCTAGTGACTCCACAACAGTTTGCATCTCCCTCTCGATTCTCCCATTTTGTTGGGGGGGTATAAACAATCGATTTTAGGTGAAATACACCAAGCTCGTTCCGCAATTTTCTTGTGTCGGCAGTTTTGATTTTTGTTCCATGGTCAGACTTTAAACACTTGACTTTCTTGTCGAATTAGACTGTCTGATAATGTGAAAAATCATAGCCTTTTTGATTGCACTTGTTGCAAGAGTAATTTTTTCTACAATAATCCAAATATTTTGCACATGGCCTGTTTCTGCAATATTTCCTGACATGCCCCTTCATACTAGCTACCTGACGATTGTGTTCTTGAACATTTGCTTCGACATGAGATTCATCAAACGATTCATCAGATTCTCGTCTTCGAGCCTCAGACGTTGTTGTCAGACTTTTATCAACACCACTGCCATTGTCCCAAGCCGTACGAAAATGATGAAGTTTGGGTGGCAAAATACCCAATATTCTTCTCATGATCCAGCTCTCTTCTACTCTTTTTTTTTTCTTCACCTTCAGCAGCTAGCTCCTCGGCATATTGTTGAATTTTCATGCAGTCTTCAATAGCTGATTTGTTACTATCATATTTAAAATTAAAAAATTGTCTTTGAAAGCTCTCAATAGTAAGATCTGACTTTTTACCATGCAGTAGTTTTAATTTATTTAACGTTTGATGTGCTGTCTGACAATTTGAAATTTGTATAGCAATGTTACTGCTTACGTTCAGTCCAATGAGAGTTTGTGCTTCAAGATCTTGCTTGATCCATGCTTGAACTGCAACAGCTGTATCTAATCCTTCAGATTTAACTTTCACTTCTGGTGCTACTAAAAACAGATCCTTCGATTTCAATGTTAAATATAACTTGAACTTCCATGAAATATAATTGACATCTCCTTGTGAGTTTTCAGAAAGTGTTTCCAGATGTGACTTGATGGTGTCCATAACGATTCTGGGACTGGTGGCAGATGGGTTGAAAAAGAAATACGCAATCTCTCAATAATCTTTAGGCATTTAATTTAACGCTTCTTGGCCCATAACCTGTTGGTTAGATTATTGAATTTTGGAGGCTCCAGACAAGAAAAATACAGAACACTTTTATAGTCTTTGTATTTTTATGATAACTAACCTTAGATGTTCATTTATATTCAATTTATTGTTAGGAATCCTTAATTTGCTTTAAACACTTGCAGAAGGCATTTCTTGAAGACAGACGAAAACTTTTTTTGTTAAAACGTAATAAAAAAACGACTGAACAAAAAACCATGACAGATAATCTAAGAGACAAAAAGATTAATTGCCAAATGACAAAAGTATATGAGCAGTGTTACCAAATACAAATAATTAACTTCAACACTTTCCTACGAGCGCAATTTAACAGGTGTTGCAGATCCAATTCACACTTCATTCATATTTTCAATTCACACTTCAAAATTAGGACTTTGACTTCGACTAGAAATTGGTGCGACTAAATTATTATCTCGCGTTTTCACTCACGCATCATCACGCCGATTATCAATATTCTTACTTGAGCGGCCCGGCCCGTACGCTGTCTGGCACTACATTTTGCATCTGTAACAACACGATTTTGACGACTTGCTGCAGTAAAACGTCCTAATGTTCCCCATCCGGCGCTTTTAGACTACGATATCATGATCGAAATTCTCTTTGAGTGCAAACAACCGATGATTTATTTTCATAAAACAATTTATGCATTTCCTGATCGCTCTTTTAAGAGACTTTTATTTTGGTTGTATGTCGCTCCATAACAAATTGTACGCGTCTGTACTTCACAAAAAATGAAACCGGACTTCGAACGGCCTAGAAATGCGAAAAGGGCGGTCGGTATCTTTTGATCGTTGGCCTATGCTAAAATTGTGAGAAATATGTCGTATCGCAACCTACATACTTCGATTTTGAAAAGTCGTACAGTAAAATTAGAAAATAACTATTTATGCAACCAATTACTAAATGCCTCATTTTGTGTAATATGTGAGATCTACAAAATCAGACAAGTTACTTAATAGTATATTGTATAACAAGTGAAGAAAACGAGTCATTGGAATACGAAAGTGCAATTTGCAGCCTGAGCGATAGCGAGGGCTGCACTCATTTGAGTATTGCAATGACTCATTTTCACACGAGTTACACACGCTATTTTTTCTACGATAAAAAAAAAATTATTCGCAACAAAAAATGAAATTGGAACGTTTGGATTTTTACAAATCGTGAGGCAATATTAAGAAATCGTTGTGTAATGAATATTTCCACACGATTTTAGTAAACGACGCAAAGGCTCCTATTCTTATATAATTTAAATTCAAAAATCATAATCGAAAATCATTTCGATTTGTTTTCGATAGTATTTTGTCTCTTGTAACAAGAACAAAATTGTACGCTGTTTTCTTCTTTCATTACAATTTTTCTATTGCGATTACATCTGCGCCGCGCCTAGCATGCACCGCACACAGGTGGCTGATTCAGGAAGACGGCAAAAAATTAATTCTTTTTTACCTATTATTATAAATAATACGGGCTTTGGTTGAAAATTGAAAATAAACAAAGTATTTTTATAATTTTTCTAAAAACCTACCTCAAGGGGCGGGGCGGCCGATAAAATTGTCGCACACAAGCGGATCAAATTCACAACAAGTTATACAGTTATTGTAATAAGCCATCCACATTTCAATTTCCTACTATGTCTGGGTGCCGATTATGTATCTCTCACATTTCGAGTTACCAATTTCCAGAAAGTTACAATTGCGAGTAAACGTGATTATGATGTTCGATTACAAGAACGTAAAATTTCTTACAAAATTGAGTTTTGTTATATTTCTAAAAAAATCTCGAAACTCATATATTGCTTTCTTACAAAATCGACCCCCAAGTGTCCCCATTTTAAGATTTGGATTATTATATGTATTTAATCGAATTATATGTACTTCGGGATTTTCGATATTTTATGTGATTATTCGAGGGTTTTACAGTTGCTTATTCGAGATTTGTTTCTTTATAAAAATTTTATTATTTTTGGATATCATTCGATATTTTATAGCTTGGTGTTGAATTAAGAAAGAGGAATAAGCGGTTGCTCTAGGCACAAAATTACATAAATTTCCAATTTCCAAACAAAAATGAAAGCGACTTGTCCGTTTAGCTTCACCCTCTTACCTATTTGTAGCATTTCCAAAATAGGGGAAATTCGCCTAAGTCGTACCAGTGCTTAAATCGTACCTCTTGATTTCAAGAGTGTTTCTGCCTGCCAGAGAAATGGCACAGTGTCTATTATACTGCTCGACTGTATACTTATGCGCGTAGACATAAGCGCATCTGCGTTTCACTGAATTTAGAATGTTTCTGGTAAATAAATTCATGTATAGTTTTTGAGTGTAATTTTCTTCTGGTGTGTGTAAGCACCTAAGATAAGAAAACACTAGTTAAATTCATTTTGGTTTTTTAGTATAATTTATATATCTATTAGTGATTTGTTTACCTCTGGCAGTTTTGTGAAAGATTTTTTCAAAACAGTTTTGGGGTTTTATGAACTGACATGCACACTGTGTCTTACCTCGTACCCACTTACGCTTCCTACGTCGTACCAGCGGTTCGACTAGAAACTTCGCTGTTTCAATGATAAATAATAAAAACTCATTGTCCAAACCAACTCCAGAAGAGAATATTGAAACTGAAGAAAATGAAAGTCTTACAGCCGACACACTTCCATAGGTCTCTAGTACAACACTTTCACAAGTAGTGACAAATACAGAAATTGAAATACTTGCTGTCGATACTGTTGATATTATTGTCTCAGATTCAGTGTCCAACTTGTCACATCAGACTTCGAGTGAAATAAAGACACATTTGAATATGCTGGGTGAAATTCCACGTTTTAATAAAAATACTCGCGAAGGCACATCCTCATCAAAGAAATTAGCTTCTTCTCCGTACGATTGACCTCAAAAATAAAGAAGATATGAGGCAAAATTCTGTTAAACGTAAATTACAAAAAGAAGAATGTACAACGGAAAAGGAGAAGAATAGTGAAAACAACGATTGGTTTTGTAAAATATGCAACGATATCCGTGAAGAAAATATGATTCAATGTTTAAAATGCAAGTCTTGGATTCATGACGTATATGCGGCGGAGTTACAAAAAAAAACAACAAAAAATATGTGTATTGACTGTAATTGAAGATATAGTTGTGTTAATAAAATATAATTGTTTAAACCATATATTTATTTAATTTTAGCTGGAGGTACGAGTTAAGTATTAGGTAGTACGACTTAGGGTACTGGTTTCCTTAGTCGTACCGATTCCAATTTTTTTTTTTGCAATAAATAAAAGCAGGACTTACTAAGGTTTCCAATGATACTCATTCATAAGTATGTGTTTACTAATATATTCTCTAATTTCTGAAAACATTTTTTTGAGGAGTATGACTTGGTAAGGTTTTACCCTAATACAACACCGTAGGGGGCTCCAAAATTGATCTGCGAGAAAAAGATATCGGGTTACTTTTCGAATATTTTCGTAATTTTGGGATCGGTTCACAGAATTGGCAACTTTTGGAGCAGCCTTGTAATATTTAATAAAAGATATTATCGTGAAATTGGAAGAGAGAAAAAAAGTATTTAAATATTTATGTGTTAAAAATATAATAACCTTGAATTACTTAAATACAACAATTGATTTTGTTTAATCATGTTTAAGCACGGGTTGAACCCTAACGATTCCGGGAAGTTGTACAAAAATTCTTGAGCCGCTTCGCTACTGGATAAAATTCTGGAAATTCAAATCGTGTTTAATCGAGGGATTGGTTTGCGTAATGTCATAGAATTCACATAATGTCATAGGAGTATAGGTATTTATTTAAAAATATAGATATTTATGTGTAAATGTTTGACCGATCCATTTGGATATTTTTTTAGTCACAGAATTTATTTAGAACCATTTTTATACCTCGAATGTAAAATTTTGATTTGTTTATCAAGTATCAACTTGATCGATCCCAAATTTCCCAAAAAGCAATATCAACAAAAAAATAAAAATAAAGTTGTTGGTGGAACAATAATTTAAACCAAATTTAAAAGTACCTTAATTTGTGATCGCGCTTGATCATATCGGTGATTGGTTTAAATGTTGATTTCTTTATTTTATATTCAATTAAAGTCATAATCACAAATCAGAGCTTCTGTAGAACTTTAGATATCGCTAAAATAACTTCCTCTCATATAATATTCTCGTTTGTATGCAAAATTCAAATTGATTTTTTCTCCATTTAAACAGTGAAAATATTTTTTTGAATATGGTAGATTGATGTATAAAAATTCGAGCGAGAAACGTTTGTTGCCTAAAAGTTGTTGATGATTCTTGTCATTAAAAATTATGTGAAGAGAAAGAGTTGAGAACAATGGGGATGATTGCCGTTTGCACAAAGAGTTGATGGAGGAAATAAACAAACAAAAAACTTGAAAATGTGTTTTGGCGTTATTGGGTTTTGGGAGATGATTGACTCTTGTTAGGTTTTATTAAAAATGTTTAATCTATTTATTAATTTATAATTTTCTTCTTAAATTTTGAATTAAAATTTTTTTAAACTTTAAATTTTAGTTTTTAATTTTAATTCGAAATTTGAATTTATATAAATTCGACTCTATTTAAGTAAGTACATTTTAGGAATAACTAATTAATTTCGATTTCGATTAGTCTCGTGAAGCCTGTATCATGTTTCCAGAATCTGTAAGCATCCAGGGGATATACATAGTTTTTAGAATTGTGTCCTCTTGTGCTAACCTTTATCTTTAACATATATAAGACTAATCACACAATCACCTGGCTACCTCCGGGAGACTTGCTCAATGGCGGATTAAGATCGGTTGAGGTCCCGGGTGCAGATGAAAAAAATAGACCCCTTATACAAATACAGAGAGAGAGAGAGACAGGAAAATAAAAATACTTGTTAACGATATTTTTAAATAAATGATAGCTATTTAAGCAACCTGGGTGTTGATTCTCTAAAAAATAAGGTAATAGCTGTATTTTGTTGAGAAAAATTTAAACAAATCTAGTTTTGATTTATTTTTTGTCCTATTCTTTCCTATAAACCTACTACGATTTAAATAAAGAAACATTTTTGTTGGCTTTATTTAAATCTGCGGCGCTTTATATCCAATGCAATTGTTGTTGTAATTTTGTCAACAAAATACACTAACTGTGTAAACGTGAAAACTTTTAAATAGCAAAGCTTACTTTAATGAGTTCGTAATTTTTCGATTTGACTGCTACTCAAATAATAAAGAAAAATTGCACACTCATAAAAGTAAGCTTTAAAAGAAATCAGCACCCAATGAACCAATGGTCACAAATGGGTTAACAAATTCATCTAAATTTTAATACAGTTTAAATTATTACATTTGTGCAATTATTATTTTAAATTAAATTGAGAATTTTAAGGGGAAATTTTTTTCTATATAAGTAACTGTGTAGGTACAGTTATAAATATAAAATATAAACAGTACACCATCCCTCACTTAGCGAATTTATTCGTTCCAAAAAATTTCACTTAAATTGAAATTGCATGGCATAAACCACTGTTTCCTTGAAAGAATACCTCCCATCAGGGAACCGCAGCTTAAAACAAAAACCAAATTCAAGCTCATTTAAATTCCCTTTAGAAAATAGAGACACGATCTGCTGTATTTAAATTTGTGAATGAGTTATAATTTTTTCGAAAGTATGGCCTAAAACACTTCCTCTCCGGCTACCAAGGTGCCGCTGTATTTTTGAACATTTAATTATTTGAAAATTTTTTTGTAATTTTTTTTTTTTGGTATTTCCTCTTTTAATCAATTTTCAATTATTTTCTTTTAAATTTAAGTTGGTTTTGAAACCACTTTTAAAATATGCACAGACATAATTTAAAAACAGCAATTATCCGCTAAACAAATTATATTTAACAAATTTTTTATTACCGTAATAATTATACTAATACATATACTAATGTATATAAAAAAAAGATAAACTAAACTAATAATAAACTACAAAATATGTACTTATGTGTGTATAAACAAAAACAAATTAACAATAAAATATCTAAGCCATAAGACAGTTATAAATTAAATTACGTGGCGTGTGTATGAATTTAAAAAATGTAATAAAATATAGAAAGTTTACATATTGAAAAATTGGATAATTCATTGATTTTTAAATTCCAACAGACGTGCCATTCTCTAGATGTTGAGTGGTAATAGCGGCCTAAAGCCTAAGCAAGTAATCGCCTATTAGAAGGCCGATTCCATCGTACACCCTTTTACACATAACAAAATCGAAGGATAGGAAAGGTTTGTTAGTATTAAAGAATTGGCTCGGTTTCAGACACCGAAGTAGTCAATAGATTTTTTGTTAGTAAAGTACTTTTTATAATAAAATAGTTAGCACAAACAACACAATTTCTAAATTACAAATCCGTTGAATGCTTGAAGGTTCTCACAGGTATTTCTGAAAATACAAATTTAGATTAGTCCATTAATACGGAATATACTAATAGTACGAGTAAGTCCAGTGGCGGAATTATGGCGGGTGCACCGAGCGGCCATGGGCCCCGACTTTTGGAGGGCCCTGTAAAACTCCAATTTTCCAGTTTTTCTAATGGTTATAAAAGTATCTAAAATAATTTTCGTGTTTATATTGTGTGAAGAAGAAAAGAAAAAATGGGTTAATAGTTTAATATAAATGTATAAAGATGACAGTGGTTCTAGTAATGTTCTAGTCGTTCGCCGAACACCTAAACAATTTTTGTTTTTTTGTGTACTTCTAAATATTTTATTATTAATGCATATAAACTTTAAACTTTTTTTTTTCATTAATATTATTAAAAAGGTATTTTGTATTGTAAATTTAATTATTTTTGGTGTTCAAAATCCGAAACAGTACACCCAAAGCGCACAACCAGGAAACGCCACTGAAAGATGACATTGATTCAAGTAATTTTGAAGATAAGTTGGAACAGGCCTATGCGTGAATATTCTTTTAATGCTGTTTTCAATATTAAAAGTAATTGACAAATCAAAACTTGGTCAAATACACAAAGAAAAAACGTCAAGACCCCTATACAAAATGTTTCAATAAAATTTTCAATCAATTTTCAATCTAGAAATTTTAAATGCTTGTAATTTGTACTTATAATTAGTCTGTTCAATGTATTTTCTTCGGTGGAGAAAAAATAGTACGTGTTATTCGGATTAAAAGTGTCTTTGTTTGACTCGCACTCTTTGCACTTGCTCGACTACGCTGCCCTTCACTTTACATGCAAATATAATTGCTCGTCAAACAAAGTATCACTTTTAATCCTAATGACACAATATACTATTTCCCAATATTGTTGCAAAAATACGACTTTTCAAAATCGTAGTAGGTTGTGAAACGGCATATTCATAACTAGTTAGGAAATGGGGCATGCGCTTATAGTAACAATATTCGCCGTTTTTTTTAAACGCAGCACCCTCGGTACAGGTTAGAATGCCAAATGTCATTAGTGTTTTATATCGAAACTGTATGGTTTATTTAATAACACGAAACAATTTTTATATTTTAAGATGTTTATAAGTCGTTTATTGATGGTTCGAACTTCGTAGCCATAAAATTAAACGTTAAACTTTATTGTAACCTTTAGCACGATGGTAATGAGCGGAAACAAAAACAAACTCGTTTTGCATGCCCCATTAATGAGGAATATTCATAGCTAGCTAGTGGGGAAATATACATTTCAATACCAGTTTGTGCCCAAGACTTTCTTTTCTCAAAATTCAATAATTTACTGTTTATAATAAAATTAGAAAAAAATCTGGTATGTAAAACGTTAGGAAATATCATTTTTTCTACGATAGTGCAGTAACCTATGCTTTCGATGATGATTTTTAAATTTAAATAATATAAGAAAAGCAGCCTTTGCGTCGTCTACTAAAATCGTGTGGAAATATTCATTACACAACGATTTCTTAATATTGCCACACGATTTATGAAAATCGAAACATTTCAATTTCATTTTTTGTTGCGAATAATTTTTTCTTCTATCGTAGAAAAAATAGCGTGTATAACTCGTATGAAAATGAGTCATTGCAATACTCAAGTGATTGCAGCCCTCGCTATCGCTCAGGCTGCAAATTTCACTTTCGTATTGCAATGACTCGTTTTCTTCACTTGTTATACAATATACTATTTTGTAACTTGTGTGATTTTGCGCAACTCCCTTCACTCGTCTCGCAAATATTCCACTCGTTACACAAAATGAGGCATTTCCTAACTGTGACATTAGCGCACCAATATACATATGTGCTACTACTTTTTTTGTTTTATAAAAGCTAAAAGAATTTTCATGTAATTTAAAAAGCGGATATTTTCCCGTTATGTTAGACAGTAGTATCAAAGCTCCTAGATATACAAGCCATCAGCATCGACCCTTTAAATTAAGAAGCTTAATTTAATGGGTCTACATTTTACGTTTTCCCATAAGAACCCATGTAAAATTGATCATTTTTGATTACAATTTTATGAATGAAAAATACTCGTAACAGAAAATGTTTTTTGGTTTATATTTAAAGTAAACCTTTTAGTATAACATATTTTAAAACTAATAAATTAAATTTAGTAATTTGATAATTATAATTAAAAATAAAATTGTACAAATTTTACTTTTTCTTTGTATGTATATGTAAAAAAGTAATGTAAATACAGTATAAAATTATAAAAACGAAATCAATGACGTAAGATACTATGAAGTTAGCTACACAAGGTTTTTTTCTTTTTCGAAAATTCGAATTTCGAATTTTGAAAATATTTTTAACAGTGCAATAATTCAGTTAAATAGTAAATTAAAAACAGATAAATTAAAAAATTGCAAAATTTTAAAATTAAAAATATATTTTATCCTTTTCTAGTACAATACTGTTTTTTTTCTTTATTACCGACCAGCCAGCATATTATGTATATCAATTATTTTATCATATCGGCCGGATTAACCCCGTTTAATTTTGACGTCATAATATGTTTACAAGTATGTTGCAGGTAGGTGTTAAAGTATATTTGGTCGTATTCATTTCGTTGAGACCAACAGTTTTAAAATTACCGATCGAATTTAATAACATCTCAAAAATATACCTATTCGGTAAGAATTGGACGTCCATTTATAGGTATCGTCGATTTTACAAGATCAAATTTATCAATTCTACAGAAATTTGAATTCAATTCATAAGACTATCATTTTAACCAGATTTTTATTGAAAGTTGAATAATTTTTGTATTACATTTTTTTTATTGAATGTTTAATAATATTACAAGGTTCCTTTCTGTTAAATTCGTTATAGATGCATTTAATTAACGAGCACCACAAATGTTCGCACAAATTAAACTCATTTGTATCAGTATTGTTAATTAGATGAAGGACGAACATGCTCATTATTCTCATATTATTGTAGTCGATGGAGTTTATACTGAAACTATTATTAAGTCTGTTCGCAGAATATTTAATCCTTTGATTCCGAAATATTCTTTGGATATATCGATTGTGCTTATGATTGGTTCAATTGTTTTCTTGCCCGAAAACCGGCAAGATTGTTTATAAAAAATTAAATTTTCGTTGAAATATCTACTGAAATAATTCCTTCGACAGTGTTGTTATTTTCTGCCGTCAAATCTCGCAACCAGTTAAATTGATCCACTTTCGTCGAGTATAAATTTAAAAGCTCAAATTTCGGTTGATCCGTAACTTTCTTGTTTCTTATCAAACTTCTCTTTTCTCGAACACGGCTATTTCTTCGGCATTATAGAATTTTTATATGTTTTTTAAGGACTCCGAATTTCGAAATAAATCGGTTTTAATCAGCTGCAATAGGTAATTCTCAAACCCTGATAAAAATTCATACATATTGTTGATGAACACATGATTTAAAGAATCAGTAACGATTTTCTCTTTGACCGCCTTTGAGTAGGACCATACTGTTATATGATCCATTTTCATATTTTCGTCTGGCTGAACTATATTTAAAATCACCCGCAGAAGCAGTGTTAAGCTCAACTTTAGCCTGTCTTGCAAATCGATCGTCCCATTTGTAATATATAATCTCTAATTATATTTTTAGTAAAAGCTCCCATGTTATTATTTGCAGCTGGAACGGTTGGCAAATTTTGGGAATTATTTTTCCTTTGAAATTAATCACATGTTATCCCAGTGTGAATCGTTTTGCAATCGATGCAATTAAACTGACCACATTCGGTACAATAAAGGAGTACAATTTTATCCCGGTTAGTTTGATTAATCGGAATACATCCATTACACGATTTATTTGTGCAGTAGAATAAATTGTTAGCCTCAGCCGCATGCAAACTTTGTAAATATACTTGAAATTCTGGTTCGGTCATATACGCATGAATATTATTTTCCTTCAATTTATGTGAACATTTCGCTACTGGACAATTTCATTACTGGTGTCTGAGTACTTTTTATATGGGACGTCATGCAATTATTGCAAAATACATGATGACACGTTGCCAACGAAATTCCTTGAGATACATCCACGGCTGAATTAAATTTTTTACATAATGTTTTGAAACGATTTTTATTAATCGTGATATTTGCACGAATCGTACATGCATAGTAAGGTTCACGATTTTTATCAAGGTCGATTACTTTCGTTTTAAATTGATCCGTAACAGCTAGATATTTGTTTTCTGGGAATGAAACATTAAAACCAGATTCTTTAAGTACAGCAATGAAAGCACTAAATTTCCGATTAGCACCATACAACTTTCACGTATAAAATTTTAATTTTAATTCTTGACAATCACCATATTTTACTTGATGAATTGAGCTGGTATAAAATTCTGTGTGGCCATCCCATTTATAATCGGTTTGACGACGTTATCGTGTTTGCAAAGAGCAAGATTTTAAGGAGCACTTATATTCTGAAAGCATTAAATAAACAATATGATAGTAGGTATATAAACAACAAAGCGTACATTTTTAAATACTTACTCCTTTGTGGTGCTACTAGTTTTTGATTAGGAATAACAACAGCTTGGTTGACGTTTAATCCACCATTTTCTTTGGATCCAATATTCTTAGAATTCTTCAAATTATCGAATTCTTTAATCAAAAGTTCATTGTTTTGTCTTAATTTATCACGATTTACATTTTGTGTTGATTTATTGATGATATCCGCAACTACTTTATTCGGAACCGGGGTAAATTATATACAATATATCGCACAACACAATCCAAATCATTTTGTTTACCACGAAATGTTTTTGGAATCGAAACTACGTAGCACAAACGTCAATTGCTCGTCATTTGTTAAATTGCACATTTTTCTAGCTTTACTGCCAACAACAATAGAAATGATGTATAGTCGATTTCTTTAAAATAATCTGTATTACAAATTAAGCCTCGTTTTCATAATTTAACCGAGTTCTACTCTCATTCAAGTCTTATTATTAGAACTTCTGAAAAATTCTTGCATCGTTCTTTGGAAAAATGTTCCAGCGCTTTAAAAACCCATATTATTCATACGTTCTGGTATTAATTGAATAGTACATGGTTGTAGACAAATACCGTATTTTCAATCACCCATCGTAAATAAATATAAATGTCAGATTTTATTTTTAATTTAACTTTTAACTGCTCACGACTTCATTTGATTTATGTTGGATGACAGTTGTTGACGTAAATGTCAAAAATTATCCATACAACTTTTCCATTTTGTACACTGTCAAAATGTTAGAGTAGAATTAGTGACATCTGAAGTTTACCACAAAAATTATATATTTCGGTTACTATTTTCTGTTCGAGTGAGTTTTAAAAATTAATAATCCGTTTGATTTATGATTTGGTTTCCTCGGATTTATACAAATAAATAATAAATACATTATTTTATTAAAATCACAAAAAAATTTTTTGTAAATTAATTAATTTTTAATTGACGAATGGTATCTTTTACTTGAATAAATTTTCGTGTTTTTATTTGAGCTGATGAATTCTTTTTGTTAAACTCATAGAGATAGGAATATCATTATTCACATTTATTCGATTGAAATCACCAAATGCCTGTTTTGATCGATAGTGTTGCAATTTTTTCAATGTTGAACTCAGACCGACCTTCCGAATTTTTTGTTTTCAAATCAATAATGTCCGGATCGAATTTATGCTCTGAATTTTCATCGTTGCTTTCACGTTCGGTGCTAGCTCGGAATCATACGAATTTGCTACGCCACCATCTATTTTTAAATCCAGATGATTATATGTTTAACATTTTTTTAGCGTATTTCTTATGAAGTAGATTGGCATGGTCGTTCAACTTTTTATTAGGATCCGAATTCGATGAGCTTCAATTTTTGTCATCTACATCAAAATTGATAAGCATTTTTGTTTTTTGGATAGTGCTGCAACTGATACATCACTACCTTCGGCAAAATCGAGCTCATTGTAATTGTAGTCAAACATACATAGGGCGAATGAGATATTCACATAAAATCGTCCAATCTTAATTTTTTATTCTGTTTTTTTTGTTGCTTCCATGTGTGCTTTTCCTTTTAATAAAAAATTATTGTTATTATACAAATGAATAAATAAATACAATATTTTATTAAAATCACAAAAAAATTTTTTGTAAATTAATTAATTTTTAATTGGCGAATGGCACCTTCTATTTGAATGAATTTCCTTGTTTATATTTGAGCTGATGAATTCTTTTTGTTAAACTCATTTCCACCGTCCAGGAATATCATTCACAAATTTATTCGATTTAAATCACCAAATGAAAATTTCGATAGTGTTGTCCGGATGGAATTTATGCTCTGTATTTCCATCATTGCTTTCCCGTTCGGTACTACATTGCATCACAATCCTACGAATTGGCCACGCCATCATCTTTGTTAAATTCAGCTGATTATATTTAGAATATTTTTTAGCGTATTTATTATGAAATACATTCGCATGATCGTTAAACTTGCTAAATCATTATTTTGGATTGTTTTGCTGAAATTTCAATTTAAATATTTCAATTTTTTTTATTACCGCCATCTGATTTCAAACACAGAAACTACACGTCCATTTTGTTTTTTTAAATATATTTAATTAGTCGAGTTTATAAGTAGGTGGCACTAATGGCTTATTATAAAAAAAATTCGAACAAATGGTATGACGTCATGACATAAAGATGTGTTTGTAAATAAAGGGTTTTTTATTTGAAAGTTCAAATTTTAACCTGACGGCTTGTATATCTAGGAACGCTTTGGTAGTATGTACATAGATATATAAAGTGAAACAAATTTGGTTTTTTATTTAGTATAAAATATACAAATGGGTTAAACCAAATGTCATAGTATATTAGAGATGAGTCATTCAGTACAAAAAATAAAAAAGACTAGAAAACCCTCCCCTTTCTTTATATACGGTACTTTTGCATAACACGTAGAAGAATAGAAACCAGCACATTAAAGTTAAACTATTTGCATATAATTTGTACGCAAAATATTTACGTATATATCAAAGGAACCTTATATAATGCATCGGGGGGACCCAATTTTTATATCATATTTTTGTACTGAATGAATCATCATTATCATTGGTTAAACTTACTACTTTCGTTTTGCTTCACTAAAATATAAAAAGGATGGATTAGTTGCTAATTGGTGCCGATAACGACTATTCGTTTAAAAATAATTATTAATTAACAAACAAAAGAAATATGTAGCAAACTTTAGCTGATTCGGGGTACTCCAATAATTTGCAGGAAATTCTTGAGCGCGGCTAATAATAATTTTACAGAGAATATCGAATAATTATTATTTTTAATAATCCTCAAGCTTTAATCCGCAATTAAATGTCATAAAGACAATTAGAAATGTTGCAAAGTTGTAGAAAATTGTCTTAGCCCACAATTTTTTTAAATTAACGCGTGGCAAATAAAACGTTATTTAGTTGTATCACTAATTTTACAACATATTCATGGTTAGTCACGGCCGCATGTCTATCGCGTTGTCCACCAATTTGATTGATTTTGTTTTTAATCGAAGTTTTCTTGTTCTATTTATTTTGAAAATTTGTCGAAAATACGCATTTCGACTGGATTTTCAGACATTCAGTAAATTTTTTATCTTTTTACATTGTCATGATCGGAGTATTTTGGTACATTGCTAAAATCTCCCTTACATTACGATTAGTATAAATTGATATAACCCATAAATTTAACTATTGATTCGATTCATTAGAGATTTTAAAAATTAATGTCTAGAGGAATATCTAAGACCTATTTTGCAAATTAAAAATTTTATGGCGTTTTAATATTTCCCTCGTTGTGGTAGTGAGAAGCTTGCTGGCCAAACAGTTTGGATGAATTTTCAATCTTCAGTGATATACGTGGCACTGGAATCCCTAATTTCTTCCCGTATTGTTGCGACCTGTAGATCTCTGTGAATTACATCGTTTGATACGAACCATGGTGCATCTTTTATGATTCTTAGAAATTTAGCCTGGAATCGCTGAAGAATGTCCAAGTTCGAGTTGCTGGCCATTCCCCACAGCTGTATATCGTATGTCCAGATAGGTTTTATTACCTTTTTATTTTTATTTTTATTTATTTATTTATTTTATTTAACAAGGTAAAAGCAATCTGTGGATCAGAAGGTTCAGTGGCGATTGCCGTATACTTATATATAATTTATGAAATTGTACAAATATGGTAAATTATTTAAATCTTAAATTAATGTTGTAATAAACTATAAAAATTTAAAAATCAAACAATTAAATTAAAATAGCTTAACTATTTAATAAATCAACTAAAAAATAATACACACATAATAATAAAAAAATAAATTTAAACTTGGAATTGCAGCAAATCATTTAAATTTGAGTAGCTGAAAAGGAAAGCCTTTAGACGCGAGTAAACATTATTAAAATTTGTTTTTAATTCAACTGGCAGTTCATTAAATATTTTTAGACCCAAAATTAAAAAGGATTTCTGAAAATTAGTGGTCGTGAATTTTTGAAGATGAATATGATGTTTGTTCCTCAGGTTATATTTCGTTGTACCAGCACAAGTTTCATGATTAGTCATGATCATTATATAAAAAACTTTAATAACTTTCCAAACAAATAAATGCTTCAACGAAAAAATTTCTAGAGATCGAAATAACGACCAGGACTCTGTAAGCTTTGGTTTATTATTCATTATTCTCAGTATGTGTTACTATGCAATAACAAGAGGTTGCACTCTGGCGTAATATGTACCTCCCCAACAAACTAAACCGTATGATAATTTAAAATCAACCAAGATAACCGTATACTATACATTTTACGAATCATCGATACCAGATAATTACGAACAACATCAATGTGATACTCCCAGCTCAAGCAGTTATCAATCTTGAGCCCTAGGTATTTAAACTTTTGGACCCATTCAATCTTACATTATTCGTTGGAACAACTAAAGGGTGTTTTTTTTATAGGTTCACAACTTTGAGTTGGCAACACTGCTTTATTTGACAATCCATTTAACAGCTGTTAGTTGCTTTTTGTTTAGTTTGGTTTGACATTTCATCGTATGCTTCGCCAATTCGCCGAATGGGCTGAAGCACAAATTGATATTGATGTTGAATTTCCATTCAAAATTTTGTTCTCCGATGAAGCCCATTTTTGGTTGAATGTAAATAAGCAGAATTGTCGGATTTGGAGTGAGGATAATCCACAAGCTTTTGTCGAAACACCATTACATCCACAGAAAATTACTGTTTGGTGCGCTTTATGGGCTGGCGATATCATTGGTCCATATGTCTTCAAAAACGATGATGGCCAGAATGTTACTGTTAATGGTGAGCGGTATAGGGACATGATTAGAACTTTTTTCGTACCTTGATTAGCTGGCATTAATCTTGCTGATATGTGGCTCCAACAGGATGGAGCCACATGCCACACAGCGCGCGCTACAATTGATTTGCTCAAAGAAACTTTTGATGAAAGAATAATTTCGCTTAATGGTCCAATTAATTGGCCACCAAGATCGTGTGATTTAACCCCATTGGATTATTTTCTTTGTTATGTAAAGTCACTTGTCTACGTCGATAAACAAGAGACAATTGAACACCTGGAAATCAACATTCGAAGAGTTATTGGCGAAATACGGCCGCAAATGCTGCGAAAAGTTTGTGAAAATTGGTGTTCCAGATGGCGCTTTGTACGCGCAAGCCGTGCCGGCCACATGGCCGAAATCATATTTAAACATTAATGTCATACAATTTTCTATCCAATAAAGCTTTCATTGATATTAAAAATATATTTCTTTGTTTTATTATGATTTAAATTTGTGTAACTTTATAAAAACACCCTTTATTACAGGTACATTACAAGTCATGATAAACAGTAATAGGATCAACAATGAAAACGTCATTAAGACTAAAAAACATTAGTTTGGTTTTTTAGCTTAAAATCATCAAATGTGTAACACACCATTTTTTTAACAAGTGCAAATCAAGTTGGATATGTTCAATGGTTTTAATCCTGTTCTGTTCATTGTACATAAAAACTAGATCATTTTCCGATTATCAAAAAAAGTATTTCTATCAATGTAATATTTTAGTAAATGGATAAAACAATTATAAGCATCAGAAGCATTTGATTGCGAATAAGCTGAAAACCATTTTTCATTATCCAAGTCAAGGAATAATTTTGAGAAATTCACCTTACTAAACTTTGGCTTTTTTAAAGTAGCGACGTAAGGGTGACTATAATTAGGCGAAATTGAAATAGAAGTCATACAATGGTCAGTAATATTGAGGTCATGAACGTCAGACTCATACACAAAATTAAATCTGGTGTCATGTTTTAAGAAAATATGATCTAAACAAGTAGAAGAATTATTTGTTATTCGAGTGGCCTTATTTATCAGAGACTTTAACCCGTGCGAATCCATCATAAAAATATATTCATCAGCTGCAGGCTGCTGGCTAATAATGTTGATGTTCATTTCACCAAGAACGATCAGATTTTTAGGTATATGTATTCGCTCTCAAGGTATTAAAATCTTCAACAAAAAATGACGTTGACACAGAATGAAACTTCCACCGACTCTATATGTTGAGTTACAATTACCAGAAATGTTGAATCCAGGAATATTATAGTTATTCAGCTCGAAGTCATGAATCCAAACCTCGGTTAATGAAATGATTTACGGAAACACATCAAGAACAGCATATTAGCTAAAAATAAATCAAATTTTTTTCGTAAATTTCTAATATTCTGTTGTATAATAAATAATTTAGACTTAGTAAGGCTATGTAGGCTGGATGATATAGTGCGTTGAGTTACAGTATCCGTTTTTAATCGTTTTCTGGACGACTAAGTAGAACGTTTGATAATATGTTCGATAATGTTCCCCGTTGACGATTTTGAAACTCACAAATTATGATTCCTAGTGGCCATTAAATGATAGGATCGTTGACTTTATCAAATAAATGCCAATATTTTAATATCATGGTGTTTAGGAATTAAAGCGGTACAGATGATTTTATGAGAAGAATCAATGCCAGTTTTTGCCGAGATATGCTTAATAATATCCTCCTTAGTCGTACTAGAATGAATTCTACTTACGTATAAAAACTTATTCTGTGATACGTTAACTGATTTAAGACTATCCGTCGATGTATCCACTCCATAGATATTATTATTATGACTGTTAGCTGAGGACGGTCCTACAGTATTTATTCCGGTTTAATTTGCTGATTCATTTATGGTGAAAGATGATTTCATCAGTTTAGAGAACAGTGAAAATGATTCCACGAATTTTGATAAAATATTCCTTACTTCGCCCAACCGTTTAACAACAGAAATAATATTGAGCTCCGAACACGAGTTGCAATAAAATATTAATTGCGGTGTTTTCAACAAATTATTATAAACCATCATAGAAATATTTTAATACTTCAGATGAAATGTATCCGCTACATGGCACCATTTCATCTTTAGTAATTTTTCAAATAATTTAGACATAATTGGTAGCAAGCTTATAGGTCTGTACGACGTAACTTCTTCCGGAGGTTTGCCTGGTTTTGGTATTAATATTACTTGTGAAACCTTCCATTGTATTGGGAAATATCCTGTCCTAAGTATAGCGTTGAATAAGTAGGATATAAATCGAATACCCTCATCTGGCAACTGTTGCAAAATGTTTCCTGTGATAAGATCATATCCTGGCGCCTTTTTAGGATTTAACTCTCTCTGTATCACAGTTCCTACTTCTAATATAGAAAACCTCGTGGTAATGTGATTCATTGGTGCTTCCAAGTAGTTTTGAATGTTGTTGTTCTGTTCAGTCTTTTTTAGTAATTTCTCGATCATAGTGGCCGTCACTTTTACATATCGGCGGAATATGCTTTTGTGCTTATTTCAGCTTCTTAGTCGCCTCCACAGTGAATAATCTGTGTTTTCTGTTGGTGAGAGTGGTGATAAATATTCTTTAATTGACTGGTTTTTGTCATAAAGACAATTAAAAATCTTGCAAAGTTGCAGAAAATTGTCTCAGCCCACAATTTTTTTTTAAATTAACGCGTGGCAAATGAAACGTTATTTCGTTGTATAACTAATTGTACAACATATTCATGGTCATTCACGGCCACATGTCTCCTGAATATATAAATAATAATCGCGTTGTCCACCAATTTGATTGACTTATTTTTTAATCGAAGTTTTATTGCTCTATTTATTTGGAAATTTGTCGAAAATAAGAATTTTGACTGGACTTTCGTCAATAATTTACAAAATTATATTCTAGATTTGTGGCATGGAATAAAGGACAATATGATTTTATGTAGGACAATGAATTAATCACTCATTATCCGTTGAAAAAATGATTTAGAAATTTCATCATGAAGCGGCCAAATCCCTCTATGGGATGTAGCGCCAGCGAAAAAAAAATAAACATATAATTCGATTTTGACACAGATTAGTGATGGTAAATATATATGAGCATTTAGAAAGCTGAAATAATATATTATGAAGTCATACAAAAAGATATTAAAACCGTGGATAAAATTTGCCTACACATTATGCACGTTGTGTATTAAATTTTGCCTATCAATTATAAATAAGTTATACTCAATAGTCTTTTACATCTTAAGGTAGATAGGCCGATTTGATGATACAAATTCCGTTTGCATAATTCAACAAAGCACTTTTTATAAGCCGATAAAACATTTTGACTGCCCAAACCAAAGTGGTGTTGTATTATTAAGCCGAAAATAACCGTAAAAAATTTGGTTTAAGAAGTCAATGACTGTATCGTAAATCAATTTTTTTGTAAACATTTATTCCATTTGCAAATTCTAAGAATTAATATTTACTTTTAATTTTCGGATATAAGGAAACAATCCGATTTAATTAAAATTAAATTGAGTACACAATTGTACAAAAATAAAAGTGTTCTTATTCAGACAAACAAATAAGGCATCAAATAAAACATAAAATCGCATCATAAACCAAACACAATTAATTTTCCTCCCATTACAATCTATAGAATTCATTCTTTTTTGATTTATTATTGCCTACTACAAATAGACCATGTTGTTGAAAGCCATTAAAATAAAACAAAGAAAAAGCGCTTTGCTCAAATTGGCAATAATGGCAAAAACAAAAATGTTAGAGAAATCATTTTGATTATTAGAATTATTATTATAACAAGTTATATACATCTTTTCAAGATCAGCATCTTCATCATCATCTTCGTCATCGTCGTCTTATTCGATAGCCACTTTTGTTTTTGTTATTTTTCTCTAAAGTTCAAATAACACAAAAAATATCTACATGTATACTGAAAAATATAAAACTTCACAGAAAATAATTAATTTTTTCTTTTACAAATTTGGAAAAACATTTATAAACTTGTTTTTTTAGAGTTTTTTTTTTTGTGTAACCTTACAAGGTAGGTGTCTTTGGCTCCTACATAAATTGAAATAGTTTTTTAATTTTTTTTTTTATTTAAGCAATGAAAGTGATTTTGAGTTTTTATTTTCAAATGTAATAGGTATACAACAACAAAAAATTGAGTCATATTGTGAAACAAATTTTTCGAATAATAACCTCCTCCTAACGTATCTCATCAGCCGAGAGGACATTAATCTTTCAGTTTAGTATATCATCGAACGACGTATACGTACTATGTATATAATTCATTAATTTTGCGTAAATTTGTATTAAACAGAGAATCTTCGAAGTAAGATAAGATGAAAGAAAAACTGTTTAGAGATGTCTTTGTTATTTTTGTTTTACTTTAGCGCTTCTGTAGCAATGATTGACAGCTCTATATAGATATTGATAGACAAGTCGAATAAATTTATATGTATTTTATATGAGGATCACGTATCGAATAGATCGAAATAATAAATCTGTAGGTCGATTAGTTTTTGTGTTACTAAAAGGGATGTTAATATGATTTGATGTCATCACACTAAGTATATTTGATTTATATAATACGAGTTTCCTTAAATGTCCTGTGCAATATAAAGAGAGAGGATTTTAAATGTTCATATGCCAGTATCAATTAACAAGTTAGTTTGGTTACAGAAATCTATTTTCACCTTGGACGATACATAGGTATAATAATTTCTGATTAAACAATATACAGATCTTGTAGGCGTTATACACATTCACACGCAATTTGTTAACGTTGCAGTAATTTAATGTAATAGCGTCTTTATAGCTAGCTGCTTTAAAAACAATAGGAATGTCTAGCTAGCATGCAGTAAATTAAATTACTTTATGGAAATGGTAATTGGAAATAAAATTTTATTGGTATATGAGAATTATTTGAATATTATTTCACATCTAAGCTAATAATACATTTTGAACGTTTTTTTTTGTTAACTTAACCCAATTTAATGGTATGAGTTTTCGATTAAATATAACAAATAACATGTAAAGATTTGTCATACCGGACGCCTGAGTTTTATAAATAATTGTTAATTGATAATTTAACGAAACGAAAGATTTATTATAATGTAGTTGTCTATGTTGTCTATGAAGCATCCTTTCCAACAAAATCTGTCGACCGTCACAAATTTAGTTATCATAACTAGTATATTAAGCTGAATGAATTTATTTATTAGAATTTATTTCAAAAAACTTGTCACTGACGCGTTAGGTATTTCCTAATCAATGAAGGTTCCAACCAGGGCAGAATCTTAGAAATGTCTGTGAGGGTAAGGCAACAGGTACTGCAGGCTATATCCTTTACTCGAAAAAATGAATATGATCTCGCACTGAGTATCGCAACTGTTAACTGCCGATCAAAAACAAATACAAACTATTTTTGCTCACAACCTTTGCCACTCAGTCTAGACCAGTGCGTTACCTCTATTTGTTTTATATAAATATAACTTTATTTTAGGTTCTAAATATATTACAATAATGTTGATGTTATAAGAATATTACAAAAATTCATAAGATCTATATTTAACTTTTTGTCTACTTCTAACCTATTTTGGTTCTCAAGTGGTATAATTATTAATAATTTTTTCTTGTTTTATGTTCACTGTTATTATAATCAGAACTATCTGGACTAAGTTTAAATGCTTTATTTTTGGCACAAAAATTAGCCTTCTTAAAAATGCCATTAATCCATTTCTTGTTTTTGAATGCAAATAAAATCTATTCTAATCTTTACCTACATAACTCTAAGTTGTTTTTAACAAATCTATCTAATTATTTTGAATAGACTGTTGTAGCCACCAATATTTTTCTTTTTTCTTGGTGAATTTATAAGCCTCAATTTTTCAAAACGCTGTGCTATATCTTACAATCTCATTAAAATTTTTAAATTTTTCTTCCTCTAAACTTTTTTCGGTTGCTCTTCTTTGAATGTGGTATATTACCGGGATTTGATTTTGATCTTGTATGTATCCTTTTTTATCAAGGAAGAGGAATGCTTCAGGAATACTTCTTTTCATGTATTCTGCCCCTTGCTATCATTTGTCGAATTAGTCTATCCTCCGTGAAATATGGTCCCTATATCAGTGAGTTGCTAACGTTTGTTGTTGCTCTTTTTATATGGTTTCTTGTAAAATATTATATTACATGTATAGATCAATTCGATCAGCTGCAAAATGATCATACTTTTTCTGTTTTGAAATAAACTCTCTGTAACCAGTTTCATCTTTTCTATGTTGCTCCCTGCAATGTCGAATGCATTTTCGCTCAAACATCCTTAGGCGTTCCATATAAGTAGCATTACAGTTGAACCATATTGGGCAGCCATATGTAATAATTGGTCTAATCAAACTTTGGTAGCAAATTCTTTTAACATTACTGCATATTTGTTTTGCATAAAAAAATCCTTTTGCAACTCATGAAAGCTTTCCTAGCTTTTTCCAGTTGAATGTTTAAGTGCTGATGGAGATAGAGGAATTGGTCGATGATAATTCCTAAATATTTTATTGAAAGTTTTTGCTTCACGTGTAAACTGTTAATTTTTATTGACAGGCTTTTCCAATTTTTCTTTGTGTCGTTACTCGCTAATTGACATGGTTTTCTAAATAGGATGGCTTCACATTTTTTTCGTTTAACCTAATTCTCTAAGTATGAAGATATAGTCGTTGATGAAATTCGTTGCACTTTGTAATCTACTTTGTATTATGCTGACTTTTGATGCTGTAATATAACAATGTCATCTGCAAAGGCTATTGATTTTAAGTTATTAAATAAGTTTAATTTGTCGTTAGCTTCTTTGTGTATAAATTAAATAGTATTGGAGCATTAATAGAACCTTGTTGCAATCCGTTGACTATATTAAATATTTATGTGGAATCTTCGATTCCATTTGTAATTTTAAATTTTCTGTTGTATAACATGACAATTAGTATCTGTATCGAACTGCATTTGCTGTAATTTAAGTAGTAAGCTATCTATAACCATACCGACTCAAAAGCTTTCTCCATGTCGATGAATACTGCTCCCGTAGCAATTTTGTTGTTCACGTTGTAACATATATCTGACGTCAGTTTTATGATAGCGTGAACCGTAGAGTGTTCATGTCTAAAACCGAATTGGTTATCTGGAATGAGATGGGTATTATTAATGTGCTGTTTAATTTTATTATTTATAATTATTTCATAAATCTTGCTAATGTTAGACATCAGACTAATAGGCCTGTAGTTTGTTAGAATTGGGAATTTTTCTTTTTCTTAAGTAGTGGGTATATTCTGGCGGTTTTCCAACATTTAGGGAATGTTTTGTTATTTAGTGAATGATTAAATATTAAACATAATTCACTAATGATTTCTTCGGGTAAATGTTTCAACACAATATTTGGTATTCCATCCAGTCCGTACAATTTTTTAGAATTTCCTGCTTTAAGATATCTTTTATTTCTGCAGCCGTGGCAAAATATTTTCCGTTCCATTTTCTGTTACTGCGTTCACTCTATTTGTGCTACTAAAATTACACTTGGTGATCTATGGTATGTCGTTTCATAACTGTGTTTCTCTTTTATTGCACCAATGCTTTGCTGAAGCATGGGACATAACATCGGAAAAAAATACCATAGTATCAGACAAAACGACCATGGTAGTAAAAGTTAGAATTTTTTCAACTAAAGTATGAAATAGGTAGGCGAGGCTTATAACATTTAACGTGATTTGGTTGGTAGAGAATTTGGAAAATGATACTGTGGTATTTTTTGCCGATGTTATGTCCCAAGCTTGAATGATTCTTTCATGTGACAATTTTCCTAGTATCTCATTCGGAATTGTATGTTTTTGTATATAATGACCCACAATATTCAAATTACCCTGCGTGTTAAAGCTGACAAATTTATTGCCTACTTTTGTTACATCATTCCATTTAACATTGTTAATATTTAATGCTTCAATTTCCAGTACGTTAATATTCATGTCCCGTTTTGTTTGAATTAATTGTTTAATATTTGGAAACATTTTGTTCGCTGGTCTTATGGCATTCAGCTTATTTTTCCAATAATCGTTGATTTGTAGCTTTACGTTTTGTGTTATCAATTCATTTGTTCGTTTGATTTCCGATTTTAGGCTGTTAATACGTTCATTTATTTCAGCTGCTCTTCGTCTTAAGTGCTTCAATGCTGATACGAGCCTACTTTTGTGTTTATACAAATTTTCGATTGTTTTATTTGTAAAAAAACAACATAATTTTCAAGTTTGTGTTTGCAAACAACATAATTTTCAATATCTTGGTTATTGATGTTTTATCCGTTAGTACCAAGATGTTTATGGTATGTTGTTATCTGTCAAATATCTCTTCAATAATTGTTCTAGAGTTGTCTTCCATTTCCATTTGATCCAGTTCTTGTTTATGAAGTTGTATCTTGGTTCATTAGTTTCCATCAATGTTATTACAACTTCTATAGCTTTTTGATCGCTATCATAAGAATGAGTAGGAATTTTTTCGTAGTGATTTGTTTTGGGTCCTTCTGTTTTATATAATTTGGCTCTGTAACTGAAATTATTGTTAGATAGCCACTTGTTTAGTCGAGTTCCTTTATTATTATTAACTATGTTTCCACAACTTGTGTGCCTTGCGTTTATGTCTCCTGCTATAACATAATAGTTAGCTAATTTTAGACAAAGCTAGATCTAATTTTTGCAATATTTGTACCCATTCTTTTTCGAATTGATTCGCGCCATCCTTGCTTCCTTGACAATATATTGAAATTAGAAATAAATTATTCTTGTTTTCAAGTTTTATGTTTATTATGGATGTTTCAATTGTTGTACCGCAGATTAGTTTATTTTTCTTTGTGTTCAAACTTGAATTAATTTTGTATTAATATGGCAGTCCCTCCTTCTTGTTTTGCTCCAGGTCGATCTTGCCTTACAACCTTATAATTTTGAAATTCTAAATTATGTTTATATCTGGTTTGTGTTTTAGAAAATTTAGTAAATTTAAACGTCTGTTGATATTAATTATGGAGTTTATATTTAATGCGATTATTTTTATGTCTTTCATGTTATTTGATTTATTAAACTTAATAGTTGAGCAATCTGTTCACTTTATTCATGGATTGTTACTGCTATTGCATCGATTTTCGCCATTAATTTTTGGACGTTAGAATTATCATTGTTACTCTTATTTTGTCTTAACCTATCAGCAAATGTTCCATTTTCTGGACTGACAAATGAGGATTAAAATTTTTATTTCTCAAGGCTTCTTCTATTTCTCTTCTATTTTTTGTTTTAATCTTGTTAGCGTTTTTTGATAAATTTCGCATCCTTTGAAAGACGCTGGATGTCCGTTTTTTTACAATTCACACAATAAATTTGTGCATTCTCTTGTTTTTTTTGTGTAGCACATTCCTCTGGGCCATGTTCCAACGCACATTTTACACATCTATATTTTAGATTGCAGTTAGCTGCAAGATATTGTCTCCTTTTGTGAGTAGTCCTCTAGATATTCGTTGATAATTTAAAGCTTTTATTCTGAATAGTTTCGACATATTGGTTTCAGGTTCCACTTGAGCTATATAAAGAGGTAATTGACGATTGGCTTCATTAGATTTTCGTGTCACTACTTGAGTTACTTTTAAAATTTTGCTTTCACTGTGTGCCTCAATATCTATTTTGAATTCGTTGAGATCTTCCTCATCTGTTAATCCTTTGAGAACAACTAATTTCGGTTTCATCCCTTTTGTCTCTTTTAGCTGCTCTTTTACCTTGTATTTAGTGAACTCTTTGTTACTGTTTTTTTTGTTTTGATATTTCTGGGCATCCTTTGCCCTGCTGATTTCTATTTCATTACTGATAATATCTGGTATGTCTTCTATTTCATTACTGATAATATCTGGTATGCTGCAAATCTATTGTCATATAGCATCCCTATTTCATCACTAGTTATGTCATAACCCAATCTTTTAACAAATTCTTCCATTTTGTTCAATTTTCTTTTAAATTTCCACTCTCCACTTGAACGCGTGTATTTATTTAGTTTTTTTTTGTTCCGCCGAAATTAAATTGGGAGCTATAAATTGACTTGTTTGCCTCCTCATTTTTTGTTCCATTATTTTCGCTTTCTTCATTCGGCATTTCGAAAATTCCGTTATTTGATGTTATTGCCGTATATTAATGTAAAAAGCAGATTTCGCATTCAATCAATATTTTACAAAGCAAAATCTACTTTACAGACGAGTCGAAATAATTGAAAAATGCTAGGCGAAGTGAGAAACGTAATATTATTGCTATTTGTCCATGTATCCGTAGCGAGCAATTGTGAACAATTACCGATGTGAAATCTTTGTTTGGCAGTATACCGAAAAGCTACGATAATAATACACTTTTACTAGTAATGACCAATTTTTATTTATCTCACTTTTAACGTTTAAGAGTAGGCGAGACATATTTCTAATATAAGTTCTCCTAAACCTGCTTTCACACGCTCCATTTTAACACGTTTTTTTATTTTAATGATCACATTTGCACGATTTACAAACGAATTTTTCACGATGAGAAGTCTCTATCGTTTAAAAACAGGTTTAGGATTTCAGTAAATTAGATATTCCTCCTTAATATTGAACAAATTATTTTAACCATATAACAGATTATGTAATGTAATGAATTGCATGCGTAAAGAAATTCAGATTTTTCAATACAAAAAATCGCGCAAAGCAACAATAGTTTCGTTTAATATCTCAACCAAATTTTTCAGCGAACCATAACCAACCAACAATCAGTATTGCATTGTTTTGCCTTACCCATAATTCACTATTCTCATCTCTTTCTTTATGTGTCACATTAGAACACAGATAATAAACAAAAGGATAGAAGATAAAACAAAAATCCCATATAAAATCATAAAAACAATTGAAGCCAGTTTTTTTGTTTTGTCTCTTTCTATATTTACCAACGCCATATTGGTTAGAGAAATTTTGTAATTTGAGGTTTTAGCTTTTTAAAGTTTATAAGGCATTTCTTGAATAAAAAATAAAAGTGTTCTTTCAAAAAATAAATTTATTTGTTAAAATCATGCATAAGTGTTGTGTGTATAAGTGCAAAAATACCAGATATAAAGCAAAAATTGAGAAAAAAGGGATTACATTTCACCGGCAAGTAAATTTTTATTTGTTTACAAATATTTATAACACTTGTACACAATTATTTTAAATATTTCCCAATTTTGTACACTTATTTTGTACACGTCAGTAAATTCACTATGTTTAAAAATGGTCAAAATACAAAATTAAAAAAAATGTATTTCATAAAATTGTAATTAAAGTAAAAATTTCAAGTTTCATTCACACAAAAATCTTATTTTGACAACGCATATGAATCGTCATGGCAACATGACGAAGGCAAGAAAAAACCATAAGCGTCCCGTTATATTCAATATTAGGGGAGTCTAATGAACGAAATCACATATGAGAAAATTGTATTACAAGTTTTAATACTTTAGCTATGTTCTAAGTTGGTATTTTTAAGATCATATTTTTATGCTTAACTGTAAACTATTATAATAATAGTATTTATGTATGTTGTTTACACAACACACATACGTATTATTATTATAATTATGCTGGTACACTTATAACAATAACTTTTTTTATATTAATTAGGCTCCCTTTAATATATTTACCCAACGTCATTTACATAAATTATTACTATTTGCATAAAACCTAAAAAAATATGCAACGCCACTGAAAAAAAAACAAAATAATTTGTCGGCCATCATGAATTTTTCGGCCATCTTGGTTTTTGAATTTGCTTCACTATTTTAGTTTAGTTTCTGTTCTCTTTGTAATTTTTCTATGCATTAGAACCACCAAATTTTAGACAACTTAAATTTCTCTTCACTATAATTTTCTAAAGACTTAAACTCTCTGTTTAAAAAGAGAAAATAGGCAATATCAATTGGGCATACAAATGAGATTATATCACAGAGAGAAAATCATGAACCTGTAAAACAATTTTTTTTAAATTTTGTTCCAGCAATATAACTGCTTTACTTTAATATTATTTTTGATAATCTAGAATCGATCAACTTGACTCTTAACGAGCACAGATTTATAAGTCTGTCAAATTTGTTTAAGATTAATCTTCAAACAGTATTAGGGGACAATAATATGAATACTGTTAAACGATCATATTGCAGATCATAATACAACACAACTTAGAGCTTTAACTCAACATTAACTACTCGTAATAAACTATAAAGTTACTTTGAACAATTTTCGATAATACCGAAAATTCTCGAATCTCGGACATTTGAATAAATTTCGAATAATCTAATGACTTAAACTCGAAAATCTCGAATAACCTTCAGTAATAATCCCGAAGGTATCGAATAATCTCGATTATTCGATACAAGCAAGTAAGCAAGTAATCAATATTTGTATAGTTTGCGTATTGTCTGAGAGGAAGAAAGGAAAACAGGAAGTGTTCCTACATCCTATTGAAAAACATGGTGCACCCCATTATCAAAAGACGATTGTCATAGAAGTGAAAACCTAAATAAAATTGCCTTACCTTCGAGCAGTTTCTCTAATTTTTAAACCACAAACGAATCTCAAAATAAAACTTCACAAACGGGTGGCGATGTATTTATCAATTATGGCAAATCCGCTTAGGGTCACTCCGATTTAAATTAATTTTATTTTTTGAATTATATAAGAGTTTGAGTTCATAATAGTATTTCTTGACAGGTAGGTCCAGAAGCGCAAATGTAAAAAGATTTTTTTTTTTAATAACGTGCGGTTGATGAAGACGGTATTATTGTACCTATTTAGCCTTGAGTCAAACCAGCCCGGAAGTTCGTTCTAATATCGGTATACATGAACAAAATTATAGGGCGAGGCATATAAATTCAATTAAGCATAAACAAAAAAATATTTCATGATTATAATCTGTCGGGGATCCTCTTATAATATTTCAGAATTTTGCAGAAATTTATTATTTTGCAAAATTAAAAATTAGTTATATAAATTGGTACGACGAAAATTAAAAAAAAAATAATTAATTAATTTTCAAAAACATAAATATAAAATTTCGAAACAATTTGGCACAAAAGGAACGTCGAAAATCAAGCACAGCAGGAACATTTGGATTTAAAGATGATCATCGATACAGGTGACCAAATAAATTTGGTATGTAGAATATTCTTCTTTAGATTTCTGATAATCATTGATTTTAATTATCTGCACGTATAGTGATCAAATAATACAGTACCAATACACTACAATTGTACAACCAAAGATTTATGTAAGTGCATCATCAATTTATTAAATACTATATAAGCTGTATTTCGTGATATGATGTAATTATATAGTTATTTCATGATGTGGCGAAATTGTGACAGATCGCTCACGTCTTTAAATGTATTAAATCGAATGAATGATTGGTAACTTGTTGGTTCGTTTCATTAAATTCTGGTTTACCTTTGGCGTTGATTTTTTGTTAATAAAAGATAATAAGGCATTATTGGTTCCCTAAACATTAAGACTAAAAAGGATTTGAGAATATTGATCTTCTTGCAATTTATATATTTCTTGTCAAGCAGGGTTAAATGACTGCAGAAATTATCTTGTAGTTTCATTTTCAAATTTTGTGGGCTGAATGTAAAATAACGAATGCTTTGAAAAATCACGTAAGGCATTGCGCAAATTTCTGAAAACTTTTAGTTTAACTGCACCCTTCTACTTACTACTGGAATCATCTTTCATTGACATTTTCTTAAGTCTCAAAAAAATTATCTTTGTCAAAATGACGTAAGTTTCACTTTTTTGTCATTTTTGAATTGACATATATACCAAAATGAGTAAGAAATAATAAGACATACCTACATTTAATTTTTTAGAGCTTTAAAATAACCAGAAAAAAATTATAAATGAACCATGAGAAAATTGTTGGCATAGTTTAACAGCTGGAATAAATCGAAGCCTTTATGGTAACCCTTCGCCTTTTTGTATGTACTAAGTGGGTCAATAAAAATTGCGTCTAACTTTTAAACAGCATTTTTCAGAAGCCATTAGCCTTAGCGAACTGAAATAAAACGGAAACGCAAGTTTAATTAATTCCCTGTTTCAGGTATAGTTTTGAAAAAAAAATCGGTATTAAAAATTAGGGAATTAGATATACCGGGGTGATACTTTCTCTTGTAAAGCTGGCCACAATTTTGTTCAATAAAATTATTGCATTAAAAATATTTTAGATACAAATTTTGAAAAAATGCATTCTATCAAATTGGAAATTGAATTCTAAAATTTGTTTAACTCAATTTTGGCTGTTATTTTAACAACTCAAAAATGTGAAAAATGAATAACTCGCAAAGAAATTTTTCTAATTTTTCTTGAAATAACGTTGTAAAATGACGACTGGTATGAGCTCATCTGATACTTAAAATATATTGATAAAACCGCATAAAAAAATCAGCTTAATTCGTGTTATGTACGGTAGTACAGTGTGTCATATTAAAAATTTTAGATTTAACTATGACGTAAAAATTACTGTTTTTAAGCGACCTTCTAATAATTGATATACCTTGAGGAATATAAAAATGCCAATTTGTCTTTTATAAAGGTAAGACAATTTTTTAACATCGATATTATCGCGTTAAAAACTAATTTGAGTGCATTTGAATAAATAAAAACAAATCTATGCAGTTGAAAAACATTTTAACTGATTAACATACGGAATATAACGTCGGAATATTATACGGTAAGGAAGTCCATAATAATTTGGATGAGCGTGTTTTCTAAAACAAATAACATTAAAAATTATTACATGTGAATATTTATCACAGTATCCGGCCGTGCCTTCGAAAGACCCTTCATTGAAAATCGCGCCAGCGAAGCAACGTGCGTGACCTGCAAAAAAATGCACCACGAAATTAGATGAAATATACTCCACTGTTAATATTTTGGTTTAGCTTCATAATGAACAGAAATTGCATGCATTAATTTTATTCATGGGCGCTTAAAGATTTAAATTTAGCTGTTAAACATAAAGTTAGAAGCATCATATAAAAGTTTATATTGAGTCCGAGTTCGCGACAATATTCTGCAGAAAAATTTTCAGCAGGATTGCATGCGATTTAAAAATATTTTATTCGGAAGAGGAAATTTGTTTACGAAATAGACTACTTTGATTGGTTGCTTGCTGAAAAGTTTTCCGCAGAATATTGTCACGAACTCGGACTGAAGCAACAACAAAAATTGACATACTTTTGTTTTTTAATCAAAATTTTGTATTACTTTGCCGTTTCATGAAAAATGATTTGATCGTGACCAGATCAAACGCCATTGACGCACTGCAATAATTTTTCGACTTTCAGTTTTTGCTAATCGTGTTTTATTTCATAGACTATATAGTCCAGTCAAAATTAGCAAAGTGGTTAAGTTTGATTGCCTTTCCCATACAAAATAAAGGTAGATATAATTATTTTAACTGAGTGATTTTGAATGTACGACCAAGCATTTAGCAGGATCTCCCGGTAATTCTAAGAATTTTTGACGCCGGGCCCACCGTACACCATTTTGCACATTTACTTGGAAGGATTGGATAGGATTGTTAGTATAGGATTGAGATCGACCCGTTATAAACACCTTGGCGGTCAATTGTTAGTAGTTACATTTTTTCTAAAAACTGCTTTCCATCCTTGGCATCCTAAAGTTAATATTAATTAGTTATCAATTACCCCTTATATTTTCCCACCACCTTACTTCCTCCGGCCGTTTTTAATTGGTTGCTTGATTTTTAAATAACTAATCATATACTCTCAACCAATTAAGTTTTAAATTTAAGTTTAATTTAATTTTTATAAATCTATTACGAATTAATTTCTAAGTGCTACAAACAACCTTAATGTTAATATTAGTGTCTGTTTTCCTTGACTGCTTCAGCTTCCAAAGTCCGCCTCCTAACTATCTAAGTTTAATTTTGTAGTAACAACTGCATTCTGAAATAACATTTATTAGTTTGCTAGGTCGATTTCTGGTTACTTCTGAAAATCGTAATTATTGTTAATTTAAATTCCACTTAAGAGTTATAAAGTAGCTCAGAGAAGACCTAACATAATAAATATAATTAGTGTCAGGTACTTATTGAAATGATTTCTGCCATTCTGGTCTCTGTTCCAACTTGAAACTACAGTTTATCCCAAACTACTATTATAAATAAACATTTCCGCGAACCTGCCACTAATATTATAGAAGTTTGGATGTACCTACGCTGTCCTGTGATGAATCACAACTAATGCCGCCATAAGACGTTAATTAGTTTCTGAAGTATTAAGTCCGAACTGAAGTGCCTGTAAATCAACAGAAGATAAAAATCAAAACAACCCAATTTCTAAATCACCTACATCCGTTGGATGCTTATTGTTTCCAGAAATCCGGTCATGTTTCTCACGCGTTTCTAAACTAAAACAAATTAATCGATTATTTTATTACGACATCATATTTAATAATCCACTGGTTCGTTTCCTATTCTATGAGACTTATATCCTAATTTACTTCATAATTAATAATTTATTTAAAAATCAGCCCGGAACTCCCTAAACTAAAAATAAATTAAATTAGGCATCTAAATTGTCAAGACAGCAAATTAATCACTAAATTTGACAAGCCTTGAAATAATAACCTGCACGGATTATAAATTGTATCATAGTTCCAGCATAACAATAAACCACGCAGCTTCAATCTTGTACGAGGTACATACACCTAAGACTTGAATATGACTAAAAATCGAAGTTGAAATCGAAATCATGAATAATTAGTTATTTCTAAACTTTACTTACTTGAGTAAAATATCTGCTTTGACGTCCAAATGGCATTACGATGACATACAAAACGTATAATTGCGCAAGTTTATCGCTCCGAAAAATCCCACCGAGCGACCTATGACCGCCGCTGTCATTTGTTCTCATTAAACAATATCAACTCGCAAAACCAAGTGCATCCAATGTACCCACTCCAGTGGCAATAACTACCATTATACATGAAAAATACAATTTTCCCATTCCTACTTTTTGGTGGAACGAAACCATTCATTCCGGAATGAAACCGCCCGGCACCGCTGTTGCAAAAATTCCAAACCAAGACTACAATTTGGTTTAATTTTTTTTTTCCTTTTTTTTATTTATTATGCCTCAATCCCACATTCCTTCTCGTACTTTTCCTATAAATCTGGAAATAACCCTATTGTATCCCTAGAGTCCTAGACAATAGCACAAAACTCTCAAAGGCGGGATTTCCTAATCACAAAGTCTTGTTCTACGCGGAAAACTTAAAAGCTCACATGGAAAGTATTTTTGCACAAAGATTCTTTATCGGACAAAATTTTTGACATACATACTCAAAAACAAATACGTTGGAAACTACAACCAGAAAGTACTAAAGTTTTGATTTTAATTTTTACATTAGTACTAAAAATAATATTTCCTTGAAAAAAATTTTGGGTCACCCTCTATTCTATGTTCAAATACAGAAAAGTTTGACACCATTGAGAATATTCCATACCCATATCATTGAAAGGCCGGATACCGATTACCATGATTAATTGCACGATAACATTTGCTAAACCAATGAAGCCAATATTTGCTGGCAATTTCAATTTGTCTGAAGTATTGGTTCATCGGTTTACTCCAAAATTAAGTGATAATTTCAAGCAGGATTACTCATCATTTAAAATAAAAATTTCCGTTACTATCTTTGATAAATTGATGGATCCAACTTCTTGGACAGCTGGTGTTCTGGTAAAGGAATTCCAAAATAAAACGAAGAGTCATCCTTTTTTAGGGCTACGCCAACCCAATCTACAAGGTTTTTAGATTGTTCTTTAAACTGTGGTAAGGCTGTTCCATGTGATAGTCTGCAGGTATAAGTGCTGGTTCTTGTTTATGGTTTGGTCATTTAAATGTTCGCAGTTTAGTTAAACATTTTAATGACATTACTATACTTTTGGATGTTTACAAATTTGATTTCCTTGCGTTGACGGAAACTCTACTTAACGATAAAATTTCAAACAAGTCACTCCATATTAATAATTATAAATTAATACGTTTCGATCGTATAAATAATACACGATGGGGTGGGGTTGGTATTTATTTCAGGGATACTTTAAAAGTATGTAAACTATTTTCTGGCACATTTGGAAAAGTTGAAATTTTAGCTGCTGAACTTATTGGACGGTTTGGAAAAATTCTTATTTTAATTGTTTATAACCCGCCTCCGGCTTGTACGGAGGATATTAATAATTTACAAATAATTTTTTCTCAATATGTGTTACAGTATGAAAAAGTTATTTGCTGCGGTGATTTTAATTTTAACATGTTGGCTAACAATAAACTTAGTGATTGCTTGAGTTTGTACAATTTATATCATATTATCTACCTTTTAAACCGACTAGATTGGATAACAGCCTGTTGGATTTGATAATTTTGTATGAGCCTGATAGGCATAATATTGTTTCTTTTGGGCAACATGCGGTTCCTGCTATTTCTGATCACGACTTGGTTTTTGCGTGCTATAAATTCTGTCGTGTCAGAGATAAAATTTCCTATACTGTTGTTCCGGATTTTAAAGCGATTGATCGTGAGTGTTTTGTAAGTTGTTTCTTTTCGTTGGACTGGTTGAATTTTTGGTTTTATCCGGATGTGAATGATATAGTTGAGGAATTCAACTTAAACATTTTACATTTAGATAATATTTGTGTGCTTCGTAAGAGGGTTATAAATAGGTGTGCTACTGCTCCGTGGTTAAATACTTATATTTTGGATTTGATGGAGCGTAGAGATTTGGTTTATAAAAAATATAAAAAATATGGACTGAAGCATGATTTGGTTTCCTTTAAGTTCTATAGAAATAAAACCAACAAATGCATTAATGAAGCTAAGCATTCATTTTATTTTGGGAATGTATACAATTCTATAAGAACATGGGTCAATTTAAGAAAACTTGGAGTTTTAGGTACATCAAATGAGGCAGTCATTATGTTTTCTGCCGAGGAAATTTTGAATGGAATTTGTAAGTTTAGTGATTCTTTTGGTGTTTTACCTTTACCTGATTCGAATTTTATTAGTTCGATAAGCTACGCGTTTGTATTTGATTGTGTTGATGAGCTTATGGTGCTAAATGCGATTCGTGCTGTTAAATCGGATTTGATGGCATATGATAATGTAAACTTTAAAGTACTGAAATTGTTTATTGAATTATTTCTGCCTCATATCACATTTATTATTAACCTATGTTTAACGAAATCGGTGTTTCCTGATTTGTGGAAGGTTGCTTCTATCATACCTCTACCTAAAAAGGATATGGTTTCTGGTATTGGTGATATTCGTCCGATAAGTATTTTGCTGGCCCTATCAAACGTACTAGAGAAAATCATTCAACTCCAAATTACCGAGCACCTTATCTGGTTTGATTTTTTAAGCAAATTCCAGTCAGGATACAAGCCTGGTCATAGCACTACCACTGCACTGGTGCATATAGTTGATGATCTATCAGCTATTCTAGACAAGGGCAATTCATTCGGTATTTTAGTCCTTTTATGCCCGGTTTCACAAAAAAACAGGTAATCTCCAGTTAAATAATATTTCATCTCTTTCTTCTTTTATGAAATTGCGATTTATTTCATAATACGAATTCAACGCATGCTAATTTTTTCGTTCTTTTTACATGAAAATTTTAATCGGAGAGCTAAATATTTAGCTGCCCAATTTCGTCCAGCTAAATAATTAGCTGGAAGCTAAATATTTCTATGTAAAAAAAAGATATAATCAACTTGCATTGACTTTTTATTGTGAAACAAATCGCAATTTCTTAAAAGAAGAAAGGGAGGAAATATTATTTAACTAGAGATTGCTAATTTTTTTGTGAAACCGGGCATTAGACTTTTCTAAAGCTTTTGATTGTGTTAACCATATCCACTTGCTTCAGATGTTACATTTGTATTATAAATTTTCGAGTTCTGCTATTATGTTGCTTCATTCTTATTTGAGCGACCGCAAACATTTCGTAAAGCATGGAGAAGCTCAATCTAGTATTCGAGGAGTATTTACTGGGGTGCCTCAGGGTTCTATATTGGGGCCTTTTTCTCCATTTATATGATATTAGTGATCTGCTTTGGCATATTCGGAATTGTCGATATCACCTTTATGCTGATGATTTGCAATTGTATATTGGTGGCGACTTTTCAGAGTTGGATGCGATTGTCATGCGACTTAATGCTGATCTTAAAAATGTTTCCTTATGGGCCAAGAATAATTCACTTGCTATTAATCCCACTAAAAGTAAAGCATTATTGCTTTCTAATAATCCATTTTCCGACTACGACATCATCTCGTTCATCTCGAAGCAGGGCCACTCGAATGTGGTACCCGTGTGACAAACGACACACTGCCACCCAAATCCACGTAACGAGCCACACAAACCACGGGACCAGCGTAAACTTAGACCATATACGTGAAGAAGCTGAGCGCCATCACCAATCAATTATTCCTTTGTGCGTATAGTGAAAGCGTTAAATAATTCTCGGTGTACCAAACCAGAAATCCACACGAGTGTAACATCCGGATTAGGAAGCTGTGTTTTCAGCAATCGTTTCGCACCCATCGCATACTGTACTGACTCAAACCATTTCCAATACGAAGCCTGCAGCTTAATCTTCCACCAGATAGGCCACCCAAAAACTTATACACACTTACAAGAATGAACACCATTTTCTTATCTGTAATAAATCGCCTGGATTTCGCGGCTATTCAACGATCAACCTGCGACATCTTACGGCAATTCCTGTGCACCATGAACGAAAGTTAGTCCAAGTGACATAATATGGTAAACAACAAACGGCAATCGACCCGCGTGGTCTTCGTAATTAATATAATTTACAAAATATAGCCTCTTACCTTACGTACCAACTATCGTTTCCTCCGGAATGACGTTTGGTTTAATATTAATACTTACCCGTTTCTGGGACAGTCGGCAGATCTATTACGCGACCTTCCTTCGCAGTGTGGTCGGTTGAGGTGCGGTTCACACTGATCCTTCACCTATATTATCGTAAGATCCACTACTTGTCATCTGGATAAGTACCATGTTTTTCCCTATTTTCTTTTGAATCAAAGTTTGCCGCTTAAGATTTATATGATGTTTCTCTTTCAATCCTCTCATATATCCACTTATCACATGCATCACATTGCAATACTTCTTACATTTCCAAACAGACATTTCCGCATACCGTACACCCACAGTTGTGCGCCTCAACCTCGCCCCTTAGATCCCTCATTCCATGTTATATAACAAACCTGTTGTTTTTATCGATACTTTGTAACAAAATCCAGTTGTTCCTAATACAATATTTCAATTTAAATTGAACATTCATATTAGTCCAGTCAGTGACGGTTTTTCGCTCTGAATTCTTCCGGACAATACCGATTTTCGTGAAATTTGCACAGTAAGTAGGGAATGGCTCAAGGAACAAAAGTAATATAGTGCCGATGGGTGATTTTATATTGGTGGTGGATGCCACTCCTTCTAGGGGGTGAAAATTAGTACAATCAAAATACGCACAGAAATCGATAGAGGGATGAATTCTAAGCAAAAAATATCGTATGCAGTTTTTTCGATAAATCAATATTTTTCGAGTTATTCGCGATTGAAAATGTTGATTTTTCATCTAAAAAATGCATATTTTAGAGCGATTTTTTCACGAATAACTCGAAAACCTTGCGTTTCATCAAAAAATCTTTCAGGACCCAAATAAAGCTTATAAAATAACAAATTGATTGAATTCAAACCTTTCAACATTAAATGACGGAAAAAGACAAATTTAAAAAAAAAATTTGTTAGATGTTTTTTCAAGTACTTTAAAAGACCTTTAAAATTAGCTTTAGTAAAAGTCGTTAGCATAAAAACTTACAGAGTTATGATAAAATAAAATGGTGATCTCGTTTTTCCGGAGTAAAAACCAACAATGAAACAAATGGCTTAACCGCAAGAATTGAAATTAAACGTAATCAATTTACAATGTACTTTATTTAGGTACTATACCAAAAGGTTCTAGAAGTTTGAATGATTTAGAATGTCTAAATTTGAAAAGAAGTTTGATTCAATTTTGAAATGATTCTTCAAATTTTTGAAAAAAATTTCGTTTTTTCACAATAACTCAAAAACTATAAAAGAACATACGTACAAAATGCGAAAGTACAAAAATTAAGGTTTTTGTTGCAGAAAATTTTGTTATTTTTTTATTTCTCTAGAATGAAAATTAATTGAGATATCACCGTTTTAAGTTCGCATTTGAGTGCAAGGACCACCTTCCCCGAACCCTTTAAACCAGTGTTCGCAAGTAGTTGGTTATTGGCGTGCCAATAAAATTATTTCTTTAAACAATTGATTTTTTGTGTGTCAAACTAATTCCGTAAAATGTTTTTTCTATGTGTAACATTAAAGATCAGTCAGAATCGGGCCATAATGCGCCAGATTTTTACTTTTTATAGGAAGCGAGCGAATAAAATAACTGAAGAAAAATGTTATTTTCTCTGAGTCCGGACCAATATCTTAATCCCAGATAATTGTCTTTGGCTGGTCGGATCCTAATTATTTTTATAATATTCATCTGTAAAAATCTGTAACTCACAACGATTTGTCGAAGAAAAATCTGTTAGTTCAGCTATTGTCAGCTGGCGCGCTAAATTCTATTATACGATAATTGGCATCGTAAAATAAACGACTAAGTAGTTTGCAATAGATGAAATATAACGATTCTGAATTTTAGGTCTTCATTCGAACTTCCAGTTCCAAATCTCTTTGCGTGAATAATCATTTCTGCTAATCGCATTTTTCTATTATTTTGATAAGATCTTTAAAAACTCAGGGGAGAGACCAGAAAAATAAAAATTTCCATACAATTTAAAATTAAAATTTAAGAATTCAAACTCCATAGTCATACAAATAAACATACATTGACAAATATGTGTGTTTCATTTGGTGCTGGAGGAGAAAAAAATTGATTGGATTGGTGTATGGAAAACCAAAATTGGCAAATGTAGTTTTTGATTTATGTACAATCATACCGTTGAGCCATGTTTCAATATACAAAATCTGATCCCAGCTCAACCTTAAAGCCGAAAAAATTCTTCAGGCCATGAAATAATAGGTTTTATATTAGGAACTATTTATAATATCTGCAACATATTTCAGTTATAAAATTTCACTAAAATCCGTAAACAAATATGCTTGTTACATTTGATGCTGGAGGCTGAGAAGAAAGTCTGAATTGACCAGTATGTAAATTAATTTGGCGAATATAATTTATCATTTAACATCAATGGAGGTGTTCCGCAATATTTCTTAAATTTCAGCCATGGTTTAAATAAGAAATCCGACACCAGATAGAAGGAATTCTTCAGAGCTGCAATTCGTTATTTTTCTATTAGCAATTACTTAAAGAATCGATTTTGCATCTCAAATCTCAGAAATAAATTTTTATTAAAATTCATCACACAAAAGTGCCTCCTACTTACATTTTGAGCTTGAAACGTATTAAACTGCTTGGATTGGTTGTTAATGTAAAAAAAAAATGAACCAATATTATGATTAATGGTACGAACCATAATATTATTAGTAGTGTTCCACAATATTTCTTGAACTTAATTATTTTATTTATAAAAATCCGACCCCAAATGATATGACATAAGGAATTATTCAGAGCGTGAATAATGCAATTTTATATTAGGAACTACTTACTGAATCGACTTAATAACCTAGATATGAAATTTCACTAAACCCTATTAACAAAAGTGCGTGTTCTATTTGGTGCAGGAACTGTAGAAAAGGCCTGGATTGGTTATGTACTTAAAACACAAATTTCTTTTTGGATTTTTTTTTTTATTTAAATTTAAATAGGTTTAAGTTTATGTACCAAAATATAATTAGCGGTTTCCTGGAATATTTGTTGAATTCTGTGGCACTATTCTGGTTTTCCCGGGGAATTGGGAAATGATTTATTGTGATGTGACTTGTTTTAATTTATTTTGGTATCATTTTTTTCAAAGCATACTGTGGCGATTGGTATTTTGTTCAAATTTTGGGAAAAAATAATTCCATTTTCAGGCTACTGCCTACTGTGTAATTCCCAACAAAATTTTTAGGTAAAATAAACAACAAAATTGCTTTTAAATGAAATCAATTTTTCCCAAAATTGGATTAAAATGCCAATCACCACAGTATGCTTTGAAAAAAAAAAGATACCAAAATACACTAAAACAATCACAATATAGTATATTGTGCAGTGATGTTACACGTAGGGAAAATTCCCTACATGTAGGGAAATTCTCGCTTGAATTGCGTGTGTAGGGAAAAAAAGACAGATTTTTAATAATTAAGCAAAATGTATGGAACTGTAGGGAATTTCTAAAATGTTTTAAATTATTTTGAAAAAATGTTTGATTATCGAATTTTTTCGTTACTTTCGTTATGGTAACAGGGCGGTCTTGTTAATTTACTACATAATAGATCATGTTGCCGTTATTTTTTGTTTGTTAGTTTTTTCTTGTGATTTTAACTTTTGATTTTGAGAGCGATGTAAGTGATTGCCCATTAAAAACGTCGATCGTCGATGAAAAATCGACATTGTTTTAGCTTTATTTAGTTTTAATATGGTTTACTAAGTATTAATAAATAAGCCATTTACATAAATTTCATTGAAATTTAATCATTTTTAAAGTTTTTACTAATTGTTTTAGTGTTAAAGTAAAAAAATTATCGCTCTCACGCACGATTTTGTTCATTTTATCCTTGCGGTTGTCGATTGGAAAGCCACTAATGTCTACAGAGTACGGTTTGAATCTTGGAATTTATATATGAAAATTTGTAGGGAAAACCGTAGGGAATTTGTAAGTGGGACGTAGGGAAAAGTAGGGAAATTTCTCTTTGTCTGTAGGGATTTCAATTTTAGAAGTGTAACATCACTGATATTGTGTAACGTGTAGGAAAAACGATATATTCCCGGACGAGTATGGAAGTTGCTGGGACGAGGCGTCAGCCGAGTTCCAGCAACCATAAGAGTCCGGGAATTATAGTTTTTCCACGAGTTGCACATACGATTTTTTCTCTAATCGGCAGTATATCAGATTATCCATTTTATTCATTATATTCTTTAAAATACGCAAAATTTTCCAATTTATATTTTCAATAGATTTCACTATCAAAGTTACCTTAGAATTATAACAATCGCGTGCGATTATACATTATATCATGTATTTCTTAAAAACAGATGATAATCAGTACTAGAAAGTATTCTCTGCCTAGGCAAGGAATACTTTCCAGTACTGTTTTTAGTAAGTTGCCTAGCAACGATGTAGTGTCGTGGAATACTTCATTTTGCTGACAGATAACAAACCAGAAAACTGACGTATTTTATCCGATTTGAGAAAAAATCATTTCCCAGTTCGCAATTGACGATTTGACCGTGTGCTCTATCGGACAAAAAAAAAAAAGCTTCGTACCCATTTTTAAAAAAAATAATCAAAGTGAGGTTTGATCATTCACTCAAATGTTATATGAAATTGATTACTATTTCAAAGCTATCTTAGTTTTTCTAATGGGTACGAAGCTTTGTTTTCGGGCGATAGGTATCGCATTTCTTACTTTTCCAATCGTCAATTCCCCGGGAAAATCAGAATAGTGCCACAGGCCATGTTATATTTAAAATATGCTTCAAACGGAACTTCTGTGATTAAGCACCAATTCCATTGAAATTTATTATCTGACTTAACCAACATATTTGATGATAAATGAATTAATTGCGGCATCGGGTATACTCAAATGATGAATAGAGGTGGCGGGTTTTAAAACTTTCTTAGAAGAAATTTCAGTGCGATTCTGTTTTCTAACCAATGGATGATCGTCAATACCAAAACAATTTTATAAAGTTTTTTTTTATAAACACAACAAATTTCGAGACTTAAAAACTATCTTGGGTTTCGAGATGAAATGTTCTACATTTTCAGAATTTTTCAGACTTCGTTCAGGTTAAGTTGTTTTTGACCTAATCACCCTAGTGACAACTCTCATTGGCTATCGATTTCTTGTATAATTAATCCAAACGCAACGTGATTCTTTATTTGTTGTACGAAATAAACCCAGAACTAAAACTATTTAAGCCAATGAATAAAATATCGCTAAACTCGTAAAATTTGCGATGGTTTATCAAGAGGTTTTTTCGAGAGGTTTGAATGTTTGGTCAAACCACGCGGCATTTTTAGCTGTCAATAAGTTATACGTGGTTTGGTGTACTAGGCGATTTTTTACTTGTGAAAAAACTGGAATAACGAATCTGAAAGAAGTGTATGTACAACGGTTTGTTGAATTTCGACCAAAAGCAGCACCGAAAGGAAATTGTTCGGAAGTCGCGAAATGAAGTGAACGACAATCTAGAACTGCTCAAACGGGTCTTAACTGGTGATAAAACAGCAGTGTACGAATATGACATCGAAACTAAGGCCTAATGGCCCTAATAAAAGCTTCCTGAAGAGGCAATACTGACAAAAGCTCGTCATATTCGAAAGAATATGTAAGTTATGCTCAACAGTGAGCTTCGATTTCAATGGCATAGTATGCTAAGAGTTCTTCCTATCAGGCAGTAATAATAAGGAGTACTACTTGGAAGCTACACTTCACTGCTTGTTCGTATATTTTTGGCGTAAAACGACAACGTTATGATGTCTCAGCCTCCGTATTTGCCAGCCAAGGCATGCGACATCTTCCTGTTCCAAAAACTAAATTGCCGAGAATCTCTTCGACAGCCACCAATTAACTAAGCATCCAACATAGCTACAAATGTCATGATACGTTAGGGACAAGTGAATCAATGCAACAAAAAACTTGTAACAAAAATTCCTCGATTTTTTGATCAAACCATACATTTCATCACCTAGCAGTTTTCTTTCAAGCTTTCCGTATTTCTCGAGAATATTTGGTATCCGTAAAGGTTATATTATGTCCAAATTGAATTCATGCTTCCCCATTTCCCGCAGCATTTCGATATTTGGACTTTATCAAAACTTTAAAAATGTCTTGTCCATTTTTTTGTAAGAATAATTGCAAACAAAGTCGATTTTTAAAACTCAATTTTTTTTTAGCGTAGCGGACAAATTTCTAAACGTGCCAAGTTCATTTGCGATCACTGCCTTAAACTCAAAAATCTCAAAAACGTAGGGATCAAGGAAGTTCAACCTTACAGATCTTTTAGCCCTTAAAATTCCCTACAAAACGATTTTTAGAACATTTAGATATCTTTAAAATTAAGGAAGGCGTTAAGGCATTTTTCGGTGAAATTTTCGGATTGCTCTCAAACATGCAATTTTAGATGAAAAATCAACCTTTTCAATCGCAAATAACTCGAAAAACATTGATTTATCGAAAAACTTCATCCGATATTTTTTGCTTAGAATTCATCCCTCTATCGATTTCTGTGATTATTTTGAGTGTACTAATTTCCACCCTATAGAAGGGGTGGCATCCACCCCCAGGGTAAAAACACACATCGGCACTATATAACGTTTGTTCCTTGAGCCATTCTCTACTTACTGTCCAAATTTTACGAAAATTGGTATTGTGCTAAGAATTCTGAGGTAATGACCTATTTTTACCGTCAATGAGTCGACTCGACTATATATGTACCTTAAATAAACATTTATAATTCTTTTTAAAATCCCTTAATATAATTTTTTTTCCCAGCACAAAAATAAAATACGGATGATACTAATTAGATTTATTATACCAGGTTGTATCTGAGCTACTGGTTCTATAAGTTTTAAATGTAGTTTGAATTAATGATGATTACTTTCTTAGAATTAATGAATAACATTTGGATTTATATTTTCCGATATATTAATGACCAAGATGATGAAATCCTGAGGAATGCAGAATTTTAATAGTTTTTATTTTAACATTTTTCAAAAGTATCATTTAGTGATAATTATCTAATTTTGATCTTGATTTTCAGAATTATTCAGAGAAACCCAAAGCAGAGTTCCAGAAACTTTAGACATCCAGCGGACATGTAGCTTTGGAAATTGTGTTGTCTTGACAATTAATTGTATTTCCTATCCCTCGGTTTTGTTGTGTATAAAAAGGGTGTACGGTCGGCATGTTAAGGCTTGGTTGTGTTATCCTTTGAATTAGTACTCACCATTAACTATAAAAATTCGGAAAATAGTGAAATTTTCTATTAGTTTCTTTTAATTCCATTTTAATCGAATTACCCTGTTTTTAATATGTGGTATTATCAATATTTTAAGTTATCACATTTTAAAAGGTTCAATAATTTAAAAAATATTGCAGCTAGAAAAGTGAAAATTATGTACATGTAAAATTATGTACAAAGGTATCGTACATTCCGAAAACCAAACAAATTTAAAAAGTTGGTTGCCACAGACTTATTGCATCGATTAATATGTATCTAAATTCGATTCAAAATTAATTTTGTTTTTTTTATTAGATTTGTTTTATTTGTATATTTTTATTTTTTATTCAAGCTTCTAACAGTTAATTTCTTTTTAAATCACGAGAAGTTAAGACACATCTAATTAAGATAATTTTTTTATGTCATATAAATTAACTGTTTTAATTTTATAAAGTTATCTATTTCATAATAAAAAAATTAAATTTTTTTATAGGCATACTAAATGACGACACACATAATATCCAACTTTTGCTGAATGATTCCGCGTACTCTATCTCCTTATCCTACGAATAAATCATCAAATGCAGATGACTGTCAAGTGCAATGATCTCACATAAATAGAATTTCAGACGGCTTAAATATATTTGTCGGCGAAGCACATTATAAATGTATAAATTTAATCGATAATAGTAAGTGGTAGGTCGACTCGATTAACATTAAGGATTTCGCGATTTATAATGTACATACATATTCTAAATAAATTGTTAACTTAATTGTTGATTGACAAATTATGTGTAGGCATGATAATGACGCCCAAACCGAGGCTAGACAAATCAAAGCTATTACAAAAAAAAAAGCGCACAATCATAAATTATGACCATGAAATTCGTTGAGTCGCAAAGAAAAAAAAATATTAAATAAGAAAATTTAACAACATATCTTTTATATTTTAATGATCTTTAATAGATTTTTTTATATGTATACACGGACTATAATACATAGAATTATTTATGAGTAACAAAGGTCGGCGGTTTATATTTAGAGAAGCTGTACCGAATGCATATATATAATAATAAAGTGATTGCATTTGAAATGTTGTCGTCTCATAAATAACGAATTCTATCTAGTCAGTATACTTATTGGTCAATGCTATTATTATTATTATTCATAATTAAAATTAAAATTTTCAGCTGAATAATTTTGGAAGACCATGAGGTACAAATTTTTGCAAATCATAATACAAATTTTCTTTCCAACAAAGGTCATTGAAATTTATTAGAACATAAAATGTGTTTTATTACAATATTATGAAGGTATAGGATTTGAAAAGATTTGTAAAATTTTTTATGAGTAATAAATATACCAATCAATATCTTTCCGATCCTAAATAAGGGCAGAAGTCATCTAACTTCACTCACGCATTTCAATTTAAATTCTCAAGTTAATTGACTGTATGCTATTAGCTGAGCTGAAAACGAAAAGAAAGAAAATAGAAAAATAACAAAAAACCATAAGAATGAATATTGTTTAGATTCGTATCTACCACGAATTTCTATAATATTATAGAACAATATTTCTATAAGTAGTTCTTATAACATTCCATAAATAATGCTTGATGATTATTAATTATTCTACCATTTTATTTTGTATTTTGTAGCTTTTTTTTACTTTCAAGAATCTAACAGTAACAGTAGCGGCACAGTAGTCAGTAGATTTCAAGAAATTAAGATATTAATCGATACATCGGTGTAAAACACGGTGATAACAATATAATACAAGCATCTTTAAATAATAATGATGTCATGGGATAGTATAGTAAGTTCAATCTGCTCCACTGTTCATTCAAAACTAAACTGTAATTTTTGTAATAATAAATTTTTTTTTGCCTTTGTCGCCTATCCTCCATTGTTTGTTTCACAAGCATATAACCAAAAATCAATTTGTAGGCGAGTTGATTTTCCAAATTTGGAATGTGTTTAGTGACAGTAAATTTTCAAATTGGTGATGGTCGTTGTTATTTGTTTTGTTATTTATCGCATTACCATTTAACTGAAGCGGAACTCGATATAAAAATAAATATCGGTCCATTTTATTATATGAATGCATATATACTGTTTATTTTGTATACACCGTATCTACTTCGCGTATTGTAGTTTTGTAAACCTATTAAGAATTATTTATTCACTTGATAGCAGTATAGTCAGTATTCCCGGTTTGCGCGACAATAATAATTACTTATTGTATGAGTATATTTTACATAAACGTGACATTATTCTTTGCTTAATCTTTCGAATCAGCATAACATTTTCTTTTTTCAGTTTTCCATTGTATCATCATATAAATAAATTGTCTTGCCAATACATAATAATAGAGTTAACACATAAATAGTAATATATACCTACATACAAATTATAAAATACAGTATAATATAGGAACGTGTAAAAGTCAGGACAGCTTCTGTCGCCAGCCCTAAAACCAAACAACTTTTACGCTTGACTATAAAATTTATTTGCTTATTGTATGTATCCTAACATTGGATATAAATATATTCTGCGTTGTGTTTATTTTTTCGAATCAATTACGCCAACAGCACACATAAAATAGAATTTCTTTCATGTATCAAGGTTGGCTAACAAAGTGAAAAGTTTTTAAAAAACAGAAAATAAAACGGTACAAGCTCAAGAAGTGTACAGAAAAACATTAATTTTTGTGTAATCATAATTATAAAACATATTTCACCGGTTTATGAAAATACACAATTAAATTGAAATAAATTAGCTCATCTCTTTGGTATAACCATGTATATAATTTCCAGAAAACTTCTTTGTAACTTTAATTACCAAATGAAAAATTGCCAACCACTTCTTGACTATATAGTTAAACAATTAATGGTAGCTAAACTATTTGCATTCATTTAATATAGGAAAGATAATTATCTTTAACAGATTTCATTTCTCAATGTCTTTAACCGTGCATGTATGCTAAACACAAATGAATCAATTCGATAACAGTTTTTTTTTTGTTGTTTGTTTGATTTTCTAAGAAATTTACACCATTTGTATATTTTATTAATTAAATATATTAACTTATTCAGGGTTGGATTCACTTTTTTTTACAAATCCCACACAATATAATTGCAACATTATATATTATTTGTAGCAGAGTGTGACCATTAAAATCACCCTAATACGGTTCCCATATATAATTGCAAGAGTATTTTAACAATAAAAAACAAATCCGTAACACTTAAATAGTATTGACCTTTACTTAAAGATTTCTTAACAATTATCCATTTCGTTTTTTTAGTTTGTTAAATCTTGTTGTTTATAAAAGAGCTAAAGAACATATACACAATAAAATAAAATAAAATAAATAATTAATTGTACACTGAGATTATATACATTTGCAAACAATTAGTGTTAATGTCTCATTTATGTCACTTATTTTGTGCGGTGGTCTCATAGATCTCTCAAGCTCGCCTTTATACACATATGGTTGTAAGGTAAGTAAGTGTCATAGAATGTGTGGGACAAGTCTATTATTTAACGAAATCATCGATCAACAAATTTTACAAGAAATTAAACTTTTTTTTTGTTATAGTAAGTAAGAATATGTATAAGAATAAAAATGACATCATCGGATTGGTCGGATTGCAAGACAAGATTACTACAATTATTATTATATGGTGTGATGTGGTGGTAGTTTTGTATATGTCATCTTCTACAAAATAGAGGATACTAATAAATTGATCTTGAGATCAATATACAGATATGTTTGTATACATTTTAATTAAAGTGATGATGAATTGTTATTTTTTTTTTTTACTTATGTGATGAGACAATAGGGATGATCTATTATGGCACGGGGAATCATCATCGCAATTATCTAATGAGTTTTTAATTTCTTTGTTCTATATGCGCTAATTATGTATAGTTGAGGCTATTTACTTCCTTCATTCTTATTGTTATACAGAATTATGAGCTACAGTATAAAATTTGTGTGATCGCAGATTACCTTACCATTATATGTATACATATACAAAAGCTTAAAAGAGCAAACAAATTAATCGATCGTGAAATTCGATAAAATAATATTTTGAGTTACTGTATAGTTAGTTAAGGTGTGCCGCTATATAGGAGCTCCAGTAAGACTAAAGTTCATCGGGTATTATTCGATATTCCTTGAGGAGAGATAAAAAGATTTATACTTTTTGAAGTAACCGTTAAGTTTAAATGGGATTGTTCACATTAAGTAGCTCTTTACATTTTATTTGAACTTACAAAAAAAATGTTCAATTTTTTCTTGTAGGGCTTAAATATGTTAAAATGAAACAAATTGATGTTCCGCACCTCGGTTAACTTGTGGACTTTTATGTGAAACCAAGCTTACTGTGTAATATGCAAATGTTGATACTGAAACATTGTTGGTAGCACATAGGTAAATTCACTGTTTGTCATTAAATGCATTAAATTCATTAAAGTTACATAAATCAATAATTTAGGCACTTACGTTAACCAAACTTTGTCTGTATACAATTAACTTATTATTACAATATGTGGTAACTATGTTAAGCCATACAACATTATAAAATAAAAAATTTGTTAAATGTAATTTGAAAAATTAATTATTAATTAAATTACAGTGGTACCTCGCTTAACGAGCATAATTCGTTCCAAGGTTTTTTTGATAAATAACGAAATTCTTATATGTATTATATTAATCTTCTCCTCTTCTCGTCCTTCGTTTTGTGAAACGTCGCTCGTTAAGAGAGTCATTTTTTGCAATTTGTTTTGCTCGTTATGCGAGGTGCTCGTTAAGCGAGGTATCACTGTACTATATACATACATATATTCAAAAACAAATTAAGCCAAATTTATAAAATTAAATGCTTCTCGAGCATAAACGTTGTCCGCAAATCATTCCATCTTCTAAAATAGTTCAATAAAACTGAATCGTAGAAGAATATTTATAATAATAGTATTTATTTACATCTGATTTGCTAGTCTGAGAGATACCAGGTTTTTGCTTACGTCTTTTTCTCAAGCTTCATTCATAATTTCTCCGTTCAGTCGTTTTGGTAAAAATTCTACAAGCAAGTCAAATAAGCGAACAAATTTACGTTATTTCCTCAAAGCTAATATTTTAAGAATTAAAAATTATTCTTGTGATTACTACCCCTTATTATAACTAAGTACATAAAATTGATTTGATTAATTGATTGATCAGAATGTACGACCAAACTTAAGCTAACCTCCCGGGTGACACCGATCCCTCCGTACACCCTTTACACATAAAAACAATGAATATAGGAATGTGTGTTAAATACACTTACGGTACACCACGGCTCCAGATATCTAAGTAGCCAATATTTATTATGTTTTGTTAGTACTATACATATCTGATAAACTAATTAGCACAAGACAACACAATTTATAAATTTTATGTTCGTTGAATAATTAAAATTTCTGGAACGCCGCGCCGCTTCATGTTCCCAAAATATTACAAAATTACTTTTACTAAATATACGAAGTGATTTAAACCCACTCAAAAATAATTCACATCTCTAAAAAAATTATAAATTCGTCCCTTAGACTCATAAAATATCCTAAATTAATTAAATTAAAGATTTAAACTAAATAAATGTTTTGGTAATATCTATTTATGAATGTACTTCCATTAATCCCTGCCATTCTTAAGCAAAAGATTAATTATAATAATCCCCAAACAATGTTTAGAAATACGTATAGGAAGTTTGCACGAAATATTCATCCCGAAAAGGCTTTCTTTCAAAAAGTGTGTCTCGGCTAAAATTTAAGGAAATGTTCATTCCATCCAGAAAAAAATATTCAGAACTCTTAACCAAATGCGGTATTCATCCCGAAAAATGATTATAAAGAAATTGATTGAGATTTAAGAGCATTATAGTAAACTAAATATTTATTGTTAGTCACTTTGGACACAATTTTACAGTACATTTATAGTGAATAAACACTAAGCATCTCTGACAATCTCTGAGATCGGCGCAAGAAATTTAGAAATTGAAATTTGACCGCTTAGTGTTTATTCACTATAAATGTGCTGTAAATTGTGTTCAAAGGAACTATCAGTAAATATTTAGTTTACTATAATGCTCTTAAATTTTAATCAATTTCTATATAATTATTTTTCAGGATGAATACCATTTGGTTAAGAATTTTGAATATTTTTTTCTGGATGGAATGAAAATTTCCTTAAATTTTATCCGAGACACACACATTTTGAAATAAGCCTTTTCGGGATGAACATTTCGTACTAACTTCCTATACGACATTTAGGTAACAATCATTTCTCGTTCGTATTTTCATACTTCGCACTACCCTGTGCAAAACTTCTATTTAAATGAAGAAAAAAGCAGTTTGAATTGTGCATGCAAGCGAGAATATTATATGTACCTATTGACGAATGCAAAATTTTAAAAAGCGCCTTAAGCGGACAAAAGTAAAATATGTGATAGGCTGTAACAAAAATTTGCTATATGATGTTATATGGAAATATTGTCTATTTAAATTACATTTTTATTTATGAAAATTGTAATGATTGGAAAATTGAATTAATCCCATATGTAGTTTAAAGTGTGATTTTTGTATATCTGATTTATTTGTGACATTCTTATCATTCTAAATATGAGAAACTTGTACTTAAAAATTGCAAAAATTTCAAAATAAACTAGTGTTACCAAAAACATAAATGTTTTAAAAATATTAAATTTTAGATTATATTAATAAGTCAAAGCGTGGCAACTGTGGTCTAATAAACCTCCAAAACTGTTTAGTGGCCGAAATATATATTTATAGTGAGTTTAACATTAAATTTCTGCAATTTTTAAGTACAATTTTGTAATATTTAAAATGAATAAAATGTCACAAATGAATCAGATATACTAAAATCACAATTTAAACTTCATATGGGATTAATTTAATTTTCCAATCATTATAATTTTTATTAATAAAAATGTAATTTAAGTAGACAATATTTCCACATAACTTCATACAGCAAATTTTTGTTACAGCCTATCACATACTTCACTATTGTCCGCTGGGGACACCGTTGCATTCGTCAATACGCTTTATGGCGATAAGCAAAAGTAGATGTCACTACCGCTGTGAATGTGGATTAAGCTCTCAAATTATTAAAAATTATACGCCGAAAAAGCTTGTGAATTAAACTTTTGATAAATAAAATTATAAGAAAACCATTAATTAATTTGGCCATAAAATGTTACACGCCTATTTCTTAGAAAAAAGTTTTGTTTTGACATTTAATCCACATTCACATTGCTAGTGTCACCATTTTAGTTACATAAATTAATAAAGCGTATTGTAGAAGCTCTCTTTTGTGATTGTAACTTTGAAGTAATACTATTATACTAATAAACAAAAGATGGCGAAAAAAAGATGGAGAATGAGTGAAATTGTAAATTTATTTCTCATGCAATTTTACTAAATACAAATTCAATCATTAGTGACTAATCGTGAATTTCAATTAACTTTAAATTAAAAATATTGGAAAGTGTCGAAAACTATTCTATTCATAAAAAGAATTGTTTGTCTTGTGCACATGTGTTGAAAAGTGTCATTTCAATTTTTATTTTGCAAATCATGTCCTCAGAAACTGGTGTTAACGCATGAAGAGGTGGCAAAACGATGGAGGGAATATCCAAAACTGAACAATCTACTAATGCTGATCTGATGAGCTACTAAAACCACAAAAAATTGGAACATCAAAAGAATTAAAATAACGTCCGTCAACAACCACATAGAACGTATTACAAATGCAAAACAGCGAAACGGGCACTAAAATTAAATCTGTGAATGATAAACCTATGAACAATTCTAGTGAAATAGACAAGTTCGTAAATCTACTACACCAAAAAGAGTACCAAAATGATGAAATTGCTTCAGGAATACACCTATACAGGGTATTGATGCCCGACATCTTGTAAATAATGTTTGTTCTATACTGGAGTTTGATGTTTCAAAAATAATCAAATTTATTAGTATGTCATAAACAAAGACAAACCAAGTGAACAATTTGGCAGCAGTGTACAGTTTATAATGATTCAAATAAAGTTCTTCAAAACACATAAGTATCAACTACTAGCAAATATCAATATCGATGACACTACGATGATCTATATAAACATAAACCATAAGCTGACTAGCCCCAATCAAGATATATTCAAGAAATGCTTCAAACTAAAAAGGGAACGCAAAATCAAATACATACGGTACGATAAAGGCAGTGATACACGCAAAAATTTGCCCTTAAGGTAAAAAAATACAGTGCGCTGAGTGGTTAAAATAGCTTTCATTTTTTTTAAGGTTATGTAATTTTGGCTGAAAGGCAAAAATATTTGCCGTATAAGAAATTGAACCATGTTCAATTTTCTATTTTTGCCTTAAAGGCATTTAATATCGCCTACTTGATGCGACTATTTTTATTGCCTTAAGCCGACTGCACGGGCGAGATTATTTCTGAGATTATTTTTATCCCAACATTTTCACCCAATGAAATCACTGCGTATTGATAAAAAAAAATATAAATTTCCCCTTCAAGATTTCTCCTCGATAGTTAAAATTTATTCAACATTGGGCAAATAATCTTGCAGACGGCCAACATAACAACACAAAAAAATCGTTTAGAACAATAATTTTAGTACTGCCTTAATCCAAATATTTTTGAAGTAATCAATGAGTGTGAAGTTTATGCTAAATAAAAATAACAACAAATTACACTGTTAAATTAGCTATTTTTTCAATTGGAATTTAGATTATAAGAAAATTTAAATTGTTTGTAATTTTGGATTTTTCGTACTATCGAATCCTGCATAGGAAACAGGTTATTTTCACCATTTTCAGATAGCTGGACCACCTGTCTATCTCGTTGGCCAAAAGCATTCAATTTTGTTGAACCTTACTGTATTTCAGATAATTTAAAAGTTGACTAATTTTTGATAATTTAAATAATTGTTTAGCGCTAATCCTTGAGATGTTCCGAAGGTCCCGCGCATTTTTTAGAATAATTAGGCCATATAGATGTGTATGTCACCAAGTTGATCCAATTGTGATGAACATACTACAATATATTTCACAGAATGTGGAATTTTTAATAATTTTGGATGATTTTAAAAGTTGTTATAGACAATAACAAGAGTAACACCAATTTTCAAAACAGGAGCAAGAAATGATGTCTCTTGTTACAGAGGAATTACATCAATATCTTCAATACCCAAATTATTTGAACTGGTTGTATGCAACTCATTCAGATCTTTGGTTCCTCGATTCATCTCACAGTGTCAACATGGTTTTATACCCAAAAGATCAACATCATCAAATCTTATTGAATTTACCAGCAACACCATTAAAGAAATTGAAATGCATAAGCAAGTTGATGTGGTGTATACTGACTTTGCCAAAGCCTTTGACTCCATCAGTCATTGTAAAACGTTGGAACAGTTATACAGATTCGGTTTTTCTAAACAGTTTGTTGCGTGGTTTAAATCATATTTGAGTAATCGCATTCAGTATATTGAGCTTAGTAATAGAAGATCAGAATCAATTCAAGCTACTTCAGGAGTACCACAAGGCTCTCATGTTGGTCCTTGGATCTTCATAATTTTCATAAATGACGTTACTGAAGTAATACAACATTCTAAGGTATTAATGTTTGCAGATGATCTCAAAATCTTTAAAACAGTAGAAAACATCGGCGATACCCATAAGCTACAAGAAGACATCGACAATCTAGCGAAATGGTGTGAGTCTAACCTCCTCAGTCTCAACATCAACAAGTGTAAGAGTTTATCGTTCCATCGAAAAGTTAACCCTGTTACACAACAATATCAAATAAATGGGGTACTTTTACAAAACGTATTCGAGATTAAAGACCTAGGGGTTACTTTCGTTGAAAACATGTGCTTTACTAAGCATATTGAACAATGCGTTGCTAGAGCCAATTCCATGCTTGGTTTTATTAAGCGTTGGACTGGGGATATTCATGACCTCGAGACAATCAAGATCCTGTATTATGCCTACGTGGAGATCTCAACTTGAATATGCTGTCAACATCTGGTGTCCTTTTTACGACGAACCTATCAGAAAAATCGAGAGTGTCCAAAAAAAGTTTATACGGTATATAACGTGTAAAGACGGATGGGATTATGACCATGACTTACCGCACCACGTTAACCTGAAGCGATTACCATCATATGCTACTGGATGCAAAACCTATCAAATGACAACATTGGCAAATAGACGAGAGCTTTTAAAGTGTTCGTTTATTGGAAATATTTTACTTGATCAAATCGATGCACCATCCATACTGGAATCAATTAAAATAAAGGCACCGAGTAGGAATTTAAGAGATCATGAGTTCCTTCATCTAAATAAACACAGAACAAACTATGGTGACAATGAACCGGTAAACATGATGTCGAAGAGTTTTAATAAAATCGACCATCTGTTCGACTTTTACTTAAGTAAAAACAGCTTTAAACGTAGGTTGAAGCAACATTTTGCTCCAACCTAAAAATATGTTTAGGTCAATTTTTATTCTTTTTTTGTTTAATTTAATTTTTATTCTACCATGTTCAGTATGTTATAAATTCAAGTCATATTTGTAGACTTTTCTCAGTATAAATAAATAAATAAATAAATATGTCGCCGACCACTTAGAGATGTCCACGAGGTTTTTCGAATTTTCTTGAATAGTCCTTATTTTCGGATAATTTGGCCATATGCCAGTCTACGTGACCAACGTGATCCAGTTGTGATGAATTTTACTATACTTCACAGAATTTAGATCTCAAGGATTTCCACAAAATCTTGCTTTCGGATAGCTTGTCGTCTTTAAGGCGAAACTTATTGACTTTTTGAAACAAAATGAAATGTTTTCACATAAATCTTTTGCGACTTAAGCGTGAAATCGCTCAGTGTTTTCTGATGTATGCATGTATTTTAATTTTTGGTTATAGAATTCCAAAAATATGAATTGCTTGAGGAGCAATTTAGGCTTCAAATGTATTCATGTAAGCTAACATTTAGCATTTTTGCATATTATATTAAAATTTCGTCGTACTCAACTTGATAAAGCTCTTGTATTGTAATTTGGTATGCTTATCGAGTAGTATTGTAGAAGCTTGTGGTAGTGTAGCAATACATGTTTTTTGAATTCTCAAGAATAATTTTCAATATTTTTTTTATTTTTTTTGACAATATTAGAAATGTCTCGGACCAAATAATTTTGGCACGACGTCATGACAAAATTTGATTATTGGGGAAATACTTTGTCTATAAGAAGGCGGAAAATAAAATAACAAAATACAAATTCCATCGAGGCATTCTTTCCATATCTTGTTCATTTCCAGTAATTTGTAAGTTGTACGGTTTCTTCAACATACGTTGAAGTAGAGGTATTATGTGTACCAGTTACCGCACGTTATAGCTTCTTCTCTTTGTATAATGGCAGTACTTTTACCTAAGTATGGGATAGCATAAATCTGTAAGGAAATGAAACTAATCTTATTTCCACTTTTCAACAACAAAATTTTCATTATTCATCTAAAAGAATATTTATCATGTACGAAGTTCCTACATCGTTGAGACTAACAATTTTCAATCCGTATTTATGGATTCTCTTCCATATAAACACGGAATTTACAACGGCCTCTAAAACTTAACAATTACTCATCTACAGTACATGTACTATGTGTGTAGTTTTTTATTTACAATTATTGATAAAAATATCCCAAAGTTTGCGAATGGGTGCAAACCGATCATTTGGATCTCTCGTGTTTTTGTCGTCAAAACGCAGACACAATGATAAAAACTTAAATCTGTGCTTTGAAAAAACACATCTGTAGATTGTGATGGCGTTTTTTGTTTATCCCACAGCCGATCGTGATTAACATCCATTGACTTCCATAAACCAGTATAATATAAAACTCCGATGTACTATTTGATCTCGAGTTCATCAGTGTGGTGATGGTAACTCTCTTTTCGATCTTCAGCACCAAGAAAAGCACAGTCAGCTTCGACTTTTTGTATTAGTACATTCAACTATAATATCGATCATCTCCTTATTAAAAAGACAACTCCAAAATTCTTCAATATAGTATTACCATTGGCAGCATCACCTGCTGGACCAGGAATTAGCGTCAGAAAATCGATCTACAAAAAAAATTATTTGTTTATATTTATTTTCCAACGAGAAGCCTAGTAGCAAGGCAGGGATAAAGCAGGTGTAGAGAGGGGAAACCGAGAGGGAAGCGTTACATTGTCGGCGTCTATAGAACACTAAAGAGAAAGAACGAGAAATAGTTTTCGCTCCATTTTCTATCGATCGAAATTTGAAGAAAATTTTGTGAAAATTATTAAAAATTTAATTCATTATTTTAAGCTTTATGTTTACAATAAAATAATTTTTCCTTTGGTTTTTTTAGCTTAATTTCGACGGTACATTCCGTCATTCTCAAAGGTACAATTTTTACTACAATTTGAAAGAAATTTTTTTTTATAACGAATTTTCTAACGTAATTAGAGGTTAAATTCATATTTATAAAATACTCAGTTTAACCGAAAAAATGTTAAGTTATACAATTTGAGTGAAAAAAGAAATGTTTAGAAAATCTACAAAAATGTTGTCGTAATAATTTAACAAATATTTTGAAACTTTCTGGATATTTAATAAATGTTGAGATACATTTTATTGTTTTTTGATGTACCTAAATGGTTTCCAAAATTAATCTTTTAATGAGAGTTTGCTTCTTATCAAGTATCTCAGCGTCATCTATAGATAACGAGTGATTACTTCCACGTAGATGATTCGATAAAGTGCTGTGTGACGGTTTAAACTCATACATAGAATCATAAATATGTTAGCGATTTCATTTTTTAAAATTTTGTTTAGTTTGACCCACATACTCTTTTTCACACGAACATTTTAATTTATATATTAAATTTGATTGTAACTCTATGGAAATTTTGTCTTTTAATTTAGTGAATAAAGCCACGTCCAAACTGTGAAATGCTCTACCAACAAGTTGTATATCATAATTTTATAAAAGAAATTTTATTTTTTCGAAAAGAATTTTAACATACGGGATCGATTGTAAATTTGCGATTATTTTCAACGATTAAATTTGAATTTTCGCGCATATTTTCCAAAATATTTCCCAAATTGTTTGTCGATAGCCTTTCTAAAACCTCTAGTAACTACACTTCTCGGATAACCATTTTGAATTAGAACATCACTTAACCTAATCCGATGATCTCAAAATTTTTTCAGCTAACATGAAAACTGTGTTATTTTTGTAAGATGATGGAAGCCAAGAGTTACAATTTAGATACCGACCCGACCAGGTTTTTTTATGATATAAATCTGTAATTAAACTTCCATCCAAATTACGTATTATAATATAGTATTTAGAAAGGCTAAACGACCTTGATTTTCAATTTCACATGTAAATTTAATTCGCAGGATAAAAGCATTAAATGAGTCCAAAAAATTATCAATTTCCGAATTTGAAATAGCCGCAATAATATCACCCACATACCGGTAAAAGAAGATAGTTTTAACGGAAGATGTTTTTAACATTTCGGTTTCAACGTGTTCCATTACTAGGTTTGTCACTGTTAGACTAACTGGCGAACCCATCGGTGAACTAATCACTTGCCTGAAACATCTTCACCCGAAACTAAATTCAGTACACTGAGAGAACTGATTCGTTGGCATGAGGTCGCGAGAAAATACTTTCCATTGCGATGAACGAATTGTAGTTGCTAAAACATAATTTCGATAGCACCAACTGACATGAGATTGGTACAAACAAACTACGGTAGCCGCTAATGCACAGATAGTTGCAACAACTTCGTTTCCAAATCTTCAACTCCGTTGATGCTAATTTCCTAGATATTCGTTGTCAGAACCGAATGAGCCTAATAGTTTTTAAAGTATCAACCTCGTTTTAGTTGCCACAAACGTAATTTTGTTACACCAATTAAACGAGGCTTTTGTGACAACTGCGAACAAAAGTAACTGACTAATGCTGTTGCGAGAACAATATTGTAGTTCAATGTAATCGTATCATTCTGTCGTTGCACCAAAATATCAAAGTGGAATTATTTATTTTGGAATTCCGTTGCTACAACTACACATTATAATCGTATCAGTTTCATTAACTCTTAATCGGTTGTTGTGATTGTAAACTTACTGCCTAAAATGTTTAATATGTTGTTGGAATATTCCTAATACAAAATGAAGAGGGTGTTGTATGAGGAGAGGGTAGATTAACTATTTGAAAAAATTACAAAATGATTTGTGGTTATTTTGCAAACATGAACACCACATGAATAATATAAATTGTTTTATAATGTCCGTGAAATACTAACACCTGAGAGTAAAAATAATCATGATGATTATAGAATCCGCGAGAGCTAATAAATGGCGGATCGAAAACTGCATATAACAAAAATAACAAACAATTTGAGTAAATCAAAGTATCCTGGAAAACTTTTATTGAAATTTACAAGCAATTTAGATTTTTTGATTCCCCGAACAAACGCAATAGTTTTCTTGCGTTTCAAAAGCAATTTTTTATGACGAATTGTAGAAAAATCTAATGGAATTTCAATGAAACTATGATTTGTTTCTCATTTTTTTTTATATGTAGTTTTCGATTTATATGAAATTTTATGTTAATCTAGTTGCGATGACCGAGTTGGTGTCGGGACAACTACCTTATCGATTAGTCCAAACGAATTGCGTTTGTGGCAAAGTCTACCGCAATCATGATAAACGAATTTTTTTAGCTTCTTAATCATTCATGTTGGCATAAATACACACGCGAATATAATTCGCTAAGTCAGTACGTTCTGCTTGCTACTTAAGGTATTAAGCGAGAATTGTATTTTTGTAGTTTGGTCGTAGCTATTTGATGAGTAGGTTGTACTTTTGAGTACGAAACCGAACTACCAATATAATTGAACTCATGTAAAAGAGGGTTCTCATTTTTGAGAGTCGATACATTTATATTGACTCTGTGGTAAAATAAAGGGTGGCGGGAGGATATTTCTACTTTTTTCTTAATAAAACTAATTTGGTTAAATGAACTGGCAACAATCCTATTCGGTTGGAGAAAACAACTAAATTCGGTTGTGTCAACTACTTCTGATTATGTAGTAACCGAAATAGGATTGCACTAACTGTGCAAAGAAAGTTGCTTTAATAACCAAGTCTGTTATTATAATCGACCAGTGGTCACGACAACTATAATTTGTAATATTCTTAAACCAATATTCGATTAACTCAACCGAATGATCGATAAGCTCAACCAATGGTCGGTTGCAATACAGTATATTTCGTTCTTCATACAAGCTAATTCCTTTAGGCTAACTAAAAAGGGTCAGTTACAACTTCTTTTTCAGTTCTGATAAACAATAAAAAGGGGTTGTCGCAAAGTTTAATTAAAATGTATACAGGACCGAATAATTCGGTAGGGCAATTGATTCGGTTGTCGCAAACGTTTAGTTCTCTGGGTGTATGGTCTAACACAAATTTCAACCCTTCTACAAAATTTTTCGACTCCACATTTGTATTACTACATGCTTTTATGCTACCGTCTCAAATTGCCTATATAGTTATCAGCATGTAATTTGCATGTTCCAATAGGGAGGGGATCAAGATGTATTCTTACCCAACGCAACGATTGTAATCAGTTGATGAAAAATTCCTTTTGCACCCCAAACTTAACTTTACTCGAATCCGGTACCTTCATATCCCCATGACTCAGCTTTAACCCCTGTGTAAAATTAATTTTTAAATTGTTATTTTAGTTAGTTAATATCTAGCAAGTTTATTCATAAAAGTAAATAAACAACTCAAAACTATTAAATTTAAATACCTGATCTTTATTGTTCTACATATGTATAACGTGAATTTAATGAAAAGTCGCCCAACTACATACATTGCTTCCGCTTGAGAAAACATTTGGCACCGATAAACCAAACAGGTTTCTTGTTGAATTGTTAATAGAATTCGCCGCAAACCATACATGCATGCTGCATGAAATTTAGTATAGGTATAACTAAAAATGTTACTTATATTTATTTAATTGTGGCTAAATTGTACTTTCTATAGTTTCATTCTTTTTAGCACCCGATTAGTTTTGAATATAAAGATCTTTGTAAAATATTATTGGCATTTATTATCGGCAAGAAAATCTTTTAAGAATAAGTACTAGTAAATAATTTTAACCGATGATGCTCCCAAAATCCTTATACACTCGAACTATAGCATTTAAAAGTTTTGTGAAAGGAGACCACCAAGATTGGCTTGTAAAATGAAAATGACGGAGAAAATTTACGAATTCTGTGTATTAAGGGTGCGCGAACAGTTAGTCTATGTGCTCATGTCCCTTCAGTGATATTATACCTTAAATATTCGCGAATTAACTGTCCTGCAAATACTAAACGTAGAACACATGTTAGACTACTTTGAAGTGGTAGCATATGTGGAGGTAGACGTAACTTACCTAGGTGTTATATCTTATTTGCGTTGCAACTAAGCGTTTCCCCACACCATCAGTGGTTTTAACATCGTAACGTATCTTCAACCTGTTTCAATAAAAAAAAAATCGTCAGTACATATCTTCTCATTGACTTTGAACCCAATTTTACCCATATTTACATCATCCCATGAATATTAAATGAAGTGTATATTACTCATTTCAAAGTCTAGTTTAATCCAACAAAAGGTGGCGCTTATCCTCCTTCAAGCCACTGCCTATAGGTATTTTGGAAGTCTTCTTTTATGCACGTACTTCTTGAATTATTCACCATATTTAAATTAACCAGCTCACCTAATTGATTGATGTACGTATTAATTCGCATATAAGACGCACTATTTGTTATGTACATCTCAGAATTTTATAAATTTGTTTCTGCTCTTGGTATACAAGTGCATTTTTAACTAAGGCGAACAAGTGCGTCTTAAATTAGGTAAGTTTATTTACGCGCACCTATTTACAAAGTGAGCTAATTCCTAAAGTAGGTTTGCGCCCAGTAAAGAGCTTTTTTATAATCGTACTTGTCTGCCTCCAGAAATTTGGAGCTCTATTAAATGTCGAGACTGTTCTACCTGTAACAAAATAAAACTCGCTTTAATTGATCTTAAAGCCGCTATAACGCTTTTTAATTTAAAGTTTAATTTTACTTTTCTCAACGCCTGTAAATATCGTGTACATTTGAAATGTAAACTTTTTGCTAATTTACGTTTCTGTAAATGTTGTTTTAATAGACTTACATAATTGATATTTGATCTTGAAATGATAATTATGATTATTAGAATTAAAATGTATAATCATTTAAATAATAAAAAATGGGCCTATTCGACTCCTCGGACGGCACTTTTCCCAAAAAGCATCCGTTAAACTCACCAAAAACCATTTATATTTTACAAACATTTTCCGTTATTTTGAGCAAGCAAGGTCTTTAAAATATTTCACGGCTTTTCTTAAATTTGTAGACCTCTTCCCCAATATCACAATAATTGATCACGACAGTATAAATCTTCTACACTCATACTACCAAACCACAGACTCACAAATATGTAATATTAGATTATTTAGAACTGACACGTGTTGAGCAGCAAAGTCGCAATCACCATTTTTCATCTTCGATCTTTAACAATTAGATCCACGTAGTTATACATCTCTAGTATACCGTTGAAAGTCTTTAAAAATTTAATTTACTCCATTCAGAGAGCATTCACAATGTTCAAAAATTTATTTTCTGAAAATTTGTGCCGTTTGTTTAGATCACAATATTATGTGAGCAACGTGAGAATTGATCGATATAATTCTTTACTCAGTGCTTCAGTTTCGACGGGGCATCGCTGTAAACCATTCGAAAATACAAAATAATAAAACACAACAATACAAAATCAGAATTAACGTTAATTATCAATTGTTACCAAATCCCACCTTCTTGTCATATAGCATTTCATTTTATATATCTCCTAGCTCTCCTAAACCTGCTCCACTCTAATGGCGTGATATTATTTTAAAGCCTCCCATAGTAATTTGCCATTAAGAATTATACGACTTTGAATACCAAGAGAATTTATTACTCAGAAATAATACCTTTAAAAGCGATTTTATGAAAGAAATTCACAAAATAATGTATCGATCAACATGTCGTTGAAATTTCAGTCATTCAAATGTCATAAAACGTTAATTAAAAACGTCACATAAATGTCAATGCCATAGGAACGGGAATAGTTATCTAGCTATATTCAAAAGCTCACTAGATATAATTATTTTTAAATATTGACGATATTATTTGCAACCAGCAAAGTATTTTAGGTAAATTTAGAAGTTTAAATTCCATATTACACGGTAATCTATTCATTTTATCTTAAAACCCCTAGGGAGCAATTGTTGGAATTTGAAACGTGTATTAACTATAGAAATATATTTCTTCGGAAAGTTCGACATTGCCTCGGTAAACAGAAAAACAAATTTATATAATGCGGACCTCAGATGTTCAATAACGTATTGTCAATATATTATTGTCTTTAAAAAATTATTGACAAACAGTAATAGATTGAATGCTAGACAACTTCATTGTGATTTTTTGTGTTAAGGAAAACAAATAAACGTCAAAATATTGTTCATATCTTTTTGTATGAAGTGGCACAGATGCAATTTTATTTCTATAATTACAGGCATATATTAAATATATTTTAATACAAATTTAATTGAAATGTATTCATTTTATGTCATTTTAAGATAAGCAAGTAAATTTTTTTGTGAAAAGCGTGTGAAAAATTAAAACATAAAAAGAAGGCAAATTCGTATTCTTTAGGTTTAATCTTGTGCCGTTTGAGTTTTTTCTATGGTTATTTTTATTAAAATTAAGTTATTTTCAAACATTTTAAGTTAGCTTCATATAAACTACTGTTTGTTTTTCTTAACACTCAAAAAAATTTGACATATTTTGGCTGTCAAATTATCGATCTATTGTCTCAGACGATCAATGCTATTGATAATATTTAAATGTATTGTATTGATATTTATTTTTAGGTTAATACTCCACTTTGAACCATCTTAGATAAAAGTTCGGCTTGTTTAGCTATTATTTTGCTTTGTAAATGAAAAAATTTAAAATAAAAAGAACATAATATGGTATAGGGGTAGGGAGTGAATAAAAATTGAAATAGTTATATAAAGTCAACTTTATATTTATATTTGCATAAACGCAACGCTAAATGTAGGTAATTGTTATGGTTTCTTGGTTTTGAAAACCAAACTCAAATGATGACAGCTCTTCGCATTGATATTTTGTCAATAAAGTAACTCAGAAGATTAACTGTACATATTGTAAATATTTTATCAATATTACAAATAATTTGATTTTCATCAAACCATCACCACAATATTTTGTATATTGACAATCCGTCAATTAGTGTCCTCACATGTTCAATAGTATTGTCAATACTGAAATATTGACAATAGATATTGATCATCATATTACTCTTTCTGTTAAAATGACCCCCACGCAATGTTTCAATCGACTTCAAATTTTGTGAACAAGTATGTAGATGATGAATTGTTAAATTCATCATCAACATAACAAAAAATCATCCGTCCCGTTTTTGAGAAAATCTGTTTGGCAGTTTTCTCTCCCACTGCAACCCCCCTCTATTCTATACTCGAATGGACCTAAAAGTTTACACAAACTGCTTATTACTAAAATCTACCTTTGTACAAAATTTCAACCAAAACTATCAATATTTGTGAGAATGGGGGAGGCAAAACAAAAAATAATAAAAATGTGCGACTGGAAGGGCGGACGGACGGGCACGACATTTTTCTGGTCGGTGTTTCGAAGTCCTGGTAACGTAACCTAATTATTCGAGAAATGTGAAAATCTGGAACAAAATTTTTTTCGCGATTACAATACTTACCCAATATAACTTCGTTATAGTGGGAAAAGTAAAAACAAACATTATAACTTAGTAATGAATCGATTTTATATTAAAAATTAATTTGATCAAAAGAGGAAATAGCAAGGTAGAAATCTGTTTCCGTTAAAACCACAAATTAAATTTTTTGATCAAGTTATTTACCACCATCTATATTTTCAACTATGTACTCACCTAATTCAAAATTCACGGAAGATGTCGCTCTAAAATTATTCTCGCGTTTTGTTTTTTTTTTTTATTCATATATTTTTGCTTGTTTATCGCATTTTGTATTCATCTGCCATACTCGACTGCTAGTGTTGTTGTGTTACAGTGTTACACACAAAATTATTGGAAAAAATTCTTCTAAAACTAAAAAGATTTCTTTAGTGAATTGGGTAAATATTATGAATTAAATCAGAAATAATTAAAGTTTTTTCATTAAATATGTGTAATTGCATGTAATTTTTTGGGAAATCTTAACTCAAAAATAATTGAAACGTGTTGTAATGCTGTAAATGGACTCTAAAATTTAATTAGTGTGAAAGAGATGAATGGAATGTGAGACATTTTGTAGCAAAGGTTTTTTTTTTGGCAATTTCTATTTAATTTTCAAATTTCGCATTATAATAAAAATATAAAAGCATAAAGGTGTTTGCATAAACATAACAAAGAAACCAAACTGATATGCCGAATTAATTTTAGTTTGTAGTTGTGTGTAAATTAGTAGTTTGAAAATCGGTTAAACAATTTTATACGGCTTTTTTTTTTGTTTGTAGTGGTGTGTGTGTGTTTGAGACGCTATAACTTTCGTCATCAGTCCATTGTAAAAAAAAACAACAAAAATTGTATCTTGTTGTTTATATTGTTTGTTACACACTGTTATTTTCATTGAAAGCGTTAATGACTTGGTTTTTTGTTGTAAGAAATGTATGTACAAATTTGTTTTTGTTGTAATATTATAGAAAAGTTTATTGTCTTGGCTCTGTAACAATTACTAATACAATTATACATATTTCTTGTGCAATAGTGTGTGTAGCGGTTTAAAGTAGTAAACAAAATATAAAAAGTGGTGAGAAAAGAAAATGGCAAGTAAACGAAAATCAGAAGGAGCCAACAAAAAAATCAACAAACGCAATAAAAAGAAAGATGATGATTTTGATTCTGAAATAAGTGATTGTGAGGGGCTTGACGATAATGTTCCAGTACCTGATGAAGTATTAATTCAAAATCATCCTGATGATTTTGAGCCCACCAAGTTACCAGAGGAACTGTTAGCAACATACGATAAAGATTGTGGCCAATTACTTATGGCTGGGATGGTTACGTGGGAGCTGGTGGCTAAAAGGGATAACGGGAAGCAGAAACAAGCAAAAGTTAGACCAAATTTGTTTTCATTTCATCGATTCACCGACGAAAAGGTGAGTTTTATATTAACACACATATACGACTTGGATTTTGTTGTTACATTACGTTTTGTTATTTGCTTTTTGTTTTAGTATCGATTAATTTTTGGTGGTTGCTCTGCCGCACATTCAATTTTGATAAATATGGATCGCAAAGCATTAAGTTTTGGAAGAAATCAGCACGGTCAATTGGGACAACCTGAATTAACAATATTCGAGAAACCAACATTGGTGCCCGGTTTGGAAAATGTGAATATTATTCAAGCGGCTTGCGGTCGAAATCATACCCTATTCTTAACTGATACGGGAACTGTTTATTCATGTGGTGATAATCGTAATGGGCAATGCGGTGTAGGAAATGCTGCCGCAATGATTACAAAACCTACCAGAATTAATTATATGGGCGCTCCTGTAATTAAAGTTGGATGTGGAGCTGAATTCTCTGTTATATTGGATATAAAAGGAAATTTGCATACATTCGGTTTAACGGAATTTGGCCAATTGGGTCATAATACTGATGGAAAATATTTCCAAACTTCTACTAAAATGTCATTCCATAATGAGAGCTCACCAAAACGAGTTGTATTATATATAGAAAAGGCAAAAGATGGTCATGTTGTACCGGTTGAAGGTGTTCAGATTGTTGATTTTTCATGTGGCAATAATCATACGGTAGCTATAGATTCCAAGAAGCGTGCTTATAGTTGGGGATTCGGAGGTTATGGTCGTCTTGGACACGCCGAAACAAAGGATGAGATGGTACCACGTTTGATAAAACATTTTGATTCGCAAGGCCGTGGTGTTCGTACCATAGCGTGCGGGGCCACTTTTAGTTTGGCTGTTATAGAATTAGGGCAGCTGTATATGTTTGGACAGAATAAAAAGACTGGAGAAGCAAATATGTATCCAAAACCCGTGCAAGATTTGGCAGGTGAAATAGTTTTTGAAATTTACATATTTTAGTTATGAGACTTGATGTTCGATTTACAAATTTAGGTTGGAATATAATTTGCATTGGAACAAGTAATACCTCCATCATGATTTCGGCAGATGATTCTTTAATTGCATGGGGAGCATCACCTACGTTTGGAGAATTGGTAAAGTAGAATAAAAATTAATAGTGATGATAAGCAGAGTGGATACATTTTCTTATTTTAATTTTAGGGTTTGGGAGAGCTTCAAAAATCGTCATCAACACCAAGAGAAGTTACTCGTTTAGAAGGAATGAAAATCCCGCAAGTAACGATGGGTTATTCACATACGCTTCTGTTAGTGAATACAGAACATGAGCTCACAAAAGAAAAATACGAGAAAATGCCCCAGTTTAATGTTGATGATTAAAAGCTATTTTTTTTTTAAATTTTCTTATTTATTTAATTATTGTTTAATTTCGTCTTTTGTTTTTGTCTCAATTAGGGAATGCAATCCCGGTATTATAAATAAGGCAATACCGGGATCCCGAATTCCGGTATTGACAGAAAAACAGCTATTTTGGGATTGACACTAAAGACCGGGATCCCAAGATTTCAGGATTGACAAAAATCTCGGGATTGCACTCCCTAGTCTCAATTGTAACAATAGTTTGTTTTATAGTAATAATTTTTAAGTAACAATTTTTTGTATGCTTTTTTTAATTTTTTTTTTTTTTTTCAAATGATTATAAATAATGATTAAATGTTATATTTTTAAGTATACGAAATAGTTTTTTTATGATTTTTTCTAAATACTGAATAGAAAATAATAAAAAAGAGAAACTTTAGCCTAAAAAACTAAAAAAAAAACAAATCTAAATACACAGCTAATTCTTTATTATTTCAACAAAACGTTCTTTTTGGAATAAATCTTGATAACATGCCACGAATTTTAATTTTAATGTGAGCTCGTTGGTTTTTATGTATTTTTCTATTAATGCTGGTTGGCCGGGATCTATTTCTAGCCACAGATGTCCATTCGGCTTTAGTTTGGATGATGCTACATGTAGAATTGATTTCACTACATTTAGTCCATCTTCTCCTCCGTCCAGTGCACGAAGATCTTCGTATAATTTAATTTCCGGCTGTAATTTTGGTAGGTTGGCGGTTCGAATATAGGGCGGATTACTCACGATCAATTCAAAAGTTTGTTTTATATCGGGTAATTGATTATCCAGTGTTAATTTTTCCTGAAATATATGCAGACGGTTTTCGAATTTCAACATTTGGGCATTTTGTTTGGTCAAATCACAAGCCAGTTTACTCTGGTCGATCGCATAACTTATTGACTAAAAATGAAAAATAAATTAGAATATGGATCTCAGGTGATCGAACTGATAAATCTTAAAAATAAATTCAAGGTCATACTTTTGGTAATGATTTCAGTAAGGCCAAACTAATGGCGCCGCTACCACATCCAATTTCTAGAAATTTTATACTTTTATTCAAATCGACCTGTTGCAATATTAATTCGACCAGTTCTTCGGTTTCGGGTCGCGGTATAAATACGGGAGGCACCATTTTCAATGTTAAATCGCAGAATTCCCATTGACCTATAATATATTGGATTGGCATGCGGGCCATACGGCATTCACATAAATTTTCGAATTTTGTTATTTGTTCTAAATTCAATGAGACTTTTTCATTTTCTCCATCTATCAACTGTAACAACAACAAAAAGTGAGACTACATTCTTGGAAATTTGTGTGATTTCATATTGATTTGCAGCAAAATTACCTTTCGTTTTCCTAACACATGTGCTAATATATTATTGATTGATCTGCTCACTTCGGGCACTTTCTCTGTCTCAAACCGAGTCTTCCATTTTTCCAGCACCTCTTGAGCTGGGGTCAGTGTTTTACTGTGATTCAAACGAATACAAATACCATTCCATAGTGTTGTATTTACAAATTTTCTTAAAAACATATTTATTTATTAATTTATTGTCTTATAATAATATTTTACTTTAATTATTTAAACATTTTATATTTTTATTTATAAAAAGTTTTTATTTTTTGGGTTAAATTGATTTTTCTGAACTTCAGAGAAAATCATTTTTTTTATATTTTTTGATTAATTACAGCCGTAGCGATATCTGTGTTTGGAACCGCGAACTAATACTGGGGGTGTATGCTGAAAATTAATGGTACAACCTACATTAATTATGTTGTTTCACTATCTTGGGGCGAAGGACATATTTGTTTTGTCAACCCTCGAGCATCCAAATAAGACTGATTTTAATGTTTTTGTTTATATTTTTATAAAAGGGACGCTTTAAAATGAAATTTTCCTTATTTTTATTAATAATTGTTTTGAGTACAAGTAAATTAATTAAAAGTACATAATATTACATTTGGTAAACAAAATTAATTTTTTGTTTTGTGTCCATTAATTTTAGTTGTTTGTGAAGCGGGTGTAACAGGACGAGCAAGCAACAATGGTGGTGGTGGGAACAGCGCGGCTGTTAAAGCAGCAGAAACCTCATTACCTAAATCGGCAAACACATCTGGAATATCAACAATGGGTCTGATTATGATCATTATGCTTGTGATAATGTTAGGATTCGCTGGATACTGGCTTATTATATGCTATCCATTCTTCCTAAAGCAACATGATGCAACACCGTATGCTAGAGTTAGCGCACCATCAGTCACGACAACGCGGACAAATTCTGGAGAATATATACATCCTTTCCCGTACTTGGAGGATAAAAAATTAGAAAACTAACCACCATATAATAAGAATAATCGAAGACATACACGTACTTCTCGATAAAGAGTAGGTAACTAAGCAATAATAAGTCACCTTATACTCGGAATTAAACAAATTTAACAGTTCTGAACTTTATTTTATAAAGTAATGCTCATTCTCACCGTCATTAATTCTGATTTCATTAAACGCATCAAGTTCCATTTTGCTACTTAAGTATGTACTTATAAAACCTTAACCCGAACCATGACTTATAGCGAAAAACTAACCTTAGATTTTATTCTTCTACATCTCGCCAAATTAGTACGTAAGCCGAAAATGTATTACTTAATTTAAATTTATAATGATGCCCCCCGTTTGGCCATAATTCTGAGACTGCGGAGTACGAATCTCAAAATGTGTAGTACCAAATTCGGAATCATGCCAAATAGGAATAGGATTAAAGTACGTAGTTCTTTGTAGTTTTTAGAAATTAAATTTTATTATTAATTTTTTTTATACTTTATACAAAAAGACAACAAATATTAAATAAAATCGCATTTATTTTTTATATTACGATAAGGGCAGGTTATTATTTGGCCAAATTTTTTGAATTGAATGTCACCATTAAACTCTTCTCTCAATTAAAAAACAAAATGATTTATTACGAAATTTTTGTTTACTTCATTTATACAAATTATCAGTCAGTAATAGTTTAGACTATAAAATTTTGCGTGTTAAAAAAGTCTTGGAAATTTATAATTCATCTTTCTCATCAAGATCGATATCAGACAAATCGATATCCTCCTCCTCAGGTAATTGTCCGTCCTGACCATCCCATGGTTCTGTTTTGTATATTTTTGGAATCTTCTCGCCATGCACTGTCGCTGTTTGTCCACGTCCATAGGCAATATCTCGCAAGAATTCATTGATACCATCCTTTGAGAATGAGCCACGGAGCAGCGAGAATTTCATTTTTTTGAAATTCACCAAAGCCATGGCTGGATACCCGAAACCTCCGATATCAAGTGATTCTTCAATATCCGTTTGTTTTCCACCCTCTGCCCATAGCCAACCCCATTGCTTTTGCTTGTATTTATCGGCCATTGCTGTTAGAATTTTGATATAATCGTTACGGCATTTTGCGTCACAGTCCAAAATATGTGGCAAAATCGAAATAACACATAGTGGTTTGCCTTCGCACGCTTCTTTCTCTACACTTTCTGATGTAAGTTCAAGTATTTCTGGTGCTGGAATGCTTTCTGTATACTTTTCAAGTGCCCATGTAACAATATCAGAAGATTGTCGGCCACCATCATAATCCCGAACTGTTTCTGGATCTTTGTTGCCACCGGGGAAGAATTTTATTGTTGGATATCCTTGTACACCAAATTGTTGTGCCTTGATTGTGTGTACCGTTGCATCTAGGGCGCCCAATTTAACTTTTCCTTTTAATTCAGATGCGGCCTTCTCCCATTGTGGCGCCAAATTTTTACAATGGCCACACCATGGGGCGAAAAATTCAACTAACCATACGTCATCACTGTTTAGCACAAGTTTATCAAAATTTGCGTCTGTTAGTTCGATAACTTCAGTTTTATCGGAACCTCCGGAGCTCTTTCCAGAGCTTCCACCGCTGCTACCACTACCACCACCACCTCCAAGGAATGATTGTGCTTTCTTCTTAGCTTCTTCCAAAGCTGCATCGACAATACCTTTAGCAGTTCTTTGGCCATTGAAATCGGACGGCACATTTTTATTTGAACCGAACACTTTGAGCGTGGGAAAACCTTTGACACCATATTTTGATGCTAAGCTAGAGTTTTCATCGCAATCCACTGAACCAATTTTTACGGTACCCTTTAATGCGGATGCAGCCTTTTTGTATTCCGGAACCAGTTGTTTACAGTGACCACACCATGGTGCATAAAATTCTACCACCCACACTGAATCACTTTGCAATACCAGCCTATCAAAATTAGACTCATTTAATTCGACAACATCATCGGATGATGAATATAAACCATTGACTGTGCAGAACGTGGCTAAAATCGCTGCAAAAAATAAAGTATTATTGACATTCCTTGTATTTTTCTTAAAGCTCACACTCACCAACAGCGATTAATGCAATCGTTTTCATTTTAATTTGTTAAATTATCTATTAAAAGTATGCGGTTTTGCTTTAAATTTTACTAAACTTTTTCTTTGAGTTCTGATCAATTTGAACTCCCTTTTCTTTTGATTTATCTCGATCTGTAATAAGCCAAAAATATTTTGACAATTATATGTAGCTACTAAACTATCAGCTCAACAAATAGAATCAAAACAAATCAGCCGGTGCCATGACACAAATTTTTCGTGGTGTTCTATGATTGGTCAACAAAGCGGCGAATTCATATTTGATTTCGAGATTAATCGAGATTTTCGCTCTATTCATTGAAATTTGTGGCGAATTTTCGAATATTATTCGCTAGTTTAAAAATGTGTTTGATGTGTTGTGTAAAGTTTTTATTTTATTCTTAAATTAAAATTTGTCTATTTATTGTTACTTAAACATAATTTGTGAATGCAACAATTAATTTATGCGTTAGTTGGTAGGTATGTATACGGGTAAATAAAACACCAGCCTGTCGCTGGTTATTCCACTGGTAAAATACAATAATGGGCTAGATACGCGATACTCTAGCAATTCGCAACTCTGTAAATATGGCGGATTTGCTAATCGAAAATTTGCTTGCGTAAACTACTCGATTATTTGCTGACTCAAATACTGTAATCTTTCTTAAATTCCAAATACACTTTTAAAGCTACAAATGCTTATGCGATTCTAATTTTGACTTAGACCTTCTGCATTATTAAGTGAAAAAATACAGACATACAGACTGACGCGCATGATGCTCACAAATTGAGCTTCTGTAGAACGACTGACGTTACCTTGAAAAGAAGATGAAAGGGGTCTTATTGATATAAATAATTTACATTGCAAATTGACCCAAAACCTTCCGAACTATTTTTATGTGAACCAAAATACATCCGGTGGCACAGTGGTTAGCATACTTGCTTTACGCTCCGGAGGTCCCGGGTTCGATTCCCGGCGAGTGATGAAAAAATCACGGCTGGTTAATGTAGGATCAATGAATTAATCACTCATTATCCGTTAACAAAATGATTACGAAACTTCAAAATGAAGCGGCCAAATCCCTCTATGGGATGTAGCGCCAGCGAAAAAAAAAAAAATACATCATTGTTGCACAAGGCAATAGTTAAGGCAAATGTAAAATATACTACTTTGAACCTACCTACACAGCATTGATAATTCCAGTAATATGGATATTGTCTCTGTTCAATATAAGTGTCTATCAAGGTCTCAAAAATCACTCCACGGCAGGCACCAACATGGCTTAGATCAAACTTATGTCGACTACGAAGCATCGAATAAATGGTTTAGTTTTGGGGATGTTTATCAGGGAACCGAAGGATCAAGTTGTTAATACTAGGAATTACCAAAAATTCATTTTTAAGCGAGAACCAAATTTACTAACAGATCATTGCAGGAGGTGCATCTGAAATAATATAACATATCACAAGTGCTTGTCAATCTCTTGCGTAAACGGAATAATTGCGTCAGCCCAGTCATACATATAATATTATATACCAAAAGTTACTGATAAAACATAAGCTACTTAACCCGAAAATTTTATAATATAAAAAAAGTTTATAAAACCAAAATAAGTATGTTTACCTGAAGAATCTGCTACGTTAACGCAAACAATTTTAAAATCCCATTTAAGCGTCTTAGATGAGGGGATGTTCTTTTAAAGGTATTTGAGAGTACTTCTGTTGCAAAAGGCTTAACAACGGTCACATCTTAAATAATCGGTCATCCTGCGGATGAGTTTTTGGCAGTGCTAATTGATTGTCAAGGAAAGTAGTTTTTATAAGATTTTAATGGCATTGCTTCGTGTGGCACTATTCTGGTTTTCCCGGGGAATTGCGAATTGGGAATTGTTTTATTGTCAGATTTTAATGTATTTTGGTTTTCTTTTTTCCAAAGCATGCTATATATTCTGGGGAAAATAGTTCCATTTCATAGCAATTTTGATGTTTATTTTTCCCTAAAAATTTGGCTGGGAATTATTTTTTCCCAAAACATGAACAAAATACCAATCGCTCAGTATGCTTTGGAAAAAACAAAACCAAAATACATTAAAAACTGACAATAAAACAATTCCCAATTGGCAATTCCCCGGGAAAACCAGAATAGTGCCACTGAATTGTTTTATTTCTCATAAGGGCATTCCAATACAGCTCTGTATTGGGAAGGAATTTTTTCAATTCTGATTATGATAAAACAAAATGATTTGATATATTTTCTTGTGCAGAATATAAATTCAATTGAAAGATCTAAAGTATAGTAATTTGCATAGATCGAATATTAATAACTGTGGTAATAAACTTTATAGCTCCTAAAATTAAAGAAATTTCTACTAAATGAAGTGCAAAAATTTCTAGATTTACTGAAGCCCAAGTGTGAACAATTCGTGAAGATAGGGGTGGGTAAACTGCTCATACAGTCCTAGCTCCGTTTTCCACTATACTACAAATTGCTAATAAAAGAATAAGAGAAGGGTGAAGTATTCAAAAACTTAAATTATTTATTCGAGGAAAGGCACGATCAGGTGCCCATTATATTATTGGAACTAATCAATTTCCAAATTAATAAATTTCGCCATCTGCAATTAATGCTCCTGCATGTCCGCGCCCCCATTCATTCTTGTTCTTCATCTTCCTCGTCGTTTCATCATCATCGCTACTCTCAGGCCATTCTTTAATTATTATTTCTATCTCTTGAAGAGATAAATATTTTGGTCTAGGTAATTAGGCCAAATATGAACTAACTTTCAACTTTTTAATTTTTAGCACTGTAAATATATTTAAATTAATATTAACTTATTATACTATAAAACTGAGCATATTATATGACACATATTTGAAAGAAGCTTCAACGGCTTTTGAGTCGTAATACAGTTTACTTACCAAATTAAATTATTAGTAGAGCCCGAAAGTTTATGCATTAAAAACATGCGAAATATGCATCAAAAAATAGTAAAATATATGCATCAAAAATATATTAAAATTCAAGTTTTTAATAATTCAATAAATAATAATTTTTTATTTGCTGTTTCATTTTAACAAATAAAAACAATCTGGTTTTAGAGAATTGCATTCCTGTGAAACAGCATTAAATCTTATGTTGAACATATGGAAAACTCAAATAGACGAAAATAAAGTAGTGATAGCAGTTTTTTTAGATTTAAAACGTGCTTTTGAAACTATAGATAGGAAAATCTTACTCCAAAAATTATGCAAGTACAGTATAGAAGGAAAAGAGCTTGAATGGTTCAATAATTATCTTCAAGGGAGACAACAATATACAAAAGTTGATATTTTTACATCATCGTTGATAGAAAACAATCTCGGAGTACCACAAGGTTCAACACTTGGATCATTGTTATTTATCTTGTATATAAATGGCATAGTAGATATTATAAAGAACTGTCAAATTAATATGTTTGCGGACGACACATTAATTACTATTTCCGCACCAACTCATCAAGAAGCAGTACAAAAAGTGAACGAAGATCTTGAGAATTTAGAATTGTCAATCAAAACCGAGTACGAAGGTATCTCAAATATTGTAATTGCGAACCAAATCATTGAACGAGTTAAAGAATACAAATATCTCGGTGTCGTCATTGATAAAAACTTAAGTTTTAACCAGCATTTGGATTACTTAACCAAAAAGATGAATAAAAAATTAGGACTTTTCAACAGAATTAAAGACAAGCTACCAATGGAGACCAAAATAATATTTTATAAATCAATTGTAGCTCCCCATGTAGATTATTGCTCGTCTGTTCTATTTATCATGAATCAAACACAATTAATACGTCTGCAAAAATACAGAATCGATTTATGAGAAGCATTTTAAACACGGATAATAGTACACATATTAAAGACATGGTAGAAAAACTAAGCTGGAAATCAATCAGCCAGAGAATACACTTTAATGTGCTAAAACTGTTTTATTTACTCGAAAAGGGGGATCTTCCTAAATATTTAGATAGTTTGCTGTGTACCAACAGAGAAGTCCATAATTATAATACCAGGAATATTCATTTTAGATTACCAAGGTACGGTAAATCATTTTCTCAACAATCGCTAGGGTATAATGGTGTAAAGTTATATAATTCTTTCAGCAACTATTGCAATCTTAATGACTTTCAAGAGCTAGAGTACGGCCAGTTTATTCAACTATTACACATATTCATTAAAGAAAAAATTAATATTTAGTTATTTAGTAAGATATACAAATGTATTTAATTAATTAATTAATTTAGATAAAAATAGGTTTTAAAAAAATGTCAATAATGATAAATAAATATATTAAAATTCATGCTTAAATTGTCAAACGTAAATGATTGTCGCCACTCAACAAAGACTTGCGGTCACTCAACAAAGACTTGTATTTGGAAAAACTCCTTTCCACCTCAACAGAAGTTAAAGGAGCGTATTTATAAAATTTAATAAGATCTGAAGGTATGTTCAGAGCAGTAAATCATTTTGAACCTGTGGATTTTGAAGTAATTTTTTATCCTCTAAAATTGCAATGGCCTCAGGTTCAGATGGTAACGGTACGCTTTCAGCAATCTCACAGAAAATTTGTACTCCTGACGGAGCTTTCAAAAATACCCGTTTTACATACCCGAAAAACAATTTTTAACCGCTTGGTTAGAGGTGTGTAAATGGTCGGTACAAAATTACAACAAAAAATTAAAATTTTAATAAATTATCACCCAAATGTTCATCGATATGAACGAAATGTTAAAAATTCACACCCATGTGCCGCGATCTTTACACGACGCAACATTAAAATAATTAAAAACCTAGTAATGCCATATAACCGTCACTTGACGATCACACGATTTAAGATACAATTACACGAATGTAAATAAAATAGTAAGATTGTCCGAGCAGATACCCAAGTACCACGATCTTCACACGACTCTAAAAAATTTATTAAAATGCGGTAATGAAATGATAAGTAACAGTCATTTGATGATCAAACGATTAAAGTTACGGTTAAACGAATGATTACCGACAGAATATAAACGAATGATTACCCGAATACGCACCAACAAAACAATAACACGATCTTTACCCGATACTAAATACAACTATACAAGGCCGCACAACATACAAGTCGATTTTACCTGTAAAATGCTAGAAAGAGAAATTTATTGTCTGTCTTTCTATTATTCGTGTGGGCATGAAACACAACAAATGAAAAGTTTTTCTTGTGTTGTTTTTATTTAGTGAATTTATTATTCGCTAAGTCACTACGTTCTTGCCTCATACTTAATGTATGAAGTTGGAATTGTATTTTTGTAGTTTGGTCGTAGCAACCTGATGAATAGATCGATTTTTGTAGTTTGGTCGTAGCTACCTGATGAGTAGATCAAACTTTTTGTTTTGAGATTATCCATTACTATTAATATATTGTGTGTCGTGTGCGTGTCTCGTGTGTGTCTATAAAAAGCCGAAAGAATCTTATTGTAAAATGCTCGATATTCGTTCGTACTTCAGTCGGTTAATTGCAGTGCCACTGCCAACTGCCAATTTGCTGGTGGAATGTTTATCCTTAAGTCATACTTTTGTCAGTCGATTTTATCTGTAAAATGCTCGGTATTCGTTTTTAACTTAGTCGGTTAGCTTGTTTGTTCACTTTTATAAAAACAATATATAAAGATTGCTTTTGAAAACTCTCGACAGAGAAGACTGCATAAAAATAAAACGCCATTATTGGGCAAGCGCATTTTTTGCATTAATTACATTACAAAATAACTTTTGTAATTTTAATTTAATTACTTTTATTAAAACAATATATTTGAAATTAACGTAAACATTAATAAAGTTTTGTCAATAATAAAATACTGTGCCTGTGATTATTCATGTTGGGAAAATTGGTGAAATACGCGTTCACATATAAACGTTTATCGGCATCTACGTAAGCCACAAGTTTTATAAATAAAACGCTTAGCCGTTTGTACGATTGCTTGATAATCAAAGCAACGGAGCTTACTAATCGTCACCACGCGTCCGATTAAATCTATGGAGTCAGATTAAACCTAAGGAACGGAGCAGCATCACGCTACGCAGTGGATTTTTGGTAGTATCGCCAACCATAAGTGCGCTCGACCTCATAGCAGTGACACACATATGCGCGACTACCATACAGCTTACCCCGACCATAAAGTGGACTCGACCATTCCGTCTATACAGCCACGGTAGTGCCCATAACTTAAATCAATTATCAATTCTTGTCTTTTGTTATTTTTGTTCGAACGCTTCTCGTGTAATTTTGTTGTTATATGTTGCTCGACGTAATATTTACTATCTGACCCCACTTTTTATCGCACAATGTGCAAAATAAAATCTTTCCATCGGTTTTTAAAAATACTACCACCACCCTGTTGTACGACAGAGCGCTCCAAAAGCGATCATTGATCAATCACGGTGATGCTCACTAATAGCTCACAGTGAGCATCACTTTATACTAAATTTCGTAAAAAAAGAACGAAAATAACGCGAACATTGTAATTTACTTCTATCAAAAACAAATTTAAAAAGCCGAAGGTTTAGTTTTTTTTACTTTATACTTCTGTTTCATGTTTTTAACGCGCCATCTCAAACAAAATTTCTCGATTGCTCACGCAAAGTACAACTGGGCAATTTCTTTCACAAATTTATTTAAACGACAAGCTACGGTCGGTTTTATATTTCGAGTAATTATCCGATAACTAAATATCGTATAGTAATATTATTAATTATTTAAATTTTAAACTATCAAAGCGACACAAATAAATTCATTTCAGTAACATTTTAGTTTGCCGCCCCGGTGGCACAGTGGTCAGCATACTTGCTTTACGCTCCGGAGGTCCCGGGTTCGATTCCCGGCGGGTGATGAAAAAATCACGGCTGGTTAAGGGTAGGATTAATGAATTAATCACTCATTATCCGTTAACAAAAAAAATGATTACGAAACTTCAAAACTGAAGCGGCCAAACCCCTCTATGGGATGTAGCGCCAGCGAAAAAAAAAAAAAAAAAAACATTTTAGTTTGCCTTTGCGCTTTGATGATTGAGTATGGAGTTTTAGTTTATAGATTTTAGGTTTTTAGGTGAAATACAATATTGCGCCATTTTTTTTGTTATTGTGCATCATTTTTATTATTGTTTTAGCAGAAATGTTTTTGTATCAATTTGATTGATGTTAGATGTTACTCATGTGATGCTTGCAAAAAAAAAAAATCCTCCATTACATTTCGATCATAATTTCCAAATAAATTGTTTCTTAAATCCTGGCAAAATTTATTTGTATCTTACTTTTATTTTAAATAATTTTCGAAAAAAAAAATTATTAATACAACATTTTGTTGTTGTTGTAAAATGGCGGACAATCATAATTAGCAAAACGCAATTGAGCGAAACGTACATAATGAGCACAAATAATTTGTAAATTTATTGTTTTGAGGTTGCAATCTTGGAGAGTATTACGGCGCGAAATGAAAATTTTTCAATCCGCAGCGGAAGTTTGTTTACCAAATGAATTTTTTTTATATGAAGTTTTTACTCTCTTTGATATTCTCAGTAGTAACACTGCGGAGTTTTACGACACAAAAACGAGATAAACTCGCCTTCAGCTCTATTGCTTATAATAATCAATAGATTGGAGGTGTAATAATGTGATTGTTCGGTTGGTTGATTGAGCGAAAGAACATTTTCTATGCTGTTTTCCCCTTTTGGTTGGCAGTTTATTGTCATTTTAAGATTTTTTTTTAGTATTCATGGATTTCGGTTGAAAACACTTACCGGTGACTTTTTTTGATCACAAAATCCAATGAAAAATTAACTGATACGATTAGACCTTATTATTGAAACTGATCGAGTTTTATTTTCACCACAACCAACATCAAATTGATGGTAAATAAATGATGTCAACAATTTTTGTTTTATTGTGAAAGCATTGGCAGCCGCTTACAGGTCAAATCAACATCTTGGCATTCAAAATTTACTGATAATGCCATCCCGATCTATCACGATACTACGAATTTTTCGATAAATCGAAGGCATTCAGAAAACAGCATGTCTATTTTAGTTAACACGTTGCCAACAGTTGGCGGACTTGAAGGCGCCCATTGTCACATGCAAAACCTCCTACCGAATTTATAAACCGATGTTCCCAATTTTAGACAGAATTGTTTTCTCTACAATAACAAAACTATTAAAAAGTAGTTCGAATTTGTAAAAGTCATCAGATTATTAAAAAAAATTAATTTAAAATGACAAAAATTTTGTTAAAGAAAATGTATTTTTATCTATTGTCGGCCGAATTTCGACCACCCGGCCGTCAAAAGTTAAAAATGCGTTTCTTCGATGAAAATTTTCTTTTTTTAATACTTTGGTGGGTTTTATAAATTCGAAATATATTTTAATAATTTTGTCAGTTTAATCCTATAGTCATCAGTTTACATGTATACGCATGCGATGAGTTTCTGGAACTCATAGGTACATAATTTTTAAAGAAAAAATGGAAACATTTACTACATTTGAAAAAATACGTAGGTATGTACTTACATACATATTTACAAATTACAATAACAAACATAAAATTCAATTTGACTACGCAAGCTGACGAATCCGCCCAAGTGTTAAAGGAAATTTACTACTTAAGCTATTTGTATGTTAAAGACCAAATAATCGTCAAATAATACATTTATAAAATTTAATACTGGAGTTGGTTGGCCAAACTATACGAATACCCGTGAGGTATGCCTTCTGTAAGTTGTTGCATTAATTTCTTTGTTCGTGAGATAGACATGCAGTACTAAGAGACCTGCTTCTAGTTCTATTTGGTACAACGTACAACCAAGTCCTGTTCTTAATTTACAAGAATTATTTTGCTAATCCGACTTGATGTGGCTTGCTGCACCCTTATCTATAATAATTTAATTTAATGTGGTTTTCATAATCTATATTGGGATCAAGGTGCTTTGACGATATAAATGTACGGCTCAATTTTGTTCTTGAGCAAGAATCAACTTTTCAAAAACCAAAAACATTTCATTCAGTTGGCTTTCACGCTAATCGAATCCTCAATATCTTTTGGTTTGTCGAAATCTATTAAAACATGTGAACTCCTATATTTAGCACTATCTGTGCCAACTCAAAACTACTAAAACTACTCGAAAGTGACGTCGTAGTAACTATTTGTCCCCGTTCTCGGATTGGTTGTGGAACTATCGCAAACCTACTAAATTTCCATTTCGTATTTGTCAAGTTTAGATAGAATATTTCTATATTTTATGCCAAATCAATTGAAGTGACAGAATGACAGAAACACTCACGAAGTTAGTAGCTACCTTTGAGATTAATCCAAACCCAAAGGATGGCATTAATGATTTTAGTTGTTTAACAATATACTCGTAGATGTAGAAGCGAGACAGTCAATAATAAAATCGCCAACAATAATGACCTCGATAAATCGTGTCATAAGATCACTCAAGACAGTTTCAAAATCTTTAAGGAACTCTAATTTTGAGGACTCCAATTTCAGCGGATTGTATATTACATCCATAGGATCAGGACCAATTTCATATTAAGTTGATTTCTAATTTCAATGAAAATTATGTTGAATAAAGGGTTTTTTGCATTAGTGTAAACAATTCTTTTATTTATTTAGAAATTTCTTACCATAAATTCTAACACCACCAGAATGTCGCCTCGCACGATCTTTACGGAATACAATGAAACGATCAAGATCAAATTGTTTACTGGAGTGTTTAGATTTTACATTCTAACCAGGTTTTTGATATGGCAACAGCATGGAAAGCGATGTCTTTTACGATTAACTTCAATTCTTCATAATTGGGAATTAAACTAGGATTTAAATGGCAGAAATTAATAAAACTTTGTTGCCAAGTAAGGATGATTTTAAAACAACATTCCTCATAACCACTGAGCCAGCTCTAACAATACGGCTACTATCCATCATAATTATGTAATAACGAGTTTAGTATCAAACAACTGATACCAGAAAACACATATCGTCGGTTTGCGAGAAAAGAGACACAACTAAAAATATCACATTTTTGAGGATATCGATTTGAATTTTTTTTTGGTATAAAATAGTTGAATTCATCAAATTGGAAAAACGTCAAATCTATTGAAAACTATGGGTAGTTTAGAAGTGACACTATGCCAGATAAAAGATTGTTACAGGATTTTTTTTCCTATTATCTCAAAATTGCCCATTTTTGAGATGCCACTTTTCTCGCAAACCGACGATACGGTAGGCATACAACTGACGAAAAGAAAATTAAAAAAGAACAATATTGAAATAAAATTACGACTCCAACAAAAGATATTATAAAAATAAAAATTAAGAAACAATAAAATTCAATAAAATACAGTTACACTTATAACTAGTAATAATGAAAATTTTAGAAAAAGAAAATTGAACATTATTATCCGTTCGATGCTGAAAGGCCGAATGTCAGAAGGCCGAATATCGAAAGGCCGAACGCCGATTAGCCGAATGTGTCGAAAGGCCGAATGTAGAAAACCTGAGTGGGTCGAAAGGTCGAATGTGTCGAAAGGCCGAGTGTCTAAAGGCAGAATAGGTCAAAAGGCCGGATTTGTCGAAAGGCCGTACATTTTCCTAAAAAAAAATCCAGAAATTTTAAAATCTAGAATAGTTGAAAAGTAAAAATCCAGAAAAATAAAATACCGAACAAAATCTAGAAATTACCGGAAAACCAATCTAGAAATAATCCAGCAAAAATATTTTGTTTAAAATCAGTGTTTAAATTCAAATTTCGTTCCTTTATTTATTCTCTTTTTGCGAAAGAAGAGAAAAAATATTTTGTTTTGTTTTTTTCCTCCGGAACGAAATCCAACAAAATAAAATATCTCTCCTCTCTTATCTTTTGTGTTTTATATGAGGAGAGATATTTTACTTTTGTCGATTTTGTTCCCGGGCAAGGAAACAAACAAAAATATTTTTTGTTTTCTTTCACAAAGAGAGAAAAAAAAGATAAAAGAAGGGAACGAAAAAATTAATTTAAACACTGTTTAAAATAAATTAAAAAATTCAATGTTATAGGCATTTTTAGACTTTTGACATCATTTGAAACATTTGTGATACATCTATCAGTAGAAGCGATACGAGCGATACCTAACCTATGGCGTGCGTTCGAAAGGTGCATTCCTATGCGCAGGCCGTATAACATCCTGGATGAGGAAAAGTTGGGAATTTTCCGGATGGAGTTGAGTCGAAGAGTTCTCAGTTCGACGAAATCTTCTGGTTTCATACCGTTAATGCTTGGGTGCTATTTATCAGATGGTGTCTTCAACTGCAAAAGCAGTAACGAGGAAACCTATATTTGGTTCTTCAATGAGGTTTCCAGCATTAAGGATATCTGGAGTGATTGTCGACTTTCGGTTGGTGATTCTCCGAAGCCTATTTTATTACACACTTGGGTCCCTGGTCCACCAGAGGATCCCAGCGTTGTGGTTACCAACATTGATGTGATGAATCCAAATATCTCGATCAGCGGTTGGAAAGTCGTCCGGTACAAACGAGAGGCCTATCGTCAATCGATTGTTCTCAGGGTTGACTCTAAGACCTTTGAGTATATTATTGGTTCCAGCATTTGTTTACAATATGTTCTTGAGAAGATCTTGTTTAAGGTTGTCTCTGGACCATAAGCTCTACGCTTTTTTTTTTTGTTTCAGTTGCTGGTATGTTAATATGACTTCCATGCTTGAAATTAAACAGATTAACTTGCACCACAGTAAGTCAGCTTCATTTGAATTAAGGAAGTTGCTTACTGAATCGCATACAGATTTATGTTTTATTCAGGAACCTTATCTTCTCGATGGTTCTGTTTGTGGATTAAATATTCCTAATGGCAGAATTTTTTCAAAGAATTCTGTCAATAAAATTAGAGCTTGCATTTATATTTCTAGTAATATCAATGCTTCTCTTATTCACGAATGCAGTTCGGCTGATCTCTCAGCCGTTCTGATCATTTTCGAATCATGTAATGCTTGCACTGAACTGATTGTTGCCTCAGTTTATCTTCCATTTGATTCTTTTCATCCTCTCCCATCGGAGGAACTTACAGAACTCTTAAAGTGGAGTACGGATAAAAATATTTCCCTCTTAATTGGTTGTGATGCCAACGCGCACCATACTCTATGGGGTAGCACTAATATTAATAACCGGGGCTCTGCTCTGATAAATTATTTAAGCTCATCTGAGCTAGAAATACTCAATAAAGGCTGTGAGCCAACTTTTGTCAATTCTACGCGAAGGGAAGTTATTGATATAAGTCTGTGTTCGTTGCCTGTTGTTGATTTAGTTTTAAATTGGAGGGTGACTAACGATATTCTCACTTCTGACCACAGGTGTATCTCTTTTAACTTTAACATTAGAATACCACCTCTTAAACCATATCGTAATCGTAAATTAACCAATTGGGATCTATTCTCTTTCGAACTTATTTCTCTAATTCATCCTGCTATGGATATTTGCTCGGTTGAGGACATTGAGTTACAAGCGTATAAGCTGACAAAAGCATGCTCGACAGCTTTTGAAAATTCGTGTCCACTTATTACCAAACAAAAGATTTGGAATAGACCCTTCTGGTGCTCTGCTCTTAAAAAACAAAGGAAACTTACTAGGAAACTGAAGAATAAAGCAAAATATACTAATCTTAAATGCGATTGGGAAAGTTTCCTAATAGCTCAAAAGGAGTATAAGAAAAGCTTAAGATCCGCTCACAGAACCGCATGGACAAACTTCTGTGAGGAAATGAATAGTCTCTCTGCGGTCGCCAGACTAAATAGATCGTTGGCTAAAAATGACACCTGTAAGCTTGATGCTCTTCGTCTATCGAATGGCAGGTTCACTTCTTCGAAGAAAGAAGCAAACGAGTTGCTTCTTTCTGTTCATTTTCCGGAGTGTGCCATCGTTAACTCTGATTTTGGTCACTCTCTAACCAATAGGAATTGCAATGAAGCTCCTGACTGGGATTTAGCGGTTCGAATAGTTACGTCCGAGGTTATGCGTTGGAGTATTTTCTCCTTTAAAACATACAAATCAGGTGGTCCTGATGGGATTTTTCCGGCTGTATTACAGCATGGTTTTTCTATTATTAGGGCCCACCTTTTCAAAGCGTGCGTTGCTTTTAGTATTGTTCCTCAGGTTTGGTGCAAGAGTAACGTTGTTTTCTTACCGAAGGCTGGCAAATCAGATTACACTGATCCCAAAGCATTTCGGCCTATTAGTCTGTCCTCAACATTTCTTAAAACATTAGAGAGGATTATCGACAGATTTATTAGAGATAAATATTTATATAATTCCCCACTCAGTAACATGCAACATTCTTATAGGGTAGGTAAGTCTTGTGAAACGGCTTTACATGAACTTGTCACTAGGATCGAAAGATCCCTCAATAATAAAGAGTTTCTTGTAGGTACTTTCTTGGACATTGCGGGAGCCTTTGACAGTACATCGTTCTCGTCGATTATTAACGCATGTACCAATTTCGATATTGATCCCACCATTGTAAAATGGATTGATTGTATGCTCAAATCTCGCATCGTTGAGGTTGGCGTGGACAATGCTTCAATCTCGGTCAAAGTTTCCAAAGGTTGTCCTCAGGGAGGTGAGCTCTCACCCCTGTTATGGCTTTTGGTGATTGACGATCTACTTGTGAAACTTCAGCAGCCAGGCTTTGTTGCTCAAAGCTACACTAACGATCTTGTTATTACAGTTGCTGGAAAGCACCTGAATGTGTTATCCGACAACGCAGAATGCCTTACGGATTGTGGAATCTTTGGTTCTACCAATGTTATCTTATGCCTCCATGGTATGGTGGCCAGTAGTTAAATTGAAGGCTTCAATCATTAAACTTAATGGTCTACAAATTATTGCTGGTAGGGCCATTACAGGAGCCATGGCCTTGGCCCCCCTTCTTGCCATGGAAACAATACTATTCTTTCCACAGCTACATTCTTTCCAGGAATTGATATGGTTAATGATAGACTGATGTCTGAATTCAATTTCTCTAAATTATATTCAGTGGTGCGACCTTCGAGGGACCAGTCGAGATCACTGGATTTTCTTGAGAACTTGTATCAGTCGATAGTCTTCTTTTCTGATGGTTCTAACTCTGATAATAGTTCGGGTTATGGAGTGTACTGCCCTACGTTTGATTTACATTTTTCAGGCTGCCTGGGCCGGTACTGCACAGTTTTTCAAGCGGAACTAATTGCTTTAACGCTCTGCGTAATTGAGGCATTGAATCTCGCTGTTACAAATAAAAATATTGTTTTTTGTACAGACAGCTTATCTGTGCTGAATTTTTTGGATAATCCCTTGACTTCGTCAAAATTTGTTAAGGACTGTAAACACTTTTTACATATTCTCTGTTCTAGCAATAGAGTGACGATTATGTGGGTTCCTGCCCATTGTGGTATTGAGGGCAATGATGTCGCTGATTCTCTAGCGAAAGCTGGGGCTGAGTTTAAATTCATCGGTCCCGAACCAGTTGCTTCCTTACCATTTAGTTATGTTAAGAAAGCGATAAAAAACTGCACTGTAAGTAAATTAAAACAGCAATGGCTTGCTACTTGTAGCTGTCGCATTGCCAAACTTTTGGTTAGTGGACCTAATTTGAGGGCCACTAAGTTTGCTTTATCTCTCAGTAAGAAACAGCTGCGAGTCTTGATCGCGACTCTTACTGGGCACGGTCATTTTAAGGTACACCTTCAGCGCATGGGGCTATCTCCTGACGCTGTATGCGAGGATTGCCTTGAAGACGATGATGATTGCATTCACTTCGTGTGCAGTTGTCCTGCTTTCAACAGAGTTAGGTTGTAAGTATTTGATTCTAGATCCATTGCTGATAATCAGCTGTATACCTTGCCTTGGCCTAAACTACTTCAGTTTATTAAGGCTGCAGCACGCGTTCGCGAATTAGGATAGAATCACTGGTATGCACCATGGGCCCATCGTGGCATTGAGTGCGGAACCTCTGATGGTTCCAACCAATTTTTTTAATAATAATAATAATAACCTGTGTCGCTTTGATCTGTGTCTGCAAGGTTGACGAAGCATTAAATCCGCAATTCGCTCCAATACAATCGTCAATGCCATACTAACCCAACGAATTAAGCCAACCACAAAATAACTTGAAACATTTATGATAGAACTCTCAGTAGAAGCGATATGAGCGATACGATTTCTTTGATATGTGCCTGAAACCTTGACGAAGCAATTTCCATTATCGTAAATATTAAAAACTTTACGGAAAAAGTAAAATTCGATAGATATTTTATAAATTTTAATTTTAATTTGGTCCGCACTTTGATAATTTCGCGGCTTTTCGACACAAGCGGCCTTTCGACATTCGGCCTCTCGACACATTCGTCCTTTCGACACATTCGGTCTTTTGACATTCGTCCTTTCGACACCAAGTTAGAAGATTATCAGCTGGTTGAAATTGACGATTAATTTTGTAAAATTCCTCTATTAGTGGGTATAAAAGTTGGATTTTTTGTTACGATTATAAAAATGAACGTGTTACTAGGCTACAGTTTTAATCCTAGGCGTAAAAGTACTTTTAATACTGTTTTCAGTATTAGAAGTAATTTTCATGTCATAGCTTTTAATCCTAATGGCACAATGTACTACTTTTCCTCGTTTCTAATTCCTTTATTCGCGATTTCCAACAAAGTAGCTGCCATCTGGTGAAAACAATATGAACAAAATTTAACCATAGAACAAGGGGATCAGAACTGTGAAACAGTTGAATTTGACAATTGCTTACATAGAAACCAACGCCGACTACATTTGATGGAAATCGCCAATAAAGCTTCATTTTTTAGAATATGGCTTTGTAAAATCTAGTTTGCTTTGCATAAACTCTTAACTCAAAATTTAAACACATTACATTCAGCCTGTTCACACAATGTGTACAGCGCATCGCAACACTTCCTCGTTTCATACCTCCTTGCCTACAAACTTTAACAAATAAATCACATTGTGTGAACAGGCTAAATAATCATCTCTTTCATTTCCTTCATTCAAATTATACATATTTCGTATTTTGGGTTTGCCAACTACGAGATAGTTTTAATGTTTTGTTTCCTTCGCGATCATTGTATTAATTTACGTTTTTCTGTGTTTAGCTCTTTGTGATTAATTTTAGTCTCGGTTGTTGAGCGGGGACGTTTCGTCTTTTCTTACCATTGGTTTTAAATGTGGATAAAAGATGACGTCATTAAATCAAATTTTTATAATTTTTCTCTTTTTAATATACATATTGTTATACAACAATAAGTAAAACGTTTTTTAATTTAATTTCCCTTATTTGCTTTTGATTATTTCTGGAAATTGCTAAAACTTGATACTCTGTGCTTTAAATGAGCTAGGCATTTCGTTGTTTATTAGCGATTTCAGAAAAAATATTTTTCTCCGATCGTAGGAAAAAATATATCTTTCCGTTGTTTTTTCGAAACGAAAAGCTCATGATTCCAGTATGTTGTATTTGTTGCTAAACAACAAGTAATAATAGTACGAGAATGTTTTTTCTGGCCTAGGCCGGGAATATATTCCCGTATGGATTTTTAATTGTTTAGAAGAAATAAAAGTACACTTATAAGGTCAAACGCATTTATTTATTTTAATAAAACAAAACAAAATGTAAAAATGAAAAAAAAAACAAAATGTGTATTTATGTCTTATGATGTCGTGGCTAACTAAGCAATAATTTTATGTTATTTTCGATTTTGTACTTTGTTTTGATTTCTTAATATGATAATTAATGAATAATACTAAAAATTATTTTGGGTTTATATTCGTTTTAAAGTCCGATCGGAGAAAAAATAGTATGTACAATTCGGAGGAAAAGTGCATTCCCGGACTCCCGTGGTTGCCGGACTCGGCTATCGCCTCGTCCGCCAATTTCCACTATCGTCCGGGAATGCAGTACTTTTCCTCCTAATTATACAAAATACTATTAACTCACCACCTCGGTTTAATTTTTAATCATTTTTTTTCGTCAATCGAAATCGCATTTTTTCGTATAGAATTCATCTTATTTCTTAGTTTTTCTATTGCTGCATTTATACCATAGCTAAATGTCAGTTTCGGAACATTTTGACTAATTACATTTTTGGGCATTTTCGAGAAATAAATTTGAATGACTGTTCTACATTCAACCAAAGAGTATGTAAAATATACCAAGACGTCCTATGAATATTTATTTTAGTAAATGGAATATTTTTAATAAATAGAAATTACAGTAGAATATCAACAACTTTATTTTCGGAGTGGTGTGCGAACAAAATCAGTGGGTGCGTCCGAAATGGAAAATGTGCATTTAGCGAAGACACATTTAAAAAACTACATGCGATGTAGTTTTTATGTGCATTTTTAATAGATCTGTATAGGGATTCCGTGCAAATTTAGTATGAAAAATTTATACTAAAAGAAAAGTTATAGTGTGCTTTTGAAAACCCTCTACATGCCAATTGATTATTTTTATTTGAAAATTCATCGAAATTATTTAAAATAATCGTTGAAGGGATAAAACAACTGATAAAAATTCTAGTTTAGTTAATTTTACTAAACTGCACGGAATTCCTATACTGTTTTATGACAATTTATATTTTAATTAATCATATTTATCGATTTATTAATTTGGTTTTGTCCAATTTTAATTAATTTAATGATTTTAATGAAATTTTATTTAATCAACAAATGCGCATTATAAAAAATGTGCATTTAAATTCGCATTTCGGACGCACCCAGTGCTTCCGTATAAAACTATTCGCACTTCGGTTTCTAGTCCGTCCTTTTTTTTGCAGGCTATTAAGCAAATATTTTAAAATGTTCACTTCATGAGGAATTTTTGTCATATCAACAATCAGGTAATTGGAATTATTCATTTATGCTTAATTATTGGTAATATTCATTTATGCTTAAGTTGAGAAAGGGACAAAAGGATTTAAGCCAATTATTATTTGACGTTAATTTTTTAAAGAAGTCAGCGTATAATTGGATACCTATATAAAATAAATTTGTATAGATTTCAGATTTTAACATTTAAAGTATTTGAGTTGCTCGCCAAAACTGAATTTTTATTATCTAAATTTCAGAGGTCTATATTCTGAAAATCGGTTGAAGTTCTCCCATGCTTTTTAGTTTTGGCCTGAAGAAATTTGGTAAGGGTATTCTAATTTAAAGTTTCATTTTACATTTTTAATAAAACACATAAAATATTGAAAGTTAAAATAGAAATGTTGCGGTTAGGAAAAACAATATCTGATGAGATTCGAGTGTTTTGTTTGTTGACATATCCATCAAGATGAAAATGGGTCGGTCGTTGACGTAGCGATAGCCTTATTGACAATTGCACGGCGTAATCCATGATCAGTTAACTTTAATTGTTCAGCTAGCTGCATATTGAAAACCTTTAGAATCCTTGTGTAAAATATTGAATAAAGCCGTTGGTTTAGTGTTTAATTGCTGTGATCCATACGAATTGATGTTTGGGGTCCACATAGCACTAGCAGCTAGCACTAACAGCTTCAACATTTTCTGGTGAACGACCACTACGACTGTAAATTTTGCTTCTTTGATCTTGAATAAAACTAGTTTCCTTAAATTTTTTAACGATATTTCAAATAACTGATGAGTCTGACGGAGAATTTATTTGGCCATTTTTTTATACGAGATTTTCTCCCAACTTCTGAAAATTTTCACCAAATTGATACAAAAAAAAATTAAAATTAATCGGGTAGCGCTTCATATTTACTAATCACGATGTTACTACTTGATAGCTGTCAAAAATGATAGCATAATCATAAAAATTATAAACGGCGGCAAATTTAAAATGAAGGTCTGCAATTTAATCTGTTTCAGCTTCGAGGCCGAAATTGACCCCTACTCCGTCTTTACTGAGACCTTCCGAACCGAACTTATAACGTATTGGTGAACTTTGTAAGTGGTCAGCCCAACAAACGATCTTACACACAATCATTTTATTGGTCGGCGATGAGAGGAAACTCGGAACAGACTCAACTTCTTGCTTCTGATTTTTATCCTAATCTGGACTTTAATGAAGTAATTTTAAATTTTAATCAAAATTCAGAATTGCAGAGTCCTGCAATTGTTATGTTAGAAGAAAATTTCCATGGACAAAGCAATTTTCGAATTAGTCCCAGCAGTATAGCTATCAGAGTTAGTGATTATAACAACTTCAGATTTTCGAATCAACAGATTAAAAAAAAGTTTGCGAGAGATTTTATCCGCGTATTGTCTGAGGTAATTTCAAATTTTTCTAGGATGCAAATTTAGGATAGGTTGAAGGCGGTAATTTAAACATTTAAATTATTTCACTCGTAACAACAACGGTTATACTTTTTGTAAAACTCTAGAATTAATTGTTTTTTTAAATCTGACGATTTTTTTTAACTGTATTCATTGGAAAGCATTTATTTAAATATGTAGTTCGCACCGCTAGAAACCCCTAAATTATCCTAAATGTCTATTCTAAATTCCTTAAATCCTAAGATTATTCCTAATTTATTTATTTAGTCAATTATTGTATCGATTTTACAAAACATAGTAAACAATTACAACTATAAAACAATTCTGGGTCAATAAAAGAAATTTTAATAAATAATTGCAAATTTTAAAAATGACTAAAAAAAAAATTGCTGGTCAAGAACAAAATAAAAATACTCGCCCCAAGCCCATTGCTTATTCTTCGGTGATCGAATGATTACTGAAATTAAAAACACAAAATTGTTTTGTTAATTGTTATTCCTTCTATTTTCATACCCAAATACCCAATACAATACCCATTCCATCACAAAAAGATATTATAAATTCTACCAACAAAAATCTCGCATTTTTTATGTTTCTGACTTTCTGAGATCGGTGAAAAATCAGAGAGTAAAACTGGTCAAAGAGCGAATTTTGTTTAAGTAAATATTGTAGCGTTTCACTGTATGGTTGGAAAAAAAAATTTACACCCCAACAAAATTTTTCTACACCCACAAAATTTGAATTTTAGTTTATATGACATGAGAAGTTTCTATGTAAATCTTTTATAGTTTTTGCCCAACACCACTGTGATGTGGAGTAAAATGCAGAGATAGCCGACAAAAGATTGCAAAAATCTGTTTAACAATCAAGCTCACAAACGTACAAAAAGCCTAATACAGAAAGAGAAAATTGGCAAAATCTGACCAAATTGTGTTTTACAGAAAGTTTAAAGGCTTAAAGTCGAAGAAGGGCCTTAAGGAAGACAATTATTATGTGTTTAATGTCTGTTGTATAGGTGCGTCTAAGATTCTATTTTTTTTGGAAAAATACAAATAAACGGATGTCTTGACCTGTATATGCAACCCAAAGGTTCGAGCTTTGTAAGTTCTATAAACAATCGAATATTTTTTTGTTTCAATTTTGAATTTTTGCAAATTTAAATTTTTATGCTAAATAAAAATCTGTTACCAAAAACCTGAGGAGATCATGTACATTTCAAGATTCTAAATAATTTGAAAATCTGTTCGTAGCATTACCATATTTTATAACCAAATTATTCATTAAAAAGCAAAAAAAAATTGATGTGACCATTTCATTTTGATAACCACTAATAAAAGAAAAATGACGAGGAAAATTTAAATTTTCAGATTATGCGGTATAAAGCGAAAAAATTTCAAGTACGTCTGCAAATAATGTAAAATATTAAAAAATAATAACTTTTAAGAGTAATTTAAATTCACCAATTTTTATTTTTTTTTTATTTTTTGTTTTTCATGTGATAACTTTTATTTTTTTAAGAATAAATCGAAGGGTGTAATTTGAATTATTGAAAGATTAGAAACATATTTGATTTAAAAAATGCGACATTGAACGAAGGGAGGGTTCGATAAAAATTTGTTTTGGTAAGATGCGGAAAATCGTCATTTATTTGAATATACTCATATATGTATGTATTATATATTTTCTTACTTCTGTTCTCTTCTGATAAGAATATTTGTTTTATTAAATTTAAATAAAAAAACATCAACATATTTTTTCTGCTGTTTGAGAGATATTATCATTAATCAAATAAAAAATTTGTTCAAATTTTAATATCCATTATACATAATTAATTTTCCCAATAGTATAATAAACAAGTAAATAATATATTATAAAAAAAAGTTGTACTCCATGGTCCCCGCACATACATTTATAAAATCCTAATGCTAACGGGTTTATTCCCAAAATATACCAAGTTCTATTTTCTGGCAAAGCAGACAATTAATTTGTATGATGATACAAATTTTGTGTCGTTCACTTTTTGACTGTTGTCATTCGGATTGCATTTTGCTACATCCAATTTTTTCACCACCGATACATAGTCTTGAAAGAATTCGTCTCGCAAATTTAATGGCAACCGGTCTAAAAATGGATTTACCGCTTCTACACAACCTACAAAAAAAAAAAAAAAAAATTAAATAAATAAAAGTTATTGAATATAAATAAATGTTTAGCTTACGTTTTAAATGTTCGTAGCCATGATACACAAATGCTCGGTCTCGGATTTCAATTTCAAAATCCTTGAATCCGGCATTACACATAACCGTGCTAAAATCCTTGGACGGATTAGCACTAAATTGATACGGTGAAATAAAGCTTCTAACATCTGTCATATATTCACCGTACTTGTAAGATTTCGATAGTTGCTCGTATATCTCAAAAATTGGATTCTTTGCCAAAAATGTCAACAGACAATTACCTCCATTTCTCAACATATTGTAAATATTTTGTAAAGCCATCTCCTGATTTTGGACCCAATGCAAACAATAGAACGACGTTATATGATTAAATTGATTGAAATGTTTTACTTCCAAATTAGAGCCAATATCCATTTGGGAAAATTGAATTTTCGTGTTTCCATATTTTTCGCGCGCAAAACGAATCATTTTTTCTGATAAATCACTTCCAACAAGTTTTTCAAAATTTACCGGCAGCATTGGTAGAATAAAATCAATGGTTACATTGCCACTGCCACATCCAATATCGAGTATTGTGTCCGTACCATCATTCTTCCAATTAAACGAATCGGAAAATTCATTTAGAATTTGTTTTGCATCACGACGTTGGGCATCGTTTGCATACTCATATAATTCTGCACAATTCATGATTTTAAATCTGCGAATGTATGTTTGAAATGTTTAAAATAAAAATTTCGTTTTTTTGTTTTCAGGTTTTTTATTTTGGCGAACATAAGACATTGTATGAGGATTTAAGCAATAATCAAGCAAAAAATCATCATCATACCTATTATATGATGTATACAAGAAAATAATATTAAAGAAGAGACAAGAACTCGGAATTTGAGCAATTTTTGGACCGGCCTAATTATATTGTTTTATGTTCGAACGAAATGGAAATGGATTTAATTATTATTAATTTTGGCTTACCAATCTTTAAAGGTATATGTACAAATAAATTTTTGTCACTTAAGAATTTAACACTTTTTAAATAGAAAATTTACAGAAAATTTCGTATGCGGAGTTTTTTAGTAAGTAGCAGACTGCCAACTGACTGAATTTTTTACGATAACAATATTTATGTGGATCTTTTGGATCTTAAAAAAAAAAAAAAAATTAGTTGTGTTTTTATGTTTTTAGTTTTCATGTTTGAAATTATAAGAAGATCAATGATCTTAAAGTATTTGGATTCATTTTTCGGTGTTTTTTCGTTTTCATCATTTTAAGAATGAATGGATGCGGCTATACATACCTATATATATAAATACATATATGCATATACGTACATCCGAATTTTTTTTTCTTGAAAGAAATCCACACAATAATATTATTATTAAATTGATATAAAAAACTTAATTTTATGCTTACGCATCGTTTTATTGTTTATTATTTCGAGATTGGATAGGAAAATTCATTGGATAAATCGCACACTGATCAAAAGTCACAAAACACTAATCACTTTAACAACTTTAACATACTTACCCAAAAATCGTAGTACTACTTACGTTGAGAATTGTTTTGATATTGCGACCAAATATATATTTAAATTTGGTTTTCAACAAGATATGTCTTACGGTAATTTATTACCTTATTTTTAGAATTAGAATTGTAACACAATAAGAATAAACATATGAATACATTTTTCAAGTTTAAAGATTTTAATCAAAACGACAATGCAATGTCAACAAATATTGACATTATGTTTTTCTAAGCGCTATTTACTTAATAATTACGTTCTATTCATTGACGCGATCAAACGGTCACTTTTTATCAAATGAATTACGTGAACTTTGGAAACTACACATTGGAAAATAGTTGCGTCACATATACAAGTAAGATCACTTATTCAAATGAATTCAAATATACATTTTTTGAGATTTGTAAAGAATATTTAACTTTATTAAACTTTATAAACATATTTTGGTATACATTTTTTTCAAATATATTTAGATACTGTTTTAGTATGTCGTTACACTTTCTTTATTTTGTAAATTATTTATGAACTTGAATGCATACTGCGAAATAAGCGTTAATGTTGTTGTCTTGTGATAAGTGTTAAATTACTGAAGTAATAACAAATAAACGCGTGTAATGATTGAGTTGTTTCACTCTATAATGGTAATCATTCGTTATGGTTGTGTAGTTATTTTTCCGTTCACCATGTAAAACAAAACCACTGTGAGATTGACTTAATTGGAAACCAAGAAGGTTATCTGTATGATCGAATTTCCAAGTAAACTTAAATAACACAATTTGATCAGAATTTGAGAGACGCATATTCTATTCAAACTATCTTTAAATTGTCAAACTCGGTATATATTTGTTTGGAGCCAAAATTCAACATCTTATTAGAAAAGAACTCTGATTTCGACATAAGATGAATATTATAGGTGTGGTATGTCAAATTTGTATTTCTCGTACCAAACCCAGATCTCATTCGATCAGTAAAAGTTAAAATGTGACAGTTTATCGGTATATAAATGCTGAACTTGTAACCCACAAATTCTAAGTAAAAATATAAAGGGCTGAAACCTCACGAGGTGATCAGAACTTCGGTCTTTGATGTTTTCAATGGGGATAGCATTCACCTGTCACCTGTATCATAAAGTTGGTGTGACAGTTTTGACAGTACTGATTTCTATTTTAACCAACATATATTTACTTATATAACAACGGCCAAACAGGCCAAAAGCTTCAGAAACAGGGGTACAGACATCCAATATAACATGAAAAATCGTTATCTAGAACTTTATACCGAAAGTAGTATACACAATTATACTGATATTTCTAACCGTGTAACTGACCATATTCCAGAACTTTAGCCAACATTTTAGAATCCCATTTACAACGCGCATGTCAAATTTCATAATAATCGGGTAAGGAATAACCAAGTTCCATCCTACTTGGCCATATTCCAGAGCTTTATCCAAAAATTATTTTAGAATTCCATTTCCAACACACATGTCGAATTTCATCATAATCAGTTGAGAAATGAGCAAATTACATCATACTTGGCCATATTCCAGAACTTCATCATAAACTCATTTTAGAATCCCTTTTCCATTACACATGTCGAATTTCATCATAATCGGTTGAGAAATAGGCAAGTTCCATTATACTTGAACATATTCCAGAACTTCATCCAAAAGTCATTTTAGAATCCCATTTTCAACACATGTAATTTCATCATAATTGGTTGAGAAATGGGTAAGTTACATCATACTTGGCCATATGGTATTCCAGAACTTCATCCAAACAACATTTTAGAATCTCATTTCCAACACATATGTCAAATTTCATAATAATCGGTTGAGAAATAGGCAAGTTCCATCATACTTGGCCATATTCCAGAACTTCATCCAAAAAACATTTTAGAATTCCATTTCCAACACACATGTCGAATTTCATCATAATCGGTTGAGAAATGGGCAAGTTCCATCTCACTTGGCCATATTCCAGAACTTCATCATAAACTCATTTTAGAATCCCTTTTCCATTACACTTGTCGAATTTCATCAAAATCGGTTGAGAAATAGGCAAGTTCCATCCTACTTGAACATATTCCAGAACTTCATCCAAAAGTCATTTTAGAATCCCATTTCCAATACACATGTCGAATTTCATTATAGTCGGTTGAGAAATGGGCAAGTTACATCATACTTGGCCATATGGTATTCCAGAACTTCATCCAAACAACATTTTAGAACTCATTTCCAACACATATGTCAAATTTCATAATAATCGGTTGAGAAATAGGCAAGTTCCATCATACTTGGCCATATTCCAGAACTTCATCCAAAAATCATTTTAGAATCCCAGAACTTCATCCAAAAAACATTTTAGAATCCCATTTCCAATACACTTGTCGAATTTTATCATAATCGGTTGAGAAATGGGCAAGTTTCATCATAGTTGGTCATATTGTAGAACTTCATCCAAAACAATTTTAGAATCCCATTTTCAATGCACATGTGATGAGAAATAATCATGTTTGATCATACTTAGCCATATTCCAGAACTTCATCCAAAAATTATTTTAGAATCCCATTTCCAACGTACATGTCGAATTTCATCTTAATTTGTTGAAAAATACGTAAGTTCCATCATACTTGGCAATATTTCAGAATTTTATCCAAAAATCATTTTAGATTCCCATTCCCAACACACGTGTCAAATTTCATAATAATCGGTTGAAAATTAGGCAAGTTCCATCAATAATCAAACCAGCATATATAAAAAACTCGTGAATATTTATAAAACCAGGTATTTTGAGTCAATTCGTATGGCAGGTACCCCGCCCTCTTGACGTACAGTCTTCAAAAGCTTTTCAAATTTCCGCATTGACCATAGAAACAGATTGGCGAAAAAAAATTCAAATCGGACAATCCGTTCTCGAGATATCATGGGTCCACACATCCAGACAGACGGACGGACATTTTTTTTTGCTTTTTCAGGTTTTGGACCAACCAAATTTTTCGTCATTTTTGACAGGATTTCAATACTTTGGTCGTTTTAGACCGAATTAAAATCTAAAGTTTACAATTGCGCACGAGTTGCGTTGGTTGATACCTCTGATAGTTAGTGGGGTCACGTCAAAATCGACTAAAGCCGGACGAAGTCTGAAATAATTTGAAAAACCAGAACATTTCGACTTGGAAAACCTGGACATTTGATTTACAAAAAAAATGCTGTATTAAATTCACATAAGAAAATCTCTTCTAGAGAAGTTTAAAATCTGCTACCTTGGTTCATCATTTCGATATGTTGCAATTAATCCATTGATCATCAAATAAGTCGGTTAAGTCAGATACCAAATTTCAATGGAATTGGGGCTTAATTGCAGAAGTTCCATTTGGAGCAGGGACGGAATTTCTCAAATAAAACATGGCTAGAATTCAATTAATATTGGAGACACTACTAATGATACTTTCTTCCATAAGTACAAACCATAAATCAAAAAATTAGATTTGCCCAAAAAAAAAAAATTGGTTTTGTCTTACATCACCATTTCTAGGCCTTTACTACGTTCCTAACACCAAATGGAACATGCACATTACCCAATAGATTTTAGTGAAATTTTATATCTAAGTTATTAAGCCAATTCTATAAGTAGTTCCTAATATAGAATCGAATTGCTCACAAGAAATATCACGGACCACCACTAATGATATTATAGTTGGTACCATTAATCAAAAAACTGTTTCACCATTTTTTTTTTTACATAAGCAACCAATCCAGGCAGTTAAGCACTACGTCTCCAGCTCCAAAAAAACTGGGTACCACGTTTATGGATAGCTTTTAATTAAATTTTATATCTCATATTTGAGATGTGGGTCCGATTTTTGAAGTAGTTCCTTATCTAAATTGATTAATTCCGTCTGAGATGTTAAGCCTATAAATGTTCCTAGTCTAAAATAGAATTAAATCGCGTTTTGAAAATTTTTTTGGGCTGGAGTTCGATTTCTTAAACAAAATATTTGAATTGTGTTGGAATTACAATTTTTCTGGTTCCTCCGGAATTATGCATTGCCGCTATTAAATTTAGCGATCTGAATCAATATTATCTAAAAACCAGGAAAATGTAAGACATTTTCCTGGACGCTCGCAGAAGTTTAAAAAACCAGAACGTGTCCAGAGAAACTAGGACGCCTGGTCATCCTACTAACAATAGGTCTCGAGATCTGTATTTGATTGACCAACTCTGGATTGAATCGCTCAAATATTTCTGAGCAATTCACAGAAACATCAAATTTTGGTGAAAAACTTTGGGCCTGGGCTCCTCACAAATTCTGAGCAAAAATTTAAAATCTATAATTATGCTCCGACTGCGATTGATTGTGTACACTGACAATGTATCAGCTAAGTGCAATCTGTCGAAACCTATCTTGACCAATCCAAATTTTTAAATCGTTGAATTTCGAAATTTTCGAAATTCCGCTATTTTATAAATCTCAGAATTACAACGTAAAAATACTAAGTCATGTTTTAATTTAATGATTTTTATGTTTTAAATGTGTAGGACTAGTTAAACAAAACATTTATGGAAAATTATATTTTTAGTTGTTGTTGCTAGTTTTTAAGATACAGGGTGTCAAATATTTAAAAATTTCATGCACTACTTGGTGTTGTATTTATTGCTATAGAAAAAAAACTAATTATTCGATTATAAAATTGGGCTTATTTTAAAGATATATGAATAGGAATTATAAAATAAATCTTTAATTTCTTTTTTTTTTCAAAATGGCCGCCGAAACGTTCTTTTTGAATTTCTCCCTTTTTCATGTTTTGTTTATTTTAATAAACGATAGTATAATCATAGACATTCATAATAGATTTCTCATTTCATAGTAACTAAAGGAAAAAAACAAAAACTTCTGATAATTCCAATGTATCGTTGTATTGTGTATTTTATAAGGCAATGATTTTAGAATGCGTTGCAAATATAATACGTATATGCAATACACCGATAATATTTGAATGGAAAATTTTTGTTTTAATTTTCTGTTTTTAGTCAAATGAGAGATCTATTATAATTGTCTATGGTATAATAATGAGTAGTTTTAAACTGTTGTAAGCCGTTTCCTGAATCAAACTGTTCGAAAAATTTAAGAAATGTTAATGATAGTATTAAAATTATTGGAAAAATATTCGAAATGACAAAATGAATTTCTGGATAATTTTTTAATCAAGCTGACAAATCTGATTCCTCATTGCTTCATTTCACTACCACAATCTAGCTTCATAAAAAACAAAAAAATTAAGTATGAAGCCTACGCAGGAGGTACTTGATTCTTTTGACTTTGCAGAAAATTATGCATTTATCATGCAAAATGAAGCACAAGGGTTTTAATGGAACAACAAGCAAGCGACTATTCAGCTGTTTGTAATTTACAAAAAAGTTTTGAGAAAAATTGCTGCACTATAGCTTCATTATACATAATATCAGATTACCTTCACCATGATACAATAGCAGTTTACTTGTTCATCTTAAAATTGATCGAAGTTTTTGAAAACTAATACTTATAATTTATCTAAAATTTGTTGTATTAATAATTTATCTAAAATTTGTTGTATTACTATTAAAAGAATGGCGTCGAGGCTTCGAGAGCCAGATTTTTGAATTTTGTTCAGATGCTGAATATAAATCCAAATACATCAGCAAACTAGTTGATTCAAGAAATTAAAAACAATAAAGGGAACTCGCGATTTTACGCTTTTTATTCAAATAGTGAAGATTATGTAAAATTTAAATTCTAACTGTAAATCTTTTCTAATTTTTGTCTTTATTTTGTAATAAAATATTTTTTATCAATAATTTTGCTTTTAAATTTCATTTTGAGATACAAAAAATTTGTCGATTGTCATACTTTAACGTATTTTGCAAGAAAACGAAGCGAGGGTTTATTATTATTATTATTATCGAAGAACATCAAATTTAAATACATACTTTTGATACAAGTTTTGATACATCCTGTTTTGAGCAGGAGCTCATTTACAACAGAGATGTACAAGAATTGGATCAAGTAATATAACAAATACAGCTTGTTTAGTGCCAGGATCACAGTTCAGCCGTTGAATTCCATTTGGCAGCCCCAATCTTCATATCGATTTCTTGCATTTGGATTTCTGCGTTCTTCAAAAAGATGGCAATTGTCGACCTTTGCTGGTTTTCCCTGTCGGTAAATCACAATAGCTTATTGTAAAGAAGGATTTGTAAAAAAATACAATTAATTTAGAAATATTAATTTTACACAAACAAAAAAGTCCAGTTTACTCGAAAGTCAAAGCCTATTTGACGAGCGACGATATGCTGATTTTTTAGTATCTCTAATATGCAGATATGGCCACCTCGGTGGCACCTCCGGAGGTCCCGGGTTCGATTCTCGGCTGGTGATGAAAAAATCACGGCTGGTTAATGTTGGCTCAATGACATAGACGACGGAGTGATTGTGGGTATTGTTATATGTTTGGATTATAATTTATACACGTGATTTACTTTGATTTGTTTTGTTTGCTTTTATTTCAATGCTCTTGTTTTCACCAGCCTTTCTTGGAACGACTTACTTACCATGTTACATTTTTATTATAATCTGTTACAATCGTATTTTACCTTATACCGGGTGTTTCTTTTAAACTGAGACGATCATATATCTCGAAAAATAGCCACTCTACGGAAAAAATGTCCATAATCAAAATTTAATCATACCGCGGGGGAAATACATTAGTGCAAGAAAATAGTCCCCCACCGCCCGCTTTGTAGGTGGGGCGGGGGTAACTTTTAAACTAAGATAGGAAGCCATATTTTTTATTGCAGATTCGGATTCTACGGCTAAAAATACGTAGGATTTGACTGAAACATTTTTTCGATTCATGTTAGATGGCGCTGTAATTGACGATATTCAATTTTTATCTCGGATTAAATATCTCGGAAAATAAGCACTCTACGAAAAAAATGTTAGAGATCAAAATTGAATTATTCCGCGGGGGAAATACATTAGTGTTAAAATTAATACCCTCACCCCCTCCTTGTAGGTGGGGGTACTAATTTTAACACTAATGTATTTCCAGCGCCATCTATCATGAATCGATAAAAATGTTTCAGTCAAATCCTACGTATTTTTAGCCGTAGAATCCGAATCTGCAATAAAAAATAGGGGTTCCTATCTTAGTTTCAAAGTTACCCCCGCCCCACCTACATGGAGGGGTGAGGGCTACTAATTTTAACACTAATGTATTTCCCCCGCGGAATAATTCAATTTTGATCTCTACCATTCTTTTCGTAGAGTGCTTATTTTCCGAGATATTTAATCCGAGATAAAAATTGAATATCGTCAATTACAGCGCCATCTAACATGAATCGAAAAAAATGTTTCAGTCAAATCCTACGTATTTTTAGCCGTAGAATCCGAATCTGCAATAAAATATATGGCTTCCTATCTTAGTTTAAAAGTTACTCCCGCCCCACCTACAAAGCGGGGGGTGGGGGACTATTTTTTTGCACTAATGTATTTCCCCCGCGGTATGATTAAATTTTGATTATGGATATTTTTTCCGTAGAGTGGCTATTTTTCGAGATATTTGATCGTCTCAGTTTAAAAGAAACACCCGGTATACCTTAAATCAGTAAGCATTATGTATGTATATTTTTATTTGTGTGTGGAGTGAGTATCAGTGAGTGGAATCAATGCTATCAAAAAACACCATTAAATAACTTTAATGATGTTTTTTGATAGCATTGAGTAAAATACAAGTACGCACCCGTAAGAAGGACGAGTTGAAGGGGGAGTTTACCATTACAGTTAAAAATACGAGCCAAGGATATTCCACGCTTCTTTATGGTGGCGAGAGGAATCCTAAAATTCCCTAACTATAATAATTATCTAACAATTTAGATTGTAAAATGTAGAAAAGTAATTTAGTAAAACGGCAGCTCGGTCTTGTAGATTATATACAAAAGTTAGAAGCTTTAACAGGTTCTTACCCTGTGTAGTAATAGAGACCCTCACAGGTTGAGGCTTCCAATCCAGTCCGATTATCGAATCGTGTTTGAAGGAACTTATGAAAAGCTTGATCTATATCTATCTATAAGACTTTTCGGCGCTATGTTGCGTCATTTTCAAGGAATAAGATTTCCGATGATTATTTCTATTTTTTTAAGCAATTTAACGAAAAAATTTTGATCGAAGATCGGATTTTCCACCCACTAATAGAATCTTCTGGTTTTTTTATTTCAAATAATCCAAACCGGATATATCTTGCTCACCGCCAGACACCGTTTTTTGGAGGAGTTCCAGGAGACCGTCTACAGGAGCAGTGTGAATAAAAAATAAAAAATGCCGAAATAAAGTTAACAGTTACCGCTGCATTTATTGATACTTCTTGTATTTGTCAAATAATATCCCTTTTCAGGAAAAAATCGTAAAAAACGAGTTTTTTTTGGTTTTGCAACTGCGGATAACCCCTTAAGGGTTAATCATATTACTAATGATTTCAGGCTTGAAGCACACCAAATTAGCTAAACAATTTATTGACTAGAATGTGATTTTGGCTGCAAGGCACTTAAAGTCAAGAAAAAAGGGTTTTATTAATTTGTGTGCCAACAGCCTAAATTAATGAACAAAACATAAATAAATAAAATTTTGAAACAAATTTCATCGGTTTAATCGGTGATGCTGGTTAGTAAGGGTGTATCAATGTTTCAATCGTATTTACCGGTAAAACTATTCTGGTAATTTAAAAATGGTTATTCGCAGTCTCGAACTCATTACCCTGTTAATAATGCCGATGCCGAAATCTATACTGAAATTTATTGTTTTGTTTGTGCATCTATGAATGTATCTATGTATGTATTGTTTGGTTTGTGCATCTATGTATGAATGCGGACATTTGCAGTACTTTCCTGCAGACTATACTTCGTCTACAAACGGGATCACTCCGAGTTAAATAGTTTTAAATCTAAGGGTGGTAAAATACTCATTGCTGTTCATCCTTCTATCAGTAGTGATATAGTTGATTGTGACTCAACTCTATAGAACTATTATGTGTGAAGCTGAACATATGTAAGAAATTAATATATGTCATTGGTGTATATATCCCACCGAATTCGGGACTTTAGGTATATACTTATTATACACAGTGTTTGTTTAATGTTTCATCCTCAACCAACATGGATGACAACGTGCTGATTTTGGGGGACTTCGATTTATCTAAGGTCAAATGAGTATATGATATGGAGATACATTATGCCGTACCATGCAGCTTTACATCAACTGTTCAACCTCTTGCAACTTGTATTGAGACTCCATCTTATCTTATGAATTTGCCCAGGTTAATGATGTTCCTAACTAGATTGGTAAATTTTTGGTTCTATTTTTTACAAATTCGATAAATTTATGTACGGTCGGTAATTGAAGCATCGGTTTCATATATTGTTAATGATGTTAACCATAAGTCGATGGAGATCAATCTGAAACAATCCAAATAATTCAATTAAAAATAATTTTTTGTCTAGATTTGATGATTGTAAACGTGCAGATTTCCATAGGCTGATTTCATATTTCTCGCCAATTGACTGAAATGCGCTCTCATCTAATGACTTAGATTATGATGTCCAACTATTTTATAACATTTTGTTTCATGCTATCGATGAAGAATAATCGTAATTATCCTCCGTGGTTTAATAAACGTTTGATTAATTTGGGTAATCGAAAGAACAAATTATATCGGAAATGGAAAGATCCAACAATGCTTCTGTTAAATTGGCCTTTTCATCTTTATCAGAGAAATTTGATTGCATGCACAAAATAGCTTATAAGAACTTTATTAATAAGGTTTAAGACGATTTGAAATTAAATCCCAAATCTTTTTGGAACTTTGTGCAGACTAGGAGGAAAACATTTGGTGTTCCGTTGACAATGTCTTACAATAATGTTATTGGCAATAAATCTGTGGATATAGCCAACTTATTTGGTTGTTTCTTCCAAAATACTTAAAGTATCGACAATGTTGATAAGGGCACATTTGGGAATAAAACATGTTATAGTATAATTACCACCTCGGGTACACCTTGTATGACTCCAAAGGATATTATTGAATCACTCCGTCAGCTTAAAGATGGATGTGGTCCAGATGGTGTTCGTTCGGGCTTCCTAAAAAAACTTGGTTATGAGTTGGTTTTTCTTTTGTCAATGTTATTCAATGGATCACTTTTTTCGGGCATTTTTCTAACTGTCTGGAAATCCTCTCATATCGTTTCTATCTTTAAATTCGGTAATAGGAACTATGTCTCTAATTTTAGGGGCATTTCCATACTGTCAGCACCCTGATTCTCTAAAAAATAATATAATGGGTAAACGTGTAAACTTGTAAAAAGCAAAGCTTTCTTTTATTAGTTTAAACTTTTTCGATTTTATTTGATGTAGTAGTCAAATCGAAAAATGCAAACTCATTAAAGTAAGCTTCGGTTTTTGCAAGTTAACACGTTTACCAATTATCTTATTTCTTAGAGAATCGGTACCCTGATATGCCTAAATTATTCGAATCAATTGTTTGTAACTACATGTATTTCGGATTGAAGTCGATCTACTGTGAGTCTGTGACGAACTTAATAGAATTTTCGAAACGTGCTTTGGTGATTGAGGTTAAGGCTCAACTCGACTTTAGCAAAGCATTTGACTCGATCAACCACGTTATTGTATTGGAAAAATTAAAGTCGTTTGGCATTGCTCATATAATTTGATAAAATGGATTGATTCTTACCTTACTGAATGCGTGCAGTTTGTAAGAATTAATAAAAGTTTTTCTAATCAGGTTAAAGTGCATTCGGATGTTCCACAGGGCTCCCATCTTGGACCACTCATCTTCATTCCATTCGTAAACGATATCACCAATTGTTTTAAGTCCGCTTATTGTCTAATTTATGTTGATGCTCTAAAAATATGTCCCCTACAAATAATTCGCTTGAAGCAATTAATCTACAGAAGGACTTTGATGTAATTAGCCATTCAATGGTAATGAAAAAATGTCAAATTATGTCATTTACCCGTTCATTGTCGTATGTAATACATGACTATAACATTAATAATGTTATATTGTCACGAATAACTGAAGTAAGAGATCCTGGATTTATGTTTGCACAAACCGTTTAATTGAATCGGCATATTGACTTGATAATAGCGAAAGCATGTTCTATGTTGGAATTTCTTAAACGAACCATGAAAGAGTTCTCATTTTTTATACGTGGAAAACACCAACTTGATCATCGTAAGGCACATTGGGATAACGTTAGGGATCTGCCTTCTTATGTCGTTAGAAGCAAATCTTTAAAGCTTGAGCCATTTTCTGCATTTTCATTTCCTATCTTCTAAATGGCAATATCCAGAGCTTATTTTTATTAATGAATCTTGGATTTTATGCTTTGGAAAGGAGTTTAAGATCTCGATCCCTTTTGAAAATTAAATTTGATAGGACTAATTCTGGTTGCTCTTATTATTAAAAATGTCATGACGTATTTCATAGAAATTTAATTAATAACTCGTTATCATTGACATTCTTCTTATCATTTTTACGGAATACCAAATAGGTTTGGCTGTACAAAAAATATAACATGTAGGTATACAACTATAAATCGCAGAAAAATATTTTCCACGTTTCGATATTACCCCAAAAAAAACCTACAACAGTAAGATAGGAATAAATGTACAAAACTATTTCATACGTATATGTAATTACAAAATTAATAATTTTTCCACCTTCTTCAAGACAAAAAAAGAAAACAAAACTAAAAACACAAGAATTTCTTAATGAACAAACTATCGTATCTATCTGTATACACATATTCCTATACATAAGCGTTCATCATTTTCATTAAATTCCAAACAAAAATAAAAGATTGTTTATAAAATACAAGAAGTACATCTCAAAGACATTTAGATGAAAAATCGTATACAGCAAAAAATAAATAAAAAATGTAGATATAGAAAATATCTTATGTAAAAATTTTCATCGTTTCGCTATAATTTTCTTGTTCTAAAAAAAATTTTCATTTTCACCCCAATACTCATAGCTAAGTCGGCGTACACATACTATACATATTATTATTAATTTTTTGCTTTTTTACTATATTTTACCATATACATTACACATGTGTATATACATTGTGTAGAGAAGATATAATTTATATCTTTATCAACTGTTCAACACTTTCTTCTATGAACATACTTACGTTTTTTGTTTTCTCCCATCTATGATTTAGAATTTTCTTATAAATATAATAATTCTATAAATTAGTAAGTGCCGAGCGTGCCGAAATTTAAATTACGGAGGTTCCGGTAAATCAAATGACCGTGGCGTAAAATATTGTTTTTATTATTCCATAAACTGGTCTGCGGTACGACATGTCTAACCTAATGTAAAGTTTACGCTATCCGAATATTCCGAAGATGCAGTGTTTAACAGTTTTCATTTTGTTCTAAACATAAGAAAATATAAATTTCATTTTTTTTTATTGAATTTCATATTTTTTGTTGAAAACTTTTTAATTTTCGTTCAACAAAGTTTGTCATTGAAAATTATGAAAATTGGTGTTGGCCTGGAATATACTATACAGCAAATTTGGCTCCAAACGGTGCACAATTTATTTGTTTTAGCTCGATTTCATAACTCTGTCTTTAAACTTACTAAATCCTTTTATATATTTTCGTATATTCCTCAGACTCGACAATAAGAATATTTCGATCTAATGGTAAGCATTTTTTAAATTTATTGCTAAAACGAATACTCGTCATATTTATGGAGAGAAACAAAATAAAATTTTAAGCCCGAAAAGGCCTTTTTAATTTGGTGGTAGGTTTCCAGCAATTGTAGGTAAAGTTGGTTTGTTTGGTTAAATGTTTTGATGTTTTGGCAGATACTTTGTTGGAAGTCGCGAATAGTTGAACGCGGGGTAGGGTTTTTCATTTTCAATATTGGCATTTTAAAATTAAATAAAAAACAAACGGGCTGGAATTTCTACAATATTTTTATTGTCCACTGAAAATCGATGCCTTTATTGAACGTGAGCAATTAATAAACAATAAACGTTTTATAATTCTCAAATAGCGGCGTGATACTATGTTTCATTTGTTGAAATTTTCAGAATGGTCGAAATTTTCAAAATGGTGTATTAAATTATAAATTTTACAAATTGTACATTTTCGAAAAAAAAAGAAACATTAGTGTCCAGCAAGTACTTACTTATTTCCTTTATAACATATTTAGCAAAACATTTCGCAAAAATTTCATGTTGCGGTTGGGCAACGAGAAAATTTTACTGATGAATTATGTCAAAAGTTTATTCATGTCACAAACAAAAGCTATTCCAGCATCAAAAACACTTTCTTTATTTTTGCGGATCGCCAGGACCCTATAGTTTCGTTTCATGCCATATCGTTTTGGCACTGAAAGTTGGTTAATTCTTTGGGTCTGAGCCTTGAGATTTTGTAAAATGCCCACATACATAATGAAGTAACTATAGAAGCTCTTCCAGCAACAAAAAATACTTCCCTTATTTTTGCGGATCGTCAGCGTCTTACAACTTCGTTTGGTACCATTTCGTTCCCAACCTAAATTGGTTAATTAAAAAGTTCTGTGAAGGTCATACATATATACAGCTTTTACACTTCAAACCGAATCATTTACACTTCAAATTCAATCTTCAACAACTTAAATACAACGTTTTACAATTCATTCTTAATTTTTTATAATTCGAATTCAACATTTTATAATCCAAGTTCAACGTTTTACACTTCAAATTCAACTATAGACATTTAGACTTCAACCTTTTACAATTCAAATTCAATTTTTTATAATTCGAATTCAAGTTTTACAATTCAAATTCAACTTTTTGCACTTCAAATTCAACAATCTACAATTCAAATTCAACCTCTTATAATGCAAATTCAACCTTTACAATCCAAGTTCAACATTTTACACTTCAAATTCAACTTGTTAAACTTCAAATTCAAAATTTTATACTTCAAATTCAACGTTCTACAATATTCAAGTATAATATTTCACTTCAAATACAACCTTTTACACTTCAAATTCAACCTTCTACAATTTAAATTAAAAAAAAGGATATGTTTTTCATTTTTTATCATTCGAATTCAAGTTTTTACATTTCAAACTCAACTTTTTACTCTACAAATTCTTTAAATCTTAGAACTTCAAATTTAACTTTTTTACAATTCAGATTCAATTTTTTATAATTCGAATTCAACTTTTTACAATTCAAATTCAACTTTTACAATTCAAATTCAACCTTTTACACTTCAAATCCAACCTTTTACAATTCAAATTCAAGCTATTATACTTCGAATTCAACGTTTTAAAATGCAAATTCAACCTTTTGCGATTCAAGTTCAACGTTCTACACTTCAAATTCAACTCTTTACACTTCAATTTCAACCTTTTACAATTCAAATTCAATTTTTTATAATTCGAATTCAACTTTCACAAATCCAAGTTGTATACTTCAAATTCAACGTTTTATAATTCAAATTCAACCTTTTATACTTCAAATTCAACCTTTAACAAAAATTAAATTCAATTTTTTATAATTCGAATTCAACTTTTTACAATTCAAACTCAACGTCTTACTCTTCAAATTCAACGTGTTACAATTCAAATCCAACATTATGCACTTCAAATTCAACGTATTACAATATAAATTCAACCTTTTATAATTCACATTCAACTTTTTACAATCAAAATTCAACTTTTTATGCTGAGTTTATGACATAGGAACATAGGAACATAGGAAGATAGGGAGTGTGACACGACCAATCAAATTATTTAAAATATCACAAGCCCCGCCTTTTAGTTCCATGCTCTGGTTGTAAAATTTCTTACTTTTGATCAAAGTAGGCTAGTAGGCGGGGCTTGTGATATTTTAATTAATTTGGTTGGTCGTGTCACACTCCCTATCTTCCTATGTTCCTATGTCATAAACTCAGCATTACAGTTCAAATTCAACGGAGACTGTTTATGAAATATTTTTTTTCTCATATACAGGGTGTCCGTGGTTGGGATGCTAATCCGTTAAGGGGTAATTCCTTGGTTCATTCTGAGAAAAAAATCGTATGGGAGGGGGGATTAATTTTTGATACCCTTTGAGATAAAGGATGTTTAAAAAATGTGGTTCAGAGAAAAAGTACACCCAAATATTAAACTGTAACTTCCACAATATTTATCGGAGAGCAACCAACTTAGCCTTATTTGACTGGTAATTGTATAGGCTATTATTAAGATTAAACTTGCATCTGCATCCGTTTGAGATGTAAAAAAAAAAAAATTTTTTTTTATAAAATTGAGTTTCTCTAAAAAAAAAACGTTATAATTTTTTTAATTTATTTTAATTCTCCATCATCTCCCCTACAATCCTCCAAAGCAAAGTTTGGGTCGAGGAGTTACAAAAGGCGCTCAAAATGTCCTTCTTGTGATTGAATACAGGCCAATATTTGTTTATGTATGCCTTTGGTTATTTCAATTCTTGGTAATTATTCCTTATCTGTTGTGCTGCTATGTGTTTAGTAGTTGTATTTGTTCTTCTTTTGTTTAAATTTCTTTGGAGTATATAAGTGCCTTCATCGTTCTTCATACATAAAAATCCAATTCCGTAAGATCGGGGAATCTTGCAGGCCAATGAATTGGACCATTTCTTCCAATCCAATTATTTGGATAATTTTCGTTAAAAAAATTCTTAACATTATTATCGGAGTGACAAGGTGCACCATCATGTTGGTATGTGTGCGAGAATATACATAAAATGGAAACATCATCAAAGAGGAGTGGAAAATCGTTTTGTAAAAATTGTAAATAATGTTCAGTATTTAATCTCGATGGTAATATGAATGGACCAATTAACTTATCGCCAATTACACCAGCCCATACGTTTACACTGAATTGGTGCTGAAATGATGGTTGTTTTTTCGAATGAGGATTTTCATCAGCCCACGTGTGTAGATTGTGAAAGTTTGTTATGCCATCTCTTGTGAATTAAGATTCATCCGTCCATAGAATACGTTTCACAAAACTAGCATTGCCCAAATTCCTTTCCATCAACAAATTACAAAATTGCAATCTTTTATTGTGGTCAATCAGTAATAGTTCGTGAAAGGGTGTTGTATGGTATGGATGAAGATTCTTCTTGTGCAATACTTGATGAATCAGACGGCGAGAGGCATTCAATTATAAAGCGAGCCTCCTTATGCTAATAGAAGGATTTGCTGTTACATTTCGAATTATTTCTTCGTCGACATCCAAATGGTTTGGTGAGACTGAATGGGGATCCGCCCGTTGCTGTTACATTACGAAATATTTCTTCGCCGATATCCAAATGGTTTAATGAGACTGAGTAGGGCTCCGTTTGTATACTCCAAAGAAATTGAAACAAAAAAAGAACTAATACAACGAATACACATAGCAGCACAATATAGATAAGGGAAGAATTACCAAGAATTGAAATAACCAAAGGCATACATAAACAAATATTAGCCTGTATTCAATCACAAGAAGGACATTTTGAGCTCCTTTTGTAACTCCTCGACCCAACTTTGTTTTGGGGGATTGTAGGGGAGATGATGGAGAATTAAAATAAAAATAAAAAATTATAACGTTTTTTTTTTTTTGAGAAAAACTCAATTATATAAAATTCTTTTTTTTTTACATTCTCTCAAACGGATACAGATGCAAGATTACCACTTAAATCTTAATAATAGCTTATACAATTTCCAGTCAAATAAGACTAAGGTGGTTGCTGTTCTCCGATAAATATTTTGGAAGTTACAGTTTAATATTTGGGTGTACTTTTTTTCTGAACCAAATTTTTTAAACATCCCGTATCTCAAAGGATATCAAAAATTGACCCCCTTCCCTTCCCGTACGATTTTTTTCTCCGAATGAACCAAGAAATCACCCCTTAACGGATCAGCATCCCAAACCCGGACACATTGTGTAATGCTTTTTGAAATATTTGTTTTTTTGTGTATACATATGTACAATAAAATTAAGTCGTTTCATTAAAAAAAAAATCAGTTCCTTTAATTTTTTGAGTTATCATGTCTATAAAGGTCATCTCGCTATTATCGAACTGTACTAAGTTGGAAATTCGGCAAACAATATTTCAAAGTCTTCATCTTTCACGTTCAACAGTCTTCAAAGCGATAAAACGATACCGGGAGTTAGGCTGTTCTTCGGACCGTCCAGGAAGAGGTCGTCCGCACACCGTCAATACTCCACAGCTTCGCAACATCATCAGGTGTCGGATTCACCGAAATCAAGGAGTCTTCAAGTAAACTACAAAACAGTTTGAAAAATATAACCAAACAAAACCACAACACTATCTGTACAAACTTCAAAGACTATGCTACCTTCGGGTTTACAGCCTTGAAAATAAAACTCTTTCTTTTACGACGACGTTTCGATTGGTTATTGAATTTCAAGGCTGTAAACCCGAAGGTAGCATAGTATATAATATATCCAGCCGTTAGGAGATTTTGGATAGCAAACTTCAAAGAGCTCATATTCTTACGGACAAAATGAATCTTACACGATTTGAAAGATGCAAAGTGTTACTGAAGCAGTTCGGATGCAAAAATCCAGAAAAAGTTTACCGATAAGAAGATGTTTTCAAAATTAACCGTATTTGGTCAAAAACCTAAATCTGGTATGGTTTGAGCTGGCATGGTTTGGCATCTAAATCTGGTATGGTTTGGCATCAATTATCGACGTTATGCAATGGCCACCGTATTCTCCGGTTTTGTTTGGGTATATTTGGAGACTAAAGCCCTACCACATACAAATGTGTAGTCATTACTTGCTGCCATTGGCAAGGCCTGGGATGAAATGCCTCTAGAAATGCTTTGAAATACAGTTGATAATTTTAGTAAATTGATGCTGATGGAGGCTATTTCTAAAGTTTTTAATTTTTATAAAATTTTCAATTGGATTATAGGTTCCCAATTCTTTAGAAATATTTGGAATTGAATCATTCTCCGTATTTTATTGCCACTTTATTTATTTATTTATTTTATTTATTTATTGTACTTTAACAATAATTTAGTATTAAAAGGCAAAGCACAGATGGAAACAGAGTAAACGGAACAAAAAAACAAAAAAAAAATAATGAAGCTGCTTCCATTAGGCAGAAAAACCTTTTAAATTTTTTCAAACAATTTCCACCTCATGCATATACATTCTATTTTGAGCAATAGCTCATTTACAATAAAATGTATAGCAAGAGGTGAAATAATATTAAAAATTAACAATAATAACAATAATATTAAAAATAAATTTAATAAAGTACGTATTGCCCATCAATCACGCCACTCCAAAAATTTTGATTTAAATAATTTGGCCGATCCTAAACTCTTAATTTCCAATGGAATTGAATTCCAAAGAGAAACTCCCCTAACGTAAAAGGATTTGTTTAGCGACCTACAACAATTTTTGGCCGGAATCAGGCGGAAGTTTGAGGAATGAGACCTGCTAAAAAGTAACTTCCTATAAAGATAACAAGGCTTCTTAGCTTTGAGAAGTTTAAAAATAAAAAGACAAACGCGAAATTCGTAAAAGGTAGATAAACTACATCCTAAAACAAGGCTAGAGTAGGCAGAAATATGATCGAATTTCCTAATACCAAAAATAAACCTATGTACAAGCATTGAAACATCTTTGGAGAACGTTCATATTTTCCTGAAGCATACCGAATAAAACTACGTCACCATAAATAAAATGAGGAAGAAGATAAGACAAAAACATTTTTTTCCTAAACTGACTATCAGAAAATCCTACTACTTTATACAAACAAATGAGCATACCAAAGAGCCTCTTACTAATACTAACTAAATGGTCACCCCAAGAAAGAGTTTTATCTCTAACAGTATTTGAATACCTAATTAGCGAACCCTGCAGAAAAATACCAGGAAAGGACGAGGTGTCTAACGATTTTTTATAAATTATGATCGACTGAGATTTATTCGCATTTATAACGAGCCTATTAGAGACCGACCAACTAGCGATATTACTTAAGTCTTCATTTATCAGAGAAATATTTCTATCAATAGAATCCTGATCTAAACGACTATTTTTATAAATTTGGACGTCATCAGCGAAAATGTGAATTGAACAATGGTGAATAGAGGATTCTATGTCATTAATGTACATAGAAAACAATAGAGGACCCAGCACTGAACCCTGAGGAACGCCGGAAATTACAGGAAGGAAATCAGACAAAGAATTGCCGAAAAAAACTGCCTGAGAACGATTAGAAAGATAGTTAAAAATTAGTCTGGCAGCGGAAACCGAAAACCTAAACTGAGATAAGAGTTTGTTAAAAAGAATTCTGTGATTAATAGAATCAAAGGCCTTAGAAAAATCTAACAAAGTTAAAGAAGTCAATTCCCTATTATTCATATTACGCCTAATATCCTCACATACATTTAATAACGCAGTAGAAGTGCTATGAAATTTTCTAAACCCAGATTGGAAGAAACTAATTAAACTATTGCTATTTAGATGCGATTGAATTTGAGTTTTAACAACTATCTCGAAAGCTTTAGAGAGAGAACTTAAAATGCTAATTGGCCTCAAATGGGATAGCTCTGAAGGATTACTAATCTTTGGGATGGGTATGATTTTACTTAGCTTCCACTGATCTGGATAGGAAGAGGATGGGAGAATAAAATTAAAAATATGTAACAAATATTTTGAGACGAAAGGGAAAACTCGTTTAACGAATTTTAAATTGACGTTATCCAGACCAGAAGATTCCGATTTAACATTCCAAATGGCAGACTGTAAATCCTCGAGAGAAATATTTGAAAACGAAAACGAATTAGAGGACGCATTAGAGAACAAATCGACGGTACTACTGCTCGAGTTCAAACTAGAGCAAAAATAACTATTAATATCATTGGGCTTAAACACCTCACTAGAACTACTCTTGCATCTGCCTAGGCCTAAATTACGAACATTACGCCAAAAATCCTTGGGAGGAAGGGAGGGGTCTAACTTGTCCTTAAAATAATTACGTTTAGCAATCCGAATTAACCCTACAACTCTATTATGAGCCTGCTTATAATCTAAATGAGACTGACTATTAGGATACCTTTTCGATAAACGATATTTACTAACTCTAATACTTATGGCATTCGAAACTTCCTGAGACAACCAAGGCGGAGATTTCGCTTTGAAAGTAACCTTTTTAAGCGGAACGCAACTATCAAAGACCAAACTAATATACGAGTTGAAAAATTCTACTTGGGTAGTTGCCGAACTAAGGCAAAAAATATCCTCCCAAGGAACCGAGTTACAAACTAAGTAAAGGCGGGAATTATCTATACTAGCAAAATCTCTAAAGCTAAAACTGTTAGGCTTAGGTGGAGAGTAACAATTCACAGAAAAAACTAAAAGATCATGATGGGATCCCATACCGAGAGACAACCGATTGAAAAAACAAATAGAGTTATCAGTAAAAGAGGTGATATGGTCAATAAGGGAATAAGAGGCACCACTAGCGGTTGGACAACAAAACGTCGGCGCCACAGTGTTGTGGACGGATAAATTAAGACTATTTAAAAGATTCAAATAATCACGAGGGAAGCCGGAATTTTGGAGTATATCGAAATTGAAGTCACCTGATATATATATTTCATCGAATCTACAAGAGAAATAACTAAACAAACTTTCTAAGTCTACAAGGGATTTTTTAAATTGGGCATACGACCTCTTACTAGTTTTTGGAGGGTTATAGACGGTACCGAATACGATTTTACGACCACTAATTAAAACGTTGACAAATAAAAACTCTAAATCCGATACTAACAATTCCGAAATAGAAGAAGGTATGGTAACTAATCTAGCCTTAATGGGATCACCTACAAACATACATAAACCACCATAATTAAGGGGAGGTACCGTCCTATCTTTCCTAAATATATTAAAACCTTTTATGGCAAAAGCTGAATTAGGGATATTTGGATTTAGAAAGGTCTCAGAGAAACAAAGTATGTCCACTGAAGCGCCATTAAAAATGTGACGAATCTCGTCAGTATTTGGGACTAGACTTTGGACATTCAAACTAACTACATTCAATAACGACCTATCAACTAACTAACTTGGTATTTAATCCCATAATTAAATTGTTTCGAAATATTATATATCTTACTGAAATTTTCGTTGGTTGCAATTAGTTAGTTTTGTTAAAAAAAATGTTCACCCGTTCTGAAAAATTTAAAGAAATGTTCGTGGCCGAAAAAGCCCGTTGGGAATTATAAATATCAGCATATTTTTTAAACCCAAAAATTGATAATGTTAGTTTTGATAATTGGGCGAGAAAGGCGATAAGAATAGTGGAAGATGTGGAAGAGAGGTCCGGTCATAAAAGGTAATTTATGGGAAAGTGTCGTTCGAGGAGTCGGAAAGCCCTAATTTTTTTAATACAACTTTGAATAACATTAATTAAACATGAATTGTTTATGATGTATAAATAAATAAAAATTGAATGGCAAATGCATTATTCTCTCACCAATTTATAGGCGACATCTATACACCAAAACACATTGAAATAAATTGATTTGAATCCTCGCTATTCGCGAAGTTCTCTTTCGGTTCATGTCTTGGCTATTCAAAATCTTTTGTTAAAAAAACTAATAGTTGTCAAAAGCAAAACATAAAGGTAATTAAATAAATTCATTTTTATTAAATGGTTTTTTCACTCAACCTCCATCATAACGTACAGCTCAACCCTAAACTTAACGCTCAACTCAATCCTCAAATGAACACGGCCCGAAAAACTTCCTACGTAAATTAAGTCAACTCAGAGCAAACAAGCTAGCTTCCAACTCAAATTTCAACTCAACCCCCAAATAAATACCTAACTGATCGGCTGAATCCACCCCAAATTAACCCCAACTTGAGCCCAACTCAATCCCAACTCGACGCCAAACTCAGCTCTTAACTCAAATCCAATCTCAATGCCCAATTCAATCCCCAAAGCAACATGGCCAAAAAATTGGATGCATTCATGAAATGAATTAAAGCTAACTTCTAACTCAAACCTGAACTCACACCAAATAACTCCTCAACTTAAACGCTCACTCAGCCCCAACTCAACCCTAACCCAACCCCAACTTATCCTCAACTGAACCCAAGCTCAATTTTAGTTATTTATGGTATTACTAACGATGAGATAACATTCTTTTGTGCTGAGTTTAGTTCATCTGTATATAAATACACGGTTCAGTTCAAAATTACAAAATTATAAATAAAAATTAGAAAATTATAATGATAATTAAAATTAATAATAATAATAATAATAAGATAAAATTAATTATAAAGGGTACCTCATTGAGACCGGCTATTTTGAAATTTGAAAAAAAATGCAGCGTTTATTTGAAAAGTTCAGATGTTTCTTATATGATTGCAACTTTATTTGTTTTAAACGGATGATTCAATTTGTGGGAATTATTTTTTCAAAACCTCTAAATAAACCACCACCTTCATATTATCCATTCAACGTAGTCTAATTTGCTACACAAACCAAGCCAGACACACTTCAGATATATTGAACTGCCACTGAATTTTAATATTTGGAAACAATCATGAATTAAGTATTTAAATACATACATACAAAAAAAAAATATAAATCAACACTAGGGATCTCGAAACCAATGAACCTTATGTAATATGTATAATGCACGCATTCGTAAATTGTCATCATAATTAAAATGATTGATAGCGATATTAACTAATAGATTCAAAAGACATTAAGATTTTCCAAAAAAAACTTTTCTTGGTCACGTACAACAGCAATAAATAAATATAAATTTTGATTTTATTTGTTATGAAAATTGTTGATAAGGAACTCGCACCATTTTTGATATTTGAATATTTTCTTAAATAGGCAGGCTCGTCTGCTGTTTTAATAAGTAATAATGGGGATACATAATAAGAAGAATTAAAGCTTATTTAGTGATTTATTTAATGTTTATTAAACATTTTTTTTTGTATTGTGTTGTGTCTTGTGTAATATTTTGAAATGTATATTGAGTATTTCTAATATATGGGTTGAGTTAGTTTAATAGTTCGAAACTCGTGAAATCGCATAATATTAATGCTGACTATTTTCTCGGGGCAATACTGAATTTTCAGACATCTTGTTCTTAACCCTCTCCTTTATGCCAACCTGCACCACTATATAGCTACAATTCTTTATTCCATCAATCTATATACATGAAACGAGGGTATCGTTTATATCCTTATACAATAGAACTTTATAGTGGACATGATTTTTATTATTTTTTCGTATTTTCAATCTCATCATCATCATCATCATTACCATCATCGACAGAGATATTATTATGTTTATATAAAATGACATTTAATAACACAACAAAAATGTTTGTTGTTGTTGTTGTATAAAAATATTCCTCATTGGTATGTTATACATACAACTTGATTTTCCGAACGAATTTTAGTATTTTTATTATTAATAAATAAACAATAAACAATTTCATGTTCTAATGATATTGTTGTTATTGGTGTTATTATTTATATTCATATTCTTCATGAATACAAAAATATAACCATTAAAATTAATTAAATTTTTAATATGTCATCAAAAAATATTTTCAAAATAATTTATTTTTATTTTTTGTGTTATTATAAAATAATATTTCATTATTTATGATGTTTTATTTTTATCTAACATATTGATGATTATGATGATGGTCGATTTTAACAATTTTTTGTATTGCTTTATGTTTATATAATATCTAAAAATATAAATTATATAAATAATAAACCAAATGTATACAACATATATAAGACTTTCATATTAAAATTATTAATTTTTATTGGGTTCAGCAAGTAGTGGGATGATGGGACTGTTTGTTTAGCTTTGGATTTCCAAGCGGTCGATAATCGAATGATGATTGATAAAGACTCATTGTAAAAAATAAAAATTGGGTAATCTTTTGGGATCTGAGCAGCACGACGACAGATTGGCGATCGGTAACTTTAATGTTAGATCTAGCAAAAATCAGACCTACTTCTGAAATTTAATAAATTGTACATGGCATACGGGACCTTTTCCAAATTAGTTTTGGAATTAGTTGTATATCCATTTTGCTTCCAATAATTTTACATAAGTTCATATTGTACATTTTAAGCAACGGCCTACATAAGTTAAAATAAATTTTATTATAAATAAAACGTTACATAAATCAATTCATTGCAGTTTTTCAAAACTAGGAACATTTCAGTATTTTAATTAGGTGCAATAAAACTAAATACAATACGAAGAAGTTCTTCCTCATACTCACAGGTTCCCCCCCCCCCCTCTCCCCCTCCACCCGTTAACCATATTCGATTTATATAAAATCAAATTGATGTCTTCACGCCAGGTTTCCCCCGCAATGCTTCTTTACGAGTTTGTCGACGTCTGCAAGTTTTTCTGGTTTTAGTGTAGGCTTCTCGTTCAGGATATCTGGTAGCACCATAGTTTAATAATTATTATACACTTGAGCCACCGTAGTTTCCATAATTAAATATATTTTTTCAAATTTTCACAATATATGCAAAACCTTCTCGAAACCACAACAAAATGTGGTTTTGTTGTGGTTTCGAGAAAGTTTTGCATCTATTGTGAAAATTCGCAAAAAATTTTCAATGTTAATGTGTTTCAAAGGCAGATTTGGGCACACTTGACCCTGATCTATATGTGTAGGTATTCCCGCGCATGGCTATGGATCTGTTGGCCATTCTCTAAATATAAAATAACTTTTGGAAGGTTAAATTTGGTGGTTTACAAATTTTCGCGCTTGCGTTCTTCAAAAATCATTCAATGTATATCTCAAAGTACTCGGCTATGTGCAAGTTGCTTCTTTTGATCTTAATCTTCTCTCAAGGTGAGCGAATACACAATCTGGAGGTATATAAGGGTGACCAGGCATGGAATAAATCAGTTCAAGTTCTCTGATATGTTAAGGAGCTTGGTTGTGAAGCCAATAAGAAATCATTCCCATCATAGCCTGCGAATTTTGCTAACTTCACTCTTAAAAACAGTCCTAACCAATATATCTAACAATTTCGTTACATCCTTTCATATTATCCTGTTTTAGTGGATACGAAGAAGATCCTTGAACAATAGCGAAATTAAAGAGATACAACTGCCGACTATAATAAGCGGCTTGGTCCGGAACTTTGGGTAGCAACATGTTCTTCTGGCAGTCGAACGAAAATGTGGCAATACTACTTGGTGATTCCTCCAGTGCAAATTGACAGAAAGCTTTAGCTCGCAATTTGTGCATCCATGACTGAGCCAAAAGGTTGTATTTCTTTGATTCGTTATTCTCTACTTTTATCTGCACCCCTTCAGCATTATGCAAGTAGAACACATCTCTAAAATAGCTGAGCTTGACGTGCAATCCCGTAGATGTCGATTTTATGTAGTCTCTGTACATCCGAGTTAAAGACAACTCACAAGGTAAGTACTACCGTACAGATGACTTCGATCTGCAGTAGTGGATATCTATAGCTTTGTATTTGCCTATGTATACTTTCTTTTTAAACAAAGCCTTGGCAGAAACTCTATCTCCTCCTCGGTTTTCTTTCGTTGTAATTCCGAAATGGAAATATCGTTCGCAGACGCCTTTAACTTATCGAGTTTCTCGGTGTATTGTACACCAAGAGGATATTATGTATTTCGCCCAAATATAAAATACTGATGTTGGACGTCACAAGGTTACACTAATTTTGTTGTAATGGCCCCCGATACGATTTATGAAAAATTCCAATAAATTGAAAAACACGCACAATTAATTTCACTGAATTTATAATTAATATTTATTTATATATAATAAATTCACAATAGAACTTGTGCATAAAACGTTATAATTATTTATTTTTTATTATAATTATTCACCACCGTAAACTTATAAAAGAAAAATTAAAATCGGAAAATTTTAGAAATGACGCCGTGTGTCATTTACTTGGAATCTTTTTTAACAATGTGTATTCGTTTTCGACGAAAAGGAAATTATTTCATTTTGTTTTCTTTTGGTGTTGACATACGAACAATCGTATGTCAAATCGTCGTTGTCGTGACAAGAACGAGATGGAGCAAAACAAAACAATAGTAAATCAAAGAAATTTCTGATACTGCTAGCGAAAACGAGATGGAACAAATATCACTAAAAATAATTTTAGAGTTCCGCATCATTTACGCTAGGTGAAAATGAAATTAGTTACGCTAAGAAGAATCTTGTGCGTAAACCCAAAATGTGTATGTGGTGGCGAATGAATTGCAATTTATATAAATCAAATAATTAATTTATATGATTGCAATGCGTGAGTCACTACAGGACTCCCCCGCAAGTGAGTCCCCCTCCCTACGGAAAAGTTTATTCGGCTGCAAAACGAACATGTTTATGTGAGCACTGAACTGATTTCGCATCAGTGGAACACAGTATGCCGTAAGCCGGTTTGAGCCGATCAATTGAAATGGTCTGATTCTTTCCATTAATTGAGACGGTAAATTGTTTTCGAAGGCGTCGAATGACTTTAAATGGGCCTTCATAGGGAGTGGATAAGCCTGTGCGAACCTTATCTGTTCTTACGAACACAAAATCACAGTCGGCAAGTGCCTTTGGAACAAAAATGTCATCTTGTTTGGCTTGCCGAGTGGATTTTGGAATAAGGTTTTGCATTGTTTCACGAAGTTGGTCGATAACTGTGTCGCTGGTTGGTAGAGGTAAAAGAGGATTTTCGACGAAGAACTCACCTGGTAGCTTGATGGTTTGTCCATAAACCATTTCAGCTGGTGAGCACTTCAGATCTTCTTTTACTGTTGCTCGGATTCCCAGCAATACGATGGGTATTTCCGAACTCCAGTTGATCGTGTTTCCTCTGGCCATTAACGCAGCTTTAAGTTGCCGGTGGAAGCGTTCGACCATGCCGTTGGCTTGAGGGTGGTAAGCCGTTGTACGAATCCGATGTGAGCCAAGGAGTTTTGTTAACTCTGCGAAAAGCTTGGACTCAAACTGCGTTCCTTGATCAGTAGTGATATTAAGGGGCACGCCGAATCGTGAAACGTAATTATTGACAAAAGTCAAGGCAATGGTTGAGGCTGACATGTTAGTCATGCAGTATGCTTCGGGCCATCGAGTGAAACGATCGACACAAGTTAATAAGTATGAATATCCATTGGAAGGAGGAAGAGGTCCTACAATGTCTATATGGATATGTTCAAAACGACCAGATGGTGTTTGGAATTGTCCATGGATAGATTTAGTATGCCGTTGAACTTTGGCACGTTGGCAGGATAAACAAGACTGAGCCCATTGGCTTATGTCTTTGTTCATACTAGGCCAAAAATATCGAGCAGTAATCAATTTACGAGTAGCACGAACACCAGGATGCGAAATGTTATGTAAAGTATCGAAGATAGTTCGACGCAGTGATTCTACGATAAATGGGCGGTTATACCCAGTTGATGTCTCGCAGATGATTTCGAGGCCAGGCAATTGAAAAAGCGCCAGTTTCATTGATGAACCAGAGTGACATTCGGAACCAGAAAATAAATCCTGAAGTTCTAGGTCAGCTTTTTGTAAAATTGCAATTTTGTTTAAGTCGAATTGTGTCTCGACTGCGGCCGTTTCATTGTCTGTTGTGCGAGAGAGTGTATCTGCAACAACATTGTCATGTCCGTGAACATGCTGAATGTCCGTGGTAAATTGACTTATATAATCCAAGTGGCGAGCTTGCCTCGGATTACGTTCAGTTTTAGACTGAATTGCTCTAGTCAGAGGTTTATGATCGGTAAATATAGTGAATTCCCGACCTTCAACAAAATATCTGAAGTGTTTCACTGCCAGATAAATCGCGAGTAATTCCCGATCGAATGCGGAATATTTCTTTTCAGCATCCGATAATTTTCTTGAGAAAAATCCCAATGGCTCCCAACACTCATTGTTATACTGTTGCAGTACTGCCCCAACGGCAGTATTAGATGCGTCAGTAGTTAAACTAAGCTTTGAATCGCTCAGTGGATGTGCAAGCAGTGTTGTTTTCGCAAGTTCAGCCTTAAGTGACGTAAATGCCTGTTGACATTCGTCAGTCCAAGAGAAATTCTTAGGCGTTTTGGGTTTACGTAGAAGTACGACCAGATGGCTATGAACAGGTGCGAGTATTTCAGCAAGTTTTGGTATAAATCGGTGGTAGTAATTTACCATACCGATAAATCGCTGGATATGCTTGATTGAGCTTGGAGCTGGAAATTCCCTAATGGCGTTAATTCGTTCTTCAGACGGCAGAATACCATTAGGGGTTATTTTGTGGCTAAGGAAATCAAGAGTTGTTACGCCAAAAACGCATTTGGAACTATTGATATGAACATCAAACTCAGATAACCTTTGGAAAAGTTGTTCCAGGTGGAGTTTGTGCTGTTCCTCAGATTGTGATGCCACAAGAATATCGTCAATGTAGACGAAAACAAAGTCTAAGTTACGAACGACTTCGTTCATAAAACGCTGAAATGTTTGAGCGGCATTACGTAATCCAAACGGCATTCGAGTAAATTCGAACAGGCCAAAAGGAGTTGTAATTGCTGTTTTAAAAACATCATCAGGTGAAACGGGAATCAAATGATAAGCTCTGACTAAATCAATCTTAGAGAAAAATTTGCATCCATGCAAGTGCATGGAGAAATTTTGAATGTGAGGTATCGGGTAGCGATCCGGTGTTGTTACCGTGTTTAAACGCCGATAATCCCCACATGGTCTCCAATCATGATCTTTTTTCTTAACCATGTGCAATGGACAAGAGACAGGAGATGCAGATGGCCTGCAAATCCCTAATTCCACCATATGTTGAAATTCAACAAATGCGGCTTTATGGCGGACTTGATCTAGTCTTCTTGGTCGTGATACAGGGAGATGTCCTTCTGTGACAATGTGATGGACCACATTGTGTCGGACTGGCAATTTATAGTTAGGCTCTGCTGTAAGTTGAGGAAACTTTTTTAGCAGAGTGCCGTAGCCGTTGGTGATAGAATAATGGATCGGAGTCGGTGTGTCGACGTGACCCATTGTGGCGTCGATTGACAGCTTTGTCGCTGAATCAACCAGCCTTTTATTCTTTAAATCAACCAATAGTCCAAATTTTACCAAGAAGTCGGCGCCAATGATAGGACGATTCACAGCAGCTAGAATGAAAGCATGCGTGAATGTTCGTTTAAGTCCCAAATCCAACTGAAGCAACTTAGTGCCATAAGTTTGGATTGTGGTGCCATTGGCGGCGGACAAAACTAGATTAGAATTTCTTTTCAGAACATTAAATTCACTCTTAAAATTATATACTGGAATAACCGAAAGGTCAGCGCCAGTGTCGACTAGGTAGGTTTGCTTGTTTATTCGGTCATAAACGAATAAACGTGACGAAATAGGGTTTTGATTTAGCGGGATCCCGACCCAGTGCCGTGATCGTTTTTTGCATGATCATCAATAACATTCATATTGCTGTTTTGGGTGCCCGACTGTCGTGACGATGAAAAATTGCATGGTGGTATGCACTTCTTCGCAGCTGGCCCGAATTTTACGTGGTACCAACATCTGCCATGGCGGCGAGAATAATTGCTGGAGCTGCGTGATCGTGATCGTGAACGAGATTTAGATTTGTCTTGGCCTCGAAACAAGCCATTTAATTTGGCCTCGAGCCGAGCGATTCTTGATTCGAGTGAACCAGAGTTTTGACTCGTTGATTGAGTACGATCAGTTTTAACAGTGGGGCGGGATTGCCGAAAAGAAACTTGAGATATACTTGTCTGATGTTGGCCGATGTTCATAACCTCGTACATCTTGTCCGCCGTTTTAGCCAGAGTATCAATGCCAATTGATTCCGGTTGCGCGACAAGAGCTAATCTTATGATTTCGGGCATCTTCTTAATCCAAAGAGATCTAATAACTTTATCATTAAAGTTAGTGCCCGCGAGTGTACGGATTCGTCGTAGCGCGTCAGATGGTTTTCGGTCACCAAGATCTTGGTCCGAGATGAGAGCTTCCAATTGTCTCTCAAATGACGGCGCTAATCGTTCCAACAATAATTTTTTCAAACAAGTATACTGTTCCGTGGTTGGGGGTTTCGAGAGAAAGTCTGAGATACTGTCGCATGTTTCAGGCGACAGTGAAGAAATTGTATGCAAAAATTTTTGCTTCTCGGACTTTATCCCTTGGAGATCGAAAGTGATTTCAGCAAGCAAGAACCAATTATGAACTTTATGAGGCCAAAATGGTTGCAATTTAACTTTATTGCTTGAGGCTGATACCTCCAAGGGTGTATTCTCGGTTTGATCCATCTGCTCTGGTGGTTGCTGTTGGATATTTTGATCTTTCTGCTCGTTTTCATGGACCATTTTGAAAATTCTCTGGTAAATTAAATTGATTTTAAATTTACTATTTTCAAATGAATAACGAAATCCAATGTCCCGAAATTTCTGCAGCAAAATTAATACCCCAAGTATTTACCAAAACAAAATTTCCGAACCGACAGTAAAATTAATAATTTTTAACTTGAAAATAAAATGATAGCTAACACAAGTTTTAATGAATAAAAATAAAGGGATGGATACCTTGTAGCAGATGGCTTTTATATTAATTACAGCACTCAGGCTACGAGATACCCTCCAATTACGGGACGAGCTGCCACTTCGTATTGGAGGGGCTCGTTGAAATTTTAATAAAATAATCTAAAATAAAAATCTATAATCACCCAAAGTGTATATAGAAAACAAGTGAGTTAATAATCACGACAAAAACAATGTAACGAGCGAAAATTGCCCCTTATGTGTGAGAAATGTTCACCTAACCGAAAACAAAACAACCTCGAGAAAAAAATTTTTCCTAAAAAAAATAATTTTGATCACGAAAGAAAATTATCCCGAAATTTACCCGCTTAAGATGGTGAATAATTTTACATTTATATGAAATTCGTAAACAAAAAAAAAATTTTGCATTTAAGTGTTAAGTTGATGAAATAATGTTATAAAAAAAATTACATCAAAATATGTAATTTGTTTGAAGAATCAAAATAAAAAGAACACTTAGCTGTTGTTTCTACTGTTGTTGATGCTGCAGTTGTTGTTTTGTTTGATGTTGTCTTCTCTTTTAGAATTATCCCTTCTGAATGTTGTTGATTAAAATCCCGTTCCGATGGTTTTTTTTTTTATTCCCGCTGGATTGTTGTAAATCCCAAACTTTAATTGTAGTGATGTTTTTCAGATGTGACGAGTTGAAATAATATCTGATATATTAGCTTTATTTCTATTGAACTATTTACATTTAAACACTGATGTGTTGCCTCGTCTGCGAGCGAGTGTGCGACCCTGTGATAACTATGTCACACTGTGCAATCCGTATTTAATTGCCGTTATGATGTTTTTTATATGATTATGCTCGCCGACCGAAAATTTAATTTACACACCCGAAAAACCGAAAAATAAATAAAGAAATTATTTACGTGGATAAATTGATCTTTGTCGTCGTTTACTGCAAAAAGATACGTACCAATTTGTCTGGCACGTGTTTGTGCCAGACATCCACGATTATACCGCTTTGAATTTTCCTAGTACTCTATGTACTTTTGTTCTGCAATTGTTGACGTGTCTTCGTATAGGCCCTCGTGTAGAAGAATTGTACTTGTCACGGGTTTACAGTTGACTTACCGGACCAAGTATGTAATAAACTCCAAAATAAATTCAATATCCCGTAAAAACGGGTGTCGATGGTCACCAATTATCGAGTTTCTCGGTGTATTGTACACCAAGAGGATATTATGTATTTCGCCCAAATATAAAATACTGATGTTGGACGTCACAAGGTTACACTAATTTTGTTGTAATGGCCCCCGATACGATTTATGAAAAATTCCAATAAATTGAAAAACACGCACAATTAATTTCACTGAATTTATAATTAATATTTATTTATATATAATAAATTCACAATAGAACTTGTGCATAAAACGTTATAATTATTTATTTTTTATTATAATTATTCACCACCGTAAACTTATAAAAGAAAAATTAAAATCGGAAAATTTTAGAAATGACGCCGTGTGTCATTTACTTGGAATCTTTTTTAACAATGTGTATTCGTTTTCGACGAAAAGGAAATTATTTCATTTTGTTTTCTTTTGGTGTTGACATACGAACAATCGTATGTCAAATCGTCGTTGTCGTGACAAGAACGAGATGGAGCAAAACAAAACAATAGTAAATCAAAGAAATTTCTGATACTGCTAGCGAAAACGAGATGGAACAAATATCACTAAAAATAATTTTAGAGTTCCGCATCATTTACGCTAGGTGAAAATGAAATTAGTTACGCTAAGAAGAATCTTGTGCGTAAACCCAAAATGTGTATGTGGTGGCGAATGAATTGCAATTTATATAAATCAAATAATTAATTTATATGATTGCAATGCGTGAGTCACTACAAACTCTTTTACTAGTTAAACGTAAAACATTTATTAATGTTGTTTTGCAGACCCTGATTAGCTTACCGTTATTTTTTCGTACGTAATGTTCTGCCCGAAACGCCTTTGGTGGTCCCTCAATTTTTTTTAAAAACGGCAAAGATGACTTTTTGCTTCTGGTAGACACAGATATTGTGCTCTGCAGAATATTGAGATTTTGATGAGACGAATTAGAGAAGAAGTGGAACAGTTATTGCCAATCGAAATGGTTCAATCGTTAATTACTACTAATGACCTTATTCTGGTTTTCCCGGGGAATTTCGAAGTGGTTTTGAATATTTTGTTTTTTTGCAACGCAGACTGTGTTAATTGGTATTTTTTCAAATTCAACTACTGCCTACTAAGAAATTCCCAAAAAACTTTTTTCGGGAAAATAAACAACAAAATTTCTACGAAATGGAATTTTTTTACCTACATTTCAAAACCTATCAATCGCCATAGTACGCTTTGTCAAAAATATACCAAAAGAAAGTTACAATAAAACAATTTCTAAAGTATCTCAGTGGGAGGAAGATATGACGTGGGTTGCGGTTTCTAAAATGACACAAAGAAACAACAATTCTGCTTGAAATATTTGTTATATTCATATTATTTTCCAATGGTATACATATACAAAATAAAAAAATTGAGTTGGCAGTCATTCCAAGATCATCCAAATTATTCCTTGACAGGTCATTCCCAGATCATCCAAACAACTTCTCTTGAACCATGTTTAATTTAAATTTTAACATCGCAATTTTTAGGTTTAAAATATTTCTCGGTGTCAAATGGTCCATCCTGTAATTATAACTCTACAAAATTTTCATTTTAATAGCCTTTACTTAATCGTAGTGAATTTATGGCAAATAACACAAAAAAAATTGTTTTGTAAACGCTGAATTGTATACATTTAGGCGAATAATGTTCAACAAAAATCAAAAATCCCAAAGTCAAATGGTTTTTATGGAATGTTCGTAGTATGCACTATGTCGATCCCTGTGGTTGGCTATATAAATACCAAGCAATATTTGCATCAAATGTTGTATGAAGTTCCGCCAATGAAATTTCTTCAACAGAAATCAAGAGTCAAAAGAATTTTCTTTTGGGCCTTTTGTTGGAGTCGGCCACAAAAATGACAAGCAATATATTTACAGCAAATGTGGTAGAAAGATCCGCCAACGAAATTTCTTCAACAACACTTACCTATATAAGTCCTAAGGTCAAATAGTTTTTCTCGAATGCCTATGACGTAGAAATTAACAGATGGCCGGTACCTGCGTTCGGCCATGTATAAGGAGAGCAATTTTTGGAAGCAATTTCAGGGTTTTTTGTCATATTGTGGTAACTCAGAGATCTTTGACCCAGACGAAGAATAGACAAACGATGGTTAGGTTAGATGGCGGTCCGCTAGGACCAAGCATATACACAAAAAGGTTCGTAGACGTACCACAACATCGACAAACGATAGTCTACCAACATTTATTTTTTTGTGATATATCAAAAATGTTTGCTTTTAGTTGAGCTGCTACCTCAGATTCCGAAACTTTTAAACGGATCTTAGTTTACCATCTAAAAAGCTTGCTTATTTTTATCAACAATTTACTGTATTTCGATTGCAACATAAAATAACAAAATTTACAATCAGCCCAATTATTAATATTAATCAGTGAAACCCCATATCCAGCGGTTTTTTGGGTCGCTGATTTCGAATATATGGTCCAAATTTGATAATTCATGATGGCGAATCTAACTAAGAACTGTTTTTTAATTATTCAAAAAATTTACAAAACCTGAGGCAAGAAAAATGAAATTCAAAATGGCAATCCCAAAAACCCTTGTGCATATATTTTTATCAAAAAAGGTCAAAAAATTACCCGAAATAGTTTTTTAGTATTTTATAGCGGCCATATTGGATCCGCCATTGAGAATTCAAACATTTTGACCATAAATTCATCTGTATATAAAGTTTGGTGTACAATATTTAAATAGTTCAAGAGACACCAACTTTCGTGAATTTCACAGCGGCCATATTTCCTAACCGAAATTGGATATTTGATCCAAGCTTCGTGGGAGGCAAAAGTTTTTGGAGTCGCTGATTACGAATTTTTTATCAAAATGCTTATTTGAATACAAGTAGCCTCAACTTTCAAAAAAATTTAATAAATCAACTATTTTTGGCTTTAAAACTGCTATATTGGACCCACTAATTTGAATTTAGTTTTTTTTTCACTTTAGATTCATAATCTACCCTTAAAAATAAGCAAACGTTTTTTCAGGTGGTAAACTTTATTTTAAAAATGTGATTTAAATCGATCAAAAAACGTTTGATCAAACTCCATTTAGAAGCTTCGAAGTAAGAGGATTTATCATTTTTTAACTTCGATCCAAAATGACCAAACATTTTGTTGGTCCAAAACCACGGTTCTCGAAGAAAAAAAAAAAGAAGAAAATTCGCCCGTCTGTCTGGATGTCTGTCTGTACCCATTGTATCTCGAGGCGGACAATTGAAAAACTTTTGGAAGCTGTACGTCAATAGCATCATGAGCGCCACATGAATTGAGCCAAAGACACGTGGAGCTATTGTCACGTTGACTAATTTTTTATATATTCTGGTTTGAGGATTGAGTTGGGTGGTGAGTTTGCGGTTGAGTTGAGGGTTGAGTCGGATTTCATTTTCGGGTTGAGTTGAAGTTGAGTTGGAGTTGGTTTAGTGAGCAATTGAGCAATTTTTTATATATGCTGGTTTAATGATTGAGTTGAGCGTTGAGATTGCAGTTGAGTTGAGGGTTGAGTTAGGTTTCATTGACGGGTTGAGTTGGAGTTGAGTTGAGGTTGGGTTAGGGTTACTCGGCAGTTCTACCTGGGAATTTATTTCTGTTATAAATTGAAGGTTGAATTAGAGTTAGATAGCTTGAATTTTTAAGACCATGTTGAATTGGGGGGTTGAGTTTGGCATGAGTTTGGAGTTGTTTCAAGAGCTGGGGTGCAGGTCAAATTAGGGTTGAATTGGGATTGGACCATGGCTGAATTAGAGTTGACTTCGGATTGAGTTGATTAGGACTTAGGGAGTGCGGGCAAATTCGGAATTTATTTGGAGCTGTTTTGGGGGTTGTGTTGGAACTGAGCGTGAGTTGTTTTGAGTTAAGTTCATTTACAAATATAGTTTTTCCAGTCGTGTTGACTTGAATATTGAGTTAGGATTGCGTTGACATAAACAATTTTCGGACCGTGTTTGTTTAGAGATTGAGTTTATGGTTGAGTTGGGATTAAGTTGGAAGTTGAGTTTGGGTTGAGCGGAGGTCTAGTAATCTAGTAAGGGTTCAGTTGCGAATTTATTTGAGGAGAGTATAGTTTGTGCTATAAGTTAACTTGAGTTGAGTTCATATATGCGTGTGTTTTTTCGAACAATATTGATTTGGAAATTAGTAGGGCGTAGAGTTAGGGGTTAAGTGGAGGGCTGAATTTGTGGTTGGGTTAGAGTAGAGTACTTTTTAGTTGTGGTTGAGTTGGGGTTCATTCAGCCATTCAGTTGGGAATTTATTAGTGGGTTGAGTTGAGATTTGATTTGCAAGTTAGCTTGATTGGTTCTGAGTTGAGTTTATGTATGCATGAAGGATTAAATTGGATGTTGATCTGAAGTTTGAGTTAAGAGGTTCATTTGATTTGGATGTTAAGTTATTTTTCAGGACCAAAGTTCTGATCACAGCCCTTTATTTTTCATTATAGGAACTTACTCGACTAACAATGTTATTGTATAAAAAAAATAAAAGCAAAAATCTAAAAATGAAAATTTGGTTTTTCTGTTGGATCTATTTCCAATACATGGAAAATACAAAAGCCACGGAAAAATGTTGGGATCAGACCTCTTTTCATCAACAACGTTATAATAAACAGTTCACCGACAGAAGGTACTAACATCACTTATTCGTTCATCAGTTAGAAGTTTTTACAAAAATTGGCTTGTGAAATACTTTTGAAGATTAGACGTAATTTAGCTTATGGTTCATTCACGTTTTTGTAAACCAATTATTATAAACAGAAGCAATATATAGTAAGAGTATCGCAAGCTTTAAAGTTTCAATTAATGTGTAATAAATAAATTGAAGATTTTTCTACGTACTACAAGTACATAATAAAAATCTTGTAATTTTAGTTTAATCTTACATTCATAAAATTTTAATTTACATTTTACTTTTACGCTATGTTTAGTCTAGGATTGAAGTGGTGGAGTTTATTTAATGCTTTTAAAATTCTAGTTGTTTGTTTGTATATCGAAAACTATGAAAGCAACGCGGCGATGGATATTAATTAAAATAAGGAATCTGACATTCTATTTTTCACATAATTTTATTCAGGTTCATAAATCAACAAGAAACAACGCACAATAATTATTAATCTCATAATGAATGGATGTGTACATTAGGTATTGTACAAATCAACCTTTTAGAAAAAAAAAATTCAATGATTTTAAATAATAACAACAACGAAATGGAGAATAATAATATCTTGAAGAAAAACGTGTTTTTGCATATCTTAATTTTTTCCAGAAAATTTTCCATTTTCTATTATTTTAATTATAAAAGAAGACAAAAATCTACCTGTCTATCTTTATGGTACATCTATTTATTATTCTCGAATATACGTTTTTAAGTTGTTTATAGTTTTTTGAGGCACAATTCTATTTAATTTATGTAACAGTTTTTCTTGTAAGCTTGATTTATATTCCGCATAGAATGAGAGAAATGAAATCAGAAATTGTGTTAGCAACTTGTCATTACCTTAGATTACAATACAAAGCAGTCAACAGCAACAAAAAAAAATGAGTTAAGCGTATCAGAAAATTATTCCCCAAAGCATAAACCGCAAACTTTGGTAAAACAAAAATTAAATAAAAAATCCAGGGCAAAATAAAAATTGGATAGGTCAATTTTGAATTTTCTTCATGTCGAACATTTTTTAGTTCAGGTTTTTGGTTTTGGTTTTGTACATTTGATAAATAAAGTAGGATTTTGAAAGCAATGGAGAAGCATGTTTATGCCTTTTATTACCTTTGTGTGAGTGTATGATGTAGGGTGACCATGCTTTCAAATATCTAAAAGAGTATGAAAATTGAAAGAGAAACATTATGAGAGGGTACTATTCTGAAAAACCCAACCATATATGTTCACCTTCGGTTTGCGATACACGAATATTAAAGCACGATAAAACAAATTTATTGGCAAAACTCCGACAATTTTGCACCGTTAACACCAAGTAGTGAAATTATTTCCTGAAAAATGGTTTTTAATTTAATTTAACATCTTCGCGAAAATTGGATGTATGTATTATTCCTTGTTGTATAACCGCTAAAGGATTTCATAAGTATATACTTGCTAAAAAAAAATATCGAAATATTGCAAACGCTTGATCTGACCTGCAAAATTTGAAATTTGTAGTAAAATTGCATAGAATTTTGAAAGTTTTAAAATATTTATATTTACAAAATAAAATCGAAATAGTTGGTTACCTCATATACCTACTAGTAATTTATAGATGGCAATAAGTTCAATAAGACATGTTGTACCTGACTGTTAATTTTCCTAAATTGCGAATTGTCGAACGAAATTTGATGATACATATTTGAATAATATCGCCTATGTTCTTTTTGTGTTGCGACTCTGCATACTATCGGCGGAATGGCTCAACAGATGGTGAGAATTAAAATTATTAAAAATTGACTGGAACCCACCGAGGTTCCGCACTCTATTCCGCAGAGGGCCCATGGTGCAAAAAATGGTGAAGGTGTACCGGGTTCTCGAATATTGTATAGGAGTGGGATGATAAAAAGGTTTTCTATGATATTCGAATCCTGTATTTTAAACTTTTTCGGAATCCTTCGTCCATAAAATCTTAAAACCCAATTGCTGTTAGCAACCGGGACGGAAAATATTTGAACAACATTTTAACGTTGGTCGTTCAACGCAATGTAAAGTTTGTTACTACAGCGGTAAATATGTATATAAGGAAAGGAGTAATGGTAAAAGTTGATCAGGCGTGACAGTTTCATGCTACAATGGATGATTACGAAAGGTAGCTGAATAACGACGATCAAGAGACCATCAGAAATTGATTTCGAATGATGCAGAACACAAAATTAAAGGGAAGCTCTACTCAGCCGGCTCAACTTGTGAAAGTTTTCTAAAATAATTGGTGTTATCATTGGCTGTTAAATGTTAGCATCTTGGTAATCCGATATAAGAAGATTTGAAATTTAGAATTAATTCTAACCCATAATCCAAGTAATCTGGCTATAACTGGCAATTATTAAAAAGTGAAATGAAAAGTCGAAGCTTGTTGCACACAGAACTCGGTGATCATTAGCAATTCCAGGGCCTCCCTTTATGTGGATCTAGCTCATATTTTCTATCTTCTGCTAGAGTCGCTGAGAGCACATTTACTGAGGCTGCGACGCAATTTATATGTAATAGGTGCATTTTTTCTACCTTCCGCAGGCGGCGCTTTTTCTACTTGATTCATCGTCAATAGTACAACTAATTAATAAACAATTTTAGATTTTAAGAAATTATGAATAAAGTTTTAAAGAAGTTTTGAAATAAAAAAAATGTAAAAAGCTAGATTTTATAATATTAAGAAATTCATTTAGGAAAATAGAAATTTAAATATCAAATCATTTTAATGTTTAGTAATATTGGAAATTAAAAAATTTAGGCGTGGTACGAAATTCAAGAATCTGTAGGTTCTATTTCGGAACTTGGGCTTGTGATACCACATGATTTTATTTCCCCTTTACTCTTATTGGAACCATTCCGGGGTACTTATGTAGTGTGAAATGGGCATATGAGGTTAACTAAAGTCTCTTCCTTCTCCTCGTTCTTTCAGCTTTTACATAAGTCAGTGTCCCTTGTATATCCCTATGACTGTTCTTAATTCATGTCTACACATAGGGAGATTAATGTATTGGAGCGCCCCAAGTCCAATTTTGGCCAAACTGGTCTTGCTATGCTACAAGTATAGGTGTTAGTGTGATAAATATCACCTTGACCTTCGTCCATTTCCTAGGAATATAGACCAGCTTTAAACACCCTTTGAAGAGTACCTCCAAATAGGGTAGGATAATCGTATGACTGTTTTTAATGTGCGCTGGCATGATCCGATCCGGCCTGGACGATTTATAAAGCTTCAAACCTTTTAGCCCATTGGAACTGTGTTTTACTTACGATATTCTCTGTATTTCTTGATGAAATAGTGAAGTTGTCAGAGCTCTTTAGGAAGTGGGTTTCGATAAAAAGCTCTGAAGATTCCCTCTAGGAGTTGTCTACGTACCGTAAATAACTGGGACTGGCTGGGCTAGTAGAGAGAATTTTCCTAAGGCGAGAAGTCTCGGAGATTTCTTCCATTTTATCAAAGTCTCCAAACCTTTCTTTGTGTATTCGGTAAGTCCGTTTTGTACATTCTTAGGTTCGTCTTATAGGAGTCCCAGTCTTGAGCCTCCCCTGTGTTTTTGGCGCTATTAAAATCTATTATAGGTCCCCAGTTCCATTCACTATGCTGGTTTTTCCTTTTCCCTAGGCTTTACCTTTGTGCAAGCAGCCTTAAATGACTGGGTACAAGCGCTTATGATAGTATTCACCAAAGAGTCCAGTTTTCAATATATTGGCTCCAGTTTGGCATTCCAGGGTTCTTGAAGGTAGCAGAGTGAATATCGGGACTAGAAGTTACATACCGCTGGTCAGAAATGGAGAGTTCGATGGTCACATCTAGCACCTCCTGCCCCTTTCTAGTAATAAATGTGGGTTCTCGCTCAATATTCAAACTGAAAGGTTAGTACACAGCAAGTAATCAAAAAATAACTCACTCGGCATTCCAGTGTTCTTGAAGGTAGCAGAGTGAATATCGGGACTAGAAGTTACATACCGCTGGTCAGAAATGGAGAGTTCGATGGTCACATCTAGCACCTCCTGCCCCTTTCTAGTAATAAATGTGGGTTCTCGCTCAATATTCAAACTGAAAGGTTAGTACACAGCAAGTTATCAAAAAATAACTCACCACTTTCATTGATGTCCATGGTTCCCCTCACATCCAAGTACCACACAGATCTTACCTTGCGTCGATGATCCATATCACTCGAATTTGTCAGTCTGAGGAGAGCTGCCGAAGCAGCCTTTGTATGGGGAAGGTTAATCTGAACTATACTAAGCTTAATATTGCATTAATCCTACTTATCTGTGTATACTCCCCGCGCCGCATGCTAACATTAAATTGCAGTACCCGCGGGGACTCGCTGGAACGTCCATTTCGCCACTGCGGTTACAACAGATTGACCAGCTATACTTGTGTCTACCTCATCCTATTCCAGGTTAATTGGCGGCGACCTCTAGTTTGGACAGGTTGCCGTCAACCATAGATTGGTCCCCTGTACGCACACCAACCCCAACCTCTTTATAAACGTTCAGAGTAATCGACCCGAAACAGAAGAGAATAAATCCCTTTATGCTATCGAGAGGAACTAGAGATTATTTATTGAGCACCACAATAAATAATCTAAAGCCTCATTTAGCTTCTTCTTGCTTAACAATCTTTCAGTTACCGGTTCGATGATTAAGATTGGCCTAAGTAACCATCAGGACCTCGCCTTTGCTAGCCAGTTCGGACTGAAGTCGACACGTGCTCTTGACCTGCTAGCAATCTTTTCCCTACTGCTCGCTGCCACACCTCGCCAAAGGAACTTCTCACCGAGCTGTCGCATGAACTGTAACTGAAAGCACTCTTTACCCATGCCACGGATACTTTTTGTTCCTCTGTGAGCAGCGCACTTGTCCAGTAATTTGAATGCCGAGTACCGGTTTCTGTGCCTCGCTTCACTGGAAAGACCAGAATTCCCACAAGGATCCTGTAGTTCGTTCAATGTTTTTCCAAATGGAGGGTCTCTGCACAGGTAGGTTTTTTAGAATTAATTCTGGAATGACCATCAATATTTCTCCAATTAAGAAATACTCAGATGCAACCATTTCTTTCTAGTTGAATCATAATGTAAGCGCTATAATAGTCTAGAGTTCGAAATAGCTTCTATTTGTTTTACTAACGTAATCGTCTCCTCTAAATTGAATTTTTGCTTCTTTCGTTGGTCTTCGTAAATGATACTTACTGATAAACGCGCCACCGAAATGCAGTGCACTTGCTGGCTTAAATTTAAAATCTATGTTTTTGTGCAAAATAGAGGAATAATTTCATTATTTTGGTGAATTTCATGAAAACTGCCACGTTTGCCATAGTTTCTGGTGCACGTTTGTTTTGGATGATTTTAACATATAGATCGGTCCCAAATAATCAATGCCGTTATTTAAAATTGGCCTGTTTCTCGTACACCTTTAAGTCAATAAGTCTGCCACTTTTGTTGTTGTGCTTGGATATGTCGATACTTGGATATGGTTTAATTAGATATCTCACACCGATCATCCGTTACTTTTGTCGCGATATATGTAGCAATAAATTGTTTCCGGTATGTAAGTTACAAATGTGCACTTCTTGAATAATTAGGGTAATCGCATTATTTTTTGTTAATATGATGGGATGTGGTACGGTATATCTTAGATGTGGTACGGTATATCTTAAGTTGTGTAGTTTGGCACTGTTTTATTATAACAGCTAGCAGGTCAGCTCCACATAGTTCTAGTTTTAGTAAACTTATTCTTTTTATGGGAGCCACCTTGCTTTTTGAAAATACTATCCGACATGTAATTTCTCCATTGTCGTTGCAAATCCACAGAATTTGATATTTAACCTATTGTTTCCACATAATTTTATATGTATATAACCTACTTTCAGTGGGAATGACATGGCATCAAATGAGGTTAGGCCTCTGATGATCCTCAAAAATTTAATGAGGTGTTTACGATATTGGGGTAGCTTCTGTTTGCGACATTTTATGTATTGGGTTGGGTCATGTAAAATCTCTTGAATAAACTCCTTACATAATAGTTTTCGTCTTACACAGTTAATTTACTAACACAACTTCAATGAAAAATGTTTTGTAAATTCATAAGTAAAATTTTCTCCTTGTCCAACTGCAACAAGAAGTTTTTGCGAGTTAGCAAGAAAATAAGTAAGTGTTTCCCGGACATTTTCGGTTGGTTGAATTTAATGTTCATTTTGCAAATATGTGGCGGGTTCAGCTATTTATATGAGAGGAATCAATTTTCAAAACTATGAGTGTGATCATTTTTGCAATGTAGGACAGACAGATAGGCGAGGGAAAAAGATCGCATGATAAGAAAGACGTTAGGTTTGAGTGGCGGACTAGGACCAGGCATAGACACAAAAAGGTCCGTACCCGTAAGACGTTACAGGAAGAGTATTTACTGTGGTGAAAATATATTATCAAGTATACAAACGTGATTGAGTTTTAACTATTTTGTTATTCAATTACTATACAGGATAGATTCATGAAAGGTTCAAAACATAGCAAATTTGAACGTACGGTGGTTATTTGTGTTAAATAATTTGGCTAGCTATACTTGAGTATAATCTTTCTGATACGATGTGACGACTTTATCCGCATCCAGCTCATGAAAAAGTGCCATATTACATGGATTTTATATTAGGTGTTTACTTTAGAATACATTTACAAGAACTAGGGGTACTGCATTTACAAATCATTATATGCAATGGAACAAAAGCCGATCGTTGCGTTGAATTTCAAACACAATGCACTCTTGCTTGATTAAGCATTTTTGAAAAATTTAATTGATTGGCTTGTAGTAGACTTTATTAAAGGTGGTTTCTGATAAAAATATAAATGTGCTATCATTTAACATTATAGTATTAAAATTGACCTGCGGGATTTTTTTTATTACAAAAAAAAATGCGTTAATTTCTTCCACGAGTGTATTAAAATAACGATTATTCGAAAAGTGAAATATTCAATCTTATGCATGTCTAAGAAAATCGATATCTCAAAACTTTCTTCTATCGGTAAACATGTCACTTAGATTTCCTGATAGGCCTGTGTGTGTACTTTAATCATGATAACCGCTAAAATTTAATATTGAGTTTAACTATTGAAGTTTAAAATACATTGTCTGAACTGCTGAACTGTTCATCGGAACTGTCACCAAGATTTACACCAGAACATTTTTCAATAGTATTTGTTTCAGAAAAAAATGGAAAAAACTTTTGACATTTTACTTGTTAAAATGCACCAATCATGTTGAAGTTGACTTTACCGTCTGTCATGCTTCAATGGTTTCTTTAACTAGCGTGAACAACTCTTCCGTGGAAATATCTTCATTATCACATTCCAAGAGTTTAAAAATATCTGCAGTATTTACAGGCATTGTCAACGGTTAATAGCGCCCTGTTTGAAATATTTTGATCAGTGTTGGATTTTATAACTGAATTTGCAAAATCATTATTTAACGATTCCTCAAAAAGTCGTGTAGTCATCCAGCCTTTTTTATTTGAGTGCCAAATAATTCCAAGTTTTGTCGGTTGTAATTTCTGATGACCAGCAGCATTTCCTCTAATCAAAATTGTAATTCGATTTTTAGTTGCCTTGAATCCAGAAGCTGTTTTTCGTCTTTAGCGTTACCCGTCTCATCGACATTATACACCTGCTGTAATGTGTATTCACCGGCTTGTATAATTTTTAAAAACGCCTCTGGATAGTTTTTAGCTTTTTCAAAATCTGCACAAGCTGATTCTCCTATATAGTTTTTATATTATGCAATGATTAAATGTACCAAACCACCCTTTGCTAGGTAAAAACGGCGCCGTGCGAGTTGTTTCACCATATTTGGCTACCAAATCTATGTAGGTGTTTTGTTTTTCTTGAATTATCATGGTGCTTAATGGTACGTTTCTGATAGTTTGATGGTCTATCCACGCACTAAGCAACCGCTTCATCTCTTCCATAACTTTAGTTCTTATTTTGAAATATTTTTTGCAGTTTTAGAGGAGTCCCTCTTTCTACTCTTGATACAATTTCTCTATTGCCCGCTCAAACCGCCTTAAAATATAAAGTTTTGATTTTAAAGTTATTGCTTTGCGTGTCCCTGAAAGTCTTGCACAAAGAAAATGAGGAACAAATATTTTGTCCATAATTGCGAATATTTCATCCGTATACCGAAACCTTGATCATACATTTGTCATGTCTGTAAATTCGAATATCGATACCGACCGTCCGTAAATCGAGGGATCTAACAATAACAAATAATAGGACATATAAGTAGTTTTTTGATATAAGTTTAGTTAGTATTATTAATAAACCTTTCCTATCTTTCGGTCTTTTTACGTATAAAGATTGTACGGAGCGCCCGGTGTCATATGTGTGTCTAGCTTAGGCTTGGAATCAAATTGATTTAGAGGAAGAACTTCTTTATGGTTAAACGTTATTCAGATTTATCATCGGTTTTTATAATTTTTCTTATTTATAAGGTTATCGATTACAATACGCTGAACCTTTTGAGTGAAAAGTTTACCACCATTTGTTAGGTCCATTTATGTAGATGCGATAATTTGGTGTACATTTTAAAATTCAAAAGGGAGAGGTGTTAGCTTTAGCAAACGTGCAGTACCAAAATTTTTTACCCAACAAATGACAAATTGTACTGCATTTTACCAGGGACTTTTTGAAAATTCTACTTTCAAAGTGCGTTCAACTTTGAAACTTAAATATTTCTGCATTTATGATTACTTATTCAATTTTTCAGAGCTTTTATTCGCATTTTTTATGGTATATCGTTATTAATTTCCAGAAAAAAACTGTTTGAATTAGTTTATCAAACAATAAAATTTTGAAAAAGGAAATTTTTTAGGGGTTGTTAGGGAAAGGAAACATTTAAAGGTTAAGAGAAATCGTTTTATTTGTAAATAATACTTCAAATGAGGTCCATTAAACTTCTTAGGTATCATTCAACAAAATCTATATGTATATGTATATCTAAAATCCCTTGCAATCACAGCCTTTTAGCGTTCTATTCGATCTAAGCTTTCTTTAGTTATATACACTGACACAATACCAAAATCAAATGGGGGGAAAAAAAGGGAAAGAGTCTTAAAATATATAACTGATTTTAACAATGTACATTAGAAAATGATTCATAATAATATTTTATATAGGAAGATGTTATGAAAAGTGACGTAGAATTACGATTTTAGACCCTTAAGTTCATCACTTATAGTTTTTCTAGTGTGTTAGTGTAAGATAAACCTAAACCCATAAAATACTCTCAAAAACGTTATCGCCAGTATCGATTATAATCCCATAATGATCTCGTACTCAGATACCCAATTATAATCTACCAATTCACATAAATCTTCCAAGAAGATAACTACTCGAGAATATTAAGCCAACACACTATCAATGTACGTACATATGTATCGTAGTGTGAGATAAATGTATAACAGATTATTATTAACAACAAATCTATAAAGAAAATACCATCTTTTCTTGATACACATTTTTAACATTTTTATTTATTTTTTATTAATATAATTCTTAGATACCACCCCAATTCCCTAGCCAAGATTCTCTGAAAACCAAAAACAACAATAGTGAATCAAAAAAAAAAAAATCAATTTAAACAATCTAAATCATCATATATCGCCATCAATATCTCTATAATGTACAATATTCCCTTTTCTGTTCACATAACGTACTTACACATACGATGTATGTAGTACGGTGCTCTGCCTGCCTGCCTATCATCATCTTAAAAAAAATATGAAAAATCATAAGAAAAGGAGTTGAGAATATGAAAAAGATATTATTTTGTTCCAGTTTTATGAGGATTGTGGAGAATAGAGATAAAAAATAATAATAAAAGAATCTTTGAGTATAAATGTATGTATGTTAGATTGGATGCAAAAAAAAATCAATGAAAATCTATAAAATATCAATTCACATAAGACATGTCCCTCCATAATAGACTTTTGATGCTTTTGGACTTTTTCATAACAAGAATGGCTAAGAGGCATTTAATCAATAAAGAAACGTATTTACTACTCCATCCTTAATAAGACGGGGATTTCAAGCTTCATAATATTTTATTAAGGCAATTTTTATGGAAAAATTGAATTTAGAAATTGGAACAAAAAAGCACTAAATGAAGCTTGGTTCGAGATATTTCAGCAAGATAAAGAGTTAAATTGATACAGACCACTGCTCTTTCCATCAAAATTAAATCGAAATGAATTGTTATGTTTGCTGCTCGGAATTTATTTTTTTTAACAAAGAAGGAAAAGTTACTGTGGACTTAACGCAAAGCATATTCCAAAATTTGCGCATATTTATTGTTTTGAATATACATAATATGGTTATAGCTTACCAAAAACATCCCCTATATAGATTAAAGTCTGCGGTTATTTTAGTCAAAAGTGTTCAATTTCTTTAATAAAAAACTAAATTTTGAATTTTAAATTTTATTAAATATTTTGTAACACATAACTCATAATTCAAAAAATACAATTTGAAATATTTCGATTGATTAGAAATAGAAATACAAAGATTAGCTTAAATTTAAAAATTAAAAAAATTTTAAAATATTGCAAGTACTTAGTGCGCGCGCCAAGTGAATATTAGTGCCAGAACATTAGTCGAAGATTAAAAGGAGTGAACCTAACTCCAAAACGGCCCGTAAAAGTTCCACGGCTTTTTCCCCGCCACAAATCCAGCCGTTTAAAATTTGTTCATACTCAAGCAAAATTAGGGAAATGGTCAATGGGCCACTGTTGTCTTTTCAGATGAGATCAGAATCCAATTATGGCAACCAGATGGACGTAATCTTGTATACAGAAGAGTTGGAGAACGATACGCACCGTGTAACATGGTGCAGTTCAAACTGTAAGCTTTGGTGGAGGTTCAATAATGTTTTGGGGTGGAATCAGTTGGGAGGGCCGTACGGGGCTAGTGGAGATTGGTTTGAGGATGAATGCAGGCTAGCATATTCGGAAGATTCTTGGCGATCACGTTTTGCCATATGTGGGCTTCATAGGTTATGACAGTTTTGTGTTAATGCACGATAACGCTCCAGTCCACGTAGCTGCAACGGTACGATAATACCTCCAAGATATCGCCATTCGCGCACTTAAATGGCCACCAATGAGTTAGGAGTTTAATCCGATCGAACACGTATGGGACATTCTAAAACACCGCATTAGAGCTAGAAAACCCGCACCAGATTCGATAGCAGAGCTGAGAGTCAAAGCACAAGAAGAATGGAATCTCATTCCGCAAGAAATAATGCAAAGCATTCTACTTAGTATGCGCTGGAGGATGGAAGCTGTAATAAGGGCACGGTGGGAAATACTCATTACTAAATTAATCAAACTAAATTGTAATAAAGCTAGTTTTAATGTTTATGTAATGTACTAACATTTCATACGCATTGTACTTATATTGTGTGTAGTATAACGGGATTAAATATATATCATTTGTAAAATTAAAATATTAAAACAATCTAAATTCGAATGACGTGTGTATCACATTTATTGTCATAATAAAGTCAAGACACAACATGATATGATGATTTTTTACATATAAAGTCAACAGCTGGAGTTCATATACGAAGCGATTTGAAATGTTATTAATCGCCAACAGTATAAAGGATGAAACGATCAAGATCGCAACATTCTTAACGGTGTGTGGAGCACATGTTTTTGAGCTATTGGAATGCTTAATAGCTCCCAAAACGGTAAGTGAATTAACCTATAAAGAAATTATCGAATCACTTACAAATCATTTTTCTCCACGCCCTTCGGAAACCGCTGCTTTCCAAAAATTCTTCTAACGTAATCAGCAATCGGGAGAGGGAATAGCCGAATACATTGCTGAATTACGGAAGCTAGCAATCGATTGCAAATTTGGAAAGGCAGATATACTGGAAAGAATGTTGCGCGATCGCTTGGTCTGCGGATTGTAGAATTTATCAATACAACAAACTTTTACGGGTGAGCAAATTACACTACAAATCGTACAGAAAAAGGCATTAGCCGCCGAAGCAGCCGCAAGAAATCAACAATTGATCAACGAGAATCAACAGCAAGTAAAATTTGTAGGCAAACAACAAGGCAACCAGTCAACTCCATCCAGAAATCAATCTTCACGATCACAGCAATCCCAAGGTCGTTATCAACCACGATCGACATCCACACCAATATGTAACAACGCACAACGTAACGGTCAGTCATCTTCATCAAGGCCAACGAATGTGCGCATGGCTGCGGAGGTGATCATTCGAGACAGCAGTGCCGTTATCGATTTTCAAGATGTAATTCATGTAGAAAATACGGCCACATCGTATCTTCATGTCGCTCTTCTGGAAAAGGACGCAATCGTTCGCAATTAAATGTAATATCACAAAACAACGATTTCAAAAAATCAACAACCGTTATCATTAACAAGAAAGAGTGTGTTTTTGATGTTGTTTCAGGTTCTAACCATATGATCATTTCCGAGAAATGTTTTGACGAAATCTGGCCGCATAATAAACCGTTATTAAGCCCCTCAAATTTAAAATTAGTGCATTTTGAACATAATTCCATCGAAATTTTGGGTACAACCGATGTCGATGTGCGATATAACAACAAAAGTATATCGTCATTGCCGTTACAAATCAGTTCAGGGAGCAAAACTAACGTTCTTGGTTGCGATTGGTTTCCGGCCTTGGGAATAACAATTCAATGGGTTCACCTAATCCAACCATTAGCCGTCACTGAGATCATCAAGCAATATAAGAATTTATTTTCAACTGAGCTTGGCAAATATCGGAGAAAACCAATTTCACTGAAACTTGATCCGAACGTCGTTCCAATTCATCTGCCTGCCAGAAGTATTCCTCTTGCTATTCGTCGACTTGTTGAGGATGAATTGGAAAAGTTAACAAATTAAGGAATATTAGAACCTGTTGGTTACAGCGATTGGGCGACACCTACATATCGTACCGGTGAAAAAATCGGTTGGATCAATTCGTATATGTGGGGACTACAAATCAACCGTTAATAAAGCATTAAGCCCACATTGTTTCCAAATCCCGTCGACAAAAGATTTATTGGCAACTTTACCACCGGGAAAATATTTTTCGAAGCTTAATTTAGCTCAAGCGTACCAGCAGTTGTCAGTGGATGATAATTCGGCATTAATTCAAACAATCATCACTCCTAAGGGGGCGTTCAAAGTAAAACGTTTACAATTTGGAATATCGTTCGCACTCAAGACAAAAAGCAACTTTAAGCTTTTTTAGGGCTTCTTAATTTTTATCATGGTTTTTTAGTAGGAAAAGCTACCATTGCTGAGCCGCTACATCGTTTTCTGGAGAAAGATTCATAGTGGTTTGGAATAACTCCCATCAACGGTCATTTGAGGAACTAAAAATTCTTCTCTCCAACGACAGTTTCTTAGTGCATTACAATGAGTCACTGCCTCTACTCCTCAGCTGTGATGCATCTCCATACGGAATTGGGGTCGTACTCGCACATCGAATGGCAGGTTGGGTGGAGCGACCAATTGCATACTACTCACGGACCCTCACCAGCACAGAGCGAAATTACGCCACGATCGACAAGGAGGCTTTGGCAACTATTGCTGGTATAAAGAAATTTCATAATTTCGTCTACGGCCGCAAAGAAAAAATTATTACTGATCATCAACCGTTACTGGGTCTCTTTAATCCGAAAAAACCAACACCATCAATCCTGTCACCAAGGATGTTACGTTGGAGTATTTTTCTTAATGGGTATGATTTTGATCTTTAATATCGTCCAGGAAACAAACATCAAAATTCTGATCCGTTGAACAGATTACCTAACCCAACCGCAATAGCTTTCGCCGATAAGTTCTGATCATCGAAACAATTCACGATCCTCCATTGTCCGCTGTCGATATCGCAAGGCTAACAACGAAAGATAAAATTTTGACACGGGTTTTAAGTTGGGCGATGAGGGGTTGGCCTGACGGGAAAATTGACGATGAATTCAAATCATTCTTTCAACGACGCAATGAGATATCGACTATAAAAAACTGTCTACTCTGGGGCTAAAGAACAATCATTCCGGAAGCTGCTCAACAACAAGTTTTATCGTCCCTCCACAATGGTCATCCGGGTATTGGTACGTAGTTATTTCTGGTGGCCAAAATTAGATTTTGACATCATCTCAACCGTTAAAAACTGTTCATAGTGTCAACGCATTCGTCGAGAAAATCCTAAAGCACCGGTTCATCCATGGGAGACAACAACGGGACCTTGGTCAAGACTACATGTGGATTTTGCTGGACCATTCCAAGGCAAAATATTTTTTTTGCTTGTCGACTCATATTCCAAATGGTTGGAAGTTTACATCGTTTCATCCACATCATCCGAATGTGCGATACAATCGCTTCGCAGTATCTTCTCAACGCACGGACTACCTGATATGATAGTCTCCGATAGTGGAACTGCTTTTACATCGGACGCATTTAAGGTATTTTGCAAGTATAATTTAATTTCTCATATTCGACTTAATTTCTCATCGACAAGCGGAGCGTATGGTTCGTACAACAAAGGAATTCCTAAAGAAAACCGTCGGAGACCATCGCCTACGTTTGGCACGGTTTCTATTACATCAACACACGACACTGTCGCAAACCACTGAAAAGTCACCCGCTCAATTACTGTTTAACCGGAAAATAGTAACATACTTCGATAAACTACATCCGGATGCTGTTCCAGTTCGTTCAACCGAGGCAAAACCAACCAGTAAATCAACTAAGTCGTTTAAAATTGATGACACCGTTTGGGCTCGGAACTACTCTAGTGATAAAAAATGGGTTCCAGCTACTATTGAATCTGCCACCGTAAATTAAAATATTAAAACAGTCTAAATTCGAATGACGTGTGTATCACATTTTTTACATAATAAAGTGAAGATATACATAATAAGTGTTAATAGAAATAATAGAATTTATTTGCTGATTAACATAGTTCGACACATTTTAACATTTTGCAATGAAAAATAGCCGCTATAATTCCATAACGCCACATTTGTGTCTCTTTTGAGAAAAATATAAATTTGAGATCATTCGATTCCAGTTCCGCTGAAATTGACTAGCGGGATTTTTTTTTATTACAAAAAAAAAAATATACGTTAATTTTGTCCAGGAGTGTAGGTAGACCCGATAAGAAATTTCAGCGGTTATGAACATGATTAATGTACACTATAGAATATCAAGGTCAGATGTTGCTCAATGAAAGAAAATTTTGAGATGTTGATTTTCTTAGACATGGATAATATTAAATTTTTAAATTGTCAAACATTGTCGATTATTAAGTTAACGCTTTGATCCGTTGTTAAGTTTAAGGGGATTGGCTTTGTGAAAGTCCAAATAGTTTAAATCTTGATAAATTTTGTCTATTTGGATTTTTTTAATTTAGCATTAAGTACGTTTAAATATTTGATTGGAATGAATTTTTCCTTATACATAAAATCCTTTTTTATACATATTCAAACGCATTTTTGTTATTGTTGTAAAATCTAATATTCATTCGCATCAAATCATATTACATATCGGTATAATTTTGTAAATCAATTTTCCACAACTAAATACATCCTAACCACAATTCTAAGCCAAACTTAAAGTCTAGTTTGTTTGTCACAATTAATTTTAAAATTAAAGAACTTCACGCTGACAAGGCTAGGTACTTTTATTATTAAGATATTTGTAATCTTCAGGCAATAAGAAAAAAAAAAACTTTGAATATTTACAAAATGATTAAATATCGAAAATATTTAAAAAATTAAAATTCTAAGTCAAATGTTTACGCATGGAAAATTTGCAATCTTTATATTGTGTCCATATGTACAAAGACCATTATTTATTCCTAGTGTTCTGTCAATATTTCAGACATTCAATCAAGAGCCTTATGATTTTTAGAATTAAGAGTTTTACAAGTTATTCATGAATAATGAGATTAGATTTAATAATTCCTTGTTATTAAAGAATTCCTCTTGATGTACTTTATACTGCAGATGCAAACGTTTAAATCTTGTGAGGTGAGAGAAATGGAAGTTCTAACGAACTCAACTTTACTATTGATATAGTATGTATCCACAAAAATATTTTTTGAAGCAATTTATTTTTAAAACAGGTAAACCAAATTATTGGTGTTTAAAAGAATAACAACTAAAAACTATAACATTTGAAAATAAAATAAAATCCTCACCATACATAAATAGTTAAAAACAATTTTTTTTCCACCAATTATTTTAAAATTGTAAAAAGCGCATGTCCTATAGTTTTCTAGAACTTCGATATTATTTAGGAAAAAAAATATTTTTATTTTAATACAAACATATAAAAATATTATTATAACACAAATATCTTCTCTCTGGCACAAAATTATACAAAAAAAAAATGTTTTTTTTCTTAAATTATTTTTCCAGTATCTACTTGAATGCTGGAACGATTGGGTGTAGTTATATAGATTTCTCTCTTCTTTACGTACATAAAAACACATTTATGTATATCATAACAGCTTAAGTGATAGAAATGATAAAAATAAGAATACGAAAGAAAGCTTCTTTTATTTTATTATTTTCTATGTGCTTACTTCTCGAGATGGCAAAATGAAAAAAAACAACAACAACAACAAAATACAGAAACCGAAGGAAATAATTTAAAAGTTCAAAGTGGAATAAGAAAAACATTTTTTTCGTTTTTCTTTTTTTTTTTATTATATTTTTCTGAACAGAGGAAATATTTTATTTTTATCAGTAGTATATTATTATGAATAAAATATTGAGGGCGTATCTAGAAATATATAAACATTTATATAATGTACCATTTTATAAACATTTCTACTTATTTTTTTCCATTTTTACTGTGTATTTAAATAAATAAATTAATTTCGATAGTTTGTGTAAATTAAGAAGAAAAACGGCAAAAAATCTACTCGTACATACCTAAATTTTAAATTGATTTTTCAATATATATATAATGTACGAGTACATATCTATTTGTAATTGGACATTTATGTATTAACAGCAAAAGCTTTCGAATCTGTAGAAATTAAGCGAACTTAATACAAATATAAATTAATTCGCCTGAATGCAGGCAATTCACAACACATGTTATCAAATTTTCTTTATACCATCAATCATTATTATTTTCATTCATTGTTTAAATATTTATTGATATTAAGTTTAGTTTCTATTAATTATATTTCACATGTACATATATGGCGTTTGAATAGGCAAATCAAATTAAACGTTATTGAGATATTTGCAAATTCGCTATCGAAAATTAGATGTCAGCACATGGATTAAAAATAATTTTGATTTTGTGTTTTCGGTGGCATATTCAATTTTTTTTTTTTTTGTCATTTGGAGCAGTGAAGCTTATTGCAAACTATATGTAAGGTCAAAAGGTGCTTTTATTGTTTCATGAATAATACTTTAAAGCCAATAAGTGGTTGGTTAACAAATTAGTGAAGCAAATATTCAGTAATACAGCAGTACGATGGTTTATGAGATTGCAGATAGTAGCTGCCTTTTTTTATTCGTTCTCGATAGCTGCTATCGAGAACCGTCATTTGGCTACCGGGTGCAAGTAAAAACGCACTAAGCCTACGGACAGGATTCGCGACGGTTCCGTATAAATAAATGTGTTTAGTTTTATCAACTGTCGCCTCGCATCGCTTAATGTGTGCGCTGTGGCGGCAGCTTAAGTGTGACGTTTTAATGAAGATTTATTTGGGCATGACCAATTGTGAAGGGCAACAATCCACCAGTTTTATTAAAATATTTCGACCACTTGATAACACTATGCTTAAGAATCGTACATTTTTTATCATCTGGCTTTTTAAAGTAGCGGAAATCTCTGAGCGAGTATTTATTTTATGTAGTTTAAAAATACTCAGGGTGACGCAAATTTTTTAAATGAGCCTAATTAGATGTATTTTTCATTGCTTAACACGAATTCAACTTTACTTTTGACCAAAAGCTCCGCAATTTATTCGTAACCTGCAAAAACGTCTCAAAAAAGCAGTTTCACGTAATTTGCATCACTAAGTCTGGAAAGAGCCTATCTAGGTGTATTTTTTACCGCTAAATACGAATACAATCTCAATTTTAAATAAAAATCCAGCATTTATTTTTAACCTTTAAAAACTGCTAGAGAAACTCTAATTGAAGTTTTCATAGAGTACAATCATCAATGTCAATGTCATTAGACTTTATCTTAATGTATTTCTATTTGGCATGTTTTAATGTAAAACACTTTATGTAAGCATCTTATATATCTTCAACTATATGGCCTACCTTTAGTGTTATCCAGAAACAATGACGTGCTTGATTAATTTGAGACCCTTGTATCTCACTTTTCGGGATGCTTGATTTAAGTTAGTTCGCTTTCTTTTGTAACTTTTAAATAGTGGTTTTTCAGAATTGCTGGTACAAGTTTGACTAACTCAAATCTTTTATTGTGTCTCCTGTTCATTTTGTCTCTGTTTTACTAAAATAAAAACATTTTAAAAATTTAAATTTATTACGTGTTCTCTCTTGAAAGCTGCACCAATCGCATCGTAACCACTTTTTCCATGAGCAGTAGCATAGAAGTGCTACTATACTTCTATACCAAAATTTACTTTATGGTGCGTGTGGTTAGCTATTTGATACCGGTTTAATATTATTTTGCACTATCTGTCACACAAATCATATTTTTTAGTTCGACAATTTTTTTTAAATCCCTGGAGTAAGCAGGTTTTGAATGATATATAAACCGTAATAGTATCGCGATGTTAAGCAGTTAGATAAAAATATGCAACTTTTTTGCAATAAGCCACAATTTGTCTTGTAATAATAAATAACAATAAATTCAGTGTATTGACGGTTATTATAATGGAATGCTTGAGCTGCGTCTTGTCCTTTGAACGCATAGTTCTCTGAAAAATCAAACATCGCCATAATTTCTCCCCGCGTCGGCCCAGGTCTTTTCCGGGTATGTTCATTTCGGCATGGTAGGTTCACACGGACGCTTAACTTATTAATTCACTTTCACTTAACGCTGCCTGGACATCTATCGTCGACTCACCTCCAAACTTCACAGCAATATTGTTTTTGGTTAATTTATCATAAAAAATCATTGAATTAAGATTTAATACATATTATATTTAATACTCTTTAATATAATTTTTATAATTAAAAAAAATGGTTAACGATTCACTAAAATGAAACTAAGTGAAGATTCACAAAAAAAAACGGGCTTATTATGCTTTCATGTTGTTCAACCAAAAAAAAAACTTCAAAACCAAGAATTTATGTTGAGTGAACGAACTTAGTCACTTCAAAAAAAAAAAAATATAAACGGACTAGACATCCCGAGAATAAATACACAAAAAAAAAGAAATCATAGAAGTAATAAAAAAAAACTCACCACTGGCAGTCCCACACCAAGAGCTCTCGCTGGGTACCTCCTGAAATTTTTAATGTGGTTAACGATTCCCTTTTTTGAAGTAATATAAAGATACGCGAAGTACGATACCGAACCTCTAGGCTATCGAAATTACTTGGTTCCTGATCAAATTTTTTTTTTTTTTTGAACGAACCTCACTAATACAATAATTCGATTGATACTGGTGAATCAGAAATTTAGTAATTAATTACCTAAATAATAATCTAGTACAAAAAAAATTTTTTTCTTTTTTTTTTAATGAAAATTAATTTTCCAAAAAAAATAAATTAGAAAATTAAAAATTAATAAATATACATAATTAAATAATAAATAAGTACAAAAAAAATATAAATACACAAAATAAATTTTTTCTTTGTCGACACTTTGACCTCGCATGGCGGTTGTTTCGCTGGGTAGGGCATCCATTTTGTCTTTTCCACTTAGGATGATGATGCAAAACCTAAACTCAATTCCTCCTGTGTTTTTTTTCTACCACACAAGAACTCCGAAGCTGCTAAGATTGCGTGCAATTGCACCAGACAATTACGGAATCTTCTATCAATGTACTCAGCCACTAAGTCCAACACTCCGCAAATCACACGGACACACGCCCAACTGCTGCACCGCATCAATATCACCAATTACGTTGAATTGGTCGCAAATAATTTGCAATTTATTTAATTTGCTTAAAATTCTTATTTTGATCTCGTCTCTTTTAATATTGGTGACTGTTGAGGTACGTTATCCACTCTTTTACTATTAATTTTTAGTTTGTTTGTTATTTAGAAAAAAAAAAATATTTTCATCTACACAGCCATTTTTCTTGTTATTTTATTTCTTTTTTGGTGTGTTTGGGTGACTTTTATTTTTTAATTTTTATTTTTATTTTTGTTTTTAATCTTCCTTCTTTGCTGCCACAATTATAACTCCCTCTTCATTTCTTGTTTTATCAAAATTAATTTTTTTTTTGTTTTTTTTTGTTTTGTTTTGTTGGTATCAAGTGTATTATCGGTAGCGTCCACTGCACTACAAAACAATCTCTACCGCGTTGAAAGTAAAATCGGATCAACCGGTATTATAGTCAACACGGAAATGCTTCCATCCATAATGAAATACATAAAACATTACAAGAGAGCGCTACAAATCCGGAGCAATCGTCGCATTCATCAAGATGACACTTTGGACTAGGATTATTGCACATGGCTTGTTCCAAACATTCTCTATATCCAAATGTTGAATTATTTGAATTTTGGGTTAGTTGTTTGATATTTATTGCATCTAACATGAGCTTGCAATTTCACTAGCTCCAGCAAGAACACAGTGTTTAGGACCTAATTTATCAAAAATACTAAAATCTATCTCAATATCAGGGTGAGATTGTTTGCAGCAACATCCATGTTTGCACTTTCGTTTTTATTACATTTAATTCTAGAGATATGTTATCCTCTTGTCCAGGCAAATTCTGCTATTGGAATCACTGTTATAAAATTCTTCAACTTTATTAATAGTGATCATTAGTAATGTTTTATCTACCTTAGCGGTAGTATCAGTTAGAATCCTCTCTTAGCTGTATTTTCAGAATGAACTGCAGAGGTTTTAGCCAAAAGTGAGGCGATGTATTTAGCATGAAAAATACATCGGAATAAGCTTGTTCCAGCCTTTTGCGACGCCTTAAGTGATCGCATACTAAGCAAAATTGCTTTTTTGAGAAATTAGGAATGAATTTCCAAACTTTTACTTAAAAGTGAGGTTAAATTCGTGTTGAGCGATGTAAAATACACCGAAATAGGCTCATTACAGCCTTTTATCGCAAACTATAAGGAACAGCTTTTTAAGTAATTTTTTAAAGGTTAGGAATGAACTGCTGAGCTTTTGGTCGAACATAAGGTTGAATTCGTATTCATTTTGTGATTACTTCAACGTATCTATTAAGTTGTTTAATTATAGGAAACGAGAACGTACTATCGTATTCATATGTATTTGTGCAGTATACATTTTTAATGCAACCCCACACAAACTTGTTTAAAATTGATATAAATAAAAATCTTTTTGAAACTCATAATTTTTATTTAGTTAGCTTAATTATTTTGCTTTATAATTCAATAAAAAAAATTTGTTAATTTTAATTCCAGGAAAAAATACAGGTGATTTAATTCTATTCAAAATTATCTGTGCATACAGATTTTTATTCATAATTATTTGTGCACATTAAAAATTAGGATAAAAATATAGTAAATTAATTAAAATTAAATTTTTTTTTTGCTAACTAAATAGTAATTTAGTTAATAAAGATTCGTATGCCCTTATTTAGATTTTATTACTTCTCTTTGATATCTCGCAAGTGGTCCAGATTTGTTGATAAAATCTTCTGGAACCTTATCGCTTATGGTTTAATTAGCACCCTTCTATCAATGTTTGGTCTTACTATATCGTGACTATGATCTTTCGCGTTCATTTAAACTCCCTCAAGTTTAAATCGGAACTCTGCGCTTGTTCTGGTAACTAATTATATTCAAGAAATTTGAAAATTTTTTTAGCAATGATTCTTCTTTATATGGGTAACATTATTGCGCTGAAGAGCAAATTGGGGGCGGACTAATTTACTATCGTTAATGATTGTTACCTCATTCAATAAACCTGGATTGAGCTTTGCTTTGACCTTGAACAGTTTTTAGGGCCGCTTAACCTTTTATTCCTCCCGCAAGAATAACTTTCAGAAGTAGTATTTACCCTATTTAATACTCACAAATAATGTTATCAAAAAACTTCTTCCATATTATCAAATTAACGACAAAATGCACAAATTTAGGCATAGATACTTAGTTCTCTAGAGTTTAATGGACGTATGAATACGATGACGAACACATTTTTTTGAACGGTAAATCATATTGCGTTTGGCTGCATGTTTCATAAACTTCAATTATTCAAGGCCAATGTTCAACTCTGGTTTAATAAATGAGGTTACATTCCTAGTTAATGATAAATTAGTCCGAGTTCAATTTTCCGTCCAGCTTAGTAATGTTCCCTTACCCAACAAGAAACATTGCTGAGAAATTGTTCAAAATTTTAGAATATTAATTGAATATAATTAGTAACCACGACCAAGGTAGAGTTCCGATTTAAACTTGCGAGGATTTAAATGAGAGCGAAAGATCATAGTCACGATATAGTAAGACCAAACATTGATAGAAGGCTGCTAATTAAACCATAAGCGATAAGGTTCCAGGAGATTTTATCAACAAATCTGGACCACTTGCGAAATGTCAAAGAGAAGTAATAAAATCTAAACAAGGGCATACAAATCTTAATTGACTAAATCACTATTTAATTAGCAAAAAAAAAAATTTAATTTTAATTAATTTACTATTTTTTTATCCTAATTTTTAATGTGCACAAATAATTATGAATAAAAATCTGTATGCACAGATAATTTTGAATAGAATTAAATCACCTGTATTTTTTCCTGGAATTAAAATTAACACATTTTTTTTATTGAATTATCAAGCAAAATAATTAAGCTAACTATGTAAAAATTATTAGTTTCAAAAAGATTTTTATTTATATCAATTTTAAACAAGTTTGTGTGGGGTTGCATTAAAAATGTATACTGCACAAATACATATGAATACGATAGTATATTAGAAATGTATATAGTTGCATCATCAGCAAATAGAGCGATTTCACAATTTGAGATTTACTCCAAAAATCTTTTATGTAAATATTAAAAAGCAGCGTATTTGAGGAACACCAAAGGTTGGCGGATAAATTCGAAATTTATCGTTGCCAATTTGGACAAAGGATTGCCTGTCTTATATTTATAGATTAGGCCGTCCAAATAATAATATAAACCTAGTAAGACCATACCGGTCGATTTTTTGAGAGCACTGTTAAATCTGGTGAATTGTAGAGGCACATCTTCGAAAAATGGATACCAAATAATTATGTGGATCTGTATGGCATCTTTTCTATTCTTTGGGATAGGAAAGGTTTTTAAAATTTAAAAAAACACAATTATATCAAGAGAAAAATAAAAAGTGCTTTATTCAAAGTAATGTCCTTCACTAGCTACACATTTCCTCCATCTTTCAGGTAATTTGTGGATGCCGGCCTAATAGAATTTTTTTTTGTTTTGAGGCAAACCATTCAGAGCCCCAATTTTCCACTTCTTCGTACGTTTTGAAGTGCTGCTCGGAAAGTGCGTAGGCCATCGATCGAAGTAAGAGTTAATCTTGCTGGAGCAATGTTTGGTGAATACGGTAGATGGTTTAATATTTCTCAAGCAAGGTCCTTTAACGTGTCTTTAACTGATTTTGAAGTGTGTGCTGGTGCATTATCATGAAGCAAAATTAATTTGCCATGCCTTCTGGCTCATTCAGGTTATTTTACGACCAAAGCGTGGTTCGAATTGGTTATTTGTTGTCGATAGCGATTAGTATCAATGGTATCGCCTGGTTTGTGAAGCTCGTATTAATACACCACACCTTCCTGATCCCATCAAACGAGGAACATTGTCTTTCTTCCGAAATGATTAGGCCTTGCAGTTGATGTTGATGGTTGACCTGGATCAAACCATGATTTTCTACGCTTGGGGTTCTCAAAATAAATCCACTTTTCATCGCCAGTCACGATTCTATGCAAAAAAGACTTTTTTTCGTAACGTTTTGAAACAACATTTCACCCTTTCATTGGTGAGGGCTTATGGATTTCAATATGGCTTGAATTTCACTAGCCGCGTTTGTTGCTAGAGATATTATTGGTGTTTAGAGGTGGGCTTGAACTGTACTTATTCTTAATATACAGTTTTTCAATAAGATTTCGATTGCTTAATTAGTTGTTCAAGTATTTTTTTACTATCGTAGGTTAATTAGTTCAACAATTTTATTGTTCTATTTAGCTCATTACATAACTACTGATTGCGAAAATGATGAGCTCAGCGTCTTCTGACGTCCTGATTCGATGATCTGAGTTTAATTGTTGCAGAGTTTCTATTTTATGGATAGGCACATAGGAGGATTAGCGTCAAGAAATTATGTGAAGAAAATTTGGTCGCCCTTGATGACTAAAATAGCTTGGAATCTGGGGTGGATAAATGGAACAATTACTACTATTTAGACAATGATTGTAAAGGATTTTGCCAGGTTTATTGTTTCTAAGGGAGTTCCAATCGCTACGGCGAACATTAAAATCTTCACAGCAATGAACATTTTCACGATTGCATCATTAAATCATTTTTAAATTCGGTATGATTGGAGTATGAGCAATAGAAAGTGAATAATTTCAGAATGCCATATACGTGGGGCTTTTGATTTGAATACTGGCACATTCGATACATTTCAAATTTAAATTTTGTAGTAAAGTATGAGGAATCTTTTTCTTAATGAAAATTGCGACTTCCCCACCACCTGAATTATTACGATCGTGTCTATAACAGTAATATTCAGAATGAAAAGGTAATGTGAGATTTGCGATGCGTCTCACTGAGCAGAACTAGGTCTATTGAAAAGCTTTCTAGGAAATTAATAAGTTCGTGCTTTTTATGTTTTACGCTGCGAGCATTCCAAGCACAGATATTTAGGTTGTTAGTATACTGCATATTTGATAGCTACCTCTGCAGTAATAACCGAGTTAATAACCGTTTACCGCTTGCAGAATAAAGACGTAAAATATTAGAAAGAATAGCATCGCCACAACTATTAGTAGCACTCATTGCAAACGGATCTAATATAGTTAGGAATATTATTTTATAGGATTTCAGGAAATTGGTCCATTGAAATTTACGAAATTTTGGATGAGTTTATATATGTAGTCTTACTTTGGCAATTTTACAACAACAATGCCGTGTATTTTCATTCCGGAATGAAGAGATTCATTCCGCTGAGAAGAAGGAATAGCAAAATTCTCTTCTTCACATAGTTGTAGTGCTTACCACTAGAGTAACTATGTTAGATATATTTAGTTTTATGAGTTGGTAGTAAATAACAATTTTCAATTTTTCGATAAATCAGAATTTTAAATTTTGTTAATTATCATTTGGAATTAATTATACTTTATTCAATAATTTGTTATCACTATTTAATATTTGTTAAAATTCTAAATAATAAATTATATTTTAGAGCTTGGTACCAACTGTTGAAAGTAAAAAATAAAATTATTCTGAAGAAGAATTGCTCTTACTTTGGGCAAAATTTCATTCCTATCCGGATAGGAATAACTTTTACCAAAGTAAGACGGCAATAGTTTTGATTTTGAATCACCCTTTAAATTTGTCGAAAGGAGAAACTGCTTCTTGATCATTTTTCTCTTTGAATGTTCAATTTGGATAAACTGCTGCTGAAACTATGTTTGGTTTTTAACGTAGATGAATCGCCCTCAGGCCTCGATGAACTTCCAAATTGTACATCCGCCTTAAAAAGGTGAGACGAATTTTCGGTTTCCATCTGATAATTTGATTGCAATAACAAGAACGCGATGCAATGCATTTATTTGTGTAAATAACATTGAGGGGAATTTCAAAGTGTTTAGAGGTAGTGGCGCTTTATAATTGTAATATCAATTTGAAGTATGTATTGGTTAAAGTAAAGGTATATAGAAAATCACCTGTTTTCTTGTTTCATCTCGGGTAGCCGATTGATGTCGTTTTTAATTGATCATTCTGTGTACAAATAAATTGTGTACATAAATAAAATTAAATGGGTTTATGTATGCCCGCAATCTGGATGCCTATTCTTCTGTTGTAAAATTTGTAGTTTTCATATAATTATGAATTAAATATTCATAAAATATTTTATTATGAATCAGATCTTTACGGAGAGTACGACTTTGTGCCATATTGGTGATCGGCAAATAATTCGTACACAAATTTTGTTGTCCGTAAAATACAAAGTCGGTATAACATACCGTATTTTAATTTCGTAGTTATGTGCTTATTCAAATTAACTAAGTTTAATCATTTTATAATGTTTAGATATAATTTCCTCATAGTCATATTGTTTGCTAAATTCAGCTTTCTTTTTGCTTTAAACATTTTCATATTATTGAGTGTTGGTATACATACATATATAAGTGAATTGTGAAATTAAATGTATTATCAAATTATAGTGCTACAATTGTAATTATACATAAGTATTACAGTATAGTGTGATACCGGATGGAATCTGTAAAGTGCTTTATCAAGGTCGTTTGGTAAGTGATTTTATTAATTTTTATTTAGAATTAAAAATTTACCTACGTATTAAATACTTTGATTTGAACGGTAAAATATGTACCATCTACCCTAACTAAATTTTATTTTATTATCAATGTTTGTTATGAATATCTTGTTTTCGTCTAAATAAGCTAAGTAATTATGATCTCATTAAATTTTCTGTTTTGTAAAGGACATAACCAAAGCGGATTCGTATATCCGTTGTACCATCTCTTTTTAGTCACTCCCACGCCGAGTTTAGCTAGCAGCTAAAGCATAAAATCTTTGCTTACGAGATGAAATCAGCATAAATTCTTTGTTAACAATAAGATCGCTGAATAATTAATGACCTTACATTAAAAAGGCCTGAATGGCCAAAATGTGTTCTGTAACGTCAACTGAATATTTAGAATAAATTATTCTCTGAATCTTTGCTTTTCTAATTTTTATGAATAAGAGCTAGTTCAGCATGCTTTTGCCAAATCATCAAATAACAAAGAATATCTTTAGTAATATGGATAAAATCCGTATCACATTGTTAGAATTATTGTTAATTTGCAATATATATGAAGATATTCAACGAATTTTAATTTTATGAATACTATAATAGCAACACTGACTAAAAACGTAGACAAACAAATGAACAAACGGAATTGTATTACACCTAAACCTGTTAATCCTGTTTTGTGAAATCAATTATTCACTTTTTGTCTGACTACGATACATATAATTAATCATAGCGTATATTGAAATTCTTATTTTCTTCTTCTTTACTTTTCCGATTCTGCTGGTTATAATTTCAAAATGTTGATTTCGTCAGTTTCATTTATTGTTTTAATTTTTATCAATGAAAATTCGGTCCGCATACTCCAAACCATTTCAGGGTTCCGAAATCCCTTCTATCAAGTAATATCGTTATCGTGCCGTGCCGTTCTTATGAAAAATGATCTACATAATCGGATCCGGTTTTCTAGCAGTATATCTCTAAATTGGTGGAAGCAGTGGTAAAGATAGAATGCTATATTATTGACCTTTCTTATTTTTAAAGATACTTAAACCCAACACCAAAAGAGTTTTAGTCCTTAAATGAAAAAAGTTTATTAGTTTTCTAAAAATGCTTCTTTTGTAAATGATTTGCATATACTATGTATATACATACAATACTTGAGTATGGACGTAGAAACAACGTAATAAATATATTTGTTTAGCATATAACAACATGGGTACCGCCCCGGTTGCACAGTTGTCAGCATGCTTGCTTTAAGCTCCGGAGGTCCCGGGTTCGATTCCCGGCGGGTGATGATAAAATCACGGCTCGTTAATGTAAGGATCAATGAATTAATCACTCATTATCCGTTGAAAAACTGATTACGAAACTTCACAATGAAGCGGCCAAATCCCTCTATGGGATGTAGCGCCAGCGGAAAAAAAAATAACAACATGGCTTGAAATTTATTAAACTCTTAATTTCTATTAAATACTAAAACTCTTTTCTTAAATTATTGCTACTTAAATTTTAGTGCTTTGAACCTTAACTTTAAATAAATTTTAATTTTCTACATTTTTGGAATAAAAAAAATCGTCAAATGATTTAAATTCTTAACACATTTCAAGACTTTGAAATTCTTAAAGGTCTGTGTATAAGGTAAAAAAATCTTTAAATTTGTTTGTTCGCTTAGTAAATAAAAAGTTTTTAAACTTCGTAAAAGTCTTAAATTGCTTAGAGCCTTAAATCTTTCAAAACATTGTAAACCATACAAATCCGTCGTTTATTTGATAAATTGGTATTTAATTTTTGTAAAAAAATCCTAAACGCTCTAAAAATTTTAGAAAAAAACAATAAAAAAAATCAAGAATTTAAAGAGTTCTAAAGATTTTGAGTTATTTGATTTGAATAATTTAGATTATTTTAACGCAGTTAGATCTGAAAATAAATACAAATAATTTTACTGAAATACGCAGATTTAGGAATTTAGCAAATTTTAAAAATTCCTAGAAATTTTTTCTCAAATTCATTCATTTTTCACACATTTTTTACTCATTATTCACTGATGAATTCATCCTTTACTCACCCGTTATTCACCCATTATTCACTCAGTATTCTCTCACTATTACTCATTCAATAGTTTCTCATTATTCATTCATTATTCATTATTCACAAATTGCTCATTTATTATTTATTAATGAATGGTTCTTATTATTCTTATTCTTATTGAAGGGCCATGTGGGCGTTTGGCTACCTTGCATTGTGACTTAAAAGATCTTTCTTGCTTGGACCTTGCTTAATTATCCGTCCAGTTCAGGTTCTTATTGAACCTGATAATACTGCCGGTCGGTTCGTGATACATACTATATGGGCTCATTGCTCTCCCTCCTAGAAGTTCACTATAGCATGTTCTTCTGCTAGAAAGACGGTAGCAATAGTACCCAAAGACTTCGAGAGGGCAGTCCCCCTCCCGTATATTTCTACCCCTGTCCAGTCTACCTTTTTGATTTTACCCTTACAAGTTGCTGAGAATGGTAAGTCGCCTGTAGGTTACCCAGCTTACTACAGAAAGGCTAACTAAAGCTGGAGTAGGAATAGGTTCCCAACCTATGCGTTTTGTATATAAACAGATATAAAATGAAAATGATGATTTAACAAATACGCGGTATTTACACATGAGATGAACACACTTCTTTCTTTAAAAATTTAATGAAATTTGATTTCATGAAAACAATGTATTTATATAATATATAAAAATTAAAACTCGGGAACATTCAGACGAATATTCGAAATGCAACTACGAGTATTTTTGAAATTTGCTGAAAACAAGAAACACTTCCATAATGTATGTATATGAAAAACACATAAATTAGTTAACATACAATTTAAAATGAAACTTTATTTTAAAGGATATTTACAAAAATTAAATAAATAACGAATTAAAACAAGTTACAACTTTCTTAAAGTGATATATAATTTTTTTCTCGATTTTAAGACCGGTTTCGGACCTTCGTCCTTCTTCAGTTCTTTCATATACGAAATTTTTCATATACATTATTAAATCAGTGATATAAGCCACAGTTTCAAATTCTATTATAAATGGATTATTTCCATCTTTATAAAAACACTTACAGTATACAATTTCTGAAATAAAGTTACAGTATATTTTCATAGTGAAGACGCAGTGAATAATGAGAAAATAATCAGTGAATAATGTTTGAGTAGTGTTGCATTGAATAAAGAGAATCAGTAACGGGTGGAAATCGAGTGAATAATGAAAGAATAATCAGTTAATAATGTTTGAATAACAAGTGAAGAATGAGAATTTATCATTCAGCATTCAACTAATAAATAATATCAGTGAATAATGGGAATATTATCATTTATTATTCACTAATTTTTCACCTTTTTATTCTATATTTACAATAGTCAAAAGAGAATTGGTTTAAGAACTGACAGGTTTCATTCTGGTTTTAACCGTTTTCATTAAATTTATTAGACTTTTCTCTATGGATATTTCACATTACAAAATTTCGGTAAACATTTTAATTTGCATCACTATTTTTCAATCACGTTATACAGCTTACTACAATAATATTATTTGTATACGAGATAGGTGGGTCTCGGCTAGATAAATTAAACAATACGTTATAAATAGGGTTATCAAATTGCTCTGCGGAGCTGTACCAATTTTAGTGATTCGAATCACGCCAAGATCAATTATAGTCTTTCCGCTATTTTTTTAGTTTTTCAGTTATTAATGAAAGTCTGATTTTTTTTTTTGGGACATCGGCTTTTTGTACAGGCCGCCCCCTATTACACTAAAACTAAACACATATGTATTTTCGTAAAGCAATTGTAGCGCTGAGCAATGCCGAGTACTTTAGGCTAGTCGTTATATTACCTAAGAATATTTGGGTGCCTGCAGTCTATACGACTCGAGGTGGGAATTGTTTCCATTGAATGCCATTATTATTTAATATTAAAATTAAAATGGATCCAAAACATCGTCCTTCGCTTGTCCTTTCGATTGATGAGTTTATCATCACAATATGATTTGAATTATGTAGAATTTCCTTCTCTTTATGTTTGTTTGTGTAGGTCCTGTTTAACGGTCATTCTAAAATTGTTATAAGTTTTATAGTTCTGGGACTAACAGCATGCCTTTTTAGTTACAAATTATGGTGATTAACCATTTACTTGGTTCATTGACTCGATTGCGACATTTGAGAATTTCGAATAATTTAACTAAATGTTAAGCTAAAATTAGATACTGAAAAAAACATTTTTAAATAAAATTTTGGAATTTAAATTCAATAACAAAACTCAATTTGATCCAATCCAAAGTGTTTTAGTGAGAGTGTAGGTAACAAAATTAGGTTAGAATATGACATTTGCCCTAAATTAAACAGGACTTGTTTCAAATGTATTGCCTTTCAAGCTGATTTTTAGCTTATCTCCGGTGACCGTTCTACCTATTTAATCCCTTTTGGCTGTGATTAAGAATACCAAAATGATTTCAGAAAACCGAGCAACGAGAGTGGTAAATTAATGGCCAATTTGAATAAACATTTTGCGTCCAAATTGCCTTTTTGAGAAATTTAACAATTTATTTTAATTTTTTTAATTTATTTTCCACAATAAATTTAAAAATCATATTCTTTTTTTTAAATTTTGATGAATCCTCGCAAATTTCAGAAATATTCTAAAAATTAAATGAAACAATTTGAGGATTTATTCAAAATTCGCTTTATCGATCGCTTCATCGTTTATGGATCGGAAATCATCTACAAGCAGGATTAGTATTTAAAAGGATTAAAATCATTATAGTAAATATTATTCCAAAAGGTTAACAAAAATGACAAATTTTAGAAATTTTACAAATTTAAAAAATTGATAAATTTATTGTAATATTAAACTTTATTCTTTTAAATTAGCGCTTTTCCGTTAAATTTCTAAATTTAGATAAATTTAATAAAATTTGAAATTTTAAATAAATTTAGAAAAATCAGAATGTTAAAAACGCATAAAATGTATTCTGTAAATTAAATTAAAATAAAAAACTTAAGCATGATTGTTATTAGCCAAGTTAAATATTATAAAAAGTTGCTAATAATTTTCCAATTTTTCACCCGCTACAAGTTTACAAATGTTTTTTAATTTTATATATTGTTTAAATCTCATCAAATAGTTCAAAGATTTTTTAAACATTTTATAAACTTTAAATCTATAATCCTATAAAACAGCTCTTTTTAATCAAACTTAGTCCTCTGTACCTCAGAATTTTCATTCTGAAGCTAACTCTGAAGCACTGCTCCCCACGACAGCCACATAATATGCTCGAGGTGAGGGCGGAGTTTAATCTTAGCATCGATGTGTTGTACTCTTCGGATAAAGATTCTATGAGAATTTCAAAACAACTGAATTTAGGTTTAGCGGTCAGAATTCACATTCAAATTGTATGCAAATTGCGAATGTTAACCCCAATCAGCATGTGTCATTTTACTTGCATAAACGTATGCGATGAGTCTTTCTACTATATTTGAAAATGTTTTATTTACAAATTACAGTATATAAGCCAGAGGGTATTGACTTAGCGAATTATATTCACTAACTCAAACTCAAAGACCCAAGCAGAAATCTCATTTGTGTGCGTATAATGCTCGCACGAATATTTACGAAGTTAAAAAGTTGATACGAAGTTTTTGAGAGTTGATACACTTTGTAATTTGTATTGACTCTGCGGGAAAGAAAAGGGGGAGGGGATTAATATTTTATACTTTTGCTAGGTACAAATAGTATGTGGTCTATAAAAAGCCGAAAACATTTTATATTTGAGAAAGATGTTCTTGTTGCTCTTGTTACATTTTTACTCATATAGTGGTACCTCGCTTAACGTATATAATTCGTTCCACGATCTTGCTCGTTACGTTTTAAAAAAAACGAAATACATTTATGTATGTATGAATTATATTAAGCACACAATCCTGACCTTCTCCTCTTCTTGTCACTCGTTAAGTGAGTCATTTTTTAAAATTTGCCATGGAAATTCGCTTAACGAGTATAATTCGTTCCAGGATCCGACTCGATAATTTTTTTTTAAATTAAGAAATACATTTTTTTGTATATTATACGTCGCACATTAAGTGAGTCATTTTTTGTAAGTTGTTCTGCTCTTTATGTAAATAATATTTGTGTCCTTGTGTTGTCAAATTAAGCCGCAGGCTCCACTCCTGGCGGTGCTTTTCCGTCAATTCCTTTGTACTCATTAAACGAGGTATAACTGTATTTTGATTTTGCAAGGTTTTTCTAGAGTTCTAATTTTATTTGAGATTTTCGGAATATTAGGAATTTCTTGAGCATATTGCCATTATTCTAGCTTAATCGAGTTTGTTCGATTTATGTCGATATTTTTGATATTTTATAGGATTTATAGGAGATTTTAGCTTATTTAAGGATTGTTTGGCACGAGTTTTGTTTAGAGTTCGATTCTGCATTGTATCCTGTTTTGTGATCTTACAGAGATGAGATTCTAAATTCAAATTATTGGATTTATCTAGATTTCCAAATGGTTAGTGTTAAATAGCGTTGAGTGGCTATTGACATCAAAATTACCACCATTTTATTATTCAATATTTTCGAGATTATTCGACGTTTTGTGAAATTTGCTTGATATTTTTCAAATTAATTGAGATCTTTAGTGGTTTCTCGTTTTTTCAAGATTATTATAAGATTCCAAATTTATTTGGCTTTTCTGGGAATATTTGAAATTTTTTGTGAATATCTGATCTAGAGTATTATAGAAATGTAAGACTATTCGACCATTTCGAGATTATTCGATTATTTCGAAATTTTGCGGGTTTCTCGATATTCCTCGAAATTTACAAGGTTTTTGCACTGCGTCTTGTGACGTACGACTGATAAACTTGGAGGATGTTGAGTTAAATTGATGACATTTTTGGAAATATTTCAAATTTTCTAGGGTTGCTTGTTATCGAGATTATTGTTGAAGACTTGTGGAGATTTTGAGATTAGATGTTTGGTGAATTTTCGAGATTACAGCTACTTACTAAAAATTACTCAAGGTTCCCAGTTGTTATTGGAACAAAAATTTTGAAAACAAAATTATTTTTGACCATTTGCCGTCGTTTAAATAAATAGACTCAAAGAATCGTATTTACCTGTATGTCAGCTAAGCATTGCTACTACAAAGTTTTGATCGAAGTGACCCAAACAACATCATTTCCTTTTATATTATATTTTCACTTGCATGCTCAATTAAAATGGCTTTTTCTGCATTTAAACAGCGACTACATACAAGTTTTGCTTGTGACGAGGTAAAGTGATGAATGAAAATAAAGCGAGAGTTGGTTATTTTTCTGCGAGACTCAACCCATGCTGATTAGGGTTAACGAAAAATTGAATTTAAAATTTGGAAAATCCGAAACCTTTGGAAATTTCGAACAAAAATAAATTGATCACAAGAACATAATGCTCCTTTAAATAATTAAAGCAACAACAAAATCGCCTACAGCCTTTGATAAAAACCCAAGAGAAAATCATAAGAAGGAGCAAAACAAGAAATACAATTTGTAAAATACATCATGATATCCTTCCAAGAACGCAGCATAAAAGATTAAATTAATTTATTTAAATTTTCACCTTTTCTTACAAAAATTAAATTACTTACCTTCTGTTTATTTTCATAAATAAATAATTTGATTCAAAATGGCAACCAGAAATAAATAGAAATTCTAAAAATCATATTTGGAATAATTGATAAGTTGCTGTAAATGCAGCCCCCAGGAATTGTATTATCCGCAATATATATATGCATCTAAAATATTGGATACTACATATGTATATACATAGGTAAATAACAATAAAAAAATATTGATCTCCTTTCTAAAGCTCCAACCGCAAACCATTTTTTTTTTCAATTTAAGTTTCATATTTTTATTTGATTGTTCCAAAAAATATGTAAATGGAATCAAAAAAGTAATGTCCCGTATATACCAAGAATAAAGGCGCATGATCGTTGGTTATAATCATTTCATTTCTTATTTTTCATTTTAGTATTGGATTTTCCAATTTAATATAAAAAAATATTTTTATTCACTCACCCTCCTGCGAAAAAGCTTTCAAAATATACAAAAAAAGCTTCATCTTAACCTTTACCTCTTTCTCCCGAGATATATTCATATTTTTTTTGTTATTGCCTTTTTTTTTTCTGGTAGAATCGGATCTCCATTTCCCAAACCCCTCAATCTGTAGCGTTTTTTTACCTCTCGACAATACAAATACACTATAAAAATAAATAAAAAACCGTCTTCGTTTTTTTTCTTTTTGTTACAATATTATTTGAAATACAAAACCAACAACAACAAAACATTTCCGACTTGATATTTTTGTTGCTGCTTCATTTTGTTGTTGTTGTTTGGTATTATTACTGTAAGCTTTTTCGTTCTCTGATCGAAATTGAAATATACACACAGAATAATAATATTAATGTACATACATAAAGTGTACAAATATACTTACATATAGCGCAAAAGAAATATAAAGAAAATGCTTTTCAAATAGTATTGCCAGCACAAAAAAAAAAAGAAAAAAAGAAGCTTTCTGTATTTTATGTACGAGTACATACATAAATGTACTTATATACGGTTCGTTTTGTATTTCAAATAAAAATGAGATAGAAATATGAATTACCGTTATGTGTGATTGTGATTGGTAGAATTGGGTTTTTCCTTTTTTGCTAAAAATAATAATTTTTCCAATTTTTTTTTTATTTTTATTCAAAATATTTTATTTTCGAAGCGCATGTGTAGCTTTTTTATGTCTCCTCCAGTTTTTTTTTTCTGTGCTGTTCGTGTCGAGAATTTTTTTCTTTTGCTAAAACTCACAGAAAAGCTTATAAACCAAAAAAAAAAAAAGAAGAATAAAAGTTTCTGTGAATTTATTTTTCGATTTTTTTTTTTTTTTTGGCAGATGAATATATTTATGGTATGTACGTATGTATATGTATGTATACAGATAAGAGAAAGCGTATCTATTTAAAGTAGAATAGTTTTATATAAAATTTTTTTTTCCTATATACGAGTGCATACATAGTAGAAAAGCACAAATGTACACTCCTATGTATATGTATGTACATAACATATATACATGGACGATTCAATATGGTATTTCAAAAACTACAAATCCTATTTCAAAAGTTTTTTTTTCTTGTTTTCATTTGATTTTTTAATTTCGTTTATGTATTTTTAATTAAAAAATTGGAAAGCTTGTCACGTCTTGAATACAGTGCACAGTATGGTTGATTTAGAAAAGTTTTTTGAATTTTTTCGAAAAATGCATTTCGATGAAAGATTGATATTTTTCAATTCACTTCTACGCTCCTAGAAATGGAAAAAAATGTATTGACCCATTGAAGACAATAAAAATTAATAGGTTCATATGTAGGTACACACCCGTGAAAGTAAAACTTGTAATTCGGGGCCATCTAATTGGATACGAACGCGATTTTGATAGTTTCCTGATCTTAAACGTGCATCTTTTAATTTGACGGGAATACTAAATTATAGATTCAAATTTAAAATTAAAATATTTGGATTAAGAAATATTTTTCAAAACGTTTGCACAAATTAATTTTTGTTTTTCCATTTTGTTAATTTACATTATATTTGAGTGTTCATATTTGAGGTTTGAAATTCGATACAAAATTTTTAACGGCAAAAATTAATTATTGGAATACTTCCGTTATGTTAAAATAAAAATAAATGTTGCGGTTAGTAATGGAAAATAATGTCCGATAAGAGAACTCCTCTGCATTGGCCTTTGGGGTCGACACCTTTCTAAAGTGGTCCGACCGGTCAGAGGTGAAAACTTATTTTTTTTTATTTTCATCTATTTAAAATAATACTATTACTACTTCAGTCATAGTTGTTAACGTTTCTTGTTCCATTAAAATCCATTCATTCGTTGTTGAGTTTAACTAAAACAACAAAACACGGCGAAAATAAACTGGCCAACATCTTGATAATTTTTGAAAATTTACAGCTCACCGCTCACACGAAATTTACCAGAATTTTTCATTTTCATTATCTTTCTAGTATCCACCCTCTCTAGGCTCTTTCTCTTTTCGTGCAATGCGGAAGAAACGGAGCGAAATGGTTTTGACTTTAAAGTCAGACAGTCGCATTTATTTTGTATTTTCTTTAAAAATTTAAATTATTTGTTTTGTATTAAGTAAGGAAATCGAAATTTATTAAACCAGGAAGATTTGTGATGTCGCATTCATCACCGTTATCTAAGGTTAATGGATAATGGCCGAAATGTATAGCGGCTGTGCTAATCTTGGCTGAAAAAAAAGCAGTTCAGGAAATAGGGATTCGAGTTTTTACTCCTAAATATGGTGAACGATTAACTCAGGACGAAGTGCAGCGGTTGTGCTCGTGCTCCAATATTAGCAGTTCATTTTGCATGTTATTTTAAGTTGGTCGATTATATACACTCTATGACGAATGAGCTTCTGCTCAAAATGGGGTGTACCAAAATTTGTGTAATAAATAATCTTTGTTTTCTCTCCTTGCGGAAGCAACATAATTAATTTATTGATGTTACAAACTCATCAAAAGACTGAATTCTAAGTTTTAATAGTCTCAGTTGCGTATTGACGTTTGTTGATATTGGTCTGACAATTTGATACAAGCTGAAGTTTCATTTGCTCGCGACTCAATTTCAATTCAAAAATATTATTTTTTTGAAATTATCGAAGTAACTGTTACGGCCCCGGGAATTGCAGTCAAAAGCATTTCAGCCAGAAACAGAAAGGAATTTCAGTGAAAAATTAAAACGTAACTCAGTCAAAACTGTTTTAGACTGAAATGCCTTTTCAGAAGGTAGTTCAATCAAAAAACTAAAAAGGCATTCAAGTCAAAACTTTTGTGACTGGAATTCCTTTTGGATTTGTGACTGGAATTCCTTTTGAGAAAGAGAATCAGTCAAACAACTAAAAGGATTTCCAGGCAAAATTGTTCTCCGGGAAAATAGTCAAAAACAATTCAGTCAAAAACCGAAAGGTATTTCAGTCATAAAATTGCCCGTTATTATGACTAAAACTCCTTTTAAAAAGGAACTTCAGTTCAAAATAATTATTTAAATAAATTTTTTTTTTTTAAATACCACGTTTTTAAAACGGACTAAAAAGTATAAAATAATTTCTCCTAGCCACATACAGATTTATAACCCCATACAGATTCCTAACCCCATACAGGTGGAAAAATTATCCACGTGCGGTGACTTTTAATAATGACCGTTTTAGATTCGATTACATTTGTCTTAGTCTCACTTAAACCGGAAACTGATATGGTACTGATTGTATTTCTGCTAAAATTTATTTTGTTTACAAAATCGGTACAAAATGTGTTGTTTCACCGGATCCCATAATCGGTAACCATTCAATCCATATCGTACAAATATGAATTTACTACTCCGACTGTCCAGTTTCTTCAGATTTCCTAGAATTTTAGTGTATGCTTATTTTTTAAAAATGTCGACAGGTTGAGTTTTCTTAATTTAGTTTTCTACAGAAGATGTATCCATTAATTCAGTCGGACTTTGATTTAACAGAATACACTTTGAAGTATGAAGTGCTTCTCCCCATATAGTTATTCTTATTTAATTTTGAATCAAAAATTAGTGATCTTGCTTTGTCCATCAATGTACTGTTCAAACATTCCGCTTTCCCGTTTAATTGAGGAGTATGAATGACTAATTGTATATAATCAAGTAGTATACCTGGGACCATAAAGGCTTTCACAGATTGAATGAAAGGCATCTAAATCCTTGCTCTTGATGTGGAATCCTTCAGTTAATTTTGAGAGATGTTTCATATTTTTGGTGCTAAGATGGCATAGTGTACGATGCCATTCCATTGATTTCGACTTCTTTTCTGACATCAATACTGTTTGCTGATTTTGATCCTTTACATATATAATCCGTTGTTTTGTTTTATCCTCTGAAGAACAAGATCGTCGTCTTTCGTAATTAGAACAACATTTTTCGAGAATCGCACTTCTCCTCCGTTCTCTGATATAGCGACAGAAAGTATAAACTTTTGGTTAAATTAGGAGCATGCAAAACATCATTTAACACTAAATTTTCATTTTCAACGGTCCCCATTTCTAATGACTCCAATGATCTCACCTCTCCTCATAACTGCAATATCCTGCTTCTGCATTTTCATCAACCGTAACAAACCGACATTATTTGTCATAAATGAACAGCAGCTTGACCTCCTAGTTGAAGCTATTCAGTTCGATAATAATTAAAGCCATACAGGTTTTTAACGCAACAACACACAAACTCTTTGACTCGCAATTTTAACAGCAAAACTCTCGACCTATCTTTAGAGGTATCAAGAACCGCAATCGAAGCAATTTGAAATTTTAGATTTTTGTAGCTCAGAATTTGCTGATAACATTCAAAAAAATCGAATTTTCAATGAAATTTATGGAAACAATCAAGTAATCCAAATGCGCGTTGGCACAATAACGATAGATCCCGAGACCTATCTTTAGATATATCAAGATCCGCAATTCCTATTGAAGCGTCTCTTGTCATTTTTGCTTCTCCTTATCTAGGCGTCGCTTGCTTTGGGTGGCTGTCTCCTTGACTGTCGTAGAAATTGCCACTAATGTACTAATCTATTAATATTTTTTTTTTATTTGTTCTTGCTTGTCAAATAAATATTGTACATAGAACTACTGAGATTTATTTTTTATTAAAACCATAAACATAGTCAACTACTATACATTTGGATATATGTATGTTTCAAGTCTCTAGCTCCGAGCGTTTCCCAAACTATGTTCCGCGGAATACTAATGTTCCGTAGACGATAAACAGGTGTTGCGTGAAAAATTCTAAATTTACTAAAAAAGACCAAGATATACGCTACATGTGCCATTAAAAGTCACTGCGTTTTGCATAGACAGGCATTAATAATAAAAAAAATGTCACCCTATTTAAAAAATATTTTGGATGTAGACGTAAAAATTATTAATTATGTAAAATCACGACTACTTCAATCCAGATTATTTAACATTATATGCGATGAACTGGTTTGATCTCGAAAGTAATTTTAGAACAATTTTGCATGACTTAAATATTTTCCAAAGTCCACTGAGGATAACTCTTGGATTAAGAACCCATTTGTAATAACATAAAAGCCAATGGTTTCCAGCGCAAGTGATTCAGAAAACCAAATTGATTTAATTGCTGACTCTGGTTTAAAACAAAAATACAACGAACTTCAGATTTTCAAATTATGCTTCAACAAAATCATAGTACAGAAACCGTTTGAACGCTAGACCAGATACAAGAATTCAGCTTTGTAATATTGAACCTGATAATCAAAGAATTTGTAACTTCCAAGAAGCAAAAACATCCGAGTCATTAAAAATCTAATTTATTTTATTATTTTCATGTTTTTTATATCTATAAACAATTGAATTTTAGAAAAATATACTTTTCATTTTGTGTATAATTGTTATATGTTTGTAGGTCTCAAAAATATAAGCTTTTTTCTATATAAAAAAACAAAAGTGTTCCTGCAGTATTTTTATTTATGCGAGGTGTTCCTCGCTCCAAAAAGTTTGGGAAACGCTAGCTCATCGGAAATTAGAATTAGAATTAGTATTGTAGGGTCATGTGGCCGTTTAGCCACCTCGCACTGCGACCTAAAAAATCTTTTGTGCTCCAAGCCCTGCTTAATTATTCGTCCAGTTAATATTCAGGTTCTTAATGAACCTGATAATACTGCCGGCCGGTACGTGATACATACTATCTGGGCTCACTGCTCTCCTTCCTAGATGTTTACTATATAATTTACTTCTGCTACAAAAGCAGTAGCTTTGGGCCGCAAGGACTCCGAGAGGGCAGTCCCACTCTCGTATATTCCTGCCCTGCCTCGTCTACCGTTTTGATTTTACTCTTGCGAGTTGCTGGGAATAGAAAGTCGCCTGTAGATCACCCAGCTTTACTACAGGAAGGCTAAATAAAACTGGAGGGTGCCAGGTATCCAGAGTCCGCTTATTTGGACTGATTAACCTATCGGCCATTCATCCTTCGGCATATGCTGTTCCACCTTAGTTGAGGATTTTTTGTCAAGGTTTTCTCCTTTAGTGCCGTACTTTAGCCTGTCCCAAAAGGCCACATTTTGCCTAATGGTTCCAGTTACCAGTGGTTGCCGCTGGAAGGTCATCGGGAAGTTAGTTTAAAATCGATTGCAAAATTTGCACCGAACAGATAAACAGACAGACAAGAAAGCGGGTTAATAAAAACGTAGTAAAAAAAGGTATTTCGGTCAGAAAACAGTTTGACTGAAATACCCTTTCTGTAATTGGACTGAACAACCTTCTTGAAAAGTATTTTAGTTATAAATTTTTGGATTGGAATATCTTTTGTTTGGTTGGTGTTTTGACTGAAATGCCTTCGTAGACCTGTACGTTGGCTCCGGGGCCCCAGTCAAAAGCAGTTCAGCCAAAAACAGAAAGGAGATTCAGTCAAAAATTAAAAGGTAACTTGGTCAAAATATTTTTAGACTGAAATGCCTTTTCAGAAGGAAGTTCATTCAAAAAATTAAAAAGGCATTCAAGTCAAAACATTTTTGACTAATTTCTTTTGGTTTTGTGACTGAATGAGGTTCAGCCAAACAACTAGAAAGCCAACGTATAGGTCTATGAAGTCATTTCAAACAAAAACGCCAGTCAAACAAAAGGTATTGGAGTTCAAAATTTGTGACTAAATACCTTTCAAGAAGGTTATTCAGTTCAAAATCACACAAGGCATTTCAATCAAACTGTTTTCTGACCAAAATTCCTTTTTTTTGGACTGAAGTTAATTTTTAAAAGGAGTTTTAGTCATATTATTTGTATGGGAAATTTTATGACTGAAATGTCTTCGTTTATTGTAAAAATCAGAGGTGTACATTTGTACACTTATGCGCAAGTACATTTAAAATTATCCGGAAGTGTAATTCTAAATCATATAATACGATTGCTCAAGATTTTTTAGATTATCTACTAGTGGCTGCCGACTTAAAATTTCCACGCATGCAATAAATCAAATTTTCAGAAACAATATGTAAGATTTTCAACAAATATAACATTTATTATTGTTAAGGTTCGAGCGAAAGTCCAAACTATACTCCTATAGTCTGAAACAGACACCATTACTTTGAAGCCTTTAAAAGCAACAAGAACTTCATTTTAATTTCATTTACTATGGTTACCTCTGGGCATCGATTATGTATGTCACGTAATTCGAGCTACAACCTACAAGTTTCGAAACATAATCTACATAACCCCGATTTTTAGAATTCAAGTTTATTCGAGTTTCTCAAATTGTGATGCTATTATTCGATATTTTATGTGATATTTCGAGTGTATTAAAGATTTTCGATATTATTCGCGTTTAGTTTACATTGAATGAAACGAAGCTTTCAGTTAGCTGAAATTTTCAAAATTTATGATTTTAGGACTAAATTACATTTCTGAGTTTGAAACCAATTAGTTTCTTACCGTTAGCATTGAATTATCATCCCCAAGCTATCTCCAACGAAAGGGGTTGCAGTGGTGGTACCTAAAAATTTAATTTCTACCAGTTCTTTGAAAGTTCTTGAGGAATACTTCATTTTAATGCCAAAAGATTTTTTCTTATGGGGCTATTTAAATGAACGGGTGTTTTTAGAACGTGGACAACCCACAGAATTTGAATGATTTCGAACCATCAAATCCGAATATCTAATTTAGCGTAATTTCTTTACTGGACTGGCTAACCCAAAAGTTCCTCCCCCCTCCTTCTTTCTTTGCTGATAAATAATTTCGATTTTCTACTCATCAGAAATTTTAATATTTTAGCAGATTTACTAATTCCATAATTATCAACATTCCAATATTCCTAAATTGAAAAATGACTTTAACAAATTAAAATACAAGCGCTTTAATTATGCGTGTACCAGAAACACAAATTAAAAACAATCCTAATTTATGCCACCATAATTGCAGGTTATTGTTAAATTTCTTTCTAGTAAAACTTTGCTGTAACGAAACGATCAAATTTCCCTAATACCCGAACCTTAAAGCACTGAAACAGTTCTACGTTAAAAGGTCGTATCTCACGTGCTGTCGCTTTTTTTTTATTTAAACAAATTCTCAATTCATTTAAATATATATTTTATTTCATACTATACAGAAATTCAAGGTTTACGTGACTGATTTCAGTCCAGAAAACGAATCATTACGGTACAGAAAAACACGGCTCCTTCGTCGCCTCGTCCATAAACATCGAACACCTACTATAACAACTCATTTATCGTCCTTGTGACATAAATAGCTATTGGTCCAAAAAAAAATAAATAACTCGGGAATCGTATGATGCGAATGTACAGTAAATGAATTTGATAAGAGATAGCGTTGTTAAAATGTCAAGTTTTCATTTTCTGCATGTTGTATAAAACATACATAATGTATAAAATGACCTTTTGTAAAGTACACACTATTCACTGTCTAAACTTAAGAGTGTAATTTACTCGTCCAGTAAAAATGTACCTAGAAGTCGTCCTAAGGAAAAATGGTTTTGAATATTGGCATGCATCTGGTTTTACCAACAAATAGAACACAAAAATAAAAAGATTCGAACACAGTCGACGCATGTGCCCTTCCGAGAGGGTGTTAAAGGAGGTAAAAATTGTTTTGCTTTTAAATATAAATAAAAATTTGAGGTATAAGGTCTTGAAATAAAAATTGTAGCTAAGGAAATTACAAATATTTTGATTGATTTTTTAATTTTTTACGATTGCAAAACAGGAAGTTTCTGTCTTTCCTGCTTGTGATAAAAAAGGGCTCAGGAGAAAATATTCAGTGTATTCCACACTGCCATATTAAAGGGGGTTATAGAGTAGAAAATTTAAGTAACAAATGCTACCTGCTTAGTAGGTTTTTTCGAATTTTGTTATCCTTTTGGCAAACACTTATTTCATTACTTTAAAAATATCCGAAAAAATAAAAACCAAATGAAACGATTTCTGTGGCATTTAGGAAGTGCTTTTTCTTTTAAACTCATGTTTAACAAGGATTTGGCAAAAAATGTAAATCACCTTTATTTATCCCAGAAGCAAGGTCCTTTCCTAAGTCTGTGTATTACAGTGTAAAATATAGAAAACTTACCTTTCGAGTGAATAAATCGTATCACTAACTAGAAATAAAGAAATGATAAGTCAACTTAAATGATTGTTATAAAGATGGCAAAAATCCATTTTTATTTTGGTACGCTGTGGCTTTTATCACTGTTTTATTATTAAACGATCAAAAACAATATTTGTTTTTTAAATTGTTAAAACATTTATTTTTCTACAAGATAAATAAACAATTTAAATTTAAAACTAATTTTGAGAAGAACTTTCTTGTAGTGATAATTTTTTATTTTTTATTATTAAATTTATGGAAAACCTGGTTTCGGAAATTCTTCCTTCATCAGTTTCTTCAACTAAACTAATTGCAATATAGTGGTTTCCTTAGTTTATACTTAAATGACTATAATTTCCATAGGTACAACTTTTATTCAAGGACTGTGTTTGTGACAGTTCCAATTTTTATTTAAACAAATGTACCACCTTTCCCCCTCCCCCTCCCACCGTTTGTTGTTGTAATGTTCTATTTGAGGGTTAAAGAACATGTGCGCCAGGTATCAAAACTGTGTCATTTGTTTTTTTTTTAAAACCCTTTGTGCACTACAACTATTAATGTACCAAAGTACAATAATTTCTCACATTTCTAACACATTCATTTTGATTGCTGCCAACAGATTTTTTTTTCCTTATGATAAAATCTTTAAATTTAGAGTACCTAAGGCCTTTTGAAGTTTTCAAGAAACATTAATTCTCTTTGACATTTTATGCTAGTAGTATGCTATTGTGATCATCCCTCCATATAATCCCCAATAAATTAGAACATCTCTCTAGGAATGGATCACTGTGTGGTTTTCAATAAGTCTTTTAAAGCGTAGGTGGTATATTTTATACTGTTTTTTTTTTTGAAATGTTAATTACAGCATAAAGATGACAATTTTCTAAATAGTCAGTGGTTTTCTATTCGAGCTCTTCGAAAATTGAATTTCATTGAGAACCGGTCATTTCTTTTAGCGGTCAGCAGTACGACGTCTCCTTATCGTTATGTATTCAACAATTATTTGCCCTTAAAAATTACCTGCTTCATCTTCACAAAAATGTTATCTGCCATCAATCCAAATTAAAATCAATTCTCAAAAAAACAAATAAAATTATAAATGATAAAGTTTATTTTATTAATCCACTCCAGTGAATTAAAAATTACTTTTTTTATTTTATTTAATTTTTAGTCATTTATTTATTGTTGTTTGTTTTCGAAAACAAAAAAAAATCAAATGAAATGGAATAAATAAATCCCTTTTTTTGTATGGTATGTACCAATCTATATCCTTTTCAGTTTCAAAATATCGAGAGAGAGAACAGAATTTAAATTAATTTCCATTTTCACGCAGGAATAAAAATACAAAATTCTTTGGTTATATCATTTCATTGATGTTGTTGAAACAATATAAATAAAATATATTTTGTTTACAATTGGGATTTTTGTTTGTATTTTTTTAAATTAATTTCTTTTTTTATCATCAATATTCCTCCGCAATCTGTCAAATAATTTTTTTTGTTTAAATAAACAGATTTTCCAAACCATTTAATATTTTCTTTTTCGGTTTATCATTTTTTGTTTTATTTTTTTTTGTAATCCTTATTTTACTTTATCTGAACATTTTATAAAATTGTTGGTATTAATATTCAAAATTATTATATAGTAAATCCTTTCAAATTAGAAGACTAAATCAAATAAACAAATTATAGGCACTTATGTAGTTTGATCTCGTATCATTTTCAATTATCGACTACCATTCATTAATTGAAAAGTAGTTATGTGTACTTCAAAGCTTCCCACCAAATGGTAAAATGGTTATAGCTACGAAATTTGGATCAGGAGGAACTGCATTCAAATACCGATAAAGGGCTGTGTATGCAAAAAGGATTTCTCGTCTTCTGATTTCGATCCGAATCCAAGGGCCGACCCATTTTTCACGTCAGTTCTACAGGCTGGCATCAAGGAATGAAATGTGCCGGTAGTCTACGCAAGACGACTCTGTAGCATATATAAAACAAACAAATAAACAGCTTATCTTATTTTAATTAGTCTAGGTCTTAATGCATATTTTCGACAAATTTTCAAAATAAATTGAGCAATGCACTTCGATGAAAAAAGTCAACTGTAAAGCGGTAGTTATTTATGCGTCCAGGTGAAAATAAGTGTGAGATCTTCCGAAATATGTAGTTATTCCATTTTAAGGCATGCGGCTCGCGAGCCGAATCACTATTGCACTATTTGGTAGAACTAAATTTGGAAAATATTAAAAAACATGTTCTTACAAAATCGAATTGTCACACACACACTACGCATATCTACAACAACCGAAATTTCTAGAAAACGGTTTCCGGCCCGCCAGAATATATTAAAAACTTCGTATTTGGCCCGCTTCCAAAAAACAATGTTAGTTAGATTTGCCAGCTTAAATCGACAAATTTAATCGACAATTTATTTCAACTGTGGAATTATATTAATAAACTACAATAGCTGGGACATCAGGCATTGCTCGGAAACAAACATTTTAGGTGGTATTTGCATTTATATACCTGATAAACAATAAAAATAATTAAAACGAAACCAAATAATGTATACTGAGAAGAACACTTAACTCGACCCAAGCAAATAACTCGAAAATTAAAATTGCAACCAAAAGCAACCCAAAGCAAAGTTATTTGGCTTAAGATCAAATAACTTTCTTTTGGATCACTTTTGGCTGGAATGCTTAAATTTCGTCTTTCGGGTAATTTCTATAGCTAAATACTAATCCCTGTAAAGTATTTAAACAACCTAGTTCGTTTTAAATTTTTTCAATCTCAATGACGGGGTGCTACGTAATTAAATAATTTTAATGACCTATATGATTAGGGGCGGAATAATGTCTAGGCAAACTAGGCACTTACCTAGAGCCCGTGAATTTTAGTGCGATAGAGTTAGTGGGATAGATTTTAGTTTTTCACACTGGGCCTATATTCTTGAATTCAATCGAAAAAGTTGCGCGTCGCTTTAGTATTCAACTAAAAAGTTAGTGATGACTTTTATCGGGTAAATTTGAAGTATGCAGCCCTTGGAATGTTTTTTTCAGTTGTCTATCATATGATGGAACAGCTCGTTTGGATTCCTGGAACTTTTCTTTTTTATTCTTTCCTAAGTTTTGTCCATAAGTTATCTCGATTGGGTCAGGGATCTGACGCCCAAAGCATTAATTTTATGATTCGTAAACAAACGTTTCACTAAGTTTGCAGTGGTTTTAGGATCGTTATGCTGTTAAAAAATAAATGAATCCGGCATGCTTTCGAAGGAATAAGGCTTCATCTCAATCTTTCGTTTTAAATTTTGTTTAGAAACAATTCACTTTGTGCATGTAATGGACCCACGTAACTCAGAGTCAACCAGCTGACGTCTAATATGCCTGTTCGGCCAACTTTGCGCAATTTGAGGTGATATGGCTTCATTTATTTTCTTGTTCAATAAAGGATCACACTTAATTCTACTTTACTTTTTCGTTGTTTTTGGAGCTCATTCTTTTCTGGAGCCGTTTCGGAGATCTCCAGTACCATTATAGGTGTTAGTAGCACCACAAACCACTTTCTTTGAATCTGCTGCAAGTGTTGTATTTCGTTAAATAAATTTAAAAAATTAAGTTTTATCTGTAGCGCTGCAATGCAACCAATTAAGTTTCAGAAATGTTAAAAAGTGAACAAAAACTAACAAAACAAAATTGAAAACAAATTGCGGTAAAATTAAATTCCCATTGAGATTAAAGTTACTGTTAAAAAATATCTAATATTATCGTTTTTCTTTGTTTTTCATTTTGTGGCCATCTCAATTGCCTTTTTTGCCTTTTAACGCAAAACTACTATGTTCGGTTCACCTTAAGTGCCGCAAGAGTCAGCTTTCTTTTAAGCCAAAGGGTGTAACTATCTAACCTGCACTGGAACTTGAATTATTGACTCAATTTAGAGGTGGCGATTGCGAATTCCTAAATCGAGATAAAGTAATCACTTTTCTGTTCAATTCATATTTAGTTGTTACTAAATTATACCGAAAAAATTAAAATTATCCAAAACCAACTCGAAATAAAAAAAAATGAAGTTTGTTTAGGTGCAGATTTTTTTACTAACCCTAGGAGAGTATACGCCTGCTCTACTCCATCAAGAGCGCCGGGAGGAAATAATTTAATTTTTCGTGTACTTAATGGCAGAGAGTGTCATTTCTTCGCTGAAAACAGTAAAGAAAACTGCTACTTTTCTCCTTAGCAACATATTTCTTCACTATAAACAATTTTCTTCATCACAGAGAGAAATCATATCTCGTATTATGAATAAGGGTGTATAAATTATGAATAAAACTTTTTGATTTGGCACCGTGAATGACCATTTCAGGACTTATTCATCTATTATGAATTATATTCATAATGTTTTAAAAATAATATGTATGTTTAGTTATTCATGTTTAATGTAAGGTCTACTCATCAGGTAGCTACCAAAAATACAATTTTCGCTTAATACCTTAAGTATCAAGCAGAACGCAGTGACTTAGCGAATTATATTCACTAAAATCAAAAAAATCCAAGGAAAAATCTCATGAATAAAAATAAGAAAGTCATGTATATTGTATATAAGTAGATAGTTCATAATACAGGCTGTATTATGAACTATAGACTTGGTTAAAATTTTTATTTATTTATTTTAAAGTTATGAGCGAATGGATTAGATTATGAATAAGTATTCACTGACATTTATTCATGGTTCATGATTGTTATTCTTAAATAATGAATTTTATTCACAAAAAGATAAAAATATTCATTTCATTCATTTATGAATTGGTATGCATGATCCATGCAATGTTTTTTCTCTCTGTGAGAAACGCTTCTTTTCCAAATGATTTTTGAATTTTTGACTTGTTTTTTTTATTTTTACCTGATTTGTCATCAAATACACGAAAAAATAGCATGTTCTACACGTAAGAAAAGTGGTTTTCCATGCTCGTAAAATTGTTAATCCACTCGCTCACTAGCGCTCGCTCGTGAATTAAACAATTACACTCGCTGGAAAACTATCAATTTTCTTTACTTGTAGAACAATCTACTATTTTTCGGTTAAAAATCAATGATAAATTTAATGGAATTATTCATTTTCATACCTATTGAAAGATATTACAGTCATTTCACAAAGCTAATTCATGTGTTGGTAATCGCAGTTATTTCAATTTCCATAACTGCCGGTATGTGCCGAGAACTCCATCTATATTAATACGGGAGTTTCCCCCGTAAACTGGGGAAACTCCTTGTGGCCGGTTCTGAGAGAGTATAGAAAATGTTTTTGACTACAAAGCTTTAGAGAATCATAATTTTATAATTTTTGTGGATTCCGCAATATTGTGAGTTTTTTAAGAGCAACACTACAATAAAAATGTTCTGTTTTCTTTGCGGTTCATACTAGAATTCAAAGTATCAGAAATGATTCTTTGTCAAGATCCATGAAATAGATGAATACTTCTGAAAGTATCCAAATTCCCGAGAATTCTCGAGATACAAAAATTTTAAAACTCCAAATTCTCGAGGAACTTCGTCGGGAAACAAAATTCTTGGTTTCTTATAAAATTCTAGGAAAATCGAAATCTATAAGTGAAATGCTAGCATTATTATAAAAACGTTTGTTTCATTTTAACAGCCATAACCTAAAATTTTAATTTTTTACAATACTTATTGCAATTGCAACCTGTTATGGGGTTACTTTTATACTGCCAATATGCCAAAGATTATAAATTTTTAAAAGAAATCAACAATAAAATGTAAAATTTTGGTTTTGTTAGGATTTTTGATCCCTTTTGGCTCGTATTAAAATCATCTAAGACGCTTTTTTCAGTTGGACAATCAATGCTGAAACATCGCACCCTAAAAAAGGTTTAAACAGAATATATCTGCTGCGTTCCCCGTTTTAAATCAATTCCACACTGCCTGTTTCACAAAACATAGTGCATCCGTTCTATTCGTCAAACTATTTTCTAATCAGCAGATATTTTAAAAACATTGACTTTTGTGAGTTTTGCTTCTTGAGTTGTTTGCCGTATATATATCTTCTACGCCTCAAGGCCCGCAACATTAATAACGTTGAAGAAGGAAGTGAGGCCGATGCGTTTTTTTTTTTGGTTCTAAAACTGACTGTTGTTTGTATTCAGTCGAAAAAATTATCATGCGAAAAATGAGACGTTCTTACCTTGCTAAAGGAGACATGCGACTACGTAGTCAACAATGCAGAAAACAACCGTTCTACTTCGGGCTAAGATTTTCCTCTCCTTTCCTTAAACATATTTTGATCCGCCGTCTTTTAATTTCTGAGAGATATGTTTGTAAGAAAAAAACCAAGGTGATCTTGGTAGGCCACCAATTGGCAAAAAATTTACTTTCGTATATTTTTGGAGCAGCAAAATTTTCATGTTTTTTTTTGGATTAGTAAAGAATTCACAAAAAATTGCAAGTTAATCCGATGGCGTTTAGTGCTACTGCCTTCAAAATCATTTCATTTGTATTTAGGCCAGGTTTTAAAAAGTCGACCTAACCGATTTCAAATTTTGATATTTTTCGTGTCTCGACAAAGAAATCGGAACCATGGTTTTGTGAAATTGAAGGTGAATAATGAAAATAGAAGGTGAAAATAATCTTTTGTTTTTGTTTACTGTCAAAATTTACCCTTAGAAACTTGATATATTTTAGAATAAAAATCATTAAAAAAAACAATCTTTATTTTTGTCACGTGACTGAAATTTTGTTTTTTTGTCGTCTTACGTTTTTTTTTTTCGTGCAGTCAGTACATTTTTCACAATGGAATAGAAGCATACACCAGGCATAATCTTATAGTAGTAAAATTAGAAAATTTCGAAGATATTCCGAAAACGGACGGTGCAAATATTATTATTTTGTAATATTATTAATTTGCAAATATTACAAAATAAATCGCTCATAAAATTAGAGCCCTGATCGGTTATCACAGATTCGAGTGTACCAAATTTGCATAAGAAATGTTCAGTAAAGGCTCTAGTTGCCGTTTAACTTTCTTGATTTCGCATTGGGACTGCCAACGAATATTTAGTCAAATCGTCTTGCATATAGATAAAATGTATTTAAGATCTTCCTATGTTACATGTAATGGGCCTACAATATCGAGAAAGATCTTTTCAAAAAGCACCATGGCCCTTTATTTTTTTGGCAAATTTTACAACTTCGAATATATTTTTTATTCTGCTTAACATTTTAGGAAAAATATAGTAACGCCTAAGACGATTTATTGTTCTTATGATACCTTGATGTCCACCCAATGGACTATTATGGAACTCGTGAATTATCTTATTAATTACAGCTTCGTCAGATAAAAATATAATTTTATTGCAAGGTGACTCAACAGGTGGGCTAGATGTGTCAGTTTGATTATGTATAGTTGTATATTGAACGTCAGAATTTTGAGATGAATTAGTAATGTTGGGATCAGGTTTAGGTTGGTCAAAAGATTTAGTATAGGTTTAGAAAATTGATCAGTATTACTAGTTTCCAAGTTTTTGGATTGTGCTCTAGTGATTACTTGTAAAATAGTAGTATCATAATTCTTTTCAGAATCAATCGAATTTACACGACTTAGAGTATCAGCAATCGTGTTCTGTTTGCCCTGTTTATAAACTTCATCAAAGTCGTACTCATCTAATTCGAGGCTCCACCGCACTAGCCTAGAAGTAAATTCGTTTTGTGATAAATTTTTTTGTGATAAAATCGCAAAATTTTGATAAAATATATTTGTACTTTTCTTCGTGTTTTTATTCTTTTGAAATAGATCGACAAGATTGAATGTAAATCAGGTATTAATTGAATCACTTTTTTGCGGTTTTGGTGATTTGACATACTCTACTAGGCAATGATTAATTTATTTCAGCTTTTTACAGATAAATTTACTTTAAACGAAGCTAATTTGACTTTAGGTTTTTTAAATCATTATATATTACCTTTTGGTCATACTCGTTAGCTCCTTATAATTCAACTAATTTGGCATCGTAAAATTCACGTATTTTTATTCAAATTTCTTTTAAAATTGAATACTTTAGAATGATTCTTACTGGTAATATTTTTGTTATTTAATAAAGAGTCACTAAAAGCATAAAAAGTGATACAATTAGGTTGAAAACGATTTCACAAATTTTTCGCTCAAACAGAAGACAGAAAAAGCAAGTCTGTCTGAAAGCCAAACCAAGATCTATCAATAAAATTGATAGCTCTTGGCCTAGTAAAAAATTTTATGGTGTAAGCACATTCCTTAATTTAAAAAGTAAAATTCTACAATTTTTTAGTGCTATTCGGTGCTGAATTTCTCATTATGGTATCTAAAGGTTCAATATGATAAATGCAGCAGCCACAAAGGCTCGGATGATGATTGTCAAATGAGACCAAAACTAAATTATGTTATGGAGATATTCCGCAACCTCAAACTTTATTATACAAGTTTAGTTCAGAAATTGGCACCACATATAAGAACTTTACACAATCTCAAAAGTAATTAGCAAACTATATGATCATAAAATAATTGTTTCCCCCGATACAATAGCTTATTCTGAAATTTAAATATGATAATTTGAACATACAGGAATAAGTTATATAACAAAAAACTGCCAAAGTACGATTATAGTTGGTAATTTAATTATCTATACATTACACAGATTCTCCATGGATCGTGATGTTCTATTATAACGTACACTTTGTTCGCGACTGATACAGTGGTAGACATTCGTATAAACGCACTATGTTTTTTGAATATAGTTCTAAGAGTAAAGTGTTTTGATTTTTTCCAAGTAGTCTAAATTATGTCTATCATCTTAAATCTGTTGATAAGATAAACCATTAGTAAAAATTTTAATGTTTTACTTTAATAAATTGGAAAATCTAAATTTCAGGTGGACATTCGTATAAACGCACTTCTGATAATGTACTAAAATAAAAACCAAAATTAGCAATTTTTCATATTATTTTATTTAATATTTGGTCTGGCCCCGACCTTTCTGAATAACTTCGAAAATTCGAGAAGGCATTGAATTTGTTAAATTTTTGAGGGCTTCCAGATTAATTGTGGCCCAACATTCACGGATGGCACTTTTCAAATCTTTAATTGAATTATATTGCTGTTCATTTCCATAAACTTTTCGAGGAAGGCCCTCTAAAGGTCTTCGATAGGATTGCAATCAGGACTGCAAGCTGGCCATTCAAGAAGGGGAATGTTTTTCTCGAGACACCACGGTGTGGTCTCTTTCGAAGCATGGATCGAGGCATTGTCTTGTTGAAAATTATAATTTTTGTTGATGTTATTATCCAGATAATTTATCAAAACATCTTCCAAAAGTTTCACGTACATATGGAAGTTCATTCGTGTCGTTATAAAGCAGACGGGAAGCTCCTCGTTATAAGAAAATGCTCCGCATACCATAACACACCGCCACAAAATTACGCTTCGACCTAACGACGCCATGTTCCTCCAAATTATGCCAGTAGCAACTGTAGCAGTCGGGAAAATCCAGATTAATTTTTTTTCCGTAAGAAAAAATCACACTCTGCTAATCCGTTATCGGCGACATGTATTTACGAGCAAATTTGAGCGGATTATTCGTATGCATGGCCGTTAAAAGTGGTTTGATCCAAAATTTTCTCCATTTTATGTTCGGTGAACTATTAAAAATACGGGCAATGTGTCGGGTCGTCACAGGAAGATCCAATGGCCTGCATGATAGACGGTTTCGTGTATAGCTTCTTTGCGGATTAGATCTTTCTGGCGAGCTGAGATCTTGGATAGGCAATAGTCCTAATTGCAATCCTATCGAAAATCTTTAGAGGGCCTTCCTCGAAAAGTTTATGGAAATGAACAGCAATATAAGTCAATTAAAGATTTGAAAAGTGCCATCCGTGAATGTTGGGCCACAATTAATCTGGAAGCCCTCAAAAATTTAACAAATTCAATGCCTTCTCGAATTTTCGAAGTTATTCAGAAAGGTCGGGGCCAGACCAAATATTAAATAAAATAATATGTATATGAAAAATTGCTAATTTTGGTTTTTATGTTAGTACATTATCAGAAGTGCATTTATACGAATGTCCACCTGAAGATTTTTCAATTTATTAAAGTAAAACATTAAAATTTTTACTAATGGTTTATCTTATCAACAGATTTAAGATGATAGACATAATTTAGACTACTTGGAAAAAATCAAAACACTTTACTCTTAGAACTAAATTCAAGAAACATAGTGCGTTTATACGAATGTCTACCACTGTACGTTGTGATACCGTCATACTCGAATGGTTCCACATTTCATAAAGTCTTATTGCAGTCTTATTTGAAATTGATCTCCTGTCAAAATCCAATTTTTTAGAAATTCGTTTTATTAAAATTTTAGTCATGATTTAAAAACATACAAGGTGAAAAATACGTCAAATTACATTATTTTGGAAGGCATGTTTTAATTTTATGATTTTTATGTTTTTATTGTGTAGTACTAATTAAAAAACAAAATGATGGGAGACATGCTTTTTTGTTGCTGCTGTTTTTTAACGTACAGTGTATCAAATATTTAAAAATTTCATGCACTTGGTGTTGTATTTATTGCTATAGAAAATAACTGATTATCCAAAAATTATAAAATTGGGCTCATTTTAAAGATAAATAAATAGGGATAATAGAATAAATACAAAAATGGTACCATCTTTAATTTCTTCCTTTTCAAAATGGACGTTGAAATGTTTTTGTTTTTTTTAATTTTCTCCCATGTTTATCTTTTTTTTATCTATTACCCCATTTGGTTCTATTAGACATACTAAAAAATCAGCGCCACATATCGTTTATTTTTCTTGGAAAATACGTTTAAGTATGTTGATCTACCCTTTTTTTCTAGTATGATTTCTTGTTACTTTGCAGAAAATTATGCATTTTTTACTTCTTCTGCAAAATGCAGCACAAGGGGTTTCATTGGAACAAAAAAACGACTACTCATCCGCTTGTAGGAGGAAATTACAGCACTACTACACTAGTTTCATTATAATATCAGATTATCTTCATCATGGCACTAAAGCAGTTTACTTGTACATCGAAAATTTGATGAAGTTTTTGAAAACTGAAACTCCTGATTTATCTAAAATTTATTAAATTACTGATGATGGGTGCAGTAACCAATTACAAAAACAAAAAAAATTGAATTTATGAGTGGCATTTCTACGCAACAGCTCATGGAAAGGGACCGTGCCATTGAGTTGGGGGTACTATCAAAAGAATGGTTGTCTCACTAACGAACACATCATCATAACCAATGCGAACTCGCGATTTTCATTAAGTCATTACTTCAGGGAACGCTACGTAAATTTAAAAAAATATTCAAATAGTGAAGGTTATCTAAAATTGAAATTGTAACTGTGAATATTTTCAAATTTTTGTCTTCATTTTGTAATAAAATATTTTTTATCAATAAATTTTCGAAACATGGTGCAGCACAAAGTCCAACATTGCATGATTGGCACATGTAACGACTTTCCTTCCTTATATCATTACTGAGATAGGGTGAATAGAGAATTTGAAAATGAGTACTATGGTATTTTTTGCCGATGTTATGTCCCAAGCTTTACTGTAAAAAATGTTACGAGAAAATGTGCTATCTATATCTATAATACATACATACACTTATAACACACTATAGTTGTGGCGCGGTAAAACAAATGGTATAGTACAAGAGCCTTACCACCTACTCCTCCTGCGTTCGTTGTTATTCGCATTTATTGTTCCGCTTCGCTTATTAATACCCCACTCAGAGAAAAAATATGATAAATGAATGATTGGAATTACTTTGTTATGATCCAGGAAATCATATTCAACTATATTTGATATATCCTAATATATTATAATAATAAATATCATTTATCTAATTACTAGAATTATGTATGATAGATTTCATTAAAATATGATAAATGCAATAATTTTCGACTTTAATGATTGCAATAATCATGCCATATGATTTAATATTATCGAGACAATCATATAGTATGGTTTTATATATGATCTGCAATATTTAAATATAGTTAGAAAAATCATAATACAATAGAGTCTATCATAATAGAATTAAGTACATATATCAAAACAAAATAAAGTTTATTGGAAATTATTTGTATCTCCTCGTGTTTGCTACGGTCATGTCAAATTGAATTTGTACTCTTACAAGGTGTAATTGTTACCTAATCTCGTGAGAAGTCCTAAATAAAGAAAATATTATAAGAATTTAAAAATAAATTATTATATTTAATTAATTTATTATCAACGTTAAAAGTTAAAAAGTGTTTTTTTCTAAAGTGAATTTTTAGTTGAACAAATAGTTATAAAACCTTATAAGGGGGTAATTCTGTCTTGCAGTGGAAAACTACGGCGCGTAAGTACACTTGTTTTATACTACAGAGCGTTAAACACCGTCTTGTTTATTGAACCATTTTCCTTTCTGAATATTTGTTCGTTCAGTGTTATTAATAATTAACATAACGGGTCCTTCCAATTATTTAATGTGTGTAGGGAATACAGTTTTAAAAAAACAATTGTGCAAAAATAGTTTTTGAGAATTATAAATTCAATATTCTAAAATAAATTTAAAAGAAGTAAAATAGACATAATTTTGCAATTACATTTAAAAATTTATTCCTCTAAACAAATTTTTAGCCCTTAAAAATAAATTTATTCAAAAACTATCCATCTATTTCGGCTGAAATTGGCAAACCAATTACGCTTGTAACATAGGAACGTATCTGCGATGATAATTAAATATATCATCAATCGCAACATAAATAAATTGTAAGTAGTTTTATTAGAATCAAATTATAAATATCTTTTATTGAGGTTTCTTTAGGCTTTTTAAGGACGACTTTACAAAATTCGCAAAACTTGTACAAACGTTATTTTCAAAAGAGCTACACTGCCGTCCTGCATTAGGGGCATATTTCGATTCTACAAATAAATACATATCTTTCTACTTTTTTAAACAGCTAAATATCCTCCATCAAACGCCATAAAATCACGTTATTTAATAGTTAAGTTTGATACATAAGACATGGCAAACAAAAATAATAAATTGAAATTACACAAAACTACAAAAAGGCAAATGTGACTTTTTCTTAGCAAGGTAGCAGGAAACGTACTTTATTCCATCTTCCGGAGATTACATTGCCAAAGGTAATACAATATAATTTGCATTAAAGTATATTATAGGAATGCTCAGTGAAGTTATTTTCATTTTCAGGAAAACTATTCAATGTTTACAACAATTACAGAGCTCACCTTTCTCGCTCTGAACCATCCCAAATAATAGTGAAATATCAATTTTAGGTAAATTAATAATAAGCTCTTGAGCTGACCCATTGATCCATTTCCATGATGAGATTGAATATTTAAAATGCAGATGACGGCGAGGAGCTTTACGAGCATTAGTAAAAAAAGAATAGTTATAGAAATAATTTATTAACACATATGTATATCATTTGAATATTTGAAACTGTTTGCCTCAATAACCCTTAGCGGCCACACGGAGTAACTAGTTACTCCAGGCTCAGAAAAAGTGAAATTAGAGGTCTTAAACCTTTGAAATTGATACAAGTAATGACATCTGCCGGTAGTAGACAAGTGTGAGATGCGACTCTATTATATACCTTCTACCAAGCGCGGAAATGCTTACTGTGCGACCGAAAGAAGGACAGAAAACGCGTGTTGGATGTTCGGCCTGTAGAAGACCGGTTTGCGATGAACATCGGTTCCCTTTGTGCATGACGTGTGCTGGTGAATAAAATAGGATTCATAATTTTTTTTGTTCAAATATCATAAAAATAATTTTTTTCACTTTTCTGTACGTAAATATGTATGTATTTAGAAGCTAATAAAACACAAAAAAAACAAATTTTATTATTTAGCCAGTAATTTTGCAAAATAAATATACTTTTTAAATGATCAGCGGATACTGTTATTTTTTATGGTTATGTTGTGCGTACAATCCAAAAATTTTAGCCCTTAATATTGAGAATTGGTGGAGTAATGTTATCAGTTTTTAGAATGCCATTTATAAATTTACCGATAAAAATCATTAGAAATATTGAAGAACTCTTCAACAAACATGAAACAATCGGTTAGAAGTCTTAAAACACCCATATGTCTTGTACAACTAGGTTTTTCACCGTGGGGTAATGAATTACCCCATGTGGCCGCTATGTGGCCTGGCTGAGGTGTGGCCGCTATGTGGCCTGGCTGAGGTGTGGCCGTTAAGGGTTAAAAGCGGAATTAATTTCTAAATTGTTTAGTTGCATAAATTACTGGTGTATTATAACAATATTAATAAATATTTTTCCATACTATGTATTTCCAGATGAGCATTAATTATTGATAAAACCAGATCATCTATGTATGTGTTTGGACCACGCCAAATTAATTTTTATAAGTGGCTAATTAAGGGCCAAGAATACTTATTAAATTTTCGTTTAATAATTCGCTCTTTTAAAACACTAAGGTAACAAAATTAATCTAAATTTCTCATAACTGTTTTTGCTAAGAAGGTGTTTTAAAAAAACGAAAATTCGCCACAATTTTCATATAATTATTAAATAAAAATTTAACAAATTATTTTTGATGTATAATTTAGCCATTTATAAAAAATATAAAAATTAAAGTTCATTTAATATGATTAACCAAATTAACCAAAACGTTTTATTGCCTAAGGCACATACGCAAACGGCAAACTAGAATTTCAAATCGACAAACCCAGTTTATGTCAAAATTGTTTCATTTGCAATATCAAAAATATGAAAAATTTATTGATATTTGATGTACTTTTCCCATTTTTTATATTATCTTTTATGAAGAAACATGTAGCCATGGTGTCATAAACCATACAAGTCGAAATTAATGAGATAATAAGCCATAAACTACAGCCATAAAGTACAATTGATCACAATATTTTAATTACAAAAAAAACGTATAAAATGTTATGATATCATAAAGATCTACAGGCCAACCATAATGGTGATCCTAGGTATGTATAGCACATTCCTGGAGAATGCCTAACCCATTATCAAGAAAAGATACATGGGAGCACCATATTCCATAATTATGCGGGGCCAGGCCCTGCCTGCATCCCCAACACAAAAGGTTTGTAAACATTTGAGATGTTAGTCACAGATATAACTAGGGCAGTAATCGCAGCAAAGTTATTTGCTAACTATATAGTTAATTTATTAAAAAAAATTTGTTAAATAAAACCATTCTCATACTATAGATTTGGATTTTGTTAATTATTAGTATATGTTAGTAGTGGATAGGTATGGATGTTGCTATAGGTTTCATCAATATGTGTACTCAATACTCTCGTTCTGTATATAAAGATGTGTCCCTATCTCCCACCATCACCAATTCCCGCGGTGGGTGTATTTGTCCGTTAAGACTCGACAGCATAATCGTTTGCACATATTGATGACCTAATGGTTGTTTAAGTCAGTTAAGTAAGAGTTCACAGTAGAGTCATATATAGTTATCCTTATCATTCATTCAGTCTATCTAGGATTTATTTATCATTAAGTTTATCTATTATTACTTTTGAAAAAAATAACATTCAAACAACATGCAAATGCAACCGATCTCTATATAGACCGTTCACTTCGAAAAGTGGTGCAAGTCAACCATCCAAAAAAGAAAAATCTTTGACAATGATATCAATAGAGATATATCGGCAACAACTTATCCCTAATTTTAATTTATGAAATAACAAGAAAATTCAAAGTCCCATATACCTCATTTATTGATTCTCAATGCTCAATTCCTTCATTTCCTCGTTCCATCAAGTTATGGATCTATACCACCTCCAAAAACAAACCGTCCATTTTATTCAGTAACATTTTATTCAGTAAAAGCAATCACCAGATAAATTTCCGGTCTTTTTTTCAATGTTCCGTTCAACTGGAGAGATTTTATAAATATAAATATTTGTAAAGGAGAAAATATAGAAGCAAAAAACAAAAGAAAAAACCAAAACGAGTTGAACTCAACATATCAATAACTAAAAAACCAAAAAAAAAATATATAGATCGTTTCGCTTTGGCAATCAAAACAGCAACTTGTACAAAACAAATGCCAATTCTGTTCAAAAATAAAACCGAGAACAATTATCCGTCAAAAGTTAATGAAAACATCAAAAAATAACCAACAATTTTCAAAAATGTCTACGCCAACAAATCTTGATTGAAACCATTCCAAACAGAACGGAAATATTACATGGCACTAGTTTTACCAGGTCCGCATCAAAAGTGCAAAACAATGACGCGTCCTTAGAAAAGTTATCCTTAATAACAAAATCGACTTTACCAAAATATTGAACCAAATAATAAGCATCCGTGCGTTTGCAACTAAAACAAAAACATTCCCAAACTTTAAGCAACACACTCCATTCCAATGCACTGAACAAAAATCAAAATACGGCACCAAACTATTTTATTGTCTCTCTCCCTCGCACCGAACTCCTTACACTTGATGTTTGTTTATTTCTCCTCTATAGCTTTTAGCTCCATGACACATACATATATATTAAAATCACACACCAAACTACAATAAAGACATTTGTGTCGATTATACTTAAAACTTAAATACAAAACATTCGAGTACGGGTAAAAAATAAAAAATAAAACCATGTGTGAACAGAAAAAATCTGCGTATGTGAAAATGACTCAATTAGTCAATTCAATATCAATTTAACCCTTTGACTCGTCATTTATTTTAAAACGCCTGTTATTTTGCTTAACTATCTGAGTAATTCTGAAATTTTTTAATATTTTTTGCACTAAATATCTTTTTTTGGTAGCTTAAGACTAAGAGCCAACATAATATCACTTAAAAAATCCATTATTGGTGCATTGAATTCAAAAAACTAGGTTTAAAGTGCATGTACGCAATTGTGTACAGTACGAGTCAATGTGTTAAATTAAATATGGGATGTTTTGTATTTTAAAATCTTATGCACAATCACACAAACCTAAAATCATGCATTATTTGTGAGAAATCAAGAAATTTGACTTCCCTCACTACAAGTTTAAGATATTCAAGAAAACTATTGCCTGATAAATGAATCCCGGTGGATTACATCTTTCCATATTTAATTATTTAATTTTTCTTTAATTTTAATTTAAAACACTTCACACACTGAGACTGAGTTGTATCCATCCAAGTTTGTGTATTTTTTTTAAATTTCGGCCATAACACTTTAGACCACTACATTTTCGATCAGTCAACTCAAAAATAAAAACACAAAAATCTACCATTTTTTCCTTTACTTTCACTTCTCTCGTGTAATTTTTTAGGTTAGAAAACAATCAAAAAATTAAAATTGCAAAATAATGGAAACAATTAACTTCACGTTGAAGTTTTTATTGCAATGGGTGTAAAACCCAACAATACAACAAACTATCATCTTTTTAAAATTAAATTAAAGCAAAAACAGGAGAAAATTGATTAAAATTAAGGAGCAAATGAAAAACACGACTTCACACACTGACTATTCTAGTACTTTCAACACAAAAAAAAAAAAATAAACGAATAAAATAGATTAAAATTTAATTGAACGAGTTTTTGCAGATAGGCATTTCTGCAAATAACATCCGGACGGATTAACTCGGGCCTATGCGTTAAGTGGTTAAACGTATTTTGGAAGAAAACGAAACGAGATGATATGCTGATATTTTAATATACCTAATATGTAGAACTAAATTGGCAAAAAAATAAAAAGATATGAACATGGGAGAAAATTCATAAAGAACGTTTCGGTTCGGCGGCCATTTTGAAAAAGAAGAAATTAAACGTGGTACCATTTTTATAAATATTTTATAATCCCTATTTATTTATCTTTAAAATGAGCCCAATTTTATATTATTGAAACTCATTTTTTAAAATTAATTTTCAATTTTTGTGGCTATTTCACTTTTACATATAAAAATAATTAAAAGGCAACTTTTATATTATTTTTAATTTATATATTTTAATAAGTATGTTGCTTATAGTGAAATTTTATTATTTTATTTTCGATTTAAAATCTATTTCGATGCCAACAAACATCATCTTCAGTTGAAGCAATACTTATTAATAGGAATTGCTTCAACTGAAGATGATGTTTTTTGGCTTTGAAATCGATTTTGAATCGAAAATAAAAATAATACAATTTCACTATAAGGAACATTTTTATTAAAATATATAAATTAAAAATAATATAAAAGTTGCCTTTTAATTATTTTTATATGTATATATGTAATGTATATACACCCCCGTTCAAAAGTTTAAGACTACTGCAAAATATGCCGTTTAATGACTTTTCAACAATCTTATTCTAAAATTGGGTTTTATAATGTTGACAAAAACATGCATTTTTAATTTATCAAGCTATTACAAAAAATAGTATTGATTTTACATTTGTTGTTAGCAAATGCAATGTGCATTGTGCAATGTGGTCTTAAACTTTTGAACGGGGATGTATATCCAATTTTATAATTTTTGGATAATTAGTTTTTTTTCTATAGCAATAAATACAACACCAAGTGCTTGAAATTTTTAAATATTTGACACACTGTATCTTAAAAAAAACAACAACAAAAATTTATGTAGCATGAAAATCATAAAATTAAAACATGAGTTCCGGTCCCATATAACGAATTAGTGATTTGGCGTATTTTTCTTCATAAATTTGTACTTGAAATTGATAAGTTATTGAACACAATTTCTAAAACAATATTTCTTCTTAAATTTCATATATTTTGTAATTTTCAAACTCGATTCGTTAAATCGAGCGAAAATATTTAGAAGATTTTTAAAATTTTGGAAAACAATTTAGTTCTGGAGTTTCGAATTAATAAAGTAACAGAAGAAATTTAATACAAAGGTCTACACATGAAACATTTCTAAAATTGGCTAGCATTCTGTCAAATTGTTAATTTTTAGTTTAATATATAAAAATATTGAAAAAAAATTTTATTTGATTTATTTGCCAACAGAATAATAAAATATTCTTTAAACTTGTTCTTATATTACTTAAGCGGAATTTTAGTTAAATTTTATCTGTTTTGTAAAGAATCATTGATATACTACAAACCGTTTCAAAATCCAATAAATTCCCGCAAAGACATTACCATATATAGGATACATGATAGGCACCTGCTTAAAATTCAAATTAAAGATTTCCATTTCCTGCAATGACATTTAACTATTTGTGCAAAACGCTCAATAATCCAATGAATAATAATATCACACAAGAGTGTGTATTATCAATTTTCATGATGACAACTAAGGTTTTTCCATCGTCTACGTGATATATGATTTATAGAGATTGATAACGGTATACAATGTTGAAAATAATCAAAGTGGTTTGTTACTTTATTGTACGGTATAGTAGGTATTTGAAGAACTCACACAAAATTGAAATGTCTTGTGTAATGCTTAATTAATTAATTTCGTTCGGCTTATCTATGTACTACATAAATAATAATGAACTTGTATAATTAATGAATCTTTTATTGTTTATACAATTTTCACAATTTTCAGAATTTTTTTTTTATTTTTGGTTTGTTATTGTTAAAGTGTACACGATATGATGATGATGATGATGATGAGTTCTTTTGGTTAAACAAAGCGCAATTACTTTTATCTATAATGATGGATATATTTCTTTGTGTGCTTCTAAAATTTTGTTGATTAAGTGTGAATTTATCACAAGCGCAATTGGTTAGCAGATTTATTATATTATCATGTGGTTTGTATGCGTATACCTATCGATAAGGCTATAAATTAAAAAAAAACTTCATTTATTTTTGTACTTTATATATAACTACATATCTCCGCATTCAATTCAATAATAACACCGATTAAATAATATTGATTCAATCGTAATAAAATTAATAAATAAATCACAAAACGTATAACGTAAAAAAAATTAATAAATAAATAAATAAAAATAAAGTTTTTATTAAGTTTAATCGAATGTTGTTGGTCAAAACGAAATATTATGTTATGTTTTTAAATCATGCAATCAGAAATTTATGTTGTACCTCTGTATACCTACACTCGTATATATAATACAGAAATTGGATTTCATTTAATACTACAAATTAATATTGATAATGATAATATTGTATAAAAGAATTGATTTTTTGTTTTTTTTTATTTCAAATGATCAGAACGCAACAAAAATATGTATAACCAAAATAAAACATTTAATTTTAGTTTTTATTTTATTTATATGATTTATGTAATTATTTTTAGGGATTTATGTTTTAAGCATATGGTGCGTCATGGATATAAAATTTAATTTCAAAGTAATAAAATATTTCACCTTAAAAATTATATACGTTATACACATTTTAGGATACAGTGACTCACAGTGAAAAAGATTCAGGAAAAAAAATTACATAATATCAATAAATCTAAAACATAAATTCAATCATTATTTTTTATCTTAATTAAGCAAGTTCAGTTAGCTACAATTTTAAACCGAATCTAAACGAAAACGACAACTATACAAAATAAGTCAAAACCAAGTCACAGAAAATTGTTCACTACACGTGATGAAAGATGCGGATTGAGAAAAAATCGTATAAGTTAAAACTGCTTTGATTATAATATCATCGATTAGAAGAGGTTTTGTTCGGAAGAGGTTTTCATCTTGCGAACTTAAAAGGTACAACCTCTTTATGTGGCTACGATCACGTCTACAAATCGTGCAATAGCAACAGTGACTATGTAGATACTAATTGGAGCGATTGTACTAAAATTAAATGTTAAATGCGAGAGATATGGAAGCCCTCTCAGAAATAAAAAGAAACATATTTTGTGATACATATAAGCACATAACTAATTTGCGAGCTGAAAATTGTATTTTTGCATACTGTGTAGCAGGTCAAAAAAAAAATTAAAACGTGAAACCTCTTCGCACGACAGTACTGCAACTTTTCAAGTGCTAATTTGTAGCTATTATTATTTCTCATCAGTTGGTTTACATTGGCATATACGATATACCACGCCTGTATAGATTAAACTTAACAAAGGGAGGGAGAAATCAGTAATACTAAGTAGCCCTGCCAAATTTTTTGAAGGAAGTATGTAGCGATCGGTGGTCGTATTGTTTTTATCGGTACTTTAACACAAAAAAACGTAATCTAATTCGAACGAATATATTTTATTTGTAATGTTGATATATTTTCTTATACTACATAGTTGTGTTATATACAAAATTATATTTACATAGAAACATTATATAGTAATTAGCCAGTACATAAAATTGATCATTGTATTGTATTTAAATAAAATATTGTTTTCTGTACATAACATTGTAAGTGCATATTATATAAATGCATCGTTATATAATGAGTGAATAAATACATTTTTTATATTATGTACTTTATATTTGGTAAAAAGATAAATATACAGCTCAAGATGAGTTACCAAATAGTTGTCGATCGGAAAAGATCAAATAAATAAATTATTGTTTGTAAAAATAAATTATATTGTTTATAAAAATAAATTAAAATTAAACTTTGTATTTTGATTGTGGTTAATTGTGCGAAGTGAAAATCATTTCAATAAGTATCCCAAACTACGAACGAAACGCCCTTCAACAGTGGTGACCGCCGACGTTTCTAATATTTACAAAGGGATCTGAAATTTTGATTCAAATTAATTTAAATCCACAAAATATTGGCAATATAATTTAAAACAAAATAACATTATTTGCGGTACGTTAAATAAAGCAAATAATGGGTTGCTGAATCATCAATGTTCCTGATTTACAACATTGCGGAATAAATTATTAAATACGAATAATTACCATCCTGTATACAACTGTTACAATTGATCTTGGGGAAAATTACGAGGATTATCTTACTACTGCGAGGATTATTTTTGTTTTCATCGGCAGTTACAATTAGTGAAGCATATTCCAGCAAAAAAAAAAAAAAATTTCAGTTCATTCAAATCATTTTGGGGTTTTTAAAACAACTAAAACAACTGTCCTGAAGTTCAACTAAACCACATGTTTCATTGATGATTATGAAACGGTATTTTTGGTAACAAATTTTTAATTAACCTTTTAATTTTACTATTTATTTATTAAATCCAATACATAAATACATCATAATTTTAAATTAAATGTTGTGAATATTCGTGCGTTCTAGATTTGGATTGTGTTAAATTCTTCTTTTACGAAAAAAAAAATTTTTTTCTTCGTTTAAATTATTCTTTTCGTGTTGAATTTGTATATCTCTAATTTCGTAATGGGTTTAGATGATGATGATAATAAAGTGATTAGCGATAGTGTTAAAAGTGAAGTTGATGCAATTTCGATTAAGTTGTCGCCATTTTGGTCTAGTTCACCAATCACATGGTTTATTCATGTTGAATCACAGTTTTCCTTAGCGCGTATTAGCTCTGATGCTAATAAATATCATCATGTAATTGCTGCTCTACCACAAAGTGCGATCGATTCCGTTTTAGATTTTATAGAGAAACCACCAGAATCTGATCTTTATATAGGATTAAAAAAGAAATTAATTGAACGGCATTCTTTGAGTGAAGAGCGTAGGATCGAAGAACTGTTATCCAACACACAATTAGGAGATAAAAGACCATCCGATTTGTATAGATATATGAAGCAATTAGCCGGTGTGTCAAATACGTTCGGTGATAACTTAATTACAAAATTATGGTTGAGACGATTACCTTCCTCAATAAATATTGCGCTAATACCATTGGTTAATGATCAGAAAGATGTATCTGAATTAACTGATCTAGCAGATAAAATTCACGATGCTTCTTATACATCAGCAAATGTGTCTTCGATTGGTCCTACTCCATCTACTAATGTAACCACACTAAAAGTAGACCGACTTGAAAAAGAGATCAGTGAACTCAAATCTATGGTACGAAGTTATTTTAATAATCAAAACCATAGAAATCAGGGTCAGTCACGATCGCGAAATTCTAGTCGTTCGCATAGCCGAAATCGTACACGTAACTTGCAACGGAGACCACTTTGTTGGTATCATTTTAAATTCGGTGATAAAGCCCACAAGTGCGACAAACCTTGCAATTTTCAATCAAATAATGAACCAAATGCAACTAGTTCCCAGCAAAAAAACCAGTAAATTCCTCTGTTATTGCGGCTAATAGCGGAAACAACAACCATCGCCGCCTATTTATTAGAGATTTAAGAAATAAATTGACATTTTTAGTAGATACTGGAGCGGATCTTTCAGTTGTCCCATATACCTTGTTTGGTCGATGTGTAAAAGATCCAGAATGTTTTTTGTCAGCTGCAAATGGTTCAACAATAAGTACTTTTGGCAAAAAGTTGTTGCATATCGATTTAGGGTTAAGACGAAGTTTTATTCACCCGTTTGTACTAGCATCCGTTAATAGACCAATAATTGGTGCCGATTTTTTAACTAAATTTGGCTTATTGGTCGACTTACAAGGGAAACGTTTGGTTGATAGGGAAACTAACATGGTAGTTGGTGCTATTAGCAGGTACGACCCACTTACGCCTTCGCCATTATACTACATATTAGAAAATAATTATAGTTTCTTGTTACAAGAATTTCCCTCGCTCGTCGCTAATCCGAATTATGAAGTACCAGTGAAACATAATATCGTCCATTACATTGAGACAAAAGGTCCATTACCATTTTGTACTCCCCGAAGATTGGACTCAGTAAAATATAAAGCTGCAAAATTAGAGTTTCATCACATGGTGCAGTTGGGAATTTGCCGCCCTTCTTCATCGTGTGTTTCCTCTCCGCTTCACCTGGTAACCAAAAAAGACAGTAACGACTGGCGACCCTGCGGAGATTACCGCCGACTGAATGCTATTACAACCCCGGATAGGTATCCTATACCTCATTTGCACAATTTTGCGATGAATCTATATGGTTGTGAAGTATTTTCAAAAATAGATTTAGTCAAAGCGTACCACCACATACCAGTTGCTCAAGAGGACATTTACAAGACAGCGATAACTACTCCATTCGGGCTTTTTGAGTTTAATCGAATGCCGTTTGGTTTACGAAATGCTAGTCAAACCTTTCAAAGATTTATGAACTTAGTGGTAAATGGTTTAGACTTCGTATTTACGTATATAGATGACATCTTAGTATTTAGTAAAACTGAAGATGAGCATAAAACACATTTAAGACAATTGTTTAGTCGTTTAGCTGAATTTGGATTAAACATCAAATCGTCAAAATGTATCTTTGGAGTTTCATCGTTGGATTTTCTGGGACATACAATTTCAAAGCAAGGAATTAGTCCATCACAATCTAGAGTTGAAGTAATCTCTAATTATCCATCACCATCTTCTATTAAGCAGTTACAACAATTTATTGGAATGATCAACTATTACAGTCGATTTATTCAGAACAGTGCTCACCTGTTGGCACCATTACATTCACACCTAGCCTCCATGATAAAAATAAAATCAAAGAAAAATACATTTACATGGCCAGAAGAGTGTGAAGAATGGTTTAAAAAATGTAAAGACGCGCTAGCCTCTTGTACATTATTGGCTCATTCAAAAGATGATACATCTCTTAATATTACCACTGATGCTTCTAATTGGGCAATTGGCGCTGTACTCGAACAGTATAATGACGGTCATTGGGAACCCTTAGCTTTCTATTCGAGAAAGCTCTCTCCAACTGAAATTAAGTATTCCACGTTTGACAGAGAATTACTTGGCATCTATCTAGCCCTTAAGCATTTTAGGTATCACATCGAGAGTAGAGAATTCACGATATATACGGATCACAAACCATTGACGAGCGCAATTACTTCTAAAACAGAACGTAGTCCGCGTCAATCTAGACACTTAGATTATATTGCCCAATTCACCAGCGATATAAGACATATTAGTGGAAAAAATAATGTGATCGCAGATTGTCTTTCTCGATTAGGTAGCCCAAGTATATCTACTATCAATATCGATGCAATGGATTCTATTGTTCAAGCTATTCTTGATTTACAAGTGTCGGATGATGAACTAAAAATTCTTGTTTCTTCCCAACATAGGAAGCCGAATTCAAAATTCAAATTAGAATTAACCGATTTACCGTTTACCAAAGAACGATTATGGTGTGATACGTCAACTGGAAAGCAACGTCCATTTGTTCCATCATCTGTGAGAAGAAGCGTTTTTGAGCAGTTACACAAACTGTCCCATCCAGGAATACGTGCATCACGAAAATTGGTAGCTTCCAGATATTTTTGGCCAAACCTAAATAAAGATTGTGCTGAATGGACGAAATCTTGTATAGCTTGCCAACGAAGTAAAGTTAATCGTCATACAAAGTCTGCCCATGGTACGTTTAATATTCCTCAAGCAAGATTTTCACACATCCATTTGGATTTGGTTGGTCCTCTTCCAACGTCAAATGGATGTTCATATATTTTTACCATTGTTGACCGATATACTAGATGGCCCGAGGCCTATCCAATACCAGACATGTCTGCTCGTACTGTAGCTAAAACGTTCGTTTCCCAGTACATACCGAGGTTTGGTATTCCATTAGAGATAACTACGGATCAAGGTTCTCAGTTTGAATCGAAACTGTTCTCCGAACTAACCTGTTTCCTTGGATGCCACCGTATCCGCACAACAGCCTACCATCCACAATCGAATGGAATGGTAGAGCGATTTCACAGAGTTCTTAAATCCTCTCTCATGGCTCGTGGAAATACAGTAAATTGGTATGACGAAATTCCTTGGGTATTATTGGGTATTCGAGTTACTATCAAAGAAGACATCAAACATTCACCCGCAGAACTTGTGTATGGCGAAACTTTAAAAATTCCAGGAGAATTCTTTTCATCAAACATCGAACCAACTCCTGATCCAAACAATTTTGTCAGTATTCTGCGAGAACGAATACAAAAAGTTAAGTTTTCTCAACCTAGACAATCTAAACAAACAGTTTATGTTCCAGATGATCTTCAGTCAAATGAATACGTTTTCGTGAGGGTTGATAAAATTAGAACGGGTTTAAATCCACCTTATGATGGACCATATAAAATCGTAAAGCGTCTTCGAAAACATTTTGTGGTGGATATCAAAGGGAAAAATACATCCATTTCAATCGACAGGCTTAAGCCAGCATATATATCGGAAATCTCTGTAAACATGAATCAATCACGTTCGCGTAAAGTTTCCTTCCAGACAATTTAAATCAAGTTGATATCGCTTCACTGGAGAGGGAGTGATGTAGCGATCGGTGGTCGTATTGTTTTTATCGGTACTTTAACACAAAAAAACGTAATCTAATTCGAACGAATATATTTTATTTGTAATGTTGATATATTTTCTTATACTACATAGTTGTGTTATATACAAAATTATATTTACATAGAAACATTATATAGTAATTAGCCAGTACATAAAATTGATCATTGTATTGTATTTAAATAAAATATTGTTTTCTGTACATAACATTGTAAGTGCATATTATATAAATGCATCGTTATATAATGAGTGAATAAATACATTTTTTATATTATGTACTTTATATTTGGTAAAAAGATAAATATACAGCTCAAGATGAGTTACCAAATAGTTGTCGATCGGAAAAGATCAAATAAATAAATTATTGTTTGTAAAAATAAATTATATTGTTTATAAAAATAAATTAAAATTAAACTTTGTATTTTGATTGTGGTTAATTGTGCGAAGTGAAAATCATTTCAATAAGTATCCCAAACTACGAACGAAACGCCCTTCAACAAGTATACCAACAGCCGAAATTGAATGACTTAAAAAATTGATTTCTTCTTTACCAAAAATACATTTTTCTGGCTTAATTGTAATGCCATAGGCCGATAACCTTTCGAATAATTGCCTCAGATGAGCGATATGTTCTTCATGAGTTTTGTTGGCAACCAAAATGTCATCTATGTATACGAATACAAACGGCAAACCTCGAGTGACTGTGTTCATAAACCGATGGAATGTCTGAGCTGCATTCTTCAGGCCGAATGTCATCCGAAGAAACTCAAAACAATCCAAACGAGGTGGTAAGCGTAGTTTTAAAAATATCTTCCTATGCTACCGGTATTTGATGGTAAGCTCTTATAAGATCAATTTTTTGAAAATATTTTGCAACCCTATCAATTTTGAGGAAAATTTTGAATGTGCGTTTGAATCTATCGTTCAACCTACGATAATCATCGCAGGACCGCTAGTCTGCTGAATCTTTTTTCTGCACCATATGCAATGGTGGCGAGACTGAAGATGAAGATTCGCGACCATCATGTGATCAAACTCTAGTTTCGCAGTTTTTTCTTTGAAAGGCTCTAATCTACGTGAACGAGAAAATGGAAGATGTCCATTTGTTAAAATATAGTGGCGAACAGAATGCTTAATAGGGTGTTGGAAATTGAGAGGTTGGACTATTGAATCGAACTCTTTTAATAATTGTCCAAATGTGTCACCTAATCACCTACTGAGTATAATTTTAGCGGTTGTTGTTCATGCTTTGATAAACAATTAACCGATATTTTTGTATTTCCATCAAGTGTCTTCTTTCGCTTGAGTTCCACTATGATCCCAAATTTTGAAAGAAAATCCGCCCTTAATATTGGTTTTTTAATTTTGGAAACCACAAATGTATGTAAGGTTTATCATCCTCAGTCGCTCCGAAGAAACCAAAGATCAGGCATTGTTGGCCAAAATGGAGGTATCTTCTATGACAATGACCCTTCTTTAAACTGAGGTTTGTTGTCGTTTTCCTTTCCATTTTCTTCAGTCATAATTATTTATGTAACGATTATGTCACCCAAACGAACGTTGAGAAGAAAAAAAATTTTTTGGTTTAGATATCGCAATGTTACATTAACGCGTGCTTGTTTTTTAAATGGAAACGAATACCTATATTGGAAAGAGTAAACAAAACTTACCGATTATGGCTACTTTAATTTAGACCGCGTTGAAAATAATGTAATTACACCCTTACATAAATATTGATTGATTTTTTTTCTAATTTTCAGTTTGTAGTAATTATATTCCAGCATTGAAGTATCCTTTGTAATAGCTTGCCTGTCGGAATTCAAAATTGTTGGTTGAACTATCCGACTTTGAAATTTTGCTTGCAGAATAGGTAAACAACCGTTTGTTAAAGTATTAAAGTAAAATTATTTTATTTTACTACTTAACGTAACTGTTCGTTATTGTTGTCAAAATGATGATAATTTTTCGATATAATTGATGATACTTTCAGTAAATTACCGGTGCATATACATTTGTTTGAAGAATGTCTCGAGATCTAAAATGATGTTACTCGAACAGCAAAATTGTCTTTCGGAAAGTATTTATTTGATCGTATACACATACTTTTTATCTGTGGGATTTGGCCAATTAAAATTTCGCGCATCTACATGACGTTGTTTTTATCGCGCTCATGTGTAATATTATTTATTACGTTTCAGATAGTTGTGGCTGGCAGATTAAACTGCGGGTAGGTTCTGTTGAAATCACAATTTCTCGTGATATTTTTTATTAGTACAAAATATTGACACTGAAAATTTGCGATTCTATTGCATTGAATTATGCCATTTAGAGTAGTTTAAACCAAAATTCACATAGTACGAAATTATTTCCAAATTAACTGTTACTTACACAAGTTTTATTTTAATAACTTAACAATTTGTCACATTAGTTTTTGATACATTTTGAAAAATTCACTTGATCAGAATTGATTTTTAGTACTCACAATTAAATTGTCATTTGTCATTTGATCCACACCCTTGGCTTTAAATTTTTTATCTTTCTATAGCAATGGATATATACTGTAATAATGACAGGCGCTATAAAATATTGTTAAATTGTTTAAAGCAACTTTGAAAAATTCTGGGTGGGCTTTTGCTCGAAGTTGCCCAACCAAGCAACCAGGTTGTCGTTAGGATTCTCTGAGACGAACAAATTATGTTTCCACAAATTTTTGACCGGTATAAAATTTTTGACCGGAATAAGTTCTCGTATCATCTGATTACTTACTATGTGTATAATAAAAAGCAACCACATAGTCGAAGTAATAGCGAATTATATACAAAACATATTAAACTCTTAATAATTTTTAAATAAATAAATTGTTTTATGCGTACCAAACTAATTTCAAAAAATATTTTTTTTTTAAATGTGACCTGATTCTGGAACGCTGAAAATCATGAATCTGCATAATATAGTTTATTATGTACTTTATTTCTTTACTTGCTGAGTTCTTAAATTGTGAATGAATTGTTAGGAAGGCTTTGCCCCAAGTTCTCTTAAATCCTAAAGGCTCATACACAATGGTGTTTCGTTTCGTTCTGTTTTGTTTATCTATGCTCCACCTCAGCATTTCGTCTATTCTAAAAATTAAAATTTGAGTTTAATGTTGCATTCCTATTATTCTCCTTCGTTTCTATCTGTCATTTAAAATGGTTACGTAAATTGAAACGAAAAAACTATGCGGGTATTATTCAAGGCCTCGGATTCGTAGTTGTTGTTCCCTTAAATTTTCGAAATTCAGTCATCAGAATATATTTTGTCAGGATACAGGTCAATCTGTTTTAAATTTTTAAGATTATTGACTTTTTAAAAAGTACGTTCATATATGACTTTAATCAGTTTGGCCGTTTCAACAAAAATGATATTGTAAATGGTTTGGATGTACAACAAGTTCTAAAATTTAATAGTTTCATTAATTAGGCCCAGCCACTTTTATTAACAATTTACCCTACGGCTTGAGGGAACATAGCCGTACTGAGTTTAAGATCTTTATGAATTCCAAGTAGCCAAATATCTCCTCAGACTGAGAATTAAATTCGAATTTTTCGTTTTATCACAAGCCTCAAAACTGTGTTCATTCCTTTATTTCAATAACTGAATCCAATTTTTAAGAACTCAAATTTTTTGAACCCCCGGCCAAATTTTTAGCCGTGCCAAGTCTGACACAAATACTACTTATTTGCGATCACTATAATATGTTCACTCTATACAGTCCGTTTCATAACTGTATCATCAATTGATTTTTCGGTTTAATTAAATAATTAATTTACAAATTTTAAAATAATTAATGCGGAACGGGCAATGATTACGAACTCACTTATATAAAACAAAATCATCCAATTAGGGTTGGTATTGTTAAAAAAAATCGAGTTTTATAAATTCACTGTGCTCATATAATTAAGTATGTGGATCTAACTTTGGGCGAGTCTACACCATCCTATGAAACTATCCGTTTTTTGGGTCCGTAAATTTAAACCAATTTAAACCCTGATTAACCCAAAAGAGATGATAACACCAGAAATGATTGAAAAAATCCATGATATTATATTGATTGATCGTAAAGTGAAGTTGAGTTAGATTGTGAGTATCGTAAACATTTCAAAAAAATGTATAGAAAATATCTTGCAAGAACATTTGCATATGAAAGAGCTTAAAGTAAGAAAGGTGCCGCGTTCCTTAGCTATATCGATCAAAAACTTCACAGCAATGGTTGGAAAAAACGATGGAAAATCGTTGGGTGAAGTGTAGTGAGTTAAATTGAATATTAGAGGTTGGATTAGGGTTTAGTGAGCAATTAAACGGAGGATTTGTGATTTTTTTATAAAAAATTTATTGGGATTCTATATCTTATCTGATTTTGATGAAATTCAGTATTTTCAGTGGAAATGGTATTCTCAAATTATTTTTAGATGAAGTTCTGGCATATGGCTAATTATAAGTATGATGGAACTTGCCTTTCTCAACAGATTATTATGAAATTTGACATATGTATGTGTTGGAAATTGGATTCTAGAATGTTTTTTTTGATGAAGTTCTGAAAAATGACCAATTATGATAGAACTTGCCTAATTTTTAACAGATTATGATGAAATTCGACATGTCTAAAATGATTTTTGGAAGAAGTTCTGAAATATAGCTAATAGAGGTGGAATTTGGCTACTTCTTAACTGATTTTAGTGAAATATGACATTCGCGATGAAAATGGGATTTTAAAATAATTTTCGGATAAAGATCTGAAATATGGCCAAGTATGACGGAAATTTAAATACAATTCTGGAATATGGCCAAGTATGATGGAACTTCCCTATTTCTAAACTGAAATGGGTTGTAAACTGCATTCTTAGATGATTTTATGATTATATTCTGAACTATGGGCAATTAGGATATACCTTTGCTATTTTTAACCGATTATGATGAATTTTGACGTTTCCAACTTAACAGTGTCAGGAAATGTGACACAAAAATTATTTTTGGATGAGGTTGTGAGGAATATGTTAATATGGCTTTTATATTATTGTCCGATAAATTTGCTGTAAATCATGCAGCTATTGAAGTTTCTTTGGGGCAGTGTAAACATCTATTTAAATTGCTTAACGATCGAGATTATCTCCGTAATAATTTTCAAGTTCGCCTAGAAAATTTTCTCGCCAATCCTTTGCTTTAAATGTTGGGGTATGTTTCCTGAGTATTTACTGTCAGAGCTGTAAGGTTCGCCATGCTTAAAAAAATAAATTGTGTGGCGTCACGCGCTGAAGAATTAAAACTACGCTCTCTAATGCTCGAAATTAGCAGTATCATTTTAGAATCACCTTTCCATCACAAATCTTGAATTTCATCATAATCGATCAAGGAAAAGCCAAGTTCTATCCTAATTGGCCATATTCCAGAATTCATCCAAAAATCATTTTAAAATCCTATTTCCAACACACATGTCAATTTCATCATAATCGGATGAGAAATGGGCACGTTCAATCATACTTGGCCATATTCCAGAACTTCTTCCACAAACCATTTTGGAACCACATTTTCAACGCACATGCCAAATTTCATAATCGGTTGAGAAATAGGCAAATTACATCCCACTTGGCCATATTAAGTGCATCCAAAAATCATTTTAGGATTCCATTTCTATAGCGGATGTCAAATTTCACTAAACTACGTTATGAAATAGATAAGTTTTATCCTAATTGCCCATTGTAAAACCTGTATATGTGCAAGATATTTAAACAAATCCACACGCCTTGAGCAATTTGAACCAAACTTTACACAAATATTGTGTTGGAGGTTGAGCCAAATGCTGGCTTAAGAGATTTAGTTTGGGAGTAGACTTAATTTTGAAGACCGAAGTTCTGATCACCTAATAAGGTTTCAGCCTTTTATATTTTGTGTTTTCAATTTTTGGTGTTAATTCTAGAGTGTTTGCTGAAATGGTATTTGCATGTATTTTTTGACTATGCAAATAATGAGGTAGGGTTAAGCCGTAAGTATTTAAGTTAAATCTGTGATTGCCTTATTTTGATAAATTATGAAAAAATCACCTCCCTTTCTCATTCCTTATATTTTAAAACACAAATATATCAAAGTGCTATATCTTATAAAAGCAAACAGTAATTATAAATACTGAGGAGGCACATAAACAGAGAGTACAAAAGTTTAAAACGAAATCTCGTGTAAGAGTGCAGAAATATTGTGTGTATATTGCGTTGTGTTTATCCAACATTTCAATAAAACCATTTAATTATTATCAACAAATACTTGATTCGAAATGCATGTAGTACTTTTATGCGAGTACGGTATGTATACTCGGTATATGGGAGAGAAGTAGCAACCTAACATGATATTTATGTTGTTTTTTTATGTGCACTTTCCCAAACCTGGAATAAAAAGTAGATTGAGATAAAATATGTATCCATGTGTCAACATTAATTTAAAATTCGATTTTAAAATAATAACAAAAATAAAAAATATGTACGTATGTAATGTAATGTATAAAAATTGCATTCAACATATTAAAAAGGGCGTCTCTCATCATCTGTGGATAGGATTTTCATCTTTTGTTCATCTTGTTCTGTTGTATTACATAATAAATGTATTTAATGGCTTTCAAAAGAAGAGGTACATCTTGTACCTTGTGTATAGGAATATCGTGCACAATAGTTCGACCACATACATTTTACATATAGCAGCAGTACATTCATCTCTAATGACAAATTTTAATAAAAGTAACAAATTCGTAAAAAAAAACTATGAATCGATTTAAAAATACAAAAACAAAACAGAATGGGATACATAAAAGGGAAGATGAAAAATATTAAAATCAAAGTGTATTTACTTCAATTCAACACTTGTACCAAGAGAAGATAAACTACCGTAGCAAAATATATAAAAATGAAAAGAAATCATCATTATCCATCCGTCGTCGTCTCTCAAATGTGGTTATGTATATTACATTCACAAAAAAAAAAAAAAAATTCTCATAATATCGAAGTTGTCATTAGCATAATCTACAATCCATCACAGGCTGTCAAAAATATAAGATTAATAGAATAATTGGTGGATTTTCTTTATTTTTCCTGCAGAAGAAACGAAAAAGTTTACCCACAAAATTTTTTTAAAGATTTTTTTTTGTTCATCTGCCTTTTTTTGGAATTCAACTATACTTTATTTAAAATCGTAAGTATGTATAACAACTGTCGTCATACTGAAGAACTAATCATCATCATTTTGATCGTCATCAATAGTTGATGGGAAATGTTTTTCGAATTTTAATGATAAATTGCGAGTTTAAAGTTGGGCAAAATAAAATTATCTTGGTGATGTAATGTTGATCGAATGGGCGATGCGGTTCAAATTAAGGATGGAACATTTTTAACTTTATTGTAATATTTGTTTTGCATCAAATTATTTATTTATTTTATCAAGTAAATTTGGAACATGGGACGTGGTCAGCCTAATCCGCCCGAAGAGCCTTCATCAACTATTCGAACAAGCATCTACTATCTATCATCGATTATAGTTGTTACGGACTAACACTCTGTCACACCAATAACATGGATAATCAATCATGAGTTTGGCGTCGGTTTCTCGAATAGCAACCAATGTTGATTTCATGGCTGTTACTTTAACATCACATTTGTGAACGTTCATGCTCTCAACGAGGAACCGCCTGATCAAATCAAAGCCGCTTTCTATGACCAGCTCGTCCTGAGCAAATTTCCGGAATATGACATTAAAGTTGTTTGGGCAATTTCCATGCTGAAATTGGCAATGTCGGCAGTATATCGTAGCACTATTGTCCCAAACTCCTTGCACCATATGACAAACAACAACGAGACGCGCACCATCGAGCTAGCTTTACTGTATGACTTGGTGGTTGCCAGCACACATTCTCATGTCTTTAAGGCTAGAAAGATGTCCAAGAGACATTTTTCTACCCTTAAAGACATCAGAACTAAACGTGGAGCTAACATCGATTCAGACCATTTCCTGGTAGTTGCTGGATTAAAATTTCGTCTAACCACCACAGAAATCTTGGAAAATAAACCACTTCCAAAATCCGTTCAAGAACAGTGGGACACTATCAAAACAGCGGTTATCGATGCCTCAAAGTCCACCATATGCCAAAATTCATCCAGACCTAAAAATTTCTGGTTTGATGATAATTGTATTGGTGCTTTTCGGGAGAAAGATCGCTCACGACAACGAAATCTATCGCAAAGAACAAGACAATCCCATAACGCCTACATGACTGTAAGGAGAATCTCCAATCGGCTATTCAGACGGAAGAAACAACAGGCATCATATCGTCGCTTCCAATTAAGAGTGTTACATCTGCAAATCATTAATTTTTTTGGAGGGCCTGTCAAGTTTTTAATGTTAAATTTGGCCTAATTTTTTTAAATAAAATTCTTGCCACACTTTTTGGGAAGGACTTTATTTAAAAAAAAATTAAGTCTAAATTAGCATTAACAATTTTAAGGCCTCTCCAAAAAATTCGTGATTTGCAGATGTAATACTCTTAATGTGAAGCGACGATGTGGTGAAGTACGGAACGTGATATCGTAGAAGAAAAGTTACAAGACACCCGGTGAGGGTGGTATTTGCAACGAAATGCTCAAATTTGGCGAAGATTATCTGTTCTACCGCATGTTTGAGCTAATATCAATAATTTGGGCTGGAGAAGAAATCCCAGTAGACTGAAAGATGACTCTTATTTTTCCACTTCCTAAACAGGGAGATCGATCGAACTGCAACTCTAGCTTTGCTGAACACAAGCTTCCAGGTTTTGGCCAACGTAGTCGCGGTAAAGTTATCAACTGATCATCAAGGTGATTATCAATGTGGTTTTTGTCCAAATATATCAACGACCGATCAAACTTTTATGGCGGATCGAATTATTTGAAGTGTTGCGTTGACGCGGTCAAATCGCTTCATGGGATGTGGCGCCAGCAGAAGAAGGAAAAATGTAAACCGACCATTACGTTTAATTTTTTTTTTATTTCAATTTTATTACTGGTTAAACTTAAACACCTATGTTTTAATTAGAGAGTTTTGATAATTATCTTTTGTCCCAATAATTCCAGATATACAAACATCTGGTTAACTTGTGTTTTAATTTCTTGCACAAAAGCGATCATTTCTAATTCTTAATTAGGGATACACTTTTTACTTTTTAGACACTTCTAAAGTCTCTAATTCTTAACGAACGGCTTTAAAAATTAAACACTTTAGAAATAAACTTTTATTTCGCCCGGCTTTTCACTTCGCACATAATATTTGATAAAGAGCAAGATATTTTGTGCTCAAGTAAGTAGATAATTTGATAGAAATGATATACTCCGTAATTTAATAATTAAAATTAATATAATATGAATTAATAATAATTTTATTAATAAATCGATTAATAATAAATGTGCATAATTTATGAAATATTTAATTAAGAATGGAAGCTGAAATCATATTTGTGCACCTTGGGAAATATTTTTAGATTGAAAAAATCCCTTCGAATGTGACGATCACGATTTTTTTTAAAACGGTATCGTTTTTCCAAAGGTCGCAAAATTTTTAATAAAGGAATTTAACCCTTAGCGGCCACACTTTGCATCCATAACATAGCAGCCACACTGGGGTGATTTTTCACCCCAGTCAAAAAAATCGGTGTAAAAAGACAAATTTAAAATATTGAGACTCCAAAAAATTCATGGACATTCTGAAACATGTTTTTCAATTTCTAATATGGTTTACAAGAGCCAATATCAAGATAATTTAACAAAAAAAAATTATATATGCGCAAAGTCAGGAAAAATGACGGTTTTCAGAAAAAAAATCATTACTATTGAACAATTATTACTCCTTCCGAAATTCATCGTTTATAGCGCTACTATACTTTTTCCTTCCTTCTATGTACCATGCAACGATGCAAATAACCTACATTCCTCGACAACCTATATATGGCGCGACAAGTATGATTTTCGTAGTTTTTCATAACTTAAATTAAGGTGATTTGGCCTGGGGTACTTATTCACCCTTAGTGGCCGCTAAGGGTTAAAGAAGACTCTAATAATCTATTAGATTTGACGTTTTCCGAAAGACTGTTTCTTGCCTCTTCGACCTGTATTTAAGTATTGAGCAAGATCAAATTTTAAATTGTCAATAAACCAGTTCCCAAATGTGTCAACTATTTTGGTCTTGGTAGGGGAGGTTCAGCTTCCAAAACGTTCGTTAAAGCCATTCCATCAGGAATCGGCGAAATGTTTAATTTAATTATTTGTAATGACGCCTGTTAAGCAATCCATTCCATTTGCATCTTGTGTTAATTAAATTTAAATCAAAAAATTAAAAAAACGATTAAAATTATACTTTATTTACCTGTGATGTAGCAACCGAAGTATGTATATGGTTGCCCCAATAGCTTCCCAAGTCATTTCATGACGGTCATGTTGTTGTCAACTAATCGTAACCAATTGTTTTAGATTAGATGAATAAAATTGAGGAACATTAAAAAACCTTAACTTACATCTCACTAATTGTAACAGAATCAATAGCTACCCCTGCCCTAAGTATAATTAGATTTCCGTTTCATATTTATAATTATTTTCAGTATACTTAAGCGCCAATAAAATGTATAAATCTGTTTATACACACCTTGTCTGTTTTGGTTATTCTATTACATCTACTTGCCATTTGTTGTTTTTGTTTTTTCGCAAAAAATGTGTGTAATTTCGCCATGTGAATTCAATCTTGACCTATACGCCATTTTAGCAAAAATACGGTTACCTTCTCAAGATAATTTTAAATTGTTCTTTATTTTTATGACAAACCTTGTTATTACTTTCCATGTTCTATGATAAAAATTCCACTATCCCTAAAACTGAAGCAAGAAAATTTTTTTGAAGCAAAAATGGCCTAATTGGATATAGCACCATCCCCATAGATACGTATAGTTAAAATAATATCTCGTTGAAAATTCCTATTCCTTCATTCTCGAGTAAAACAACAACAAAAAATGAATTTGTTGTTGTATTTACTCGGGAATGAAAGGATAGAAATTTTCAGCGAGATATTATTTTGACTATACAACTTATTTTTTTTAAAGTTACAATAATAATAAAGCGCATGTCATACAGGACCAGATATGGGCACCGTCAACAAATCTCAACGTCGATAATAATTGTTGAAGCGTCGACAATAATAGTTGGCACGTTGACAATAATAGTTGACGCTTCGTCAATAATAGTTGATATGTCTACAATACTAGTTGACGTGTTGACGATACTAGTTGACGCGTCAAATCCCATCTCTGTTAGGACCAAAGAAGAAGAAAAAGGAGAACAAAAAAAAACTATGGGAAATTTATTCAAAAATTCAATTGTGCACAATAAAAATTATTTAGAGATGGGATTTGACGCGTCAACTAATATTGTCAACACGTCAACTATTATTGTTGACATGTCAACTATTATTGACGTCGCACCAACTATATATTATTGTCGACGCGTCAACTATTATTGTTGACGTGTCAACTATTATGGTCGACGCGTCAACAATTATAACCGGCGTTGACATTTGTTAACGTTGCCCATCTCTGGGCACAACATTATGTTTTATATATCTACATGAATAATTCACTTAAACCAATAATAATTAACTTTACCAATATTTAATAAAATACAAATATTTCGATCAATAACAATTAATTTGTGATTCGCGATTTTCGCGAAATTTGGTTGATGCAGTATTTTTAAAATTATTTTGTAAAATTTCTGATCCTTTTGTGGCATGTAGTCAAACATGGAATCAAACGATTTTGATAAAAATTTGTAGATGCACAAAGTTTATTTAAATTAAGTTTATTCTCGATTTAATTAAAAATTAATAAAAAAGTGCCAAATTCAATTAGTGCTATTACAGGATTCTCTTTCGATGTGTATTTACGAATCACACTGTCATGCATCATGCACGTATTAACTGCCATTATGGCATACAAAAATTCTAACACTAAATGAACAAAAACACAATAATACTAATTGTAAGAAAAATGGCGAAACGATGCGTACCTCATGCAAAGATATACTTTTTGTGGTTCGTTCAGGATCTTGTTAAGAACACCCAATTACTAACATCATTTTTTACCTGTCTGCTGAATTTGTCATCCTTTCATTGATATGATTATTTAATATCCCAACAAACTTATTGTTGATTATGAACGCAGTAAAGATCAATATATGGATGTAACTGATTTTTACTCCATCTCAGTCAGTGCCGGCCCCAGAACACTTTGCGCCCTAGGCAAGTATTTTTCGGCGTATTTAAAGTAGCAAATTCATCAATCATTTGATTTAAAGTCACCTATTTTTTTTTTTAACAGGTTATTTATTTATTTTAATTATTACAAGTTTAACAACAATGAAATATAAGCATTGCTTCTTTTAACAACATTTAAAAAAAAAAAAAAATAAAAAAAAAAAAATATACAGATCTAAGATCAAATCCAATCAGTTATCTAAAAGAAAAAAGAATGTTTACAAGTTAATTTACTCTTAAGAATAATTGTATTAACATAACATAAAAAAAAATAAAAATCAGGTAATGACGCAAAATAAATGAGAGACGTCTGGTGTTTCGAGTAGCCAAATTCTACCGTTAGATAAGAAATGTTTAAAAGAAATATGACGTCTGATGTGTTCGGGTAATGCATTAAAAAACGTCGGAGCAGAAACAACAATATAGCGGCGGAAGTGCTCATTATTGATTTTGGGAACAATACAGTAAGTCCTCGACTTACGCGAATTCGACTTACGTGAATTCGTACAGTCCTCGACTTACGCGAATTTGACTTACGTTAATTCCTACTTACGTGATTTAAAAAAAATGAGTTTTGAGGTTTGTTCGACTTACGCGATTTTTCGACTTACGCGAAAACCTTCGGAACGAATTAATCATGTAAGTCGAGGACTTACTGTATAAAGAAGACGATCATTATTACAAAAGTTATATCACTTCTTAATACATGCTTAAAAAATACTCTTAAAACCTTATAAATATACAAATCTTGTAAAGGTAGAATATTGGTCGATTTGAATAAAGACCAAGATGATTCCAATTTACTTCTCCTCAAAATTGTTCGCAAAATCATTTTCTGTTGTACCTACAATGGTTTTAAAGTAGTTGGATAACAGCCGCCCCAGCAAGACAACCCATATTCCAATTTAGCCAATTACCAAAGCATGAATAGATACTTAAAAGAATTTACTAGCTCAATATTCAAACAATCCATATGACAACTATTCGAAGTACATTTAGAAGCACTATGATATATTACTTGGGAACGAGTAGGAGCGGCTATAATACCAGAAATTTTAAACACATAAACACTTTTTATCACTTAGTATCAGAAAATGCTTATCAAACCATTTATGTAAGATCTTTAAGTCAGAATTAGCCATAGAAATCACATCGCTGGCAGATTCCGCAGAATAAGCTAATGCTAAATCATCAGCATATCCAGTACTTTGACCGCTCAAATTAAGTTTAAAAATAGAATTCGTATAAATTAGAAACAGCAAAGGACCAAGCACTGATCCTTGCGGCACTCCAAAATTCACAGTTGTAAGATCACTGAAAGTGTCGTTAACTCTGACCCTAACAGACCTATCCTCTAGGTAGGAGGCAAACCACTTGTTAAAAATATCTCTAAACCCAATATCAAACAGAATAGATAATAAAGTTCATGATTCACCATATCAAATGCCTTAGAAGCATCAATAAACAAACCAGCACAGATCTTACTATTGTTTAGACCTTTATGAATAATATCTAAAAAGTCCAACAAAGCCGATTCAGTACTCATACCTTGGCAAAACCCATGTTTATTACATTGAACGATAGGTGTATTACATTGATCAAGAATCAAGAACAGGGCTGATAAACTTAGAAATAGCTTTCAAAACATTACTACTAATACATTCATTATCGATAGACTCTTTCGGCTCCAACGAATCAATAATATCAAAAATTTCACTATTAGAAGCCGGAGTCATAAAGAAAGTTTTCGAACAGTAATCATACGGAAGGTCGTGGTTAGGTGTTGTGATATTCGAAAAAAATTTTGATCTAAATTTATCAGGAACGCCAGCAAAATAACAGTTGAATTCATTGGAAATGTCTGCTTCATTAGTAAGCAGAGTGCCACAAGATGCTTTACGTTTTGTTAAAATTTCATAAACAAGGCTCCAATTTTTTTAACCTCACCTCCATTATTTGAAAAACGATTCATGTAATACAGTTCTTTCTCACTCTTAACATCAACATTAATTTGTCTGCAAATACAATCATATATTTCTGGTAAATACGTATCATTTGGATGTTTCTTTAATTTTTTGCGAAATTGGTTCCTTTTTTTTTATTCGTCTGCCAAGATTATGTGAGATCCATGGCTGTATAAGAGCCTCATATTTTTGACCCGAGAATAAAAATCACACTACTTCAAAGTGTTCGTAATAATGCTAAAAAATGTATCAAGGGCTAGAGTCGGGTCAACAAGATTCGCACCAGACGTCCAGTCTGCCTGCTCGACGAGTTCATTTAACAGTACCATAATAACTTTTTTTTTTACCACAATAGCAATTAGTACGGGATGTCAAAACTGTATTAAATTTGAATAATATCACAATGAAGTATAGTCTCAATTGCTTTAATCGATAATCCAAGCAACTGTTCCTGAGATATACTTGATCTCAAGTATTTTTTTGATTATTTTCAGTTTTGAAAATGATCGTTTACCACTTGCTGCGGAAACTGGAAGACTAAAATATCCGTAAAGCAATCGTTACCTTCACAAATATATTCACTCTAGTGCATTCGATTAAATGTATTGTAATATAAACTATTGTTCAGTATAAATATTAGTACAATTTTTCATTATGTCCTTTAAAATCTTTAATTCATTAAATAGCTCTACTACAGAAATATTTTTGTCAGCGTCATCGGTTAACATATTATCTAACGCGCCACAATGTGCTTTTAGTTCCTCGTCATTCGATTTACAAACTCCTTCAAAATCGGTTAAAAATTGAAAATTATTGATATGAGCTTTTATGACCTCAAATCTTGCATTAACGAATTAAGTACAGTATCTAGTCTAGGAAAGAAAAACGAAATTTTAAATTTATATTGTGGTTTAGTGCGAGTTTCGTCGTAGCATTCGTAATCAAAAAGACTTTTTTTACATCTTCGCAGAGCATCATCTTTAAATTAAGGGTTAATTTATAAATCAGTTGCTAATTATTTTGCTGTTTCTTGAACATGATTGAAACGTTCTTCCGTTCGCATTTCTTTAATGTACGTTATTAACTTATTAAGGTCGTTAATTGACTCATTTATATTTCGGTTGGGATTTTGAAAAATTTTACTGACCACGTTTATTCTACTCAAGATGTGATACGACTAGGGGGGGGGGGGGGGGGAGGGGTGGTTATATCAATCACCATGTGTAATACTAATTTTATAATTTGCAAGGAATTAAAAACTTTTGAATAAGTTAAAATAATAAAATGCCCTTTTCATGCTATTTATTCTTTTTACTCATACTCTTTCTGTTTGATAAATATTTGAAATGTTATTTTGTAAGAAGCTAAACATCTCTATATACCGCAAACAATGTAATTAGTAGCATACTACCATGTTACATAGATTTTTGTTAAAATCGTCTCACATGCTCATCTCATGAATTGAAACAATTTTCTTGTTATTACTTTGGTTTTATAATGTACACAACTAGTATAAAATGTTCATCTAACTACTCATCAGAAGCATTTTATTAGAATTTTATTTTTTTGGTTTATATTTAGGAAAACAATAAGAAACATATGTTAGTTATGTTTTTCATCTTATTATTTAATCATCATTCTTTTCTTGTAGACAATTTTTTTTTTTTTGAAAGAATAATATCCTAATCTCTAATATTACTATGCTTCTGTGTACCAGAAGGACTTAGCAACAAAAAAAGTAAACATACATATATTTCAGAAGACAATAAGGATATTTTTATGGTTTTTATTGTTGGGTTTTAAGGATATATGCATAATTAGAATTTACTTTTATTGAATATTAAAAACTTTGGGTTGTGTAAAGTCTTAAATGTGCCAACTGGTCCACATTTATACTTCTGCTGTCCCACTCTATTTATATTCGTGGTACATACACATAATACATTGATTGTGACAAACCGTTCAACCAAACAAATGGATTAACATATTTATATAAAGTCAATTGCATAACAAAAACCACTTAAATATTTCATTTCAATCGAATTATTCCTGTTTCCTCGAAATTATATCCCTTTACAAAAAAAAAAAAAAAAAAAATTGTGAGGGTGATAATTTTTTTTTTTTTCATTCATCCGTTCCAAAAATTTCGTTTCGATAACAATAGAAAATTTCAATTGTCTTACCAAACCATAAGATTTACGTGAATTTTAAATATACATATCTCACTATACTTTATAAAGCGTTTACAAAGTGGAACTGGGAACAAGATATACGTACATACATACATACTATATACAGACATAATAGAGTACAATAAAGGTGAGGACGATGGATGACGACGATGGCAATGATGTTGAAGATAAAAAAAAGAAATGGTACAGCAGTGGAGTGGCATAACAATATTTTTGTGTCGTATCAGCATTATGTCATATATATACAAATGAATGTAAATTAATTTTTTTATTGCCTTGCAATTACATCGTGTTTTATTAGGCAGATTAAAATATTTAAGGGTGGTAATATTAGACCATAATATAATGATTTAATCAATGAATTAGTGTAGAATAGAAGATGGTATGATATTCACTATTTTCCAGCTTCTGTTATATTTTAAGTTAAGAGCGAAATGGATCTACAAACGAGAACATTTTGCCAATGAATGGTAAAAATAAAAATTTTCCGCGTAATGCACATAAAGTAATTTCCTTTGTTAAAAATTGGTTGTGTTTACGCAGTTTGTTTTTCTTTTTTATATTTATTTGTACTTATATGCTCTGACGCTTTTGATTATACGTATGTTTTGAATATACATATGAATATGTACACTACAGTAAAAACGGAAAACAATGTTTTATGTTTATTCTTATAAACAAACTAGAAGAAAATTGAGTGCGGAAAAATATGTAGAAAAGTAAGTAGCATTACATAGCATACATACATACAAATTTATAATAAATAAAAATTTATGAGCACATGCAACATAATTTTAATGAAAATATTGAATATTTGATACGTGTACTACTAAACATTTTTAGTAGATTATCGTAGGTATACAATAGAAGCATAGTTTCAAAATGATTGTGGTATTTACCAATGGGGGTCGTCTTATGTTTACTTCAAGCAATGCTTATTTGCTACAAGTAGTAGGTATGTACAGAAAATAATTTTTTGAAATATATTTCCATTAGCCATTCCAAAAAAATATATAGAGTTTACGTAGAGAAGTATCGGCCTCAAATCACAAAAGAGAGATTGGATGCAAACGGAATTTTTCACCATCTGCAAGTACCACTTTTTTAAATAATGTAAAATTCATCCAAAAATTTGAAATTAAAACTATAAAATTATATTAATCCAAATACGGATTTTCAACATAAATATTCAGTTGTAAAGTTCAAAGAATTTCAGTTTCAGATGCTGAATTTAAAATTCCAAATAATCAATAGGCTTTTCAAATTCTTTAATATACTTAATAGCAGTAGCGGTCCGTTGGTCTTAATTCAGGGTGGGCAAAATTTTAAAACTGGTGGTTAAAATCGACAAATAAAATATATTAGTTAGTGTCTTAACCATTTATTGCAAAACATAAATTTAAAGAATAAATTATTATAATTTCAATAAAAATAAATGGTCTTGGTGTCGCTCAAAGAGGAAGGACGTGTTTCTGTCGTCTTCTTCAAGAATTTAATTTAATTTTATTTAATTTGGTGTGAAGTACATATATTTTATATATTAAAATTTAAATTAATAATTAAAAAGTGTCGTGAGTGATTTTTTTGGTTTGAGTGTGTATTATCGTTTTTTTATTTGCAAGCGTAATAAGAAGTTTCGTTTAAATTATATAATATCGCGTGTAATTTTGTTTAACGAATTTCATGTGCAGTAAATATATTAAATGAGTGTAGTGGAAAGTAAATTAATGGAAATTGGATGCAAAATAAATTGAACAAGGAGAAATACGTTCAATAACGGTACTGCCCAGGTACCGTTAGACATGTATATATGATATGAATTGTGTAAAAACATTTTTTTTTGTTCTTTCTTTTATTTTATTATATATGATTTTGCTTTGGTAAGGGTTGTGTGATACGCAGTTAAATATTTCTAGTCAATACATGGATATTGTAGATCATATTATTCTGTTCTAATTTTTGTACTAATTTTTGTATAGTTGTTTGGATGTCTGGTTTAAAATTAGAAATTGTTTCTTCGCCACAAATGTGTTTGTGTGTGTGTGCAGAGTAAATACGTGTGTTCGATTCAAGTGGGATTCTTATACTTCAAATAATCGAGTGCGTTTGAGTCGAGTACAGAAACAACCATATGCAATACATAACGAATTATTTATTTCTACATGCCAAATTTTAATTCAATGTATCGGTTATGAAAATACATCAAAAAGTAGGTGAATCGTTCTTATCCGGATAAATATTGTATGTTGTTGGATCAAAGCAACTGTAATTTCTAATTAAATACATGTTGTTTTGAATTTCATTGCATTACACGGGTATAAAGAAAAATTTACTTATTATATAATGTTGAGTTATTTTAGGTATTATAGTATTTTTCGATAGATGTGTGTGTGTGGGTATAAATATTTACTATGATATTGTTGAAGAATTTTGTTAGTATTTTGGATGTATTGCTCCTTCTTCATAGGAACAATTTCCGTTGGGTTTGTGTTGTACCTAAACGTCGCATTTTGTATGCATAGTTTGTTAATTTTTTTGGCGTACAAGGGCATCGAGCACGATCATATTGTTATTACATATTTCTTTTCAATCCAAATATTTGTAAGTGCTTTGTAGTTAAATAAGGCGAGTACGCATACGAAATACTCACAAGTAAAAGTATGTTTGGACATGGATTGGAAACAATTTTGATGAAATGCCCGTTGCCAGAATCTACAATTTGAAGTTTGGGATTTGAAATTTGAAATTTTAAATTTGGATTTTAGGGTTTGAAAGTTGAAGTTTAGAATTTGGAATTTGAAATTTAAAAGAAGAGGAGAAATTGTTAAGAGTTTGCAATTCAGTTTCGACATGCTCGCAGATCGAAACTGAATTGCAAACTCTTAACAATTTCTCCTCTTCTTATAAATATTTATCAATTTGGAATATACCAAAATAATTTAAAAAAAAAAAAGTTTGAACATTGAAATTTAAAGTTTGGAATTTGGAATTTGAAATTTGGAATTTGAAATTTGGAATTGGAAATTTGAAATTTATAATATTCCAGGCATAAAATTCTATATCCAAATTTCCAGAATCCAAAATTCCAAAATGTAAAAATTCCCAATCCAAAATTCCAAAATCTAACATGCCAAATTAAAAATTTCAAAATCGAATTTCAAAAATTCCACTCTAATTTAGTTTCGTGAAAATAGATAAAATCGCGCGCACGATTTGATCTATTTTCAGGAAAATAAATTGGATTGGAATTTATTAGTTGCTAACGAAACTACTGAAAAATCAGATAAATGTTCATATGTGAGTGACTCATTATTTTACACCGATAAGAAAAAAAACTTGTTTTATTTTGTCTCACTTTTGTTTGAAATTTTATCAGAAGAGACAGCAAATTTATTAAATTTAAATCAATTATTAAAATTAATTTAAATACCTATCGCAAATAAATAATTTAATTGCTCCTTAAAATAAACAGTGGAGAGACAAATAGAAGCTCATATTAGAGGCACGATTGTGCCGGAAAAGCTGTCCAAATCTCAACATGCCTATTGCAAGGGGAGATCTGTAGAAACTGCTCTTCATTCTCCCACAAATTTTATTGAAAAATCTTTCGAATATGGAGACTACGCGATGGTAACCTTTTTGGACATTGAGGGAGCCTTTAATAACGTGCTAACAGGGGCTATAACTCGGGCAATTTCGAATCTAGGAGTGAATGATTCTCTTAAGGACTGGATAGATCAGATGCTAAGAGGAAGGATCATAAATGCCAGTCTGGGGAAATCCTTCGCCAGAAGATTTGCAAGCAGAGGCACGCCGCAGGGTGGCGTACTATCCCTCCTTCTCTGGAACTTGGTCATAAATGATGAGTTGCTGAGGCTGGAGGATAGTGGCTTCAAGGTGGTTGCCTATGCGGATGACGTCGCTATTGGGGTTCGTGGAAAATATCCCGGGACACCTAGCGAGCTTATTCAAAGTGCTCTGGGCATTCCTTTATTATGGACCAATGGTTGTGGGCTAAATGTGAACCCACAGAAAACCGAATTGGTTCTCTTCTTTAGGAAATATAAAATTCCTCATGCCGATCCTCCTACTTTAAATGTTTTCAACTTGGCTTTTACAGGTGAAGCAAAGTTCCTGGGTCTCGTCTTGGACAGTAAATTAAACTGGAAACCGAATATTATGGAAAGGGTAAAGAAAGCGACGGTAGCGCTATACTCTTGCAGAAATGCAATTGGGAAAGGTTGGGGGCTGGAGCCCCACATGGTCCTTTGGCTATACACAGCAGTAGTTAGACCCATTCTTCTGTATGGGGTAACAGTCTGGTGGCCTGCTCTGGACAAAACTGTCAACCTAAAGTTGTTGACAAAAGTTCAGAGAACAATCTCTCTGTGGATCAGTGGTGCAATGAGGAGCACATCCACTCAGGCACTGGAGACTCTGCTATTTCTAACTCCTCTAGATATCTTGGGAAAACAGTGGGCAGCTAGCACTGCCATACGACTGAAATCCACATTAATGTGGACCTGCAATAATACAGGGCACTCATCTATACTTTGTAACAAAGGGCTTCCCAAGATCACCGACTATACTGTCCCGTCACTATCTTTTGATAGAAAGTTCCGGACTATTATCCCATCTAGAGAGGACTGGATGATGGATGCAGTTTTGGAACCAGGAGTTTTGAATTTCTTCACTGATGGTTCAAAACGGGATAGAGGAGTAGGGTCTGGGGTGTTCTGCGAGGAACTCATGTTAAACCTCTCCTTTCGTCCCCCTGACTACTGCAGCATTTTTCAAGCTGAGGTAACTGCGATAAAGGAAGTCGTGGACTGGTTGAGGTATAATGTAATATCGACTTGTGATATTCGCATATACCGGGTGTTTCTTTTAAACTGAAACGATCAAATATCTCGAAAAATAGCCACTCTACGGAAAAAATGTCCATAATCAAAATTTAATCATACCGCGGGGGAAATACATTAGTGCAAAAAAATAGTCCCCCACCCCCCGCTTTGTAGGTGGGGCGGGGGTAACTTTTAAACTAAGATAGCAAGCCTAGTGAAGAATTGATCGCCTTTCCAAGTCTGGCGTTTATAAGATCAATTGCAATGATTGTAGTTCCTCTTATATCGGACAGACTGGGCGTAATTTTGAAGTTAGAGTTAAAGAACATTTATCTGGTAGCCATGAATCATCCCTTTATAATCATTTAACGTTAGAAAATCACACATCCAGTTTAAACAATTTAGAAATATTACATGTACAACCAAAAAGCAGACGTTTAGACAACTTAGAATCTTACGAAATCCGAAAAGCTATATTTCTTAACCAAAATATCCTCAACGAACAGAGAGAAATCCGTTTCTCACCAATTACCGACCCCGCATTGTTTTATTCACATACTCATTCCATACCATAAAATTACTATTACGTCGGGTTATAACAAAATAAAGAAGGGGTGGAAAAAAAAAAAAAAAAAAAAAAAAATCAACATCTGGAATTTTGTTATTCGACCGTTGACTAATCAATAATCATATACCTGTGTTTAACTCACCCCCTTTTAATTTTTAATTTTTAATGTTTATTGCTCTCACAAATTTTTCCTGTGTTTAACTCACCCCTTTTTTAATTTTTAATTTTTAATGTTTATTGCTGTCACCAATTTTATTTTTACCACTCCCACATTTTTTTATTGGTATATTTTGGTTTCACTTTTTGCTTTTTCCAACTATATATATATATATCTAACTACATTTTTATTTTTTACAGTTTAGTAGATACTCCTGATGATGGCCTAATAAGCCGAAATCGATCGAGTGATTTTTTAAACCTTTTGTAATTTTGCGAAATATTTAACAAGTGTTTTTAAAAAATTTAAAAATGTGTGTATTAAGTGTGTTTCTTCAAGTGCCTACGGCAGAAAGTGTAAGAAGTATAGCTATTTGGTCATCTATCTTTTGATCGAAAAATAATGTATGAAGATTTTTCTGTTCCCGAATACCTCTAACGAAATTGGTTCCGTTGTCGTAGTAAAGGTAGCATGCAAGGTAACGTGCAAAAATGGTCTCGCAGGTTTAACCCGATATCGCAGCAAATTTCCCATGATTTGAGCGTATAACTTATTTATATGCGTATAACTTAAAATTTATTTTGATTAACAATTATTTTTATTTAAACATTTTATTTATTCGATGAGATTACGTTTGCGGTTTTTGAGCTAATGAAAATATGATTTTGTGTCGGTACGTACGAGAAGCACAACAAAAAACATTATATAATACAAAATATAAAGGGCTGAAACCTCATATGAGGCGATCAGAACTTGGGTCTTGATTAATTCAACTCCCAAATCAATCCTGAAATGAACCTCTTAAGTCAATCTTCAGCTCAACAACTTAATTTACAACTCAACTTCCACCTCAATCGCAACACAACCCTAAATGCAATCGTCAAATTAACCGCTAACCCAACCGTCAACTCAAGCACCAAATCAACCTCAAATCAACGTTCAAATCAACCCTTAACCTAACTTCAAATCTTAAATAACTCTCCAACCGAACAACACACTTAACCTCAACCCTCTGCTTAACTCCAAACTTATTGGCCTAATTAAGCCAATCCCAAAATTAACTCGATTCTAAAGCTACATACGTGTATGATCTCAACTCATTCTAACCTCCCACTAAACCGTAAACTCGACTCTAAATTGATCGCTCGCCGAACTTCTCACTCAAATTCAACTCAATTTTAACCCAAACCCTATTCACCATTATACCATAATATACATACGTACAATCTTACCAACAAACGTACAGGTGCGCCGTACCATCATACTCTTAAACAATCATTCGATCATACCATTATTCCAATATACCATCATACCATCATAACACTATACCTTTAAACCATCATACAATCATAACATCGTACCATAGTAACGTCGTACCATCACACCATGATGTATATACCTTTTATACCATCCAACCACCTTTTCTTCATATCATCGTAACATCGTACCATCATACAATCATGATTATTACCATCATAATATCAGGATGATATCACAATACCATCCAACCATCATACCATTATACATAACACCACACCATCATACTATCACACCATCATATATTTATATAACCAGGTATTCTGGGTCAATTCGTATGGCAGGTCCTCACCCTCTTGGCGTACAGTTTCTAAAAGCTTTTCTAATATCCGCCTTGACCATAGACACATATTGGTGAAAACAATTTTAAATCGGACAAGACGTTCTAAAGATATCATGGGGTACAGACATCCAGACAGACGGACGGACCTTTTTTTTGTTTTTTTTTTCCTTTTTCAGACTCAGTGACTTTCAAAACGTCGAGAAAAGTGGCTTAGCCGCATTTCTTAGCGCATAGTAATCCGGATCAGATCAAAGTTTACATTGAAATCAACAACAAAAATTTAACCAATTTTTGTTTATGGATCCAATTTTTCGTTCGATGTTGAAAGGCCGAATGTCGAAAGGCTGAATGTGTCGAAAGGACGAAGTCGAAAAAGCCGAATGGGTCAAAAGGCCGACACACATTTGTGGTACGGTTGACGAAGCAATTTCCGTTACCGTAAATATTAAGAACTTTACCGAAAAAATTATCAGGAGTACAAATTGAAAATGCGGGTTTTTTTCTATTTTTGAACGTTTATTCTGAAAAAATGGTAACAAATGAATTATTCAAAGTATTGTCCATCGCTAGCCACAACTTTTTCCCATCTTTCTGGCAATTTACGGATACCGTCGCGAAAAAATTCGGCCGGCTTGGCTGCTATCCAGTCATCGACCCATTTTTGGGCTTCTTCGTAAGAATGGAAGCGCTGGTCAGCTAGGCCATGTGTCATCGATCGGAAAAGGTGGTAATCGGAAGGAGCAATGTCTGGGCTATACGGCGGGTGGGGTAAGACTTCCCATTTCAGCGTTTGTAGGTATGTTTTGACCGGCGCTGCAACATGTGGCCGAGCGTTGTCATGTTGCAAAATTACTTTGTCGTGTCTTTGCTCGTATTGTGGCCGTTTTTCTTTGAGTGCGCGGCTCAAACGCATCAATTGAGTTCGGTATAGTGCTCCTGTGATGGTTTCGTTCGATTTCAATAGCTCATAATACACCACACCCAGCTGGTCCCACCAAATACAGAGCATGAGCTTGGCGCCGTGAATATTTGGTTTGGCCGTCGATGATGATGCATGGCCGGGGTAACCATATGATTTTTTGCGCTTCGGGTTATCGTAACGGATCCACTTTTCATCACCAGTGACAATGCGATGCAAAAAACCCTTCCGTTTTTGCCGTTCGAGCAGCAGTTCGCATGCAAAAAAACGGCGCTCGACGTCTCTCGGCTTCAGCTCATACGGCACCCAATGTCCTTGCTTTTGGATCATTCCGAGGGCTTTTATACGATGGGAAATGGCTTGTTGTGTCACTCCCAATGAATCTGCGAGCTCTTGTTGAGTTTGACACGAGTCTTCATTGAGTATTGCCTCCAATTCAGCATTCTCAAACTTTTTCACTTGGCCCGGCCGCTCTTTGTCCTCAACGTCAAAATCACCACTTCTAAACCGCACAAACCATCTCTCGCACGTTGAAACCGATGGAACATGACTCGGATAAGTCTCGGAGACCAATCGATGTGCTTCAGCAGCACTTTTCTTCAAATTAAAGAAGTAAATTAAAACTTCCCGCAAATGCTGTTTTGTTGGCACGAAACTCGACATATTGAGAGCTCAAAAAAACTATGAATTTGACACTGCGACAAATTGACACATACTGAAAATTAAAGCTATAAGACGTAGCTTTGACATGAACATAGTCACAGTACTGCCTGATGCGTATAGCGTTAGTAACGCCATCTGTTATCAATCCCGCATTTTCAATTTGTACCCCTGATAAATTCGATAGAAATTTTATAAATTGTAATTTTAACTTGGGCCGCACTATGATAATTGTGTTTCTGCAAACTCAAAAAAAATTTATTTATTTTTCTTTTTTATTATAATTAATTAATTTTTAATTATACATATGACAAAAAAAACGTATGAAGATTTTAATATTTAAGTAAATCGCCTATTAAACATTTTCATATAATAATTTTGATAAAAAAATAAATTTTGGTTTTCATAAAAATACAAATTTTGAAAATTTTTATTCATAAAAAGGGGAAAAATTAAAATCTATTTCGACAAAAACGGCCTTTTGACATTCAGCCTTTCGACACAATCGGCTTTTCGACATTTGGCTTTCCGACATTCGGGGCCTTTCGGTCCTTTCTGCTTTTGGACATTCGGCCTTTCGGCCCTACTCCGAATTTTTGATCCGAGTAGTTGCTTGTCGTTTCATGAAACATGATCTGATCCGGATCAGATCAAACATCAAGAAATGCGGCCAATATACCTACAATATGAATTACAAAATTTGTACATATTATATAAATTAGAGTCAAATTGGAAAATAAATCATTACCGCATTGGCCAGCTTATTTTTTTTTGCGAAGCCTTATTGATCTATTTATTTGATTTGGACAGGAGGCCACACTAGATAGTAAAATTTATATTTCCGAATAGTGTGATGCTTTACAAATCACGGTTTAAATTATGCCCTTCCTTTCATGGATAAAATCATTTTTTACAACAAATAAAACGCTCCAATCGTATTATGACGACTAATTGTCTTCATTTGTTAATGCTACTACATTTAATAATCTTGAATACCCCTTTTTAGTAAAAAAGGTATAAAGCAGCACAACACACTATGTATCATATACATAGAACCGGAAAAGGATAAGGAAATTTCTTATAAAAAATTATTGGAAAAATAATTCTGGATATATACAATACAGATAAGGAAATAATTAAAGCATTAAATTAATAAATATTTGTTAATTCATAATGGACTAAATATAATGGAGATTAATTTTTTTCTGGGTGAATTTTATCATAGAATGATTGATTTGGGTTCAATGGAAATTATGTACCATACAAAGTAATCAATTTAAGGGTGATTTTATAAGATGTGGTACAGAGTAAATGCAAGTATGTGTATAGTCATTTGCATTTTTCGTTTCAAGTTCAAATCGAACATTACCCTATACGGTAACCGTAAATCAATCACAATTAATCTCATCCTATTATTTACAATATTATTATGTGTACACACAATAATCCAAATAATTTTTAATTCCATTATTAATTTCATTTCAAATTGATCAATTTATATTAAATTAAATAATTAAAAATGATTTAATTTTATTTTATTGGATAAACCAACCTAAAAATGCATTTTGCAAATATAATGCACACATAAAATAATTTAGTTGAATTAATACTGCATAAAAATAATAATAATAATAATAATAATTAAATGAAAATTCCATTTTCTATTATTATTTTATTATTATGATTATTACTATAATTATAAAAATATTATTATTAGGATTTTAAACAAAAAATTTGCGCAAAACTCGTTTAAAAATCTCGATATAATGTGAAAATTGAAGAATGCATCGCATTTGTATGTTTTGAATGAGACCCTTACCATTTACTCTAAATGTATCACCCTAATTTTGATAAAATGCAACGTTTAAATTTTGCATGGAGGCAAATAATGCATATACTCAAATCTACATAAAATTAATTCCCACTTTTTTGTGATTTTCCAATAAAAATATAATATGCATGTTAAACGATTTAAAAACAACACAAAATATTACAACACAAATATATTAAGAAGTAATCCAATATTTCCTCCGTTTTTTTTTTATTTTTATTGTTTTTGGAACTCCTACTACTAAACAGCTATACACGAACTCCTTTTCCGTTGGCAAAAACATTTTTATTGTGTGTTGAATTTTCGATGATTTCCACTTAAAAAATAAAAATATAATGGAAAAGTTGAAAACACATTTTCATGAAAATGTGTCTTTGTGTGTGTGTGTGATTTTGGCAAAAATAAAGCAGAACTGAGTAGAGTGCGTTATGTTTTTATTATGATGGTTATTGCCAATTATTGGTGATGCCGTAGGGCGACATTTTTGTGTTATTTTAAATGGTTATATGTTACTTGGCCAAGATTTATGTATATCGACTTTTCAGCAAAATATATTATGATAATAATTACACATATGTGCATCCCACCGCACAAAAAAGTTTCAACAATGTATATGCAAATAACTTCTTAAAATCCGTGTCGAGTATAAATAATATTCGACGACTTATTTCAAAATTTCAAAAACGTGAGGATAAAATAAAATATTCTGATAGTTCAAAATTCATCAATCATTCAAACTAAACCATAATATGTGTATGTGAGAGAGCGCGCCAAGGGTGCAAAAAAAATCTAATATTGAACAATAATGTAACATTCGTTTCCATCACTAATCTATACGCAGTTATAAACATAAAAAACCATCATTAAATTCTTGAACCGACAAAAATCTGAATATTATTCCAAAATTCGAACCATCATACTAAATACCAATTCAACCAAAACGCAAAATCTCGTGACTAATTTATAAGCAATCAAAACACAACAACATCAACCTTGGTAAAAAAACCGCATAAAATCGCATAAAATGATGAAAGATGAACCAAAATTGACTTGATCTTAATTTTATTCCACTGTTATTTCCTTATTTTGCATATACCGTTTTGTATTTTTTTTTTTTTTTTTTGTGGAATTGGGTTTCTTCCTCGTCTTCGAATACGTATTGAGGGGGTGCTTAATTTTTTATTTTTTCGAAAGTTCATTTTTTTCGCGCGACAGATGTTAGAGAAGACTATTAGATAGCGTGAGATGTCATGTTAAACATAAACAAGGGTGTTGCGTTGTATTTTTTTTTTGTATTATTACTATTTGAAACGTTTTTTTTGGTATGTATTCTCTTCTTGTTGTCTATAATTTAAGATGACTTAACCAATTTATGTGATTTGAATAAACCAAAAAATGGTTATGCAAATTTTTTTTTTATTTTTCGATTCAAAACAAAAAAAATTATTATTTAAATTTGTTGTTCATCCTCCATTCTTTTTAGTAATATAACATTTTATTTTTTTTTTCGTTTTTTTATGACAATCAATTCTTATTTTCAACGATGAATTATTATTTAATTTGATTTTTATTATTATTATTTTAGATATTTGGTTTAAAACAAATTTTGTGGTGGAATAAATATTTTCCTTGCTAATAAATAGGAGGAAGTAAAAATTAATTTCGGCAATATTTTGCAAACTCAAAAAGTTAAATATAATATAATAAAATACATTTGATAATTATGTAATCCTAAATAAATTACTATAAGTATAAATAATCTTAAAACTATAAATTCTAAACTTAAAAATACATATAACCAATAAATGTTTACAATTAAAAACCACACAAAAAAAAAAATTTGGAAATCTTCAATAAATAAATATTAGCATTAGTTCTAATATTTTTTTTTTTTTTTTTCGCTGGCGCTACATCCCATAGAGGGATTTGGCCGCTTCATATTGAAGTTTCGTAATCATTTTTGTAACAGATAATGAGTGATTAGTTCATTGATCCTACATTAACCAGCCGTGATTTTTTCATCACCCGCCGGGAATCGAACCCGAGACGTCCGGGGCTTAAAGCAAGCATGCTAATAACTGTGCCACCGGGGCGGAGTTTTAATATTGTTGTTTAATAAAAAACGTTGGTATTGTAAGACATAATTGAGAAAATGTTCTTTTACAACATCAGGTAAAAATCTCTTTATCATTAATCTCCAAAACTGATATTTTAATTAAACCATTTCCTGATATTACAAAATTTATATTTATTATTTGTAAAACATCCCTTATAAACAGGGTTTGTCCTACTAATACAAACCTTTTTTATTTGTTTAATTACTGGGTAATTAATAAAAAAACCATCGTACCATGATACCAGTATCTAAAGATTGCTCAACTGCTCACTAAACCTTACTCGAATCCCAACTCAATGCCAACTCAACCCCAATTCAACTCGCAAATGAAACCCAAACCAACTTAAATAGAAAATTGGTCAACTCATCCTAACCATTATATCCTAATCTAACGCCAACTCAACTTCCTAATTAACTCTTCAACTTAACGCCAATCTCAATACCCAACTTAATCTTCAAAGCGGCATTCATAAAAAAATTGGTAACTATTTTTATAATCAGGTGGTTTTAGGTCAATTCGTATGAAAGGTATCCGATCCTCTTGACGCACAAATTCCAAAACCTTTTCAATTCTTCGCCTTAACCATAAAAACAGATTGGCGAAAATTTTTTTAAATCGGATAAGCTGTTCTCGAGATACCATGGGTACAGGCCAGACTATGGGAGATATCCAGATGTCCAGACATCCAGACAAACAGGTGGGCATTGTTTTACTTCGGTCTAACAAGACCAAAGTATTGAAATTCTGTCACATATGACGAAACATTTGGTTGGTCCAAAACCACTTTTCTCGACGTTTTGAAAGTCCCTGAGTCTGAAAAAGCAAAAAAAAAAATACGCCCGTTCGTCTGTCTGGATCTGGATGTCTGGATGTCTTTGGTATCTTGAGAACGGCTAGTCCGATTTGGATTCTTTTGTATCAATCTGTTTCTATGGTCAAGACGGAGATTTGAAAAGCTTTTGGAGACTGCACGTCAAGAGGGTGGGGTGCCTGGCATGCGAATTGACTCAAAACACCTGGTTATATAAATATTTACGATTTTTTTTATATGGTGGTTTGATTATTGAATTGGGCATTGGATATGGAGTTGATTTGAAGTTTAAGTTAGGGGTCAATTTGCGGGTTGAATTGAAGTTGACTTGGAGTTGAGCTGGAGTTGTATTAGGATGTAGAGAGCAGTTAACCAATTTTTTATATACATATGCTGGTTTGAGGATTGAGATAGGCGTAGAGTTTGCGGTTTAGTTGAGCGTTGAGTTGAGTTCCATTTGCGGGTTGAATTAGGGCTAAGTTGGGGTTGTATTAGGGTTTAGTGGGCAGTTAAACTCAGGATGTGTGATTTTGTTATAAAAATTTTATTGGATTCTATATCGATGGCAGCAACGTAGAATGAGATATCTGCGAAAACAATTTTTTACAGGAGGACACTTTAACAGTAAAAACGTGATATTTTTTACAATTATAAACAGATGTTGTTTAAAATCGAAACACCGCTATATAAAATCATACCATATAACATACATCATAACATCACAAAATTATAATTTTTCTGATATTATGTAGTTATCTCTTTCTACGTCGGACAAACAAAAAATATTTATTCAGACATACTACTGGTCATGAATATGATACAATTAATACAAGATAAAGTAAACACAAGAGAGCCAAAACACGCTGGTGCTCTAATATTTTTTTATTTTCTCTTTATTCTCTTTATTTTTGTTTATTTGCAGTTGCAGCTTGCAGGCTTCATTTTTATGTTTTTATACGATTACTCGTGCCGATGTGATCCGATGCGCAACAGTCATTGCAATTTATAATATTGAAAATCAAACAGGACGTGCTTTTTTATACCGTAATATTCTAAAATTTAAGTACGTAGGTGTGTAACATGATACAAAGAATTAATAAGGTATGATCAACAGCTGTAATTACGTCATCTGGTGACAAACATTTATTTTTAAGTTTTTGTTATTTTTCTATTTTATTTTGATTTTAGCACGTCGTTCGGTGGTATCGTGATGCAGCACCGAATGACGCGCTAAAAAACAAAGTAAAATAGAAAAATTTGTACAAAAAACAAAAACTAAAAAACAAATTTTTGTCACCGGATGACGTAATTACAGCTGTTGATCATACCTTATTAATTCTTTGTATCAATGCATACAGTCCTCATAAAATAATATGCTGCCATCGGTACGACGTATATTGAAATAAGTTAAGTTATGCGGTTATACGTCGTTGTATTGTTTAAATAGATGCAGATGTCGTTTTATGCGTTGGAAAAGTACATGAGAAAGGAAGTTTTTTCGTATAAAATTTTGCACACTTATAAAACATTGTATTTAAAGCCTATTTATGTAAAAAACTCAAAATCGTCAAAAATGTAGATATCTCATTCTACGTTGCTGCCATCGATATCTTATCCGATTTTGATGAAATTCAGTATTTCCAATGGAAGCGGGATTCTCAAATTATTTTTAGATAAAGTTCTGGAATATATGACCAAGTAGGATGTAACTTGTCTATTACTCAATCGATTCTGTCTGATGTGCGTTGGAATTAGGGTTCTAAAATGATTTTTGGAGGCAATTCTGGAATATGGACAAGTATGATGGAACTTTCCTATTTCTCATTCTATTATTATGAAATTTGGCACGTGTGTTGAAATTGGGATTCTAAGATGGTTTTGCATAAAATTATGGAATATGGCCAAGTATGATAGAACTTTGCCTATTTCTTAACAGATCCGTGGCGTAGGGAAGGGGTTGCGAGGGTTGAACCCTACCCCCTTCCCCCCATGAGCTTCACTTATCATAAAACCGTTATGATGTGTCGGTCTACACAGTAAACAAAATCATTTATAATACGAATAAGGAAAATAATCATTACCTTTTATAGGTATAAAAGAAATGTAAACAAATCAGCATACAATTAGCCCTGTTTTTTGTAGGACTGCGTAGATTAGTTTGCCAGATTAAGTCGAAATTAGAGTATCTAAGCAAAGATAATTAAAATGTTTAATAGACGGTCAGGTAGATCTTCTACCTATAATAACAAAATTAGCACAAAATATTTGTCAGATTTTTAGTAAGACTAGGAACCTGAATAGGACTTAATCTGGATAATCTCTCTAATTGAAGAGTTCCAGCATGCTAGCCCCCTTAAGAATTACCTCCGAAACACAATCGGCTAAGAGCGACTAAATGGTTTGGCATTATTAAATATTCACAGAGATATGGTTATAACAATAGACGGTATCCTCGATGAATCGGTCTTAGTGTTACGTCGAATCAATAGAATAAAAATTATTTAAAAAAATTCAAAATTCAAAAATATTCGTATTTTTCCTTGTAGAAATTATTTATAATTAAACCACCCCCGCCCCCCCCCCCCCTCCCTCAAAAAATTTCTGGCTACGCCACTGTAACAAATTATGATGAAATCAACATGTGCGTTGGAAAAATGATTTTCGGATAAAGTTCTGGAATATGGCTAAGTATGATAAAACTACTTAGGCTATTCCTTAACCGATTATTATGAAATTTGATATATGCCTTGGAAATGGGATTTTAAAATGATTTTTAGATACAATTCTGGAATATGGTGAAGTATGATGGAACTTCCCTATTTCTTAACCGATTTGGAGGAAATTCGACAAATGGGTTGGAAACTGCGTTTTTAGCAGTTAGGATATACCTTAGCTATTTTGAAGCGATTATGATGAATTTTGACGTTTCCATCTAATAGAAGGAAATGTGACACAAAAATTATTTTTGGATGAGGTTGTTAAGAATATGTACATATGTCAATATGGCTTTTAATTTAGTGTCTCATGGGGTTTCTGTAAATCATGCAGCTATTGAAGTTTATTTGAGGCAGCGTAAACGTCTATTTTAATTACTTAATGATCGAAATTATCTTCGAAATAATATTCAAGTTCGCCTAGAAACTTTTCTCGCCAATCCTTCGCTTTATGTAAACGTTGGGGTATGTGTATTTGCTGTCAGAGCTGTAAGTTTGGCCATGCTTAAACAAATGAAGTGAGTCGCGGACACGCGCTGAAGAATTAAAACTACTAACGGAAATGTAGAGTCTCGGAATTAGCAGTATCATTTTAGAATCACCTTTCCATCGCAAATTTTGAATTTCATCATAATCGATTTAATATCCAAGTTCTATTCTAATTGGCCATATTCCAGAACTTTATTCAAAAACCATTTTAGAATCCCATTTATTATCGGATATTGAATTTGCCGCAAACATCTATAATCGGGAAGGACAATATAAATATTACATTCCAAAAGTTAAATTGAAAGGTGCCGCTAAAATAATATAGCCGTATAAATAATTGGGCCGATGTAAAATTTTATTTAATTAGTTTATTCTCAATAGAAGTAGATGAAGCCAACGTCCATATACAACTGCTAAACTGTTTAATAAAAAAAGAGGAATCGTATGTTAATTATTTTTACGACGTGGGCGCTAAAGAAAAATGCGGTATAATTTTAGTAGTCAGCTATTCAAAAATATTTAATTAATGGAATTAAAGATCCAGAAATGCATATTTTGTTAGCAAACCGATCGAAAAGTCTAGAAGAAATGCTAGAGACAATAGTTTTAGCCGAAAAATCTAGATTTGATAAAATTAGATTTGGCTAGGATGTCTTCAGTTCATCGCAATCCCGGAAGCGAAATCCGAATGATATCTAAACCAATTACCGACATTATCGAAGTAAAAAGAAATAATACAATGTTATAATTGTTTTAAAACGGATCATCGATCAATTAATTGCCCTATGCCACAATGCCGAGCAAGATTGTAGAAGGTTTTGCATAAAAGCATCGAGCATGATTGATTTGTTATTGTTTTCAATTTATTCTTTATGGGATGCAAGAATGTAAATGAATTGGGGCATGGATTTAAAACAATTTTTATTAGATGATATGCGTTGATAATATTTTTATTATACTTTAGGAGTTTTCAAAATTTAAATATAATAGTTGGTTCGTAGTAATTTTGCCTTGGGACGAGGTTGGTAGAAATTAAGTTTTGTTGAGCAAATTATGGGGTTGCATTTTAATTGAGTTCTAGAGTTATGAACCAAATATTATATTTTATGCTAATTGCTTTTCCAATTGGTACAAGTAGGAAAATACTAGTTTCTCATTTTATGGTCAAACAAGTTACCTGTTTAATGTAATTTGGTTTGGCAACTTTGGGTTGTTGATATTTAATGTGTTCCTGATAGTTTAAACTGTTGTGCAGTGACATTTAAGCGGAATAGGATAATAAGCAATTAAATATTTAATATGATTTTAGAGGTATTTCTGCAATTAAGAATTAACTAATTCTGCTATGGTGTTTAGTTTTAGAAGATTTTAAATTCGAATTTTGGAATTTGTTTAAAAATGAAGCAATTTTATTCAATTTTTGTGTTGGAATTTAATTGGTAATCAGGAGCGAATTGGATATACATATTGGGATTTTATTAAATATTTATTTTTATACTCGAATTATTTAATTTAATATGGCAACTTTAAGTTATTAGTACTTAATATGATCCAGATTAATTTAAACTAGATTTTAAATTTAGCAAATTTTTGAAGAACCTGAAACCACTTTCCAGGAACTTAAGCAGTAAATGAACTGCAAATTGTTTTGTCTTGTGCTAAATATTTTACTAAAAATTACTACTAACAAATTTACTAACTATCAACTACTTAGGTGTCTAGAACGGCTTGATTCTTTGTTACTAATATACCTTTCCTATCCTTTAGTTTTATTATAGGTATGTGGAGAGTGTACGGCGGGCTGGTGTCATCCTGGAGTCTTGGATAGGCTTGGTCGTACATTCTAATCAATCAATCAATGTATCTGCTCTTGCTATTTTAACATGAGCAATAAGAAGCAGTTACGCATAATTTTGAAGCTAGGCGGCTTAGCGTAGAGCCGCTTAATATGTATGGTAAAATTAGAAATTTGAAATTTTAACTGATTTTTTTTAGCGCTTCAGTTTTAATTATTTTTTTAATAATTTAATATATAACAAATAATAATTTTGGCGTAATTGCTCTGTTATTTTTATCGATAAAAATGATTTTGACAAGTAGATACACAGACAATTACGATTTTGAGGTTATATTTTACTCATAACATCCATTTGTGAGCTTAGGGGCCGTTCACATATTAAGTAACGTTGTTTTTTTTTTCCTTTTTTTACTTCTCCCTCCTCCCTCGTAACAGATCGTAAGGTATTCCAGAAGCCCTCCCCCTTCCCAAGCGTAACGTAACATAAATGTACTAGAATTTTTAATTTTGTTTACCTATTTAACGAGTCATTTGAGTAGTGGATGACACTAACCACATTGTATTTCAGCCTGGGTAAATTATCTTTACCTCGAGGCTTTCCCGGGAAATCAGTTCCATGAAATCCCGGGACGCAAGCTCTAGTCTTGCCAAGAACCAAGTGAATAAGCTAAAAAAACATTCAGGTAAATAACATTACAAATAGAATTAGATCCAGAAAGGGGCAGAAAGTGTAAAAAGAATTAGATTCAATCTAAATGTTAACCAAAATAAATACGATCCTCTATCATTCTTTATTCTTCAACCGGCTTTTCTTCTTACTGATAGAAGACGATTCATTTATCATGATACACTTGTCATGTGCGTAACAACATAGACTCAAAAAATATATAACTATATCTATGAGTCTGTATGTGTACAAGAAAATTGATAATAAAAACAATATTTTATATCAATCCATAATATATTTTGTCATTCAAGAAATCCACACACCCGCCCGTACCAGTCATCTATAAACGCATTACATCGTATACACATAATACAATTTCAATTACATTTTACGAGTATATCATTTTGACACTTGTCATAAAAATAAAACTGAAAATGAAAAATAATAATTTTTTTTGTATTTATTTTAATTTTCCAATTTTTATTTTGTTGTTTTTGTTATTATTAATAATAAAATCAATCATAAAAAATAGCAAAACAAAAACCTTTTTACAAATAAATTACATTTGACTACATATTATGTATATTCAGCCAAAAAAAAAAAACACTTGTACATATTGTTTCAATCAAAAAAATGAAAATCAATTAATTTATTATTTATACATAGGGAATATTTGTTTTTTATCATTTCAATTGGATATTGATAAAAATAATTGTGTAGCAATCAGTATGTATGTTTATGTAGTATGTAGATTGATATTGAGTTCGTTTTTTATCATTAATGTTGTTTTCCCGAAATAATTTACAACCCATATCAACAATATCACTCATTCATTTATATTAATGTAAACACAACGCTACGAGTATATAACATAATGAGAAAGAAATTTGAGGACGTTTAAAATCGAAGTTTCCACATCTGTAGGCTATGAGCCAATTAAATTTATAGGAACAATTGTAATTGTCCACCAATTACCATTTTGGCCATTGTCTTCAACAAAGAAGTAATGTTTGAGTTCGCCTGTATGTATGCTACTGTATTACACTTTATTATTGCCCTGCGTATAAAAAGAAGCCGGGGACTAAGGATTTTGATTGTTTTGTTTTAGTTTATAATCGTTTTATTCAAGTTTAACGGAGCTTAATCCGAATTCAAAATAAAAATATAATAAAATCTCACCTTTATTATCCCATAATATACTGTATAGGTTCAATTTTTTTTGTGACGAAATCAAAGTATCTTTAAAAATTGTTGAAACGGGTAACGTGATAACAGAAACATCACTTCGAAAACAACTTTTTAAAATCCAGAAGGGTCTCGATGGAGTTCGATAATTAAAGCGTTAGCCATTAATGAAATATTTAACGAGGAACTCAGTAGAAGCAAAGATTCAAAGTTCCTATCTGTCTTATTTAAGAAATGGAAACTGCATTTTGAATTTGAAGACATTACAAATATTCCACCTGAAAATGATTAATATTGATTTAATAAACAAATTAAATTCGCGATATAACGAATGTGTTAACATTTAAGCTAAAACTATTAAAGTATTATAGTGCCTGATTTTGAAATGTTTAATTTGCGACGAAACCGTAATAGATTTACTAAACTATATTCCCATAAACTTTTTCAAATTTGATAGATTAGGACTAAGAAATTTTGAACAAATAAATTCATGAGATTCGGCTTTGCATCACAGCACAATTATACAATTTTTGACGATTTGGTTAATTAAAAAAAAAAAAATACGAAGAGGAAACTTCAAAATTTTCAACCGAGCGAGACCAACTCGGTTTTATAGACATATACATACATATTTAGAAAGCGTGATTCAACCCCTTTCTCAGAGGAGATCTCTGAGATTCGTGAGATTCAGCTTTGTGTTGCAGCACTTCCATACAATTTTTGGGGCTACTTCAAAAATTAACTTACCGCTCATCTTGTTTGCTCATTTTCTCATTCAGTCAGTTAAATTTTGAAGTAAAGGTAAAATTTGTTTAAGGAATTATTTTAAAGGAATTATATCGGGCTCATCGCTTCTAAATTGTGTTTTGGTTAACTTAATCCTTTGGGTTAGTATGGCATCGACGAATATATTGAATCGAATTGGATATTCAATTAAAAAACGCTTCGTCAACCTTGCAGGCACAGATCAAAGAAATGTTATCGCTCCTATCGCTTCTGCTGATAGTTTTTCACAAATGTTTTAAATTGTGGCAAAGATTGAAAGATCTTAATATGCTTATAAAATAAAATTGATTTTTTTTTATTTATTTTAAACAAAATATTTTTTCTGGATTTTTTATTCCAGTAATTTGTAATTTTTTTTTTTTAGACAAATATGTACACAACTACAAACATGTGTAGTGATCCCTAAATTAAAATTAACAACACTAAATATAGGTATATGGCACGATAAACTGTTACTATAGGTATGATCGACAGCTATTTTAAAATCGTCTTTTTCTGCGCAGCACCGTATGACGTGCTAATAAACAAAACAAAATAGAGAAATTTGTACAAAAACTAAAAAACAAATTTAAAAAAAGAGAACAAACTTACAAGTAAACAATTTTTTTCAATTTTCACTTTTTTGCTTTTGCTTTTTTTGTATTCATAAAAAATAAAACATTATTATGTCACAATGTTCTTTCTTTGGTAAGTTAATTTTTGAAGGAGCACCCAATTTTTGGTAGAAAGAATCGATTCCACAAGAAAGAATTTATTCCACAGCACGGCTTATAACTAAATTTTCAAATTTGAATACCACTTACACAGCACTGGCTGGAAACTTCAAACAAAAACCAAACCCTAGGCCACAGGATTGCTTAGCTACAATTTGCCAAGGAATATGAAAATTGGACTGAACCTAATCAGAAGCCTAGTCTTACTCATCGATGAATCGAGATGTTGTTTATCCAGATGGGCGAAAACGAGTATGGTTACGACCCGGGGAGCGTTACGCTACCTTCAGCGAAAGGGTTAAAAAAATTCACCGAGCTTTACCTGGTTCCAACCGGACATAAAACGGTCGTTTGCTATATTAACAAAATATTGCAAGAGTATGTTGTTCCCTATACACACCAAAAATATGGGACGGATGGGTCTTACATATATCATAGCCTTAAAGTAAAAATACAAGCTTTCTACAAGAGGTGAACATTTTTCGGTTTTCCATAAGAACCAATGTAAAATTGATAGTTTTGATTTATAAGTTTATTAATGAATCAATTTAACGTAATAAAATTTTTATTAATTTGCATGTTTCGCAGATATGGTTTTAAAATCATTGAAGAAAATATCTCTAAATTTTAAAATAAATTGAGAAACGAAAACCTTTTAATTTTCAAAAACTACCTACACACAAACCATCCTTGTATTTTCAATATAAAATTAACAAAATAGACAAAGATAGTTTAAAAGAAAAAGTTCTTAAAAAAAAAAAAAAAAAATTAAATTATCTTTGTCTTTCCAATATAAAACAATTGAAAGTGACAAAGAACTGAAAGAACACTTTAAAGTAAAAACGGGCAAACACGAAAACAGAAAACAAAAAATTCATAGATATCTTTGTCTGATCTACATATAGAAAACAAAAAAGTGTCAACACGATAAAATAAAAAAAAAACACATTAATTGATTGATTGATTGATACGGATGTACGACCAAGCAGCCTCAGCAAGATTCAAGGATACGCCGAATCCACCGTACACCACCTTACATATAACAAGACCGAAGGATAGGAAAGGAATGTTAGCATTATAGACTCGACCCGGTTTCAGCCACCTATGCAGTCGATAGTAAATTTTGTTAGTAATTTTTATTTTTATTGTTTTTTCTTGACAAGTTGTTACTCACAAGACAACACAATCTCCTAATCAGCGTTCCCCATTAGGGCTGCACGTTTTTTTTGAAAAGCTGTAAAGGAATTTTTATTTTATTTTTGGCTCAACTATTTTTTCCATCGGCGGTTGTGAGGGGGCGAGATTTCGTTCCATCATCATGCTCCCATTCGGTCACCCAAATTTGTACTAACTGTAGTACGTATTGCTTGACGTTGTTGTTGAAGTTGTTGCGTCTCTGCTGGCCCTCCTACTCAAAAAATAAGAACAATATACATCCTTGTCGTTCCAATAGAACAGTGCTTCTCAAACTTTTTAATTTTGTAGCCCCAAAAATCGGAAAAATAAAATCCAGGGCCCTCAAAAGTTTTATTCAATAATAATGAATTTACAGCTAAGCATTTTGGGCATTCTTGTTGAATGATCTCAGATGTCTCGCGCAGCTAATCAATTGTAATCCATATCCGTATTCCGCACTTTAATAAAATGTTCTATACCGACCCAAAATATTCCTTCAGCTTTATCCGATTTGTAGGAATAAAAAATTCTTTTACGCAAAAATTGTAGAATTCCAAAAACCTACAATATGAAACATTTTGAAAAACTTGAAAACATTCGGCACAAGGAACTATTAAAAATTGGATGCTTCTGTAAAAATCCGATACTAAATATTTTAACTAGATACATATATGAGTGGAGCAGAATAGATAAAGAAATTACTAATTGAGGTTAAAGCTAAACATTTTTGCGCTGACATGTTCTGACCCGATCCGAATTTGCTTCGCTTTTAATTTTAGCGTCAACTCGTTTTTACTTAGGCATTTAATACCAAATTTGGATTTAATTCTTTTGAATTATCTAAATATGAAAATTCTGGAAATTCTTCAAACATTAAAAAAAAATGTGTTTTCTGTACAAAATTCAGAGTTAGCAATTTTATATCGAAAATTTGAAATTTTATTTATGACGAGTTTCTTCTCAGTACTTAGATGATAGTAGTCCAGTAATCTATGTTTCTATAAAATTAATTTTGAGTTTATTTCAGAAAATTAAATGAGGGTTTCAGAGTTTAAATAATCGTTTAACAAAAAAAATAAATATTTTTAAAGTAGTAGATAGCGATAATAATTAATTTCGATTTAGATTTTCAGAAGTACCGGAACAACCTCGCTCAGCTTCCAGAAACTTCAAGTATCCAGTGAACATGTAGTTTAGAAGTTGTATTGTCTTGTGCTAACTATTTAATCGTATATATTACTAACAAAAACATACTAACTATCGACTACTTAGGTGTCTGGAACCGGGTCGATTCTTTGTTACTAACATACCTTTCCTTTCCTTCGGTTTTGTTATATGTAAAAAGAGTGTACGGTGGACCCGGCGTCTTACCGGGAATCTTGCTTAGTCTTGATCGTACATTCAAATCAATCAATCAATCAGTACTTAGATGATAGTAGTCCAGTTTTTTTAATTAGATCAGTTTTCTTGGTCCCAAAGAACTAGGCATTCGAAAATTACCGAACTTTTGATTTACCGGTTTTCGATAATTTTTTAATTGTATTATCCATAATTTACCGAAAAATTGACTTTTATAGAAAAAAAGTAAATTATATTTCCCCTTCCCTAATAAATTCTAGTCTATTTGTCAGAATTTTTCTATTATTTGTATTAGTAGTTTGATGCGCAAACTATTATAAATAAATTCATCTTCAGTCTGCTCTCGATCGGCAATGCGGCGATATGCCGCCCAACTCGCATGGTGTTGAACATTAAATCAAAAAATGGTGAAAAACAAATAAATTGTTATAAATAAAACAAATTTAATTAAAATTAAAATTAAGTAAATAAATAAATTGTTGTAAAATAAATAATAAAATCAGTATTTTATATTGGTGACCCCAACGTCCGTTTTTACGGTTCTGGACACGCCCAAAAAAAAAAAAAATCGGCGCAACACATGTTTATTTTTTTTGTGTGTAAAATTTTTCTATCGGCTGGGTCCAAATCACGCATCGGCCACAGGGTGAGTTCTATTTTTAAAATTTTAAGTGGCAATTTATTTTTTTTGGATTGATACAATTTTCTTATTAAACTCTCATTTTTTTTTTTCTGTGTTAACATCTAATTACCGGTGTCGTGTTCCGCCATCATAAATATTAATGGAGAAACACATGATAACCCAACGAACATATTGACACACCCAAATACACACGAAGTCACCCACATTTTGTAATCGCAATTATATAACGGAGTCAAACAAAAAAAAACAACAGAGCCAATACCATCATCACCAACTCGCCGCCATCACATCATAGGAACACCGCTACACATGCCGTGCAGCATCATCACCATGATCACTGCAGCCCCCATCATTTGTTCAGGCACATGTTCCTCGCTTTCATCATTGCGGTCACCATCGTGCCATCCAGCAGCATCAGCACTGACGGAACCAACATCATTACTTCAACCGATGACACCTAAACACACAAATAATAAAATCAGTATTTTATAGGTTCTTATTTTTAGTCTTCTTACGCTTGAAATAAAAATAAACATTTAATTTAAATTTTTTATATGGTTGTTTTAAATTTCAAACAAAACTTATCAATGTTAGTGCAGTTATGTGCAAAACTGCCCCATTGCCGAAAAAACACTTTCGATTCCATGGAAGTTATTTTTTTAGTTAAAAAGTGTTGACGTTGAATAGGAAAGGGTTTTATTCCTCAAACCTAGGCCTGCTTTTTCCTTAATTGCCAACTTGTATGATAAATTGTTCGGATTAATTGAATTTTCTTTAAATTTGGTAGACTTGGGTAGATTTAAAATTCAATCAAAAGATTTTTAGTCGAATTATTAGAATGATGAACGAAATACGAATATGACATTTTACTTTCTTTTACGTAAGTAAAATAAAGTATAGTAATCATGAAAATTTTCGACCTTGAGATTATTGAAGATTTATCTGTTTTGAGGTCCCCTGAGTCCGAAAAAGTGAGTTTCGAAATGATGTCTGTCTGTCAGTCTGTCTGTCCGTCTGTCAGTCTGTGTCCTCTCTACAGCCCAGATGGCTTAACCAATCCAGCTGAAACTTCAGATTTAAGCTTTTTTCAGCCGGAAGTAGCCACTACCGTGGGGCAGAAAATTTGTTTTGCAAATATCTGAAAAAGTATAAGGTTTACAAAAAACTACTAAAACAAAATGTTTCCAAAAACTAAAAGTAAAAAAAATAAAAAAAAAAAATTAAAAATTAAAAAAAAAAAAAATTAAAAAAAAAAATTAAAAAATTTTATAAAAAAATAAAATTGATGTGTGGCCAACACATTTCTTCTACGAACAGGGAATTTTGAGACACCAATTACGCAAACTTCTTACAAATTTATTATTTTTTATATTACATACTTTCTTTTACATAAGTAAAGCTTAAATCTAAAGTTTTTGTTAGATTCGTTAAGCCATCTGGGCTATAGAGAAGACACAGACAAACAGACGAGCAGACAAACGGACAGACTGACAGACAGACATCATTTCGAAACCCACTTTTTCGGACTCAAGGGACCTCAAAACAGATATATCTTCATTAATCTCTTACATAATATTTCGGGTTCCAGGTCCCAGATTCCGTAAAACAGAAAATTTATTTTACAAATATTTCAAAAATATACAATTTACAGAAAACATGAAAAAATAAAAACAATCTTAATAAAGTTTGCAAGAAATTTGCATTATAAAAGTTTCTTAAAATTCGCTGTTCGTAAAAGAAAGTCGTGTGTTGGCCACACCTCCATTTTTTATGTTGAAAACCAAGGTAAAGGTTTCGACAAATTTATAAAAATTATTAATAATTTGTGTTTTATAGACATTTTGTCTGAAGATAGTTACATACTTATGTACATTTTCGGTAAGTATTCGAACAATTTGGATTGGACCTGATATACAATTTAACCAAATTGAAATTTAAAATTAAATTAAAGTACATTTTTAATATCCAATGTCACAAATTTTCATAGACCTAATTTCCTATAGTTTTTACTTTAAATTTAGCTCCTAAATTTCTAAGAAATTACTTTGGATATCGACTTCTGATTTAAAAAAAGATGGTACTTCATAAAAGTTCCTGTCGTTGATAGAAGACTCCAAGGAACGAGGCCACTTGACCTAGTGAACTTACCAAATTAAGGGGTTACACCCCAACAAAAGGGAATTTTACTAGAATTATGATATAAAAATTTGTATTTGATAGAAAAATTGGTAGATGAGCGCAGTAAAAATTTCATAAAAGGCCTCAATTTTAAAGATGACTTTTGTCCCGAAGACATTCATTATAGAATAAGAACTTGCCTACCAAAATCGTTGTGATTGTGGAATTCATACACACATCTGCTATATTACAAAAACCATTACCACAGAAAACGGTAGCGGTCATTGATAATAATCAGATCCAGAAAGTTGTGTACTAGGAAATTGTGCGGTTTATTAGAGATATTAAAGCGAGATTTAAAGGCTCCCGGGCAACAGTTTCACGGCTCCCTAGGTTGCTGCGGCCCACAATTTGAGAACCATTGCAATAGAAAACCAAAATGTATAGGTGAATATGTAAGTTATGAGTTGCTTATTATCCTCGTTAAAAAGCTTTTGTAGTTTTGTGTGTGATTGTGATAAAACTATCGAACTTTTAATTATATTTTACGGATTAATTGAAAGATTCCAAGTTTAGTTTTCACATATGTCTAAATATAATTATTAATCTGTAAATAGGTAGTAAAAATCGTGTTTTCATTCAGTAAATGGTAATTTAAAAAAGTCTTTCTTACTCTGGTTTACATGGAACATCACCATATCTACACCTCTTACAGAGGGCTCTGGTAATACACGCTACTAAAAATTATTTACCCACGTTTGGTTTTTGTTTGAAAAGTCGAATAACCTCAACCACATGTTTATAAAGGGTGGGTCTTACCCGCAATTTCTAAGATTGTTTTGAATGACCTTAAATTTGATTTTTGTTTCACGTTTCCAACTAGCGCTTTCAAAAGATATTCGCATAAAATAAAAAAATATTTTTAGAGTGGCTTTTTTTATCTGATAATTTATTGATCCTTCTCAGAGAAATAAAATGATTTGAATTGTACTATATGTTTGACAAAGAATAAATGAAAACGAGGGATCGTGAATATTTCTATTCTCCATCAGCGTTTTAAAAATTTCATGAAAATTATTGCACTTCATAAATTATGCATGTTTGATGTATTCTCACCGAAAGATGAACTCGGAAGAGTACAGAACTCGCTCTGTAAATTGATTACTGATTCAGTAAATATCTACTGTCGGCAATAAATTGTAACATAAAGAAGTATTTTCGCGAGTGGTAAATCAATAATAATATTTCTAAAAAGGAGTAATGGAAACTAGAATAAAGAAATTCATAATAACTAGAACTAAGGTTAAAAAAAAAATCTTATAGCAGAGGGTCACTTTCCTACCAAGTTATGTTACACCAACAATTGAATTATTTGCATGCGAACGTGATTAATTTTTCGATTTTATATTATTTTGTCCTTATTGAAAAATGGTCAAAAGTGAAACAAATTTCGCAATTTTTTGCACTGATATAAAAATGCTACGAATGTCCCACTAAGCATTTCGGTTGGTAAAACACGTTATGCGCAACGCGCGAGTAGTTCTGAGGTTTTTCTTTTAATTTGGATACATTTTTTCAGCTTTGATATATTCACCTTTTCGCGCAAAGTATCTGACATCTAGTGGATGATTTTAAAACTAGAGCCGAGGGGAAACAAAATTATTTTGACGTTTGGTTTATGTATGTGAAAAAATTATTTCAAGCGATCAATTTAAATTAATTTAAAACAACAAAGCCAATAAAAATTTAAGTTACAAAATTTATTCAGTGCCAGAATGCAGAACACATTGTAATAAGGAGAAAAAGTATTGCTCTTCACCAATTTCCCAACGTTAAGTTGTTAAAACAAAATGGGTGCACGTTACACGAATTAATAAAAAATCCATTACCAAAAATGATCGTGTTTGTTCAAAAGATTTTGAGGATACAGGTTACAAAAGTAAGTTATGAACAAAAATATCGTTGTTTTGTCGAATATAATAACGTTTATATGTTTTAGATGTGGCAAATAAATATTATTTAAAAAAATCAGCGGTTCCGTCCAAAAATTTACCTCACAGTAAATTTACCAAGCCACTACCGCCAGAACAATGAAGTCTGCGATACAAAAATTAAATATTGCTGAATACCAAAATTTACAAAAATCTCAATTATTAAACGAACATAAAACATAATCAGGATGCCCCTGAATCAGAAGAAATTATTTGACTTCATTAAGCGAAAATAAAACCATAGGATTAATAGAGAAAAGCATTATGAATTTAAGCCTCGAGCGCGATATTTACAATCGAATTTTTAAAACACATTGTTCTGTTAAATTGAAGATCCTACTAGTGCTGATAAAATTGAAACAAAATCTTGATTTCTCGGTGATGTCGGTATTATTTGGAATTGCTGTTTCAAATTGTATGAAATATTTCAGATAAATGTTACCCGTTATGAGAGCGGGTTTAGGATTATTAATTTATTGGCCTTCTAAAGAAGAGGTAGCAAATGAATATTCCCGATTGTTTCTCAGCTTTTACGGACGTTCAAGCTGTACTAGGTTGCACAGAAGTTGAGATCAGCCAGACCAATTGCCTTAAACGTAAAATTTTTAGTTGCTGTTAGTCCAGCTGGATTATTAACAAAGAAAACTTGATCGAGCTTTTTCAACACAAAGATGCGATAATGGTCAATAAAGGTTTTGCAATCGAAACCGAATTAAAAATGAAGGGCATAAAATTATATCGGCCCTTATTTAAGGATTCCAAAAATAAATTCGATAGAGGCGTATCAATCACCAATACCGTTATAGCCGCTGCTCGAGTTCATATTGAAAGAGTTATTCAGTGAATCAAAATTTATAAAATTATGAATTAAAAAGTTTTGATACATTTTGATCTCATAATATGCCGAATGATTTAGTTCAATAAATGTTTGATATTTGTTATGCTTGATTTTCTGGAATGAATAACATAACAGTTTGCTTATTTTCAGAAGTAAAATTCGACTGAGGTATATTTTATTTATGTTTATATCAGTAGTGATCGAATTTCATAGCGAAGTTCTTATTATTAATTTGTTGGTTGCAAGTTTTCAAATATCCTTAGTTTTAAATTATTGACATGTTCATGTTGAACTAGACCAATTTTATAATATGAGAGTGTATGATGTGAGAATAAAAATTTCCCCAAATATGAAGACCAATCCCCAATACAGAATAATATGTTTCTCGATAAAAAATTAAAAAAAAAAAAACCTTCACACTATACTCCCTAAAAAATTAATCTCAAAAATTTATTCAACCAAAACATTTTCTTAAAATAAAATAAAAAAATTTTCCATATAAGTTTTCATTTTACCATAAAAATAAATGAAAACTTTTATTTATAAAAAAAAAAATTAAATATAAAAAAAGTTTTTAATTAAAATTTACTGTAAATAAATTATACGTTATATATAAAAAAAATATACAAGATTTTTGATTTTCATTATTATTTTTTAGTTATCCTTGTATTTATATTATAGATCTACATATATAATATGTACGAGAACATACATACATCTAAATCAATTAACCAATAAGTAAAGAAAATTGATAAGATTTGTGGGTTTTTCTTTTTTTGTTAAATAACCAAAAAATTTTAACATATATTCAATTTCCCATTACTACAATAAAAAAATAAAATATTTAAATTTGGAAAATCATCCCTAAAATAAATCCTTTTTCTTACGTACATATTTTATGTATATGTATATATGTGTAATTTAAGAAATATGTGTAGTGTACCCTTTTCTTAATACTATTTCTTATTTCCTACAACAATAATAAAAAAAAGATTCAAAAATTTTATTAAACCCATATACATAAGAATAACATCAATCTTAAATTTATACATAATAGATTGGTTATTTAATTCGAAACCGTAAAAATTAATTTTGAAATTTATCATGAGACGATTTTTGATGTGCATAGTTCAGTGAGAATGAGCGTTGATCGATTAATCGGCTTGGAGAGTATTTTGATATTTTGAGAGCTCTTGCGGTATCTAATTTTTTTTTTAAAATGTTTTAAGTTGCGTTGGACAATAATTGCATATTGTTAAGTACGGAGTTTAAATAACATTTTCAAAACATTTAGGAGGAGGAGGTACCGAGTTCGAATCCCGATAGGGGCAGGATGTAAACAGGATTTTTCGTCATCTGATTACGATCGGTGATGAAAATGAAAACAAGTATAACACCCCCCCCCCCTTCCCCCCCCCCCCCCCTCCCCCGTGTTAAGAGTGTAGAATTCATGAGCCGACCCACCTTTCATGTCAGTACTGGCTGCCATGAAGCAATACAATGTGCAGGTGGCATACGCCAAACAGGCATATAGCCAAACTTTCTCGATTTGGCTTGTGCGTAAGGTAGGACGTCAAATGCGAACTGCGAAATAGTTGGGAGTGCCTCGAGCCTTTACACCGAAAGAAAAAAATACTTGTAATTTTCATCTGGTGCGTGGAACCTCCTAATGTAAGGAAACACTAGATAAATATATTTTGGTTTTTTAGTATAAGTTATACATATATCTATTAGTGATTTGTTTGCCTCTAGCAGTTTTGTGAAGATATTTTTCAAAATAATTTTGGAGTTTTATGAACTGACATGACTTGTATTATAGTAGGTAGTCTAAAGTAGTACGTCTAAAGGTACTGGTTTCCTTAGTCGTACCGATTTCAATTTTGTTAATTTTTTGAGTTTAAAGAAAATGTGCGCAGACTATTTAATTTTTTTTCAATAAATAAAAGCAGGGTTTACTAAGGTTTCCATTGATAGTCATAAGTAATATGTTTACTAATATATTCTATGAGCAACCTAACCCTACATATTTATGTATGTCGGATTAGTCGGATCAATTTTTTTAGTTAATAGAATTCGGAATCATTTTTCAAAAATTCAAAACTACTTTGAGCGAAGCATCAACTTATAAAATAGAAAGATAACCTTTCTTTTACCATCAAAATATCTACTGGGTAACTTCAAGCAGCAGATTTTGAATTTTTAATTACTTTCCAGATAATTACAGATAAAGTTTTTGTAAAAGTTTAATTTTTGGTGTATTTTAATAATTCTTCATAAACGGAGATCAAACCGTAATCGTAAATCTTTGACAAAAGCACAACTGCTTCTAGCCCAGGAAGCACGATTTCTAGCATTTATTTACCTGAAATTTCTTCAATCGTTTTGAAAATGAAATATTAGTTATCGACATCAAATTAGGTAGAAGGTATTTCGATGAATAAATGTTTTCGACTTACGAATTCTGAATCATTCTGTTTAAAATAGGAAGAATTGGGTAACAGTCTCTCTTCTGATTAAAAAAGAAGTGGGGCATTCACGTAATGGTTTAACCCACTTGATTAGTCAATTTTTTCAAACGTTAAGGCAATATTGTTGAAAATATTATTATAGTTGTGCATACCAATGAAAATTACCCAAAGAAGGAAGCACTTATTGAAATTGCCTTTCAGTTCAAAGCGATTCCATCACGCTCCTAAAGCATCAGTTTAGCTTAAGTTTAATGTTTAAGCAAACATTCCTATAAGAATGTTTTTTTTCCAAATCCTATCACATATTTTAATATTTCGCACACAACCTGAAATAAAATTCCTACCTTTCGTAAAATTTTCCGCATTACAAAAAATGGAAAATTAAAAAAAAAACTATGGAAATCTACTGTACATACTCATCAACATTATCATTTTCACCGTCTTCGATTTCATTAGACTGAAACAATTGTTGTTTTGGTGGTGCCTGGTGGTAGCTATCATATCGATGTCTAGACAAAACCAAAAAAAAAACTGGAGAAATTTAAGTTTCTCGTTATGTTTTCCATGAAGATATATACGTAATATCGATCGATTCAGATTTTCATTTATTAATATTAAAAAAAAAAAAAAACGAAAGACATTTTGAACTGTATAAAATTTTAAGTCAAACAAAATTCCCATTGGGATCGTTTAATATTACATTTATATTTTTTTAAACAGACAATTACATAAGTAACTAATTTAAGTTGAAAGAATTTTTTTTTGTCTTCAAATTCCGTTTAAACATAGGGAAGACAACAACAGAACATACGGTTACGGAAATAAAAGGCAAAATGGAATGGAATTTCCATTTATCCTTTTATGCATATGAAATATCCTTACATATACATATTTGCGAGTATAAGATAAAAAGAAAATTTAAATAAATAACAAAAAAAAACAAAACGAAATAGTTAAAATTATTTTAAGCTTAGATACCTAGTTAGTTTATATTAAAAATATTCAAATTTTTAGTTTCACCTCATCCCTAAAATAATAACCCAGAATAAGGAAGAAATAAAAAAAAATCCACACACAGTTTTTAAATATACAAAAACGTTCAAACATAAATTTTAGATTACAAAACAAAACATTTTTATCTAAAATTTTGTATCACAATTTTTAGAACATTGCAATGTTTTCATTTCCCCATTTTTTTGTTTTATTTTTGGAAAATTGCAATTTCTATTCAATATTTTAAGTTGAATTCGTTATAAACAAAATGTGCTGTATACACTATGGTTGGTACATGTATGTACATAAACATTTACATACATTAAAGTATGTACAATGTAAATATAGAGAATGTGTTAAAGGAAAGTTTTGAAAATTCTGTGCTCAAATTTATTTTCATTTTGGGAAATTAATTTTTATTATTTTTTACTTGTTCATATGGAAAAATAATGTTTGGAAAATTTCTAAATGTTAATTCTACTTTATGTTTTTAAAATAATAGCATACGTTTTGTTTCAATATATATAGAGAGAGGATACAATGTAATTTCTTTAAAATAAATTTCTTTAGGCTGTTCCAGAACATCGTAACTACGTCTCACTTCAGAACCGTATGGAGTACAAATTTTAGAACTGTGTGTATATGTTAATTTTATTTAGAAGAGGATTTACATTTATTTCAAACTCTAATCTCTTCGCAAATGTCTCTAAGAGTTGCCCGAATTCGATCTATCGTTTATTCGTTCATTATATAATCGAATGCTGCTCAAATTTCCGAGAGTGGTTGTATGCCAAACGACAAATATACCGCCGTGGACCAGTTATTTCTTAAACTCTTTTCGTGACGTTTGTGTTGCATATCCCTAACATCACGTATTGAGATTCTAAAAGGCTTTTAATTTTTAAATATTTTATGCATTACAAATTTTGCTCTCATGCTGTGTGCCTCAGATCGTTTTATTAACTAAATTTTTGACTTTTCATTTCGAGACCACTTTACCCTATTCACCACCAGACGACGGTTAACGAAAATTTTTCTTGCGGGATCGTAGTAACAATTTCGCATTTTAACAAAATATTCGCTGTCATCCTCCATCCCATACTTTTGATAAACCGTTGGTTATCGCACTGAAATATTATCCCATTCCTTTGAGGAGCGCGCTTCTGAGTTGTTCCATCGCGTATTCCGAGCTAGAATACGAGACCGAATTCTTCTATAAAAAATGTCCCAAACATGTTCTATAGCATTCAAGTTGGGACTCTTTTCCGGCCATGTCATCTTCGAAATATTTACATCTGCCAAGTATTCATTCACGACTCTGGCAACAAGATGTCTTGCATTATCTTGCACTAGCATACAATTCTAGCCTATAAATGGTACGTAGAGAACAACATATTCTTCTAATATTTCGTTAATATAGCGAACGGCCGTTATAGATCCAGTTGGAACTAATGATAGACTTATCCGCCTCGAACCCTTTCGTTGACGATGTATGGTGAGTAACGCTCCCCAGGTCCGGTTGTCAGCAAGCAAAATCTCGATATATCGGTGAATAAAACTTGACTCCAAGGTTCAATCCAATTTTCATGTTTCCTGACAAACTGTAGCTGAGTAATCCTGTGTTGCGGCAGAAGTTCTGGGCCCGTGGCTTGTTTGTATACACGAAGATTTGTTTATCCTAACCTTCGCCGTATTGTTCTGTCATTTATATTTATATTATGTACGTGTAACACATTCATTGCAGGTCTTAACAGCGGTTGCATGGCGATTTCTAAGAGTTGATGAAACTTCAAAACGGTCATCTCGAACGTTTGTTACTCTTTGCTGACTGTACCTAGTCGCCTGGTGTGTAACTCGCTATCTCGAAAAATCGCGACGAAACACGTTGTACGGTACTACCAACAATGCCACGATTGCGGTTACACTTTCTGACTGTAGCGACATAATAAAAACGTACACACTGGCACAGCACAAGGTAAACTCGCCAATAAAACGATTGAATATCACAAACATAATTTCACAAAGTTTTCGATTATTAATTTGCCGATACGTACATTTAAATTGTCCATGGCATCCCAAATTTTCTAAGATTGTTTTGAATGGTCTAGAATTTGGTTTTTGTTTTATGTTTCCAGGTAGTGCGGATCAATAGGTGTTCACATTTGAAAGTTTAGTATTAAACCATGTTGTGGAAAAGTTAAAAAACTCAGCCACATGATTAGACAAAGTATGCTATGGTATATTCCCTAAGTCTGTTTTGAATTTGGTTATTTTTTCATGTTTCTAGCTAGTGCCAGTATGGTTCAAAAGATATTATCAACAAAAACAAAATGTGTTTAGGATGGCCCGTTTTCTGTGCTGGTGAGTGTATTTAAAAAAGTCGAAAATTTGGCCAAACAAATCTTCCTGAGGGACACAGCACACAATAAAAAATTAGTTTTTGAAATTCTCGTTAATTTGCACGAATGAGTACTTCTATAATGATACAAATAATTGTTGGCACAAAAGTATTTAGACAGTTGCATAGTTTAACAAAACTTAACGTTTTTCGATCGGAAATTTATTTCAGGTTGTATCGAAAAAAAATAAACCGTGGGTGTAAGTATTTGAATTTTTATCCACTGGTGGACCGTGCATTTGGGACTCCAAGCCAGAACTAATGTTTGGGAGCCCTTGTAAATCCTTGTTGCAGTGGAAACAAATTTTTTATTTCTATCGGGATTTTCAGTAATGGTTTCGAGAAACTTCGAAGTAACCTGCAGTGAAGAAATGTATTCATCTATTTCTGAACTTAGAGAGTGACCAAGATAATTGATGTAGTGCGTGTTCAATTTTTGTCCATTTGAAGTTTTGTTTTAAATTTTGAAGTGCCCCAAGAAGTTTTCTAATTTTAAATTAAATTACTTAAAATTAAAATTTCATAGGTGTGTTTACATACAAATTTAGCGTTTCTGTCAAAATAAATTTTCAATTTTATAAATTTTTACTGATTATTTCCGGTATGCTCGAAATGTCTCCTTTTTTTACAGGCTTATAATTACCCTACCATGTTGTATATTTGTATGGCAATCAAATTTTGTAATCCATATTTGGTCCAGTTCACGATATACATATCAGTCTTGACTAGTACCTCTGCTAGTAGTGCTTCATACAGTGTTAGAATTGGTTGGCCAGTTATAAAATGACATGGCGATAATGTTGATAAATCCGTCGGATCATTACTTATTGGTGTCAATGGTCACTGCTTCGCGATAATCCGATCAGCTCCAACAAAATTACGACCGTTTTCACGGTCTATAGTTAGAGCAGCAATGAACGAGTCTACGGCCAAACTACCAAAAAGTTCCAAATGGACCGCCTTATAGACCATGCAGACAAACACAGCGATGTAACCCTTTATTGTTATATTACGACCCTGCTTTATTTGAACTAGACAAGCATAATCAATTCCACAATGATAAAATGCCCGTGTTAGTTCTAATCGATAAGCTGGGAAATCTGCCATCAGCTGGTGAGCAGCTTCTTGCCTGTACCAGCAACACATTACACAATGATGAACTATGCTACGCAATAAAATACGACTCTGCAGGATCCAATATTTGTTTCCTAAATATTGCGTACAAAGTTGCACTCCACCATGGCACAAATCTCTATGAGCCTTTATGGCAATTTTTCTAGCCAATATTCCCTGATGGTCTAATATAATTGATTTCCTTTGACTTAATGGTAACTGCGTATAATTCAGTCGCCCGGTTATTCTTAGCAATCCTTTTTCATCCATCCACGGTGTTAACATCTAAAGTCGACTGGATCTCGCCAATCCTGTTTTATGACGTATCGCCTTGTATTCATCTGGAAATGATTCTTTCTGTTCAGTTACAACCAGTAGTTTAATGCCTCGTCAATTGGTAATTTTGGAACAGAAACTTTCACATTCTTCCGTGTAGTTATCACAACATCGCTCTTACTTTTCCCTAAAAATGGTTGATTATCCCACAACTTATTTTGGCTCCTAATATTAATTCTAATTCTTCGGTTGTGTATTTGTTGAAAGCAAGCTCTACTAAATCGTATAACATATGCCGTTATAAGACTTACTTTCACATGTGATGATAATTTTTCCATTAAGTTGATTTCTTCATTATCCTTTCCAATCGTGGTCAATTAAATATTTTCAAATCTAATTCTTGGTTCCTTACATTCCGTCTTAATTGGTTTATTAATTTGATCATTGCTTAATTTAGGAATCCATACAGGCCATTCTTCGACAAAATCCTTCAGCATCTCTGGCCCCTTGCCACCATAAAATATGGTTCAACAATTTTTCGGCCTTTATCCCGCGAGATATTAGATTCGCTGGATTCTGTTCAGATTCAATATAACGAAATTGCTCTAGCGTTGATTCCTTTAGTATTTTACTAACTCGATTTGCAACAAATGGTTTTAATTCATTAATAGGCTTTCTCACCCAATGCAATACTATATCTGAATCTGACCAAATGTAAATTGGTGTCGTTTCAATCATTGGTATTTCCTTGATCTTGGGTATTAATTTGCAACTTAGCTCTACCGCACATAACTCCAATCTTGGTATTGCATAATTACCTTAATAGCCGTTACCCTACTTCTGGAACATAGCAATCTAGCACACAACGAATTGTTAATGCATATACAACGTACATATTCCGTAACACCATACGCTTTATTCGAAGCATCAGCAAAAATGTGAATTTGAACTTTTTGATTGCTTGTACTACCTATAATGTATTCAGCCATCTTAGAATCCTTACTTCATTAATCATCTGTAATTCTTCGTAAAACTGTTCCCATTCTTGTTGTATGGACGACGTTACTGGTTCATCCCAGCCACTACCATGACGCCACATTTCTTGAATAAACAACTTTGCTCTTAAGGTAATTGGAGAAACCCACCCTTGGGAGTCAAAAATTCCAGTCGCTTCACTCGCAATAAAACGTTTATTTATATTTCAAGTTGCTTTCGGTTTTTTACTTTAAATTGAAATTCATCCTCTAGAAAATTCCATAAGAGTCTTAGTATGCTGTCATTTTATTTTCCATTATTTTCAGACAATTTGATCGCCATTTTGCTAATTCAAACCCACCTTTTCTTAGTAGCTGACTAATTTCTGCATTTAGATTTATAGCCTGGGATTCTGATTCAACAAATGTTAACATGTCGTTCGTATAAAACTTAAAAGTCGTTCATACAACTTGAGATGCTATCGGCATTTCTCGAGCATTATCATTGGCACATTGGGTTAACGTCTTGACAGCTAAATATGGAGATGATGCTAGATCGTAGGCCACTACTGTTAGCCAATAGTTACGATTTGGCTCTTCTGGATCCGCTCTTCACAGAATACTTTGTAAATCCCAATGAACTGGTTGTATGTCTATTTGACGAAACAAAACTAGTTAACTGCATTTTTTGTCGATTTTGAGTTATGAACGTAAATAACTCGACAAATACACTACCCTGCAAAATTTTAAAAATTTGGTGCCCCTGGACAATGAATAGTTGTTTCCGAAGTAATTTTACACGCTGAATCCGAATATGGGCTCAGAATTGCCCTATCACGTCAGGTTTATGAGATATTCTAACCTAAAAGTGCAAAAAACACGTTTTTTTTGGCATATTTGAGGTTATCTAGCACCGTGATTTTTTTTTTTCTTCAAAAGTCCATGTGAGGAATCGGAATGATATCAAAGGGCCGAATGTCGAAGGGCCGAATGTCGGAGGGCCGAATTTCAAAGGGCCGAATGGGTCGAAGGGCCGAATTTCGAAGGGCCGAAAGGGTCGAAGGGCCAATGGGTCGAAGGGCCGAATGGGTCGAAGTGCCGAATTTTTTTGTTTAGTTTTTGTTTTGTGTTTAGAAATATAATTTTTTAAATTTCTTGTTTTAAGGAATATTTTGTAAATGTACTGAATTTGATATTAAGAACTATAATTTTTATTTATTTATGAAAAACAATATTAATTTTCCAGATATCAATACCAGGTTGAAATGTATTGTTTGTCAAAATGACTCATATCAAAATAGGTAATACATTTCAGGTTGAAACAATATTCAAAACAACACATGAGACATCAATACACTTTAAAATAAACAGTTTCGTTTAATTTAAGTAGACATTTTGGAAATTTTGCCTTAAACTGTAATTTGTCTTTATAATTATGTAGTAAATTGTTAGGAGTATATTCACTATGCTATTCACATTACTAAATCACAGAGAAATTATTTTATTCATCCAAATAGAATTTTCCTTCACTCTAACGAATAAAAAATGGTCTCATTTTTATGACATTTTATGACAAAATTCTTTTTTGGCTTTGTTGAAATACCTATTATGTACAAATATTTTTCCACTTGATAATTACAAAAAGAACAGAAAATATAAACAACAAAATTAATGCAATATTTTTGCCGATAGAATATCCAAAGATTAAACATAATAAAATATGTATAAACTCATAAGAAATTAATTTATATTTGATAAAAAAATTTACAAAATATTCCTTAAAACAAGAAATTTAAAAAATTATATTTCTAAAAACAAAAAAAAATAAACAAAAAATTCGGCCCTTCGACCCATTCGGCCCTTTGACCCTTTCGGCCCTTCGACCCATTCGGCACTTCGACCCATTCGGCCCTTCACCATTCGGCCCTTCGACCCATTCGGCCCTTCGACATTCGGCCCTTCGACATTCGGCCCTTCGACATTCGGCCCTTTGAAATTCGGCCCTTCGTCCTCATCCCGTGGGATCTTATAGTACAAGTATTCTTCTTTCAAATGTCTTTGAGTTTGCTCAAATATGTTTTTTTTCGCCGAGATATCGCATTTTCAAAATTGCATGTTCGTGAATTTGTCGGTATACTGTATAATACACTACCCTTTATACCTACGGTATAAAATTTTCGTATACCGAAAAATTGTTTGCTTGTTCTTTTTTCATATTTTAGAAGATTTGTTTCATTTACTTATATACTTAACTTTTTAAATTTGCACACATTCCTTAAAATGTTAAAACCTAATTTTCTAATTTCATGAAATTGAAAAATAATTGAAAATTTTAATTATTTGGGTCTCCTTGCAATTTAACATTTTAAAAATTAGTGAAATTCGAAAATTAGTAAAAATTTATAAAAAAAAGATTTAAAATTTGTTAAAATACTTAAAAATAATTTAAACTCCTGGAACCTCGGAAATTCTTGAAAATCTTTAAATGTCTTTGATTAATTTTAAATTTATAGTTTTGCTTAAATTCTGTAACCAAATTGGCCAGCTGAATTGCTTTTATTCCATCCTTAAAAATTCAGCTTCTTCGTGTAAAGTAAGGTTCTCTTTGAAGCAAAGCATGACTAAAAACCTAATTTTCCTGATTTTAGATGAAAAAATTTTCCGTTAAGAAATTTTCGCTGTTGATCTTACCAGAGTAATCGAAATTTTAGAAAAGTATTGCAATAACCAATGATCTTAATGATTTCAGTGACATATGAATGTAACTTGGGGATCCCTAAAGTTAGACAGCATGAAATCGAGTCATAAAATACCGTTTATAGAGATGACATTTTCATTAACCGCACTTGCACTCATTGCACTTTTCGATTTACATGAAACAAACTTAAATTACTGAAAATTCACTCACGGGACGTAGTTAATTATAAATTTAATGATTAAGAATTTTCAAATTTTAAGATTTAGGCTGGAGTCCAATTTCCGACTTATTTTTGTGGAGACTGACTTATTTGAAAGTCTACAATAAGTCACCTCGCGAGGAGACTTATTGTAGACTTTCTTGACTTATTTGGGAGAGTTTCCACAAAAACGAGATTTCATAATTTTTTTAATCGTTGTGGCCAGGAGTGCGTTCACGAACTCTACATTGTAACAAATTGTTACAACTGTCATTGTACAAATGTCATAGCAGTTAACAACGATATTGTTACAAACGTCAAATTTGCTACCAAAACAAACTTTGTTTAGCAAAATTTTGTTTCTTCGTTATCATAAATACATATAATAAAAAAAATAATTATTTAATTAACAAGAACCAATATTCATTTCACGTATTCATTTGTATCGGATAAATTATTTTCATCCGTAAATTGATCAATACGATCAGAATCCATAATTGTTTCTTTTAATGACAGCTGGACAGGCAGTATTGAGTAGAGTTGTAAATAACGTTTGTAACAATAAGGGGAAATTTTGGTTTCGGTTTATGAACAATACAAAGCACGTTGCTGTGGTTACAACCGAGGTTTATGAACGCTTTAGAACTGTCATTGTTAACAATAATTGCTATATTTTGTTGACAAAATTACAACGACAATAGCATTAGATATAAAGCGCCGCAAGATTTAAATAAAGCCAACAAAAATGTTTCTTTATTTAAATCGCAGTAGTTTACTGGAAAGAATAGGACAAAAAATAAATCAAAACTAGATTTGTTTAAATTTTTCTCAACAAAATACAGCAATTGTTACAATGTAGAGTTTATGAACACAGTCCTGTGATAAAAATGTCGTATGATGGTATTTTTATTCCCTTTCAAAATAAAAATAATATTGGTAATTGTGTGAGATTATAGCGATTGCAAACGCATTACCTATCCCTTCTGGCTCTTCGTGAAATGGTAAAGTAATAAATTTATTTAAAAGGGCTTGAAAATTGTTTAAATATTTATGGCATATCCTGATTGATGTCGTCTTTGGTACGTATATGGCGACAGATAACACCTAGGGATCCACAAAAAGTATCGATACTTTATAGTATCGATACTTTGATTACGATACCAACTACTTTTGTACTCGATACTTTTGTAACGATACCCAACTGGTATCGATACTTTTTAATAAGAAATCGTACATGCTACTATTTATGTTATGATAGTTTATTTCCGGGGAAGTTCCGATAAACTAGGAAAATACAAAAAACATCATTTTTATATTCCTACAGTAATTCCCTTAAATCAAAATTGATAAATTTTACCCCCACCTTCCTACTAACACGAATACGCGACCAGAGATATATGCGACGGTGGCTACGTAACTACCAGCAAAATCATTCCTACGACGAAAAACGATTCGTTGAAACCTTAAAAGAATATATTGTGGAGGATTTAAGTGTTAAACCGCCTGTTTGGTGAAATCGAGAACAACCACAATATGGCTGTTTTAACGATTCTCGATTAAATATACCTTAGTTGGTGCCCGTGCTATTTTCCTCAGATATCACATCATCGTCGTCTGAATCAAATAATGAAGGAAATCGGCCATAGAAAAGCCCTCAACTTCATTGATTTTTAGAGCTATTATAAAAAATTAGCTTACTACCGTCGTAACAGGCATTCTGGCAAAGACGGAGACAAAGATGAGCTGAGTTTGCATTTGGCGAATTCAGTTTGCCCACTCGCCAAGAAGTACCTGATAACCTTCGTACCATCAGAAAGATTGTTTTATAAAGCTGGAGTGATTTTAATACAAAATCGAAACAGGGTGGACGAACTGCTCTTTTTGTCTGATTGCAATGATGAAATGACTAATTGTTATTTGATTTGAGTTTCTTTTGTGCAATAAATAAATATGAGCTACACAAATATATTAACTTTGCATTACAATAAATTTACATAAATGCTTTAGTCGCTCACTATTAAAAAACTTACATTAGAAATCGGGTATATAAACCGTGTTTCTAAATTGTACTCGATACTTAAGAGTATCGATACATTTATTACGATACAAATATTGGTATCGATACTTTTATTACGATACTAGTAATGAGTAAAGTATAGATACTTTCGTTTCGATACCACATCCCTAATAACACCCTGTAACTTGACCCGCGAGCTAGCCAAAACAAAAACATTATGAGTTCTATTTATCTTTGATGTCCGGAACGTTTTCTGGTACGAATTCTAGAACTTTTCTTAATGTACTAAAATAATTTTGCAAAGGTTTTTTCGCCAAATGGAAATCTCCGATAATAATTTTTGGTATACGTTAGCAAAATTGAAGTTGGTTGTACAATATTTCAAACCGTAGACATAATATGAATTAGACAAAATTCAGTTCAAACTAAAAAAACATTTCCAATATATACTCTTCTCATAAGGCACGCAAAATCCAAATACTTCAGTATTTCTATGCCGTTTTCCATGAGTTGCCTAATATTCCTGTTTACTCAAAAAGCTACATAGTAACATCATTTGATGCCGGCGATTCTCCATTTTAATGTTTAATTTTACGTAAATGTGTAATTTATGTTTCGGCATATAACAAAAAAGGATCACTAATAATTAGAACTGTCAATTATGAAATGTACGGTTATGTTCAAATAAGTCTAGATTTGAATTGGACCACCAAATGACTTAATTCATACCGCCATTTTGAATAAGTCAAATAAGTCAACTTATTTGAAATAAGTCGGGAATTGGACCTCAGCCTAAAAATTAAAGAAACATTTTTTGAAATCGCCTAAATGTTTGCAATACACTAGTAATGTTTAGAAATATTGTTGCTGCTTTAGAAAAATAATTTAGAATTATTTCGTAGTTGAATCTTATGATGGGACTTTTTATTATTTGGGAACTTATGCGTAGAATTTATAGGGAAATAAATTAAGAAATTGTTAATGAAAAAAATAAATGTAATTAATATCACGGTGTAATAAAATATATATCATGATTATCACCTACAAAATTTAAAAAATTTTACTTTCGGCAAAAACAAGAACGTATACCCTTATTCACATATCACAATCTTATATACTCGTATGTATAAATTAATGTATTTCTAACGAATTTATTTTAAATGAAGAAATAAATCTTTATGTAACTATAACGTATGTAGATATTATACGAGTATTATGTAGAATTCCATTTCAAGTAATTTAATAAAAAAATAACTTTAAACTTTTATGATACGAATGTATGTACATACATATGTACCATGTACTATACATATCTAACTTTTAACCCTTTTGTTATAATATAACGTTTGAATTCGATGAATTTATACTACTCTACTCTCAACTCTTTGATAATGATTTATAATTGAATTTTATTATGTCATTTATAATTTGTAATGTAATTTATCTGATGAATCAAACAACAAAAACAAAACAAAAAAAAATTCTTTACAATTCATTACATTTTAGAGAATTTATGTGCCACTCTTTTGTTTTTTGGGAAATTCGTTTTCCTTCTGTTTGCAGGGAAATTCGTTCAACAAAATTTTATTTATTGCGAAAATTAAAAATAATAAAAACTAAAAAAAAATCGTTGGTAAATTTGTTTATACCGTTTTATTGGTGTAGCATAGAATAATTTTCTGTATGTATATATGTATGTAGAATAAAGTGAAAGTTAAGAGGTTGTGAAAAAATGTCAATTTATTATGTGAGCAATTGAAATATTATGTAAATGTACATTAGCAAGTTAGTTGCGGATGAAATTGCCCTTATAATGGAATTGTTAACATTATTTTACGATTTATTAACTGCCATATTAAATTTGACCGAAAATAATCGATAATTTTGGTAATTAAAATTAATATTTAATACTTTCAAATCTTCTCTATACTTGCATAAAATGTTCAACCCCGATACGTAGAACAAAGTACAAAAAAGGGGTTAACAATCTAATAATCTTGGGGATTAATATTTTTTTTGTATTTTGTATTTTGTTAGAGAGAAACCTAACAAATATAATCAATAAATTAAATCGAATCTTAATTGAAAAATTACCGTCTTAAGTACTACAACAATATTAAAATATAAATTCAAAATAAAAAGAATTACATCTTTTTATTTTTTTTTTTTTGAAAATTCAGAAAGTCGAAAGGTGGAATAATAACTTAAAGGGGTATAAAAATACAAAAAGTAGTCGTCTTAAACAGTTTTTATCCATATTTTAGTGAAAAATTGAAAAATGGAAGGGCAGCTAGTACCACCTTTGTACAAAACTTGTACATAGGTACATATATTTTGTAATAGGGTTAATTATTTTTCTATTTATTATTTTAATTTTTTAATTACTACTTTTTTTTATTATTATACAGACATCTCATCCAGACGGGGAAAATATGATTAAAAAAATTATGAAATTTTTTTGGGAAAATTTAATTATATTTTATTTTATACATGGATCTAACTACTTGTATGTGTACCTACTATAAGATACGAGATGCGAACTAAAAAAGCATACCAACATTTTCATCAAATTCAATTCTAATTAAAAAAAATAAATTGAATTTAAATTAACTATCATCAAATTAAAAAGATACAATAAAAACAACAACACGTTTGTAATTTGTACATCAACATTGACAAATTAATTAAAATATTTCTTAACTTAAATGTAAAATAAACTCATCAATTTCTAATTTCAAAAATTGTCTTCACTCATCATCACAAAAATGCACAGTAAAATAATATTTTTGGTGAAAAATATTTTTTTTCACCCTTTACGGCTCATTTGCTTAATGATCGATTTTTTTTTTTTTTTTGCTTTAAATATTATATTCTTGGCGGGGTTTTGATAATATGTCAAATTGTAATTCTAAATTTTTTCAATATGTATAGAGAATTTCAGAAAGATAGGTGGTCTTCGTAGCGTCTAAAATTTATACATTTAATGTAAGTGCTTAACGTTTCTTTTAATGTGAATTATTTTGAATTAATAACCTATTTTGAACAATACAGTTTGTGTTTTTAGATAGATTCCAAATTAATCGTATTTAAAAAATTCTATGTTATTGAGTAATTTAATACTAGCATTTCTAACATCATATGAATCATTTAAAACTACGAGTAACTTAACATTTCTTAACACTAGAACAATATATCAAAGGGTTAACGGAGTATTCACAACTTACTCGGTAGTTGATATACTTTTCGGAAATTATGTGGCTTATACATATGTATATTTGGTATTTGTAATTTCATGAAGCACGTCTACTTGCCTTGTTCATCATTAACTTCAAAATTTTCTTTTGTTGTATTTGTAGTTTGCAATGACATGTTTTCGCACAATCCTTCCAATGATAGTATAAAAGAAATTACATCGCAGTAGGTATACACGCTGTCTACACTATGCAAATTCACTGATATTTTCTATCATGATATAATTTTTATCAATGTATGTGTGTGTATATTATACGCATTTTGACACTATTAGCAAATTATTAGGAGGCTATTTCACGTAATTTTATTAGTAAATTATTATGAAATGTCATTTAAAATTAATGCCTGAGGCTAAGTTTTGCCATTTGAAATTGTTTTCTCAAGTTGAAACATCGCAATATAACAAAAAATCATAATATAAATACAATAGTTTGTCTTTTAATAGCGAAAGTACAGTGCGATTAATATTTGTACCGCAAAAATGAAGTGTTATGGAAGATAACCCATACAAATTCCAGACGGGTCAACATAAACACTTCTGTTTTACAACAAATAGCGGACGAAATAAGCGTAAATGTTGAAGATGTAAAGAGAAAATAAGGAATCTACGAAATACATATCGTCGTGTTCAAATAAGAGTATTGCATCTACAAATCATTAATTTTTTGGAGGAGCGTATCAAGTTTTTAATGTTAAATTTGGCTTAATTTTTTTTTTTAATAAAATTCTTGCCACACTTTGCGGAAAGGACTTTATATAATAAAAAGTTAAGCCAAAATTTGCATTAAAAACTTCAAAGCCTCTCTAAAAAATTAGCGATTTGTAGATGTTAATACTCTTATGTGGATTTGACGAACATAAAATTTAAACCAAGTAGGAAAAACTCTGGAAGCGCTGTTGTTGACGATAAAAAAACTTGGACGAATTTACTACATTTATACTGGAGTCGTGTATCTTAGAGTTAGGTTCTATTGAATTAAATAGTGTAGAAATAATCATTTTCGATTATGTATGTTTCATGAAAAATTATTCAAAATCTATAATAATTAATAAGGGGAAAATAACCTAGGTTGAATCCTACGTACTAATTATTTTTTAACTTAACCACAAGTGTTAAAAAACAACTAGGTAATTTTTTTATAATAATGAAACAATTTTGCTTGACATTTGAAGATATTATTATGATAGTGAAATGCCCAGCTATGATATTTTTTGGACAAATATTTGTCAATACATTGAAGAAAAACATATACAAACATAAAATTGCTGATAAAAAATATCAGTTAATTTGCATAGTGTAGACGGCGGGTAATGGCGATTTTTTAATAATAAGGCAATATGTATAGTGTTTTAATAAGGTATTTATTTTCTCACATATTATTTTTTATTTAACCGAACAGTCTGCGGATCCTAAAAATCAGTCCTAATATCTTAACTAATTAAACTGTGAAGTATTGAAAATAAAAGTAAAAGAGAAATTATAAAAACATTAAAATTTTAACATTTAAAATTTTAGTATCCTTAAGAGCTTTAAAAACTTAAACTTGGAAGTGCCACATAAATCATTTATACTAGAGCAATATAAAAGATGTGATTTTAAACGCGAACGCCTTTTCAAATCAAGAAAAACTTAAGCTACGTAATTTCTTGCATCGAGACCTATATATGTACTAATACATAAAATTAGTAACCTCTATCAACGCATTTTTATTACTTCTGAATTTCCTGAAACCAAATTGCGTTTTATGTAACAATTTGTGTGATTTGAGAAACCTGAAATTCTTACACGAGCTAGTTTCTCTATAATCTTGGCAAAGACGGAAAGCGAAGAAAGAAATTTGAGTCTAGATGGAAAAATTTCAGAACTAAAACTAGCGTTGACTATATACGAAAAATCATCCACAATTAAAATAGCAATTTTTTTTTTACTATAAAATTGACCCACTTGAAGTTACCGAAGACTTTCATCCCAGGAAAATTTAAAATTACCTCCGACAACACAAGCGTAAAATCCCATCCCAGCCTTTTTTTCTACACTATCCCAGGCTTTTACTTCAATAAATGTGTTTCCTTCCCTTAGCTAAAATGGGATTTAAAAAAAAAATGAAGACAATTCTTCTGATGAGGATTATGGTGGGCCTGAAAATTTGATATGTCAGTTAAATAGAAACTTCCATTTACTACCTCTTGGCCAATTAAGAAGTTTTTTAAATTTTCTTTTTATTCATTTTTAGCTAAGGGAAGGCAACATATTTATTGAAGTAGCCAAAATTCTAACAAGTGAACCTCGTTCAGAATTGGTCAGGAGGTAGCGGGAAGCCCCTCCCTAACCGACTTAACAAATTTCCAGGCCCACAATAATCCTGATCAGAAGAATTTTTTTCAATTTTTGTTTTATTCATTTTTTACTATGGGAAGGCGACACATTTATTGACGTAGCGAAAATTCTATGACGTAGGGATAATCTTGATCAGAAGATTTTTTCTTTTTCTTTTTCTTTTATTTATTTTTAACTATACGAGAAAAAAATCTTATAATAAATAAAAATCCTGAGATGGTTTTTTCTCTCGTATAAAAATTCTGGGATGGATTTTAAAGTTCGTACACTAAATAGTGTAGAAAAAAAAGTCTGGGATGGGTTTTTCGCTTGTGTTGTCGGAGGTAATTTGAAATTTTCCTGGGATACAAGTCTGGGATAACTTCAAGGGGATTAAAATCGCTAATCTTATCATTACCCGACGGGCAATGATAAGATTAGCCATTTTAATCCCCTTGAAGTTATCATGAAATAACTTGTCCAATTTCTTACGGAAAAGTATCATAAAAAGCAAAGGTTCAGGTTTAGAATTGTTGTGAATTAAATCATCCACAATAAATATCTCCGTTTAAATCAATAATTTTTAGGTCTTGGACCACGCTAACCAAAAACTTGTTAAACAATTCTCAAGCTTTCTCAACATCTTGTGTGGCCACGTGATGCTCATCAACAACAATTTCATCAATAGCAATACATTTAAATCCCTTTCCTAAATGTTCATAAAGTAATTTCCAACTTCTCTTATTGATATCACTTTTTACATTATTATATTTTATATCATAGAATTTAGTAATTAGTTTAAACCATATTCACTTCCTTTTTAATTGGTTTACTTAGCTCACATACCTTTTGGTTTGAATCTGTGTTATATAGATATATCAGTGTTACTCGTATATAGATTGCTAACTTTCTGGAAAATTTAGCGTTGGCTGATTTTACGGCATGCCTCTTGATTGACCCGTGGTTTTAAAATGTTACCTTTACTTTGAATTTTCACAAGAAAGTCTAGATGGAAGTATTGTTATCAATCTACAATTTAATAAGTCAATGTAAAATTATCCATCAGAAACATCAGTATTAGAATAAACCGTAAGCCAAGTTTCCTTGCCTAAATCATAAACCAGTTTTGAAAAATGAATCTTATTAATTTTTAATTTGGTTAATCGTCTAGAATTCAAATCATTAGAAATGGAATTAGGTACGATAATAATAGAAATAATACAATGTTCAGTGATGTGAAGGTCATGAACAGCAGCTTCATACTCAAAAGGAATTTTTACAGAATGCCTAAAAAACAAATGATCTAACTAAGTAGACGAGTCATTTGAAATGCGAGTAGGTTCGTTTATGAAAGACTTCAAGTCATAAGATGACTCATAAGAATATAATCGCATGAAGAAGTCTTATTAAGAATATTGATATTCATGTCACAAAAATCTAGCAAATTCTTAGATTAATTAGCTGCTAAAATATTAATAAATTCATCCACAAATATGTATTTGAAGGAGGTTCTATACACAAAGGATTGAGAATAAATCACAGTTAAATTTGATGATTACCTAAATAATGTCAGCACTAACAGTTCGAATACAAGAAATCACATTACATTGAATGATCTCATTTACGTACTTATATCACCACTCCATCGGCTGTGTTTGAAGAATTACAGTTTCCATGGATCTGAAAACCGGGAATTTCATACAGCTCATAATAATTAACCAATACCTCCGATAAAAAAATGATTTGCGGCAGCATTTCAAGAGCAATCGTATTTGCTAAAAAGAAATTAAAATTTTTAATTTCATGATTCAGATTATTTAGGTTAGAAAACTAGGTTAGGTTTTATAAATACTTAACTGAGAATTTCATGATCGCTTCAAACTGTTCCCTTTTGTGTTGGCATTTGCTAAGCTCTGTAATATCTACGCTGACTACTTAGGCCCGCCGTTTATACTAAATAAATTTTATTTTGTAACAATGTCATAGCTGATATTTTTAAAAATGGTTGATTCTAGATTGACCATATTCCTCATTGACGATAAAGATGGTTTAGCTGTTGGTGTACTATTACTTGTGAAATTTGTTGGCCGGAAAGTTGTTACTGATCTACGGTTGTTTCAGCTACGAAGAGCCGCATTTAATTTAATATTAATGAATTCCTCGCGATTTGGACATTCCGGTGAAGTTGTCATATGATTATTACCACAATTACAATATTTACATTGTTTGGGAATTTTCAAAACTGGGATTTCAGACGGGGATTGAAATTCAGATGACGGTTTTTGTTCAGATTTAGGTTTACAGACTTTTTACTGAGATATTCCTCCCCACAAAATGAACATCTTGGTATGATGCAATTTTGTGCTGGATGTCAAAAGTTTTGACGTCTGCTACATATAGTTGGTTAGTTTTGGCTTCTAAGGTAATTATCCCACTTAACAATTACAATAAACACCGCAGAAATTTGTTGTAGTTGTTTAAGATTAATAGTGTTTTGGGGAAATTTGATCAAATACACATATATTGGTCAATATATGCTGTTTTGTTGTTAAGGGTTGAATTCTTTGGCCAAACGAATTCAGTCTTCTCATTTTGAATTTACCTGATTCCTATTTTGGTAAGCAAATCGTTTGTATATTTATACGTTGTACTACTAATTGTGATTGTGGGCACAATTTCGTTGTACTATAGCTTCACGTTGTAAAACATTCTTACAATCAACTTCATCAAGTAAATTCAATCTACAGCCAACCGATATATTTTATTCCATTTCATTGCATTTACCATTATATCATCGTCAGCCGAAACAATACCTCTGTTTAACTTGCTGTTAGACAGTGGTTTTAATTGTTTACGTTTTAGCTCTTCATTATTTGGTACTACAACTATAGCAATTGAAGAAAACGGCTTGTAATTTAGATTGTTATCCATAGTTAAACCGATGTCCTGAATATGTTCTTGCTTAACAATATCCGTTTTTATCTTGTTGCCTTTAAACGTTTTTTGGGATGTATACTCTAACTTTTTCCAGCCTCTACATTTGTAAGCAATCTGATTAATTTATCGATAGAAACAGGGATTATATACAACTACACTTAGAATTAAGCACCGTGTACATACTTGTTTACACACAAAACAATTTTTTATTATTAGCTATGCTTTTACGGGGTTTAAATAAATTTAGATCGATTTTAAAAATGCTCAATTGTACAATCGAGATTTATTAATGTCAATTACTATTGGTGCGTTTTTTTATTTAGCGTTGTTCTAGTTCGCGATAGCATTTTATCGAATTTAGCGATAAAAATTTCAAATTTTTTAACTGGATATGGTAGATCAAAACTTATTCTATATTTAATAAGAAAAATCCATAGAACATTTTTGTTAGATTTCTTGTGCTACCCGAGTTCTTTATAAACTCTGCAATTGGAGAGATTATACAGAACAACCGCGTACCATAAAAACTAACAAACATATCCAGTTAAAAAAATGGAAATATTTGTTATTAATTTGACTAAATTCAATTAAATTATTATCGCGAACTCGAACAGGCCCGAATAAAAAACACACCTTATATGCGTAATTGAGTTTGCTTTGATCGGCTGATGAAAGTCAAATATGTACTTGTAATTTTTTCATTCATTATTTTAATTACATATATTTTTGATGTTCTTTATAATCTGCCCTCTAAACAAGGTGAAACAAAATTGACTCTAAAAAGAAGTATCTAATATATGGCGAGTTCAAATTTGAATCAAGTCTGTGTGTAAGTTTTTTATCGTTTTAGAGACAACTGGTGTGAGAATATTAGAAAAATTTCCGAAACAAAATTTTACTTCGCAAAAGTGAAAGAGTTTTGACACACAATTGTAATTCTAATTTGATACTTATTTTATCTCATTTTAAATTCTAAAAGATGAATTCATTTTGAGACACAGTTAAAATATACATATAAAATTATATATAAAAATTAATTCATTACAGAGTCAAAATAAAAAACCTTTTTTTAGGAAAATTTATTTTTATTACAATATGGACATCGCATGTGCACATATTTTAAAGTACAGTCAAACCTGTTTTTGTGCGGTAGATAGGGACCGTACAAAAAAAACGCACAAAAAAAAATATTCACAAACTTCATAAATCGCTATAATAAGTAATTTTGGACAAAAATTTAAAAAAAAAAATTTTTATGCGGTGGATAGGGACCGCATAAAAAAAGTCTCCCTTAGAAAATATGTCAAAGTTTTACGAAATTAAATTACACATGGAAACATTTATGTCGTGTTCTTTTCGTTTTTTCAAGTCAACACGAATTTTGTGGGTGAAAAGTACATGAAACAAAATTGACGAAGTTTTGTGCTTGTATTGGTTACTTGATTGACATTTCTAAACGTCAAATTGAAATTTGGCGGCTCATTCTATTTAATTAAATTAAATAATTAACACAACAAATATTAAACACATTAAACTAAACACAAAACGAGAATAAAAATGATCGAGATACAAAAAATCACTGCTATTAAATATTGAAAAATTTTGACAACTAAATTGACGTTTCTATTTTTGTTGGTGTTAGTAGCTACGGATGTGAAATTCATGAAAAAATCTGCATCTCGTAAAATTGATGCACATTACAAAATAATTGACGAAGTTTGGTGAAAAGAACACAGTTTTTGGATGTGCGTCAATTTTTTTTGACGAATTTGGGTGAAAAGAATTCAACATTAAACAAATTTTAATTTCTCATTTTAAAATAAAACGGTAAATTTCCTTTTTTCTTACATCATTATGTATATTTTTTTAGTTTATGTTCAAAGTTAACAATCAGTGTGGCTATTACCTACTACGCATTTCATTGGTTGTGAAGTAAACATTTATTTTAACTAAATTATATTCTTTGTGTGCAAGATAATAGGTAATTACATATTGCAATTTGCTGGAATATGGAATATATAAGAATATTGAGCATGTCTAATGATTAATGAACTTGGCTAATGCAATAGGTATGAAAATGGCTGAACAGAATCTCGATATTCATATACCGCATAAAAAAAAATCGCACAAAAAAAATCGCATACAAAAAAAAATCGCACAAAAAAAGCGCATAAAAAAAAATCGCATAAAAAAAGACCGCACAAAAACAGGTTTGACTGTACTGACATAGCTTTTAATGAGCTGCTCCAGTTCTTCAAACTCGTCCGCTGTAGTATATGGAATCTTAATTAAATGATTTGAAAAGACTGGACGTGCTGTCACAGAATAAACAAACAATGAAAAGAAATGAAAAACAATTCACATTTTGAATTTTCAGGAAAATATATGTATGTGTATGAAAATACAGTAAAACCTCGATTTAAGGGACCCCGATTTAATGGACTTCGGATTTAAGGGACACTTTTCAAATCTCTTTTTTTTTCTTTATTTCTATTTCGCTACGTACATAATGTGTAATAAACTAAAACAAAAATAACAACAATTTTGGTTTTTTATCTTTTAAATGCAATAAAAAAAATGCAATGAATGATGAAACAAAAATATTTTTCTGTGAATGAGTAAATGGGATGCGATTACATATCATACATATAGCGGAGAATTTTTGATTAGTGGGGATAATTTTAGTTTGTCTACGTTGTAATTTTAGATTACATTTTTAGTCTTCATTCAGTTGCGTGATTTGGTTTTTGTATACGTTTCGCTTAATTTTTTTAAATTTAAAATGTCTGACAAAAGAACACGTGTAAATTTAACTGTTAAGCAAAAAATAGATTTGCTGTCTAAGTTATAGTCAGGAATATCAGTAAATCGAATTTGTCAAGAGTACGGAATAAAAAAACAAACTGTGTCAAACATAAAAAAGTCGAAAGAAAAATTAAAAAAATTTGCCTTAACCAGTGATGTCGATATAAGCAACCAAAACAGGAAACATTTAAAGTTAGCCCAAGACAGTTCCTTAGAAGAAGCTGTATTAAAATGGTACATTCAACAGCGTTCATGTGGCGTTAATGTACGTGGAGTAGAATTAAGATCTGCAGCCAATAAATTAGCGGCTCATATGAAAATAAATTTTAAAGCTAGTGATGGTTGGCTTTGGCGCTTTCGCAACCGTCACGGAATATTAAACCAACGGACGTATGGAAAATCTTTAAGTGCTCCTACCGAGGAAATCGAGCCATTCCGGCAACAAATTTTAAAATTAATTAAAGATGAAAATCTGAGCCTTTTTCAAATTTATAATGCTGATGAAACTGGCTTATTTTGGCGTTTGCTCCCGCAAAACACCCAAGCCTATCGACGAGAATCATCGACACCAGGGAGAAAAATTAGTAAAGATCGAATATCGGCTTTGCTTTGTGCCAATGCCGATGGCTCGCATAAAGTTACATCCACTATAGTTGGTAAATCCCGCCGTCCAAGAGCGCTTAAAAATTGTTTAAATATCTTACCTGTACATTATTATCACTCTAAAAAAGCGTGGTTCAATTCCGAGATTTTCAGCAGTTGGTTTCATAAGCATTTTATAAGAGAAGTGAAAAAATACCAAACTAAGGAGTTAAACGTGCGATCACAAGATGTAAAAGCGATTTTACTAATAGATAACGCAGCGTCACATCCATTAAATTTATGCGCAGAAATTGGGAACTTCAAATGTATTTTTTTGCCCAAAAATACCACATAAATTTTACAGCCAATGGATCAGGGGATCATCCTTTCTGCGAAACGATATTACAAAAAAAATTTTTTGGATGAAATATTGGCAATCATTGAGGAAGAAAGTGATCTAGTTAATGACGAAAGGGGCCTTCGGACACTGGAAAATTTAAAAAAATATAATTTAAAATCGGCAATATACAATTTTGCGACTGCGTGGAAATGGGTAAAACCTGAAACTTTAAAAAATGGTTGGAATAAACTTTTCAACGTATCGGAAGATGATTTCTCATTTGATGAAATAGAAATAGGGGACTATCGACAGGTGTTAATGAGTTGCGGAGAAGAAGAAACCACAGAAGAAGACATCATCCAATGGTTGGAAGAGGATGAAGGAGATCCGGGATACAATTCCAATTCCAATTTTGAAAATAGAAATGAAAGATGGTAAGGTGAATTTTGATTTTTATAATTATTATAATTATCTTATAATCCCTAGTCATTTATCTTTAAAACGAGCGCAATTTTATAATTTTTGGATAATTAGTTTATTTTTCTATAGCAATAAACACAATACCTACCAAGTATGTATATGCATTTTTTAAATATTTGACACCCTGTATCTTAAAAAACAACAATAACAAAATTATTTTCCATAAATATTTTGTTCAACTAAAGCGCTATAATTTTTTAGATCATTTAAAAGATCAGGTTAAAAAATTTGGTTAGATAACATCACTATACCTGTGTGAGCGACCCATTTGTCAGAAAACTGCTAGAAATATCCTTTTTCGACAAATTGCTGTTCGAAAATTTTATGAGTTAGATAGTAACAATGTTTTGTGAATTTGTAGATATTATGCTGAAGATTTGTAGATTAATAATACTAAATAAAATAACTATGTTAATGGGACATTTTCTCGACTTATAGTTCATTTTAGGCATCTCAACTCAAGCGAAGCGCTAGAGCGAGCAAGATGCCTTATATCCCCGCTATTGATGTCTGTTAACAAGTATTAAGTCGAAAAGTACTTATCCGATTTTCATGAAACAAAGACAGACTTATAGACCTTGATCAGATAAGATAAAAGTGGTATGGCTAAGATATTTGGGTGACGGATTCCAAAGTTATAGACGCTTAAAGATATCCTTCGCAATACATTCACGTAAAAAACAAAAACATAAAAGTACATAATAGAATGCATACTACGTTGAAAAATTTTCTTGGCCTTTGGATGAATGAATGAAAATATTTTTGTTTGAATGTATATAAAATAGTCATACATACATGCAAGTCCAATTATTACGTAACATAAAAGGTTTGTTTATACTTCTTTATTGTAAGATTGGTGCCTAATGGTATATGTAGATATTCTATAGACGGCGTTGTTGAGATGCCGGTAATGCGATTACATTCTGTAATGGGTTTCCTACTTTTTTTTTTTGTTTAAGTAGAGGTTTTTTAAGTAAACAAAATGTGATTTTCCCATAATTTGTTACATTCTTTAAAAAAAAGAGAGACCAACCTCACTTAGAGGACTTAGTTAGAACCTCCACTTTAAAGGTTTTTAAAAACTCTCCTTTAAAATTATCCTTTTTAGAATTAGGTGGATTATAGAGAACATGAAAGATGTCTTTACCCAATATTAACTTTACAACTAGGCTATCCAAATTACTCGAATTTCAAAGTACCCGGGTAGTTGAGTACTAGTTTTTTTCAATACCCGGGTTACCCGGGTACCCGGGTAATAAACGAAAAACATAAATATGTATGTATACATAAAATCATTAAAAAAAATCATAGATCATGCTTTTGTCACTTTGGATTACTAAGTGGCACATACTACATTCTGAGTCCTATTTCTCGTCCTTTTTAAAATGTTCCCATATGTTAATGACATGCATTAGAATATATAGATTAGATCAATTTTTTTTTTAAATCAAATCAATTCAAATATTTGTTACAATTTTGTCGTAACCTAAAAGTTTCGGAAATGCCTTACAAATATAAATTTGAAATTATTTTCTGATGGTCATGACTACAAGCCAATCAAATTCAATCATTATACTTGGTTAAATTTAGTTGAATCCAATTAATTTTTATTTTACCATGAATTAATAAAAAATGATTTTAAAATCTTCATGGATACGTTTAGAATTTATGTTCTTGTATGTTTAAAATATTTGCCATCATAAACAACAAACAAAGTAAAAATCTAAAAAGTTAAAAATCTAAAAGTTATCGAAATTTTAATTAATCTGGACCCACTCGACACAAACTAATGTCGATTTAGATTGATTTCTCTCTATGAAAAAGCAATCGCAATTTCGGCATCAATCGAATAAGAAAATCTCATTGATCTTTTATGTTTGTGCAGTATTCGTCAAAATATAAGAACCTTGCAAAATGCACATATAAAATCTAAAAAAATCGTTTGCCAATCAATGTTGAGATTAATTTAATAGCATTTCTAACCACAGTAAAGTTGTCAAACTGGAAACGTCAGCCAATTAGCCAAATGGCTAATAAACCTTTAAACAATCGAAAAAGTGCCCTCGAGCTATACTATTTTGCTCTCAGAACAACGTTTCCTCTTCAATCGAACAAAATAAAATTCACCCTTCCAAAATTTCCTTTGAATCAAGTTACCCGGGTGGTCGCTCAAATTACCCGGGTAATCGAGTACTCGAAAAAAGGCCAAAATCGATAATCGGTATTAGATTATCGCTAAATTTTTCAATGCATTCATAAGTTTTAACTGAATCCGTTAGTATGGTATTTAAGCAATTGATATCACTTTGATTGTCCATCCAAGTATCCGTTAATGCAAAAATGTGAATTATAGCTTTGGCTGATTTTAGTGTCCAATTTAACTCTTCAATTTTGTTTTTAATACTGCGGGCATTCAGGTATAACATCTTCAACGAGGTTTTATTTAAAAAAGTTAAGTTTTCTATTTTATCTAGCTTAATTATGTTCGGCCAAAACGGTAAAATTTGATTAGAAATATTTTGTTGAAACACACATTCTGTGAAATATATCGCATAGTTATGTTCATCACAATTGGATCAGCTTGGTGACATACACCGCTATATGGCCTAGTTATTCTAAAAAATATGCGGGACCTTCGGGACATCCCCAGGATTGGCGCTAAATAATTATTTAAATTATCAAAAATCAGTCAACTTTTAAATTACACCAATACCTCGCTTTACGGCCTAGATACGTTCCTGGAAACTTGGCCGTAAACCGAAATGCCGTAAAACGAATCATATATTTTCATACAATTCCATTCAAATTCAATAAGATCCGTTCCAATTTAAAAAAAAACGTTTACACAAAGTTTAGTTTTTAGCTGAAAATGCATAATTTTCTGTTTTTCTTGTACATATTTATCAATTTCAATATTATTCACAACAAAAATGATGTATGTAAAAGAAAAATTATTAAAAAGAAATTCAAAAATATCAAAATAAACATTTATTTAAAGTAAAAAAGGTGAAAAGCATAATGAAAATTCATTTAAATAAAATAACATTTAAAAAAACTAAAAATTAGAATGTTTGGTCCGATGCTGAAGAATCATCTTCATATGGGCTTGAATCACTTTTAATTTGGTCAGTCACTGCTTCGGAAGGACCAGCCTTAAAAAATTGGTCCAACGTTAGCTGCTTTGCCTTTTTTTTTGCTTCCATATGCATATCCTTGTAGCAACTAATGGCAGTGTCAATGCCTCGTGAAACTTTAGTGATTCTATCTTCATCGGGGTCATTTTGACGTAAGATGTTTATTCCTTGTTCGAAGCAAGAAAGTGCTTTTGATAAATCCTTTAAGGTTAACTTTCGGCAAACAACTGATTCCATCTCCTCATCTAATGGTGGAATGTTTTCTAGCTGAAGCAGTTCTTCGTTGGAAAGAGGTTCGCGATCCGCTTCAAGCAAATCTACCACATCAACCTCTTCTAATTCCTCAAAACCAAGTTCAGATCCTAGGTTCAATATGTGTTGTCGAATTTCTAGAAGAGATTCAGCTTCATGATCATTCGTTGTTATGCACTCTGGCCATATTTTTTTCCAAACGCCGTTCATTGTGGTTGATTTCAACTCTTTCCATGAATCGCCAATATTTTCAACCGCGTCTTTGATGTTATATTTTTTCCAAAATTCTGTGATCGAAGATTTACCATCTGTCTCGTTAATCAGTTTCCGAAAAGTTCTGCGTAAATAATATGCCTTAAACGTGGTCATTACACCCTGATCCATTGGCTGGATTAGGGCTGTAGTATTTTTAGGCAGAAATTCAATTTCCACATCTTTAGATAACTCGGCTAAATTAACTGGATGTCCTGGAGCATTATCTAAAAGAAGCAGAACCTTGTTGCTTAAATTTTTGGTTTGCAAATATTTTTTCACTTCAGGGCAAAAGTAATTTTTAAACCAGTCTTCAAAGAGAATCTTAGTCATCCAAGCTTTTTTGTTGGATTTCCAAATGACAGGCAATTGATTCTTATTCAACCCTTTAAATGGTCTTGGATTTTCAGAAATATAAATCAAAAGCGGTTTAAGCTTACAATCACCTGCTGCATTACCGCCAAGAAGCAAAGTTAATCGTTCTTTGGATACCTTATATCCAGATGCAGTCTTTTCGTTCTTTGAAATATAAGTTCTTTCAGGCATACGCTTCCAGTAGAGTCCGGTTTCATCCACATTAAAAACTTGTTCTGGAAGGTATCCACCTCTTTCAATGATTTTTTTTAGAATGTTAGGATACGCTAGAGCGGCAGCGTCATCGGCGCTAGCTGCTTCACCTTTCATCTTTAAATTATGTAAATTATGTCGATTTTTAAATTTTTCAAACCAACCTCTGCTTGCAAGGAAATTTACGTCTTTCGAAGAATCATCTGGATCATCTCTCTTCAACTTTTCAAAAATGCTTTTTGCCTTTTCTTGAATGGTCATTTGGCTAATTGGCGTTCTCCGTTGGTTGTTGTCTTCAATCCAAATGCCCAATAATTTTTCCATTTTTTCCATTACACTGCTCCTTTGACGAGTTAATTTTGAAACACTAACCGCTGCGGCTGATTGCAAATGTTCCTTTATTTTATCTCTATTATTACGAATGGTTTGAACGGTAGATTTTGCAAGTCCCAGTGCCCTACAAATTTCTACAATTTTTTCACCAGCTTCAATTCTACGCGAAACTTCCAGTTTAGTCTCTAGTGTGACTGATTTTCGGCTCCTCTTTGCGTTCGAGGCCTTGTCTATAATCTGCATAGATCGTTTTTGCGACATTTTGTGATAAAAAAAACACGATTTGTATAGACGATTAAACAAACACGTCCTGTTTATACAATTTTGATTACAAACTAATAAAAACACAGACATAACCCATACTCTATTTCTTCTGTTTTTCCCTTTCCATATTGCATGCTTTCCATAAACCGAAAAAAATAAATGCATTAATGCGGGAGTTCCCCGATTTTTCTCTTTTTTTTTTTGGCCGTATAACGAATTTGTTTGACCGTATAACGAAACTGTACCATAATTCTAAGAGGCCGTTATAGCGAAAAGCCGTATAAAGAGCGGCCGTATAACGAGGTATGAGTGTATCTGAAATACAGTAAGGGGTAACAAAATTAAATGCTTAGGAATGCTTTGGAGATTTAAAATGTTACGTTACAACCAACATAAAAACAAATATCCTGAACTACTACACCACTCTTTTTAAAATGTCGCAATGGAATAAGGTTTAAGCTTAAAGTATTTTGTCTCATTTAATTCAGCTTGAAAAATTGAATTTTAAATATTTAATTTGCCAAACAACCACACGAACAAAAAGCACATACGTATACCTACCTATCTATCTACATATAAATATCTATTTAAATTATCCACCCCTTTTCTTAAATACATTTTCCCGACCTAAAACAAAAACAAAAAAGTAAAATAATCATAAAAAGCTTAAGTAGTACAATATAAACAATACATTAAAAAATATCTCTCTCACTGATTTGACATTTAAATTTTAATCTAAGAAAATCAATCTATTTCCCTGAACTAATTCCTGTGCCAAAAAAAACCGTAATTTTTCCGTTGCGGAAATGCAAAGTGAGTGAGTGAAAATGTGTATATACACAAGTATGTATAAGAAAATTGAAATGAAAAGTGATTAAAATTTATATTTTTATGACGATGACTACAATAACAACAACATGGTGGTGATGATGATGATGATGAGATTGAAGATTTTCAAATGATTTTTGATTATGAGAACGAAAATGGAAAATGACATTAGCATTAAAATTGGAAAAACAACGGTTATTAACATAGAAAAAATTTTGTTCGGTGTGCGAATGTGTATGTGTGTGTTTGTGTATGTAGAGTAGTATAAAAGGGTTGAATGTAGTACAAAAATGTATATGATGATTATATGGAAATGGGGATCAGAGTATTAATTTAAGAATTTTAATTTGATTTTTCTTCTTTTTTTGGTTGTACACTTTTTTGTTCGTCTTGAGATTTCCAAAATAAGATTAAGTAGAAAACGAAAAGAAAATATTGTTTTTGATTTATTTTTAATTTTTTTTTTTTTTTTTTTTTTGAAAAATATACAAAATTAGAGGGAAAATTTATTTTACGTTTCTCGTATTCCGAATTTATTGATTCATTAATCTTTGTCGATTGAAAGATTTTTTTTTTTTTTTTTTTTTTGGAGATTAATTGAATTAAAATGAAATTTTTCAAAAATTTGTTTCGCTTTAGTCGCATAAGACAGTCTGACACCAACATCGGCATTGAGGGATCGAGAGTTAAATAAAATTGTGGATATTTATAGAATTTATACGATTACAAATGCCAAACGTGAAAACGTCAAATTCATAAAAGATAATTAATTAAGAAATAGTACAAAACAAAATAAAGCAAAAAAAATAAAAAATTTAAATTAAACAAGAAAATTTATTGATTTATTTCAATCATAATTTTATGAAAGTAATCAATCCTTCCATCAAGTGTACGCGTATAATATAAGGTATACACGTATACGTTTCTTAGTTTCGAAATGAAAAACTTGTATGAATGCCCTGAAAATAAATAAAATGCAAAACATAAAAAAGCGACTGTTTTACCATAACCTGTTGAAAATAATAAAACATAATTTGTACACACATACTCGTATATGTATGTCTGCGCGCTTTTGCATAGATCGGGTGTATACATGTAACTTATAACTTATAAGCAGCAAAGAAATTTAATATTTTATTTTATTACAACAACAAACGCATTTTATATAAATAAATTATTTGATTTTGTTTTCTTGAAAACATACTTCTTGAAAATGATAAGAAACCGAAAATAACTATGGTGATTTTTAATGGATGATAATAAATAATTTTATGATAAAAATGTTTTTTTTTCTCTAGACGAGAAAATTGGTTTTTAAAAGCCAAGTTGCAGAAATGGAAAAGCGGGTTGTTTCAAGATTTATTAGATTTGACTCTGGGTGATTTTGCCTGCGTATTTACATTAATAAATTGTGGTGCGCGGTTGGTCGGATTTTAATTGACGGTATTATATGACATCCTCGTTCGAATAGTTAGTTTTATTATATTCAACATCATTGTTATGAAGGTGATTTTTAGCTATCTACGGTATAAATATAAATTTTCTTCTTTGTGTATTGTGCATATATACAGTTGGATCTTTTAATTTTGGTACACTTGAGTATTAAAATATTAATTGTTAACACGAATTAAATGCAAATCACAAATACACGTTTTAATAAATGATTCTAAATATTAAAAAAAAAATATTTATAGTAAATACTACGAACCGCCAATTTGTCAATCACAAGTAGGGCATCCAATTCCAAAAAATTGCTAATATTTTCAGATATAAACGAATCAATAGTTCTTCCTATGGTGTGTATAAATTAAATTGAATTATATTTAAATGATACAGATTAATTATCAAGTATCTATAAAATTTTCGTTAATATCTTTTGCGCTTAACGTTAGACATTTGAGTCCAGTAGAATTACTACAGGTTTTCAAAGCATCTGTCATTTTTTGTCTAACCTCAATTGACACATTGTCATCGAAGAAGGATAAAGCAGCAGTTCCTTCGGTAAGGTACCACAGGTGGTCACAAAACTTATTAATATGTAGTTGCTGATGACAGGGTTGCATCTATATTTTCAAACCTATGATCAAAATAATTGATAATTATTGGTTAAATTGTAGGAATATTACTGAATTTTTTAAGCTCCAAATATGAACATACCTTTTCAAATCTTTTAGAAAGTTTAAATCCTGATTCGGTGCTTTGATAGGGCATGAACAATTGAACCAAACTAGGATGTATATAATTACAATAAAAATACAAATGTCACGAAACGAATTTAGTTGTTTGACCGAAACTTTGTACTGATGTCTAAACAAAAATATCTTAAGACTATAAATTGCTCGACTCATCCAGCGAACCTGATGCATGGCACCAGGAGGTCGAATTTTAAATTGATTTTCAGCATTTCCGCCCAAAAATATAATAACTAATTGAAGAAATTCACGATAATCATCTCTATAAGGAAATTGTAATCGCTCTTGTGCAAATCGTATAATCTCATCTTTTTTATCATTAAGGACTTTAGTTAATTTAGTCATACAGTGTGGAATAGCTCTGATTGGTATTCGGTTTTTCCCCAGTAAATACCGCACTCACGTACGCAGCTAAGTTAGCACTTTCACTAATTGTTAATTTAACAATTCGAACATTGTCAAATGAAACAGAAATTATTTGTGGGGAAGGTAAGTTTGCCCGCTTTTAAAAATCCCGCCTTCAAAATCCCGAAATCAAAATCAATCCCAATTTTGAAAATCCCGCTTTTAAAAATCCCGCTTTTCAAAATCCCGCTTTTTAAAATCTCGCTTTTCAAAATCTTGGTTTTGAAATTTGAAAGACGTATTTTTTTTAATTCGAGCCGTGCTTTCTGGTGGAGGAAAATTTTATAAAGTAAAATAAAAATCAAAACCGGGATTTTCTGAAAATCGAGATTTTTATTTTTGCAGAATCGGGAATTTGAAAAGTGGGATTTTGAAAAGCAGGATTTTAAAAAGCGGGATTTTTTTCTTAAGCGGGATTTTGATAAAGCGGGATTTTGAAATGCGGGATATCGTTACGACCCCATTATTTTTTTCCGGCTTTGTCACAACATGATTTAAATACTTATACAACTCGATGAATATGAAATACAAAAAAAGACAGAAAAATTAAGGCAGGAACATTTGAAATTATTGATGCGATAATGTTTTCGTCTGTCAACGATATAAAATAAAAAATATTTTGAGAAAAATAAACAAAAAACAATTGACAAATGTTCCAGCAAGCAGTTATTAATTCGAAAATTGATTTCGAAAATCATCGGTTTTTACTTACGACACAAAAAATCCACGGATCTATCCACGTTTAAAATTACCAAAAGTAACCTCCGTTAAATCAGTGGATTTTCGAAAATTGTGGATTAATCCGTCGATTTATCCTTGTTTAAAAATACGAGCCTTAAAGTATTTATAAAATTTATAGAATTTATAGGTTTTCAAAAACATATTAGAATCTATAACATATTTACAGAATTAAAATTTAGAAAATTTATTGGACTTTTAAAATTTATAAGGGGAGAGTCTCCGGTTGTGGGCACAGTTTTGTTTTTGACCAATAATTTTCCTTTGAGTCCATATTATGCGGAGATATGAAAAATCAATGGAAAGCTAGAGGCATTAGCTAACTGTTTGCTAAAGTAACTACATTGATTCCGTCAACTAGAAAAATTGTACGACCAATTTTGTGAAGTCATCTCTTTTCTCTGAAAATGGGAATAGTTTATTTAAAACGCACCTAATTTGAAAGAATTTCTCGGTTTCTTAATTTTAAAGGCCTTCAGTGGCAAACATAACAAAAAAAGGCTTTTTAAAAATTATTCAACTTAAGTCAACTTCGATGGCAAAGGCTACAAACAGATGATGCAAAGTCGATATAATCATCAGATGATGGAGAGTTCGTTTTTTAAAGCGTTTGGCCGACGGGTTGCCTTAACTCTTCTTTGAGGGGAGGGGAGACGGCTGCTCGCTTAGCGGCTTTCTCTTTTAAAGCAGCAATGCTTTACGATTTGAAGGCTTTTTTGGTAGAGCTGCTTGCAAGGGACCAATTTCGTTCAAGACTGATAAGCGGCTCGTTGAAGACGTTGTAGACGTGGAAGGTTGTGGTGTGGTGACCCTTTTTCTGCATGTGCAACATCTGTCCCAAAGAAGATGATCCGACGCTGGTCCTCTGCATCAATGTGATGTTCGGAGCCAGCTTATTTCACATTCCGCTGACCGGTTGCGGAAGTATGTGAGATCATCTGATTGGGTCATACCAAAATTCTGAATAGAGTGTTATGTCTAATATTAATCTTAGTTTTAATACAATATTTTCTATTAATCACCTATGTACATACATAAGTCAAACTCTTTTCGAACTAACACGCCTGCGGTAATACAAACTAGATTATGATGGAATAATAGAACGAATTTTTTCTCATTAACGGTTCAGAAGAGCTCAATTCTAATCCTTTGATAGTTATATATGTATTCTATAGCAGAGCCACCCATAATGCTGTTCCTGTTTCTTTTGATTTCTCACTAAATTTTTACTAATGTGTACACATTTTTCCGGGTAAAACCCATTACTTTTCGGATTCTTTCTTTATTTTATATTTTGCAGAATTACCTAAAAGTTATTGAGTCAAATGGCACATTATCTGAGATATGGTCGTAGAATTAAATGCGTTGAAAATATCAACTTTAATTTAATAAAAATTTCATTTGCCGTTTTAGTAATTCTACTACCAAAAAATCAGTTGTTCTATACCCTTTGACATCAATTCCTATTTTGAAAAAAAGAATTTCAGAAATGCCATGCAAAGTTGAAGGCATTTCTAAATTTTTGACAAATTTCGAACTTTGCCATCAGTGTTACTATTCTATCATTTATTCCTGTCCAATATATGGCACATGAAATTTTTTCAACATTTCTTCTTGTATAACCATGATATCATCGATCACCTTATATACTAAATAAACATTAAACGGTCACATACGCTCGATTTTTGCGTCGCCCAACCCGTGAAAACTTTTTTTTTTTAAATTTATTAAGGTTCATTGATTTTTATTTTCATCAAAATACCTTTGTATTATTTCCAATTGAAAATGAACTGCCCAATAAAAATGTTTCAAACTAATAGCTGCCATTGACTACAGCTTCTTTTAAAAAAATAAAAGTAGAAATTTTGGAAAGGGAAGATTAACTTAAAATATTTTGGAAAAGCAGTGTTTTGGGACGGCCGCTCCAACCTCTAAGGTAAATCACGAATTAAAATTAATTTTATTGAAAAATTTGTTATGTTTAAAAAACTTGATGTTCGTAACATGTGTGAAACTATAAGAAGTCGCGACAAGAGTGATAAAAACTCTTTGATCTGTGTTTGCAAAGTTGACTGCAAGAAGGACAAAGAACAACTATTATTAATAAAAATAAATCAAATAAAAATTTAAAATGTGTATTATTGAACAAAGTAAAACCATGTGATTTTTATAACAAAAATATAAAGGGCTGAAAACTCACGAGGTGATTAGAACTTCGGTCTGTAAAATTAAACGCATACGTGAATACATCTAAAGTCTATATTCAATCTAATTGACACTGAGGTTATACTAAACCTAGCTCGGATTCTAATTAATCTCTAGTATTTAGACGATGCGATACATTTGACGCGACGTTCGTTAGATGTAAATCAGGCACCCGATCGAAATGCGTGGCAACAATATTTAACGTTTGGACAAATTTTTAAGGCTTATGGTAAATGTTTATTTTACATTTAAGAGAAATGCATATAAGATCCTTTCGTCGACTGACGGAAATCAAAATACGTCTGAGTAGACGGAACCAAAATATCAACGACGTGTGAATCGTGCTATTGCTATGTAGTCGCTTGAAGGTTTTCCACTCTGCGCACTCTGCGACATAAAAAGTTAACAAAAATATTTTTTCTTTTAAGTAAAGGGCGATAGTTGTTGCTGTTTGGGTTATTGTGGGTGTATTTGAGTTATCCTCATTTTATTAAACCCCGGAACTGGCTTTCGCATTCGTTATACGTGTGTCCCGTCAATGTCTTACAGTGGTCGCAAAATTTTGGTTCGAAACTGGTCTTTCGCGTTGGTTGCCTATAATGTGTATTTGGTTGTAAGTTTCTGGTGTCTGGGTGTGTGTCTCTTGTTTGTGTTGGTGCTTTATTATACCTTGGTTTATATTAGTTCCTAAGTTGTTGATTATTTTCCTGGAATTGTATGTCATTCTGGGCCCTGATCGTTGACCTACATTCGATGTAAGTGTGTTTCGGCTTTTGGCATTAATTACACATTATTTGAATGAAGTTCTGCTGTGTTTGGTTATTGTTGACGGTACCCTTTGTAGTGTCGGTGTTGTGATTTCTCCAGTAGTCATTGTTAGCATTAATTATGTGGCTTTCGTCTCGTTGATTATTTCGTCTACGACGTTCGCTTCCATTCGGAGTTTTAATTTAAAAATGACTTTGGCCTTAAAATGACCTTGTAGAAGAGGTGCAAGGTCCCATCCAAGGTTACCATTGAATTCCTTGTTAAAAATTACCTATGGGTTAACCTGGGTAATTTTTTTTACAGAACTCCGCGAAATTTCTAGGGGTTTCCATTCTTTTTCCTCATCCTGTATATAGAAATTTGGGACAATGAAAATTAATTTGTGTGTTATTGGGATTTATTGGAAATATTGATTGAAATGCGAACAGCTTCGTGTGTTCGCAAGTATGAATTCGTAATCGCCAAGGCGGCTCTGATTTTTTCTTTTTATTACATAAAAGTGATTAGATACGATTTTGATTAAGTTTGGAGATGAATATACATTTTTTTGATTTTCTCTTTTCTTATTTTATTTATTTTGTACAATTTTCCACTCCAAATTTATATTTCCTAATCATATTTTCATGTTCTACTCAATTTAACCTGTAAATCAACCCCCAAATCAACCCCTAACTGAACTTTTTTACTCCATAACTCAACTCCGACTCAATCTTCAACTCAACCGCCAACTCAATCTCCAACTAAACATACAACTCAATAGCAATGCAATCCCCAATCCAAACGATAAATTAATTTTCAACTGAAGCCTCAACTAAACCTCCAACTTACCCCAAACATAGTCCTCGCCTTAAGCCTAATTCTTTTCCCAACTAAATCTACAACCTTACCCCAGCTCCATCTTGACTCAATCCCTATCCCAATGAACGCAACCCAAAAATCAACATTCAGAACTCAACTGAAGTAAACTTAATCTAACCTTCAACTTAAATCCCAAATAAACCTCCAGCTATCACTCAGCTCAACTTTGAACTCAACGACCAAGTTATTCCTCAAATCAACGCTGCCCAAAAACTACTTGAGTAAATAAACTCAAGTCAAACCAATTGAAGCTAACATTAACCCCAAATAATTCCCCAACGGAATCCCTCACCCAACCATAACTTAAGCTAACTTGAGCTCAATTCAACTCCAATTCAACTCCAGGTCGATCCCCATCTCATCACTACAACTCAACTCTAAATACAACGACCATCTCAATCCCGAAATTAACTCGATTAAAATAAACTACATGCGAATAGGGACTCAACTCAAATCAAGTCAATCTAACCTTCAGCTAAACCCTCAACTAGGCCTCCAAATTAATTCACAATAACACGCTCAATCTCAACGCAACATCAAGTCAACTCTTATTCAACCCTAACTTCACTCCCAACTCAACTCTCAACAAAATCTTAAACTAAACCCCAACTTAGCCTTAATCTCAACCTAAACCTGGAACTGGATTCCTTCCTCAAAGAGTTAATTCAACACCAATTAACTCGCTTCGCGCTCAACGTTACATACATGCATGTATAACCCCAGAAACTCATGTCACACATTTGTGACACAAAAAAATACATATTTAATTAGGTATAAATTTGCAGTAAGGTCCTTTTACGAATATTTTTAATATTTTGATGTTTCTAGCAGTACCTGACACGCATTCATTTCGCATAGCTAAGGATTCCAGTGATGGAGATTTCTCAGATTCTGGAAGTAGCTTTCACATTTCCGAAACTGAAAGTTTTCGTACGATTCAGACCAGGTTGAAGTGCATGATATTGCAAATGTGACTAATATAAGTGATGATGCTGGTTGGGTCGATGTTGAGCCTCTTTTCAACAATACAATTTTTAAGGGAGAAGAAAAAATAACACTGGATCTACCAATTAATTCAAAACCATTTGATTATTTTGTGAACATTTTTGACGATGATTTATTGAATAAAATACATAGTATCTTGGACTAATGCGTGAGCTAAATGTATTTTCGAAGCAAATAATTGCCTTAGAGAAAAAAACTCCATGATCTTTGGAAATCTACCTTTTAAACGGAAACATTTGGAGTGGCTGTGAATAACGAAAAATCCAAATCTAAAGATTAAAAATGCCTTAAAGATTTCAGAAGTTATACGACAAAAGAGAACCAAATAGCTACGAGATAGGCATAATACAAAAACCTGATTTGACGCACAAATATTCTGAAAAATTGTACATTACGACAAGATAGAGATACATATTTAAAAACAAAGTTACCGAAAGTAAAATTCAAATTTGGTTTTTGTCACAGTTTCCAGTTTTCAATCCGAAGAAGCCAAATAAATTAAAAACTGTACCTATTTGATGGATCAGCAAAATCGAAATTTCGAGAGAGAAAGATTAAACAAGATGTAAGACATACAGTCACAAACTTTTTTTTTTAAATGTAGCTACCACGAGACAATAGCGAAAATTCCATCAATATAGGTCAAATAGTTTCCGAGACAAGCGCGAAATGACAGACAGATTAGTGAAAATATACGAATTAATTAACATTACAACTTTTAACTGTGTGGGAGGATCTCCGGACATATCTTGGAAACTCTTGAATTACAAGACTACTCCTGACCTTGGCCGAATATCTTTTACATAATAAATCAACTTTTGTCCAGCGGTTGGAAATCTATTGAATAATAAATGTTTAAACAAGCGAGGAACAAATAATAATTTTTCGTAAAATATCAAACAATAACAGGAAACCAAAATTTAATTATTTCTTAAACGACAACATAACCTAAAAAGAAAAAAAAAATTTCGTGAACATAAAATCAAAATTTATACTACCCATAAGGCTGTGCTTCTATTATTATGTCGACGTAAGACAGGAGTATATTGTACCATATTCCTTATTAAAAACAATTTTTGTCCAACACAATAATAATTGAATGCGCGCAGGAATAGCGAGATGTTAAATTAATTTTTTATAAAGGAAAATTTATATTTTCTTTTTGTTTATTCAAAAACAAAAGTAAAAGTTGTATACAGAAAGATAAAATATAAAATAAAAATTTGTATCATCATTTTCATATTTTCAATTTTTTTTGTTTTGTTTTGTTTTGCATCCCTTATTTCGTTTTTTTTTTTTCGACAAACTCACACTGCACTGTAAACCTGTTTCGGGTTGGGTGGTAAAAAAGCTCTCTTGGATATATTCATATTATATTATCCCTTTTTATTGATGAATAGAAAATTATGGGGAGAAAACGCGATTTATTCATATTTTGTGTGTTTGTGTGGGGGTGTGCGTGTGTGTGTGTGGGCTGACTGAATGAATGGCTAGGATAAATGGATGGATGGAGGTAAATACTAATAATAATAATAATAAAAAATGGATACATTTTTTTTATCGAAATATGATTTATAAAAAAGAAAAAAAATTTGATGGATGAATGTAAGGCGGTTTTTATGTCATTTGAATGTACTGCGTGTGTGTGTGTGTTTTCCATAGTATACCAAACAATGAGTAGACCACAAAAACGATTTACTTATGATTACGATTATTGATGTTTGTTTTATCTTGGAAAACCGCACGAAATTGAAACAAGACCGGTCGTTCGTTTATTATGTAAGACAAAAATAAAATGAGAAAATGAAAATAATTAAAATTTTAAATTCATTTTCTTTTGATCGGAAAATGTTGTTGTTGAAAAAGAAAGAAAAACTTTTTTTTCTGTTTATTGAATTTAAGGATACCTACTTTTTTTATTTTTATTTTTTTGTAATGAATTTCATTAAGACTGTATTATAATTATCATTAATATTACACAGAATAATAGAAAGATGAAAAAATTTTAATATTGACGAGGGAGAAAAGGATATTTAACGTTAATGGTGTGCAGCACAGGATTCAATAAGTGGGTAGAATTTTTGTTTTACCATTTTTATTTTAATGCAGGTGTGCCAAGTTTTATAATTAACTCCTGCAAATGTATATTTATTCACTGCAGGTCTATTATCGGAAACTAGTTTTGGAAATCATTTAGTCGGAAGATCGAGTTTAATTGTATAGATTTAAATGTTAATGCTATTTTTTAAATAAATATTAAAACAATAGCAGTCAAATATTTGCCACCTAACTCATCACTGTCTTTAGCATAAAGTACCCAGAGTCAGTCCAATGGGCTTAAGGTGTACTTTAAAATAGCGGTGACCAGTACGAGAAGCATTAAAGACTCTTAACAGGTTCCCGTCGAAAGATAAAGCAAGCCTAGTGGTCCTCAAGTTGGTCTACTAATAAAAAGTTTTGCAATGCGGCAGCTATAAATGGCAATCCAACTAACTTCGAGTATTTACAACGAAACCATGGTATTTTTACTGCAGACGTATTGCAGGATCGTCAATTACAGCGCCATCTATCATGAATCGAAAAAATGTTTCAGTTAAATCCTACGTATTTTTAGCCGTAGATTCTGAATCTGCAATAAAAAATAGGGGTTCCTATTTTAGTTACATAGTTAACTCCCGCCCCAACTAAAAGGAGGGGAGGGGTACTAATTTTAACACTAATGTATTTCCCCGCGGAATAATTAAATTTCGATCTTTACAATTTTAGTCGTAGAGCGCTTATTTTCCGAGATATTTGAGTGTATCAGGTTAAAAAAAATCACACGGTATGGCTGCTCGACAGGAAATTAAAATTACTCAAATTCAATACTTCAATACAAACTGCTCTCTATTGTTATGTAATGCCTGCCGTTGATTGACAATCATCTCATATCATTTCAGTATAGACACAAAAAAAAAATCAGCATCATAACTCTCGTTTTTTTGAAGGAGAGGATTAAAGTTTTGCTAATGATTCCTTTCTCCTTAATATGATTGGACAAGTTCAGACACAAAGCACAACTTTACCATTCTTGGTAAATAAACCATGAACTCAGCTTCGAATTTTACGAAGAAATTCAAACAGATTTAAAGTAGGAACGTTGGCTGTTTTTTTTTTTTTGGTTATTGAATTGTTCCCTCGAATTTACTGGTAGGTTCATTGTTTTGTTTAAATGCATTGCCAGTTGTATCAATACATCAATATTTGTGTCAATACATTGTCTTATAATAATAAACTTAAGAAATTCCGATTTTTGTAAATTTTTGCGGCATGTTGTAGAGTTTGTGCGTAATACCGTACTGTATAATTCAATGTAAATATCCAATCCATCACAACTAACATAATCCGTCCGGATATTCAATTTCCTTCCTTTTTATTTATTTTATCTTAAATGAATGTCTAAACATTAAGATTTTACCATTAATTTGTTGATGAAGTGAAAAATTGGGATGAATGTAAATGAAAATCAAATGGATCAAATAAAATAGGAATTAAAATCATACCCCTTTCATCCTATCTATTTTGTTGTTTTTGTTTTTCCTTGTTTTGTTTCCTTTAACATGTAATTCTCATTTTTGCCATTTTTATATACATAATTGAAAATTAGCATGAGAAAATAGTTGAACAATCAACAACAAGACGGCAAAGAATAAGAAATTAAAATGTAATAATATTATTACAACAACACCAACAACAACAACTATAAGAAAAATAGAAATAAGGAGTAAATCGGAAAAATAACACACACATAAAAATAAGAAGGGTAAGTTTTCTTATTTATGTTCTCTTTTTGTGCTGTAATTGATGGAAAATTTGAATTTTCCTCTTTCTTTTTTTTTTAATACTTCCGTTTATTTAATTCCTTCAATCATTGGGTTTTTATTATTTTTTTGGCAGTCAAAATTAATTTTGATTATTTTGTTGTTGTTTCTTATTATCAAAAACATTGGTTTCAAATGTTATTTTTGTTTTTTTTTTTTGGTAGTTTTCCTCCTTGAACACAACCAAAACATTATACAAGTGAATATATGGAATAAGAACAAACTTGTTGATTAACAATTGTTTGTGTTTTTATGTTTTTTTGATTGATAAAATTTAATCATGAACACATGTATTGAGGATATAAAGGTGAATTGGTATTTATTTTTATTTGATTTCCTAACCCCCCAAAATAACATAAGCATGTATAAGCAAATAGCTAAATGAAAATTCATTTGATTATAAAATAATCAAAATCACTAGAGTAATGATGATAATGGAAAATGATAACGGAAAGCATGAACGAGTGTATACCAACCAAGAAAATTTTTTATCGGTTTTTTTTTTTGGGTATTCATAGCTCAGCAAAACAGATTGTATTTCTGTGATTTGATCCTTTTTTCATGTCTATTTCGTATTTTTATGTTATTAATTTTCGTATTATTGTATTATTTATTCAAGTCATCTTCTTTTATGGAAAATAAATTTCTTATAACAGATTTATTTATTTGTGTATATATTTACGGATATTGCTAACGTTGTTTAAATAAAAGGGAATTGTACAGATTAGCTTTCTTTGAAGCTTTTTCAAGTGCGATACAAATATTTTCGTTTCGTTGCCTAATACAATTAATTATCCAAACTATAAAAATAGCTATAAATTTATAAAAACCTTGACCGCAATTTTCCACTAAATGTCACTCTTATTTTAGACTTCACCATATATGTACATATGTATATAAGAAAAATGGTGAAAAACTTCAGCCCCTCACAACACAAAAAAAATAATAATAAGTTCTAAAGTGTTTTCGCCCAAAAACGAATTAATCTAAATATATCACTATCCCAAATAGATTTAACCGATTTTAAAAAACAAAAAAAAAAAAAAGTTGCGTTCACAATTTAAATCACATCCCGAAACACAAAATTGAGATGAGTATCTCCTTTTGCCAGTATCTTGTTTGAAGTGTAAATAAAATAAACCGAAATAAAAAAAAAAAAAAATAAAAATGTGTATGGTGTGAAAACTAATTAAAGAAAAATTCTAACCCTTTTTTTATTTGTATAGTATACTATACAACTAGATAGTATATAACACACTCTGTGTACTCGTTTACTCGTAAAAGACATATCTCGTATTAAAAAATTTAACGCTTTTTAAAAACTTATCAGATCGTAAAATGAAAATAAATGATATGATGATAAGGATGTAGGATACGAACCTACCGTATTATACACCTATATTTACTGTGTTGATATACATAGTTAAGGATTTTAATGAAAATCGAAAATAATTATTTAAATTATTATTATAAAATTATATTTCTTTTTCATTTTGCTTTTATTTTAATTTTAATTAAATCAAAACTAAACTTATTATTGCTTTACATATAAACTATTTATGTGCTCGTATCCATAATTACAGGTAACGTAACTACATATGTATTAACAAACCTTGTCTATCTTTCTCCGATATAAAATAAATACATTTTAACAAGTTATTAAATTATAGTTAAAAAAAAAATTAAAATAAATCAATTATATTTTATTGAGACACTATATGCTTGTGTACTCGTTACATATCAACAATTTATTTAACTTTTTATTTTATTTTAGACGAGGAATTTTAATTAACTAAAAAATATTTATTAAATTAATTTAATTTTAATGTATAATTTGATTGGATTTAAATAATATTACCACCATATAGCAATGATTAGTTTTTATGATTGTATGTGTTAATTCATTAATTGGAATTGGAATCGATTATGCAAATTAATTTATTTTATAAAATTCTGTTGAAATTAAAGTTGTTCGATTTTAGAAGTATACGTACGCGTTAATCTAGTGCAAGTGAATTCAAAATAATAAATTAAAATATTTCACTTGTAAAGTAAGTAAACTATATAATTCTCTAGGGCCAAGTTGTATTTATTTGGTAACTAAAGTTATTTACTTACCAATTATTGATAAAAACTCGTAAATTGGTTAATAAATAAATAAATTTAAAAAAGAAGTGAAATATAAATGAAGCTCTTCCTTAAAAACAGTAAAAATACTCAAAATTTAAGTGATAAGTTTTGCAAGCTAATTTCCATGCTGTTACCTTACTCAAATCCAATTTATGCACTTAGCTCACTTTAAAAAACTAGCATTACAAAAATTCCTGTTAAAAATATTCGTCATTCAATTCTAAACAACCGCAACAGAGTTTCTCTGAAGAGACGAGTTCTATATGTTTTGGTAGAATATGAAACCCGCAAGCAAGGTTACGCAGCTGCTGTAAACTCTTCTACTTTTCATTTTTGCACCGGGAACCGACAAAATTCTTTGGCTTTCTAAAATGTTTGGCATAATTTCTAAAATTGTTGGCACGATTTATTCGGTCATGGAGAGATTGATGACTATTGCTACGAAAACAGAACATTTTTAATACTTTTAAAACATAAATGTACACAGTTGAACATTTTTGTGATATGCGATGCTATTAGCATCGCATATTGATCCATAATAAATTTACATCACTTTATGCTACAAGCCTTGCTTCGAAATCAGTTTAAATATTATTTGCATCGGAAACGGAAGTTAAATGCAGCCATTGTTTCGAATAAAATGTAATTACCAAATAGGTCGGAAAAGCGTTTTCGATGCAAGTATCGAATGCTATAGCAACCAGCATTGTTTTTAATTAAGGTGCAATTACATCAAATTAAGTTACTTTGTGTATTTTAAATACTTTTATTGAAAATAAAAATATACGAAGAGCGAAATTCTCAAGAATTTTGCAAGTTCATTTTCGATCTGAAGGAGAATTACGAAAAATTTAATTATTTTCCAGTCAATCTCATCAGGCTTTAGCTAGCGATGAATTGCTAATTACAATTTAGATTACTTTCTAAAAGTATATAGAAAACAACCATGTAGTTAAGTATTAGCGAATTATATGCATTACACATTAAATTCTTAATTATTTCAAATTTTAATTATCTGGTTATTAATATTGAAATTATTAAGAATTTAATATGTATTGCGTATAATGCGCTAATACTTAACTACATGGTTGCTTTCTATATAAAGAAAGTAATCAAAATTGTAATTAGCAATTCAGTCGCTATAGCGTGATGAGATTGACTGGAAATCTGGAATTAGCTTTAAGTAACTTTAGAGCAGATTAAATTTGTATTACATTTGTAACAAAATTACTCGACTTATCCTGCATGCAAAATGCAAAAAAAAAAAAATGTCCGTCCGTCTGTCTGGATGTCTGGATGTCTGGATGTCTGGACCCATGGTATCTCGAGAACGGCTTGTCCGATTTGGATTTTTTTTTTCGCCAATCTGTTTCTATGGTCAAGGCGGAGATTTGAAAAGCTTTTGGAGACTGTACGTCAAGGGGGTGGGGTACCTGCCATACGAATTGACCCAAAATACCTGGTTTTACAAATATTTACGATTTTTTATATATGCTTATTTGATTATTGGATTGGGCATTGAATTGGGAATTGATTTGAAGGTTAAATTAGGGGTCAATTTGCGCGTTGAGTTGGAGTTGAGTTGGGGTTGGGTTTGGATGTAGTGAATAGTTAACACATTCTTTATATGATGGAACTTCCCTATTTATCAACCGATTATTATGAAATTTGACATGTGTGTTGAAAATGGAATTCTAAAATGAGTCTTGGATGAAGTTCTAGAATATGTCCAAGAATGATGGAACTTGACTATTTCTCATCACATGTGCGTTGAAAATGGGATTCTAAAACTGTTTTGGATGAAGTTCTGAAACATGGCCAAGTATGATGGAACTTGTCTATTTTTAAACCGATTATTATGAAATTTGATATGTGTGTGTGAAATCAGATTCTAAAATGAGTTTTGGATGAAGTTCTGGAATATGGCCAAGCAGGATGGAACTTGCCCATTTCTCAACCGATTACGATGAAATTCGACATTTGTATTGGAAATGGGATTCTAAAATAATTTTTAGATGAAGTATGATGGAACTTGTCCAAGTATGATGGAACTTGTCTATTTCTCAACCGATTATTATGAAATTTAGTATGTGTGTTAGAAATGGGATTCTAAAATGAGTTTTGGATGAACTTCTGGAATATGCCCAAGTAGGATGGAACTTGCTCATTTCTCAACCGTTTACGTTGAAATTCGACATTTGTATTGGAAATGGGATTCTAAAATGGTTTTTGGGTGAAGTTCTGGGATTTTAGAACGATTTCTGGATGAACTTCTGGAATATGGCCAAGTATGATGGAACTTGTCTATTTCTCAGCCGATTATTATGAAATTTAGTATGTGTGTTAGAAATAGGATTCTAAAATGAGTTTTGGATGAAGTTCTGGATTTTTTTTTTTTTTTTTTTTTTTACTTTATTAAGAAATTTTACAATATTTACTAAAAAGTTACATTTTTTTAGTTGCACTAATTCTATTTGAATTATTTTGCAACGTAATTTATTGAATTATATTATTGCAAGCTGTAGATCATGAAGTTTCTGACACAGATAACAGGACTTTATTAAAAAAATTAAAAAATAAAAATAAAAATTCGAAACTATCTCATACTTTGTACGGTTTTTGGTTCTTTAAGAACTCCAGAAGGCTTTTTTTAAAGCTTATGACATTATTTGAATATTTAATCTCTCTTGGCAGTGAGTTAAACTGCGACAAACTACTACTTAAGATATTTAAATTTTTATCTGTATTTGGTGCTATCAAGTAATGTGAAATACGCCTAGTATGACGATTTCTTATTTGTTGAAAATCCAAATCGTGCATTATTAAATTATTGGTCAGTTTATATATCAATATTAATTTTTCAATTTCAATTAGCAAATTCAAACTTTTAAAATTTTGAAATAGTAACAAACTAGGATATTTAAAAGATAAATGACACATGTACTTTAATGCTCTTTTCTGTAAAATAAATAAATCATCAAGTTTATATGTAACCCAGTTACTCCAGATTGGTAGGACGTATAATATTCGTGACAAAATAAATGAGTTATATATGGCAAGTAAACATTTAAAAGGCACAAAGTTGCAAACCCTTTTAATAACAAATATATAAGAAGATATAGAAGACTTTACTTTATCAATATGTTTTTTTCAGCTTAGAAAATTATCGATGACCACACCAAGATAAGTATACTCAGTTACATGCTCAATTGGTTGATTATCGTAAGACAATGTGAAACGCGCCTTCTCCTCAGATTTAATATTTTTGTTTCCAAAAAGTAAAAGTTTAGTTTTTCCGGCATTTAATATTAACAGGTTAAGGTCAAACCATTTTTTAATTTTGATAAGATCATTTTCCATTTCAGAGTGCATGCTACCAAGACTTTCATTTTCGTAGCATATTACCGCATCATCTGCATAGAGAATAATATTACCAACTAGATCTATTTTCGTGATGTCATTAATAAAAATATTGAACAAAGTTGGCCCTCTAGAATTGAGCCTTGCGGAACACCTTTAGTAATTTTCATAATTTCACTTACTGTGTGTCCTAATTGTACTACTTGTTCTCTATTTGTTAAATAACCTGCGAAAAAGTTTAATTGATCTTGAGAAAGAGCTAACTTTTCCAATTTCATTAACAGTAGCTCGTGGTCTACAGTATCGAATGCCTTTTTAATATCAATGAAAATAAATCCAGCGTAACATTTTCTAATAAAAGCTCCATTCACAATATTTACAAGTCCCAACACCGCAGCAGTAGTACTTGAATTTTTCCTAAATCCAAACTGTGAATCTGAGATAATCCTATTTACATACCGACAAGAAAATATTTAATCTGTCCAGTACTACACTTTCTAATATTTTAGATGACGCATTTAATATTGATATTGGCCTGTTATTGTTTAGCGTAAATAATTTCCAGATTTTGGTATCGGAATAACCTTGCCAAATTTCAAGGAATTTGGAAATTTACTATAAATCCATTTGGAAGAAGTTCCATAGTGCCACGATCACCAGCAAGACTCTATGCAATGCATAAGTCCGAGAAAGTTATTACCCCAAGTGGTACTCCAGTCAGTCGACTGGACAATACATTCGGGGGGGATCCATCCTCTTCGAAGGCTGGCCCTATGGATTTTGAGGAGGGCCAAACACTCCATGAAAGAAGTGATGCCAGCGGAAATTTTACAATGCGAGCAGTAAAATTCAGTGAAAGAACTGTTGACCTAGAAAAGGAAAATATGGATCTCTTTGAGAGGCTACAGAAGATGGAGCAATCATTTGCCAAGCTAAGCGAAGAAATTGAGTATCTAAAGCGAGAAAATGAACTTCTAAAAATGAATCGGGATGCTAAAGAACAAAGCGAATTAGAGAGTATTGAACCAAAGAAAGTCAACTATCTCACTGATGAGGATGAATTAGAAAGGGAGACGAACTGGATCCTAAAGAAGAAAAAAAAACATTCCAGGAAGGGTAAGAAAAGAAAAGCTGAATCGTCACCTGAGGTTGAACAACTAAATGTTAGTGGAACTACAAGTACCGAACCGGAAGTTGTCCAACCTGAGGCCAATCAACCGAAAGGTAGTAAATCTACCAAGAACATTGCACCAAAACTGGTGCAACCGAAAGAAAAAACCCCCCCACCAATAAGTATCGTGGGAGTAACCAGTTACCCAATAATTCAGTCACTGATGAAATCGGTTACTGACAAAGAATATAAGGTAACAGCGCTAAACAATGACGTTTGGAAAATTAATACTCTGGACTCAGAAACCTATAGAACATTATCTATGAAGCTGAATGCTGAAAAGTATCAGTGGTTTACCTATGAGGACAAACAGGCTCGTCCGATAAAAGTTATGGCAAGAGGTTTGCATCACACTTGCTCAAGCGAAGAAATAATGGAAGACTTAAAAAATAAAGGTCTTAAAATACTAGATGCTGTGAATATGATTAAAAAAGAGAGAATAGAAAACCAAGAAGGAAACCCAACTTTCAATAAAAGGGGACTCCCTCTTTTTATGCTAGTATTTGATAACTCAGAAAATGTTCAAAATATTTATGGTATAAAAGCAATTCTTCACATGAAGGTAAAAATTGAACCTATGAGGAGAACCACTACATGCATACCACAATGCAAGAAATGTCAGGGATTTAATCACACCCAAAAATATTGCAGCCGGGATCCGAGATGTGTAAAATGCTCAGGTAAACATTTTACCCAGGCATGTACAATAGGGAGAGATGTACCAGCTAAGTGTATAAATTGTAAAGGCCAACATCCGGCCAATTATCGGGGCTGTGAGGTTGCTAAACACCTACAAAAATTAAGAGATAAATCACGAAATCAATCGCAAAATCATGAAATTCGAAGGATTCAACCATCAAATCAGATGGATCAAAATCCACAACCAAGCAACGCAGGGCAAAGAAGAACATTTGCTCAGGTAGTGAAAGGCTCGGGTTCAACCAAATATATGGGCTCTGAAAATAATCGAATTATGGAAAACATTATGAACAGCATCGAAGCTATTACAAAGCGGCTAGATGACCAAAGTAACCTGAACAACATGATATTTGATCAACTGAAGAAAATGCAACTCCCACAACGCAATCCGATAAAAAATGTTAAGTAAGAACACAACTTTCAGAATAGCAATCTGGAATGCGAATGGACTTATGCAACATATTCCAGAAATAGAAATATTTTTAAATACAGAAAAAATCGACATTTTTCTAATATCCGAAAGCCATTTTGTTAAATCTTCGTTTGTTAAAATCCGGGGTTATAACTTATATCATTCCATTCATCCAGCAGAAAGAGCAAGAGGTGGTTCAGCATTACTAATAAAAGAAAATATAAAACACCATGTAGAAACAGAAATCGAAGAAGAAACAATGCAAGTCACCACTGTTAGGATTCACATTAAACACAGACAGCTTACTGTCTCCGCAATATACTGTCCTCCCCGGCATAACTTGAAAAGGGAGGACTACATTAAACTATTTAAATCATTAGGACGTGATTTTATTATTGGAGGAGACTTTAATGCAAAAAACACCTATTGGGGATCTAGACTTACGACGTCAAAGGGTAAAGAATTGTTTCAAGCAGCCCAGACATCAAAATGTGAATTTTACTCTGGTGGTTCCCCAACATACTGGCCCAGTGACGAAGCTAAGATACCGGACCTAATCGACTTTTATGTAGCAAGAGGTATATCTCAGAACTATATTCACATTGAAAACAGCAATTCTCTAGTATCGGATCACTCACCGGTTATCATGACAGTCAGTGAAACTCTAATTCAAAGGGAAAGTGCACCCAGATTAACAAATTCAAAAACAAACTGGGATCTCTTTCGTGAAATAATGGAGGACAAAATCAATCTCCAGGTACCGATAAGAAATTCTCGACAGTTGGAAGACGAATTGGAGCAACTCAATGAAATAATTCACTATGCTGCATTGGCAAGCACTCCCATTTTACAAAATAAGAAGACGCTTAACATATCCTACCCAATGGAAGTTAGAGAGTTGGTAAGAGAAAAACGACGAGCTCGTAAAACCTGGCAAATTAATCGAACACCGGAAAACAAAACAATTCTTAACAATTTATGTAACAGCCTCAAATCCCTTCTTAAAGAAGTTAAAAATGAATCAATCAACAGATATCTAGTTAGCCTAACTGATGAAAAAAATTCTGATTACTCACTGTGGAAGGCGACGAAGGGACTCAAAAGACCCAAAATGCAAGTGCCTCCACTTAAAAAGGATGATGGAACCTGGGCAAGAGGCCACAAAGAGAAGGCTGATCTATTTGCGGAGTATCTCCAGGAAACCTTCCAACCACTACCAAGACAAACTGCCAATGAAAATATAATATCTATTCACAAGCTGGATGAGTTTGAAATACGGCCAGTAACTCTCAAAGAATTAAAAGAAGAAGTGAAAAGTAACATGAATGTTAAAAAAGCCCCAGGGTATGATTTGATTACTTGCCAAATTATCAAAGCTCTACCTAACAAAGGATTTCGTAAGCTACTACACATAATCAATGCGAGCCTTCGGTTAAAATATGTTCCGAATCAATGGAAAGTAGCAGAAGTAATCATGATACCAAAACCTGATAAACCACCTAACGATAAAAAATCATACAGGCCAATTTCTCTGCTGCCAATCATGTCAAAACTCTTTGAAAAATTATTACTAAAGAGACTTAAACCAATAATTGAGGACCGACAACTAATTCCTCCACATCAATTTGGATTCAGAGAAAAGCATTCTACAATTGAACAGGTCCATAGAATCACCAACATAATTGAAAGAACGTTAGAACGTAAAAAAGTATGCTCAAGCATATTCCTGGACGTCGCGCAAGCATTCGATAAAGTCTGGCACAGTGGTCTGGAATACAAGCTGCATAGAGATCTACCGAGACAATTCTATGCCATACTAAGATCTTATTTATCCAATAGACACTTTCGAGTGAAATATGAGGATGAATACTCTGAGCTAAAGAAAATCTCTGCCGGTGTCCCGCAGGGGAGTGTCTTAGGACCAATCCTGTATTTACTATATACAAGGGACATACCAACCACAAATGAAGGAACCATAGCCACCTTTGCAGATGACACAGCAATTATGGCAGTTGGAAATAATGTCGCTGATGCAACGAGCAAACTCCAGAGGATGACCAATGCGGTTTGTAACTGGACAAAGCGTTGGCGAATCAAACTTAATGAGACAAAATCCACGCATATTAACTTTACTTATCAAAAGGCTTACCACCTACCTATACAAATTAACTCGCGACTCGTGCCATATGCAAATACAGCTAAATACCTTGGCATGACCCTCGATGCCAAGCTTAAATGGAGAGAGCATGTCAAAAAGAAAAAAGAAGAACTTAACATAAAGTTCAGAAAAATGTATTGGCTCATAGGTAGAGGCTCTGAGCTTACAATTCACAATAAGCTGCTGCTATATCGGCAAATTTTGAAGCCGATATGGACCTACGGTATACAACTCTGGGGATGTACCAAGCAAACAAACGCCAAAATGATACAGACGTTTCAAAACAAGGTTCTTCGTAGCATCGTCAATGCTCCGTGGTACGCAAGAAATGAAGACCTTCACAGGGACCTACGGATGGAATACATCAAAGAGGAAATAAAAATGCATGCCGCAAAACACGAAATAAGGCTCCAGGAACATGGAAACCCCTATATTCGCCATATGATAGATAACCCTGTCGTTGAAAGAAGACTCCAAAGAACGAGGCCACTTGACCTAGTGAACTTACCAAACTAAAATTAGTAAATAGGTTTAATTGATTATGGGGCTAACCAGTGGGTTACACCCCAACAAACGTGAATTTTACTAGATATATAAAAATTTGTATTTGAAAGAAAAATTGCTAGATGAGCGCAGTCTCAGTCGTAATAAAATAAAATGAAAAAAAAAAAAAAAAAAAATATATTTTGCGTAAACACTTGCAAGATTTCCAGAAAACTTTGTAATAAATTTCGCCGAGACTCCATCGATTCCTGTAGAAGCACTTAGGTTTAGGTTCTGCATATGTTGTTTAACCTCTACTTCATGGACACGAGTAAACTGTAAAGGAACAGTAATGGCATACCTGATGTAGTCGAAATCAATAATATTTGGTTTGGGTAGCACCTGTGTAATACTCTCGCCAATAGTGATAAAAAATGTATTAAAAATATTTCTAAGTTTCAACTCATCCGATACAACATCAGTCCCGATAATCAGACTAGGCTTCACTGCATAATTGACATCTCTGTTATAAAGAACTCGTTTTACATTTTTCCAAAGAATTCTGGATCTGCGCAATTCCCAAATTCTCTACAATTGTATATTTTCTTAAGCTTAATATTTTTATTAGCAGCCAGCTTATATTGTTCAACTAAATAATAGTTATTTGGAGATTTTTTCATCATCCGCCGGTATCTTTCTCTTTTATCTATAAGATCCAGAAGCTCCTTATCCACTCAGTCTTTCCTTTTTCTCTTTCTATTTATCAAGATAGTTTTCGTGTTACTTCTGACTAAAAGGGACAAATTTTTGATTACTTCATCAAAATCTGATTCATTCTTAAGTAAATCCCATATTGGGGATTCAGAAATTGTGTTATAATCAGTTACCGTTTTCACAAGTAATGACGGAGAAGATTTATTGCCAATATTCATTGAAAGAACAATGATCCTATGGTCAGATAAATATTTCTCTACAAGATGAAAATCAAACCCATAGCTCAAATCCGAAATTACGTGGTCTATTATAGTGTGAGTTGTGTTTGTCACTCGAGTCGGAAATTCTGTATCAATTTTATTTAAAAATGAAAAACCATTTGTATTCACAGTTTCGACATATATATGTAATATGGCCAAGTAGGATGGAACTTGCCCATTTCTCAACCGATTACGTTGAAATTCGACAAGAGTGTGTTGGAAATGGGATTCTAACATGTTTTTTGGATGAAGTTCAGGAATATGGCCAATTATGATGGAACTTGGCTATTTCTTAACCGATTTTAATGAAATTTGATATGTGTATGGACTAGGGAATATTTGATATGTGTGGAATATTACCAAGTAGGAGGCTATGCCTTAATCGCGGGTATCATTAAATTAGCCATGTGTGTTGGGAATGGAATTCTAAAATAATTTTTTATAAAGCTCTGGAATATGGCCAAGTAGGATGAAACTTGGCTATTTCTTAACCTATTATGATAAAATTGGATATGTGTGTTGGAAGATTCTAAAATGAGTTTTTGGATAAATTTCTGGAATATAGTCAGTTAAACGGTTAGAAGTATCAGTATAATTTGTTATACTACTTTCGGTATAAAGTTCTATACGATTTTTCGTTTTAAATTGGATGCTTGTACCCATGTTACTGAAGCATTTGACCTGTTTGGCTGTTCTTGTATGTATAAGTAAATATATGTTGGTTAAAATAGAAATCAATAATGTGAAAACTGTCACACTAACTTTATGACATAATTGAAAATGCCAAAGACCGAAGTTCTGATCCCCTCGTGAGGTTTCAGCCCTTTATATTTTAATATTATAATCAAACGTTCCGAAAAATATTAGATCACCAAATAAGAAATGCGGCATTATATACGTCATAAACAATCTCTTTTTTAGTGCAGTAGATGCACACTTGGTTGCCGATTTAAGCTTTCTTAGACAGAAATATATCTTCTTCACCATATTGCCAATCTGATTATCCCAAGTGAGAGTACTGTTAATCATAACCCCAAGGTCTTTTACAACATCAGTATATTTTACATTAACCCCATCAACATTTATCAGCGGAATACTATTGCACACTTTAGTTCTGTATATCAACATTGACTGGGTTTTATTTAAATTTACTTTAATTTTATTAATATTCGACCATTCCGAAATCCAGCGTATATCATCATTTATTTTACTTACACACTCAACATAGCTTTCATTGGAAGAATCCAAATAAATTTGGACATCATCAGCAAAAATATGATATTTACAGTAGAATAATGATGATGATATATCATTAATATACATTGAAAATAACAGAGGCCCTAACACAGACCCTTGAGGCACTCCAAAATACAAAATACGCCCATTCGAAAATGTGTTATTACAAAAAACTACGACTTCTCTTCCAGTTAAATAAGATTGAATCATCCTACAAGCCGTTGCCGAAAATAAAAATTCATCACATAATTTTTGAATCAATAATAAATGATCGATTGAATCAAACGCCCTACTGAAGTCCAACAGAACAAAAATAGAACCCCGATTTACATCTGCATTTCTGCGTATATTATCAATTACATCCAGCACAGCGGTTTGCGTACTATGATTGCTACGATAGGCCGATTGAAATTTATTAAGTAATTTAAATTTTTCCAAAAATGCCGTTTCATTCAACAATGCCGAGAAAAAAAAATCGGCATAAAAGTGCTATTTGCGCCAGGTAAACATACATTTCATTCTTAGGCAGCTATTTTATTTTTTTTAATGTACTATATCTGTTTAGGCAGCAATTATTATTTTAGTATAGTTTCAGAAAAAAGAAGCATTCCTAGCAGATCATTATGCGACCAAAGTATATACTATATCTCTGTTAGCCGTTTACCGGCTCTTATCGGCACTAGCTCATTCACACTTTTACTATATATCCTAAAAATAGTCAGAAAATAGTTTCCACTGTTTTTTTTTAATAATCAAAAATTATCTCTCTCCCTAAGGAAAATGGAGTATACCAGTAAGTAATTATTAATTAATAAATGACCTGATCTGACGGAATAGGTTTTTTGTTTACAGAAAATGTTGGAAAATTTATATAAACATTACCGCTAATTCAGTAATGTGTTTTATGCGGTAAATTCAGTAAACCAGTAAAACCATATTTGTATGTAGTTGTTTCTTTTCATTCTTTTCGTTGAATTCTAAAATCTTTTAAATTCTTGAGATTCTTCTCTTTAAAATCATCTCCCATTTAGTAAGGCATTTAAATATCATAAAGAAATTAAAAAAAAAATTAAAGAGAAGAATTTAATGAATTTAAATAACACATTTAAACAATCTATAAATTTTCAAAATTCTTTAAAATCTTTAATTCTTTAAACTCTTTTTATTTTTCTCTTTAAATTATTTATAATTTTTAAAAATTTTAAATTCTTTAATTATTTAAATTTTTAACTTCATTAAATACTTTAAATTCTTCTATTCCTAAAATCCTTAGAATTCTTTGAACTCTATAAATTATTTTTAAATATTTTAAATTCTTAAAATTTTGAAAATTCTTTAGATTTTTGCATTTCTATAAATTCTATAAATCTTTAAATTCTTTGAATTTTTAAAATCATCAAAATGTATTGTTCCATCTTCAAATTTGTTAAATTCTTTAAATTTTAAAACTCATCTCTAACTTTTCTAAATTCTTTAAATACTTATCTTAAAATTCTTTGAAATTTATAAGTTATTAAATTGATAAATTCTCTAAATTTTCTAAATCGTTTCAAATTTTTTTTTTTTAAATCTTTACACCCAAAAAAATAAATCAGTAAATTTGAAAGAAATTTTTTAGTAAAATTCCAACAAAATAAATTTATTAATTACACTAAATTTCCTAAAATAAAGTTTATTAAATACAGTAAAAATTTAAACTTTTAATGAAATAATCAAATATTTCGGTAGATTCAATGACACCAAAATTTCGTTTAAGAAAATTTGTAAAAATAATGGACTATCAAAGTAAATCTACTATCATTTTTAATAAAATAAAGAAAGAATTATCAAAGTTTTTTTTTTTTTTTTTTTTTTTTTTTCATTTTATTTTATTACGACTGAGACTGCGCTCATCTAGCAATTTTTCTTTCAAATACAAATTTTTATATATCTAGTAAAATTCACGTTTGTTGGGATGTAACCCACTGGTTAGCCCCATAATCAATTAAACCTATTTACGAATTTTAGTTTGGTAAGTTCACTAGGTCAAGTGGCCTCGTTCTTTGGAGTCTTCTTTCAACGACAGGGTTATCTATCATATGGCGAATATAGGGGTTTCCATGTTCCTGGAGCCTTATTTCGTGTTTTGCGGCATGCATTTTTATTTCCTCTTTGATGTATTCCATCCGTAGGTCCCTGTGAAGGTCTTCATTTCTTGCGTACCACGGAGCATCGACGATGCTACGAAGAACCTTGTTTTGAAACGTCTGTATTATTTTTGCGTTTGTTTGCTTGGTACATCCCCAGAGTTGTATACCGTAGGTCCGTATCGGCTTCAAAATTTGCCGATATAGCAGCAGCTTATTGTGAATTGTAAGCTCAGAGCCTCTACATATGAGCCAATACATTTTTCTGAACTTTATGTTATGTTCCTTTTTTATTTTTGACATGCTCTCTCCACTTAAGCTTGGCATCGAGGGTCATGCCAAGGTATTTAGCTGTATTTGCATATGGCACGAGTCGCGAGTTAATTTCTATAGGTAGGTGGTAAGCCTTTTGATAAGTAAAGTTAATATGCGTGGATTTTGTCTCATTAAGTTTGATTCGCCAACGCTTTGTCCAGTTACAAACCGCATTGGTCATCCTCTGGAGTTTGCTCGTTGCATCAGCGACATTATTTCCAACTGCCATAATTGCTGTGTCATCTGCAAAAGTGGCTATGGTTCCTTCATTTGTGGTTGGTATGTCCCTTATATATAGTAAATACAGGATTGGTCCTAAGACATTCCCCTGCGGGATACCGGCAGAGATTTTCTTTAGCTCAGAGTATTCATCCTCATATTTCACTCGAAAGTGTCTATTGGATAAATAAGATCTTGCGCGACGTCCAGGAATATGCTTGAGCATACTTTTTTACGTTCTAACGTTCTTTCAATTATGTTGGTGATTCTATGGACCTGTTCAATTGTATAGAATGCTTTTCTCTGAATCCAAATTGATGTGGAGGAATTAGTTGTCGGTCCTCAATTGTTGGTTTAAGTCTCTTTAGTAATAATTTTTCAAAGAGTTTTGACATAATTGGCAGCAGAGAAATTTGCCTGTATGATTTTTTATCGTTAGGTGGTTTATCAGGTTTTGGTATCATGATTACTTCTGCTACTTTCCATTGATTCGGAACATATTTTAACCGAAAGCTCCCATTGATTATGTGTAGTAGCTTACGAAATCCTTTGTTAGGTAGAGCTTTGATAATTTGGCAAGTAATCAAATCATACCCTGGGGCTTTTTTAACATTCATGTTACTTTTCACTTCTTCTTTTAATTCTTTGAGAGTTACTGGCCGTATTTCAAACTCATCCAGCTTGTGAATAGATATTATATTTTCATTGGCAGTTTGTCTTGGTAGTGGTTGGAAGGTTTCCTGGAGATACTCCGCAAATAGATCAGCCTTCTCTTTGTGTCCTCTTGCCCAGGTTCCATCATCCTTTTTAAGTGGAGGCACTTGCATTTTGGATCTTTTGAGTCCCTTCGTCGCCTTCCACAGTGAGTAATCAGAATTTTTTTCATCAGTTAGGCTAACTAGATATCTGTTGATTGATTCATTTTTAACTTCTTTAAGAAGGGATTTGAGGCTGTTACATAAATTGTTAAGAATTGTTTTGTTCTCCGGTGTTCGATTAATTTGCCAGGTTTTACGAGCTCGTCGTTTTTCTCTTACCAACTCTCTAACTTCCATTGGGTAGGATATGTTAAGCGTCTTCTTATTTTGTAAAATGGGAGTGCTTGCCAATGCAGCATAGTGAATTATTTCATTGAGTTGCTCCAATTCGTCTTCCAACTGTCGAGAATTTCTTATCGGTACCTGGAGATTGATTTTGTCCTCCATTATTTCACGAAAGAGATCCCAGTTTGTTTTTGAATTTGTTAATCTGGGTACACTTTCCCTTTGAATTACAGTTTCACTGACTGTCATGATAACCGGTGAATGATCCGATACTAGAGAATTGCTGTTTTCAATGTGAATATAGTTCTGAGATATACCTCTTGCTACATAAAAGTCGATTAGGTCCGGTATCTTAGCTTCGTCACTGGGCCAGTATGTTGGGGAACCACCAGAGTAAAATTCACATTTTGATGTCTGGGCTGCTTGAAACAATTCTTTACCCTTTGACGTCGTAAGTATCTAGATCCCCAATAGGTGTTTTTTGCATTAAAGTCTCCTCCAATAATAAAATCACGTCCTAATGATTTAAATAGTTTAATGTAGTCCTCCCTTTTCAAGTTATGCCGGGGAGGACAGTATATTGCGGAGACAGTTAGCTGTCTGTGTTTAATGTGAATCCTAACAGTGGTGACTTGCATTGTTTCTTCTTCGATTTCTGTTTCTACATGGTGTTTTATATTTTCTTTTATTAGTAATGCTGAACCACCTCTTGCTCTTTCTGCTGGATGAATGGAATGATATAAGTTATAACCCCGGATTTTAACAAACGAAGATTTAACAAAATGGCTTTCGGATATTAGAAAAATGTCGATTTTTTCTGTATTTAAAAATATTTCTATTTCTGGAATATGTTGCATAAGTCCATTCGCATTCCAGATTGCTATTCTGAAAGTTGTGTTCTTACTTAACATTTTTTATCGGATTGCGTTGTGGGAGTTGCATTTTCTTCAGTTGATCAAATATCATGTTGTTCAGGTTACTTTGGTCATCTAGCCGCTTTGTAATAGCTTCGATGCTGTTCATAATGTTTTCCATAATTCGATTATTTTCAGAGCCCATATATTTGGTTGAACCCGAGCCTTTCACTACCTGCGAGCAAATGTTCTTCTTTGCCCTGCGTTGCTTGGTTGTGGATTTTGATCCATCTGATTTGATGGTTGAATCCTTCGAATTTCATGATTTTGCGATTGATTTCGTGATTTATCTCTTAATTTTTGTAGGTGTTTAGCAACCTCACAGCCCCGATAATTGGCCGGATGTTGGCCTTTACAATTTATACACTTCTCTCCCTATTGTACATGCCTGGGTAAAATGTTTACCTGAGCATTTTACACATCTCGGATCCCGGCAGCATTGAATTATCAAAGTGAAACAAATTTCTATCGAGTTTTTTCATTAAACTGAGTTTCAATTTTCATAAATTTCTATTAAATTTACAGGAATAAAAAGAAGTTCTTTTCTACTTTATAGGTGATTATCAAATTTACTACTTACGGTATAGAATTTCTTCAAACCAATGATTTTATGTTATACGTTTAAAAAGATTTTGTTGAGTTGATGTAATTTATTCATTTACAAAACAAAAATTAGTATAACAGTGACCTTTTTCGAATTATAAAATAGACTACATTAGTCAGATTAAGTCAAATTGTGCGCACGGTGAAAATTTATTTAAAAAGTTATTTCACAGTAAGGTACCTTACTAAAGTTTTCTAATAATACATGAATATTAAATAAAAAATAATTTATTGTACATAAGTGAAAACATAAATTGAAGGTTATTATTGTATATTTTCCTATTAAAGAAAATATGTTTCCTAATTATTTAATGTTTATTATTTCTAATGAAAAAAATCTTTCAGGCTATAAAATCGGTTATACATTATATGTATTAATGTATTATAAAGTTTCTTTAATTTTTATTGTTGTATTAAATTAATTAATTTTAACAAACATACCTGAAATTAACAGATTATTTTCCAATTTGTAAGTAAACTTGAGCGTGCAATGAAGTGTTTTAAGTGCAATAAGAAAAATTTGTCGACGCGTGCTTTAACAGTTCATTTGAAAATGTACCAATGGGCACTTTCAAATCCGCAAACTGTTGGCATCATGTTTAGTGAAATCATTGCTAATTTGATTTGAATTACTAATAAAGTTCTTAAATTTCATAGCGTTGGCCGTGATTTTACTCAACATGTTGCCAACTGTTTGGTGCTCTGGAAGCGCCCATTGACTGGACGAATTCAGTGAATATCAATGTCGTGAAAACTCGTGCTTTCAATATTTTGGGTGCTTAAAAAATTTTAGAAAACACATTAAAACCATGAAAACAAATTAGAGTTAAATTTGAGTAAGGATACAAATATTGAAGCTAAATCATTAGCAAGTTTAATCCGAGTAGTTCTATCCAAAAAAATCAAGCTTCTATTTTTCAAGTTTCAAACGAAAATTATTTAAATGGTAAATCAAATAATTTAAGCGTAGTATTCGTAGTTTAGATCTGGCAAAAGTTAATAATATTTTGCATGAAAATTTTATAAAGTTTTGTCTTCAATTACACAATAATAATAATTTTAATAGGAAAAATATAGTGCAAATTCAACAGTATGTAGAACAATTTATTACTGAGCCTATTGCAAACCACTTAGAAAATATTTTAAACCATTATGATGTTAGCCCTGAACTTAACTTTGCGTTGTCGGATGCATTCAATATACTTAAAACCGTGTTTCTAGCGTGTAATTCGGATTATAAGCTAAATAAATGGTTGAATGAGAAATATTTATTAATACCGCAATATCAAATAAATATTAACAACGAAATTGGCATTATTAATAGAAATGGTGAATCTGTTTCTGAAGAAACATCAACTAAGGTGGTATTTTTATCATTAAATTTTCAAATGAAATCAATAATAGAAAAAATTGGCAACTTAGAATCAATTATTCCAGATGATCAAACATCACGAAATGATATACTGTGGTGGTCATATTATTAAGGACACATCAATTCTGTTGGGGAAATGTTTGCTTTTGGCGACTTACGTATTTTACTAAACATTTTTATAGCCTAGCCATATGAAACTATTATTTGCTAAGGTGCATTCAAAATGCAAAGTTTTACTTTGTACTAAATAATATTTGTACTAAAAGTAGAAATACATTTTTTTAACTAAATTAGAAATATCTTAAAAAACACATTTCTAGCTGAGCTACCTCAAAATATTGAGTGGATGCACGTTCAGCATTATTGACTCTACATTTCTTTCATTTGGAGTTTTGTGCTATCTAGGCTAGAAACAGCTCTCAGGGCATTAAATAAATTTAGATTAATATGAATAAAATTAGTACTTGTTGGTATATGTATTAATTAGTACTTATCGTATCTAGTAGACGAGCAAAAGTTATATTTTTAAGTGGAAAATTCATTAACTGTACTTAAAATGTAATTTTTATTTGTGTATTAAAAATCATAAAGGCTAAAATTACTTGTTGCATTTAGTACTAATTTTATTCATATTAATCTAAATTTATGTAATGCCCTGAGAGCTGTTTCTAGCCTAGATAGCACAAAACTCCAAATGAAAGAAATGTAGAGTCAATAATGCTGAATGTGCATCCACTCAATATTTTGAGGTAGCTCAGCTAGAAATGTGTTTTTTAAGATATTTCTAATTTAGTTAAAAAAATGTATTTCTACTTTTAGTACAAATATTATTTAGTACAAAGTAAAACTTTGCATTTTGAATGCACCTTAACAAATAATAGTTTCGTATGGCTAGGCTATAAAAATGTTTAGTAAAATACATAAGTCGCCAAAAGCAAACATTTCCCCAACAGAATTGATGTGTCCTTAATAATACGGCCACCCACCACGTATGTATTTCAAATTTTATCGATGGCAGCTTATGGAAAACAAAAACAAAACATCTACCCGCTGTCTTAAGTTTACCACATTTTCTATATTTTGACGGGTTTGAAATTAATAATCCTGTAGGCTCTCATTCGGAATCCATCATAGGTATTTATTTTTCATCCCCATTCTTTAATAATAGTTCAAAAACAGAAAATACTTTTTTTCCTGGGTTTATAAAAGAATTTGGGATCGATTCTTGTTTAAAACATTTAATAAACCAAATAAAAGTTTTAGAAGAAGAAGGTTTAATTGTAAATTTATCCGGCATCGAATATCGTATACAGTTCATTTTAGGTCTAATAGTAGGAGACAACGTAGGAGTGAATGATATTTGCGATTTTAATAAATCCTTCTCTAGCAATTTTTTTCTGCAGGTTTTGTAAGTATTATAAACCCGAAACTCGGTGACTTTGTGAAGACAATAAAATCAGCGAACGAAACGTTCAAAACAATGAAGTTGATTTTTAAGAACGACTTCCTAATGAAACGGGAATTAATATAAATTCCATGTTTAACAATATTAAAACATTTCACGTTGTTGAAAATTATTTTGTTGATCTTATGCACGATGTGCCATGTAATCAAATTTTATACAGAAACGGTTAAAATATTTTCCTTAGATACTCTAAACGACAGAAAACAACATTTCCATCACGGCTCTATAAGGAAATATTATCTAGAAAAATTTTAGTAACTGATCTGAAAAAAATGAAACTAAAAATGTCTGTAAGTGAGATGAATTGTTTTGTGCACTATTTTCCGCTTATAATAGGAGAATTGATTCCTGACAACGACGAAGTTTGGAGTTTTGTGATTAACCTGATTCAGCAGGGGCGGTCCAGTCATAGGTGCACATGGTGCACTGCAACCAGGCGTATTTATAAAAGGGCGCAATTTTTAAAATCAATTCATAAAGTTTCCGTCAAACTTATTTTCAATCACAATTATAAAGTTCTCTGCTAATTATTCTTCTAATAGTATGTTACTATATATTATATTTAGGGTTTCACTGTATAGAGTGTAACAAAACTCTATCATAACAAATCTGGCAAACGAATAAACGTTACATATAAAGGAACATCTCTTTCATTATTAATTTACAAAATATAATACATACACTTCTCACTTCTCAGGATATTAAATTTATATTATTTCGAAAGAGATGAGAACACAAAATAAAAAGTTGCATAGTACATAATTTGTATTGTTTGTTTCTGTAATCTGTATAATATTATTATACAGAATACAAACAAAACAAATACAAAATTACTTTCTCTTGGCTCTCAGTGAGCTATAAAATTTATAATTTGGTTTAAAAAAAATATTGCAACCTAAAATATACCTATCCATTCAAATAATCGAAAAAGTTAAAAAACCAAGTTATAACGTATTTTCAAGTGTGAGTGAGACTTGGTGCAATTTATTTCTGTCAACCACGAAGAAAAACAAAACAACCAATTATGCAATAAAGCTGACTTTGAATGTATGTTATATAAGGTAATATATTGCGCAGGATGTCAAAAAATTACAACAACAACAATGGCGGAGATCGTGACTGAAAGTTTATGAAATATTTAAACAATGATACATTGTTAATTATTTTGAATTAAAGTCAGTAGAATATTTCACAAAATTTTAATTATATTCACTCAACACTCAAAATTATTACGTAAAACTAACAAACACGATTTGTTTGGTCACTATGTCCGCCATATTAAATTTATTTTTACATAGATGCGCAAGAAAGAACGAAAATGAAACATCGGAGTATATTAGATACCTCTCGTACGAATAGAGAGAAAATATACAACTACATATATACGTTTTTTACATTGCCACGCCATTCGTTTGTGATTAGTGTCATATTTAGATCATATGCAATTTGCGATAAATAATTGGTTTGATTTTTAATAATTTTCATCTGTGTTAATTAAAATGAGTGCAAATAAAAAATTATCCGGTTGCGAATTTCGTAAGCGAAAAAAACAGCAGGAACTTATGGATAAAGCACAGGCAAGTTCCTTACTTAAATTTTTGGTTAACGATAACGATATTACTACGGCGTCAACGACTACTTGTAGTACAGAACTAATAAATTCTGATTTAATGATAAATTGTGATTTAGTGCAATCGGGTTCGGCTAATGTTCCTTTATATGACAATATTGTGAATCTAGACCCAAATTGTTTAACGAGATCTGTTGTCGTAGGTATCAAAAATTTAGAACAATCATCTGTAGTTACTGATAATGCTAATTGTTCTCAACACGAACACGGCATCATAAATCAATCAAATTTATCTGATTTTAGTGATCCGGCAAAATGGCCTAAACTAAATGACAAAATTATTCAACTTATTGTTGAAAATGGCCCTATGCAAGTAGGAAACATTAAATTTCCCATTAAAAATAAAAGAAAATTCAACCCAAAGATTTATGAAAGAGTGATGGCAAATGGAGAGACTATTAAACGAAATTGGCTCATTTATTCCACATCGACGGATGCGGTATTTTGTTTTTGTTGTAAATTATTTGCATCTAATTGTATAAATACAACACTTATCGATCTAGGATTTTCAGACTGGAACCATTTGGCCAGATTAGTTCAGTCTCACGAAAATAGCTTAAAACATATGAAATATTTTAAATCCTGGAAAGAATTAGAAAACAGATTAAAATCTAATTCAACAATAGATTCTGATCTTCAGCGAGTTATGGATGCAGAAGTTCGGCATTGGCGAGAAGTGCTTAGAAGGTTAATAATATTTGTTGAATTTTTAGGAACACAATCACTTGCATTTAGGGGGAAATCTGAAGTATTATATGATTCAAATAATGGGAATTTTTTAAAATTAGTGGAATTTGTGAGTAAATTTGATCCAGTGCTTTCAGAACATCTTAGAAGAATAAATAATAAAGAAACGCAAAACAAGTACTTGAGCAAAAATATTCAAAACGAATTGATTCAATTAATCTCACAGTCTACTAAAGATAAAATTGTTTCGATGATCCTGGAAGCAAAATATTTTTCTATCATAGTTGATTGTACCCCAGATCAAAGTCATGAGGAACAGTTAACGTTAATTATACGGTTTATTTATCAACAAAATAATAATTTTGAAATAAGAGAACATTTCATTTCATTTTTAGAAGCCAACGATACCAAAGGGTCTGGTCTCACGGAAACGGTTCTTAGTGAATTAAATGAAATGGGTCTACTTATTGAAAATTGCAGGGGTCAGGGTTATGATAATGGCTCAAATATGAAAGGTAAACACATTGGTATGCAAAATCTTATAAGAACCAAAGAACCCCGAGCTTTTTTCGTACCATGTATGTCTCACACACTAAATTTAGTAATAAATGATGCCGTCTTTTACTTTAAAACCAATCAGTACTACAAGATGGGAAAGCAGAATAGACGCGTTAAAACCTCTAAAAGAACAGTTGGGCGATATTCATGAGGCTCTTGTTGAAATTTCGCTAACTGGTGATGCATCAACTATAAATATTGCTGAATCTTTGGGGAAAAAAATATTGGAATATAAGTTTATATGTGCATTGGTTATTTGGTATAAACTTTTAGATACTATTAATATAGTAAGTAAATATCTTCAGAACCCCAAAATGAATATTTTGACTGCTGAAAAACAACTCCAATCTTCTTTAAAATTTCTTCAAAAGTTGAGATCAGATGAAGAATTTGAACAATTTTTACAAGCAGCGAAAACAATTGCAGACCAGCTTGAGGTTCCTTGTTGTTTTCCAGATACCAATGAATTACGTTCTCGTCGAAAGAAATCATTGTTTGGATATGAAGGTGCAGATGAAGTTATTGTGGAACCTAAGCAAAAATTTAAGGTTGAATTTTATTTTAAAGTTTTGGATCAGGCAATTTCTTCTATTAACGAGAGATTCCAACAATTATCTGAACATACAACTAATTTTAATTTTTTATATGACATTCAACAATTATCCACTTTGTCGCATGATGATTTGAAAACAAAATGTTTCGATTTAAAAAAAGTTCTCACTAATGGTATTTCCTCGGACATAGACGATCAAGACTTATTAAATGAGCTTAAAATGATATCAACTTTGATAGATCCGCATACTGTTCCTATTGATGTGCTAAATTATATTTTTACCAACAATTTAGAATTTGCATTTCCAAATACAGTCATATCCATCAAAATATTGTTAACCATACCGATTTCTGTAGCATCTGGAGAAAGAAGTTTTTCCAAATTAAAAATAATTAAAAATTATTTGAGGAGTACTATGTCCCAAGAAAGGCTTAATGGCTTAGCTATTATGTCGATCGAAAGAGATATAGTCGAAAAAATTGACTATAATAGATTAATTGAAAAGTTTGCTAAAATAAAAGCAAGAAACATTAATTTTTTACAGTAGGAGTGAAATTGTTTAATGTATTCTTTTTATTTTATTATTGGATTTTATTATAATTTATTTTATTTAATCATTTGAAATCTGAAATACTGAATTTGCGTTATTTGTAAGAGAGGAATAGGCCTACTGGGGATACCTCATAAAAAAAACGCATCATTTTCTAACCTCTTTATGCCATTTATACGCCCAGACTTTTAACTGCCTTCGTTTAGTGTAAACCCACAAAAGAGTTTTTGTGAAAAAATAATATTGTATTTCCAAAATAATTTTTATAATCCATGATTTTTAATTGTTAATGAAAATGAGTTTTGACAGTATAAAATTCCCTAATTAACTTATATTTTTAAATTCTAAATAAACAAGCAAATTTTTATATTTCTTAATTTAAAACTTTTAAATCTAAGATTTCGATTAACTTTGAGTTTAAACTATACCTTAAATACAAAACAATAGACAGGACTCTCAATGTAATGGCACTTTGGGTGATGTGGAATAGAAAAATCGTAAGAATCAAGTGGTTATAATAAAATTAAGTACAATAAAATACCAATAAATAAAAGAAAAAGCATTGACCAAAATAAATATACGAAGGGCGAAATAAACTGTAAAAGTGCACCAGGCGCTGAAACACTAGCAAACCGCCCCTGCTGATTCAAATAATAGATATTTTGCTTTGAAAAAGATTCAATAAGGAAAAACTTACATTACTTAATCAGAATATAAAAGAACACCACGCAAAATATTTATTATTTTTTAATGATAGTTTGAAGCCAAAACATCATCTTCTGTTGCATTATTCCAAAATAATTGAATGTTCTGGTCCTCCTATTGGTGTTTTGGCTTTAAAGGCGAGCATAGAGATTAAAAATGTTGCGCAAAAACAACAAATTCGAGAAAAAACATAATGTTTTACTTTGGCTAAAAAAGCGCAATTGAAATTTTCCAGTTACCTTATGGCACCATCCACACCTACCATAATTTTAGAAGAAAAATATAAACTAAATTCTGAAAGCATAATTAATTTTTGTATTAAAGTAAATCAGCCGCGAGATTATTTCAATTGCTACTCTCAAATTTCTTATAAAGGAACTCGATGTAAAAAGGATTTATTTTTGACAAAATATGATAACTGTTTAAGATTATGAAAATATTTGTTAATAAATACGAAGATTTTGTTATAATATTATTTTTTTCTGGTCCTCCAGTAAATGTACAATAATAACTGCCAATGGAAAACGAATGATACGACTCAAAGAATATTTTTAAACGTAAATAAAAAATTCCGTTATTTTTTTGTTATTGAAATATTTTTAATGTTTTTTCAGTTGTCTGATCTTCATTTTATATTGGTTGGTGCAGATGAAATGTCGGATTTTTTTAGTCGCATTTTTGAAATTTAAAAAAAAAATATAATTAATGTAATACAAACAAGCAGCACAAGCAAGCATCAATTGACTTTACTGTTTGACGCACGTACCAGTTTAGATAAGAAAATTAACCTAGCGGTACCAACGTAAAATGAGAGAAAATCCGATATGTCATATGCAGTATTGATAATTATGCATCTATCACTGAACGCACGAGTAAAAAGACCTTAAAAATATTAGTTAATTAGCGTATTTATAAAGTAGCGCCCCTTTCGTTTTATACCTTTCTGTCTTACAGGAAAAAGATCGTATTAACTATTAAAGCAAAACTATCGACATTCATAATTTCTCAAATTGTCATAACATTCAGTGCACTTTAATAAGTTTATATGTGAGGATCGAATATTAAATATTAAAAGTAAAATTGATTAAATTATTTTGCTTATTGTTTAATTTGAATAATTTTAAGTTGTTTTATATTGTAATTTGATGAAATATAAAAACTTTATAAACACAAGTATTTTATGTTAATTTAAAATGGCTGAATATGTTGCTGTCATTAATGTTGAAAATGAAAATATTCTTCACTTGGACACATTATAAACGGATGATCAAGAACTTACTGAATAAAATATAAAGGGCTGAAACCTCACGAGGGGATCAGAACTTCGGTCTTTGGCATCTTCAATTATGTCATAAAGTTAGTGTGACAGTTTATACATTATTGATTTCTATTTTAACCAACATATATTTACTTATACATACAACAACAGCCAAACAGGTCAAATGCTTCAGTTACATGGGTACAAGCATCCAATTTAAAACGAAAAATCGTATAGAACTTTATACCGAAAGTAGTATAACAAATTATACTGATACTTCTAACCGTTTAACTGACTATATTCCAGAAATTTATCCAAAAACTCATTTTAGAATCTTCCAACACACATATCCAATTTCATCATAATAGGTTAAGAAATAGCCAAGTTTCATCCTACTTGGCCATATTCCAGAGCTTTATAAAAAATTATTTTAGAATTCCATTCCCAACACACATGGCTAATTTAATGATACCCGCGATTAAGGCATAGCCTCCTACTTGGTAATATTCCACACATATCAAATATTCCCTAGTCCATACACATATCAAATTTCATTAAAATCGGTTAAGAAATAGCCAAGTTCCATCATAATTGGCCATATTCCTGAACTTCATCCAAAAAACATGTTAGAATCCCATTTCCAACACTTTTGTCGAATTTCAACGTAATCGGTTGAGAAATGGGCAAGTTCCATCCTAATTGGCCATATTACATATTTATGTCGAAACTGTGAATACAAATTGTTTTTCATTTTTAAATAAAATTGATACAGAATTTCCGACTCGAGTGACAAACACAACTCACACTATAATAGACCACGTAATTTCGGATTTGAGCTATGGGTTTGATTTTCAGCTTGTAGAGAAATATTTATCTGACCATAGGAGCATTGTTCTTTCAATGAATATTGGCAATAAATCTTCTCCGTCATTACTTGTGAAAACGGTAACTGATTATAACACAATTTCTGAATCCCCAATATGGGATTTACTTAAGAATGAATCAGATTTTGATGAAGTAATCAAAAATTTGTCCCTTTTAGTCAGAAGTAACACGAAAACTATCTTGATAAATAGAAAGAGAAAAAGGAAAGACTGAGTGGATAAGGAGCTTCTGGATCTTATAGATAAAAGAGAAAGATACCGGCGGATGATGAAAAAATCTCCAAATAACTATTATTTAGTTGAACAATATAAGCTGGCTGCTAATAAAAATATTAAGCTTAAGAAAATATACAATTGTAGAGAATTTGGGAATTGCGCAGATCCAGAATTCTTTGGAAAAATGTAAAACGAGTTCTTTATAACAGAGATGTCAATTATGCAGTGAAGCCTAGTCTGATTATCGGGACTGATGTTGTATCGGATGAGTTGAAACTTAGTAATATTTTTAATACATTTTTTATCACTATTGGCGAGAGTATTACACAGGTGCTACCCAAACCAAATATTATTGATTTCGACTACATCAGGTATGCCATTACTGTTCCTTTACAGTTTACTCGTGTCCATGAAGTAGAGGTTAAACAACATATGCAGAACCTAAACCTAAGTGCTTCTACAGGAATCGATGGAGTCTCGGCGAAATTTATTACAAAGTTTTCTGGAAATCTTGCAAGTGTTTACGCAAAATATATTAATAATGCAATCATTAATAATAAATTTCCAAATTCCTTGAAATTTGGCAAGGTTATTCCGATACCAAAATCTAGAAATTATTTACGCTAAACAATAACAGGCCAATATCAATATTAAATGCGTCATCTAAAATATTAGAAAGTGTAGTACTGGACAGATTAAATATTTTCTTGTCAGTATGTAAATAGGATTATCTCAGATTCACAGTTTGGATTTAGGAAAAATTCAAGTACTACTGCTGCGGTGTTGGGACTTGTAAATATTGTGAATGGAGCTTTTATTAGAAAATGTTACGCTGGATTTATTTTCATTGATATTAAAAAGGAAATGAAATTGGAAAAGTTAGCTCTTTCTCAAGATCAATTAAACTTTTTCGCAGGTTATTTAACAAATAGAGAACAAGTAGTACAATTAGGACACACAGTAAGTGAAATTATGAAAATTACTAAAGGTGTTCCGCAAGGCTCAATTCTAGGGCCAACTTTGTTCAATATTTTTATTAATGACATCACGAAAATAGATCTAGTTGGTAATATTATTCTCTATGCAGATGATGCGGTAATATGCTACGAAAATGAAAGTCTTGGTAGCATGCACTCTGAAATGGAAAATGATCTTATCAAAATTAAAAAATGGTTTGACCTTAACCTGTTAATATTAAATGCCGGAAAAACTAAACTTTTACTTTTTGGAAACAAAAATATTAAATCTGAGGAGAAGGCGCGTTTCATATTGTCTTACGATAATCAACCAATTGAGCATGTAACTGAGTATACTTATCTTGGTGTGGTCATCGATAATTTTCTAAGCTGAAAAAACATATTGATAAAGTAAAGTCTTCTATATCTCCTTATATATTTGTTATTAAAAGGGTTTGCAACTTTGTGCCTTTTAAATGTTTACTTGCCATATATAACTCATTTATTTTGTCACGAATATTATACGTCCTACCAATCTGGAGTAACTGGGTTACATATAAACTTGATGATTTATTTATTTTACAGAAAAGACCATTAAAGTACATGTGTCATTTATCTTTTAAATATCCTAGTTTGTTACTATTTCAAAATTTTAAAAGTTTGAATTTGCTAATTGAAATTGAAAAATTAATATTGATATATAAACTGACCAATAATTTAATAATGCACGATTTGGATTTTCAACAAATAAGAAGTCGTCATACTAGACGTATTTCACATTACTTGATAGCACCAAATACAGATAAAAATTTAAATATCTTAAGTAGTAGTTTGTCGCAGTTTAACTCACTGCCAAGAGAGATTAAATATTCAAATAATGTCATAAGCTTTAAAAAAAGCCTTCTGGAGTTCTTAAAGAACCAAAAACCGTACAAAGTATGAGATAGTTTCGAATTTTTATTTTAATTTTTTAATTTTTTTAATTAGTTCGCTTGTTTGTAAGACGTTTCGGAATTTCTGTCCTTAGGACGTCGGTACTCATTGTTACTATTAGCGGCGAGTGATCGGAAGACAGATCATAGCAATTGGTTGCATTCACATACGTACGTGGAATGCCTTTAGTTACACAGAAGTCAATTAGATCAGGAACTTTCTTTTGATCCGTGGGCCAGTAAGTGGGGTGACCAGCAGATAAATAATCCAGAGACTGCTCCTCTATAGCTTCGTAAAGTTGTTTGCCTTTTGGTGTCGACAATCTTGATCCCCATTGCACATGTTTAGCATTGTAATCGCCACCCGCAAGGAATTTATTGCCCAGCCGGTTAAAATAATCGATAAATTGCTGCTTTTTAATTGCATGTTTTGGAGGGCAGTAAACGGCCGATATTACACATTTTCCAGACCATTCTTCTAAGCAAATATTAGTTGCTTGGATGTGCTCTTTCTCATACTTGCTGTGTACATAATGCTTTATTCTTTTTTTTATCAAGACAGCAGTGCCACCGTGTGCTTTTCCGTCCGGGTGTTGGGTGTCGTATACTAAATATCCGTTAATTTTAAAAAACGTTTTATTCGTGAAGCGTGTTTCTGATATTAGCATGATATCTATACTGTGCTCAATGAGAAAGGCTTGTAACTCAGCTTTATGCTGTGAAAGACCATTCGCATTCCAAATAGCTATTTTTAGGACAGTCATTTTTGGTTTTTGACGATAATTTGCATTAGTGTGTTCATATTTTGCATCATCATGCTCATTTGTTTCTCCATCATCATCATGAAACTTTGGATCGTTTCAGTTAGTTTGTTTACGGTTGCATGAATTGAGACTTCTTCTTCAATAAAATTAACTTTTGCTTTCGAAGCGGCACCTTTCAGAATGTTTGCATAAGAGATCCCAGGTTGCGCAAAACTGCTGAGATTTGTCCCCAAATTCTCGGTTTGTTGAACAACTGAAGTTCTTGGCGTCAAAGTTCTTTGGTTGTAATTTGCCTTGAGCACTCTTTGCTCATATCGCAATTTTGGATTGATTTTGCGCTTTAAATCCAAGTATACTGGGCACCCTCTATAGTTTGCGGTGTGATTTTCGCCACAGTTACTGCAGCGTTTTACTGAAGGATCGTTTTTCACCTTGTTGCACTGTTTTGAATCGTGAAGTTCACCACAAATAACACAAACATCGTGTAAGGTACAGTAAGCTTTGGTGTGGCCATATTCTTGGCACTTGATGCACTGAACTGGTCCGGTCCTCTTCTTGGGTTCCTCTACCGTGATTTTACGATAGAGTAAATATCGTAGGTTATATATATCGCGCCCTTTCTCTTTTCCTGCATCTGGCACTAGTTCTAGGCGAAACATAGGTTGAGGTATCTTTTCACGGTTTAGGATATTTGTACTGGATTTGGCATGGAAACCTTTTTCCCTAAGCGCAGAGTGTATTTCGCTTATATCTACAGAGCTCTCAATACCTCTTAAGATAACAGTTAGCCCCTTTTGACTTTTTAGCTGGTATGTGTAATACCGTTTATGGGCTTGGTCGAAATAATTTACTAAGGCTCTGAACCCATTAGTTTCGAATGGCTGTATTTTCACTTCATTTATCTTACCCCTCTTGAGTGAGGTTATATAAAATTTTGAATCAGTTAATGATTTGATTTTTTCCACAAGCTCATTATTTGATGCCTCTCTTAAGTAAATTGGTGGCGGCTTCTCGTTCTTAGCATTATCTGCTGTAGCTGCGGGAGCTTCTACCTCTAAACTGGAATACCTGTTGCTCAGAGGTATTTGGTCTGCAGATTGTTCCATCCTTGTCGCTTTGCTTCTGCTAGCGAGTTGCGCGGATTTTGGACTTCGTTTTCGCTTGGCTTGAACAGTAAAATACCTATCCAATCCCGTTTGCACTAACTGTGTTTCATTACACTGACCTATGTCACTATCATCATTTTTATTATCGGTCGACGATGAGTTCGTCGCACTGAGTTCATTATTTTTATTTTCATTTAAATTACAATTTATTAAATTTGCTGTTAACGCAATTTTTTTTCGCGGTGATTGTGTTGCATTAAACGGCGGTATAGTTAAATTTGCCAATTGTGCATTATTTTCCTCGTGCATTGTTGATTGTTTCTTTGGGCTATGTTGCACTTTGCCCATTTTAGTTTCACTGTATAGCCATGAGCTTTCTAAATTAGTCCCGTTAGAATTTTGGCTCATCACTTACACATTATTCACTTATTGTTTTTTTATGTTTGTTTATCTTTATTGAATTTAAAAAAAAACACACACACACACACACACAACACATAAAAGAAAAAAATAAATAATTAAAAAGAACTAACACTGCACTTTTTGATTATTTTAATTTAATTTTATTATGCGCACATCGATTTTACGTCTATTCATCACGACGGTGAAACCGATTATGAGGATCAATACAGGAGACTAGTCGAAAAAAATTGTCTACTGAATATTCCTCTTACCACACCAGCAGATATTGATACGGCAGCAGAACATTTAAAAGATACCCTGGCGTTGTCAGCTGAAAAGGCTACACCCGTCATAAGTAGTTTTGAAAAAGTTAATAAACTGCCACATAGTATTCAGGAACTTATCCAGGAAAAGCGAAAAATTCGCCGTCAATGGCAACAAACAAAATCACCGTCATTAAAAAGGGAATTAAATCGATCTATTAAGACTCTTAGATTTGCTTTGCGGGAAGAAGAAAACCAGAACGTCCAGAATTATTTAAGTGAACTTTCGGCAACCGAAGGGACAGGCTACTCTTTGTGGAAGGCAACAAAAAATTTAAAAAGGCCAACAAACTCGAATCCACCAATCAGACTTCCAACTGGGGATTGGGCGAGAAGCGATGAAGAAAAAGCCAATGCTTTTGCTGCTCATCTAACGACGGTATTCGCACCACACTAGGAAACAAATTCTTTCGTGCTACCCGAGCAAATGGATGATGGATTGTCTTTTAAACCTATAAAGTATAATTGGAAGAAAGTTAAGAATACAATTAAAAATTGTATAAACCCTAAAAAGGCACCAGGGCATGATCTTATTACTGGAAAAATGATAAGGGAATTGCCAGACAATTGCATAAAACTAATAACATTCATATTCAACGCGATCATGCGAACCGGTTATATTCCTCAAAAATGGAAAGTATCCGTAATCACAATGATTCTTAAGCCAGGAAAAAATGAAACACAAATTCCATCATATCGTCCAATAAGCATGCTGCCCACAATTTCCAAGCTATTCGAAAAAATGTTATTAACGAAATTGAAACCAGTGTTAACAGTGCGCCATATTATTCCAGACCGTCAATTTGGGTTTCGAAACCAACATAGTACCATAGAGCAAGTACACAGAATTGTAAATGTAATCAAAAGAACCTTCGAGGAAAAGAAATATTGTTCTGCTGTCTTCTTGGATATCGCTCAAGCATTTGATAAAGTTTGGCATGATGGGCTAATTTACAAAATTAAAGAACTTTTACCTAAGAAATTTCACTCAATTCTAGAAAACTACCTTCTTGAAAGGCAATACATGGTTAAACAAAATAGTGCAACTACTTGCTTTTACGATATAAACGCAGGTGTCCCACAAGGCAGCGTCCTAGGACCAATACTATACTTGATGTACACAGCCGATTTGCCTGTAACCAACAAAGTAATGATATCAACATTTGCCGATGATACGGCCATCCTGGCGTCAAACAAAACTCCCGAAACCGCCTCAAAGGAATTACAGAATCATTTGAAAAAAATCGAGGGCTGGCTGAAGAAATGGCGAATAAAAGTGAATGAAAAAAAATCAACACACGTCACATTCACGCTGAACAAACGCACCTGCCCACCAGTGGTACTAAACGATATTAATATTCCTCAACAAACCAAGGTCAAATACTTAGGTTTGCACCTGGATAGACGGCTGACATGGAAACAACATATTGAAGCAAAGCGCAACCAAATAAAAATAACGTTTTCCAAAATGTATTGGCTGATGGGGAGAAAATCTCAGCTGTCATTAGACAACAAAGTTTTACTATATAAAGTGATAATCAGACCCATATGGACATATGGTATTCAGTTATGGGGATCCACCAGCGCGTCAAACAGAGAACTCCTTCAACGAACCCAAGCGAAAATACTTCGCAGTATTACCAATGCTCCATGGTACATTCGAAATAGCAATATACACGTCGACCTTGGAATTAAAACCATTAAAGAAACAATTAAAGAATTTAGTTCGAAATATTACTCAAAACTAGAAGCACATCCCAACGAATTGGCCAGGGATATACTAAAACAACCGCGATTTAGGCGACTAAGAAGAACAGATCCACTCGGATTGATGAACCTGTAAATTTATTAATGTTTAGGTTACACATATGTATGTATAATCTAAATTAATTGAATTGTGAACACAAATAATAGGTATTAACATTGGTTAATATTTAAAATTTTAATAATTTTAGGTTAAGATTTGAATACTTCTTGTTAGTTTCTTTTGTAGAAAGATTCAAGAATAAAGCCATTGGCAGCATTTATAAAAAAAAAAAAAAAATTTTTTTAATAAAGTCCTGTTATCTGTGTCAGAAACTTCATGATCTACAGCTTGCAATAATATAATTCAATAAATTACGTTGCAAAATAATTCAAATAGAATTAGTGCAACTAAAAAAATGTAACTTTTTAGTAAATATTGTAAAATTTCTTAATAAAGTAAAAAAAAAAAAAAAAAATTCCAGAACTTCATCCAAAACTCATTTTAGAATCCATTTCTAACACACATACTAAATTTCATAATAATCGGTTGAGAAATAGACAAGTTCCATCATACTTGGCCATATTCCAGAACTTCATCTAGAGATCATTTAAAATCCTAGAACTTCATCTAAAAAATATTTTAGAATCCCATTTCCAATACAAATGTCGAATTTCATCGTAATCGGTTGAGAAATGGGCAAGTTCCATCCTGCTTGGCCATATTCCAGAACTTCATCCAAAACTCATTTTAGAATCCGATTTCACACACACATATCAAATTTCATAATAATCGGTTTAAAAATAGACAAGTTCCATCATACTTGGCCATGTTTCAGAACTTCATCCAAAACAGTTTTAGAATCCCATTTTCAACGCACATGTGATGAGAAATATTCAAGTTCCATCATTCTTGGACATATTCTAGAACTTCATCCAAGACTCATTTTAGAATTCCATTTCCAACACACATGTCAAATTTCATAATAATCGGTTGATAAATAGGGAAGTTCCATCATATAAAGAATGTGTTAACTATTCACTACATCCAAACCCAACCCCAACTCAACTCCAACTCAACGCGCAAATTGACCCCTAATTTAACCTTCAAATCAATTCCCAATTCAATGCCCAATCCAATAATCAAATAAGTATATATAAAAAATCGTAAATATTTGTAAAACCAGGTATTTTGGGTCAATTCGTATGGCAGGTACCCCACCCCCTTGACGTACAGTCTCCAAAAGCTTTTCAAATCTGCGCCTTGACCATAGAAACAGATTGGCGAAAAAAAAATCCAAATCGGACAAGCCGTTCTCGAGATACCATGGGTCCAGACATCCAGACAGACGGACGGACATTTTTTTTTTTTTTTGCATTTTCAGACTCAGGGACTTTCAAAACGTCGAGAAAAGTGGTTTTGGACCAACCAAATTTTTCGTCATTTTTAACAGGATTTCAATACTTTGGTCTTTTTAGACCGAAGTAACTTCATCAGCTAATAATAGATATATTATTATAAATCATAATGCAAACCAGTCATCACTTGATGTAAATTTCCCCGTAGTTAATATACAGAATTTTAAGTTTTCTTACGAGACAAAAAAAGAATCGTATGACCTCCTAAAATCGTGGAATTTGGAAGTGCTGTTTGAGAACTGTATGGTAAGGCTAAATTTTATGCTTTTTACCTTTAGTTCTTGTAATAAGATATATCTCAATATTTCAGATAATTTTATCGACATACAGGCACTGAACTTAATGAAAAAATATTTTAAGATAGATTTTTTAAAGAAAATTCCCATTGGATTGCAAATAAAATTGGATTATAATGGGAGAGTTTCCAAATCTTAGTTGACAAAATCTTGACGTAGCCAAAATCTTGGTTTTTCGAAAACTTTAAAAATAAATTTTCCATTTTCCAGAATTTATTATTTTTTGGTATTTTTATTTTAAAATTAAATTCTCCTTCACCAGGATTTATAATTGTCAGTTATTTTCGTTTTAAAATGGAAAATCTCCAAGATTTTGAAAATCCAAGATTTTTGGCAAAAACAAGATTTTGAAAACCAAGATTTTGTAAACCAAGATTTCGTACCAAACCCGATTATAATTTAACTAGATGGCAACGACAACTTAAAGCAGATTTATCACATGAAGACACATCAATGAAAAATAATTCCGAATTTATACAAGAAACACCGAAGCAACCTACCTTTGCATCAAAGAGCATTAATAATGACGATTATCTTATGGAGATTATGAATTTGGAAATAAATGCCATCCTGAAAAAGCACACTGGAATATAAATCAAAGATTATTATAACACCAATAATAAATTAAACGATACCTTACGAAGTTTACTGGTAAACCAAATTGCAAAATATTTAATTAGCAACAAAATTAAAATGACAGTTGGAGTAGCTCAAAATATTGCTTCTAACATAATCAAACTTTTTCCAAATGAAAATATGGTAATTCTCGAAATTAAATTTTAAATTTTAATTACTGCATCTTTTAATTTTTAGGAATTGTATTACTTCAAAGAGCCGGGGAAAAACCTTTAGGAAAAATTTACGCAAGCTATTTTAACCAAATAAGGTCGTCGCAGATCGTGGGTTTTATGCAAAAGCGCTCCTTGTCAGTCAACAGAAGTCGCATCAATGAAATTGAAAAAAAAAAACCGTTCAAAATTAAAACCGACATCGAAGAACACCTAAGCGAGATTACCAAAAATAACTGTACTTGGGCAGAAATGGAACTGCATTATGCAGCTACATCCAACTATAGGGTACAAGAAATCTGGAATTCTGATTCAACGGAAGCACCTTACGGATATAAATTGGTAAGCTAAAATAATTCTTGTTGCAAAATACCTAAAATGTTTATGTTTTATAGATGGTTTTTACGCAACAGTTTTGCATTGGCTTCACTTTGCCCTTGTTCCTACTATTAGGCTGGTAAGAAAAATTGACGGGGAAAACGTTTATACAAAGTTTCCATAAAAGATTCTCAAAATTCATTTATGTTAGTCGGAAAAATAACGCAGGAAGTTAAAGAAGGGCTACAGCGAAAACTAAATCAGAGTTACCAATCCAACCTCTTCTTTTAGTTAAAGGCTTAGAACAAAATTCAGAGGAAATTTTGCTATACTTCGATGGAATCAAATGCAAATGTTACTCATTTATCAAAGCGGTAGAAATGTATTTCAAGATATTCTACGTTTTAAATTTGGATTATCCTTCGGCTTCTATTTTAGTTTGGAGTTTTATTCAGCAATTTTTTTATAAAACAGTTAGAAATAAAGAAAGTGATAAGAAGCACCCTGCAGTCAGTAATCTGATTGCTGACTTAAACAAACAATTATAATTGTTTTTAATAATTTTTTAATTTCCAAAATTAATTTTTTTATTTAATAAATTAAGATTACATTGAATGTATCCCGTAAAACAATTTTAGATATTATGACCATAAAAAGTCTGGAAATTGGCTGTACGACCATTAGAGACGAAATAAGTCAAATGTCGGTCAATTGTTCAGTCATTTGTTCGTCTAATCTTAGCCGGAAAATGGACGAAATTTAAAGACATTTTCGTCACAACAGATTCGTCTTCCATTTGATCGTTGCAATCGATGGACAAATGGTTGCCAAATTAGCTGTAGTCGAATCCGACTAGCAAATGAAGGTCAATATTGGCAGCCAAATAATGTTTCTTAATGTGAGTATTTTGTTAGTCTTCTTCGTTGCACCAATAAATAGGCGGAAAGGACTGCGATATGTCGGACTATTCCGGTGCACATTTATTAGTCACTTCTATTGGGATTCAAATAGACGTTTCCGTTCTTTATTTAAATTTTTAGTTTTTGAAGTGAAACTTCTTTAGTACCGGGGTGATTTTTAAAATCGATGAAACAAAACAAAAATTACAAACAAAAAATGAAGAAGCGATATGAAACGAAAAAAGCGACAGTATTTCTTTTATTTTTGAATTGAAATTTTTTTGGGCAAGGTATGATTCGGAAAAAAAACAAAAGAATATTGAAACGAAATTGAATGAATTTGCAAGCAAAACAAAAACAACATCTACGAACAGTCGAATCAATGCCTCCTAGATTTATAGTACATATATTGAGGTATTGATTGTAATTTACAAGTATATTATATAAAACAAGTATAAAAATTGTGTTTGTAAATAATTTGCTTGTACAAAAAATATGTCAAACTTAATGTTTTTGTACTGTTTAGATGTAGGCGGTTATTATATTAAATAACTTATTGTAAATTTACAATAAATAGAGAAGTGAAGTTAATAAAACTTAAATTTGTATAGATATTTAAAGGATCATACAATGAGAGTTGGCAAATTAAAATTAAATTTATACTTTTAAACTAAATACAAAATGAATTTCTTTTCCTCGGGCAATTCAAAAATGAAACAATTGGTTTATGCTAGTTACAAAATGAGACATGGAAATTATACTCTGCAATAGTTCCAAATGACATGAGAAAACTGCACCTATGCATCAATCGCTGGTTGCATTACTTTAGGTAAATTATTTAGTATTCTGAATTTCTCTTGAACAAAATGTTTGTCTTAAGCAAAATTCACTTTAAAATATAAACTGAACAATACACCATCACAATTTCGTTTGCGTTCTCAAGCTAAACTGTCGCTTTAATATCAGTATTAGTAAATAATATTGCTTTTATTCCGTTTATCGTGCCTTTATAGGTAGATTTTGTATCGAGTTGTGATATTCCTGTTTTACCAGATCATGGAGTAACAGAGATTGAGAAAAATAACTAGATAATGTAGAATGTGCAATTATCTAATTTGGATGTATCTACTCTGACTTTGTATAATACTCCTATAATACTATAAGGGTCAATTGACTATTTCTTCAATTCTTGCTGCAGAAACGCTACACATTTTACTGTATATGCCAGCCAGACCATTGAACGATAAATTATAGTAATTATAAATTTACAGCTTAAAAAGGTTCACTTCTGTTGTGCGTAGAGGCTACACACATGTTTTTTTTTGTTACATTAAATATATTGTATATTTACCTAATTAATTATCGATAGTTCACCAATCAAATAATTAAATATTCTGCCATTTTAAATAGACACAATTTGTTGATATCGTCGTTTGGCAATGGTTTATAAAAATTGCAATTTACGCACGGAATGATATAATACTAATTATTGCGTGAAGCCACTCGTTCGGCCTACAATTCAATTTCATGTATTGGATATGAAATCACATTAAAAATTGTAATTTAAAGTATATAGTAATTCTAGATAACGATAAGGCAAAATATCAAATTTTATTAGCAAAACCAATTATGAAATCTACAAATAATTAAAAAATTTTGAAAAATTTATATTAGTAGTAATATACATATTTAAATATAAAAAATTAAAAGACGAATAAATTATGATCAACAAAACTATTCATTTATTAATTTATTTATTAAAAGTTTTCATGAAAAATTTAAATCATGTTACGAGTTCATGCTTACATATATATATATATATATATATATATATATATATATATATATATATATATATATATATATATATGTATATATCTATATACATATATATGTACATATGGTACATATCATAAGGACATAACACGTATATAATATGTAAATATTGTGTTATATACAATATACACACCTATGTATATGATTACGTAAAATAATTATTCATACAAAAATATAAAAATTCAATGAATAATTTAAAGCTAATGACGAATTATGGCATTTTTAACCGGCAGCAATAGCTTTATTTTGTCCGTATCTATAGCGCTCAGCAGCCCGTTTTAAAACGTCGACACAATTTTTTCGTAATTCGATTTTGCTTATTTCAGGAAATCCCAGTTCCTGAAAACGACAATTGATGGTAGTTTCAATTAAACTAATTAAATGATTCATGTCCGAAAATGCCTTTTTATTTTTTTTCTAAAATAAGAAATTAATAATTAGTAAACTTGATCATTTAATACAAAAAAAATCATATATACCTTTCTTAATATTGACTGCCCCTGTCCATGTAAACTTATGTAATGTTTCAGGTTCGATCAGCTTTTCGAGAATATTACGAATATTTTTATTTACTTTTCGTCCTTCTACCTCCGATTTGAGAATAATTAGCTACAAATTCAATAGCATTAATTGAATGTTTACGTTAAAATCAAACTTTTTTTTCATATACCATTTGATCGCTGAAGGTTCTGTCTATTAATCTGAAATTAAATAGCTCTACTTCATTTATACTAGAAAATGGAAGTTTTGGTGACTTAAAAGAAGGATCTTTTTCAATTGAGTTAGTGGTATTTTTTCTCATGAAGGCTATTAGATCTGGTAAAAGATGAACAATTGGTTTAACAGTATTCTCCATTTCATGTATTCGGTTTTTTAACAACTTAATTTAGTCCGTTAATTCGGAGATAGTCTTTGTTAAAATACTGGAAACTGCTGGGTTAAAATCCTGAAGTAGTACGCCAGATTCTTCTTCGTCGTAATTTGGGATTATTATTGCATTACACCTACGCAATTGGCCTTAAAAAGGACAGATTAATTTTAAATATTTTTTTTGCATATTTTCTAAATTACCTAGATTGTCGTTGCCATTTAAGCTTTCATGGTCATCCTGATTGATATCTTGACTAAAAATTATGGTTTCTTGTTCGTAACTTATGCCTCGATTGTTTTCTATAATAATAGCATGGTTGTGTTGATTTTAAATTGGTATTGTTGCCGGCGAGTTCAAATCTGCATTTATAATGGTTGCATTCATATCCCCACCTTTTTGTAAATTCATATTAGCAATAGGTTGTATATTATCAATAATGAAACTACCACGGTTTTGAAAATTTTTGCTTTTTATGATGAGAAGCCGCTTCAGATTCTGAATTCGAGAATGCCTCAAACATTCTTTCCCGTTTCTTGGCTTCAGTTAAGGTTTCTGGAAATATTTATCAATGAACATTAATGAAATTTTTAAATAAATAATAATTTATATTAATTATAAAATAATAACTGACCTATATTGTTTTGTAATAATTTATAAGGATATTTAAGCCAAGTTTCCGTAGGGGTTGCATGACTTTCCAACAGATGTCTAACGTTTTTCTTGTCCGGCCACAACACAGTTTTTCCATCTATCCAGGTTTTCGATACAATTGACACCTCTTTTTCATTATTTGTATCGCTCGTTTCGATAATCGCAAACATTTTTTATTTTAATATTACGTAGTTAATAAATATTTAGTATGTAAATATGTAGTATGTACGAGTTCGTAAGCTAGAATTTGAAAGCAAATAAGTAATATTGTGAAGCTAGAATTATAAATCTTGGGTATCGATTTAATTAATTTTAATATATGTTGTAGGTTTTACAGAAATTTACTCGTATAGTTTCGAATATTCATATATGAATTAACGGAAAATATGCCCTATAATTCACATCTTGAGCCTCCATCGCAAACAATTTTTTGATTGGTGCATCAATTTTCCAATATTTTGCAGTATCCATTACTAAATCAGATTCATATATGTCAAGCTTATCAGATGAAATTGGCAGATGAAATAAATTTCGTTTTTTGGTTGCTTCTGATCCAAAAATATATAAACAATTTTCCTTTTTAATAACATGGGCAAACTGAATAATATTTTTCTGTTGTGTTAAAATCCAGCAGTCTCGCTTACTACTATTTAATCGGAAATCCTTAAAAATAATTTCTTTGAAGATAATTTTTGTATTCTCCCTTGTAATTATATTTCTTTGTCGCTTTAAAATTGGAAATACTTTGTCATTACAATATTTTGCTTCTGGTATTTCACTTAGTTCCATCAGCCGATTGTAGATCTGCGATAGTGGTTGACTATTTTTTCGTAATAATGATTTTATTTTAAACATAAAACTTTCGAATGGAAATGAACTAAACATGTTAATGCTTCCATTCTGATCAACGTCTTCTGGCAAATGCGAAAGTTCATGCATATTAAAAACCAAATGATGTGCACCGTATAAACTCTTTACCCCATTAATAAATTTATTTAAAATAGTTTTACATAAGTTTATCAAATTTTTTGATAAATTATCAGTGGAGAGCAGCCGAATTGCTACATGTAACAACATAAAATGATTGTACTTGTCTTCTGATAATATATTGCGTAATACAAAAGGGAAGCATACAGTAAGAAACACCTATATTCATGTGCCTTTAAAATAAGACAATTGAGATAGGGGTCTCAATTTTCGTTGAAACTCACTCGGTTGAAGGATTAAAATAGAACTTAAACGACAAGAAATTCGTTCTATCTGGCTTGAAAGCAAAAGAGACTCAGAAGTGCCAACCATCCACATACGCAAAAATCTTTTGACTACTCCTAAGCAAACTACGTGAAGATAGTCGTACGGGAATTGGTCAACCATATTTATGGGAAGCTTTTCTAAAATGGAAGTAGTATTGTGGTGGTTTTCATCAGATTTACTCCGAAAGGAGCTATTCGTTCTCCTTGTTGCTTGATTTTCGGGAAAGGTCATCCGATTTTTAATGTGCTCTCCTTCTTGAGTACATCTATTGCATCCAAAATAGGCTGTATGTGACTTTATTCCCAAAACGCTACTCCTTGCTGGTGTATCGCAAATAAAATTGTTTATTTTAATGTTAGTTGGACAAGTTTTATAACTAAAACTAGCACATATATCCTTTAATTCATCAACGAACGGTCGAAGAAACTCGTTAAATTCGTTAGGTTTTTTGAACCCATGATAAATTCCTACAACGAAAATTCGTTTGCTGATAGATGATCTACCTAAAATTAGCCAAAAGCAACTATTCGAACTCCTGCTAATTGGCAGACCATCAATATTAAAATCGATGAATATATCCATTGGTAAGTTTTCTATGTTTGCCAAAAATCTGTCCAATGCTACACGGACTCCCATGTGCGCATATCTTCCTGGATTTACATTCATAATTGTTTTGTGACTGGGTGTATTTAATACTGTTCGGCTATCTATTGGTAAGCGGGGATATCCATTTGATTTAAAAAATTGTAACATTTCATTTAAAGCTATCATTGTAATATTATGTTGTAATGCCCACGTTCTCAGAAACATTAATAACTCATCAGTGTTAATTTTTTCTGAGCCATCGGTATTATGTTTCACTTCATCATTTAGATTATAGCAATTATAATAATCGTTAGGGTGGTCCAATAAAAACTCTTCATCATAATCGCTTTCAAAATCGTTTTCTATATTTAAATTTGATTCTCGATTGGATTGTAGCTGACAATTAGCATTTTCGTAGGTAGATCTCATGTTAGTAGTAGTTTGAACTAGTTTGTTTTGTTGTGAGTCTAATTGAATCTTATTATTAGCAAGAATACTTCCTCGATTTATACGACGTTTGGAATCACGTTTAAGCTCGAGAATATGTTTTCTATACCCCGGCATTTTTGAGAATATTTAATTATTTGCCACAATCTATTAATAATTTAAACTTTGATCTAAATGATAGGTAAAATGAAAATACAATACAAAAATTAGGACACAAGGAAACTTAGCACATACATAATAGAGGTTGTTTTGTACTTGAGCGTAAATATTTTCAGAGGTGATCCTTTGATTAATTTTGATTAGTAAATAATGAAAATTTTCCCATCAGGAACAACTTTTTGCTTGAAATTAATCAAGAATTCACCCCTGAAAATATTTAAACTCATGTACAAAACACCCTGTATTTTGAGGAACTGAATTATTTTCACGTGAATTAATTCAGCCGGAAAATATAATATATAACATAATTTCGTATCATGACAGAATTAGTAGAAATAGGTTCACTATGAAACGTTTGAATGCATGAACTAAGCGGTGACCGGAATTACTTTATCCTCAAAGACAAAACGCCATCGGAATTATTTTATCGTCAAAGGCAAAACGCGCTTGCTTTGGCTACAGTTTGTTTTTCGGCGAAATTAATTCAGAGAGTCATATATTTTATCTACAATAAATGTATGTACAAAAATTGAGCCAAAAATACAGGCGACACACGAGATGTTTATGTGACACGGTAGAATACTGGAAAAGTGGCTTACCTAAATATTTTAGGTACTGTTTTAACCAGTTTTATTACAATCGAGTGTTACATTTGGATATACATTTCACATCACTTAACTTACGTAATAAATTAATAAATAAAAAATATACATAATATAATTATAGTTACCAATTAGTGTAATATCGAACTAAACTTTAACTTTCACTTGAATAAATTGTGTTACGGACGAAGGATGATTTGCAACTAAACGTGGTTTACATTATTAGTGGGAAATGTCACGTTATTTTACCATTTTCGCCGCCTCTTTTTTGTGTTCTTATTCGGATTCACGGACAAGTTCGTTTCTATTTCGGATTTGATATTTTCATTCATTGTCATTTTCGTCTCTTATTTGTTCCTTGTTCGGATTCAAGGAAAATTTCGTCTCAATTTTGTATTTCATAATTTTATTTATGGCCAGTTACGGCTCTAATATATTTCTGTTTTGCAATTTAAAGCCAATTCTGTCTGTTTTTTGTTTTTATTTTATTTTTTATGATTTTGCTATAGACATTTACGTCTCTAACAGATTTTTCGTCTCTTTTAAGGACGAAAATGTCGCGATGGACGAAAATTGTTTTACGGGTATTTATTTCATATTTTTATTTATTATTAATTTTATTTTGAATTAGCTTTGTTAAGAAAACTGATGGATATTTTTGGTTATATTTATTTTTATTTTAATATAATTATTATAGCTAAACAGATTTTTGTACTTAATACTGTGAGCAGAATTGACCATAATTATGATTAATTTCTATAATTCTTTCTTGAATTAAATAAACAGAAGACTGATTATACGTACATATTTCCGTTTTTTATTTTGTGCCATTATTTTTTAATCAGAAATTTAATCAGAAATTTAATAAAAATTTATTAAAACAATAAAAGTTTTTATTATTTTGAATGAATGTTTTCACTTTGAGGATATATTTCTACTAATTTTAATAAAGTGTTTTATCGGATTGACATAATTTTCTTCTTCTGATAACATTTTTTTTGTGGCTATGTGATTAAATTTACTTCGAACGACAAAACAAAATTATTAATTTTATCTCTAATCCAACAATTTCAGATCAATTTGAAGAAATATTTTATTAAATTAATAGAAACATCTATAGAATTTAACTCCATTTGTAGTAAATTTAACAAACATTTTGTTAGACCGAGTATTTTTTTTTGATGAAATTTTAACAAACTTTTTTTAAATTTTCTTCAAATTGATAAAAAAGTTTATTAGCGCTATATAGATGGTCGTTTTATCAAAAAAATTACCATTTACCTCATTTTTACCACTTTATTTTTTTGAGTGTATGGTTTACCTTGTTCGGGTGGAGTACATTTTGATACGATAGAACCGTTAGATATTTTGAAAAGTATATAATTCGGGTTATGTTTCTAAAATTTGGCCGTTACACAAACCTACAGATATATTTTTAAAGTCTGAAGATTATTGTTTTTTTTTTGCGAAGAAGCCAGCGCTTATCACGAATAGTTATTATATTCCAAGTTCAAAATAATTATCGTAACATGTACTCTGTATCGCCATTTTTTTCCGTATTAATTCATAAATATTACGTAGTATCCTCGCCCACTTTATTTAATTGATTGCCGCCTAATATACGCACGATGATTTATGATAAAAAATTTTTGCATTTGGTGATCGATTGGCATCAATAACTCAATTGGGCCAAAAATGTAGTATGCCTAATGACGATAACAAATAATGCTAACTGGTAATGTGTAAAACACATTAAAGCTAAAATAAATTAAATAAATATGTCATTTAGTATGTCACATTTTAATCATTTCGAAAATTCATTCATGCGTATTTATCTCTCAGTCGACTCGAACCAAAACGGAATTGTTTTTCTAGTCACACTAATCAGCAATTCATAAATGAATTTTTATTTTATTTAACAAAACACAAAAAATATGTTCTATCATGTATGTATCTATGTTGGGTTGGGTGTGCGCATCACATGAAAAGAAAAATATGTAAATTATGGGATGTGTGTATACACAACAAAGCTATACATTTACTAAATACGAGCAGAGGTTTAGATAGATAGTGGATAAGGAAGATGTTTTTGGTCGTGTGTTTATTTATTGGAATTATTTTAATGAATATTTATTGTTTGACAAATATGTTTGTCACAAAATTAATCTGAATTTTAATTATTTGTAGTGATATATGATATATAGTTGGGGGGATATTTTTGAAGGGCTTCAAATAAAAATAAAACGAAGTGTTAATAATTTACATCTCTCTATAAAGCTCATTATCTTATTGAATTGGCGACAACAGTCACTTTAAAAATTGTTACACATTTTCCAACAATAAAACTAGGTTACCCTATTATTCCACAATGTGTATATCATGTTCTAATATTGCAAAACCTTAACCCAAATAATGAAAGTCGAGTCTTCACACACAGATCTTGCATGCACCATATATTGAAAATACAATAAACCGACGATTTGTTTTTTTTTACTTTTTATAGTTCAAATTAAAAATACCACAGATATTTATTACGCACAGAGAGTATTTAAATCTGTTTGACCACCAGTTAATTTTTTATTCATTATGCCAATTTTACCTAATGTTATAATATGTATATAGTATACGAGAATGAACAATTTTTATATGTTTGGGGGAAAGGGTCCCCCAATTTTCCAAACTAAATTTACACAAAAAAAAATCGTAAAACCACATATGATGTTAGTGCTTTTTAGTATTTTTCAATATTATTTTGTAATTTTTATTTTAAGTTTATTATGTTACTATACAAATACGAATATGTGCTGTGCCGTTCGATGTTTGTATGTTGCAAATGAATGGCTATTTAAACATATAATATATGATTGTATGACCACAAAAAATGTGCCTCGTTTTAATTAATTATTAATCAATAATTATTGTTTTTATTTGGTTACGAAAACCACAGATGTTGAAATGAGATATTTGTTTACAAATCGGTTCGACTGCTAAAATAGCGTATTATTTTAAGGTAATTGAGTTAATTGTTTAAAGCTAGTACCTATGTAGGTGAGCGGCTTCTTCAAATAAATGAGTGGCGAATGAAACATTTTCGACAAATAACTAAAAACTTGAATGCCCAGGATTTACTTAATTTATGTACTCTTTTAGCTGAAAACCGTATAGGATATTTTATTGATTCTCAAACAGAATTCTGGGATTCCATTTTCTGTACCATAATGTACGATATATTTATTCTATATTCTGTAACTCATAAGCAGCATTGGAATAATGTATTACAGATAACCCTGGTTTAAGAAACTAATTGGGGATTGGCAGTCTCTTATTATTGACTATCCCTTAGATCCCTTAGATGTACAAAATTTACTAAGATAAAACTTTTAATTTCGAAAGATTTGTAGATAAAACGAAATGATTTACTTATAGAAATTAACCAAAACGCCAGCATTTTGTTTCTTCTGCTGGTGTACCACCGGTATTTCTACGAAATGTGCAGAAATATTCGATCGATCCAAATGACCGTTGGCATGACGATTAACGGTCTCAACGCCCATTGAAAGAGATCGAAATCGGTGAAATTGGAGCACAATTGCGGATTTTCGATTTTTGTGGCTCTGAATTTGTGGGCTATAGTTCAGGTGATTTTCAATAAAATTGAATTTTCTACGAAATGTGCAGAAATATTCGAGCGATGCAAATGACCGTTGGCATGACGATTAACGGTCTCAACGCCCATTGAAAGAGATCGAAATCGGTGAAATTGGAGCACAATTGCGGATTTTCGATTTTTGTGGCTCTGAATTTGTGGTTCAGGTGATTTTCAATAAAATTGAATTTTCTACGAAATGTACAGAAATATTCGAGCGGTTTAAATGACCGATGGCATGCAGATTAACGGTCTCAACGCCCATTGAAAGAGATCCAAATCGGAGAAATTGGAGCACAATTGCGGATTTTCGATTTTTGTGGCTCTGAATTTGTGGGCTATAGTTCAGGTGATTTTAAATAAAATGGAATTTTCTACCAAATGTGCAGAAATATTCGAGCGATCCAAATGACCGTTAACATGACGTTTAACGGTCTCAACGCCCATTGGAAGAGATCGAAATCGGAGAAATTGGAGCACAATTGCGGATTTTCGATTTTTGTGGCTCTGAATTTGTGGGCTATAGTTCAGGTGATTTTCAATAAAATTGAATTTTCTACGAAATGTGCAGAAATATTCGAGCGATGCAAATGACCGTTGGCATGACGATTAACGGTCTCAACGCCCATTGAAAGAGATCGAAATCGGTGAAATTGGAGCACAATTGCGGATTTTCGATTTTTGTGGCTCTGAATTTGTGGTTCAGGTGATTTTCAATAAAATTGAATTTTCTACGAAATGTACAGAAATATTCGAGCGGTTTAAATGACCGATGGCATGCAGATTAACGGTCTCAACGCCCATTGAAAGAGATCCAAATCGGAGAAATTGGAGCACAATTGCGGATTTTCGATTTTTGTGGCTCTGAATTTGTGGGCTATAGTTCAGGTGATTTTAAATAAAATGGAATTTTCTACCAAATGTGCAGAAATATTCGAGCGATCCAAATGACCGTTAACATGACGTTTAACGGTCTCAACGCCCATTGGAAGAGATCGAAATCGGAGAAATTGGAGCACAATTGCGGATTTTCGATTTTTGTGGCTCTGAATTTGTGGGCTATAGTTCAGGTGATTTTAAATAAAATGGAATTTTCTACCAAATGTGCAGAAATATTCGAGCGATCCAAATGGCCGTTGGCATGACGATTAACGGTCTCAGCGCCCATTGAAAGAAATCGAAATCGGTGAAATTGGAGCACAATTGCGGATTTTCGATTTTTGTGCAGAAATATTCGAGCGATCCAAATGACCGATGGCATGACGATTAACGGTCTCAACGCCCATTGAAAGGGATCGAAATCGGAGAAATTGGAGCACAATTGCGGATTTTCGATTTTTGTGCAGAAATATTCGAGCGATCCAAATGACCGATGGCATGACGATTAACGGTCTCAACGCCCATTGAAAGGGATCGAAATCGGAGAAATTGGAGCACAACTGCGGATTTTCGATTTTTGTGGCTCTGAATTTGTGGGCTATAGTTCAGGTGATTTTAAATAAAATGGAATTTTCTACCAAATGTGCAGAAATATTCGAGCGATCCAAATGGCCGTTGGCATGACGATTTACGGTCTCAGCGCCCATTGAAAGAAATCGAAATCGGTGAAATTGGAGCACAATTGCGGATTTTCGATTTTTGTGCAGAAATATTCGAGCGATCCAAATGACCGATGGCATGACGATTAACGGTCTCAACGCCCATTGAAAGGGATCGAAATCGGAGAAATTGGAGCACAATTGCGGATTTTCGATTTTTGTGGCTCTGAATTTGTGGGCTATAGTTCAGGTGATTTTCAATAAAATTGAATTTTCTACGAAATGTGCAGAAATATTTGAGCAATCAATAAGACCGTTGGCATGACGATTAACGGTCTCAACGCCCATTGAAAGAGGTCGAAATCGGAGTAATTGGAGCACAATTGCGGATTTTCGAATTTGTGGCTCTGAATTGGTGGGCTATAGTTCAGGTGATTTTCAATAAAATTGAATTATATACGAAATGTGCAGAAATATTCGAGCGATCCAAATGACCGTTGGCATGACGATTAACGGTCTCAACGCCCATTGAAAGTGATCGAAATCGGAGAAATTGGAGCACAATTGCGGATTTTCGATTTTTGTGGCTCTGAATTTGTGGGCTATAGTTCAGGTGATTTTCAATAAAATTGAATTTTGTACGAAATGTGCAGAAATATTTGAGCGATCCAAATGGCCGTTGGCATGACGATTAACGGTCTCAACGCCCATTGGAAGAGATCGAAATCGGAGAAATTGGAGCACAATTGCGGATTTTCGATTTTTGTGGCTCTGAATTTGTGGGCTATAGTTCAGGTGATTTTCAATAAAATTGAATTTTCTACGAAATGTGCAGAAATATTCGAGCGATTCAAACAACCATTGGCATGCAGATTAGCCGTCTCAACCCCCATTGAAAGAGATCGAAATCGGAGAAATTGGAGCACAATTTCGAATTTCCGGTTTTTGTGGCTCTGAATTTGTGGGCTATAGTTCAGGTGATTTTCAATAAAATTGAATTTTGTACCAAATGTGCAGAAATATTCGAGCGATCCAAATGGCCGTGGGCATGACGATTAACGGTCTCAACGCCCATTGAAAGATATCGAAATCGGAGAAATTGGAGCACAATTGCGGATTTTCGATTTTTGTGGCTCTGAATTTGTGGTTCAGGGGATTTTCAATAAAATTGAATTTTCTACGAAATGTGCAGAAATATTCGAGCGGTCCAAATGACCGTTGGCATGACGATTAACGGTCTCAACGCCCATTGAAAGAGATCGAAATCGGAGAAATTGGAGCACAATTGCGGATTTTCGATTTTTGTTGCTCTGAATTTGTGGGCTATAGTTCAGGTGATTTTCAATAAAATGGAATTTTCTACGAAATGTGCAGAAATATTTGAGCGATCCAAATGGCCGTTGGCATGACGATTAACGGTCTCAACGCCCATTGGAAGAGATCGAAATCGGAGAAATTGGAGCACAATTGCGGATTTTCGATTTTTGTGGCTCTGAATTTGTGGGCTATAGTTCAGGTGATTTTCAATAAAATTACATTTTCTACTAAATGTGCAGAAATATTCGAGCGATTCAAACAACCATTGGCATGCAGATTAGCCGTCTCAACGCCCATTGAAAGAGATCGATATCGGAGAAATTGGAGCACAATTTCGGATTTTCGGTTTTTGTAGCTCTGAATTTGTGGGCTATAGTTGAAGTGATTTTTTACGAAATGTGCAGAAATATTCGAGCGGTCCAAATGACCGTTGGCATGACGATTAACGGTCTCAACGCCCATTGGAAGAGATCGAAATCGGAGAAATTAGTGCACAATTGCGGATTTCCGATTTTTGTGGCTCTGAATTTGTGGGCTATAGTTCAGGTGATTTTCAATAAAGTTGAATTTTGTACTAAATGTGCAGAAACATTTGAGCGATCCAAATGTTGTGGCTCTGAATTTGTGGGCTATAGTTCAGGTGATTTTCAATAAAATTGAATTTTCTACGAAACGTGTAGAAATATTCGAGCAATCTAAATGGCCGTTGCATGACAGATTACCGGCCTCATCGCCCATTGAAAGAGATCGAAATCGGAGAAATTGGTGCACAATTTCGGATTTCCGATTTTTGTGGCTCTGAATTTGTGGGCTATAGTTCAGGTGATTTTCAATAAAGTTGAATTTTGTACTAAATGTGCAGAGACATTTGAGCGATCCAAATGACCGTTGGCATGACGATTAACGGTCTCAACGCCCATTGAAAGAGATCGAAATCGGTGAAATTGGAGCACAATTGCGGATTTTCGATTTTTGTGGCTCTGAATTTGTGGGCTATAGTTCAGGTGATTTTCAATAAAATTGAATTTTCTACGAAATGTGCGGAAATATTTGAGCGATCCGAAAGACCGTTGGCATGACGATTAACGGTCTCAACGCCCATTGAAAGAGATCGAAATCGGTGAAATTGGAGCACAATTGCGGATTTTCGATTTTTGTGGCTCTGAATTTGTGGGCTATAGTTCAGGTGATTTTCAATAAAATTGAATTTTCTACGAAATGTGCAGAAATATTCGAGCGATCCAAATGACCGTTGGCATGACGATTAACGGTATCAACGCCCATTGAAAGAGATCGAAATCGGTGAAATTGGAGCACAACTGCGGATTTTCGATTTTTGTGGCTCTGAATTTGTGGGCTATAGTTCAGGTGATTTTCAATAAAATTGAATTTTCTACGAAATGTGCAGAAATATTCGAGCGATCCAAATGACCGTTGGCATGACGATTAACGGTATCAACGCCCATTGAAAGAGATCGAAATCGGTGAAATTGGAGCACAATTGCGGATTTTCGATTTTTGTGGCTCTGAATTTGTGGGCTATAGTTCAGGTGATTTTCAATAAAATTGAATTTTCTACGAAATGTGCAGAAATATTCGAGCGATCCGAAAGACCGTTGGCATGACGATTAACGGTCTCAACGCCCATTGAAAGAGATCGAAATCGGTGAAATTGGAGCACAATTGCGGATTTTCGATTTTTGTGGCTCTGAATTTGTGGGCTATAGTTCAGGTGATTTTCAATAAAATTGAATTTTGTACCAAATGTGCAGAAATATTCGAGCGATCCAAATGGCCGTTGGCATGACGATTAACGGTCTCAACGCCCATTGAAAAAAATCGAAATCGGTGAAATTGGAGCACAATTGCGGATTTTCGATTTTTCTGGCTCTGAATTTGTGGGCTATAGTTCATGTGATTTTCAATAAAATTGAATTTTCTACGAAATGTGCGGAAATATTTGAGCGATCCGAAAGACCGTTGGCATGACGATTAACGGTCTCAACGCCCATTGAAAGAGATCGAAATCGGTGAAATTGGAGCACAATTGCGGATTTTCGATTTTTGTGGCTCTGAATTTGTGGGCTATAGTTCAGGTGATTTTCAATAAAATTGAATTTTGTACCAAATGTGCAGAAATATTCGAGCGATCCAAATGGCCGTTGGCATGACGATTAACGGTCTCAACGCCCATTGAAAGAGATCGAAATCGGTGAAATTGGAGCACAATTGCGGATTTTCGATTTTTGTGGCTCTGAATTTGTGGGCTATAGTTCAGGTGATTTTCAATAAAATTGAATTTTCTACGAAATGTGCAGAAATATTCGAGCGATCCAAATGACCGTTGGCATGACGATTAACGGTATCAACGCCCATTGAAAGAGATCGAAATCGGTGAAATTGGAGCACAACTGCGGATTTTCGATTTTTGTGGCTCTGAATTTGTGGGCTATAGTTCAGGTGATTTTCAATAAAATTGAATTTTCTACGAAATGTGCAGAAATATTCGAGCGATCCAAATGACCGTTGGCATGACGATTAACGGTATCAACGCCCATTGAAAGAGATCGAAATCGGTGAAATTGGAGCACAATTGCGGATTTTCGATTTTTGTGGCTCTGAATTTGTGGGCTATAGTTCAGGTGATTTTCAATAAAATTGAATTTTCTACGAAATGTGCAGAAATATTCGAGCGATCCGAAAGACCGTTGGCATGACGATTAACGGTCTCAACGCCCATTGAAAGAGATCGAAATCGGTGAAATTGGAGCACAATTGCGGATTTTCGATTTTTGTGGCTCTGAATTTGTGGGCTATAGTTCAGGTGATTTTCAATAAAATTGAATTTTCTACGAAATGTGCAAAAATATTCGAGCGATCCAAATGACCGTTGGCATGACGATTAACGGTATCAACGCCCATTGAAAGAGATCGAAATCGGAGAAATTGGAGCACAACTGCGGATTTTCGATTTTTGTGGCTCTGAATTTGTGGGCTATAGTTCAGGTGATTTTCAATAAAATTGCATTTTGTACGAAATGTGCAGAAATATTCGAGCGATCCAAATGACCGTTGGCATGACGATTAACGGTCTCAACGCCCATTGAAAGAGATCGAAGTCGGTGAAATTGGAGCACAATTTCGGATTTTCGATTTTTGTGGCTCTGAATTTGTGGGCTATAGTTCAGGTGATTTTCAATAAAATTGAATTTTCTACGAAACGTGTAGAAATATTCGAGCAATCTAAATGGCCGTTGCATGACGATTACCGGCCTCAACGCCCATTGAGAGAGATCGAAATCGGTGAAATTGGAGCACAATTGCGGATTTTCGATTTTTGTGGCTCTGAATTTGTGGACTATAGTTCAGGTGATTTTCAATAAAATTGAATTTTGTACCAAATGTGCAGAAATATTCGAGCGATCCAAATGACCGTTGGCATGACGATTAATGGTCTCAACGCCCATTGAAAGAGATCGAAATCGGAGAAATTGGTGCACAATTGCGGATTTTCGAATTTTGTGGCTCTGAATTTGTGGGCTATAGTTCAGGTGATTTTCAATAAAATTGAATTTTCTACGAAATGTGCAGAAATATTCGAGCGATCCAAATGACAGTTGGCATGATGATTAACGGTCTCAACGCCCATTGAAAGAGATCGAAATCGATGAAATTGGAGAACAATTGCGGATTTTCGATTTTTGTGGCTCTGAATTTGTGGGCTATAGTTCAGGTGATTTTCAATAAAATTGCATTTTGTACGAAATGTACAGAAATATTTGAGCGATCCAAATGACCGTTGGCATGACGATAAACGACCTCAACACCCATTGAAAGAGATCGAAATTGGTGAAATTGGAGCACAATTGCGGATTTTCGATTTTTGTGGCTCTGAATTTGTGGGCTATAGTTCAGGTGATTTTCAATAAAATTGAATTTTCTACGAAATGTGCAGAAATATTCGAGCGATCCAAATGACCGTTGGCATGACGATTAACGGTATCAACGCCCATTGAAAGAGATCGAAATCGGTGAAATTGGAGCACAACTGCGGATTTTCGATTTTTGTGGCTCTGAATTTGTGGGCTATAGTTCAGGTGATTTTCAATAAAATTGAATTTTCTACGAAATGTGCAGAAATATTCGAGCGATCCAAATGACCGTTGGCATGACGATTAACGGTATCAACGCCCATTGAAAGAGATCGAAATCGGTGAAATTGGAGCACAATTGCGGATTTTCGATTTTTGTGGCTTTGAATTTGTGGGCTATAGTTCAGGTGATTTTCAATAAAATTTAATTTTCTACCAAATGTGCAGAAATATTCGAGCGATCTAAATGACCGTTGGCATGACGATTAACGGTATCAACGCCATTGAAAGAGATCGAAATCGATGAAATTGGAGAACAATTGCGGATTTTCGATTTTTGTGGCTCTGAATTTGTGGGCTATAGTTCAGGTGATTTTCAATAAAATTGAATTTTCTACGAAATGTACAGAAATATTTGAGCGATCCAAATGACCGTTGGCATGACGATTAACGACCTCAACACCCATTGAAAGAGATCGAAATTGGTGAAATTGGAGCACAATTGCGGATTTTCGATTTTTGTGGCTCTGAATTTGTGGGCTATAGTTCAGGTGATTTTCATTAAAATTGCATTTTGTACGAAATGTGCAGAAATATTCGAGCGATCCAAATGACCGTTGGCATGACGATTAACGGTCTCAACGCCCATTGAAAGAGATCGAAATCGGAGAAATTGGAGCACAATTGCGGATTTTCGATTTTTGTTGCTCTGAATTTGTGGGCTATAGTTCAGGTGATTTTCAATAAAATTGAATTTTCTACGAATTGTGTAGAAATATTTGAGCGATCCAAATAACCGTTGGCATGACGATTAACGGTATCAACGCCCATTGAAAGAGATCGAAATCGGAGAAATTGGAGCACAACTGCGGATTTTCGATTTTTGTGGCTCTGAATTTGTGGCTATAGTTCAGGTGATTTTCAATAAAATTGCATTTTGTACGAAATGTGCAGAAATATTCGAGCGATCCAAATGACCGTTGGCATGACGATTAACGGTCTCAACGCCCATTGAAAGAGATCGAAGTCGGAGAAATTGGGAGCACAATTTCGGATTTTCGATTTTTGTGGCTTTGAATTTGTGGGCTATAGTTCAGGTGATTTTCAATAAAATTGAATTTTCTACCAAATGTGCAGAAATATTCGAGCGATCTAAATGACCGTTGGCATGACGATTAACGGTATCAACGCCCATTGAAAGAGATCGAAATCGGTGAAATTGGAGCACAATTGCGGATTTTCGATTTTTGTTGCTCTGAATTTGTGGGCTATAGTTCAGGTGATTTTCAATAAAATTGCATTTTGTACGAAATGTGCAGAAATATTCGAGCGATCCAAATGACCGTTGGCATGACGATTAACGGTCTCAACGCCCATTGAAAGAGATCGAAGTCGGAGAAATTGGAGCACAATTTCGGATTTTCGATTTTTGTGGCTTTGAATTTGTGGGCTATAGTTCAGGTGATTTTCAATAAAATTTAATTTTCTACCAAATGTGCAGAAATATTCGAGCGATCTAAATGACCGTTGGCATGACGATTAACGGTATCAACGCCCATTGAAAGAGATCGAAATCGGAGAAATTGGTGCACAATTGCGGATTTTCGAATTTTGTGGCTCTGAATTTGTGGGCTATAGTTCAGGTGATTTTCAATAAATTGAATTTTCTACGAAATGTGCAGAAATATTCGAGCGATCCAAATGACAGTTGGCATGATGATTAACGGTCTCAACGCCCATTGAAAGAGAGCGAAATCGATGAAATTGGAGAAGAATTGCGGATTTTCGATTTTTGTGGCTCTGAATTTGTGGGCTATAGTTCAGGTGATTTTCAATAAAATTGCATTTTGTACGAAATGTACAGAAATATTGAGCGATCCAAATGACCGTTGGCATGACGATAAACGACCTCAACACCCATTGAAAGAGATCGAAATCGGTGAAATTGGAGCACAATTGCGGATTTTCGATTTTTGTGGCTCTGAATTTGTGGGCTATAGTTCAGGTGATTTTCAATAAAATTGCATTTTGTACGAAATGTGCAGAAATATTCGAGCGATCCAAATAACCGTTGGCATGACGATTAACGGTATCAACGCCCATTGAAAGAGATCGAAATCGGAGAAATTGGAGCACAACTGCGGATTTTCGATTTTTGTGGCTCTGAATTTGTGGGCTATAGTTCAGGTGATTTTCAATAAAATTGCATTTTGTACGAAATGTACAGAAATATTTGAGCGATCCAAATGACCGTTGGCATGACGATAAACGACCTCAACACCCATTGAAAGAGATCGAAATTGGTGAAATTGGAGCACAATTGCGGATTTTCGATTTTTGTGGCTCTGAATTTGTGGGCTATAGTTCAGGTGATTTTCAATAAAATTGCATTTTGTACGAAATGTGCAGAAATATTCGAGCGATCCAAATGACCGTTGGCATGACGATAAACGACCTCAACACCCATTGAAAGAGATCGAAATTGGTGAAATTGGAGCACAATTGCGGATTTTCGATTTTTGTGGCTCTGATTTGTGGGCTATAGTTCAGGTGATTTTCAATAAAATTGCATTTTGTACGAAATGTACAGAAATATTTGAGCGATCCAAATGACCGTTGGCATGACGATAAACGACCTCAAACACCCATTGAAAGAGATCGAAATTGGTGAAATTGGAGCACAATTGCGGATTTTCGATTTTTGTGGCTCTGAATTTGTGGGCTATAGTTCAGGTGATTTTCAATAAAATTGCATTTTGTACGAAATGTGCAGAAATATTCGAGCGATCCAAATAACCGTTGGCATGACGATTAACGGTATCAACGCCCATTGAAAGAGATCGAAATCGGAGAAATTGGAGCACAACTGCGGATTTTCGATTTTTGTGCTCTGAATTTGTGGGCTATAGTTCAGGTGATTTTCAATAAATTGCATTTTTGTACGAAATGTACAGAAATATTTGAGCGATCCAAATGACCGTTGGCATGACGATAAACGACCTCAACACCCATTGAAAGAGATCGAAATTGGTGAAATTGGAGCACAATTGCGGATTTTCGATTTTTGTGGCTCTGAATTTGTGGGCTATAGTTCAGGTGATTTTCAATAAAATTGCATTTTGTACGAAATGTACAGAAATATTTGAGCGATCCAAATGACCGTTGGCATGACGATAAACGACCTCAACACCCATTGAAAGAGATCGAAATTGGTGAAATTGGAGCACAATTGCGGATTTTCGATTTTTGTGGCTCTGAATTTGTGGGCTATAGTTCAGGTGATTTTCAATAAAATTGCATTTTGTACGAAATGTGCAGAAATATTCGAGCGATCCAAATAACCGTTGGCATGACGATAACGGTATCAACGCCCATTGAAAGAGATCGAAATCGGAGAAATTGGAGCACAACTGCGGATTTTCGATTTTTGTGGCTCTGAATTTGTGGGCTATAGTTCAGGTGATTTTCAATAAAAATTGCATTTTGTACGAAATGTGCAGAAATATTCGAGCGATCCAAATGACCGTTGGCATGACGATTAACGGTCTCAACGCCCATTGAAAGAGATCGAAGTCGGAGAAATTGGAGCACAATTTCGGATTTTCGATTTTTGTGGCTTTGAATTTGTGGGCTATAGTTCAGGTGATTTTCAATAAAATTTAATTTTCTACCAAATGTGCAGAAATATTCGAGCGATCTAAATGACCGTTGGCATGACGATTAACGGTATCAACGCCCATTGAAAGAGATCGAAATCGGAGAAATTGGTGCACAATTGCGGATTTTCGAATTTTGTGGCTCTGAATTTGTGGGCTATAGTTCAGGTGATTTTCAATAAAATTGAATTTTCTACGAAATGTGCAGAAATATTCGAGCGATCCAAATGACAGTTGGCATGATGATTAACGACCTCAACACCCATTGAAAGAGATCGAAATTGGTGAAATTGGAGCACAATTGCGGATTTTCGATTTTTGTGGCTCTGAATTTGTGGGCTATAGTTCAGGTGATTTTCAATAAAATTGAATTTTCTACGAAATGTGCAGAAATATTCGAGCGATCCAAATGACCGTTGGCATGACGATTAACGGTATCAACGCCCATTGAAAGAGATCGAAATCGGAGAAATTGGAGCACAACTGCGGATTTTCGATTTTTGTGGCTCTGAATTTGTGGGCTATAGTTCAGGTGATTTTCAATAAAATTGAATTTTCTACGAAATGTGCAGAAATATTCGAGCGATCCAAATGACAGTTGGCATGATGATTAACGACCTCAACACCCATTGAAAGAGATCGAAATTGGTGAAATTGGAGCACAATTGCGGATTTTCGATTTTTGTGGCTCTGAATTTGTGGGCTATAGTTCAGGTGATTTTCAATAAAATTGAATTTTCTACGAAATGTGCAGAAATATTCGAGCGATCCAAATAACCGTTGGCATGACGATTAACGGTATCAACGCCCATTGAAAGAGATCGAAATCGGAGAAATTGGAGCACAACTGCGGATTTTCGATTTTTGTGGCTCTGAATTTGTGGGCTATAGTTCAGGTGATTTTCAATAAAATTGCATTTTGTACGAAATGTGCAGAAATATTCGAGCGATCCAAATGACCGTTGGCATGACGATTAACGGTCTCAACGCCCATTGAAAGAGATCGAAATCGGAGAAATTGGAGCACAATTGCGGATTTTCGATTTTTGTTGCTCTGAATTTGTGGGCTATAGTTCAGGTGATTTTCAATAAAATTGAATTTTCTACGAATTGTGTAGAAATATTTGAGCGATCCAAATGACCGTTGGCATGAAGATTAACGGTCTCAACACCCATTGGAAGAGATCGAAATCGGAGAAATTGGAGCACAATTGCGGATTTTCGATTTTTGTTGCTCTGAATTTGTGGGCTATAGTTCAGGTGATTTTCAATAAAATGGAATTTTCTACGAAATGTGCAGAAATATTCGAGCGGTCCAAATGACCGTTGGCATGAAGATTAACAGTCTCAACGCCCATTGAAAGATCAGGTGATTTGAGCGATCCAAATATTTGATCCAAAAATATTTGAGCGTCGTTGGCACGACCGACTAACGGGTCTCAACGCCCATTGAAAGAGATCGAAATCGGTGAAATTGGAGCACAACTGCGGATTTTCGATTTTTGTGGCTCTGAATTTGTGGGCTATAGTTCAGGTGATTTTCATTAAAATTGCATTTTGTACGAAATGTGCAGAAATATTCGAGCGATCCAAATGACCGTTGGCATGACGATTAACGGTCTCAACGCCCATTGAAAAGAGATCGAAATCGGAGAAATTGGAGCAACAATTGCGGATTTTCGATTTTTGTTGCTCTGAATTTGTGGGCTATAGTTCAGGTGATTTTCAATAAAATGGAATTTTCTACGAAATGTGCAGAAATATTCGAGCGGTCCAAAATGACCGTTGGCATGAAGATTAACAGTCTCAACGCCCATTGAAAAGATCAGGTGATTTGAGCGATCCAAATATTTGATCCAAAAATATTTGAGCGTCGTTGCACGACGACTAACGGTCTCAACGCCCATTGAAGAGATCGAAATCGGTGAAATTGGAGCACAATTGCGGATTTTCGATTTTTGTGGCTCTGAATTTGTGGGCTATAGTTCAGGTGATTTTCAAATAAAATTGAATTTCTACGAAATGTGCAGAAATATTTTGAGCGATCCAAATGACCGTTGGCATGACGATTAACGGTCTCAACGCCCATTGGAAGAGATCGAAATCGGATAAATTGGAGCACAATTTCGGATTTTCGATTTTTGTGGCTCTGAATTTGTGGGCTATAGTTCAGGTGATTTTCAATAAAATTTAATTTTGTACGAAATGTGCAAAAGATATTTGAGCGATCCAAATGACCGTTGGCATGGACGATTAACGGTCTCAACGCTCATTGGAAGAGATCGAAATCGGAGAATTTGGAGCACAATTGCGGATTTTCGATTTTGTGGCTCTGAATTTGTCGGCTATAGTCAGGTGATTTTCAATAAAATTGAATTTTGTACGAAATGTGCAGAAATATTTGAGCGATCCAAATGACCGTTGGCATGACGATTAACGGTCTCAACGCCCATTGAAAGAGATCGAAATCGGAGAAATTGGAGGGCACAATTGCGGATTTTCGATTTTTGTGGCTCTGAATTTGTCGGCTATAGTTCAGGTGATTTTCAATAAAATTGAATTTTGTACGAAATGTGCAGAAACATTTGAGTGATCCAAATGACCGTTGGCATGACGATTAACGGTCTCAACGCCCATTGGAAGAGATCGAAATCGGAGAAATTGGAGCACAATTGCGGATTTTCGATATTTGTGGTTCTGAATTTGTGGCTATAGTTCAGATGATTTTCAATAAAATTGAATTTTGTATGAAATGTGCAGAAATATTTGAGCGGTCCAAATGACCGTGGGCATGACGATTAACGGTTCAACGCCCATTGGAAGAGATCAAAATCGGAGAAATTGAGCAACAATTGCGGATTTTCGTTTTTTGTTGCTCTGAATTTGTGGGCTATAGTTCAGGTGATTTTCAATAAAAATTGCATTTTTGTACGAAATGTGCAGAAATATTCGAGCGATCCAAATGACCGTTGGCATGACGATTAACGGTCTCAACGCCCATTGAAAGAGATCGAAATCGGAGAAATTGGAGCACAATTGCGGATTTTCGATTTTTGTTGCTCTGAATTTGTGGGCTATAGTTCAGGTGATTTTCAATAAAATTGAATTTTCTACGAATTGTGGTAGAAATATTTGAGCGATCCAAATGACCGTGGCATGAAGATTAACGGTCTCAACACCCATTGGAAGAGATCGAAATCGGAGAAATTGGAGCACAATTGCGGATTTTCGATTTTTGTTGCTCTGAATTTGTGGGCTATAGTTCAGGTGATTTCAATAAAATGGAATTTTCTACGAAAATGTGCAGAAATATTCGAGCGGTCCAATGACCGTTGGCATGAAGATTAACCAGTCTCAACGCCCATTGAAAGATCAGGTGATTTGAGCGATCCAAATATTGATCCAAAAATATTTGAGCGTCGTTGGCACGACGACTAACGGTCTCAAACGGCCCATTGAAAGAGATCGAAATCGGGTGAAATTGGAGCACAACTGCGGATTTTCGATTTTTGTGGCTCTGAATTTGTGGGCTATAGTTCAGGTGATTTTCATTAAAATTGCATTTTGTACGAAATGTGCAGAAATATTCGAGCGATCCAAATGACCGTTGGCATGACGATTAACGGTCTCAACGCCGATTGAAAGAGATCGAAATCGGAGAAATTGGAGCACAATTGCGGATTTTCGATTTTTTGTTGCTCCTGAATTTTGTGGGCTATAGTTCAGGTGATTTTCAATAAAATGGAATTTCTCTACGAAATGTGCAGAAATATTCGAGCGGTCCAAATGACCGTTGGCATGAAGATTAACAGTCTCAACGCCCATTGAAAGATCAGGTGATTTGAGCGATCCAAATATCTGATCCAAAAATATTTGAGCGTCGTTGGCACGACGACTAACGGTCTCAACGCCCATTGAAAGAGATCGAAATCGGTGAAATTGGAGCACAACTGCGGATTTTCGATTTTTGTGGCTCTGAATTTGTGGGCTATAGTTCAGGTGATTTTCATTAAAATTGCCATTTTGTACGAAATGTGCAGAAATATTCGAGCGATCCAAATGACCGTTGGCATGACGATTAACGGTCTAGAGATCGAAATCGGAGAAATTGGAGCACAATTGCGGATTTTCGATTTTTGTTGCTCTGAATTTGTGGGCTATAGTTCAGGTGATTTTCAATAAAATTGAATTTTCTACGAATTGTGTAGAAATATTTGAGCGATCCAAATGACCGTTGGCATGAAGATTAACGGTCTCAACACCCATTGGAAGAGATCGAAATCGGAGAAATTGGAGCACAATTGCGGATTTTCGATTTTTGTTGCTCTGAATTTGTGGGCTATAGTTCAGGTGATTTTCAATAAAATGGAATTTTCTACGAAATGTGCAGAAATATTCGAGCGGTCCAAATGACCGTTGGCATGAAGATTAACAGTCTCAACGCCCATTGAAAGATCAGGTGATTTGAGCGATCCAAATATTTGATCCAAAAATATTTGAGCGTCGTTGGCACGACGACTAACGGTCTCAACGCCCATTGAAAGAGATCGAAATCGGTGAAATTGGAGCACAACTGCGGATTTTCGATTTTTGTGGCTCTGAATTTGTGGGCTATAGTTCAGGTGATTTTCATTAAAATTGCATTTTGTACGAAATGTGCAGAAATATTCGAGCGATCCAAATGACCGTTGGCATGACGATTAACGGTCTCAACGCCCATTGAAAGAGATCGAAATCGGAGAAATTGGAGCACAATTGCGGATTTTCGATTTTTGTTGCTCTGAATTTGTGGGCTATAGTTCAGGTGATTTTCAATAAAATGGAATTTTCTACGAAATGTGCAGAAATATTCGAGCGGTCCAAATGACCGTTGGCATGAAGATTAACAGTCTCAACGCCCATTGAAAGATCAGGTGATTTGAGCGATCCAAATATTTGATCCAAAAATATTTGAGCGTCGTTGGCACGACGACTAACGGTCTCAACGCCCATTGAAAGAGATCGAAATCGGTGAAATTGGAGCACAACTGCGGATTTTCGATTTTTGTGGCTCTGAATTTGTGGGCTATAGTTCAGGTGATTTTCATTAAAATTGCATTTTGTACGAAATGTGCAGAAATATTCGAGCGATCCAAATGACCGTTGGCATGACGATTAACGGTCTCAACGCCCATTGAAAGAGATCGAAATCGGAGAAATTGGAGCACAATTGCGGATTTTCGATTTTTGTTGCTCTGAATTTGTGGGCTATAGTTCAGGTGATTTTCAATAAAATTGAATTTTCTACGAATTGTGTAGAAATATTTGAGCGATCCAAATGACCGTTGGCATGAAGATTAACGGTCTCAACACGGATTGGAAGAGATCGAAATCGGAGAATTTGGAGCACAATTGCGGATTTTCGATTTTTGTGGCTCTGAATTTGTCGGCTATAGTTCAGGTGATTTTCAATAAAATTGAATTTTGTACGAAATGTGCAGAAATATTTGAGCGATCCAAATGACCGTTGGCATGACGATTAACGGTCTCAACGCCCATTGAAAGAGATCGAAATCGGAGAAATTGGAGCACAATTGCGGATTTTCGATTTTTGTGGCTCTGAATTTGTCGGCTATAGTTCAGGTGATTTTCAATAAAATTGAATTTTGTACGAAATGTGCAGAAACATTTGAGTGATCCAAATGACCGTTGGCATGACGATTAACGGTCTCAACGCCCATTGGAAGAGATCGAAATCGGAGAAATTGGAGCACAATTGCGGATTTTCGATATTTGTGGTTCTGAATTTGTGGGCTATAGTTCAGATGATTTTCAATAAAATTGAATTTTGTATGAAATGTGCAGAAATATTTGAGCGGTCCAAATGACCGTGGGCATGACGATTAACGGTTTCAACGCCCATTGGAAGAGATCAAAATCGGAGAAATTGGAGCACAATTGCGGATTTTCGTTTTTTGTTGCTCTGAATTTGTGGGCTATAGTTCAGGTGATTTTCAATAAAATTGAATTTTGTACGAAATGTGCAGAAATATTCGAGCGATCCAAATGACCGTTGGCATGAAGATTAACGGTCTCAACGCCCATTGAAAGAGATCGAAATCGGAGAAATTGGAGCACAATTGCGGATTTTCGATTTTTGTTGCTCTGAATTTGTGGGCTATAGTTCAGGTGATTTTCAATAAAATGGAATTTTCTACGAAATGTGCAGAAATATTCGAGCGGTCCAAATGACCGTTGGCATGAAGATTAACAGTCTCAACGCCCATTGAAAGAGATCGATATCGGTGAAATTGGAGCACAATTGCGGAATTTCGATTTTTGTTGCTCTGAATTTGTGGGCTATAGTTCAGGTGATTTTCAATAAAATTGAATTTTGTAAGAAATGTGCAGAAATATTTGAGCGATCCAAATGACCGTGGGCATGACGATTAACGGTCTCAACGCCCATTGGAAGAGATCGAAATCGGAGAAATTGGAGCACAATTGCGGATTTTCGATTTTTGCGGCTCTGAATTTGTGGGCTATAGTTCAGATGATTTTCATTAAAATGGAATTTTCTACGAAATGTGCAAAAATATTTGAGCGATCCAAATGGCCGTTGGCACGACGACGAACGGTCTCAACGCCCATTGAAAGAGATCGAAATCGGTGAAATTGGAGCACAATTGCGGATTTTCGATTTTTGTGGCTCTGAATTTGTGGGCTATAGTTCAGGTGATTTTCAATAAAATTGACTTTTCTACGAAATATTTAGAAATATTCGAGCGATCCAAATGACCATTGGCATGCAGATTAGCGGTCTCAACGCCCAATGAAAGAGATCGAAATCGGTGAAAATGGAGCACAATTTCGGATTTTCTATTTTTGTGGCTCTGAATTTGTGGGCTATAGTTCAGGTGATTTTCAATAAAATTGAATTTTGTACGAAATGTGCAGAAATATTTGAGCGATCCAAATGACCGATGGCATGACGATTAACGGTCTCAACGCCCATTGAAAGGGATCGAAATCGGAGAAATTGGAGCACAACTGCGGATTTTCGATTTTTGTGGCTCTGAATTTGTGGGCTATAGTTCAGGTGATTTTAAATAAAATGGAATTTTGTACCAAATGTGCAGAAATATTCGAGCGATCCAAATGACCGTTAACATGACGTTTAACGGTCTCAACGCCCATTGGAAGAGATCGAAATCGGAGAAATTGGAGCACAACTGCGGATTTTCGATTTTTGTGGCTCTGAATTTGTGGGCTATAGTTCAGGTGATTTTAAATAAAATGGAATTTTGTACCAAATGTGCAGAAATATTCGAGCGATCCAAATGACCGATGGCATGACGATTAACGGTCTCAACGCCCATTGAAAGGGATCGAAATCGGAGAAATTGGAGCACAACTGCGGATTTTCGATTTTTGTGGCTCTGAATTTGTCGGCTATAGTTCAGGTGATTTTAAATAAAATTGAATTTTCTACGAAATGTACAGAAACATTTGAGTGATCCAAATGACCGTTGGCATGACGATTAACGGTCTCAACGCCCATTGGAAGAGATCGAAATCGGAGAAATTGGAGCACAATTGCGGATTTTCGATATTTGTGGTTCTGAATTTGTGGGCTATAGTTCAGATGATTTTCAATAAAATTGAATTTTGTATGAAATGTGCAGAAATATTTGAGCGGTCCAAATGACCGTGGGCATGACGATTAACGGTTTCAACGCCCATTGGAAGAGATCAAAATCGGAGAAATTGGAGCACAATTGCGGATTTTCGATTTTTGTTGCTCTGAATTTGTGGGCAATAGTTCAGGTGATTTTCAATAAAATTGAATTTTGTAAGAAATGTGCAGAAATATTCGAGCGATCTAAATGGTCGTTGGCATGACGATTAACGGTCTCAACGCCCATTGAAAGAGATCGAAATCGGTGAAATTGGAGCACAATTTCGGAATTTCGATTTTTGTGGCTCTGAATTTGTGGGCTATAGTTCAGATGATTTTCAATAAAATTACATTTTCTACGAAATGTGCAGAAATATTCGAGCGGTCCAAATGACCGTTGGCATGAAGATTAACGGTCTCAATGCCCATTGAAAGAGATCGAAATCGGTGAAATTGGAGCACAATTGCGGATTTTCGATTTTTGTGGCTCTGAATTTATGGGCTATAGTTCAGGTGATTTTCAATAAAATTGAATTTTATACGAAATGTGCAGAAATATTCGAGCGGTCCAAATGACCGTTGGCATGAAGATTAACGGTCTCAACGCCCATTGAAAAAGATCGGAATCGGAGAAATTGGAGCACAATTGCGGATTTTCGATTTTTGTGGCTCTGAATTTATGGGCTATAGTTCAGGTGATTTTCAATAAAATTGAATTTTCTACGAAATGTGCAGAAATATTTGAGCGATCCAAATGACCGTTGGCATGACGATTAACGGTCTCAACGCCCATTGAAAGGGATCGAAATCGGAGAAATTGGAGCACAATTGCTGATTTTCGATTTTTGTGGCTCTGAATTTGTGGGCTATAGTTCAGGTGATTTTCAATAAAATTGAATTTTGTTCGAAATGTGCAGAAATATTCGAGCGATCCAAATGGCCGTTGCATGACGATTACCGTTCTCAACGCCCATTGAAAGAGATCGAAATCGGAGAAATTGGAGCACTATTGCGGATTTTCGATTTTTGTGGCTCTGAATTTGTGGGCTATAGTTCAGGTGATTTTCAATAAAATTGAATTTTCTACGAAATGTGCAGAAATATTCGAGCGATCAAAAAGACCGTTGGCATGACGATTAACGGTCTCAACGCCCATTGAAAGAGATCGAAATCGGAGAAATTGGAGCACAATTGCGGATTTTCGATTTTTGTGGCTCTGAATTTGTGGTTCAGGTGATTTTCAATAAAATTGAATTTTCTACGAAATGTGCAGAAATATTCGAGCGATCCAAATGGCCGTTGCATGACGATTAACGGTCTCAACGCCCATTGAAAGAGATCGAAATCGGAGAAATTGGAGCACAATTGCGGATTTTCGATTTTTGTGGCTCTGAATTTGTGGGCTATAGTTCAGGTGATTTTCAATAAAATTGAATTTTCTACGAAATGTGCAGAAATATTCGAGCGATCAAAAAGACCGTTGGCATGACGATTAACGGTCTCAACGCCCATTGAAAGAGATCGAAATCGGAGAAATTGGAGCACAATTGCGGATTTTCGATTTTTGTGGCTCTGAATTTGTGGTTCAGGTGATTTTCAATAAAATTGAATTTTCTACGAAATGTGCAGAAATATTTGAGCGATCCAAATGGCCGTTGGCATGACGATTAACGGTCTCAACGCCCATTGAACGAGATCGATATCGGAGAAATTGGAGCACAATTGCGGATTTTCGATTTTTGTGGCTCTGAATTTGTGGGCTATAGTTCAGGTGATTTTAAATAAAATTGAATTTTCTACGAAATGTGTAGAAATATTTGAGTGATCCAAACGACCATTGGCATGCAGATAAGCGGTCTCAACGCCCATTGAAAGAGATCGAAATCGGTGAAATTGGAGCACAACTGCGGATTTTCTATTTTTGTGGCTCTGAATTTGTGGGCTATAGTTCAGATGATTTTCAATAAAATTGAATTTTGTAAGAAATGTGCAGAAATATTTGAGTGATCCAAACGACCATTGGCATGCAGATAAGCGGTCTCAACGCCCATTGAAAGAGATCGAAATCGGTGAAATTGGAGCACAATTTCGGAATTTCGATTTTTGTGGCTCTGAATTTGTGGGCTATAGTTCAGATGATTTTCAATAAAAATGAATTTTCTACGAAATGTGCAGAAATATTCGAGCGATCAAAAAGACCGTTGGCATGACGATTAACGGTCTCAACGCCCATTGAAAGAGATCGAAATCGGAGAAATTGGAGCACAATTGCGGATTTTCGATTTTTGTGGCTCTGAATTTGTGGTTCAGGTGATTTTCAATAAAATTGAATTTTCTACGAAATGTGCAGAAATATTTGAGCGATCCAAATGGCCGTTGGCATGACGATTAACGGTCTCAACGCCCATTGAACGAGATCGATATCGGAGAAATTGGAGCACAATTGCGGATTTTCGATTTTTGTGGCTCTGAATTTGTGGGCTATAGTTCAGGTGATTTTAAATAAAATTGAATTTTCTACGAAATGTGCAGAAATATTTGAGTGATCCAAACGACCATTGGCATGCAGATAAGCGGTCTCAACGCCCATTGAAAGAGATCGAAATCGGTGAAATTGGAGCACAATTGCGGATTTTCGATTTTTGTGGCTCTGAATTTGTGGTTCAGGTGATTTTCAATAAAATTGAATTTTGTAAGAAATGTGCAGAAATATTCGAGCGATCCAAATGACCGTTGGCATGACGATTAACGGTCTCAACGCCCAGCACAATTGCGAATTTTCGATTTTTGTGGCTCTGAATTTGTGGGCTATAGTTCAGATGATTTTCATTAAAATGGAATTTTCTACGAAATGTGTAGAAATATTTGAGCGATCCAAATGGCCGTTGGCACGACGATTAACGGTCTCAACGCCCATTGAAAGAGATCGAAATCGGTGAAATTAGAGCACAATTTCGGAATTTCGATTTTTGTGGCTCTGAATTTGTGGGCTATAGTTCAGATGATTTTCATTAAAATGGAATTTTCTACGAAATGTGCAGAAATATTCGAGCGATCAAAAAGACCGTTGGCATGACGATTAACGGTCTCAACGCCCATTGAAAGAGATCGAAATCGGAGAAATTTTAGCACAATTTCGGATTTTCGATTTTTGTGGCTCTGAATTTGTGGGCTATAGTTCAGGTGATTTTCAATAAAATTGAATTTTCTACTAAATGTGCAGAAATATTTGAGCGATCCAAATGACCGTTGGCATGACGATTAACGGTCTCAACGCCCATTGGAAGAGATCGAAATCGGAGAAATTGGAGCACAATTTCGGATTTTCGATTTTTGTGGCTCTGAATTTGTGGTTCAGGTGATTTTCAATAAAATTGAATTTTCTACGAAATGTGCAGAAATATTTGAGCGATCCAAATGACCGTTGGCATGAAGATTAACGGTCTCAACGCCCATTGAAAGAGATCGAAATCGGAGAAATTGGAGCACAATTTCGGATTTTCGATTTTTGTGGCTCTGAATTTGTGGGCTATAGTTCAGGTGATTTTCAATAAAATTGAATTTTGTAAGAAATGTGCAGAAATATTTGAGCGATCCAAATGACCGTTGGCATGACGATTAACGGTCTCAACGCCCATTGAAAGAGATCGAAATCGGAGAAATTGGAGCACAATTGCGGATTTTCGATTTTTGTGACTCTGAATTTGTGGGCTATAGTTCAGGTGATTTTCAATAAAATTGAATTTTGTACGAAATGTGCAGAAACATTTGAGCGATCCAAATGACCGTTGGCATGACGATTAACGGTCTCAACGCCCATTGAAAGAGATCGAAATCGGAGAAATTGGAGCACAATTGCGGATTTTCGATTTTTGTGATTGAAAGAGATCGAAATCGGAGAAATTGGAGCACAATTGCGGATTTTCGATTTTTGTGACTCTGAATTTGTGGGCTATAGTTCAGGTGATTTTCAATAAAATTGAATTTTGTACGAAATGTGCAGAAATATTTGAGCGATCCAAATGACCGTTGGCATGACGATTAACGGTCTCAACGCCCATTGGAAGAGATCGAAATCGGAGAAATTGGAGCACAATTTCGGATTTTCGATTTTTGTGGCTCTGAATTTGTGGTTCAGGTGATTTTCAATAAAATTGAATTTTCTACGAAATGTGCAGAAATATTTGAGCGATCCAAATGACCGTTGGCATGAAGATTAACGGTCTCAACGCCCATTGAAAGAGATCGAAATCGGAGAAATTGGAGCACAATTTCGGATTTTCGATTTTTGTGGCTCTGAATTTGTGGGCTATAGTTCAGGTGATTTTCAATAAAATTGAATTTTGTAAGAAATGTGCAGAAATATTTGAGCGATCCAAATGACCGTTGGCATGACGATTAACGGTCTCAACGCCCATTGAAAGAGATCGAAATCGGAGAAATTGGAGCACAATTGCGGATTTTCGATTTTTGTGGCTCTGAATTTGTGGGCTATAGTTCAGGTGATTTTCAATAAAATTGAATTTTCTACGAAATGTGCAGAAATATTCGAGCGATCCAAATGACCGTTGGCATGACGATTAACGGTCTCAACGCCCATTGAAAGAGATCGAAATCGGAGAAATTGGAGCACAATTGCGGATTTTCGATTTTTGTGATTGAAAGAGATCGAAATCGGAGAAATTGGAGCACAATTGCGGATTTTCGATTTTTGTGACTCTGAATTTGTGGGCTATAGTTCAGGTGATTTTCAATAAAATTGAATTTTGTACGAAATGTGCAGAAATATTTGAGCGATCCAAATGACCGTTGGCATGACGATTAACGGTCTCAACGCCCATTGAAAGAGATCGAAATCGGAGAAATTGGAGCACAATTGCGGATTTTCGATTTTTGTTGCTCTGAATTTGTGGGCTATAGTTCAGGTGATTTTCAATAAAATGGAATTTTATACGAAATGTGCAGAAATATTTGAGCGATCCAAATGACCGTTGGCATGACGATTAACGGTCTCAACGCCCATTGGAAGAGATCGAAATCGGTGAAATTGGAGCACAATTGCGGATTTTCTATTTTTGTGGCTCTGAATTTGTGGGCTATAGTTCCGGTGATTTTCAATAAAATTGACTTTTCTACCAAATGTGCAGAAATATTCGAGAGATCCAAATGAACATTGGCATGCAGATTAGCGGTCTCAACGCCCATTGAAAGAGATCGAAATCGGTGAAATTGGAGCACAATTTCGGATTTTCTATTTTTGTGGCTCTGAATTTGTGGGCTATAGTTCAGGTGATTTTCAATAAAATGGAATTTTGTACGAAATGTGCAGAGAATATTTGAGCGATCCAAATGACCGTTGGCATGACGATAAACGACCTCAACACCCATTGAAAGAGATCGAAATTGGTGAAATTGGAGCACAATTGCGGATTTTCGATTTTTGTGGCTCTGAATTTGTGGGCTATAGTTCAGGTGATTTTCAATAAAATTGCATTTTGTACGAAATGTGCAGAAATATTCGAGCGATCCAAATGACCGTTGGCATGACGATTAACGGTCTCAACGCCCATTGAAAGAGATCGAAGTCGGTGAAATTGGAGCACAATTTCGGATTTTCGATTTTTGTGGCTTTGAATTTGTGGGCTATAGTTCAGGTGATTTTCAATAAAATTGAATTTTCTACCAAATGTGCAGAAATATTCGAGCGATCTAAATGACCGTTGGCATGACGATTAACGGTATCAACGCCCATTGAAAGAGATCGAAATCGGAGAAATTGGAGCACATTTGCGGATTTTCGATTTTTGTGGCTCTGAATTTGTGGGCTATAGTTCAGGTGATTTTCAATAAAATTGCATTTTGTACGAAATGTGCAGAAATATTCGAGCGATCCAAATGACCGTTGCATGACGATTAACGGTCTCAACGCCCATGAAAGAGATCGAAATCGGAGAAATTGGAGCACAATTGCGGATTTTCGATTTTTGTTGCTCTGAATTTGTGGGCTATAGTTCAGGTGATTTCAATAAAATTGAATTTTCTACGAATTGTGTAGAAATATTTGAGCGATCCAAATGACCGTTGGCATGAAGATTAACGGTCTCAACGCCCATGAAGAGATCGAAATCGGAGAAATTGGAGCACAATTGCGGATTTTCGATTTTTGTTGCTCTGAATTTGTGGGCTATAGTTCAGGTGATTTTCAATAAAATGGAATTTTCTACGAAATGTGCAGAAATATTCGAGCGGTCCAAATGACCGTTGGCATGAAGATTAACAGTCTCAACGCCCATTGAAAGAGATCGAAATCGGTGAAATTGGAGCACAATTTCGGATTTTCGATTTTTGTAGCTCTGAATTTGTGGGCTATAGTTCAGATGATTTTCAATAAAATTGAATTTTCTACGAAATGTGCAGAAATATTCGAGCGATCCAAATGACAGTTGGCATGACGATTAACGGTCTCACGCCCATTGAAAGAGATCGAAATCGATGAAATTGGAGAACAATTGCGGATTTCGATTTTTGTGGCTCTGAATTTGTGGGCTATAGTTCAGGTGATTTTCAATAAAATTGCATTTTGTACGAAATGTGCAGAAATATTTGAGCGATCCAAATGACCGTTGGCATGACGATAAACGACCTCAACACCCATTGAAAGAGATCGAAATTGGTGAAATTGGAGCACAATTGCGGATTTTCGATTTTTGTGGCTCTGAATTTGTGGGCTATAGTTCAGGTGATTTTCAATAAAATTGAATTTTCTACGAAATGTGCAGAAATATTCGAGCGATCCAAATAACCGTTGGCATGACGATTAACGGTATCAACGCCCATTGAAAGAGATCGAAATCGGAGAAATTGGAGCACAACTGCGGATTTTCGATTTTTGTGGCTTTGAATTTGTGGGCTATAGTTCAGGTGATTTTCAATAAAATTGAATTTTCTACCAAATGTGCAGAAATATTCGAGCGATCTAAATGACCGTTGGCATGACGATTAACGGTATCAACGCCCATTGAAAGAGATCGAAGTCGGTGAAATTGGAGCACAATTGCGGATTTTCGATTTTTGTTGCTCTGAATTTGTGGGCTATAGTTCAGGTGATTTTCAAATAAAATTGAATTTTCTACGAATTGTGTAGAAATATTTGAGCGATCCAAATGACCGTTGGCATGAAGATTAACGGTCTCAACGCCCATGAAGAGATCGAAATCGGAGAAATTGGGGCACAATTGCGGATTTTCGATTTTTGTTGCTCTGAATTTGTGGGCTATAGTTCAGGTGATTTTCAATAAAATTGAATTTCTACGAAATGTGCAGAATATTCGAGCGATCCAAATAACCGTTGGCATGACGATTAACGGTATCAACGCCCATTGAAAGAGATCGAAATCGGAGAAATTGGAGCACAATTGCGGATTTTCGATTTTTGTGGCTCTGAATTTGTGGGCTATAGTTCAGGTGATTTTCAATAAAATTGCATTTTGTACGAAATGTGCAGAAATATTCGAGCGATCCAAATGACCGTTGGCATGACGATTAACGGTCTCAACGCCCATTGAAAGAGATCGAAGTCGGTGAAATTGGAGCACAATTTCGGATTTTCGATTTTTGTGCTTTTGAATTTGTGGCTATAGTTCAGGTGATTTTCAATAAAATTGAATTTTCTACCAAATGTGCAGAAATATTCGAGCGATCTAATGACCGTTGGCATGACGATTAACGGTATCAACGCCCATTGAAAGAGATCGAAATCGGTGAAATTGGAGCACATTTGCGATTTTCGATTTTTGTGGCTCTGAATTTGTGGGCTATAGTTCAGGTGATTTTCAATAAAATTGCATTTTGTACGAAATGTGCAGAAATATTCGAGCGATCCAAATGACCGTTGGCATGACGATTAACGGTCTCAACGCCCATTGAAAGAGATCGAAATCGGAGAAATTGGAGCACAATTGCGGATTTTCGATTTTTGTTGCTCTGATTTGTGGGCTATAGTTCAGGTGATTTTCAATAAAATTGAATTTTCTACGAATTGTGTAGAAATATTTGAGCGATCCAAATGACCGTTGGCATGAAGATTAACGGTCTCAACGCCCATGAAGAGATCGAAATCGGAGAAATTGGAGCACAATTGCGGATTTTCGATTTTTGTTGCTCTGAATTTGTGGGCTATAGTTCAGGTGATTTTCAATAAAATGGAATTTTCTACGAAATGTGCAGAAATATTCGAGCGATCCAAATGACAGTTGGCATGACGATTAACGGTCTCAACGCCCATTGAAAGAGATCGAAATCGATGAAATTGGAGAACAATGCGGATTTTCGATTTTTGTGGCTCTGAATTTGTGGGCTATAGTTCAGGTGATTTTCAATAAAATTGCATTTTGTACGAAATGTGCAGAAATATTTGAGCGATCCAAATGACCGTTGGCATGACGATAAACGACCTCAACACCCATTGAAAGAGATCGAAATTGGTGAAATTGGAGCACAATTGCGGATTTTCGATTTTTGTGGCTCTGAATTTGTGGGCTATAGTTCAGGTGATTTTCAATAAATTGAATTTTCTACGAAATGTGCAGAAATATTCGAGCGATCCAAATAACCGTTGGCATGACGATTAACGGTATCAACGCCCATTGAAAGAGATCGAAATCGGAGAAATTGGAGCACAACTGCGGATTTTCGATTTTTGTGGCTCTGAATTTGTGGGCTATAGTTCAGGTGATTTTCAATAAAATTGCATTTTGTACGAAATGTGCAGAAATATTCGAGCGATCCAAATGACCGTTGGCATGACGATTAACGGTCTCAACGCCCATTGAAAGAGATCGAAATCGGAGAAATTGGAGCACAATTGCGGATTTTCGATTTTTGTTGCTCTGAATTTGTGGGCTATAGTTCAGGTGATTTTGAATAAAATGGAATTTTCTACGAAATGTGCAGAAAATATTCGAGCGGTCCAAATGACCGTTGGCATGAAGATTAACAGTCTCAACGCCCATTGAAAGAGATCGAAATCGGTGAAATTGGAGCACAATTGCGGAATTTCGATTTTTGTTGCTCTTGAATTTGTGGGCTATAGTTCAGGTGATTTTCAATAAAATTGCATTTTGTACGAAATGTGCAGAAATATTCGATCGATCCAAATGACCGTTGGCATGACGATTAACGGTCTCAACGCCCATTGAAAGAGATCGAAATCGGAGAAATTGGAGCACAATTGCGGATTTTCGATTTTTGTTGCTCTGAATTTGTGGGCTATAGTTCAGGTGATTTTCAATAAAATTGAATTTTCTACGAATTGTGTAGAAATATTTGAGCGATCCAAATGGACCGTTGGCATGAAGATTAACGGTCTCAACGCCCATGAAGAGATCGAAATCGGAGAAATTGGAGCACAATTGCGGATTTTCGATTTTTGTTGCTCTGAATTTGTGGGCTATAGTTCAGGTGATTTTCAATAAAATGGAATTTTCTACGAAATGTGCAGAAATATTCGAGCGGTCCAAATGACCGTTGGCATGAAGATTAACAGTCTCAACGCCCATTGAAAGAGATCGAAATCGGTGAAATTGGAGCACAATTTCGGATTTTCGATTTTTGTAGCTCTGAATTTGTGGGCTATAGTTCAGATGATTTTCAATAAAATTGAATTTTCTACGAAATGTGCAGAAATATTCGAGCGATCCAAATGACAGTTGGCATGACGATTAACGGTCTCAACGCCCATTGAAGAGATCGAAATCGATGAAATTGGAGAACAATTGCGGATTTTCGATTTTTGTGGCTCTGAATTTGTGGGCTATAGTTCAGGTGATTTTCAATAAATTGCATTTTGTACGAAATGTGCAGAAATATTTGAGCGATCCAAATGACCGTTGGCATGACGATAATCAACGACCATTGAAAGAGATCGAATTGGTGAATTGGAGCACAATTGAGGATTTTGTGCTCGATTTTGTGGATTTGATTTTAGTGGATTCTAATTTGTGGGTATTTTCAGGTATTTGCAGAAATTGAATTTCTACGAATGTGCAGAAATGAGGATCAAAGTTGGCATGACGATCAAATAACGTTGCATGACGATAACGATCAACGCATGAAAGAGATCGAAATCGGAGAAATTGGAGCACAACTGCGGATTTTCGATTTTTGTGGCTCTGAATTTTGTGGGCTAGTTCAGGTGATTTTCAATAAATTGCATTTTGTACGAAATGTGCAGAATTATGTGCGATCTATTTCGGGCATGACGATTCGGATTAGCCTGAGTAACGGTCTAACGCCATTGAAAGGAGATCGAAGTCGTTGAACTTGGAGACATTTGTGATTTTCGATTTTGTGGCTTTGAATTTGCTGGCTATTGTTCAGGTGATTTTCAATAAATTGAATTTCTACCAAATGTGCAGAAATATTCGAGCGATCTAAATGACCGTTGGCATGACGATTACGGTGGTTATCAACGCCCATTGAAAGAGATCGAAATCGGAGAAATTGGAGCACATTTGCGGATTTTCGATTTTTGTGGCTCTGAATTTGTGGGCTATAGTTCAGGTGATTTTCAATAAAATTGCATTTTGTACGAAATGTGCAGAAATATTCGAGCGATCCAAATGACCGTTGGCATGACGATTAACGGTCTCAACGCCCATTGAAAGAGATCGAAATCGGAGAAATTGGAGCACAATTGCGGATTTCGATTTTTGTTGCTCTGAATTTGTGGGCTATAGTTCAGGTGATTTTCAATAAAATTGAATTTTCTACGATTTGTGTAGAAATATTTGAGCGATCCAAATGACCGTTGGCATGAAGATTAACGTCTCAACGCCCATGAAGAGATCGAAATCGGAGAAATTGGAGCACAATTGCGGATTTTCGATTTTTGTTGCTCTGAATTTGTGGGCTATAGTTCAGGTGATTTTCAATAAAATGGAATTTTCTACGAAATGTGCAGAAATATTCGAGCGATCCAAATGACAGTTGGCATGACGATTAACGGTCTCAACGCCCATTGAAAGAGATCGAAATCGATGAAATTGGAGAACAATTGCGGATTTCGATTTTTGTGGCTCTGAATTTGTGGGCTATAGTTCAGGTGATTTTCAATAAAATTGCATTTTGTACGAAATGTGCAGAAATATTTGAGCGATCCAAATGACCGTTGGCATGACGATAAACGACCTCAACACCCATTGAAAGAGATCGAATTGGTGAAATTGGAGCACAATTGCGGATTTTCGATTTTTGTGGCTCTGAATTTGTGGGCTATAGTTCAGGTGATTTTCAATAAAATTGAATTTTCTACGAAATGTGCAGAAATATTCGAGCGATCCAAATAACCGTTGGCATGACGATTAACGGTATCAACGCCCATTGAAAGAGATCGAAATCGGAGAAATTGGAGCTACAACTGCGGATTTCGATTTTTGTGGCTCTGAATTTGTGGGCTATAGTTCAGGTGATTTTCAATAAAATTGCATTTTGTACGAAATGTGCAGAAATATTCGAGCGATCCAAATGACCGTTGCATGACGATTAACGGTCTCAACGCCCATTGAAAGAGATCGAAATCGGAGAAATTGGAGCACAATTGCGGATTTTCGATTTTTGTTGCTCTGAATTTGTGGGCTATAGTTCAGGTGATTTTGAATAAATAAAATGGAATTTTCTACGAAATGTGCAGAAATATTCGAGCGGTCCAAATGACCGTTGGCATGAAGATTAACAGTCTCAACGCCCATTGAAAGAGATCGAAATCGGTGAAATTGGAGCACAATTGCGGAATTTCGATTTTTGTTGCTCTGAATTTGTGGGCTATAGTTCAGGTGATTTTCAATAAAATTGCATTTTGTACGAAATGTGCAGAAATATTCGATCGATCCAAATGACCGTTGGCATGACGATTAACGGTCTCAACGCCCATTGAAAGAGATCGAAATCGGAGAAATTGGAGCACAATTGCGGATTTTCGATTTTTGTTGCTCTGAATTTGTGGGCTATAGTTCAGGTGATTTTCAATAAAATTGAATTTTCTACGAATTGTGTAGAAATATTTGAGCGATCCAAATGACCGTTGGCATGAAGATTAACGGTCTCAACGCCCATGAAGAGATCGAAATCGGAGAAATTGGAGCACAATTGCGGATTTTCGATTTTTGTTGCTCTGAATTTGTGGGCTATAGTTCAGGTGATTTTCAATAAAATGGAATTTTCTACGAAATGTGCAGAAATATTCGAGCGATCCAAATGACAGTTGGCATGACGATTAACGGTCTCAACGCCCATTGAAAGAGATCGAAATCGATGAAATTGGAGAACAATTGCGGATTTTCGATTTTTGTGGCTCTGAATTTGTGGGCTATAGTTCAGGTGATTTTCAATAAAATTGCATTTTGTACGAAATGTGCAGAAATATTTGAGCGATCCAAATGACCGTTGGCATGACGATAAACGACCTCAACACCCATTGAAAGAGATCGAAATTGGTGAAATTGGAGCACAATTGCGGATTTTCGATTTTTGTGGCTCTGAATTTGTGGGCTATAGTTCAGGTGATTTTCAATAAAATTGAATTTTCTACGAAATGTGCAGAAATATTCGAGCGATCCAAATAACCGTTGGCATGACGATTAACGGTATCAACGCCCATTGAAAGAGATCGAAATCGGAGAAATTGGAGCACAACTGCGGATTTTCGATTTTTGTGGCTCTGAATTTGTGGGCTATAGTTCAGGTGATTTTCAATAAAATTGCATTTTGTACGAAATGTGCAGAAATATTCGAGCGATCCAAATGACCGTTGGCATGACGATTAACGGTCTCAACGCCCATTGAAAGAGATCGAAATCGGAGAAATTGGAGCACAATTGCGGATTTTCGATTTTTGTTGCTCTGAATTTGTGGGCTATAGTTCAGGTGATTTTGAATAAAATGGAATTTTCTACGAAATGTGCAGAAATATTCGAGCGGTCCAAATGACCGTTGGCATGAAGATTAACAGTCTCAACGCCCATTGAAAGAGATCGAAATCGGTGAAATTGGAGCACAATTGCGGAATTTCGATTTTTGTTGCTCTGAATTTGTGGGCTATAGTTCAGGTGATTTTCAATAAAATTGCATTTTGTACGAAATGTGCAGAAATATTCGATCGATCCAAATGACCGTTGGCATGACGATTAACGGTATCAACGCCCATTGAAAGAGATCGAAATCGGAGAAATTGGAGCACAATTGCGGATTTTCGATTTTTGTTGCTCTGAATTTGTGGGCTATAGTTCAGGTGATTTTCAATAAAATTGAATTTTCTACGAATTGTGTAGAAATATTTGAGCGATCCAAATGACCGTTGGCATGAAGATTAACGGTCTCAACGCCCATGAAGAGATCGAAATCGGAGAAATTGGAGCACAATTGCGGATTTTCGATATTTGTGGTTCTGAATTTGTGGGCTATAGTTCAGATGATTTTCAATAAAATTGAATTTTGTATGAAATGTGCAGAAATATTCGAGCGGTCCAAATGACCGTTGGCATGAAGATTAACAGTCTCAACGCCCATTGAAAGAGATCGAAATCGGTGAAATTGGAGCACAATTGCGGAATTTCGATTTTTGCGGCTCTGAATTTGTGGGCTATAGTTCAGGTGATTTTCAATAAAATTGAATTTTGTAAGAAATGTGCAGAAATATTTGGGCGATCCAAATGACCGTGGGCATGACGATTAACGGTCTCAACGCCCATTGGAAGAGATCGAAATCGGAGAAATTGGAGCACAATTGCGGATTTTCGATTTTTGCGGCTCTGAATTTGTGGGCTATAGTTCAGATGATTTTCATTAAAATGGAATTTTCTACGAAATGTGCAAAAATATTTGAGCGATCCAAATGGCCGTTGGCACGACGACTAACGGTCTCAACGCCATTGAAAGAGATCGAAATCGGTGAAATTGGAGCACAATTGCGGATTTTCGAATTTGTTGCTCTGAATTTGTGGGCTATAGTTCAGGTGATTTTCAATAAAATTGAATTTTCTACGAATTGTGTAGAAATATTTGAGCGATCCAAATGACCGTTGGCATGAAGATTAACGGTCTCAACGCCCATTGGAAGAGATCGAAATCGGAGAAATTGGAGCACAATTGCGGATTTTCGATTTTTGTTGCTCTGAATTTGTGGGCTATAGTTCAGGTGATTTTCAATATAATGGAATTTTCTACGAAATGTGCAGAAATATTCGAGCGGTCCAAATGACCGTTGGCATGAAGATTAACAGTCTCAACGCCCATTGAAAGAGATCGAAATCGGTGAAATTGGAGCACAATTGCGGAATTTCGATTTTTGTTGCTCTGAATTTGTGAGCTATAGTTCAGGTGATTTTCAATAAAATTGAATTTTGTAAGAAATGTGCAGAAATATTTGAGCGATCCAAATGACCGTGGGCATGACGATTAACGGTCTCAACGCCCATTGGAAGAGATCGAAATCGGAGAAATTGGAGCACAATTGCGGATTTTCGATTTTTGTGGCTCTGAATTTGTCGGCTATAGTTCAGGTGATTTTCAATAAAATGGAATTTTCTACGAAATGTGCAGAAATATTCGAGCGATCCAAATGACAGTTGGCATGACGATTAACGGTCTCAACGCCCATTGAAAGAGATCGAAATCGATGAAATTGGAGAAAAATTGCGGATTTTCGATTTTTGTGGCTCTGAATTTGTGGGCTATAGTTCAGGTGATTTTCAATAAAATTGCATTTTGTACGAAATGTGCAGAAATATTCGATCGATCCAAATGACCGTTGGCATGACGATTAACGGTCTCAACGCCCATTGAAAGAGATCGAAATCGGAGAAATTGGAGCACAATTGCGGATTTTCGATTTTTGTTGCTCTGAATTTGTGGGCTATAGTTCAGGTGATTTTCAATAAAATTGAATTTTCTACGAAATGTGCAGAAATATTCGAGCGATCCAAATAACCGTTGGCATGACGATTAACGGTATCAACGCCCATTGAAAGAGATCGAAATCGGAGAAATTGGAGCACAACTGCGGATTTTCGATTTTTGTGGCTCTGAATTTGTGGGCTATAGTTCAGGTGATTTTCAATAAAATGGAATTTTCTACGAAATGTGCAGAAATATTCGAGCGGTCCAAATGACCGTTGGCATGAAGATTAACAGTCTCAACGCCCATTGAAAGAGATCGAAATCGGTGAAATTGGAGCACAATTGCGGAATTTCGATTTTTGTTGCTCTGAATTTGTGAGCTATAGTTCAGGTGATTTTCAATAAAATTGAATTTTGTAAGAAATGTGCAGAAATATTTGAGCGATCCAAATGACCGTGGGCATGACGATTAACGGTCTCAACGCCCATTGGAAGAGATCGAAATCGGAGAAATTGGAGCACAATTGCGGAATTTCGATTTTTGCGGCTCTGAATTTGTGGGCTATAGTTCAGGTGATTTTCAATAAAATTGAATTTTGTACGAAATGTGCAGAAATATTTGAGCGATCCAAATGACCGTTGGCATGACGATAAACGACCTCAACACCCATTGAAAGAGATCGAAATTGGTGAAATTGGAGCACAATTGCGGATTTTCGATTTTTGTGGCTCTGAATTTGTGGGCTATAGTTCAGGTGATTTTCAATAAAATTGAATTTTCTACGAAATGTGCAGAAATATTCGAGCGATCCAAATGACAGTTGGCATGACGATTAACGGTCTCAACGCCCATTGAAAGAGATCGAAATCGATGAAATTGGAGAAAAATTGCGGATTTTCGATTTTTGTGGCTCTGAATTTGTGGGCTATAGTTCAGGTGATTTTCAATAAAATTGCATTTTGTACGAAATGTGCAGAAATATTCGATCGATCCAAATGACCGTTGGCATGACGATTAACGGTCTCAACGCCCATTGAAAGAGATCGAAATCGGAGAAATTGGAGCACAATTGCGGATTTTCGATTTTTGTTGCTCTGAATTTGTGGGCTATAGTTCAGGTGATTTTCAATAAAATTGAATTTTCTACGAAATGTGCAGAAATATTCGAGCGATCCAAATAACCGTTGGCATGACGATTAACGGTATCAACGCCCATTGAAAGAGATCGAAATCGGAGAAATTGGAGCACAACTGCGGATTTTCGATTTTTGCGGCTCTGAATTTGTGGGCTATAGTTCAGATGATTTTCATTAAAATGGAATTTTCTACCAAATGTGCAGAAATATTCGAGCGATCTAAATGACCGTTGGCATGACGATTAACGGTATCAACGCCCATTGAAAGAGATCGAAATCGGAGAAATTGGAGCACAATTGCGGATTTTCGATTTTTGTGGCTCTGAATTTGTGGGCTATAGTTCAGGTGATTTTCAATAAAATTGCATTTTGTAAGAAATGTGCAGAAATATTTGAGCGATCCAAATGACCGTGGGCATGACGATTAACGGTCTCAACGCCCATTGGAAGAGATCGAAATCGGAGAAATTGGAGCACAATTGCGGATTTTCGATTTTTGCGGCTCTGAATTTGTGGGCTATAGTTCAGATGATTTTCATTAAAATGGAATTTTCTACGAAATGTGCAAAAATATTTGAGCGGTCCAAATGGCCGTTGGCACGACGACTAACGGTCTCAACGCCCATTGAAAGAGATCGAAATCGGTGAAATTGGAGCACAATTGCGGATTTTCGATTTTTGTGGCTCTAAATTTGTGGGCTATAGTTCAGGTGATTTTCAATAAAATTGAATTTTCTACGAAATGTGCAGAAATATTTGAGCGATCCAAATGACCGTTGGCATGACGATTAACGGTCTCAACGCCCATTGGAAGAGATCGAAATCGGATAAATTGGAGCACAATTTCGGATTTTCGATTTTTGTGGCTCTGAATTTGTGGGCTATAGTTCAGGTGATTTTCAATAAAATTGAATTTTGTACGAAATGTGCAAAAATATTTGAGCGATCCAAATGACCGTTGGCATGACGATTAACGGTCTCAACGCCCATTGGAAGAGATCGAAATCGGAGAAATTGGAGCACAATTGCGGATTTTCGATTTTTGTGGCTCTGAATTTGTCGGCTATAGTTCAGGTGATTTTCAATAAAATTGAATTTTCTACGAAATGTGCAGAAATATTTGAGCGATCCAAATGACCGTTAACATGATGATTAATGGTCTCAACGCCCATTGAAAGAGATCGAAATCGGAGAAATTGGAGCTCAATTGCGGATTTTCGATTTTTGTGGCTCTGAATTTGTCGGCTATAGTTCAGGTGATTTTCAATTAAAGTTGAATTTTGTACGAAATGTGCAGAAACATTTGAGTGATCCAAATGACCGTTGGCATGACGATTAACGGTCTCAACGCCCATTGGAAGAGATCGAAATCGGAGAAATTGGAGCACAATTGCGGATTTTCGATATTTGTGGTTCTGAATTTGTGGGCTATAGTTCAGATGATTTTCAATAAAATTGAATTTTGTATGAAATGTGCAGAAATATTTGAGCGGTCCAAATGACCGTGGGCATGACGATTAACGGTCTCAACGCTCATTGGAAGAGATCGAAATCGGAGAATTTGGAGCACAATTGCGGATTTTCGATTTTTGTTGCTCTGAATTTGTGGGCTATAGTTCAGGTGATTTTCAATAAAATTGAATTTTGTACGAAATGTGCAGAAATATTTGAGCGGTCCAAATGACCGTTAACATGATGATTAATGGTCTCAACGCCCATTGAAAGAGATCGAAATCGGAGAAATTGGAGCACAATTGCGAATTTTCGATTTTTGTTGCTCTGAATTTGTGGGCTATAGTTCAGGTGATTTTCAATAAAATTGAATTTTCTAACGAATTGTGTAGAAATATTTGAGCGATCCAAATGACCGTTGGCATGAAGATTAACGGTCTCAACGCCCATTGGAAGAGATCGAAATCGGAGAAATTGGAGCACAATTGCGGATTTTCGATTTTTGTTGCTCTGAATTTGTGGGCTATAGTTCAGGTGATTTTCAATAAAATGGAATTTTCTACGAAATGTGCAGAAATATTCGAGCGGTCCAAATGACCGTTGGCATGAAGATTAACAGTCTCAACGCCCATTGAAAGAGATCGAAATCGGAGAAATTGGAGCACAATTGCGGATTTTCGATTTTTGTGGCTCTGAATTTGTGGGCTATAGTTCAGGTGATTTTCAATAAAATTGAATTTTGTAAGAAATGTGCAGAAATATTTGAGCGATCCAAATGACCGTGGGCATGACGATTAACGGTCTCAACGCCCATTGGAAGAGATCGAAATCGGAGAAATTGGAGCACAATTGCGGATTTTCGATTTTTGCGGCTCTGAATTTGTGGGCTATAGTTCAGATGATTTTCATTAAAATGGAATTTTCTACGAAATGTGCAAAAATATTTGAGCGATCCAAATGGCCGTTGGCACGACGACTAACGGTCTCAACGCCCATTGAAAGAGATCGAAATCGGTGAAATTGGAGCACAATTGCGGATTTTCGATTTTTGTGGCTCTGAATTTGTGGGCTATAGTTCAGGTGATTTTCAATAAAATTAACTTTTCTACGAAATATTTAGAAATATTCGAGCGATCCAAATGACCATTGGCATGCAGATTAGCGGTCTCAACGCCCAATGAAAGAGATCGAAATCGGTGAAAATGGAGCACAATTTCGGATTTTCTATTTTTGTGGCTCTGAATTTGTGGGCTATAGTTCAGGTGATTTTCAATAAAATTGAATTTTCTACGAAATGTGCAGAAATATTTGAGCGATCCAAATGACCGTTGACATGACGATTAACGGTCTCAACGCCCATTGGAAGAGATCAAAATCGGATAAATTGGAGCACAATTTCGGATTTTCGATTTTTGTGGCTCTGAATTTGTGGGCTATAGTTCAGGTGATTTTCAATAAAATTGAATTTTGTACGAAATGTGCAAAAATATTTGAGCGATCCAAATGACCGTTGGCATGACGATTAACGGTCTCAACGCTCATTGGAAGAGATCGAAATCGGAGAATTTGGAGCACAATTGCGGATTTTCGATTTTTGTTGCTCTGAATTTGTGGGCTATAGTTCAGGTGATTTTCAATAAAATTGAATTTTGTACGAAATGTGCAGAAATATTTGAGCGATCCAAATGACCGTTGGCATGACGATTAACGGTCTCAACGCCCATTGGAAGAGATCGAAATCGGAGAAATTGGAGCACAATTGCGGATTTTCGATTTTTGTGGCTCTGAATTTGTCGGCTATAGTTCAGATGATTTTCAATAAAATTGAATTTTGTACGAAATGTGCAGAAATATTTGAGCGATCCAAATGACCGTTAAAATGATGATTAATGGTCTCAACGCCCATTGAAAGAGATCGAAATCGGAGAAATTGGAGCACAATTGCGGATTTTCGATTTTTGTGGCTCTGAATTTGTCGGCTATAGTTCAGGTGATTTTCAATAAAATTGAATTTTGTACGAAATGTGCAGAAACATTTGAGTGATCCAAATGACCGTTGGCATGACGATTAACAGTCTCAACGCCCATTGGAAGAGATCGAAATCGGAGAAATTGGAGCACAATTGCGGATTTTCGATTTTGGTTTGCTCTGAATTTGTGGGCAATAGTTCAGGTGATTTTCAATAAAATTGAATTTTGTAAGAAATATGCAGAAATATTCGAGCGATCCAAATGGTCGTTGGCATGACGATTAACGGTCTCAACGCCCATTGAAATAGATCGAAATCGGTGAAATTGGAGCACTATTGCGGATTTTCGATTTTTGTGGCTCTGAATTTGTGGGCTATAGTTCAGATGATTTTCATTAAATTGAATTTTCTACGAAATGTGCAGAAATATTCGAGCGGTCCAAATGACCGTTGGCATGAAGATTAACGGTCTCAACGCCCATTGAAAAAGATCGAAATCGGTGAAATTGGAGCACAATTGCGGATTTTCGATTTTTGTGGCTCTGAATTTATGGGCTATAGTTCAGGTGATTTTTAATAAAATTGAATTTTATACGAAATGTGCAGAAATATTTGAGCGATCCAAATGACCGTTGGCATGACGATTAACGGTCTCAACGCCCATTGAAAGGGATAGAAATCGGAGAAATTGGAGCACAATTGCGGATTTTCGATTTTTGTGGCTCTGAATTTGTGGGCTATAGTTCAGGTGATTTTCAATAAAATTGAATTTTGTACGAAATGTGCAGAAATATTCGAGCGATCCAAATGGCCGTTGCATGACGATTAACGGTCTCAACGCCCATTGAAAGAGATCGAAATCGGAGAAATTGGAGCACAATTGCGGATTTTCGATTTTTGTGGCTCTGAATTTGTGGGCTATAGTTCAGGTGATTTTCAATAAAATTGAATTTTCTACGAAATGTGCAGAAATATTCGAGCGATCAAAAAGACCGTTGGCATGACGATTAACGGTCTCAACGCCCATTGAAAGAGATCGAAATCGGAGAAATTGGAGCACAATTGCGGATTTTCGATTTTTGTGGCTCTGAATTTGTGGTTCAGGTGATTTTCAATAAAATTGAATTTTCTACGAAATGTGCAGAAATATTCGAGCGATCCAAATGGCCGTTGCATGACGATTAACGGTCTCAACGCCCATTGAAAGAGATCGAAATCGGAGAAATTGGAGCACAATTGCGGATTTTCGATTTTTGTTGCTCTGAATTTGTGGGCTATAGTTCAGGTGATTTTCAATAAAATGGAATTTTCTACGAAATGTGCAGAAATATTTGAGCGATCCAAATGACCGTGGGCATGACGATTAACGGTCTCAACGCCCATTGGAAGAGATCGAAATCGGAGAAATTGGAGCACAATTGCGGATTTTCGATTTTTGCGGCTCTGAATTTGTGTTCTATAGTTCAGATGATTTTCATTAAAAATGGAATTTTCTACGAAATGTGCAAAAATATTTGAGCGATCCAAATGGCCGTTGGCACGACGACTAACGGTCTCAACGCCCATTGAAAGAGATCGAAATCGGTGAAATTGGAGCACAATTGCGGATTTTCGATTTTTGTGGCTCTGAATTTGTGGGCTATAGTTCAGGTGATTTTCAATAAAATTAACTTTTCTACGAAATATTTAGAAATATTCGAGCGATCCAAATGACCATTGGCATGCAGATTAGCGGTCTCAACGCCCAATGAAAGAGATCGAAATCGGTGAAAATGGAGCACAATTTCGGATTTTCTATTTTTGTGGCTCTGAATTTGTGGGCTATAGTTCAGGTGATTTTCAATAAAATTGAATTTTCTACGAAATGTGCAGAAATATTTGAGCGATCCAAATGACCGTTGACATGACGATTAACGGTCTCAACGCCCATTGGAAGAGATCAAAATCGGATAAATTGGAGCACAATTTCGGATTTTCGATTTTTGTGGCTCTGAATTTGTGGGCTATAGTTCAGGTGATTTTCAATAAAATTGAATTTTGTACGAAATGTGCAAAAATATTTGAGCGATCCAAATGACCGTTGGCATGACGATTAACGGTCTCAACGCTCATTGGAAGAGATCGAAATCGGAGAATTTGGAGCACAATTGCGGATTTCGATTTTGTTGCTCTGAATTTTGTGGGCTATAGTTCAGGTGATTTTCAATAAAATTGAATTTTGTACGAAATGTGCAGAAATATTTGAGCGATCCAAATGACCGTTGGCATGACGATTAACGGTCTCAACGCCCATTGGAAGAGATCGAAATCGGAGAAATTGGAGCACAATTGCGGATTTTCGATTTTTGTGGCTCTGAATTTGTGGGCTATAGTTCAGGTGATTTTCAATAAAATTGAATTTTGTACGAAATGTGCAGAAATATTCGAGCGATCCAAATGGTCGTTGGCATGACGATTAACGGTCTCAACGCCCATTGAAATAGATCGAAATCGGTGAAATTGGAGCACTATTGCGGATTTTCGATTTTTGTGGCTCTGAATTTGTGGGCTATAGTTCAGGTGATTTTTAATAAAATTGAATTTTATACGAAATGTTGCAGAAATATTTGAGCGATCCAAATGACCGTTGGCATGACGATTAACGGTCTCAACGCCCATTGAAAAAGATCGAAATCGGTGAAATTGGAGCACAATTGCGGATTTTCGATTTTTGTGGCTCTGAATTTGTGGGCTATAGTTCAGGTGATTTTCAATAAAATTGAATTTTGTACGAAATGTGCAGAAATATTCGAGCGATCCAAATGGCCGTTGCATGACGATTAACGGTCTCAACGCCCATTGAAAGAGATCGAAATCGGAGAAATTGGAGCACAATTGCGGATTTTCGATTTTTGTGGCTCTGAATTTGTGGGCTATAGTTCAGGTGATTTTCAATAAAATTGAATTTTCTACGAAATGTGCACAAATATTCGAGCGATCCAAATGGCCGTTGCATGACGATTAACGGTCTCAACGCCCATTGAAAGAGATCGAAATCGGAGAAATTGGAGCACAATTGCGGATTTTCGATTTTTGTGGCTCTGAATTTGTGGGCTATAGTTCAGGTGATTTTCAATAAAATTGAATTTTCTACGAAATGTGCAGAAATATTTGAGCGATCCAAATGGCCGTTGGCATGACGATTAACGGTCTCAACGCCCATTGAACGAGATCGATATCGGAGAAATTGGAGCACAATTGCGGATTTTCGATTTTTGTGGCTCTGAATTTGTGGGCTATAGTTCAGGTGATTTTAAATAAAATTGAATTTTCTACGAAATGTGTAGAAATATTTGAGTGATCCAAACGACTATTGGCATGCAGATAAGCGGTCTCAACGCCCATTGAAAGAGATCGAAATCGGTGAAATTGGAGCACAATTGCGGATTTTCTATTTTTGTGGCTCTGAATTTGTGGGCTATAGTTCAGATGATTTTCAATAAAATTGAATTTTGTAAGAAATGTGCAGAAATATTTGAGTGATCCAAACGACCATTGGCATGCAGATAAGCGGTCTCAACGCCCATTGAAAGAGATCGAAATCGGTGAAATTGGAGCACAATTGCGGATTTTCTATTTTTGTGGCTCTGAATTTGTGGGCTATAGTTCAGATGATTTTCATTAAAATGGAATTTTCTACGAAATGTGTAGAAATATTTGAGCGATCCAAATGGCCGTTGGCACGACGATTAACGGTCTCAACGCGCATTGAAACAGATCGAAATCGGTGAAATTGGAGCACAATTTCGGAATTTCGATTTTTGTGGCTCTGAATTTGTGGGCTATAGTTCAGATGATTTTCAATAAAAATGAATTTTCTACGAAATGTGCAGAAATATTCGAGCGATCAAAAAGACCGTTGGCATGACGATTAACGGTCTCAACGCCCATTGAAAGAGATCGAAATCGGAGAAATTGGAGCACAATTGCGGATTTTCGATTTTTGTGGCTCTGAATTTGTGGGCTATAGTTCAGGTGATTTTCAATAAAATTGAATTTTCTACGAAATGTGCAAAAATATTTGAGCGATCCAAATGGCTGTTGGCATGACGATTAACGGTCTCAACGCCCACGGCCCATTGAACGAGATCGATGTCGGAGAAATTGGAGCACAATTGCGGATTTTCGATTTTTGTGGCTCTGAATTTGTGGGCTATAGTTCAGGTGATTTTCAATAAAAATGAATTTTCTACGAAATGTGCAGAAATATTTGAGTGATCCAAATGACCATTGGCATGCAGATAAGCGGTCTCAACGCCCATTGAAAGAGATCGAAATCGGTGAAATTGGAGCACAATTGCGGATTTTCTATTTTTGTGGCTCTGAATTTGTGGGCTATAGTTCAGATGATTTTCAATAAAATTTAATTTTGTAAGAAATGTGCAGAAATATTTGAGCGATCCAAATGACCGTTGGCATGACGATTAACGGTCTCAACGCCCAGCACAATTGCGAATTTTCGATTTTTGTGGCTCTGAATTTGTGGGCTATAGTTCAGATGATTTTCATTAAAATGGAATTTTCTACGAAATGTGTAGAAATATTTGAGCGATCCAAATGGCCGTTGGCACGACGATTAACGGTCTCAACGCGCATTGAAAGAGATCGAAATCGTAGAAATTGGAGCACAATTTCGGAATTTCGATTTTTGTGGCTCTGAATTTGTGGGCTATAGTTCAGATGATTTTCAATAAAAATGAATTTTCTACGAAATGTGCAGAAATATTTGAGCGATCCAAATGGCCGTTGGCATGACGATTAACGGTCTCAACGCCCATTGAACGAGATCGATATCGGTGAAATTGGAGCACAATTGCGGATTTTCTATTTTTGTGGCTCTGAATTTGTGGGCTATAGTTCAGATGATTTTCAATAAAATTTAATTTTGTAAGAAATGTGCAGAAATATTTGAGCGATCCAAATGACCGTTGGCATGACGATTAACGGTCTCAACGCCCAGCACAATTGCGAATTTTCGATTTTTGTGGCTCTGAATTTGTGGGCTATAGTTCAGATGATTTTCATTAAAATGGAATTTTCTACGAAATGTGTAGAAATATTTGAGCGATCCAAATGGCCGTTGGCACGACGATTAACGGTCTCAACGCGCATTGAAAGAGATCGAAATCGTAGAAATTGGAGCACAATTTCGGAATTTCGATTTTTGTGGCTCTGAATTTGTGGGCTATAGTTCAGATGATTTTCAATAAAAATGAATTTTCTACGAAATGTGCAGAAATATTTGAGTGATCCAAACGACCATTGGCATGCAGATTAACGGTCTCAACGCCCATTGAAAGAGATCGAAATCGGTGAAATTGGAGCACAATTGCGGATTTTCTATTTTTGTGGCTCTGAATTTGTGGGCTATAGTTCAGATGATTTTCATTAAAATGGAATTTTCTACGAAATGTGTAGAAATATTTGAGCGATCCAAATGGCCGTTGGCACGACGATTAACGGTCTCAACGCCCATTGAAAGAGATCGAAATCGGTGAAATTAGAGCACAATTTCGGAATTTCGATTTTTGTGGCTCTGAATTTGTGGGCTATAGTTCAGATGATTTTCATTAAAATGGAATTTTCTACGAAATGTGCAGAAATATTCGAGCGATCAAAAAGACCGTTGGCATGACGATTAACGGTCTCAACGCCCATTGAAAGAGATCGAAATCGGAGAAATTGGAGCACAATTTCGGAATTTCGATTTTTGTGGCTCTGAATTTGTGGTTCAGGTGATTTTCAATAAAATTGAATTTTCTACGAAATGTGCAGAAATATTTGAGCGATCCAAATGACCGTTGGCATGAAGATTAACGGTCTCAACGCCCATTGGAAGAGATCGAAATCGGAGAAATTGGAGCACAATTGCGGATTTTCGATTTTTGTGGCTCTGAATTTGTGGGCTATAGTTCAGGTGATTTTCAATAAAATTGAATTTTGTAAGAAATGTGCAGAAATATTTGAGCGATCCAAATGACCGTTGGCATGACGATTAACGGTCTCAACGCCCATTGGAAGAGATCGAAATCGGAGAAATTGGAGCACAATTTCGGATTTTCGATTTTTGTGGCTCTGAATTTGTGGTTCAGGTGATTTTCAATAAAATTGAATTTTCTACGTAATATGCAGAAATATTCGAGCGGTCCAAATGACCGTTGGCATGAAGATTAACGGTCTCAACGCCCATTGAAAGAGATCGAAATCGGAGAAATTGGAGCACAATTGCGGATTTTCGATTTTTGTGGCTCTGAATTTGTGGGCTATAGTTCAGGTGATTTTCAATAAAATTGAATTTTCTACGAAATGTGCAGAAATATTCGAGCGATCCAAATGACCGTTGGCATGACGATTAACGGTCTCAACGCCCATTGAAAGAGATCGAAATCGGAGAAATTGGAGCACAATTGCAGATTTTCGATTTTTGTGATTGAAAGAGATCGAAATCGGAGAAATTGGAGCACAATTGCGGATTTTCGATTTTTGTGACTCTGAATTTGTGGGCTATAGTTCAGGTGATTTTCAATAAAATTGAATTTTGTACGAAATGTGCAGAAATATTTGAGCGATCCAAATGACCGTTGGCATGACGATTAACGGTCTCAACGCCCATTGAAAGAGATCGAAATAGGAGAAATTGGAGCACAATTGCGGATTTTCGATTTTTGTGGCTCTGAATTTGTGGGCTATAGTTCAGGTGATTTTCAATAAAATTGAATTTTCTACGAAATGTGCAGAAATATTTGAGCGATCCAAATGACCGTTGGCATGACGATTAACGGTCTCAACGCCAATTGGAAGAGATCGAAATCGGAGAAATTGGAGCACAATTGCGGATTTTATATTTTTGTGGCTCTGAATTTGTGGGCTATAGTTCAGGTGATTTTCAATAAAATGGAATTTTCTACGAAATGTGCAGAAATATTTGAACGATCCAAATGACCGTTGGCATGACGATTAACGGTCTCAACGCCCATTGGAAGAGATCGAAATCGGAGAAATTGGAGCACAATTGTGGATTTTATATTTTTGTGGCTCTGAATTTGTGGGCTATAGTTCAGGTGATTTTCAATAAAATTGAATTTTCTACGAAATGTGCAGAAATATTTGAGCGATCCAAATGACCGTTGGCATGACGATTAACGGTCTCAACGCCCATTGAAAGAGATCGAAATCGGAGAAATTGGAGCACAATTGCGGATTTTCGATTTTTGTGGCTCTGAATTTGTGGTTCAGGTGATTTTCAATAAAATTGAATTTTCTACGAAATGTGCAGAAATATTCGAGCGATCCAAATGGCCGTTGCATGACGATTAACGGTCTCAACGCCCATTGAAATAGATCGAAATCGGTGAAATTGGAGCACAATTGCGGATTTTCGATTTTTGTGGCTCTGAATTTGTGGGCTATAGTTCAGGTGATTTTCAATAAAATTGAATTTTGTACGAAATGTGCAGAAACATTTGAGCGATCCAAATGACCGTTGGCATGACGATTAACGGTCTCAACGCCCATTGAATGGGATCGAAATCGGAGAAATTGGAGCACAATTGCAATTTTTCGATTTTTGTGGCTCTGAATTTGTGGGCTATAGTTCAGGTGATTTTCAATAAAATGGAATTTTCTACGAAATGTGCAGAAATATTTGAGCGATCCAAATGGCCGTTGGCATGACGATTAACGGTCTCAACGCCCATTGAACGAGATCGATATCGGAGAAATTGGAGCACAATTGCGGATTTTCGATTTTTGTGGCTCTGAATTTGTGGGCTATAGTTCAGGTGATTTTAAATAAAATTGAATTTTCTACGAAATGTACAGAAATATTCGAGCGGTCCAAATGACCATTGGCATGTAGATAAGCGGTCTCAACGCCCATTGGAAGAGATCGAAATCGGTGAAATTGGAGCACAATTGCGGATTTTCTATTTTTGTGGCTCTGAATTTGTGGGCTATAGTTCCGGTGATTTTCAATAAAATTGACTTTTCTACGAAATATTTAGAAATATTCGAGCGATCCAAATGAACATTGGCATGCAGATTAGCGGTTTCAACGCCCATTGAAAGAGATCGAAATCGGTGAAATTGGAGCACAATTTCGGATTTTCTATTTTTGTGGCTCTGAATTTGTGGGCTATAGTTCAGGTGATTTTCAATAAAATTGAATTTTGTACGAAATTTGCAGAAACATTTGAGCGATCCAAATGACCGTTGGCATGACGATTAACGGTCTCAACGCCCATTGGAAGAGATCGAAATCGGAGAAATTGGAGCACAATTGCGGATTTTCGATTTTTGTGGCTCTGAATTTGTGGTTCAGGTGATTTTCAATAAAAGTGAATTTTCTACGAAATGTGCAGAAATATTTGAGCGATCCAAATGGATGTTGGCATGACGATTAACGGTCTCAACGCCCATTGAACGAGATCGATATCGGAGAAATTGGAGCACAATTGCGGATTTTCGATTTTTGTGGCTCTGAATTTGTGGGCTATAGTTCAGGTGATTTTCAATAAAATTGAATTTTCTACGAAATGTGCAGACATATTCGAGCGATCCAAATGACCGTTGGCATGACGATTAACGGTCTCAACGCCCATTGGAATAGATCGAAATCGGAGAAATTGGAGCACAATTGCGGATTTTCGATTTTTGTGGCTCTGAATTTGTGGGCTATAGTTCAGGTGATTTTCAATAAAATTGAATTTTCTACGAAATGTGCAGAAATATTTGAGTGATCCAAACGACAATTGGCATGCAGATAAGCGGTCTCAACGCCCATTGAAAGAGATCGAAATCGGTGAAATTGGAGCACAATTTCGGATTTTCGATTTTTGTGGCTCTGAATTTGTGGGCTATAGTTCAGATGATTTTCATTAAAATGGAATTTTCTACGAAATGTGCAGAAACATTCGAGCGATCTAAATGACCGTTCGCATGACGATTAACGGTCTCAACGCCCATTGAAAGAGATCGAAATCGAAGAAATTGGTGCACAACTGCGGATTTTCGATTTTTGTGGCTCTGAATTTGTGGGCTATAGTTCATGTGATTTTCAATAAAATTGAATTTTATACGAAATGTGCAAAAATATTCGAGCGATCCAAAAGACCGTGGGCATCACGATTAACGGTCTCAACGCCCATTGAAAGGGATCGAAATCGGAGAAATTGGAGCACAACTGCGGATTTTCGATTTTTGTGGCTCTGAATTTGTGGGCTATAGTTCAGGTGATTTTCAATAAAATTGAATTTTTTACGAATTGTGCAGAAATATTCGAGCGATCCAAATGACCGTTGGCATGACGATTAACGGTCTCAACGCCCATTGAAAGAGATCGAAATCGGTGAAATTGGAGCACAATTGCAGATTTTCGATTTTTGTGGCTCTGAATTTGTGGGCTATAGTTCATGTGATTTTCAATAAAAGTGAATTTTCTACGAAATGTGCAGAAATATTTGAGCGATCCGAAAGACCGTTGGCATGACGATTAACGGTCTCACTCAACGCCCATTGAAAGAGATCGAAATCGGAGAAATTGGAGCACAATTGCGGATTTTCGAATTTGTGGCTCTGAATTTGTGGGCTATATAGTTCAGGTGATTTTCAATAAAATTGAATTTTTTACGAAATGTGCAGAAATATTCGAGCGATCCAAATGACCGTTGGCATGACGATTAACGGTCTCAACGCCCATTGAAAGAGATCGAAATCGGTGAAATTGGAGCACAATTGCGGATTTTCGATTTTAGTGGCTCTGAATTTGTGGACTATTGTTCAGGTGATTTTCAATAAAATTGAATTTTGTACCAAATGTGCAGAAATATTCGAGCGATCCGAATGGCCGTTGGCATGACGATTAACGGTCTCAACGCCCACTGAAAGAGATCGAAATCGGTAAAATTGGAGCACAATTGCGGATTTTCGATTTTTCTGGCTCTGAATTTGTGGGCTATAGTTCAGGTGATTTTCAATAAAATTGAATTTTCTACGAAATGTGCAGACATTTTCGAGCGATCCAAATGACCGTTGGCATGACGATTAACGGCCTCAACGCCCATTGAAAAAGATCGAAATCGGAGAAATTGGAGCACAATTGCGGATTTTCGATTTTTGTGGCTCTGAATTTGTGGGCTATAGTTCAGGTGATTTTCAATAAAATTGAATTTTCTACGAAATGTGCAGAAATATTCGAGCGATCCAAATGACCGTTGGCATGACGATTAACGGTCTCAACGCCCACTGAAAGAGATCGAAATCTGAGAAATTGGTGCACAATTGCGGATTTTCGATTTTTGTGGCTCTGAATTTGTGGGCTGTATCATTGTTTAAATAGTTCATACACATTTCAGTCACAATCTCCACCATTGTTGTTATTATAATTTTTTGACATCCTGCGCAATATATTACCTTATTATGTGTACTGTACTTAATACCATCCGATTACTATACCACACTTTTAACCACTGCGCCACGTTGAAGTTAATAATAATTAATTATACATACTTAAGTTTTTAATTTTTTTTTTTTTAGAAATAGTTTTCTATTGAGGGAATAGAAGAATTATTAATGGATTAAACGTATGTATAAATAAGTTGTATGTAAATATCGTAATTTCGACCAGATGGAGGATCCTAAGACATCTTTGTCTAATACACTGTCCGATAAAGTCGAATAACTTACCGACATTTCCTATACTTACCAAAAATTGATTGTCCTTTCTTAAAAAATAGTGGTGGTCGCGACATCTCTGATCCGGGAACAAAAACGCTTTCCCCCAACTAAAACCGAATAAAACACGATCATTTTGTTTATTTTTTTCATCAAATTTCTATTTCATTATTATCTAAATTCATAATTTTTATAATTACATTGTAATAATTAGTAATAATAATAATAGTAATAATAATTATAATAAATTAATCTCATTTAATTATTTTTTTTTTTGTTTTACAAAATATAGAAATTATAATATAGTTAAATGTTAATATAATATTTAAGTAGTGTAGAGTAAATAACGAAAAAATGGCGTCTACAAATTAAATTTATAATTTTTTGTTTCTTAATTAATCTTTTTTTTTTTTTGTTTTAAACTACATACTAGTTAACAGAAGAAGACGAAATGGAAATAATTAATTAAAAATAATAAAATTAAAATATATAAATTTTAGTCCTATAAATATATTATATATAATTATATTTATTAATTGTTTTTATTTATTTTTTATTTACTTTAAAATTATTAAAATAATGCTTAGAGCAATTAATTTTTTTTAATTTTTTTTTTTACATATTTTGTTATTAAAAATAATAGTACGCAACCAAATATTATGTTCTTATAATTTAGTTTTTAATTATTTTTAAGAGTTTTCTTTAATTAATTTATTTATTAGTACTTATGCAATTAATTATTTATGTAAATTAGAAATAACGTTACAAATAAATATATTTATGCATTTATGTATATATTTAATTCGATTTAATAGTTAATGTGTGTGTGTGTGTTTTTATGATTATTATGGCAAAAAGGATAATTAATATATTTTATAAAGGCTGGAAAAGGATTTATGTAGTTTGCTATTTATTTAATTTAGTTTTGTAGTTATGTAACATTTAAGTTTTATTTTTTATTAACATTACGAAAATTCGTTTTTTATAATATTTTGGGTGTTTGTGTGTGTATAGAGCGATAATTAGAAAATAAATATAAATTATAATTATTAATTTATAAAAATATTACAATAAAAAATGTCAATTTGGTGGTTGGTGGTCCATCCTATGTGCGCATAATTAAAATAAAATTTGTCTCAACGGAATTTTATTGTATCAGGCGACGACATAATAAAATTATGCCCGCGTATTATATTATTGTGTTGTCCTAATTCCCAGCAAACCGAAAGTTTTTTTGTTGTTGTTGTATTTTTTAATTAATTTAAATTTTAAATTAATTACATTTTATTTTTGTGTATAACACAAAACAACGATCTCATCGTTTGGTCTTAGGTTTTTTTTTTGTTACCATTTAATTCGTATAGTCGCATGATGTTTCTTGAAGACAAGCAGAACGACTTCTATATTATATTATTCATGTACGAGATGGAAGAAAAAGCGTAAAGCAGTGAAAAATATGTTTAGGGGAAGAATGACAACGACGACGACAAGTTACAAGAAAATTATATAAAAAAAAAAAAAAAAAATCATCCTTAGGGAACATTTATACACCGTGAGTTAATATAAAAGTATTTTCATTTTTTATTTTTTCTGTATATCCTTAAGATATATACGATTTTGATATGAAAAGTTAAATACTTTAAATCGTGTAGAATAAAAAAAAAAAAATTAGCTTCCGAATTTTTATCGCCAGTGGAGGCCAACGCAATTCGGTGTATGTATACAATAAAAATAATAAAAACGCATCAAGATTTAGAGTAAGTAAATCGTTTAATTTGATCCTTTTGTGTGTAAATTTTTATTTCTTTCCGCATAAGGTGAAAGAAATAAAAATGATTTCCGAGGGTGGTGGTGATGGTGGTGTGGCAGTTTGTTCTTATGCTCTTTGGACAATTTAATTTAAACAGGGAAAAACAAATTTTAATTATATTTAATGAATTCCTGTGCACCGTGTTGTTTCCATATTCCTTGTACTATATATACTACATTTTACATAATTTGATTGATATAAATTTAATTTTCTTTTATTATTACTTTCGGTTGACTTGGTACAAGACATCATCATCATCATCATTCTTATCTAATATTATTGTTGTATATTTTTTTTTTTTTTTTGCTAATTAAGTTAATATTTCGTTTTATTAACTAAAATTTCAATATTTTATTTTATTTTCATAATTTAAGGGTCTCCGTCCTACTAATTTAATTACAATCAATTGACATTTTTTAAAATAAAATAACAAAAAAAAAATTTAATTATAAACCTCAATTAGAAATTAATTTTACTTTTTTTTTTTTATAAAAACTCATCTTTAATATTATTATGTTTCTATAGATATTTAATCAAATTATTTTATTTTAATTATACATTCTAAAATTAATATTTTTTTGTGACTTTAAAATAATTTTTTGTTTAATTTCTACAACTACATTTATATAGTTATGTATTAATTATTATTATTATTATTATTGTTAATAGTAATAAGTTTATTTTATTATTTTATTTGTTGTTATTTTATTTATTTAAATTATAATATTATTTCTTTTGTTTATTTATTAGATTTTTTGTTTGTTTGTTTGTTCTTAAGTAGCACTCGTAAATAAAACTGAATTTTTATAATAATTTGGACGTTCTTGTATAGGACTTTTTATATCAGGCTCACCACTTTGCTGGCGTACTTTACGTTCCATTTCAATTTCATGTGCAATTGAATCTGTAAATAAAATACAAAATTAAAATTAGATTAAATATACCTTTGTGTTTATGTATTATGTACATACATATGTATGCTAAATGTATGCGATAAATAAATAGAATGGTATAAACGGGGGCCGGAAACATTATAATCCTATTTCAACCCCCTTTGAGTTCCTTGTGCATAAAAGTTTTTTTATTTAAATGGAAAAGTAAGAAATTAAATAATAATTTCTATTTTGTGTTACGTAAAAGACGTAAATTCTCATAATGTGGGGGTGGGTATGTTTTACTTTTTACATCTATTCGTTTGAACATTGATATGGATATAACGATTTAAAATATTTATGTTTGAATTATTGGTGGTGGTTAAATAATGATGTACATGATATTTTGGACAATAAATTCAATATATTAGAGACTCAAATCCCCATTTCGAATTTGTGACTGCTGAGCCCTAATGAATTTAAACAGTTCCCGTTACGATTTACCTTAGGTAGCGGGCGGCTCAAAAGACTGGCATAAACATAGACTGGTTCATAACCATAGCACAAATTATTATTTTCTAGCTACTCATTGAAACTATTTTGAGCTGTTTACAAAGCGCTGGATACTCTTGACGCCCATCATACTGAGATCCGTTAGGTTATTTAAAAGGGGTTCCCTTAGAAACTTTAGCCTATTTTGGGCCAGACGAGGTAGGTGCAAAGAAGATGGAGTTCTGTCCTTCTGTCTCTTCCTCCTCTTCGTCTTTACATCTGCGACAGCAATCATATGAGAAGAACCCAAGCCTACTTGCATGACTGTCTATGAGACAGTGTCCTATAATCACTCCGACAATCATAGTAACCCTACACCTCTGAAGTGCGATCAACTGATAAGAACTGCCGGGTTATTACACCTAAGCAACTATTAGATCATCTGTCTGTTACATTATACTTCAACCAGTCTTTGATTTCTTTTATGGTAGTTACTTCAGCTTGAAAACGCTTCAATAGTCAAGGAGACGGAATGAGAGGTCTATCAGAAGCTCCTACTGAACACCTCACTTCCGGTTTTTCTATCACTTTTTGAACTATCCGTAAAGAAGTTTATAACTTCGGGTTTCAGAATTGCATCCGTCAGCCAGGAGCCACCATCAAAAACTTATATAATCAAAAAATAGTGACGGTAATCGTTGGTAATCTTAGGAATCTCTTTATTATACAAGATTTCAGTCGTATCGCAGTCCATGCTGCCAACTGTTTGCCAAATATGTTAAAGGAGTCAAGTGTAGCAAAGTCTCCAGTATATAGGTGTTTGTTCTCTGAACTTCATTCAACAGCTTTTGGTTAGCAGTTTCACCCAGCAAAAGACACCAGACCGTTACCCCATACAAAAGAATGTGTCTGATTATCGCGGCAGTTTTGCAAGAGTGATAGCACTACCGTAGGTTGTTTTACCCTTTCCAAAATATTTGCCGTTCCTCTTAAATAAATTTGTATTGTAGATTAATCGGTAGCCCCAACCCAGGCAAAACCCAACTCAACATCGCTTACTAACAAGAGTTTACTAAACAAATTAATAAAATAACAAAAAATGCAGATGTGTGACTAAACGAGAATAGTACAAATTTAGGCTATTTTTGTCTCATAGAACAAAGGATGGAATTGACAAAATGTTATTTCACTAGTGATATTGATCGGTCATTTGATAATTTCTATATCAAGTACGAGTATAGTATACCAAAGACATTTCAGAAAAAACATTTTGACTTTTGTTAATAATATTTTGTCTGCGGAGCTTTGAACACTATTTGTTCGGCCATTCCATAATTTCAGAATCGAAAGATTTTCTACGGACATTCGAGAAAAATCATTTGACCTGATCGCCACTTTTGATTTTTATTAGGAAGAAATTTCGTTCACGGAGCGTTGTAAAATATTTGCTGCAAAAATGACTAGTTATTTATATGGCCGCCAGAGACTATGTAGCCATTTACCAACTTCAGAATCGAGAGCATGCTTTCTACAAATATTTAAAAATCATTTGACCATGGGACTTTGGTATTAGCTCGGTCTAAAAGACCAGAGTATTCAAATCCTGTCTAAAATTTCAAAAATTTGGTTGCTACAAAATCATTTTTCTTGACGTTTTTAAAGTGTCCGAGTCCGAAAAAGAAAAAAAAAGACCCCTCCGCTTGTCTGGATGTCTGTCTGCCTCTGTACCCAATAATATTTCGAGAAGGATACGTTTCTACGGTCAAGGCGGAGAATTGAAAAGCTTTTAGAACCTGTACGGTCGGGCACCAGGTTGTATGCCTGGTGGTGTTGACCCAAAACCACCTAAACTAAAAAGTAAAATGTGAGTTGTTAGTTGCGTTCCATTTGAGGGTTGAGTTGGAGTTGAGTTTGGGTTTGATTAGGATTTAGAGTGCAGTTCAGGTGGGGATTTAGTACTGAGTTGAGTTCATGTGCGCATCTAGTTTTTTGGACCGTGTTGATTGGATGCTTGTGTTGGGCGTTGAAGGTTGTTTTAGGAGTTGAGTTGTCGGGTAGAGTGTTGAATTTATTTGTGGGTTGAGGTGGATATTAGATTAAGTTGAGCTCATGTACGCGTATAGTGTCTAAACCGTTGATTTAGAGCTTGAGTTGAACGTTTAGCTTAGTGTTGAGTTCGAGTTGAGTTAAAAGTTAAGTTGGAGTTGAGTTTAGGAGGATTGAGGTTGTGCTAGTGTTGTATATGGGTTGAATTCAAGTTGATTTGAATTTGAAAAAGGGTTCGGTATGGGATTAATTTGGAGTCTAGTGGAAGGTTAGATTGAGTTGATTTCATACCCACTTGTATCTTTTGAATCGGTCCTAAACATATAATATGTAGTAGAGCTAACGCAAACCTAAGTATTGTCATGCAGTTTTCACCTTAACCTTCACCTTGTCGGTATATACCCGGGTAAATATCGTGATTTTGACAATTGAATTTCTCCGCGGCTTTTTAACGAATTTTAAATCAGGTCCGACTCAGTGACTCAATGTGCATGAAATTTATGAAAAATCAGTTATTATGAAAAATTATGTATATTTAAGTACATTTTTTTGAAAATTTTACAGTTTTTCGACCATCTTCACAGTATATACCTGGGTATATAATTTATTGTTTCATATATTTTGTATGAAATTTCTCATAAGTTTTATTAAATAGTCGACTAGTTTAATTGTCATAAATAGTCGACTAGTTTAATTGTTATCTGTAAAGCCTATTGAACTAACTATTGAACTTTTAACTAAAGTAGAGAGAATGTATGTATGAATTCCGAAATGTGTAGATGCAATAAAAGATTCTGTTATGGATATTTTTTTATTCAGTAAGGGGCATTTTGCTGATCAAGGAGTACCCCGTATCGGAATCGCAAGTCCACCAATTTTTAATACCGTACTTCTCTGAATTCGAAGGTATATATTGCGTGAACTTCGTTCGACCTCTAGAGGGGAACAGCTGCTCTTGATAGTTATACTTTTATTTGATCTGTAATTGCCTTTCTTCGTAATAGGTACTGCCTTATCGGATTTTATTATGGATTGCATGGTGGCATCGAAATCTGAATAAAACGCGTTAAGCTTTAGAAACGATAGACAGACATAGTTGCTCAATACAGCGGGTAGGAATTTTTGTTTTCAAAGCTTCCAAACTGCTATATAATTTGATCTTGCATCCAGATTATTTGTTTTTATTCGGATTTACCGCATTTTATTTGATAATTTCATTTTCAGCCTTCTTATTATGTATGTCTACAAATTATGTCCTGCATCGATGCGCCAAACAAAGTGCAAAATGTGTCGACATCGTCCAAAATCTTGATGTTAGGATTGTGCCGAATAAAATATGGCTCGCATATTATGTCATGCGCCATTAGCCCTTGTAAGTTTGTAGGAGTTTTCCTCCGTTTGTTTCCATCTTTATCCATGGTAAACCGATGGTTGACCGACAGAAATCTAAACTGATCATCTTCCGAGTTTGTAGCTAAATTCTCCCCTATCTTTTGAAAATATTTTTGCCGTTCCTCATACGAGAGTCTAGTGAATAATGAAAACGGTTTACTTTTGAATTTTTGCTTGTGTTAAAAGGAATCCCATACGAAATTCACACAATTTACATTTATATACCTGGGTATTTGAAGTGAAGATTAAGGATTTTTAATTGCCGACAAGGTGAGGGTTAAAATAAGTTCTATTTCTTACAGGACTGTGTCCTGTATCAGAAAAATAAATTCAAAAGTTGTTAAGGATCATTGACAGTTAATATTACGGTATCTCCGAAAATCGAAGTAAGAAATAATGCTGTAATAATGCTTCAACGTCCAATCATTCGTTTCAATAAAATTAAAAAAATATATACTAAGGTTCCAAAACTGCTTAAAGTGATCGACCAATGGTTTGTGCAAAACAAATTTTACAAGGGGTCCGTCTTTATACCTTACACTTTTCGTATTTTCATTCTCATATCGACATCTCTCAATTCATTCTTATGCTCTTACGTTATCGAAGAGAGATTTGATATGAAAAGCGGTGAGATAAAAGTATTGAATTCAATCCAAATAAGTTTCAGTCTTGTATTTTCACTGGATCTGCTCGCTTGCTTAGTTTAACAATAAACAATACAACTTTTTGGTGCAACTAAATCCCACATTTGGACTGATGCACCGAAAACTCACCTGGATGCACTCGACCGAGTTTAGAACTGAGCTTGCCGAATAATTTCGGATTACACACAAAAAAATAAAAGGTCACCACAACACCGAATCGGTGTTACATAGTGTCCCACCGATCGGATATTTATAATTTGAATCCAATCGGATATTATAATAAAAATGGCATAAAATACATTTGGATAAAAACTTTTACACCGCATAAAACCCAAACAGGAACATTCACCTTTAGGAAAATACCTAGAGAGGTGCATTTTATTAAATCCAAAAGGAGTTTTTATAAAAATTTATCTTTTCGGATAGATAAAAATATTTATCCGTTGATGCGTATTTAATTTTATAAAATATATTCAGTTGGAGAAAAATAAAATACTTTTTCGGATAAAAAACCAATTAACACCGCACATTTTTTGAGTGTATGGTTTTTATCCCATTGGTATTTTATTTTAATGTATATGATTTTAATATGTTCCGAAGATTGTAAGAGAATTGAATCTTCTCATCAGGCCGCTGCGACTAGACTGATTGTATCACAATTTAAATTCTATTATACAGAAGGAATATACAGGTTGCTTTAGCGAATTTAACTAATACAGCCAAAATCTCTTACAATTTTACTTTTTCACGAAAACTCCAAACGGTGCAAATATTTACTCCGATAGAACGAAAATAATCTCTGGGAAGTACCTTTTAAAAAAATCCGCTGTTGACAACTTTTGCGTTTACTCCGAACGGTGCAAAAGTATACTGTTCGATCCTTTTGGATATTTTAAAATTTGTATCCGATCTTGCGGAGTTAATATGGTACTATTGGATAAAAAATAAAGTTTTTTTCGGATAAAATACCATTCACACCGCAATATTTTTTTGTGTGTATAACATCTCTTTGATTCAACTCATTGATCTCAAAGAAATATGAGAGTTTTATGTATGTTCAACAAATTTCCATGGCATGTGTTCGATGAAGATTTTAAACATAATATGCACATTAAGACTTCGAGCTAACAGGTACATCTTTGATCTCAGATTTGCAAAAACCCAAAAAGTTCCAAAACACTTTTTTTTCATCGGTTTGGGCTTTTGTGGAATGTACAATTCCGGGGGCTTATAACTTGAAAAAATTCAAACTCAATATCATAAATGGCATCTGATCTGTGTGATGAGGCTTCAACGATTATTTATACCAAATGAAAATTGTTATACTTAGAAAGAAAAAATGTAGGTGGCGGCGACCTTTAGGCGAATCTGAGTTGACTTTATGTATACTAGGTGCGGACTTCATTAATATTTATTATTTGCAAAACGAAATGTTATCAATAAGATGCGTCCACAAATTTGAGTGATCCCGTGACCCATCTTATTATAAGGGCTTCAATGCATATAGAAATATTCGCATTATCCCAGGGAATAAGTTCTCTATTTAAAGAAATGCTACTGCTAGAGGCGAGAGCCATTAATACGGTAAAAATGTGCAGTTGCTTTGAATATCCCTTGAATTATTATAGGCTGCAAGATATTTGCTGCAAGAAGATGCAAAAGAAGTAACTTTTATGAAGTTGTATACCTCCAATAGTTTTATCATTGTAAGAACCCTGAAGATAGTTTACTTGCAATATTAAAAAAAAAATAAAAAAAATATTTGATAAGAATGTTTCGCAACATTTTGTGAAATTCCAAAAAAAATCAAAACAAAACTACAGTACTTTTATTGTCAGTGAAAGCACAATCGAATAATAGAAAATACATAGTTCAGATGGCGCCATGGCTTCGCTAGCTGACACGCATTCGTTTCGAAGACGTTTTAGCGGCTGAATCGTTTCTGGACATGAATTTTGGTCGCAAAATTCCTCATTGCCTCATGAGAATTTTGTATACGTACAAGGCGTATAACATACATTTTGTAATTGTGTGCTATCATATACGTTCTTTGGATTAGTGTATCGTTTTGTGACGGTAAGTATCAAAAATAAGCCAATCGGTTGAATCGGTTTAAATTTTTGGTGCTTATGCTCGCGTGTGAGAAAATCTCACTTGCTATGAAGCAGGAGAATTTACATTTGTGCGTTGTTCATTGTTCAACTATTTTTGTAGTTATATTAAAAAAAATGTATTTCTTTAGTTTTAACTTATTATGTCTGTTTATTAATTTTTTATTAATTTATAATAAATCGGTTTTTTATTATAAATTATTAAAAAATGAATAAATATTAAGTTAAACTAAAGAAATGATTTTTTTTATTTTGGGAATATAACGCAAATTGATTAATGTTACGATATATCGCAATATAGTTAATTGACCAATGAGAAAGTATATAAAATGCATCTTATCAAATAATATTAACAATCTTTGGTAATAAATAATACAGAAATATTTTCCAAATAATTTTAATTTTAGTTTTATTTAAAATTGGGATGAATCCAACGAAAAATACTACAAATAATTAATGTAAAGTGTGATTTTTCAATATTGAGTGACTATCGAGTGACTCGATTCGATTTTATTATTAAAAGTTGCAAAAAACGTGTTGTCTTCAAAATATGCTTTTTATACAATACATAAATATACAAAAGGATTAATACAATTTAAAATTATGTATTAATTTATTCACAAAAAAAAAAATAGAAGAAAATAATTTTTACAACGCTACTAATCTCTACAAACACCAAAAAATGACTAAACGAAAAACTAAAAGAGCATAAAGAGCATGATGCATAAAACAGCATTCGAACACACACACAATAACCAATACCATCACGATTCGGTAATTCTCGCCTCACTGACTCATGAGGCGACCAAAATACATGTCCTGGTTTACATGGCATAGAGAGCGATTTGACATAACCCCATAGACACCCATGGACAACTAACCTCACTGTTTTATGAAATTATGTATCCCGGGAGCTTTTCATGCAATAGAGCGACTGTCCCATCTCTTGTATGGCACGTACCCATTGATGGTTAATACTCGGCTTCATGGAACTCGAAGAGTAGTAGGGTCCCATGACACCACCAATTCACAATCGGCACCAAACAGTATTTTTTTCCGGGTGCGGAAAACACATTTATATGGCAAATAGTTTGGTAAGATAGTCGTTCATCCCCTTAGTCTCATCGCTAAAGATTATTTTGTGGTCGATATTTGCTTTTGACTCTTCGCTTTTTTTCAACTTAGCCAGCGAACGTACGGCGTAACGAATGGTCGTTTGGCTTGATCTTGAGGTATTGTATCCACTGGATCTAATGTCGGTGGCGGTCTAAATCATCAAGTCGAAGTGTGTGGAAGCCCAAGTTTTTGTACACGAGGATATAACGAGCGCGTTGGATTATCACGTATCCTACAGTGGACGGCAGTAATATTTGCGTTTGATCGGGCGCTAAGATGATTCACATGTTACTACTATATTACTTCATGGAGTACATAGCCAGTTGACTCAAACTTTACGATGAGGCCGCGAATACAACGGTTCTTTGGACATTATGGTGGCCAAAACTTTCTCGTAATGAGCGGTATATTAATTGCAGAAAGTGAATTTCTATAGCCACTATACAACTATGTGATAAAATATCAAAGCTTCCTGAATATTTAAGTAATTACAGACGTCAAAATAGACACAGGATTGTCAGGTGAAAAATTACAAAAGCCGGACATTCCAATTGGAAACGCCAATATTATGGAAAAACGAAATCCATATTTTCTTGTAGTTTTCGTCTGTTTAGCGCATAAATGTGTTCAAAATGTTCGTTAATTTCGTGGCCATAATTCTTTTAATGTATGGGGATCATTCAGTGCCAACTTATTTAATAACAACTAAATTCTGGGTTGTGAGAGACATAAAGGGGGTTTTGGGGCAGTAGTCCCATACTCTAAGCTAAGGTAAAAAAGCGTATTAAAATAATATTTCAAAAATTTGTTAAATTTAAAAAACTAGATTTTTATTATTTTATTCTGGATAACGAAACCATCCCAGTTATAACGGGGTTGTAATGATCTTCCACATTTCAAAATCTCGCTTTATCAAAATCCCGCCCAAAAAAAAAACCCGTTTTTTTAACATCTCATTTTCATAATCCTGCTTTTCAAAATCCCGATTCTGCCAAAATAAAAATCAGAATCCGGTTTTCAGAACATCCCGGCGTTCAGAAAGACCCGGTTTTTATTTTTATTTTATTTTAAATTAAAATTCTCCTTCACCAGAAGGGCAGCCCGAATTAAAAAAATATGTCTTTCAAAACCAAGATTTTGAAAACCAGAATTTTAAAAACCGAGATTTTGAAAACCGAGATTTTGGAAGCTGGGATTTTGAATCCTGAATTTTGAAGGCGGGATTTTTAAAAGCGGACAAACTTCCCCTCCCCGGTTGCAACATATCACCCTTTGGGGTTTTCTCAGGATTACGAGATTTTATACCCTCGGGATTTTGTGCCTTTGGGATTTTTTAACCTCGTGATTATGTATCCTCGGAATTTTGTACCTGCGGGATTTTGATTTGCGGGATTTCGTCCGTCGGGATTATGTCCCGCGCAATTTTGTCCTTCGAAAATGCGTCGGCCACCTCTCACTACCATTGCCTTGACGCACACACCACGTGGCTGGTGTTGTCCCTGCAACCGTATCACTTTGTAAAGCAGTTGTAAAGAAGTTATGTCTATATAAATGTAAGCGAAAATAATATCAAATTTCTCTAGGTTGATGAGATGCATACGATTGCAGAATTCCTTAGCGATCAAATGTCGGTGTAAGTTGTATATGGTAGAGTTCCGTGATAAGTTGATAAGTTTACATGAATTAGGGATATTTATTTCTAAATTCTGAACGGTAAAATTAAAATAAATTTCAAGAAACTCTAACTTTCGAAACAATTTCAAATTTTTTACAATTGATGAAATTTGGTAATTTCATCATTAACCCGCCCGGGAATTTAAAAATTTAGAAGTTTGTCTTAAGCTGCTACCGAATTTGAATGCGTAATTTCAACATTTGAAAAAAAAAAAAATCAAATTTAAATAAAACTTAAATTTGAATAACATTTAACCACACTAAATAAATTCTTTTTTTTTTTAATATTTTTGTTTCAAAAATGTCATTTTATTCATTTTATTATTTTCTAACATTAGCTGCATTTTTTGATATTTGATCTGATCCAAAACAAAAATTTCAAGTAAACTTTAATCTGATCCGAATCACTACGCGTCAAGAAATGCGGGTAAAATTGATCCATGTTGATGAGTTTTGAAATATTGTATTTGGCCTCCTGAATCTAACAATAACAAAAACTTCTTCTCCAAAATTTTTTTTTTTACTCAGTACTATGAAAACATAAAAATCATAAAATTAAATCATAACTACCAAAAATTTGTGGTTTCAACGTATTTTTCACCAAGTACGTAAAACATCGATGTAATATAGTTTGCTTTGGTCATAAAATGGAGACTTGGGAGTTACGATTTTCATCTATTATCACGATCCTGCTATGAATGTTCACGTGGAGCATAGCGTTGTACACCGTTTTAATATTTTGTCAATTTCAGAATTATTCCCTTTCATTTTCTTATAATTAATAAAAATATTTAATAATGTTAGCACATCTCAAATTAAAACAATTTTGGCATAAAATGCTAACCAAATGTTATTTAAAAGTCATATCCTGCAACACAATGGTGTTCATGTGACGCGTACGTAATTTTGAAATCCACTACGATACGCACTTTTAAGCGAAGTTGCTAATTCGTAATATTGGGCGTTGTAATATTATGGGCGTTCACATGGCGGATTTTGGAACCCAGTACCCTACACTAAGCTTGACGTAGACGTGATATACATACATAAATACTAGATGTACAAATTTACAATAGTATTAAAATAAAACCAAACAACATTAAAATTTAGTTTTATTTATGTACATATGTAAAGTAAAATCACAGTTCTCATGTCTCTTTTTACGACCAAATTCCGTACTCTGGTCAATTAATTTAAAATTAATTATTGACAAATGTTTAAATTAGAAAAGAGGCTTCAGGCTATCATTAGAAACCTATAAGTAATATTTTGTGCGAGTTTTCTTGTTAAATATTTAAAAATTGGATATGACTTTGAAATTAATTAGTATTATTACATGCAACAAGCGTGGTGACTGTACTACCATTTTAAGTGATTATAGAAATCGATAGGGTTGGTGAAGAAATAGTTCTGCTCCTATATCTCCGGTACTAGCAAGCGTTTACTATCTATTGTCTGCTTAAATTTCTATTTTGGTTAGCTTATTTTGATTTGTCAACGATTTGGGTCAGTGAATTCCAAAAGAAAAATCTGGCCTAAATTAAGGAAAATAAGGTGAAATTAAATTTTGGAACTTTGACCTAAAGAATTTCTGGAAAAAAACCATATCAATACAAATTTGTATAGGTGGGATTGCTTATACCACTTCGCACTCTATTTAGGAAAATAATCCTGTGTTTAAAGGAATTTTGAAATTTACAGCGATACATTTGTATCGTCGAGCCGCTTGCGCTCACTGGACCTGGACCCCATTTATCCGATCTAAATTAACGTCAGGCTTAATTTTTTTTTTGTTTTTTTTTTTTTGTAGTGTTGTGATGTACCACTCATCTTTGTTATATCCTATATCTTTTATGGATATTACGTAATTGTCTTTTATAGATGTAACGTGTGTATATGTTGGTGTTTGATGAACACTAATGAGTTATTGTAAATTAAAACAAAATAAGAATCTTTCATTTGGGATTGCTCTTGGACGTGAAATGTTCCTAAATTCTTCCAATTATAATATTTCCTATATTTTTTAAACCCTGTACATATTGAAATTCCTATATCTAATAAAAATAATCATTATCAAATATAAAACCTTTTTTGTAATTAATAAAATAAATAAAATTAATTATTATAAATACTTTAATAAATTAAATAAACTATAGTGAATTAGTGTGTTTAATATTTAAATCCACCATTTTCGCAACGGTAGACTGAAATTCATTTTCATTGCAGACTAGGGTTCCCAACCGTCCTTCTTTTGTGAAATTTGTCCTTTCCGCTTTCTGTACGCTAAATAGTATATTATTCAACGAGCATATAATGATAGCTGTTATTCACGAAGATGAAGTTTGCCGACACGAGCCGATAGGCGAGTGTCGTAAATCACCTGGGTGAATAACAGCCATTATATGTGAGTAGAATACGATACTTTGTCCACGACCGACAAATATCATTGTTTTATAATCAAATCCTTTAAATACTCTTCAAGACGTCGACATTTTGACGTCACAGTTTAATAATAATGAAAATGGCAAGAGACTACTAGATAAAATTTCAAAAATCAAATAATTTACTTGGAAGTATTGAATAATGAAAGAAGAGACTACTAGATAAACTAGCAGTGAATAATGGATATCATTATAAGTGATGAAACAAACGTATAATGAACATAAGTATTATACGTTAGCCGTGGACAAATGTCCTTTTTCTGTTTAATTATATTCTGTGTTATTTAGTTTTTGTGTGTTAGTTTTTTAATCTTGCCATGCGTAATATTATGTAATAGAGTTGTATCACCAAAATATATTACGCATCCCACAATAATTTTAAACAAAAAGAGCTATGGGCGTATTTTTCATAATGGATAAATTGCGGAATATAATCAGTTAGAAAATTGTATGGTTACAAAGTAAACAAAAAGTTTAAAAATCCAAGACACTTGCAGAACACTGTCAAAAGCACTTCAATAATTCTGTGGTCAAAAGGTAAAACATCTTATTTCAATTTTCAAATTTTTTTTAGAGAGTTAGTAAAAGTTGAATATTATATTCATTTTTCACTTATGTCGACTAAAGTTGCTATGGCTTTGCGACCAAAGCCTTTGGCCACAAGGTATTACCACTTAAGTTAAACTAAGTGAGGTTAGAGGAGAGATAGAGCACGTTGAATTTTAAAAAAGGTAAAAAAGCTTAAGTCGACTTAAGATAGTTTACCTTTTGAGCACAGAATTTATAACAGAAATCTCTATAAAATCTTGGAAAAAGATTTGATTTTACTGAAAAAACTGAATATCAAAACTTTCAATTTTATCGTTATCAAATAATATCTTTCTGAAATTTAGAACTAGTTTTATCAGGACTAGATAAAACCAATTTAAATAAAAGGGGATATGCGTAAAGAAATACAGAAATTGTAAAATCCAGAATAGTTGAAAAGTTAAAATGCAGAAAAAAAATCTCAAAAATAAATCTAAAAATTACCAAAAAAATAAATCCAGAAAAATTATTTTGTTTAAAATAAATTAAAAGAATTGAATAGGCATGATGATGATCGAAATAAAGTTTTCAGTTGATAGCCAACGTTTCCAAATTTTTCGGCTAAGAGAATTGTTGTGAAACCACGTTTAATTTATGTTGTTTATGTTATTTAGACAGATTATGCCCGGTTTCACAAAAAAAGACCAATCTCCATTTAAATAATAGTTTCTCTCTTTCTTTTTTATGAAATTGCGGTTTGTTCCATAATAAAAAATCAATGCAAAGAAAATTTTAGCCCTCATCATGAGCTTGCGTATTTCGTAACTTCGTAAATTTGACGTTTCTTCTGATTGGTTGAAATTGGTTCCCCTTAATAAGCAAGAAACGTCAAAAATAAACAAGCTCATAGGCTACTTTTTTCGTAAATTCTTCAGCGTATACGATTGTTGTTTGGTTTGAAATTCTTGTTGTGATTACTTGTGTTTTTTTTTAGAAAATTAATTATTAATTAATTTGACATTTATTGCATTTAGTAAATATTTTTTCAATATTTTTTCTGTGTGACTAAAAGTTTTATGAAAATGAGTAGCAAAAGTAAATTAATCAGTGGTTTAATTAATGAAGCACTAATTGAAGTTAAATTATTGGAATCTTGTTACGGCCATTAAAAAAAAAAATTTCGTTATTAAGTTGAATTATACTACACGATCGGTACAAAAAATATGATAGTATACGAAAGGCTTTAGTACAAATGGTATATAAGATGAAGTACTATAATGAATATTAAATTTGATTTTTTTTGAGTAAATAGGTCATTGAAATCGTATTTATTTGTTTTATGTATTTCGGCCTATTTACATTTTTGTTGTTGTTGATGATAATGATGAGCAGTGACTCATTGATATTGTAATAAAATAATTGCATTGGTGCGTTTTTTTTATGTATAGGATTCTGAACGATATCGTATGCATCGGTAGAATATATATTTGTATTTCGACATTTGTTTGTTTGGAATAGAGTATCCAACCAAATGGCTATGTACATGACGAAATGCGCTTATATATTATATGTATATACATATTCCATGAAGTATATAAGATAAATCGTTATATAATAATAAAATCTTTCTGGAAATTTGCAATATATTTTTTTTTTGAGATTATTGTTGTGATTACCGCCGATGATGCTTAAACTTAATTTTGGCGACAAAATTTAATTTAAAAAAAAATAAAAACAAAGAGTGTTACTCTAAGTAGTGAAACAATTAGTTTGTGCTAATATGTAGGATAAAAATAATAGTTATTTCCTCCAAAGTGTCGACGTAAATGTAAAATTTTCGGTCGAACTACATACCATATGTGAATAAATAGCAAATTAATTTATCCAATAATGGTAAGCCTTGATAATAATTCATTAAATGAATTTTTCACTTTTTTTTATGTGGAATATTTTTTTTTGATTTTCTTGTCATATATGTATGTAGATACAAGAAGGAAAATCATAAATAAATAAAAATTTATATCTCGTACGATATATACGGCCGCTGTGTTAGCGGGTAAGTTTTTTTTATAGAAGAGTGTTTTTATTCAGCACTAATCAATTTTCATTTGTATAGTCCTAGTGGAGGAGCCCATAAAATAGATTGGCGGATAAGATTAATCGCATTGCGTTATCAGCAACAGTTCCGGATCGTTCCATACAACCGTATAGTGATTAGTGATCGATCAATAAAAAAAAAACAGTAGTTCCCTCCCGGCGCAAAAATGTATACAGCAAAATTGTACAGCTTACGAACAGTTTATGAACGCTTTTTTTTATAACACACTACTACATTTACATTCTAAACACAGTGCTGTCAATTATATCTCGCAGCTTTGTTTTATTTTCAATTTTGTTTGTACAAATTAAATTAAAGTTGCCGTATTGTGAAATTATAAAAACTTTTGACAATTATTGTTAAATTTTCGCGGTATGAGCAGCATGATATCCATAATATCGTATAAAAATCATAAAAATAAATATTTTAAAAGGTATTTAAGCAATATTCGTAGAACTTAAATCTATGTATGATTAAAACATTTTATTTCATTTCAGAAGGATTAATCATTAACAAATTTGACACGTTATGTCTTATGATGCCGACTAATATTTAATTAATTTTTCTTAGTTACAACATCTCGGAGGTATATCGGATTCAACCCATGAAAAATATGTTCGAAAATATTATATTTGAATACAATAAAAATAAATTTTATTTAAAATACAATTTATTTGTATTACATATGTATATTGATTTCTTTTAAAATTATATACTTGTGACATAATCCACACCGTACGTAAATGTTACAACTATGTGGCTCAAAAACGTTATGCTAAAACAGTTCGTAAACGTTACGTTTCGACGTACACATTACGAACAGTTTAATACACACTAATACATACACAAGTCTTCGCAAATTTGTTTCACTTCTCATGTGACAAAAGTACACATTACGTACTACATTTGTACTGTTTTAGTGTAACGTTTACGAACTCCTTAGTATAGCAAAGTCTTCGTAAACCGTACGTTTATGATACACCTGGTCTGGAGGGTTTAAACAAAAATTTTGAAATTTTAGAAAAATCGTTTGTGTGAATTATAACAAGTTTTATATATATATATAAAAAAAAAAGAGTGTATAGTAATATCCATACATATAAGTACGATTTTCTAATTGGTACAAGTAAAAGTTAAAGGAAATTTTTTTACAGTGCTGGTGTGTGAGGAGCATGTAAAATAAAAAAAAATTGAATTTTCAGCTTCCATACCGCGGAGAGTACTCTTGGCGAGCATATGGTGAGTTTTTTTTTTCTGATACATATACATATATATTTCTTATTTTTGTGTGCTCCCAGCATAATCTGGTGTAAATTTTTTTTGTTGAATTTTTTTATTTTTTCGTTCCGATACGTACATGTATATGTATATATGGATACAGCTTTTCGTTTTTTGAGATCTTTGTTAAGTATTGTGTAATGTTTAAAATTGCTATTCACATCTAATAAATTAATTAAAAATGAATCATTAGATTTTCTTTTATGATGATGATGTTGAACTGGGGAAGTTCACATGGGTTTAGAATGCGGTATACTTTTGTTTGTTTTATTTTCCAACACGTAAAGATTTGTGCGACCTAATGTTTATTTGGCGGCAAAGAACCCCCATGCGGCTGAAGTATATCCGAATTATAAAAAAACGTGTTAGCCGCCAAAAGATCGGTTACAATCTTCAGGTAATTTTGTTTTCATTAGTAATTAATTCTTTTAGTAAGTGAAATATTAATGTTATCTCATTGTTATAGATGAACTGGCTGATGAAATTTTCGACGACTTAGAGGAGGATATCAACATTGTGTCTAACTATAGATATGCCTTTCGTTCTGACGAAAAAATCCAAATTGGTATGAAGAAACACTAGCTAATTTGGAAGACAATAGATTTAAAATGATGGTTAGAATGACGAGAGTACAATTTAACCCTTTCAAACGCCTTGTACAATATATTGTACATCAACATTCATCGCTTCGACCAACCGTAATTTTTAATTTTTGTCTCATTTCTCTTGTGCGATCGTTCTCTTATGTATTTATGTTCACACTACAGTTTTATGAGCAATGCCATATCATAGCAGTGCATATTTGTGCTACGTATTTTATTTTTGGAAGAAAGTCAATTCTAAATGGCGTTTGAAAGGGTTAACCTAATTTTAGATTTAATTAAGGATCATAAAGTGTTTCACGGTGAAAATTCCCAGTTACAATTTTGTCCGTTTTTTCAATTAGCTTTGGTGTTATTTCTTTTGGGATCCAATGGAGATAATGTTTCAAGAGAAAAAATTGCTACTTTGTTCGGAATTGGTGATGGTTGTACGCTACAAAAAGTAACAAAACGGGTTTATCAAAACATATTGGCAATAGAGCGAGGTTTTTCAAAATGGCCATCATAAGAGGAGAGAAAAGTGTTAACCGAGGATACCTTTGAGGAACTTCCGTATTGTGTTGGTTATTTGGATGGAACCGAAATACTTTTAGATGAAGCTCCAGCTATAGATCCTACATCTTATTTCTCAAGGAAAAAGCAATACTCGATTAAATTGCAAGCAATATGTGACCATAAATTGTGAATATTAAATATTGTTGACGGGAGAGGAATGGATCGCTGCGGATTCCGCCTACCGACTAACAACAAGCGTATTACCTCCATCTCACAAAATATCCAAAGCCCTTTCAATCGAAAAAAGAACATCAATAAACATTTCAATAAATATCGCGTACGAATTGAACATTGCTTTGGGATTTTAAAAAAGAAATTCACCAGCCTAAAAAAATTAAAAATTAAAATATCAAACAAAGAAAGCCATAAATTCACCTGCACTTGGATTAGAGTATGTTGCATTTGGTACAATATTATACTACCTCATCTATCTGAAGGCAATTTATTTTTAGGAGATAATATTGAAATCTCAGAGAAAAGCGAAGATCTCCTTAATATAGCTTCTTTGAGCATAGAAAAATTAGGTGAACCTAAAAGACAAGCATTAGGTATATGATGTAATTTTTGATAAATAAATAAACATTTTAATTAATTTCTATTTCTATTTATTTTTGCCAATGCAACTTTTTGTTCACTATCTATTTTATATTTTTCAGTTCTTTCTTCTTTTTCCAATTTTAAAATTGTTCATCTCTCGTTGCTTTCTAATTCTAATTGCTGCGTTCTGATTGATTTTTCAAAATCAAACTTTTCTCGATTTAACCGTATTTCCTCTTCTTTCCATTTTTCGTCAATTTTATTTTTTTCAGCAATTGCCTTTGCATTTGTGCTTCAGATAGTGCTGAAGAAGAATTTGAAGAAGTTCTAGGCTTTTTATTCGCTTTTGGAGTTGTAGATAGGTATCTCCTAAATCTTTCAAGAGGTTTAACTAATGTTTCAACAACATTTCCGGAGTTGGCTGCTGGATTGGGTTCAGGTCATCAGCGCCCACAGTGTTTTGTTCATAAGACCCATCCGGATCATAAATGATGTTGTCATCTACAGCTGCAGCATCGTCATATATGAAGCTATCATATACATAGGTGGGCTTTATATTGGTCTTTGAAACAAATATCTCGTCCAATATATCCCAATATAGGTAAATAGTTAAAATATGATCTATAAATAAGTTTAATTTATTTTAGATTTATTAATATATGTATATTACGATCAACGATTTAAAAATGGTTACCTCGGACTGAACCAGCATCAACTCCTTGCCCTGTTTGGTCTTGCCATGCGTTGGCTCTTAAATAAGTGTTTTTTAAATTTCTAACCTTATCTTTTAACTGTTTTGCTGACACATTCTCCCATTTCAGTTCTAAGATCATTTTCTCATAGAAAACTGAAGCGCTTGGTTTCTATAATAATTATTCAATTGACTTAAATATTTATATATAAAATGTAGGCACTACTAATAAAACAAACCTCTATTTCTAAATTATTTTGAAATTTTTTTTTTAAATAATTCAATATATTCACCTCTTCCTCTTTTCCAATTTTTTTGTAGACATTCTTGCCCGTTTTTTAAAATTTTGATCCATAGCATTTATTTTTATTTATTAAAAATCACAAGAAAGTAGTCACTGTTACAATACACTGAAGAATTTACGAAAAAAAAGTAGCCTGTGAGCATGTTTATTTTTGACGTTTTGGAAACAATTTCAACCAATCACAAGAAACGTCAAATTTATGAAGTTACGAAATACGCAAGCTCGTGACGAGGGCTTTTATTTCTTTTTTAAATGAATATTGTAACGAAAGTTAAATATTTGACTGAAGGACAAATATGTCTATGTTAATACAATCAGATTGCTTTGAATTTGTATTAACTCTTCTGTTCACTTTAAGGTCTGGCCAGACCTTTCTGAATTTTAAAACCGTTTTTTTATATAAATACTCTGTACACTTTTATAAAATGTCATGAATTCCTCAATCAATACTTTCTCTTAGGTGTAGTCACAAAACAAAAGAAAAAAACCAATACCTATGCAAAAAAACACAAAAAACGATTTCCATACGTCATGTACACGACTAGATCTGCCTAGACCTTAACGTTTATCATATATGATTTTTTTGCTTTTTAGAAAGAAAAAAAAATTATTTCGTGCTCTATATACATAGAATACAGTATTATTTTGTGGATGTATATTTTTTTGTGTATTCCTAATTGAATTGAAAAAATATTGCATGTGATTGAACTGTTGACGAGCAGCTCTTCCTTAGGCTGTGTCCGAAACCTGTGATAAATAATTTTTAGTACTAATTTTTGACATTTATTTGAAAAACCTGCACACACCCAAATTATCATAGTCAATTCCTATGATAATTTGTGACAGCTACAGAATAAATTCATAATTTGATTTACTAGTGTGATTTACGTACTGTACCGATTAAACTTAAATGGCGTAGTTATACCTTAATAAAAAAACCATTTATGACATTTTTTGTCCAAGCAACTATCTATTTCTCGAAAATTACTGTAGTAAAATGAAGCAACAAAAATGTGAGGCGGGGAAATATACCAAAAAATAATTATATATGCGAACAGCATAATAAAAAATTGTGAATGTAGGGGAATATTTTTCAAATAAATGTGAAAAATTTGTTCTAAAAACTATTTATCATGAGTTTCGGACACAGTCTTAGAGAGGAAATATGAAATTCATCCAGTACATTCCGTCCAAGTCAGTAAGGTATGGAATGAAAATATAGTAGATCTATGAATCATGTAGCGGTTACCCTTATAAAAACATTCTATATACAGGTGAAGAATCGGGACAACAGAGAGAATTTAATCAAGGAGAAAGAACGCTCCTCGAGCTCTCTAGTAAATATTTAGTGGCCAGACGATCGTTGCTGACAATTGTTTTATTACATTAGGCGACGTTGAAAAACTTCGGTCGACAGAAATGACTTAGCAGATCGCAGCCGTCCAGTGCACTTAACAGTTTTTGGTTTTATGTGCAGCATTGCTTGAGTATTGCGTTTGTACCGAAGAAAAACAAAGCCGTTTTGTTGCTTTCATCGTTTCATTATAATGCTGAAGTTGTTAATAAATCTAGAAAACCACAAGCTTTTATGTTTTCTTATAAGAATAGAGGTGGTGTTGACCAAATCCTGGTAGAATGTAGTTGTAAGTACCAAGCGAAGCGATGGCCATTACTTTATTCTACCACTTCTAGTGAAGCAGCTGGTCATCTCTCGGATAAAGGATAGATGATGAAATTCTCTCGAATAGAGGATAAATAATCCGAGGGGGAAAGTTTCCCGTCAAAAGTGGACTAAATCTTTCTTCGGGATACCTATCCAGAAGGGAGTTCTACATGCTAAGCATGAGCAGAATATCAACCGAGAATAAATCATGCCAAATTTGCCGAACTAATGACAAATTGCAACGAAAGACAGCTTTGCTTGTAACTTATGCGCTGATCTGGTCTGCCTACAACAGGACATTTGAAGTGTTATATATGTGAGAAGTAAATAAAAACAAAACAAAAACTAAATTAAAACTGAATAAATAAATGATTTTATATGCTTTAAGAACTATAAAAAGGAGTTTTTATTAACTTTTCAGTATTGTTTGATACAAAACATATGAAGGTCCGGCCAGACCTTTTGGTGAACGGTTAAGGAGCAAACTGCAATTTCTTAAAATTAGAAAGAGAGGAAATTTTATTTAACTGGACATTAGCCTTTATTCGAGAAACCTAGCGTTAGTGTATTTGATTTAATTATAGTATTTTGATAAATGTCCTTTCTTTGGAAAACGAAATGTTGGGAACCCTATTGCAAACTGTCGATAGAAGTAAAAAAATGGATGTGGTATATATTTATAACTACTTAGCTTCCGTTTCCAAATTTAACAGGTTGAAAACGTGATAGGTATGTAATAATAATTAGGCCAAAATCTCATTTGAACTTAGACTGAGTTTCCTTAGATGGCGTTTCTGGACTCCTATTTTTTTACTTTGTATATTCCTTAATCGTAACGTCATATTTAAAGCTATGCCATCTAAGTTCACTACTTCAAAAGATATTTATCATTTTAAAATCATTTTTATTTCCATTTAAGTTATATACAGCTTTAAAATAGCAACAACACGTTTTACAATATGAAGACAACTAAACCTTAATTTACATTTTATATACTCGGCGATTATGGTTATTTGTCTAATTTGTTCATCGATATATTCGAGGTTCATAGGTTTATGTTTATAGAGTTTTAGGTTACAAAACTACTTCTTACGGCATTTTCAAAAATAAATAAGGTTTGTGGGTCTACTAAATTTATTTTCTTTTGTGATTTTTCTCATAAAACTTGATGTGATCGAGAAAATCGTATGCAATCGTATGCTCGGCCTAATTATCCCTAGCCCGATAAAGAATATAGTAGGTGTTATGCTAATCGATATACTCAACCCATTTGATGAATAATAAACAATTACAGACTCACACCCGATTACGATGCAGCAATAAAATGTTTGTACAACAAAAACAATTCGAATAACACACCTTTCAATTCATTTGATTATAAATTACATAAACGTCTTACGTCTTTCTTTTGCTGTAAATACGTATACATTGTACAATGCATACATTATAGCATGCGAATTTTATTTGAATATCAATCAAAATTCTAATTTCAATCTAAATTTTAATTCTAAAAAGGTTATGTAAGAAAGCATGTTGAGTATTGTACGTATATCCGTGTGTGTATAAATATAAATATAAATTTCAAATAAAAACTTTTTTTTTTTTGTTTAAAATTTAAATAAAAGTTAGATTACATATTATTATTTTTATTATTATATAAATGTTTATTATATTATAATCTTGTTTGTCTCTTTTATTGTTAAAAAAAAAAAAAAAAAAAATTAAGGGAGCGCAGAAAATTTTCTTTATTTAAATGAAAATGTAACGGCGCCGTTATAATATATAAAGTTTAATTTTTTTTCATTTTTTTACTTTATACGAATTGTATGTTGTATATGATGATTATGATTATGTTGATGATATACACCATGTTGTACCCTGAAGGTTTGATTTCTTATTCTTGTTATTATTTTTGTTGTTGTTGTTGTTATTATTATTATGATTTTTTTTTTGTAAAAAAATATAAATACATTTTACTTATATACATTTCTACTTCCTTTTTGTATCCCGAAAACGACTCATTCCATGCACTTACGAAATTCAGAAGAACAAAAAGGCAACATAAAAATATGGCAAAAAGGAGTTTTTCTTTCGTATACGAGTAATAGTATGTATATGAATTTTTTGAATATTATTTTTCATATACAGTATTCGTTCAGCTAACTAGAGCTAACAACAAGAAAGGAAAATTGATGGGTAAAAAACAAAGTAGAAATCAAAATAATATTTTCCCAAGTAAATTGACGGGAATGAGAATTTATGTATGCATAGTGGAGAGAACAGTATACTTGTATAGAGGGATATAGATTTTGGGTTGAGGGAATACGGTGGTTTTGCCAAAAAGAATTATATTGAAAATGAGTAAAGTAGAAAGTTTATTCAATTTCACGCAACGATAACTGTTCATATTATAACAGAAGAAAACAAAAAAACATTTTCTTTCAAACTGTTAGTCTATGTACTGTACATATACTCGTATATATTTTGCATATGAATATATAAATAAAATAATTTTCTTTTGCACCGAAGTTTATTTTCATTGTGTCTCGTTATTTTTTTGTTCGAATGCCTATTTGGGTGGTCGTATGTTTATGGTGTAGAAAAAAATTATGTGTCAGTATTAGAAGTGCATATAATGAATTTGATGAAAATTTCTATTTAACGGTTGATTGGTTAAATTATACCTGACCTAAGGCAAACAATTAAAGTTTCGTATTACATGATGTTTAAAGAAATTTAATTTATTGATTATACAATATAGTCGAGGTCACAGCAGGTGACTTATGCATATTTGTTTTGAACTTGAACGTAGTTTTGAAATAAATGAATGCTTAAACTAAATTAGGCAATTTTCAAAACAAATTAAACTATTTTCAAATAATTTTATTTGTCTTGAAAATTAGCTAATTTCGTTTGAAAAATAGTTAACTTGTCTTGAAAATCGTATAGTTCGAAATTACACGGTATTTTCAGATCGTAACGTTTTACTGTTTTTAGTTTCTCACTAGATATCGTTACTATTTACAATGCATAACCCTAAATGCAAAAAACAAGATGAATTTTTATAGTTAATTAACACTCCAAAATTTTTGTTTTTAAAAGTTTAAATTTTATACAATCTATTAACACTCTAATTCCCTTAGTTGTCTCCTTATATGTATTTACATTCTAAATTTGGCTTTTATTTGAAGTTTTGGGGTGACAATGGATAAGAATGCGGGAATTGAGATGTAAGTAAGAATTTCAGAAAGTCTAGAACACTAATTTCATAAACTTTTAAAATTTCTAGCAATATATCAAACTTTCAAATTTTCCGAGTTCATAAAACTTATTTAATTCGGATAATTTAATAATTCTAAATTTTTTGTAATTTCTAATAGTTAAAACCAAATTGGAAAGTGTCAAATTTTCCAAATTTTTAATATTTTCTAATCTGCAAACATCAATGGCATCAGTGAATTGTGAATTAGTTGAATTTTCGTTAAATTGAAAATTTCTAAAACATTCTGTAACTTCTCTTAAAACGTTACAAGTTTGTTAATAAGGAACTCCTGCAGCATGGCGCCCAGTCCAGGGCCATCTCTTCTATACAGATGTCGTACATGATGCAGCTGAACCAATGACCGAATTAGGGCGATCAATCTTCATGAACAGTCACAGTTCGTTCAATTCTACCCAACCTCAATGGTAGATTAATTTTTCTTGCTATGAGAAATTTAGCAGGTCTCGAGCTTATAAAAGACGTTTGTTTACCATTGGCGTTGTTAATATTCATGCGACTTTTATACATGAGAGAAGTTTTTGTATTTCTAAATAAACTCATAAACGTTTTTATTGTTTTTATCAACTAAATATATTAGAAGTTGACTTTTCCCAATCAACAATAACCCCTTAAAAGTAGGCATATTAAATTTTGAAAACCCTGTTTTTATATTTTGGTTTCGGATTTAAATTCCTATCACACGTCAGTTTCAGAGAAATATTATATAACAATGCTATTTTAGACATCTGACCTATAAACATTAGTCGGAGACCAGAAAAAAGGTACAAGAAAAAAGCGGATAAGAAATTGACGCACAGAAAAAAGCTCAGCGACATAAATGTGCACCAGAAAAAAGCGCACATGAAGAGTTGCTCACATAGAAAAATGCTCACATGGAAAATTGCGCTCTTGAAAAAAACCCACATCGAACAAATAAAACGCACAAGAAATAGACGCACAGGAAAACGCGCAAGAAAAAGCTCACAAGAAAAATCCGCAAAGGAAAAAAACACACAGGAGAATAACCCTCGGCCAAAAATATTTGAATCCGTTTTTTTTAATGGACGTTTCTTTTTGCGAAATAATTTTAACATTTGCGATGGGGAAGTATTGGATGGCACGATAAGGAAGAAATTACCTCTTTGATCTGTGTCTGCAAGATTGACGAGCAGTTTAAAATTTACCATTTTGCAGAAATCTTTAGAATTTTAACAAGTTAAGAAAGAAAAAATTTAATTTTAGATTGGGCGGGAGTTTGGGACGGTAGCCCTAATCTTCTAAGGGGCCACACGAATTTAAATTATATTAGAAAGTTTGAAATAGATACAAGATTTTTAATTTGTTGTTTGGAAGCATTAGATTGGTCATATAATTGTTTCATCGTGTGTGATTTTTCTACGTGCGCAAATTTCCATGTGGGTACTTTTCTGTGGGGGCGAGGTGTTTTCTTTGCGCAAATTTCATTTGAGAGTTTTTCTTGAACGCTTTTTCATAGGATCACATCAGCTAACTCACATTCGGTAAATCGAAGTAGCAAAAAACTTATGTTTCTGTCGATCCCAACATGTCATCGACAACAAATGGTAGAATCTATTGTCAAATGTTGTCGAAGTCGACATACACAAGACACATTTTTTACTACACTTCGATTTAATGACGACGACGCAACAATCGCAATAAGGGTGAATATGTAGGTTTATTCCGTCGCATTAGTTGTAATTTCAGTTTAGCATTGGTAATTTTACTGTGATATACATAACACAACAAGGGTCGATAAAAAAAATTTAAGGCGGTGCTTTTGTGGATTTGATTTTGAAGTACCGTCAATGTATTCGGACATTCGAATGCGACAGTAAAGCTGAATTGATCATTTTATGATAAAAGGCAAAGACGCCTGATTTCCGCGACCCACAAATTGGATCAAAGAAGAGTGGACGCAATGGGCGCGTTGAGGTAAGCGAACAGTTTGGATAAAATCAACACATTGAGACCTGCTGAACACACACGATACATTCAAAATTGCATAGCAATGTGATGGTTTAAATGTAGTTTTTTTTCACATGAGACTTGATGTTAGATTGATTAAAGGAAATCAGTGAATTAAGCAACGAGTTGAATTAAGCAGCAAAAGTTTTTGTTGGGTTTTCCCATTATTTTTGGAGCAGGTAAGACTATTTTACCTCGTTGAACGTTATATTGTAAACGAAAAAGTTAAATTGTAACGTAAGTTAAAACATTTTGTACTCTTTTGCAGAATTGTCTAATATTCGGAATGAATAATTATATTCGAGCATATTTGGTAATAGAATGTCATGGCCCGATTAATAGTGAAGTAAATCGTATTTAGCGCTAAACTCCCAGTTTCCTCAAAAAAAAAAATTTAAAGTAACTTTTAAAGCAAAACAAAAAAGAAATCGATTTTTCGAAGGTTCTAAATGGTTGCAATGGTGCCACAGTTGTTAGCATGCTTGCTTTAAGCTCGGAGGTCCGGGGTTCGATTCCCGGCGAGTGATGAAAAAATCACGGCTGGTTAATGTAAGGATCAATGAATTAATCACTCGTTATCCGTTGAAAAAATTATTACGAAACTTCACAATGAAGCGGCCAAATCCCTCTATCGGATGTAGCGCCAGCGAAAAAAAAAATGGTTGCCCTCCTCTTAATGAAAATATCGAATAATATCTTGGTTGGTGTCACTCCAACCGCGAGGCGTAGTTATTGGCTGGAAACGTAATCTCGAATCAACGGATTCTGCAAAGGTAAACATTCATTGCACTATCCAGAAAATCCTGCATATTATCCCAGTAAAAGGCATGTCATCCCACCCACCCTCATTTAGCAATAACCAACGGAAAATTTGCCAAAGAAAATGTTCAAACAATAGATGCTCTCTATTCGGACCACCTATCAGCTATCTTTGATTTTAACATAAATGCAATCGCCGCTGATAGTTCGGACATGTTGACTAATAAAGCCAATTAGTTAAAATTTTCACGAATCATCAATAATAATATTGTGATAAATCAAGACACAATAACTAATGGTATTATGACACTCGGTTTTTTTGCGATTTTTTAAGCGCTGAAAAAGTATCGCGAAAAAGAGAGAAAAAATAAGTAAAGGCTGATTTACATTCAATCTTTTCGTTCTGTTCCAAAAGATGCAAGATGTACGATAAAAAAAGCGTTTTAGTATGATTTCCTTGTATTAAAATCAGAAGGAATACTCAAAAAGTATTTTTTAATACTATTTACTGTAACACTCAACTTTTTTTGGTGAAAAAGAACCGAAAAACCTGAAAAAGATGAACTGGTTTGTCTTTTTTCGTAAAAGTTGCTCAAAAGATATAAAATCCAAGTAACATTTTGATAGGAAAAATAAAAATTTTGAATATGCCCGTCCCATTTTGATATATGGATAAAACGTATTTGCCCTTTTCTTCGTGATTCTATTCTTTTGAAAAAGAACGAAAATAATGAATGTAAAAGGGCATTTAGTATAGAAAATTATCGAATGAATGAGTGTATACACAATATAGGGGTAGTATAGACAAATGTAAAGCAAAAATCAATAGCTCATTTTAACAGCAGTTATCCTAGACACAATTCTAGCAAAAAAGAATCATGGTACAGTACTTTTCAGCGCTTGTTGTATACTTTTTACTCATGATAAACCAATTGAAAGGTATGATTGACAGCTGTATCAAATTCGTCTTTTCTTGCGCATGTCGTCAATCGGTGCGATAAAATCACAAGGCTTCCTTGTTTTCACAAAGTTTTCACAAAAACTATCACCGCAAAACAATTCGATTTGTTTTTGTTTGCTATGAACTAGTGTTTATAAAAAAAAATAGTATAGCACAAATCACCGAATGACGGAATTTTTTAGTGAAAGAGATAGCAATACATGCGCATGATCATACCTCTTAAATTAGTTTATCATGCTAAGGCCCTTTTCCAATTACCGACTTATTTCAAACTTATTGACTTATTTGACACCATCTTGAATAAGTCGGTAAAGTAACTCCAATTAATTTTGCTGACTTATTTTGACAGCTGATGATGACAAAAATTTGTTTTTGTGTTTATGTTTTTAATTTAAAATATTACTTTTATTTACTTATATCAGGTGTTGAAATATTGCTCCATTACTTTGCGTATTATACTGCTTTCTTTTCATTTTAAAATTTACGTATGAAAGACAGGGCAAAATATTATGAATGACAGAATTTTAATGTTTACATGTAACAGAACTGTATAGTTTATATGAAACCAAATAAGTTTTTTATGAAACAAAGAGATAGAAAATAAGTCACCTCATCAGCAGACTTATTTAAATAAGTCGGTGAAAACAAATAAGTCGGCAATTAGAAAAGGGCCAAAAGGCTCAACCAGTGAAAAATTATAAATTAAGGAATTTTAACGACACTAATTTTTCTTAATTTTTTTTGACATTCAAACCAGAGAAAAATTACAAAACTTAATAAAGGAACCTACACACAAACAAAATAAAAAATATTAAATTACAAATTGTTATTGTTTATGTGCAATACAAAATGGGGCTACATAATTTGCGAGCAAAAAATGATCACATGTTTTACCCTTTTAGGAAAAAGTACATTAGAAAAATGTTGTTAAATCAACAAATAAATTAATTTCAGTCAGTTAAACCTAGAAAAATAAAACTGAAATGAATAAATATAAAATGAAAAATAAAAGCCATGACATGAAAAAGTTTGCATCTTTCGCATCAACATTTGTTTGGATTTGACGTTTATTTCTTAAGTTTGGACGTAAAATCGCGGGTTCCTAATTTTTCTTAAGTGATAGATCAAATTTAACGAAGCTTTGTTAAATTTCTTAACTGACGTTAATTTTTCACTTGGCGAGAATACAAAATTATATCTATGGCATTTTTAAGTTTTGTTAATTTTTAATTTTTAAGTTTATAATTTTTCGCTGGTCACCACTTTACTGATATTTATCAATAATTCAATAGTTTGTATTTTTTATTTTATCAGTAGGCCATTTTAAAAATGTCTAATTATTTGACTTTTGTAAATAAAACCATGTTGTCTCTTTCTACCTCACTATTTCGACGAAATAACGGCAACAGAGTGTACCTAAATGCCAAATAACATCATGTGACATCGTATAGATAATCATACTAAGCAACTTATTCACACACGAAACTCTCTGCGAAGGCTATATCAACGTACTCATGATCCAAATTTTAAAAATGCCATGAAAATCTGTTAGTCTTCTTAAAATCATTTAGAAAAACCGGAACCAAAGCATTTGGAATGTTTCTAAGCTGTTAAAAAAGACATCAACCATCACCAATTCAGCTAATTGAAAAAAATGGTCATCAATTGATTACAAACGAAGAGAAAGCGGATTCAAAACGATTGTGCAAAGCATTCAAATCTTCGAAAGCACCAGGTTTTGATAATATTCATAAAAAATTATTAAAAAGATGTATGAATGATATAATAATTGCGTGCTTAAGCATTGATTATTTTCCTCAATGTTGGAAAACTGCTGGAGTTATTGCAATTGCTACGCCGGAGAAAGATAAAAGTAACCCCAGCAGCTACAGGCCTATATCATTACTTTCAACATTAGTCAAGATTTTTGAGCGAGTGATTTAACAAAAACTAAATGATCATATTAAAATCTAAATACATTTCTCGTGTGATAACTCAAAAACAAAATTTATATACTAAATAGGTATACTAGCGGCACCACCTAGTCTGCCGTAAAGTGTATGCGCGGTATGTACAGCAAAATAACACGATCGTTTAAAATACGTAGTTAAATAGTAGTAGTAGAATAAATTTCTTTCATTTTAGAGGAGTGACAATTACGGGTGGCCAGACAGACATCCTGGTTTCTCCGGACATGTTCTGGTTTCTCAAACTTCCGCGCGCGTCCGGGAAAATGTCTTACATTGTCCTGAAAACTCAGAGGAAGGACAGAAAAATAATAATTTCCATACAATTTAAATATTTTAATTAAAAAATCAAACTGCAGCCCAAATGATATAGCCCAAAAAATTCTTTAAGACGTGATTTAATTTATTTTAGATTTTGAACAATTTATAGAATCGGCGTAATATCTCAAATATAAAATTTCACAAAAGCACATCGATAAATGTGTTTATTATATTTGGTGGTGGAGGCAAAAATGGCAAAAATTGACCGCATTGGCTGTGTATGGAAAACCAAAATTGGCAAATCTAATTTTTGATTTATGGTATCGAACGTAAAACTGATCTCAGCCCAACCTTAGGGCCGAAAAGATCCTTCAGGCCATGTAATAATAGATTTTATATTTGGAACTATTTTTAATAACAACAAAATATTTCAGACATAAAATTTCACTAAAATCCGTCTACAAATGAGCTGGTCCAAGTCAATGACATTCCAGAACTGCTCAAACGCGTCATAACTGGTAATAAAATAGGAGTTTATGAATATGAATCGAAAGTAAGCCTCAACCGTCCCACTGAAAGCTTAATAAAGACGCAAGACCAAAAAAAGCTCGTCAAGTAGTGTAATATGAGTTCTTAGGTCGTTCGATTAATAAGGAGTAGGAAGTTATACGCTGTTTGCGTGAAGTGATCTGAGCGAAACGTCTGGATTTGTGGGGAAACTACTCATGGCCATTGTACCACGATAATACACCTGCTCACAATTCTCTGCTTGTTAGTAAATTTTTGGCCAAAATCAACACCGTTATGATACTGAGTACACCAACACTGTCCTTTTCGATAGCCAACAATAAACTAAGCATCCAATACGGATGAAAATGTTAAGAAACGTCACGGAAAGTGTACCAACACAACCAAACAGCAATTGTGGCAATTGGACTTAAACAACCTCCGAAATTGTAAAATTTGACAATTTTTTTTAAGCCATGTATTTTATCACCAAGTAATTTTCTTTTGGGCTTTCTGTGTTTTTAAAAAAATATTTGATATGTATTCATTCCAAAGGCCCAAATTTCAATACATATTCAAAATTTGGCTTTATCAAAATTCTAGAAACGTTTTTTCCATTTTTTGTAAGAAACTGCAAAAAAGGTCAATTTTGTAAAACTGAAAAATTTTTTGACGTGCCGAAAAAAAAATTTAAACATGCCACGTATTTGTGATCACTGCTCTATAAACTGCCTTTTATATTTAGGATTTTACCGAGATCCTAGGGAGTTAAAAATTTATAAAATTTAAAGAATCAAGAAATTTGAAAACTTCTGAAATGTAAGAATAAGTTAAATTAAAATTTCTTGAGTAAAAAATGAGAAATTGGAAAATGTTGAAAACTTTGGAATTGAGAAATCCAAATGTAAACATTTGAAAAAGTTAGGAATTTACAAAATTTAGAACTCTAAAATTTTAGGATTAGAATATTAATGAAATTGGTATTATTAAATTTAGAAATTCAATAATTTAGTGATATTGTTCAACTTAAAAAAAATAAGCAATTTTTTAAATTAGGAAATATGTAATTCAAATTTCTAAATTTAAACTTATACTTGAAAATATGTAAATTTTAGATAGAAATAATGGAATATGAATAAAGTAAATAAACTTCTTAAGAAATTTTTAAATAAGAAACTCGATAATTTAATTGTTAGGAAATTTCAGAATTCTGATAAAACATACAATTTAGTAATAAATACGACATTTTGGAAGTTAATCAGAGTATTTAGAAATATTCCTTATTTAAATTATAAATTAAGGAATTTGTCAAAATTATTCTTGAAATTTAACAATTCTGCAAATTAGAAAATTCAAACAAAGGAATAGAAATTTAGAATTTTGTAAATTTGGAAATATTTGAACCCTAAACTATTTGACGCAACTAAATACTGATAAAGTGATAACTAAGTCAATAACTCAACTAAGAGACCTCATTATAAAGATAAATTTACAGAGATATCTTAAATGTAGTTGATTGTCCTATCCAAACAAAAAATAGTGAAAAACTGTATATAGTGATTGATTGACCAATTAATATTAAAACAATTAAAATTAAACAACAGCCAATATTTCATAATTTTCAATTATCTGCGCAGAAAGTCATTGCGACTTAAATATTTCAAATGCCACTCCCTGCAGAATGTAAGATGATTTATAAGGAGCAAACTAATGATTGGTGAGTGATTATTCACTGATCTCTCAATGCATATTCCTCACAATTCATTCACTGTTCACAAATTATTCCCTAATTTTCGCTGATCATTACACATTCATCAGTCATACTCCGCCAATTATGCCGCCAATATTATAGTCCTACATCAATGGAATGTTGATTATTGGCAACATTTGGGTTTTCTCAAGTAAACTTTCAGCAACAGAGGCAAAATACTATGCCTTTGATAGGGAACTTCTCGCCATTTATTTACCCATTAAACACTTCCGCTACTTCCTGGAAGGTAGACAGTTTACTGTCTATACATATCATAAGCCTTTGATTAAAGCTATAGTTTCTCTGAGCGAAAAGAGTCCACGGTAAACTCGACATTTCGACTACATCGCTCAGTTCACGACGGACCTTCAACACATAGAAGGTAAGCAAAACGTAGTCGCTGACACATTGTCATGGACCAGTGAGATCTTGAAAATCTAGCTAAGACACAACAGTTTAACCCTTATGTCTATGTTGGGTTACCCGGGTAACCTTTTCGACTTCAATCGATAAAATTTATATTTTATCAATGCAATTTTGGTTCTAAGATCTAGGAATGCCAAAATCATTTAAATGTAAACATATTTGATTTTAAAAGTAATCGTTCCTATTTTGGTACTTCAAATGTTTAACGGTTTACAAATTACACCTTTAAATCAATTACGGGTTACCCGGGTAACCTTACGCAAAATAGAAGAAAATGGAATTTTATTTCTTATACAAATGATAAATCGGTTCTAAAAATCATTAACATTTCATTTTACATATTTAAAAAATCAAGATAATAAAAAGTTTTATTAAAAGAAAACTAAAAATACATTTATTCGGAACAAACAAGACACACATTTCGTTGTAAGAAGTGTTCATTATAAATGGGAAGATTGCACATCGTACAGCATTTTCGAGTTTTCTTTTGGGTGTTGACTGTTGAGTTTTTGCAGATAATACATTCTCCTACTACTGCAACTCATCCCAAAGCATCCCTTAGAGGGCTTGGCTTTCCAGCCGCTGATTAGAAATTGGTTTACCTAACATTCACTCTATGGCTGATTATGTTGAAAATTCTCTGATACAGTGCTTGATCTACTGTAATTAGAGGGCATCTCCAACTATATTCCACAGTCTTGTGGAAAATTCTTCGTCTGTGGGTTACGGTCGGAGATTGAGGAATATTTTCCCGGAAAATTATATTGGCAGCTAATGCTGCCAATGTCAACTGTATTGAAAAAAAAAAACCATGGGCTATCTTTGGGTTTTCCTTTTTATCGTGTGATTCTGATTATATTTGGTTTATTGAGTGAGCCCGACGTTGAATCACAATGGTACATCGTCGATAAAAGTATAACGGCTTTCTTTTTTTTAGGCACATACGAACGTAAGGGTACAACGTACAATCGTCTGAACTAGATGGAAGCATCCCGTACTAAAATTTGAAAGGCTCCATGACATCAAAAGCCGAGCTAAGTACAATGTAGTAAAAATATTATCAGTCACTATATTTCTTCCAGATCCTTTGAATTGGTAACACAAGTCTTTCACGACTCTTTCTTCCTGGTTTACTTCTCTAGGAATTTCGCGAATGCAACAAAAGAAATCTTTATTTTCTTGCCACAAACACAAAATGCAAAAGCAAAAAGAATTTCAAAATCAAATATGAAAAAATTGTTACATTTTTAAGGGATATTCGAATAAATCTGATAAGGTTACCCGGGTAACCCTTAATTGATTAACGTAAGAAAAAAGATGCATAGACACAAGGGTTAATGATGAATTACTTCAATTATTGAATAATTCATCGCGCCCTGAAAACTTCAAATTCAAATTGGAACTCACCATCCTTCCCGAGTTTAAAAGTTATTGTAAAACATCAACAGGCGTGAATCGCCCATTTGTTCCTGCATCTTATAGACGTGTAGTTTTCGATGTTCTACATAATCTATCTCATCATATTTTGAAGCAGGTATTTTTGGCCAAAGATGAACGCGGACATTACACACTGAGTGAAATCCTGTATAGGCTGCCAGAAGAGCAAAGTTTACCAGCACACAAAGTCCAAACCGGGTAAGTTTAACCTCCATTCTCAACGTTTCGATCACTTACACATGGATATATTGGAACCTTTGCCACCATGCGACGGTTTTGTATATGTGCTTACCATTGTCAATCGTTTCACTCGTTGGTCTGAGGCATACCCTATTCAAGATAGCACCGCTGCCACTATTGCTAAGACATTTGTCGAGCAAAACGTTTCAAGATTTGGAATACCGCTTGAAATCACGACAAATCAAGGCAGTCCATTTGAGTATAATCTATTTTTCGAACTACATACTTTTATTCAACCTTCCTATCCTCCAACCTTAATTATAATTTATTCGGGGGGTTTTACTTGCAGGGGTGTTGTAGTGGTTGCAACATTGCAAAATACTTGGCAATTACACGACAATAATCAGTGCGCACAAACTTTTGTATATAATACTTTTATTTATTCATTATATACAATACTTAGTATGTATGTACATACAATAAAATAGAAGTTACCAGACATTTTACATATCGAACAGGTGGATCAATTATTACCAAAAAATACGGATTTATTATTATACAATCAGCAGTAACAACAAAATAATTTTGTGAATCCATAAATAAAAAATTATAAACATAAGAATATTGTAATTTGAGTGAAATAAATAAATAAACACAACATACAAATAAACGAATTAGAAAAAAATTATTTGGATATATGTAATATGTATGTAGTTTCATAAAAATTATAGCGTTTTAAATATAAACTGAAAAAATACAAAAGCATACACGAAAGAAGTGTACAAAAAAATATTTCCAGTTGTAAAATTTACAACGAGATTTGCGGTCGAAACCATAAGACTAAAGCTCGGTTCATGAGATTTGTCAATTGAGCTTGAAGCAAAATGACAACTTATTTATTTATTTATTTATTTAGATCAACAGTACAAAATACATCTGATCGACACACGTCAACATAAAATACAATCAAAGTCATTATAAAAAGAACAGAAAAAAAAACAAAAATTAAAATTTAAAATAATGGAGAATGTTTCTCTGAAAAACGTTCCTCGATATGTCAAAATCGAACAAATTTTCAACCGAGTTCAACAGAAGTGTCGATTTGTAGATCAATTCATTCTTCCCGTAATTTGTATTTCTATTAGGTAACTGCAAAAATGCACGTCTTCTCAAATTATGAGACGGTACATAAAACGAATATAGCTCTAAAAGCTCAGAGCAGTCAATGTGTCCCAGAATCATGTCACGCGCAAACATAGCAATCGCCGCGTCCCTACGAGCACTAAGCGGTTCCAGAGCTAATAACTGGCATCTCCCTTTGTAAGGTGGCAAAATATAATCCGGGCCACGGCCGTCACGAGGCAAGAAGCGAAGCGCATATTTAAGAAAACGCTTTTGAATGCTTTCGATCCTATCTGAATAGTTATGATAAAAGGGCGACCAAATAACAGCAGCGTACTCCAAATGGGATCTAACAAATGCCATATATAAAGTGCGCAATGTGTATGGATCTCTAAATTCCCGGCATTGTCTTTTCAAAAAGCCTAACATACTGTTAGCCTTTGCAATGACGCTGTCAATATGAAAATTAAAAGACAAGTTAGGTGTGTAAAGAACACCTAAGTCTCGAATTACAGAAACTCGTTCGATCAGTGCTCCGTCGATTAAATAATCGTTTAAGACAATATTTCGACCTCTACTAAATGTCATAGTTTTACATTTGGAAATGTTAAGACATAACGAGTTTGTACTACACCATTCAACGAAATTATTGATATCAATTTGAAATAATAATGCATCAGAAATGCCCCTAATGGTTTTATAGATTTTTAAATCGTCTGCGTACAAAAGAACTTCTGAGTTAGACAGGCAACCAATCACGTCATTCACAAAAATATTAAAAAGGAGTGGTCCCAGATGACTACCTTGGGGTACTCCAGAGGATGCTAAAAACGATCTGGAAATGGAATTGTTGATTCTAACATACTGCTTTCTACCAGTCAAATATGATCGTATCCATTGCACCGGTATTTGATTTGAATCTAATTGATAGAGTTTATTAATTAACAAATCGTGATCTACCTTATCAAATGCCTTACTGAAATCTGTATACAATACATCCGTTTGGAAACCTAACTCAAGCGCCCCTGACACATAATTATTAAAAATTGCGAGATTTGTAACCGTAGATCGACCTTTATAGAAACCATGTTGTTTTGTCGTTATAACATTTTTAATTATAAAAAATAATCGGGCATTAACTAGACTTTCAAAGAGCTTCGGGATGCTTGAAAGTAAAGAAATTCCACGATAATTTCGAACATCACTACGTAAACCAGACTTAAAAATTGGAATAATCGATGATATTTTCCATATTTTGGGGAAAACTCCAGACCTAAGACTAAGATTGAAAATCTTTGCCAATGGAGCCGCAAGGACATCAGCGCAACTCACCATGAAACAAGGAGGAATACCGTCAGGCCCGGCCCCCTTTTTACAATCTAGCTGGTTTAAAGCTATTAAAACTTCCTGATATGTTAAAGTTAAGTTCGAGCTAATGCTTGTCTTATCACGACAAACCGAGGAGCAACTTGTGTAATTCCTAGTGTATACTTCTTCAAAAAAGTCGGCAAATAGATTGCATGTCGCTTGGTTGTCATTTGAAACTATACCATTTAGATGCATTTGAACAGGATATCCACTAGATTTCTTTTTGTGCTCCATATAACACCAGAACCGCCTAGGTTCGCCACAATAAGTCTACTGAACTTAACAGAGTTAAAATATGTTATCTCATTGGATCTAAAATTGCAGTCATACGAATTATTTTTTTTTCTTTTGCTTATTCTGATTTAGGTTTTGCTTATTTTGACATTTCTCAAAAATTTACATTTTTTTTATTATCTCATATGTGTGTATGGTATTTTGTGTGTTTTGTATTTTTTTCAAAGTTGGTATGACTGCAATTTTAGATCCAATGGGATAACATCTTTTTAACTCCGTTAAGTTGTCCTCTTGCTTTCAGCTCAATTGACAAATCTCGTGAACCAAGCTTAAAGGAAAAAAAAAATTTAAAAAAAACAGTTGAGTTGAAGTTGTGTACATACTCCAATTCTGTGGAAAAATGTACACCACGAAGTTAGCAATTGCTTACTATTTTTCATATTGAATTTTTTTTTTTATTGGTGACCCAGGTCAACTTTTTTGTTCTAGTTGGAAATAATTCTACTCATACAGCTAACTTCGTGGTGTACATTTTTTCACCAGAATTAGAGCATGTACACACCTTGATGCCCGTCTCATGAAATAAATTAACGAGCGAGACACAACATGACGGAGTTAAAAATTCGTGATCTCGACCTCGAGTACAAAGTTTCTTATTTTTTGTTTTTGCAAAAATAAGCTTTTAGCCCTTTATGTTGATAACACAGAATATATATATATAAACAGAACAATATCTTCTATAGCGCTTTAGTCCTAAGCTGGTGAACAAATATTTTCGTTATTGTTTTCTTCGACTGATTTTGATTTAGAAAAGATAGAAAAATCATTTTATATGCAATCAATGAAACAAAAAAAAATTACAAAAATGTTTGTACCCACCTCTTTCTATTGATAAATAAAAATCAGTACAATTTTAAAACGAAAGAGAAATCTTTACACTTTATAATGTTTTAAGCACATTATAAAGTGTAAAGAGATAGACATTCGTGAATAATTTTTGATTTTGGTCTAGTTAGCTTTGCGAAACTTTAAAATCAAATCAGCAAATAAATATAGGACCAATACAAATAAATTAGAAATGCTACACAAACTCATACACAACCTTATGGGAGTTGCAAATTTTCTTTTTGTTATTTCTTTGATATGATTTTAAAGTTTCGCAAAGCTAACTAGACCAACATCAAAAATTATTCACGAATGTCTATCTCTTTTAAGCACATTATAAAGTGTAAAGATTTCTCTTTCGTTTTAAAATTGTACTGATTTTTATTTATCAATAGAAAGAGGTGGGTACAATCATTTTTGTAAATTTTTTTTGTTTCATTGATTGCATATAAAATGATTTTTCTATCTTTTCTAAATCAAAATCAGTCGAAAAAAACAATAACGAAAATATTTGTTCACCAGCTTAGGACTAAAGCGCTATAGAAGATATTGTTCTGTTTATATATATTCTGTGTTGATAATTATTAGTTTCTACGCAGTTGGCAATGCGTAGAAACTAATTGTTATTTTTTATTTTTTTTATTTTATTTATATTACGACTGAGTCATGTACCCATTTAGTAATTTACATTCCATAATAAAGTATTTAATTAATCGGCACAATCACATGATTATCCCCCATTTCGTGTAACTCATCCACTGGATTTTCGCCACAATAAGTCTACTGACCTCCTGGTCGCGATAAGTCTAATGGTTTTATTCTTTGCAGTCTTCTTGTTGGTGTGGTAGTCAGCATACAGCGTATATCCAGATTTTCATGCTGGTGCAGACGTTGTAGGTGTTTTGTTGCATGATGCTTAATTTCATCCGCGACAAGCTCGATCTTTAGATCTCGATGGAGGTTGTCGTTTCGAATACGGTGCATTAACAACCCAAGTAACAAATTAGGTAATTTATTCCATCGTTTGGTGCAATTTGTTCTAATTAAGTCAAAATTACGTAACTTTTTAGTTATTTTGCTACTATGAAGGAGTTATTCCCTATTAGTAAACTATTAGGGAAAAATTTCGAAAATTTTCCCTCTATTTTGCATATTGAACCGGTGTTTACTTTATGGTGAAATAATAAGGAAATTTAACGTAATTCACACCATCGAAGTGTGTTGAAAGTTGAAAATTGTTTATGGTTGAAAATAGAGTTTAAAATAAGGAAAAATTCCTCAGATTCTACCTATTTTCTACTTTAAAGTAAATGTAACTTTTAAATCGAAATGTCACAAATAGGAGGAACTTTGCTCATATACAATTTTCCCAATTTTCGACTTTGAGAAGGATTTTTCTTTAGTAACGATAAGTAAGGAATTTTTCTTTATTTTTGCCAATTTTTCTACCATATGGTGAGAATTTCTTTAAAACAGAAATAAGTAAAAATCTATTTTTATGCTCGACTATAAAGACGGAAATCACTGAAAATGTACTTCCAAAACAATTTTTCAAATAGGTTCAAAAACATTTTTCTTTAAAGTCGAAAATATTGAAAAATTACCAAATTAAGACATTCGGATATTATTACAACACTGCAGCTTGTATAATTGTTTTGTCAAGCGGTTCAGTTCGCCTCGCAAGGTTTTAACATAGAAAACAGTTTTAAAAATGAACAAAAATAAAAGTACAAAAGAGCGTATCGTTATTCGTCAAGATATTGTAGGAACTTAAATGTTATAAACAAAAAGAAAATTTAAATTTGGAATCTGACATTTATTCAAATATCTCGTCAACTTCAGATTTTTCTATCTCACCACAAACACTTACGGGTCCAACGAGAAATGAAAACTCACAGATCTCCCATTACACAAATGAATTTTTACCTCTAAACGTTACTTTGATTTTATTAATTTTGAGCAACTTTTACGAAAAAAGATCATATTTTTCAGGTTTTTCCGTTCTTTTTCACCAAAAAATGTTGATTGTTACAGTAAATAGTATTGAGTAATACTTTTTGAGTATTCCTTCTGATTTTAACAGAAGAAAATTATACCAAATCGCATTTTTTATCGTACATCTTTCATCTTTTAGAAAAGAATGAATGTAAATCAGCTATATCGGAAACCGAACTCAACTACACAAAATTAATGCGACTCAAAAATTTAGATACATTTTTCGACTTATTTAGTAAAATAGGTAGTTTCGTTTAGAGCTGAGGGACAATTCGTTTAAAAGTCGAATAATCTTAGTAATTATGGAGAATGAAGACGATTTTCAAAAATCCACCATTTATTTTTGTTTTAATAATGGATTTATACCGAAATTCTGCTCCCGAAAGCCAAACAATTTTTTTTTTAATTTATCGAAAAATTAATTTTACAATATCAATTAATTTTTTAGGCATTGTAATTTTTCGGGGTACAATGTGCATTTCTATCGAACAAAATACAGGGGCATTAACTTTGTTACAGCAAAAACGATTTTTTGCATAATTATAAAAATGTTTATTATTATTTTTCATATTATATATTATTAATTATGATCGTATATTATTTACTATTTTGTGTTTAACCTTTTAATATATTAGAGTAATAAATTTTACCAAAAAGGAGAATTATAATAAATTTGTCGATAAATTGATAATAAGTTGAAAATTAGGGAAATCCCACTTATGGTTTTCGTCGAATCGACGTATTATTACCCCAAAATAGGTAGAAGTGGAAAGTGAAATATTACTTAATTAGCACTTCTTAGGTATAATTTTACGACGAATCGACGTCGAAAAATTCTCCAATTATGTCGATTCGACGTCGAAAGGTGTTTTTCGTGTTCAAAGACGTGTTTTAAGTAAAAGTCTACCTGTATTCGACCTACTATGTTACTTGGAATACATCGCAGGATTTTATTTTGAACTGTTTGTATGATTTTAATATTCGTCCTCTTGGCACAACTCCAGAGTTGGCTACCGTACGTCCATACAGGTTTCAGGATTTGTTTGTATAACTTCAGTTTGTTATGGATCGCTAGTTCAGATTGTCTCCCTAAGAGCCAATGCATCTTTCTAAATTTTATGTTTAGTTCTTCTCTCTTCTTTTTTATGTGTTCCTGCCATCTAAGTTTAGCATCTAAAGTCATGCCAAGATACTTAGCAGTATTCGCATGCGGTACTACTATACAGTTTATCATTATTGGTATATGATTAACTTTTAGGTTTGTAAAATTCACTTGGACTGATTTTGCTTCATTTAATTTAATTCGCCATTTCTCTGTCCATTTACATATCAGATTAGTAGCCTTCTGTAATTTACTAGTGGATTCATTGATGTTTTTTGCTGTTGCAAGTATTGCCGTGTCATCGGCAAAAGTAGCCATTATTGCTTCTGTAATTGGTATATCTTTAGTATATAGGAGATAAAGGATCGGCCCAAGAACACTCCCATGTGGAACTCCTGCTGTTATTCTTTTAAGTTGGGAGTATTCATTCTCATACTTTACTCGGAAGTGCCTCTCTGATATGTAGGATTTTAGAATTTGAAAAAATTGCTCCGGAAGATCTCGATAAAGTTTGAATTCTAACCCCTGGTGCCATACTTTGTCAAATGCTTGCGCTACATCAAGGAATATAGTTGAGCATATTTGTTTGCTTTCTAGTGATTTCTCGATTACATCAGTAATTCTATCATATGTACTTGTTCTATAGTAGAATGTTTTTCCCTAAATCCAAACTGATGTGAGGGGATAAGATTCCTTTCTTCGATAATTGGTTTTAGTCTTTTACGAAGAACCTTTTCAAATAGTTTCGATAATGTTGGTAGCAGAGAAATCGGCCTGTGTGAAGCTTTATCGTTCGGAGGTTTGTTCGGCTTAAGTATCATAATAACTTCTGCAACTTTCCACTGTCTTGGTACATATCTTAGTCGAAATGCTGCATTAATTATATGCATTAGTTTCCTCAACGCTTTCTCCGGTAACACTTTTATTATCTGACCCGTTACAAGATCATATCCTGGAGCCTTATACACATTTAGATTATTCTTGATTTCCCATTTTAGTTATTTCAATGTTATAGGTGTAATTTTTATTTCATCCTGTTTATTTATCAGGGTAGTATTTTCCTCTTCCGTTTGTTTTGGGTAAGGTTGGAATGTTTCTTGAAGATGATTTGCAAACAAATCAGCTTTTTGTTTAGCATTTCGAGCCCAAATTGTCTTTATCTTTAATTGGAGGAACCTGAAGTTTGGGTCTTTTAAGATTTTTAGTTGCTTTCCATAATGAGCAATCAGTATCTTTTTGCCCAGTTAGAGTGCTGAGGTATTTATTAACTGACTGATCTTTATTGTCTTGTATTAGATATTTTAATTTGTTACACAAGTGATTAAATACCCTCTTGTTTTCCGGGTTTCGATGTTTTTGCCAATTCTTCCGTGCTTTTCTATTGATGTTATTTGATAGCTAGCATTGCGCTTCATTTCCTGACTGTTATTAGGAGTGCTTTCCCACGCAGCACTTTCGATATTATAGATGAGATTATCTAGTTCTTCTTCTAATTGGACTGATCCCTGAATTGGGTTCTGCAGATTAATTCTTTCTGTTAACCGTGTTTGGAAGAGATCCCAATTGGTTTTGAAGCTCGTTAATTTCGGGCTGCTCTATTTCATAATAATTGTTTGGCTAAGTATCATAATAACTGGTGAATGATCTAATGATAGACTTTCACTGTTCTCTATATGGATATAATTATCTGAAATTCCTCTTGTAATAAAGAAGTCTATAAGATCTGGAGTCTTACTGATATCCGAGGGCCAATAGGTTGGTGTACCACCTGAGTGAAATTCACATTTTAGTTGTTTGCCTGCTGCGAAAAATCCTTTTCCTTTAGTGGTCGTTAACTGGGATCCCCAATAGGTATTTTTTGCATTAAAGTCACCTCCAATTAAAAAACACTTCCTAGTATTTTGAGAAGATTAGTACATATAATCTCCTTGTTTGAGATTGTATCTTGGGGGGCAATAGATTGCTGAGATACTACAAGTTTTATTATTGTTCAATTGTATTTTGATTGTTGTGACTTGCATGGAAAGCTGTAGAAACTAATAATTATCAACATAAAGGGCTAAAAACTTATTTTTGCAAACACAAAAAATAAGAAACGTTGTAGGTACTAGAGGTCGAGATCACGAATTTTAACTCCGTCATGTTGTGTCTCGCTCGTCGATTTATTTCATGAGACGGGCATGAAAGTTATGGCTAACAGGCCTTCGTCCCTCCCTCACAGAGATATCTTAAATGTAGTTGTTTTAATTTTTAATAAAACTAACAGATATTTGTGAATAACATCATCATTTAATGTTGATACCTTTCACTGTACTATTATTATGTATAATAATTTCGAAAATTATAAAAAAACCGAACATGATATTTACACAACTATTGTTAGAAATTTGATACCCATTAGACATCCCTATTTTATTTTCTTTCTTTTGTTTTTTTCCATTTTTATTTTAAGAAAACTCACAAAACAAAACAAAATTCAATCCTTTTTCTATATGTACAAGAAAAATTAAATAAATTTTCTTTCTTTGGTTAGTCGAAAACAAAGTCGAATACGTATACGTGCCGTAGTAATATAAAGAGATAATAAAAGCAACAGTTTAAATTCGCAATAAAAAACCAAAATAAATAAAAAAACACGGTGCTTTTCTTGGTGGTTTGGTATATTTCATAAATTTTGTGTTAACAATTTCCACATACAAAAAAATAAAAGAAAATCTCACCCTTTTTTTCTATATTTTAAACCTTAAAAAACATTTATTATTTCTTTTTTTTTAATATTAGTTGTTAGAAGTATTATTGTGTAGTTGTTATAAGGATTTATATTTTTTTATTTTTTTCGTATGGCGGAAGATAAAATACAAAAGAAAAGGAATAACACAGCGCGCGCTAAGGTGGAAAGGTATATAGACTTCTTATAATACGCGTGCAATTAAGCTACACCAACAACAAGTTAAAAGCAAGAGAAAAAAAAATGAAAATTTATTATTTTTCTGGTGAATTGATGTGAAAAATATAAGAAAAACAAAATAAAAGGTCTAGACCTTTTTATATATGTATGTAGGAGAGAAATATTTATCTTGGTATAAAATCGGTACAAATCGGATTGTTTGGTGTCTTAAATCTTAAATAAAACGATATAATAAGTTAGGAAGAAAATAAGATGAGATTATCTTGTTACTTGTTCCTTTTTTTTGTTTAATAAATTATGAATTTTAATTAATTTTATGTTTCAAATTAGATTTGTGCGTAAATGCATATATATACAACACCTGAACGATATAAATGTATATCTCGGCGACCACTTACAAATTTAAACACACATTTTATTATACAAAAAATATCTATAAAACCTAATAATCGTAAAAATATTATGAATTTAAAAGGTTTCACATTTGCTTGCTGTTTCCCCTTTCTCTAACCCCCTTACAAAATTTACTACGCGATGCACATTAAATTACAGGGCAGTAAATATAATGTAAATTCCAAAAATTAGGTTATCTCAACAAAATAAAAAAACATACAGTGTATTTTGATAAAAGGGTGAATGAATTATGTAGATCTAAACCCAAAATTATAAACTTTAATAAAATTTAAAAGAAAAAGATGAATTAGATAGACTGTGTGTTCCATTTGATTTGAATTTGATTGAATATCAATCATAAAAAAATAACAGGCCATTTTGAATATAAACTAACATACGAGCATATATTTGCCAGATGTGATTGTCATTTGACTAAAAAAAAAATAAACGAGACTTTCTTTCGACGAGTACACACACAATAATGGTAGACGCACAAAAATTCATTTTATTTTAATAAATATTTTATTAAATCCTTAAATTACAGACCTTAAAGTAGCGTGGAAAATAGAATATATAAATGAGAAAAGTAAGTAAGTAAGTAATGTTATAAACTGGAGTAATAAAAGGGTTGTGAACGACGAAGCCGAATTATTATTATTTTAAAGGATTATTATTTTATTTTTGTACTCTACATTTTTTTAAGGATGTTTTTGTTATTGTGATTATTTTGATTCATATCACCCTTTCGTTCGCCCCCGCCTCACTCCCTCCTAATTGCCTAACCACCCACATTTTACATTATTATTTGATATGATCATTTTACCTCTTTTACATAATATAAATATTTTATTCCATCGTCTTATTATTATTTCATAATTTTCGTTTCCTTCGTATTGTTGTTGTCGTATTTAATTCTTTATGCCAGTTTCTAAAAAATATGAAATAAAATACGCGTGTTTTGTTCGAGTACAACACAACAGAAATGTAAATGGTGGTTTGTAATTAAAACAATATATAATAATAAGAAAGAACATATAAGTTAAAATCGAAATAAGAAAATTTTAGATTTTATAACTATTTTCTTGTGAAGGGTGGAATTAAATCATTGTATAAGGGTATATATCAATCCGGTTTATATCTATGTGCATGAAATTAATACTTCAAGAACACTACATCCGCATATATATAGTACAGCGGCGGTGGTCCATCATTATTCATTAAATAACATATTGCCGTCTTTTGATCAATGAATATATATATATTCACATAAAGACAAAATGTCAATCAAGCGAATAGTAAACGAAATTAAAAATTAATTAATTTCGAAATTTTTTTAAATGTCAATCAAATTTGTTCAGCTTTCACCACATTTTAAAAAGTCATTAGTGATTCTAAAGTAGCGCGCATCTTCTTCGCCTTAGTCTTAAAACAATTTTTGTTTATACATATACCTATGTACATAAATTTAAACTATACGTATTCTTAAAATTTGATTACAATTTAATTTTCTAATTCACCCTTAGAAAATATATATATATTTTATAATTCCGATTTGTTCGAGTAAAAAATAAAACTGAGCAAGGAATCGGAAAAATAAATAAATATTAAGAAAATAGCCTTAAGGTATTATTTTGTATCCTTAAAAAAATAATTTTGTTTCTAAGTCAATGGGTTTATTATGCATAATTTTTTTTTGTCTAAACAAAGCTGTATATATACAGACGAATAAGAAGAGTATGAGTTTGATCTTCGTTGTACGCAACACCGAATGAGCACTCCTCTGCTTTGTATGCACGCATTATGCATTTACATAACCTATTTAAATGTAATTCGTTTATATAAATTAGCCGAGGGGGCCATTAAATGTGAAACCTTTTAAAAAAAAAAATCAATTCGAGGTTATAATGATATCTTAATGTAAAAAAACACAATGAATCATATATACATATAACGTCTTAAATAATTTTCCATCCCTTTAAAACAGAACAAAACAAAAATAAAATAACCATTTAAATAATAAATTTGAAATAAATAAAGTAAAAATACAATTATAACAAAAAAATGAAATTTATTCTAATTAAAAAATAATAATAATGAGATTATGAAATCCATTTCGAGGTTTCATACCACACACAAAATAGATGCGGCGGTTCTGTAATCATTATCATCAAACCAAACCACTACCAAAACAGAAAACCCTCATCATACCACCCATAATATTCCTTTTTGTGTTTTTCATATAATATCCTTTTATTATTTTACAATATTAAATAACACAACAACAAAAATGAAGACAAAAGTGGCCAAGGAAAAAAAAAATTATCATCATTTCCCTACTTTGGTTGCTCGGAAATAAAATAAAACACGAGAAACGGAAAACGAAAAAAAAAAAAAAAAAAAAAAATATAAAAACCTGACACCTTAAAATGAAAATGTTTCCCCTGAATCAACCAGTGTTTACAATTTTCATTTAGCATTTAACGCAAAACGAACAACAACAACATCGTCGTCGAAATAGAAAATAATTTAATTTAATTTTTGTTTTTTACCTTAAGAGTAAACAAAGTAATAATTTTTTTTTTTTTTTTTTTTTTTTGGAAAATTCTTTTGATAATCAAACCATCATCGTCTTGTCTTGTGTCTTGTATTTGTATAAACAAAATTTTATCGAAAAAAAAGAAAATTGCAGGGAAATTCGATATCTCGCACTCGACAAGAAATGTTGTGAATAATTTGATTATTTGGTTAAAAAATTTAATTGTCCAACGGTTTTTTGTATGGGGTAGGGGGCGTTAATTAATGCAGTTTATAATATTGGCGTGGGGAAATGTATACAGCATAAGTCATTTTTAATGGCTAAGCGACTAAGACGAAGGTCGTCACGTATTACAAAATGTCATTTGTTCATCAAATAAAAGCACTGATAAAAATTATTTGGGTCCAAAACATTCCCAGAAAGAATTGCTATTTGATTACAAAAGGAAACGTATTCTTGCCCCGAAATCATACAGCCAAAGCTTTTAATTTAGTCTGTCTATTCCGAAAGCCAAGTAGAATTAGTGTTTTATAAATAATTTAACCTTCTCTGGTTGTGTTACAGGAGCATGATGAAAATTAAATTTCTAGAAAATAATTAATTTAAATTAATCCTTTGAGATTAAAAATTATCTAAAAATAGATTAAAATTGTTGCTTTTAAAATTTAATTTTATGTATATGTACACCCTGTTAAAGTTAGCCGATAGTTTCCAGCCGAAAGTAAAAAGTCGATAATGCAGATTACCTTATTAACATTCCAGCCGAAAATAAAAAGTTTTGTGGTTTGAGCCGAAAGTTAATAGGATATATAGCTTGTAATAAACAAGTGTAAATTGTCTTTCGTGGAAAACTTTTTTTAACCTAATCGCGGAAAACATTGGAAAATCAGAAGAATTCACAAAATTGGAATAAAATCAACCTCTAGAGTGTATATCTGAAGTTGAATCGTTTTTATTGGATTTGTCAATAGCCATCGCCGGAAAAAAATCAGTTCAAGTTTCCCGTGGGAAATCTCGAAAAATTTGAAAAAATGTCAGCCTGTAGAGTGTTATGTCTGGAAATGGATTACATTGATGTGACTTATCAATAGCTCTAGCAAATCAGTTCAAGTTTCCCGTGGGAAATCTCGGAAAATTTGAAAAAATGTCGGCGTCTAGAGTCTGTCTGGAAATGGATTACATTGATGTGACTTGTCAATAGCTATCGGAGGAAACAAATTCTGTTCAAGATTCACGGTTAAATCTCACGGGAAACTTGAACTGAATTTTTTTCCTGCGATAGCTATTGACAAGTCACATCAATAAAATACATCTCCAGACATAACACTCTAGAGGTGGTTTTTAATCAAATTAAAATAATTTTTTAGGTTCCTCGAGTTTTCCACAATTTTCCACGAGGAACTGCAGCCAGGTTTTGCCATATATGAATATTAACAAAGGTATTCAATGATAATCATGCATCCTTATATTCCTTAGTAGTTTTAGGATAAACACTACCGATCGATATTGACTTCATTTTTTATTTTCGGCTGGGATAACACACTCTGCATTACCGATTTTGTTCTATTTCGGTTGGGATACCGCATTCTACATTACCGTGTTTTTACCTTCGGCTGGAGTAATACAATCTGCATTATCGACTTTTCACTTTCGGCTGCCAACTTTCGGCTAACTTTAACATTATTATATGTACTATATACAGTTCTTTTGAAATAATAATGAATGTTTTTTTTTTTTCGTTTCGCATAGACTCAGTGAAGTATTCAATAAAACTACAAAATCGTAAGGGGTCGGCTTAATACTAAAAATTACAAATTAATATTAAATTCTATTAAAAAACACTTGAAATTGTTTATTACATATGACTACACACTTAAAAAATAGTAAAAATTCCCAAGCAGCAGCTGGAAAAAATATTACAATCGATACAATGGGCGCGTTCTGGCAACTGTAGGCAACATGTTGAATAAAATAATCATGATGTTTTCTGAATGCAACCGATTTATCAAAAATTTCATGGCAATGTGATAGATCGAATGTCATTTTTTCCATCAGTAAATTTTCAATGCCAACAGGTTTGAGGAACTCAAAGGGCCTAATGTCAAACTGTCAAGCTTTTTCACCAATCATTAGTATTGCCATCTATTGGAAAATAAGAGTATTATAATAAATGCGTGTATCATCGAAAGGTGGCTTAATCAATTCATTAAAAACTTGGATCAAAATATTAATAATAAAATTAATATTTCAAGATTTTTAAGCCTTGGTTACAGTAGCTGGTGATGGCATTTAATAGATCATTTGCTATGTTCCATTGGCCTGAGTAAACTATTCACAAGTACTTGTATCTACTCGTAACTACTCATGCTCAAACGATGGTGCAGTTGAGAAGTAGTTACGCACAAAATTTACGGCAGGGGATTTTAGTTTAAAAAATTCTAATAGATGGCTTTGTACCAATTTTGTTTGTGTGAAATGTCATTTTTTTAACCCTAATCCAACCAAAGTGTGCCTTTAGGCTCTTTTGATAAATGCATCGATTTTCAAAATAATGTTAATTTAGTTATAAACTTGTATGTATTTTATTTTGAAACATTTCCATACATTCCATACAACGTACCTGGCATTCTTTGCAAACATTTAGTAAGTTATTTGATTAGAATTTGAATTTACTGACATAACAAAATATGCTAGTTGGATTAGGGTTAAAAAAAAAATTTGTTTATGTTTGTGATACGGCACGGCAATTTTTAAATCGCAAAAATATTTTAATTATTTTGTTGTTTAATGTTTTATTACTTATTATTATAAATTATTATTAATGGAACAACGTATTTTTTGCCAAAATCTACCAGTTTTATTTAAATTGAGGTTATGTTTTACTACTTCACGAAAATTCGCGTTCCATTGGACATCTACTCACAAGTACTTGGCAGTAGCAAATTGTTTCCAATGGAACACTACAAATGTCAAAATGTCAAGCATTTTCATCAATCATTAGTATTACCATCTATTGCAAAATAAGCTTATTATAATAAATGCGCATATCATCGAAAGGTAGCTTCATCAATTCATTAAAAACTTGGATCAAAATATCGATAATAAAACTAATATTTCAAGATTTTTAAGCCTTGGTTACAGTGGCTGGTGATGACATTTTATGGGACCATTTTTATTTTGTTTAAAATTGTGACACAAATAGTAAAATTATCTAAAATAGATATTAGTCCATCAGAAATCTCTGAAATTGTTTTGTAGGATTTATATTTAATGTAAAATACTTATCATAGCAAATAATAGATGTCACTATATTGAATAAAGAAAACATCGTTTAGTTCGTAAGCCTAACGCAAGGTAGACGAAGCGCGTAGGTAGTAATGAAAATAATAAAACAACGAGGTGTTATGGCGAAAGAATAAAGAGAGAGAGAGAGAGAGAGAGACAGTAATTTTATTTTTTAAATGCAATCATTTAAAATCCAGCTGACGTTACTACATCATCAGAAGTAGGATATTTTAAAATATTAACGAATAGTGATAAAATATCAATTTTTATTGAAATTTATCGAATACCGAAAATTAAAATTGTTTTGCTTGCATCAACGATTTAAATAAATAGTTATTACTTGCCGGTATTTATGACATAATATTCATTGAAGATGGATGAATTAAGTGTGTACGAATTGCGCGCATTATTGAATTGTAAAAACCTTTCAACGAGCGGAAATAAGAAGGTGCACTTTTCGACACAATGCACAAAACTCAAACGACGAGAAAGATGTTCCAGTTGAAATAGAGTGCATCCAAAAGGTGCTCCTACAAATTGTCAACAAGACATTCAAAAAATTAATCTTATTCAGCATAACGAATTTTTGGTACATGTGGTAATCGAATTTCCAAACAATATATCATACGAAGTCAAAGCAATCATCGATACAGGCATCCCAATTAATATAATTAAGCAAGGAATTGTTCCCAAGGGAATAATAATTTAAGCGGACGACGGGAATCAATTCACTGGAGTGAATAATTCCAAAATAAAAATGTGCGAAATATTGAAGTTGAGTTGTAAAATTAATTTTAATAACTTTATTATTAAATTTTATGTATATTGTGCCGGATGAAACAATGGGCTTTGATTTCTTGATCGGTTGCGAATTCCTTAGAAGTCCTATATGGTAAGTTGTAATTGTAACATATTAACTAATTTGGGTGACGGTTCGATAAGCGTTTGTCCGACTGAAAAAATGGAACAGATGTTGCGATGCAATTTGTTTGACGACATATTAAATATTGAGTATTTTTCAGATGATGAATTAGAATTAGAATCGAATCATGATTATAGAATAGGACCATTATATGACGATAAAACGAAAGAATACTTGGTTCAGGATAGATGTAATAAATTGATTATGATTTTGAGAGTAGACCGATTAAAACGATACCGGAAATCCATTGTTTCGAAACGACTTGCAATGCATAAACGTATACTAATGCGCGATATGATTGACGATTTATTTGACCGTTTTATCGACAGTTTATACAAAATTACTCGATATTAGCTAAACCTATATACGATTTGTTAAAACAAGGTGCTGATTATAGATTTGATAAAGTTGAAGCAGACGCATTTCAATTGTTAAAGTCCAAATTGACATCGTCACCAACTTTGAGTTTATATCATCTTAGCGCAGCTACCGAATTACATACGGACGCTAGCCAAAAAGGTTTTGGTGCTATCTTGTTACAGCGCCAAACAGATGGATATCTCCATCCTGTTTTATTTTATAGCAAACGAACGACTGAAACTGAAGCACGTTATCACTCCTACGAACTGGAAACGCTTGCGATCATCTATGCTCTGCAATATTTTCATGTATGTACATGGAATTCATGTCAAATTAGTAACTGATTTTACATTAAAACTGACGTTGGAAAAAAAATACTATAATAATCCAATAATGCGGTGGACTTTATTATTAGATAACTAACATTATGAGATCGTTCATCGTGGTAACGACAAAATGCGCCATGTTGACGCGCTTAGTCGTGCACCAAATATATTGATATTGGAATGCAACCTTTCGATAAATCTGGCGCAGTTTCAGTTGACAGACGATACTATAAAAATAATTTACGATGATCTAAACGGAATCGGAGAAAATAAATTCTATAAGCTGAGAGAAAATCTGGTATATCGGAAATATAAGAACAGATTATTATTCTTGGTGCCTCAGGTCTTTGTCGATGAAATAATAAGACAACACCATAATACGGACTCGTAGGCGTTAATAAAACCATCGAAATTATTAGACGTAATTAGTGGTTAACGAATATGGTGGAAAAAATTAACGAGTTTATTAAAAAATGTATGAAATGTCTTATTTACGAACCGAAGGCCATATAGAGAGAGTTTTTTCCATATACGATAAATATGACCGGCCATTTCATACGATCCATGTGGATTATGAAGGTCCGTTAGAAACGACCAGGCGAGGTTATGTATTTTTGCGGTAGTTTTTTTAAATTTACGGTTTTAGTAAATTTACGAAACTATACCCGATGAAGACGACAAACACGACCGAAGTTGTCAAACATAAAATCGTACTTTAACCAGTTCCTTTATGAATAATATCAGATCGGGGTTCATGTTTCACCTCACATAATTTCAAGATATTTGTAAATGAAGTGAACGCTCAACATGTGTTAACCGCCACTAATTCTCCCCAATCAAACGGTTAGGTTGAACGAATTAATCGTACCTTTGATTCCGATTCTAATAAAAGTTGAGGCACTGTTCTTAATGATACTGAATTTGTGATAAACAATACGCAGAACCGAACTATAGGAACTACACCGTCAATTGCATTTTGGCGTTAATCAAATTAAGTCAAATGATGTTCTAAAGAAGAGAAATTAGAAATCTAAATGAAATGGTGATTATGTCTTTTTACGAAACCTTGTAAACGAGCCGGGAATTAATCATAAGCTTTTGCCAAAATTCAAGAGACAATATATTGTTATTCGTAAATTGTTAGGCGAACGATACATCCTCCTCTTCCTGGAACAACGCTTGTCTAGTAAACCCTTTCATGGTTTTTTTGCGGCTTTTAATATGAATCCTTGTAATTTGTATAACGAGTAATCAGAGTCGATTGAAGAGAAATTTATCTAAAATAGTTATTAGTTCATCAGAAATATCTAAATTATTTTGTAGGGTTTATTTCTAATGTAAAATACGTATCATAAAAATAATAGATGTCACTATATTGAATAAAGAATATCTAATTTAGCTCGAAAGCCTAACGCAAGGTAGGCGAAGCGCATAGGTAGTAATAAAAATAATAAAAAAACGAGGTGTTATGGCGAAGGAATAAAGAGAGAAAGTAGTTTTATTTTTAAAAGTGTAATCCTATAAAATCCAACTGACGTTACTACAGTTTGGAACATATTTTTAACAGACTAAGAATTAGTTAAGCGCGATTAGATAAGCTCGATTAGTTGTTATAGCGTTGAAAGACTGAGGTTTAAAAATCCGATTTACCTAAATTGGATTAGGTACTCAATAAAACAAAACAAAATTACCAAAAATTAGGGTTGACACACTATGGCTCATCGAAAAATTCACTAAATCCGATTTTTTAAAACGCAGTTTGTCAATGGTATTAGGTTACCACTAATCTAATCTCATTGATAGAGTAAGGTTTGGTTAGCGGCCTCACGAGTTTGTGGTATTGGTACTAATACAAATTTGTTCAAGCTGGTTTTTTTGATTTTGTTCAATAAATAAATCAAAATCAAAATAACATAACCCTGAAAATAATAAATTATAATTTAAATACTTTAATTATTAATTTGTTAATTAATAAATTTTGATTTTTTTATATTTATAACACATATTTTTGTATTTTTAAAAATGTTAATAATAGTTCCATCTATATTAAAATAGAGTACCTTGTATTTACAATTTTATATTATTTTATCATTTAGTTCCACTAAAGCTCACTAATCGCGCTTAGTCACTAATCTCGAAATAAAAGCGATTAGTTAATCTTGAACTTGACACACTAAAGCTTATCTCGACAAATTCGCTAATCGCGCATAGTCTGCCAGTGGTATTAGCACCGTTACGACTTTAATCCTTCGTTTTCTAATTATTTAAATTTTAAAAAAAGTATGAAACTTTACTTGACACTTTTGGCATTATGTATTACTATGATTAATTAATTTCGTAATCACAACACAAGCAAAAAATAATTGTGATGCTATCTTTTCAAAGACATAAAAAGTTTTTTTTCTTCTAATTGTGAAATCGGAATAGGGCCGAAAGGTCGAATGTCGAAAGGCAGAATGCCGAAAGGCCGAATGTGGCGAAAGGCCGAGTATCGAAAAGCCGAATGTCGAAAAGCCGATTGAGTCGAAAGGCCGAATGTCGAAAGGTTGTTTGTGTCGAAATTAATTTTTCATCTTTTTATTAATGAAAATTTTCAAAATTTTCATTTTTATGAAAACCAAAATTTATATTTTTATCAAAATTTTTGTATAAAAATGTTTAAAAGTAAATCGCTTTAAATATTTAAATCTTCTTACGTTTTTTTTGTCATATATTTACAAATTAATTAATTATAATAAAAAATGAAAAATAAATAATTTTTTTTTTTAAGTTGGCTACCTTATCTAGGAAAAAATAATACAGAAACTGAAAAGCCCGAAAGAAAAACCCAGAAAAAAAAAATCCAGGCACAAAAAAATCAGAAAAACAAAAATTCAGAAAACTAAAATCCAGAAATACAATTATCAAAGTGCGGACCAAATTAAAATTACATATAATTTATAAAATGTCTATCGAATTTGGCTTTTTCCGTAAAGTTCTTAATATTTACGATAATGGAAATTGCTTCATCAAATTTTCAGACACAGATCAAAGGAATCGTATCGCTCATATCGCTTCTACCCATAGCTCTACCACAAATGTTTCAAGTTATTTTGTGGTTGGCTTAAGTCGTTGGGTTAGCATGGCATCGACGAATGTATTGGAGCGAATTGCGGATTTAATGCTTCGTAAATGTTTCGCCAACCTTGCAGCCACGGATCAAAGGAATTGTATCGTTCGTATCGCTTCTACTGATAGAAGTACCACAAATGTGTGTCGGCTTTTGACCCATTCGGCTTTTCGACTTCGGCATTTCGAACCATTCGGCTTTTCGACATACGCCTTTCGACACATTCGGCCATTCAACATTCGGCCTTCCCACCCATTCGCCATTTCGGCGTTCGGTCTTTCGACATTCGGCCTTCCGACATTCGCCCTTTCAGCATCGAACGATCAAATATAAATAAAACGTATTGTACACAATAACAAAATGACCGAACTGTTGTGACATTATTTTGAATGGATGTGGAAAACTGATTCCATTCGCCGTTCAACAATCGTCTTTTTGGAAAATAAGAATGGAAAGATCCAGATGGAAATGCAGTTTTGGGGCGATGGTAAGCCACTAAGATATGATTTCCCATTTTATATAATTTTAAAGAGTAATTGTATTAAATCAATGTGGTCCTGAGCTTATGTCCTTTTACAAAATGCCAAAATAAAAAATTGTAAAACATTCCCGAAAAACAAGTTTTTTAAATAGAAACCAATTTAGAAGTTATTTTAATCCGTTTTATACCTTAGAGTCGTGTTTCTCAACAGTGGTCCGCGAACAACTACCGGTTCGTAATATATTTGTACTGGTCCGCGGAAAGTCTACAGAAGTTCGTGTTCAATATTTTTTAATTTTCTTTTCTAAAACTGAAATATAGAATTCTTAAAAATTTTGAACAAGCGCCACGAAATCTGCAGAAAATAAATCGGACATACTAGTGGTCCTCGGTTGAGAACATCTGCCTTAGAGGATGGGGGGAGGTCCAAACTTCCGCTTTGACGAATTGTAGAAATCCCAACATTTGAAAAAAAATTCAAAAAATTGTTTTGAAAAAATGTTTTGTGGTTGGCTTAATTTGTTGTGTTATAATAAAATCGATAAATGGAGCGGATGGCGAATTTAAATTAAATTTGCTTCATCAATCTGGCAGACACAGATCAAAGGAATTGTGTCGCTCGTATCACTTCTACTGATAGCAAAGCCACAAATGTTTCAAGTTGCTTTTGGTTCGCCAAATCTGTTGTGTTAGGGCTATGTTATAACCGACGAATGTATTATGGCGTTAAAATTGGAATGGAAATCTATTTCTGTTCCAGAACATTTTAAAAATAAATTTTAGTTTTCCAGAATTAACTGTAAAGTTAATAACGATAGTGGACTTTATGCCATTTCAGAAAAGAAATAATTCTCACGGACCTTAATTCCTAAACAAAAGGAAATAGGGCCCATAGCTGTTAATACCACGAGCCTAATAATGCAATGGTAAATGTGTAATCTACTGCAGCTCCTTCAAAATCAATGGGCTTCAGAAATTCGACGTGGTTTGTACGCCTTAAAGATAATTATCATTCTGCACGTCAAAAAACTGGTACTACCGATGAAATGATTAGATTACATGGTTATGGTAGACAGACAACTGACTATTTCTGAAATTGCTGAGGCTATTGGCATCTCAACTAAAAGGGTGGTCCATACTTTAACGAATGAATTAGGTATGAGAAATGTGCTGAAAAGGTGGGTGCTCATTTGTTAAATTCGAATCAAAACGGAGGAGTCCGACTTTTAGCAACATTTTGATCGTTTTCGAAAAGATAAAACTGATTTGAAGCGACGATTTGTAACTATGGATAACACTTGGATTTAGACCGTTATGATTCTAAATTGCGAAAACAAACTGCAGAGTGGATTGAGTCGGGTACTTCTGCTCCGAAACAGCCAAATTGGTCAAAATTGGCAAAGAAGGTTATGCCATTAGTTTTTTAGGAAGCAAAAGGGAATTTGTTAACTGATTACCTATAAACCAGTAAAACATTAACAATAACAAACCTTTTAAATGAACTGGATGAAAAAACTTGTGAGACAAAACTCGGTTTAAAATATAAAAAAAAATATTTTTCATCAAGACACCGACCGGCTGCAAAGATTTTTGTAGATCTGACTCCCTTTAACTTCCATCTATTCCCAAGCCTCAAAAGATTTCTGCCTGGCAAGCGTTACGAGGAACAGCTGGAATCACCGTTAGTAAAATTGAAATTACACCAGCGCTAACGATAAAATGAAAATTCAAAGCCAATAACGTTGAAGTTGGAGAATGGTAAGCATACAACAATAAATTGCATAAGCCTGATAAACACAAATAATTACTTGTAAACTGATTAGATAAATACCAGACAAAAAAATGAAGTTAATAACTTAAGTATGTCTTCAATGCGGTTATGTGATCTTAATAAATCCGTGAAAATGGAAGATATCACAAATTTCAATGATCTTAGGCCTGGCACAGAGCAAACCCAAGCCTCGTCGTATCGTCTAATATTAGCATAAAAATGTCAAAACTATTTGAAAAATTGTTATTACAAAAATTGAAGCCGATACTAGATGAACAGAAATATTAAACCAAAGAATCAATTCGGACTCCGCAACTAGACTGTAACCATAACCCAACTTCCTTTAAGAAACTAACAACAAAATTTGGCGCGATGGGTTGATTTATAAAATTATTAAACCAAATTTGGCCGCTGAATAATTTCAATACAGTTTTGAAAATTATCTATCTTGCCCAAAGACGATTTCAGCTTAAAAAAAACTGCACCAGTAACTGGTTTTTTATATGATATTAACATATTTCTCATTCAGGACAGTACCTACTGTATTTGTTGTATTTGACCGATTAAATTACGGTCTACAAAGTAGAATAGTTTCTATATTTGTTGATTACATAGTCATCAAAAAAAAAATCAACCGGTGTGTGTGCATGAAAACCACCTGCCCAACGATGATTTTAAACAATGTCACTATTCCACAACATAACAATGTTAAGTGAAATTTACTCAAATGTGTCGAAACTAATCGAACTTCATGATATATTTACAATTCTAATAGACATGCAGACTTAAAGAACTCAAAGGACACAGTCGTATTATTATTCGAAACTGGACACCATACCAACGAATTGGCAAGGGGCATATTAGAGCAAGCAGCTGAGATATTACCGACTGCGTAAGAATGAAACTCATTTAATAAGACCACGTTAATACACATTGATATATTTCTCAAAATTATTGAATGGCTCCGAAAGCACGGACATAATTAAATTAATTATGCAAACCTAGTTTCGCTGATGTTATTTTAAAGTTCCTACACCTATTTTTGATTTTGTACTGTTTGATGACATTAATACTTATGTTACAAGGGTTGTTGGAATTCTAGCTTCTACATGATCTTCATTTATCACAAAAGCTTAATTAATTAGCTTAATTTTGAAAATATTTAGTTAGAAAATTATTTGATGAAAAGCTTGACCATGTGAAATATTTCGTTTTTTCTAGCGTCTGCAATTTCATAAATTGATGAAATATGCCAATTTAAAATGTGAACAAGATTTCCCTGCAACCCTCTTCATTCAAATCTAAAATATTTAAAATCAATATCCTTACAAATAATGTCCACATACGAGTACATAGTAGCCTTAAGGAGTGTAAACTTTGAAATCAAATAAAACTGAAAACAGTGTTACATTACAAATCAACCCTTTTTCCCATGTCTCTCTAACTAAACAATATACAAAAAAAGTCTAATAATTTTCAAATAAAGATAAAAACTGGACAAACGTTTCATGTGTGAGTGAGTATGTTGATTCTAAATTTGAGGTGGGCTACACTGAACAAAAAACCCTTTTTTTTTTTGTTAGTCGAAAGAAGTAAATGAATAAAAAATTCATATTTAAATATCTAAACAAATATATGAATGAATGAGTCTGACTGAATTAGATAAAAATGTAATATATTTTGATGGATGATTATTTTACTTTATTTTCATTTACAAACAACAATTATAATTATTTTTCTTTTCGATTAAACAACAACAAAAAGAGTAGCTATGCATAAAGGGACATGAATAAAGTTTAAAGATAATGAGGATAAAATTTTCTTCCTCATCTCGTCAGTACATCATCCCTTTCATAATGTATCTACTTAAAAAAACAGGATTTGAAATCAAACTCGCCCTTTTGTATATCTCATCATATAACATTCTTTACGATATTTTATATTTATTTAAAAATAAGACACGCGCTAATTAAAAAACGTAGAACTCTTAAAATCATTAAATAGAAAATGTATAAAAAAAAACTTGAAAAGATAATTCACTCACTCATCATTTAAGATCAATTAAAATAAAAAAAAACTTTCAAAATTTTATAACTAAAATTAATAAAACAAACAGAATTTTTTCTTAAATATTTATTACAGCAAACAAGGGGATTGAAATAAATAAAAAAGTGTTAAACTTTTCTTTTTTTATTTTTGCTATATCAATTATTATATGTATTAGAAAGAGAACTTTCGTTAGATAAATTTAGAAAAAAAAAAACAACAAACTACTTGGAAATATACACAACTTAATGGATTTTAATTTAAAATTAGGGAACATTTTTTAATTTGTTTATAATCAAATTATTGTATTTTTTTAATTGATAAATTATGATATTTTGGGAATTTTTTGTAACTTTAACATTAAACATGAATTAATTTGATAAATTGTATCGCTACAGATATACATATTCTGTTTCACGTGGGAGTTTAATTATATGTATATATAATATTAATTTAGATTGTGAGATTTCCACCTTGGGATTATTTTGAACCTGAAGCATATAAGTATAATTTTGCTGAATTCAAAGTAAAATGAGAATTTCATGATATTTCTGCGGTTCCTAGCGATAGTTCTTCAAAATAAGGGTTCAGATGGTTTGAGACTTTTAATAAAATTAGACTTTTAATAAATTCCCCGATTACGCGTAGAAAATTTAATTTTCTCAATTTTCTTAATAAATTATTTGAAATCTTGTTTGTATTGCCTGATTAAAATTAATTTTTAGAATGTCATAATGAAACAAATGTCTAATGTCTTTTATTTAATATAATAATTAAACAGAAATGTTTGCGTGTAACGCTCAAAGGTTATTATGATTTTTTCGAATTTGTTTTTGATTGAATATTGGTATGTTTGTAGTGTCGCAAATTTTGTATCTGAGCAGCCTAAGTGATATAGGTATTGACCTGTAACAACAAACTTCGAACAGAAAATGTTTCTGGTTCGATGCTCACCAAAGTACCTTATAATTTTTTTTAATAATATTTTTATTCCATAACGGCATTTCATTGTTTCAATACGAATTGAAAAACATAAAATTTTGTATTGTAAAACAAGGAATTCACAGATTGTCTCACTGATTGACTCCGGAACGCTCGCTTTCCGGAACGTTTGATTACATTTTTTTGAATTGGGGAACACTTTTTCTTCAAACGATGCGTAACTACAAAAATACGATAGTTGTTTGTGCCAAATAGATTCATGCGATATACATACTTCAAGGAGTCAATTCTAGATTTTACAAGCTGCGCCTTACCGAGATAATGTTAAGATACAACTTACAAATCTGTCTTTTACCTAAAAAAAAATTGAAAACAATTTTGGAGGTCCCTAACAGGTAATTATAAATTGTACCCGTCCTAGGACGGGCTGTACCCCCTAGTATATTATAAATCGTTCATTTTATAGACAAATTTAGAATTTCAATATTCAGTAGGCGCGGAAAGTAACATATTTGTACACGTAGTTTTTATCAAATAATTTTAATTTATTATTAGAAAAAGCTAATTTAAATTTAATTGTATTTTAAAACAGTTTAAAATTAGTCAAATAGTAAAATTATTGCTTCATTTAAGTGAACACTTTTCGATTTAGAGTTAAGTTCAATTTACACCTCTCGTGAACATGAACGTGAACAAAACATTTTTTGTTGATAAATCTGAAGTTATTTGATTTTTTTATTAAAACTGCATAGGAACCAAGCGCAAATTTTAGCGAAAAAAACCTCGAGATAATTTTCTTGTAGTTGGCTAGAAAAACGTACGTTCAATTTTAAATTTTTCTTTTTTTACAGCAGATGCCTTTGCAATTTTTATTCATTTTGCTATGTTTACAAAACATTTTGATGTTTTGACAAAATTCTTGTGACATAGAGTGATTAGACACGGATACTTTTAGTTGGCGCGATTTTAATTTATTTATATTTAAAAATTATAATTAATATGAGCGTTTAAAAATCGTTTGGCCAATTATTCACCAATATTTGTAAACACTTTTGGGGATAAAACGGCATATGCCGTCAAACAAACATAATATGCTTCTATGCATCATTTAAATAAAGTTAATTTATGATATACAGCCCAATTTTTTAATGAAATGCAACATAAATTGTATATTAAAGACCCAGTCCCGGTAAAACGTTTCATTTTAATTTTAACTCTTTTAAAGTTTCAAATTCTCAAACTCTATATGAAAGATTAGCGTTTGTCCCAGTGGATCCACCAATAATTTGTTTTCCACGAAAGTGTAAAGGGCCCAACGGATTTCTAATTTTCTTCAGTAAGGTACGGAATTCTAATTTTCTTTTTGTCGGTTGTCTATTTCCCTATAGCTAAGAATTATTACTATGAAATTACAAAGAAAATTGGGACATATGTTTACCTTGAAAAAAACAGAAAATGCTCGTCAATTATGATAATTTAGCAAACGCGTACCATTTTGGGTTTGAAATAAGTAATCACAAATAATCCAGTCGTGTACTTAAATTATATATGAATGTCTTCTTTGGTAGCTGACATAAAAATAGAAATTCAAATTTTGCTCGCATAACTTATAATTATTTGTTAAAATGCATAAAAGGATAATTTATTTTGGTTTACAAATCGTCGTGTGATTTCTATCTTGTCCTATTCGCCATTTGTAAAACTTTACAGAAATCAAATTTTAAATTTTAAGCATAAATACATTTAACTTCTTCAATAAATTCCAAACTGTTCTTTGTTCCTATACAAAGCCTTGTTATTTTTTTAAATGCTCCAACGATAAAAATGCAGCTATCCCTAAAACTGGAGCAAGGAAAACGTTTTGGAGCAAAAATGGGATAAATGGATATAGGACAATTCCTATAGTTATATGAAATTGACCTTATTATTATGTAATATAAAGATGAAATGCATCGGATATTCGGATATAGGACACTAGACCCGATTTATATAAATATTTTAGTCAATATATTTTAATTTCAATCATATTTTGGGTATGTCAACGTGAAAATTAAATTAGGTGTCACGGCTTTTGCGTGGCATTTTCAAAATCGCTCTGTAGAATTCCTGATCATCTAGTAGCATGTAGCCGAACATCGATACTATGCCTTTAATTTTCTCTTTGGAAATTACACCGGGTGAGTTTAATTGCGCTGAATTGGGTAGCTTTACTACAGCGAAAGTTTTAAATTTAGCTTGTCGGCTTGATTGAACAATTAAAGGAATCGTTTGTTCCGGTTCCATTTTACCGTACTTCTCTTTATATTTAATTATTAATGTATCATCTTTTGAATATAATATTTCGGTTGGCAATGTGAATTTTAAATTACTAAAATTTAATCCCAAGGAAGCTTGATTGTAGTTATAAAAATCACAGCATCTGTATTCATTTTAAGTGCACTTTATCGTACTGCAGTGACTTTAAATGCTTAATCAGTGAAACAGGACTATGATAGCTTACATGTTTAAAATGCCTGCCTATAACGCTATGTACAGCACAAGTCCTTGAATCCTATAGAATGGCCAGGAACTGAATATCTCTGTGCGATATTTGTTATATTGTTATATGTATGATGTTATGTGCGTAATTTTGTATGTGTGGCAATATCCGGTCAAATTATAAAGGTTGAACTTTTGTTTATAAAAATAATTTAAATATTCCCTTTTGGTAAATAGATCACATTTTCTAGGTCGTATGCTATAAGTGATTTAGCAGAAACACTAGAAAAAATATTATGTTGCAATTGGAAATAGGTTACAAATTATAAAATAAACATTTTTGTTTTGTTTGTAATTTGGGTCCTACGTCCATTTACGTTGGATATAGGACACTAAAGAACTCATATGCTACGTTAGGTAAATTTCATATATATGTGTCCCACTTGGAAGATTTTATCATATGGGACAAACAAGAATTAAAACGTGTAAAAAAATAACAAAATTTTTGGTCTATAGGACAAAAACAAAAAATATTATCTTCGAAACTATAAGAGATATGCCAATTTTAGCCAAAAATTCTGAAAGAGCATGGTCGAAAACATCAGAATACATTAATAACTCATTTTACGAAAAAATGGTCTATAGGACAAGATAGAACTCACGTGACGAAATAATAAACGACCTTTTAATTTTTTATAAGTACCCTCATACGTACTAATAAGATTTTCGCTAAAATATCGAGTTTTTTAATTTAGTTTCCTACACAAAATTATTTTACAGCAGTTTTGGTTGCGTTCAATTTTTTTTTTTAGTTAAATAAAATTTTATATCGAATTTTTTTTTCTCTAAAATTTACGCTTGGTTCCTATGCTGATTGGAATAAACTTGAAATAAAATAATGTATTTAATAGTTATCAAAATAATGAAAAACTATAAGTAGAACAATATTTTCTTCAATTCCCCGATGATTTTATTTTGTTTGCGGTGAAATGTCTGTGAACTATAACTCACCACCATAATTTATTATTTTATTGAAATGGAGCAAAATGGAATAATCCAGAATCCGCCGGAGAATATGTCGAGTTTTTGTATGATCATGATCACATTGATGATGATAATGGTAATTCTTATCTTGATGTATTTTACTGGGCGTCACCAAAACGACGTAAAATAAAGGCACACACAAAAAAACTATCCAAAACCATTTCGCGCCATAAAGAAAAAATTGAAATGGCGAAACAAATTAAACATTTTACTTGTTTGTGGGATAACAACGACAAATCCTTCATAAATCAACATACACGCGTTGCAGCTTGGGTTGAAATAGGAAAAAACAAATATGCCTCGTATAAGTATTTTGGTTTGTTTAAAGAAAGTGATATTTTGTTAGAAAAACTTGGAAAATGTTTATACAGCAATTATTGTAATTTTAGCGGATGAACCAAAAAATCTGTGGAAAAACGTTAAGGATACCCATTGCTACATTACAAGCAAAGAGAAAAAAGCACCATCGAAAAGTGGAGATACTGCGACGGAGGACTACGATGTTGTTATGGATGACGAAAGAGTTCAATTGTGTGATGAACTATCGTTTCTCGACGAAAATTCTTCGTTTAGTTTGCGTCAGATGATTTCATTAGGTGGTGATGATAGCTCTAGTTCCCGACCAGCAACAACAATATCTGATAATGAAAGATGCGGAACACCAACAACCAGTAATAGCTACATGACCCACAAAAAAACAAGCAGTAAGATGATATGGGAATGAAAGTGGCTCATCTTGTCGGAACATCGATTTCACATTTTTTGGAATCAAAACAAAAAGAAAAATCGGAAGCTAAAAAATTGAAGCACTTTCACATTTGGTTGCAGCTAGAAAAGTTGTTTGAACAATTAGAGGAGCAGACTATCACTGATTTAAATTTCTCGTTCGAATCGGAAACGTACAACGCAATTATTCTAGACTTCGAATAGGAAGCTTTGACTTTTCGGTTTTTTTTCTTTTAAATATTTTTTTTCGAATTAATTTAATTTCTTCAATTAATAATTAAACGGGCAAATCGTGCAAGGTACAAAATTACGTAACTGCGAGGCGAATAGTAAAAAAAGGCAGTAAGGATCGGAAATCATGTGGACGCCCAAACCTAAAATTAAGGAAATAGCGAAATAAAAATTTAAATTATTTTAAATTGAGATCGCCGGCCAATGTCCATTCCTTCTCCGGCCAATGCCCCTACAAGTGATACAGATGAAGATCCGGGCGAATTTGTATGCATGGTTTGCTTGCCTGATCACCATTATAAACAAACCATTTTATTATTACGTATTATTAAGGAATTTAACTATTTTAGTAAGCTCTGTTGAGAATGAGTATACATATACTCAAAATGTGCAAATAAATAAATAAAACAATTAAAGAGAAGCGAAAGAATGATTGATAATATTAATAAATAAAATATTTCGATTTTTTAATTTTTGTTTTTATTATTTAATATTTTCTTGCCAAGCAACACTACCAGTTATCGAATTAACATAATTTTTTAGAATATTGCGAATTAGTTTTGCTTTATCAGATGTATCCACTGCCTTGTAAACGTGTCATTTGATTGTCATTTTTTCTCCATTCGCCTTCAACTAGCCCACCATTGTTATCAAAATGATCAGCATACCCAGATTGTACAATATGTATTCTGCCGTGTTGCAAGAGGAATTTTTTCTCGGATTTCAGTGATAAAAACGTGTAGTATTTATCGTTATAAATTTTCCAAACAATATTACTGGAAGCAAACACACCGCTATCACCTTCGCTCCCAAAAGCACCAACATTAACTTGAATAAATTTATAATTAGCATTTTCCAAAAGATGCTTCATGTATTCGATATATTGATGAAAGATGACGAAATATTGTTCCTGATGCTAGGAATTCTAGCACCACAGCAAAACGCATCAATGGTAGGATAGCATCTTTTGGTCGTGTGTTTACTTTGCATTTTAAATGATTTTGTATTTTTTTTTTTAAATATAATGAAAAGTGGTAACACTCATATGGTAATTTTTGTAGAAAACCCTATGACTTTGCGAAAGGTCCACCGAAAGCAATATCAAATCGCCCTTTTTCATTTCGTAATTTTAAATACGGGTGCACTTAAAATAGATGACACTTTTTTTTGTTGATATTTTTAAGTATTAAAAATACAATGAAAGCAATCTCAATAAAAATCGCTTCATTCAAATCATCCATTTCAATGAACCAAATTATTAAGTCAGGCAAATCAATGAACTAAATTATGTCATGATTTTAATGTTGATGTAAATCCAACCGTTTGAACTATCTACTACAGATTTTTGTTCATGACGATTTTCACTGTGAAATAAATTAGTTAATTAGTTAATTCAATAAATTAGTTAATTAAAACCGGCTGTTTTCTTAGCAGAAAAAAAATCGACCCAATAGGTTTTTGGTAAAGTAATTTTTGTTATGTTCTCTTCAGTATTTCGGAAAACTTCCCGTGAGCAAAAATCATGGCTTGTTTTCTCCTAAGATGTTACATCCACTTTTTGGGGTGGGAATTAGAGTATTATCACATATATCTTGTATATCCTTCCATCATTGATTTCAACTCCTAAAAAGGTCAACCCTTTTGGTACTTAAAAAATGTATTAATAAAAGAAAGGTTTTCCAGGGTTAGAGTCATTCTAAAAATCTGTTGAATATTTTGTGCTCTTTTTTTATTACCTTCAAAAGAATTCGAGTCTACCCAAAATACTTGTAAAAATTTTAAGTTTGAAGTTATATCCCAGACTATCTTCCCACGAAAATTTGAATTTACCTCCGACAACACAGGCGTAAAAACCCTTCCCAAACATTTTACTCGAGCGAAAAATATGGGCTTATAAATTAACCGACATAACAAATTTCCAGGCCCACCTTAATCATGATCAGAAGAATTTTTTTTAAATTTTTTTTTTTTTATTCATATTTAACTAAGGGCAGGCAACACATTTATTGATGTCGCAAAAATTCTAACAAGCTAACTGCTTTCAGAATTAGCCAAGAGGTAGCCAATTGAGCCAATTGAGGTAGACCCTTAACTAAACCGGCATAACAAATTTCCAGCCCCCCCCCCCCCCCTCCCAGAATTATGATCAGAAGAATTTTTTTTTAGTTTTTTTTTTATTCATTTTTAACCATGGGAGGGCAATACATTTATTGATGTAGCAAAAATTCTTACAAGGGAACTGCGTTCAGAATTGGCCAAGAGATAGCCAATAGCACCTTTAACTAAACCGACACAACAAGTTTCAGGCCCACCAGGATTATAATCAGAAGCATTTTTTTAAAATTTTTTTTTTGATCCACGGGAAGGCAACACATTTATTGATGTAGCAAAAATTCTAACGAGCAAACCTCATTCAGAATTGGCCAAAAGGCGGTTTATGGATGCCCCTACTAAACCAACAAAAAAAATCCCAGACCCATCATAATATTGATCAGAAGAATTGTTTTTAAATTTTGATTTTATTCATTTTTAACCATGGGAAGGCAACACATTTATTGATGTAACGAAAATTCTAACAAGCGAACCGCGTTCAGAATTGGCCAAGAGGTAGCATAATCCTGATCAGAAGATTTTTTTTGTATTTTATTTATTTTATTCGTTTTTAACTTTACGAGAAAACATCGTATAACAAATAAAAATCCGAGGATGGGTTTTTCGCTCGTGTAAAAAGTCTGTGATCGATTTTAAAGCTCGTACTCGTACCCTTTAAATAGTGTAGAAAAAAGTCTATGGGTTGGGTTATTACGCTTGTGTTGTCGAAGGCAATTTCAAATTTTTTTGGGATGAAAGTCTGGGATAGCTTCAAGGGGATTAATTAACTTAATTTAGATAATCTAATTTCGACTTAATCGAGATAAAAGATTTGCACAGATCTATATTAAAACATGACTAAAAACATTTATTCTTTCCATTTTAATAGCTTTGGTTTATTTACACTAGGATAAAATTTGTATTAAAGGTAAAATATCCTCCTAAGTCCTAGTATAGGAGGACTACCACATTCTTCCTCGCACACTAGTTTTTCATATTGCACCTGTTTGGCATTTATAAAAGTTGGCGGTTATTTCATAGAGGAAAAAGTAGTAAAATGGCAGAAAAATCGTTACGACGAAGGCAATTTGAGAGTATCAATATTCCATTCGAGGAAAGTATTGATAATTCATCCAAAGATACGCTGAATAGTTGGCCAACAACGTATTTTTTTAAATATATGACCCAAAAATTATTCGAAGGTATGGCAATGTTTACCAATTTGTACACTGAAAAATCCAAACCTAAAATGTCTCATTTAAAACCACGAACGCTGCTGCACTTATTGAATTTGTAGGTATAAAAATAATGATGGGGAATTTAAAGTTGAGACGACTGCGAACGTACTGGAAAAAGAATTTGGGAATTACTCTATTTTAAATGCAATGTCGTTCGAGCGATTTTTGCAATTGATGATCAAATTAAATTTTGTTAATAAAGACGAAATGGGACAAATTCATTTTAGTGCACCCTTTGATTAACGCGATTCAAAAGCGATGCCTAGAACATGACCTAGAAGAAATTTTAAGCATGGACGAGAAAATTATTCCATTTAAGGGTCACCTCAGCATCAAACAATACGTCAAAGGAAAGCCGTGTCAATGGGGTATTAAAGTGTGCTTTGCGGCACAAGTGGCCTCCCTTATGATTTGATAGTGTAACAAGGGTTAAATACTGAAATCACACAGGAACACAAAAATAAGTTTGGATTCGGCGCAGCCGTCGTTTTACATTTAGTCAAACGAATCAAAAATCCGGGACACAGCATGTATTTTGATAATTATTTCAGTAGTTATCAACTATTTGAAATGTTAAAACACTTACAAATAAACGCCACAGGCACAATTTGGATCAACAGGTTTGCAAATCCGCCACATTTGGCCGATAAGGAATTAAAATTGAAAGGTGGCGGCACAACTGATCAACTGACCAACTTAGGTGGGGAAATTTGCATTATAAAATGGCAAGATAACAAAACAGTTTATCAGCTGTAGCTAGATGGGACAAAGCAAAAAAGGAGTATGTTCAAATTAAGCAGCCAGAAATTGTTCATCATTACAACAACGGAATAAGAGGCGGAGATCTCCTGGATCAATTGATTTCTTACTATAGGATTTTTATTAAAAGTAAGAAATCGCCTCTCAGAGTGGTAACACATTTTATTGACTTCGCTATTGCTGCTTCGTGGATCGAGTACAAAAAGGATCAAAATAAATATCATCAAAAAGATATTATGGACCTGAACGAGTTTAGGTAACATTTAACCAATGCGTTAATTTCAGCAGATCAAACTAAGAAGCGCGGAAGGCCACCAAATAATCCGGAGTATAATTTATCTGAACCCTCGTCTGCTAGAAAGAAAAAATATGAATCTCAGCCAATCGATGATATTCGATACGATGCAGCTAATCATTCCGTTCATGACGAAGGTAGCACTGCATCGCCACAGGCACAATTTGGATCAACAGGTTTGCAAATCCGCCACATTTGGCCGATAAGGAATTAAAATTGAAAGGTGGCGGCACAACTGATCAACTGACCAACTTAGGTGGGGAAATTTGCATTATAAAATGGCAAGATAACAAAACAGTTTATCAGCTGTAGCTAGATGGGACAAAGCAAAAAAGGAGTATGTTCAAATTAAGCAGCCAGAAATTGTTCATCATTACAACAACGGAATAAGAGGCGGAGATCTCCTGGATCAATTGATTTCTTACTATAGGATTTTTATTAAAAGTAAGAAATCGCCTCTCAGAGTGGTAACACATTTTATTGACTTCGCTATTGCTGCTTCGTGGATCGAGTATAAAAATGATCAAAATAAATATCATCAAAAAGATATTATGGACCTGAACGAGTTTAGGTAACATTTAGCCAATGCGTTAATTTCAGCAGATCAAACTAAGAAGCGCGGAAGGCCACCAAATAATCCGGAGTATAATTTACCTGAACCCTCGTCTGCTAGAAAGAAAAAATATGAATCTCAGCCAATCGATGATATTCGATACGATGCAGCTAATCATTCCGTTCATGACGAAGGTAGCACTGCATCGCGATACAAATTTCCTCAATGTAAAGGACGATCAAGGATTTTTTGTGAAAAATGCAAAATACATCTGTACTTAAACGCAAATAATTTTAGATTTGGATCCAAACGATGACAATTTTCAAAGTGATGCTGTTGCCCTTTCAAATGAATTATTCGGGTCTGGCGTATAATTTTGTGCAATTTAACATAAATTGAACCAAAAAATGACTTAACATGAATTTTAGAACTATTGGACTAAAATTTTGACTGAAAGGGTTAATAGAACTATAAATTAAATCTTTTGTTTTTCTAAACTTTACTAATAAAATGAGAACTCATTTTCTTATTTTATTTAACGAAGTGTAAATAAGAACTTTTCCATGTTTTAGTTTTGTCCGACACTGTATTTCTAGATAATGGCTTGTTATAGGATATGCGGTGCTACGAGCTTTTTATAAAATATATCATCGATAATGAGAATTTCGCCTTTTTGAGAATTTTTCTCCTCTTTCATTTGGACAAACTCATTTTTAAATGAAGTATTTCCCTACTTTTTCCCTTTAGGGTCGTAAAACATTTTTTTTTAATTCGACGTCGTTTGGGCGTGTGTAAAATTTATAAAATATTTTTAAATTAATTCATATTCTTAAAATTTATTCGTTTTTAAAATTCTGATATTTGAGAAAACTTATTCAAATTTTAATGTATTTTTATCCTTTTAATCCAATATTTTGAAGCTTCCTCATATAAATAAAATAAATACTTCAAATTCGTGTAATCCGTTAAATTTGTTGCATTAAAAAATCTCTTTTTAAAATTAAAATTTTAAAAAGAGTTGTGATCCTTTTTGAAATTGTTGAAATTAGTGAATTTTATAAAATTCGTAAAATTAATTAAATTAGCTTATTTCATACATAAATCTGAACATTTAAATTTGCATCTTCCGCGTATTAAAAATATTTAAAATTCTAAGAAATAAAAATTCCCTAATTTCTTAAAATTAGAATCACTCGAAATTCTCTAAAAATGTTAAAACTATTTGTATTTCCAAATTCTATAGTTCTTTAAAATAATTCATTATGACTATTTCTGAAATTTTGGAAATGTTTTTATTTGCTTTGAAAACTTAAAATTATTGGTATAACTTCTTAAAATTGTAAAACTTTTTAAAATTTTAAATTCTCAAAATTCTAAAAATTCGATAGATTTAATTGTGTAAACATTTAAATTTTTAATATTCTAACTTAAACTTACTTAACTTAACTTTTTTAAGTTGGAATAGGTACGATTATTGCGTCAATATTAAAATTTTAACAAAGCCAACGATTTTTATATAAAAAGTAAATTTAAATTTTTAAATCAGAAATTCATCAAATTTCTCGAAAACTATTGATGTCCTTGAAAGTCTAAAATTCATCAAAACTCTTGGGGAATTAAAATTATTATAAACAATTTAAATTTGAAAACTTTAAAAAAAAAAATTTGAAATTCTTCAAAATCTTAATTTTTTAAATTCTAAACATTGTTCTCCGTTTCGAGAAGAAAAAATTTATTCCAAACCAAAATTATTTTTATAGGGGAAAAGATTTAATTAAATTTCAGGTGCGGCCGTGGTTTTACCACTACCCATCAGGACAACCCAAATAAAAATACTTTTGAGGAATGGTATGCTTCAATTTTAAAAATATCATTGAATCGGTAAGATGACCAAAATGGCATCAAATTGAGCCGGAGCTAGAGACTTCTCTCTATCGAGAGATCACGTTATATGAAGATTTGTGATATAATTTAAAAAACAAATCAAAGAAAAGTAATCTACGATTTGTAAAAATAGAACAAATTTAGGTTTGGTTTAAGTTCATGCTAAGAAGTCCCTGGGATCCGGGAGCGAGAAAAATCGAATTTCCCGAGACCCGAGATTTCAAAATGTTTTTTTATTTCTACCGTCTGTTATTAAATTTAATTTCTTTTCCTAATGATTTTGCCGGGTTGGTGGCCATATCCTCCAAAACCGAATCCGAAAAACCCAAGTTTGTTAAATAAAACAAATTTGTCAAATATTATTATAATTCGTTTTATACATAGACCAGTGCTTCTCAAGCTTTTTCATACTGCGGCCCCCGAAATCGAAAAACTAAAATCCAGAGCTACCAAAAATTGTATTCAATAATTATGAATTTACAGCTAAGCATTTTGACATTCTTGTTCAAGGATCTCGGATGTCTCATACTCTCATATCCGTGCACCGCCAATTTAAAAAAATGTTCTACCAACCCAAATATGCTTTCAGCTATCCGATTTACACGTAAAAAAATTCAAATACGCCAAAATTGTAGAATTCCAGAAAATTGTTAAGCTTGGTTTTAAAAAATATGAGAGAATTCTACATAAGGAAATATTCAAAAATAGATTACCTGCGTGAAAACTCAACTCCGAAACTAAATATTTTAGCTGGACATATGAGTGAAGCAGATACCGAAATAAATTCACTAAAGTTAAAGATAAACATTTTTGAGCTTACGAATACTATACCAAATTTGTCAAAATTCAATTTTTGCACGTTTCTCTAATTTGTCCGCAAACCGATCCGAATTTGGTTCGTTTATAATTTTTGTGTCAAATTATTTTTACTTAGGTATTTAAAACCAAATTTGGATTTAATATATTCTTTTGAATTATTGAACTTCAAAAATTCTGGAAGTACTTGAAACATTAAAAAAAAAAATTGTCTGTACAAAATTCAGAGTTAACCAAAGTTTTTTTAGATTTTTTCAACTACCAATTTTCCAATTTTTAATTTGTAATCGACCAATTTGAAAGCTTTGGCACCTTAACAATTTTATATCTAGTTCTTCAAAAAAAAAAATAGAACGCGCCATAGTATGTATATAGCTCAGAAGATGAGAGTAGATCAGTTTTTTTTTGTCCCAAAACATTAGGGAATTGAAAATTACCAAACTTTGTATTTGGCGGGGCTGGGGTAAATAGGTTCTCGGTAATTTTTTAATTGTAATATCCGTAATTAACCGAAAAATTGACTTTCCTAGAAGCAAATTAGAGAATATTCCTAATTCCCTTATAAATTCTAAGTGAGCACATAATTTGTCAGAATTGAAATCCCAATTTTTTCATTGTATGTTTTAGTAATTTAACGTACAAACTTCGATTCTTAATTTGTAGAAAGCTGACTGACATCGTTGAGAAGATAGAAATGAATATAAACGTTAAATTTAAATTTTATACATTATACACATCACATATTCTACAAACAGCACAGAAAACCGTAGCGGTCATTGATACTAGGCAGATTTAGAAATGTGTGTGGGAGGAAATTATGCGGTTTATTAGAGATATTAAGGCGAGATTTTAAATCTCTCTGGCAAAAGCTCAACGGTTCGCTAGGAGCCGCGGCCCACAGTTTGAGAAGCACTGTCTTAGATGGTGGGGAGCAGCCCAAACCTCCGTTTTGACAATTTATTAAAATTATAACATTTAAAGAAAGAACATTTTTGGAAATTTGTATTGTTAATAATTATTCACATATTAAAATAGAGAACTCTGCAAAGCTGCTTAGGATTGGTCCTCGGGTGCGTAAGGACGGCAAGAAAATATGTAGCAGCTTTTCATTTTCATGTTGTACTTAATAAACATTCAATGAAGGCTTACTTTTCAACGGGACACTTTACTTTGCATTTTTTGGGATGTTTATTTTTTTCAATATGTCTGGTTCTCGATTTTGTATCGTTGTAGGAAGTAGAGTTCTGTTTCTGAATAAGAATCTGAAGCCCCACTTTAAACTTCGAGCCGCGGAATTAGTCTCAACAATTGGGGTTTCCAAACAGATGTAACATTGTTTCACTTTATTGAACTTGCAGAAAAGTTTTGACCTAATAGTTTAAAATTAATCTATGGATATAAGCTGGATTTCCGTTACTGTCCTTATTTAGAGAAATTTTCAAAATCTACTTTCATAAATAATGCATTAGTTAAACAATTTCCTCATTCTGTTTTTGATAGAAGCGTTTTTGGATCATACATACAGTATGTAATTTTCATTTTCAAAAATTCCCGCGATTTATGATTAAAATTCCGGCAGTCGAGTCGGGTTTATACAAAATTACTTATTTGCCCCAAAAATTTCTCTAGGAATTCCCGGTAACATCCTCTTACTTACAACTACTTACTTAAATTAACGCTCTCTGATAAACCGTTCAACCAGATGTTGCTATAGTCGCAAATTATTTGCCCCTTTGCTTTGAGTTTGGAATAGGCCTTTGGCCTATGGTAACAACAATATCTAAAGAATCGTTTATCAAAATAGTTCGAACTACTCTCTCAACATTTCTCAGACCAAGATATGGCCGAAAACTTTCTCTGTCAAATTCAATTTTCTGTATTGATCGAGTACTGAAGTTTTACATTTATATTGTAATATGAGCAATCTGCTGACAAGTATAGTAAGGAGAAGATAGAATATAATCGCTTTTGAAATAATGAAATAACAACTCAATTTTAGGAAAAGTAAATTCTCGTTCATTTCTAATTCAAATATAAAGCAAATTTAAAGTACCAGAACCTATACTGATTTCTGGTTTTAAGATTGAAATGTTTATGAAGAAATATTTATTTTAATAGATATAACTCCACAATCACCTGGAACTATTTTTTATATCTACAATCACAACTGATACAAAACAATCAATTTCCATTAAAACCAACTCAAATTTCCTATACTCATCACATTGTCACATCACAATACATACTTTGTCAGCCTAATCTAGTAATTCATTAATATGATGTGTTATGTCATCAAAAATCTGTCCAACCCCAAAAGCATATACGAACAAAAATATAATTTAATTTACTTAGCTCTTCGATGCTGTACCTACACTAGGAGTACACAAGAAGACTGCGAGAGAATCAAATATTAAAATTATCATCAAGATTTGTCTCAAGTACTTTCGTTTCAAAATCTCATATTTCATCTGTAATTTTCCAACCCCAAGTTTTCTATATGTTGTTATAAAATATATGTCGCATTTTCACATTTTTTATTATTCCCATTTTTACAACTTGTCCCAAATATAGGATGTACATATACCATAAAAGGAGACGAACGACGACGGTATGATGATGGTGGTGTGTGAAAATTGTATTTATATTGTAAATAATTTAATTTTTAATTTAACCAAAAATAATAATAATCATAATAAAAAAAATGAAAATAGAATTAAAGAAATTAGTTTTATATTATTTTATTATGTATTTTGTTTGGCTGGGAATTCGCGGCTCATTTGACAATTGTTAAAAATTTCAATAAAAACACTTAAAAAATTTCAACGAACATATGCGACCAAAAATATTTGGTATCGCGGCATATTTTTGGTTGTTGCGGTGGCGGGCGGGTGGAAAGATAATTGAAAATTATGATTATATTATGTACAATAACAATGGAAATGCGTGAATGAAAATGGAAAATGATAATAAAGATTCGGGTAATATTAAGAAAACACCTGAAATTCAGTTTTCATATTTACAAATGGTGGTATGTTTTTCTATTACGTGCGAATAATGAAAATAAATACCGTAATATAACATTGTGATAAATTACTAATAATTCTACGAAATAACTTTCAGACATATTTTTAAATCAACGAACAGATGTAACAGAAAAACAAAACTTTATAGACATGATCTCTCACTTACATATTGTTCGGGTAAAAATTAGCGTATCACGTTGATAAAATTTTAGGTATGTGCTAAAAAGACTGAAGTTACTCAAATCTGGAAGATCCACCAAAATAACTTTTACTATCAAACACTTCTTTGGGCCAAAACTATATCAGGAAAAGCGCTGCATAAAACTTCAAAAATCCGATCCATTTCACAAGAGTAGGCGATATCCAAACAAACCGGTTTGGAAATCAATCAAAAGCCAGAATCAATCAAAAGCTTTAAATATAAATATTACAAGTCGAACAGAAACATTTAAGCTATAGCACAAGTTGAAAGTAACTATATGTGTAATCGAAATGCAAATAGTATATGCGAAATAAGGCGCGGAAGTGGAGAACAACTTGTTCTCGGTATATGATATACTCTGTAACATGTCCACCGAAACACATCCAAATGGTTTGAATGCTAAAAAAGATGTCCGTCAATAACTATAGGAAAACGCTAAAATTTTAGATTTTGTGCAAACCCACAAATGAGATAGGCTCATTTATAATGTGCCACAAATCACTTATGTATTTTAAAAATCATTAAGATCCCCACTCCCAAAAATCTCTAATACTCTCGATAAAAATCACGAAAATTTCTAATTATCTCGAATAATTTTGAAAAATTATTAAACATATTGAATATTTTGAATATAATAATTTGCAAATCTCGAATAATCTCAAAACTCTCGAATACATAATTAAAAATTCTAGAAAACCATCAACAATTTCAAAACTCTTCAATAATCATGCACATAAACAAATAATATGACAAATTAACTCCAAAAATCACAACGCCGAACGTAAAATCCGAAAAAAACTCAACATCAAACAAATTAACGCTCAATAAAACTCGATTAATCTCGGATTTCTTGATAAAACCTCGAATATTTTTAGAATAATCTGATCGCATTTCGTATTTTTCATGATTTGCTGATGCGATGTATGCTTGTATTATGAAAAGCGATTATCGCTTTTCGCATTTCTTATAAGGCAAATTTTGGCTATTAAGGCTTATTTTGGCAAAAAATGTATTTATTGACACTTCTCGACTGATATCAAAAATTTCAAATTACATATTCGAGTAAGTAAAACTATGTTTTAACAACAAGAAGCTTAATCTAACGCTGAGAAAATTCACTAATAATATTAATTCATTTTGAAAATCTCAAACAATCTCAATTTCGAAATTCTCGTAGAACCTCAAATAATCTTCAGTAATCTCGAAAAACTTGAAATCTCGAAATTTGTCTTGGAATGAAGCCAACATCCGTTAAAAAGTTTTTAAATTCGAAACAATACCGCCAATACGGGAAAAATCAGGAATTAAGACCCAATTAAAACTGTGTTATAAAAGACACGGACAAAAGTGACGAAAGTTAAAATGTTTTTTTTTTTTTGTAATAATTTCTTAATTGAGGTCACAACCTAAACGGAGCATTTTAAAAAAAATGCAGTTTTGCACGTATCCCTAATTCTTATAATAGTGGAGCAAATTGAATTTGGAATTTTCTGAAAAAATCTCAAGAACAGTTTTCAAAAATAATGATCTACATCAGAAAATACTGAAGTACCAAAAGCAGACGAGACGGAGGAAATTATAAGAAGCTAAATTAATTTTCCGCCCCGGTGGCACAGTGGTTAGCATACTTGCTCTACGCTCCGGAGGTCCCGGGTTCGATTCCCGGCGGGTAATGAAAAAATCACGGCTGGTTAAGGGTAGGATCAATGAATTAATCACTCATTATCCGTTAACAAAAATGATTACGAAACTTCAAAATGAAGCGGCCAAATCCCTCTATGGGATGTAGCGCCAGCGAAAAAAAAAAAAAAAAATTAATTTTCAATCCATGACTTCTCAACAATCACATGATGAATATCACTGCTATAAGGATGTAAAAGAAGGAAACCTACTCACAAATTTACTCCCAGACTTCAAAGTACGTATACCTTAGAAAAGTACTGATATACTGATCTACTAGAGCAGATAGATAGTAAGGTACACGAAAAGTAAGGAAACCACAATGATGGCTAGGGAAGATAATTTTCAAAGCGAATCTTTTCAAAGAATTAAAAGAAGAACTTAAAGCAATAGCTCCAGTTAGATGGCTAGCCGATTTAATATTCTTGATCGAGATGTATGTATATAGTCAGCTATTGTTTTCCGTAAAACTGGTTATCAAACTTACACATTGTGGGTAAATTACTATCGGTGGGACTACGTTTGCGAAATGATGTGTTTTCAAAAGCACAACTTTACATTACCTTAGGGTGACAATATGGCTTCTGAGGGTGACAATATGGCCTACACCGCGAACGTAATAACTAATATAACGTTCTAGCACATGCAATACTAAAAAAATCTACGAAGCAGCTTTGGGGTTGTGCCGCACCGCGGTGGAGGCAGAGCCCCTGTAGATAACTCAAAGGCATATGCTCAACATCTCTAAAACAATTAAATGCATATCAAAGAGTTCGATACATCCAGTCAATTCGTTAGAAACCATTAATATTGAGAGTTTGAACTTTACCTTCATAAACGCAACAGTATCTGTATCTGTAAGGTTCGCCTTTGAAGGTTTGTAAACTAATTATTCTCTGATTTATAGAAGTGTATTAGGCGTAGTAAAAAGTCACGTCGTATTTTTCAATAAATTCAAATTCATTTTTTTAACATTTATTGATTTATTTTTTTCAGACACTTCTGAGTGATGCATGAAATAAATCTAGTGTCGCAGATCATACGCACAACAATCGAGGTCACAACATAGATTTGGCCACCTCAAAAAACATTAAACGCTAAATCACTTCAAAAATATTTAATTTAACTTCCCATTTATGATTGTGTTTTGACATTTGAGAAATTGCATTTTGAATATTTTTTATTCTTGAATTAACATTTTCGAATGATGTACATATTTGTAAATTATTTTTGTAAATAATTTTCTAGTAGCTCAAATTTTGATTGTTATTTCAAATTCAAATATGGAGGTAAACTAAATAAAACAATTTTTTGTTTTTAAAAAAATTGTTTGTGGTTTCATTAAGTTGATTACAGCTAGGGCATCCAATTTTTGTCCAAAATATGAATACCGGTATTTCGGTTTTACATGATGTCAAAACCGAGATACCGGTATTAATATCGGTATTTTTGATGTCCGTTTATTGCAACATCAAGACTTTCTTGCATTCTTAACGATAATGATTCCCTTCGAACTGTCAACATTAGTTTCTGATGTTGAGTATGTAGCTTCACAAGGAGCTGGGATTGAAGAAAGCCACTGTGTAAGATGTACAGTTATATTAACTATTTCGTTTTTTGTTATTCGATTAAAGTTTACATCCCAGCCAAACTTGTTTCGGGCTTGCTTTCCTTTGTGCAAATATTGCAAAAGTCAAGATAAGTTTGTACAATTTTCTATGATCATCTGGACCAAAGAGGTTTTCATTCGGTCAGCTAATGGCGTCTTCTACTGCTAGTTTGACTCATAAAATACCGTTGATTCTATACTCCCGAACTCCGTTTCGGTAAAGCTGATAGTTGATTTGACGTCGATGAGAGGTTTTACGATACAATTTCTTAATTTATAAATCCGCACTAGCATAAAAATTAAGCTGTTCCATCTTGATTTTGTATCTAAGATTACAGATAGCTCTGCCGAATTCAATTTTAACGTAAGCTTGTAGACTATCATTTTTGGTCATCGCAACAACTTTACAATCTTCCTAATTTTGTTTAATTAATGGAACCAAATTATTGGCAACGTCGTTTGAGGTTGCATAGCTATAAAGAATGGGCAGTCAACCCAAATCCGCTTCGTTAGATTCATATGCAAATTCATCATCACAGTATTCTTCCAATTCAGAACAAGTTTCATCAACTGTTGTCGTTGTTGTATACAAAACGTCGACAACAGCCAACTGAATCGCATGCGCCAAACAAAGATGCTATTCGATAGCCATCAAACGGAAGACTTTCATCATAACAGAAGCCCCATCGGTATAGTAATGCAAATTATGTCACGGTCAAATTTCAAATTGTGTTCGTTCAGTTTGCTTTTCAATAAGTTTGATATACGCTTCTGCTGGAAGACATCTATCAATGCGAGCTAAACACAAATTCTAAAATCTGCTGCGGGAATGGACATTGACATTCAAAAAAACGCATATATTCTTTATGGACGACCACTCATGGAACCACTTATGGAAGGTCTGAAAGTTTTTTCACTACTGTTTATCGAACTTCTGTTGCGTATTTCATAAGCATTTGACGAATGGTTTCGGCTGAGTGTGGAACTTCGAAACCCCTTGGAACAAGCTACTTTCTTAGCTCAATTGAAGTTATAAAACTATGAATGGAAATCCATCCACATCCCTCATTTTTGCTAAAGCTTTAAGTAAGGTATCGTCGTCTTTCTTAAAATAGCTAGATATTTTTGTTTTTGTTTGGCAATTGTGTTTGTGAAGTGTCGGCACTACTTGCTGCAGAATTAAGTGCTTCAATTAAGTTTCGCTTCAATATATTTATATTGTGAAACGTCCTTAAATGGGTTTGTAGTAATCCACTAGTAGATGCTCCAGCTGATTTAATTTCTCTGCCACATGTTTTACATTTGGAGACCGCTCAACTCTTGTCACGTAAAAAATAATGCCAAATTTTATTGAGAATTCGATTTCAACAATATCAAATTGTTTTTTGTTATTAAACATGTATGTCTATCGTTTGGAAGTTCACAATTACCTGGAAGTTGGTAAAATATTGATGGCGGGGTTTGATAGTATAAACTTACATCACAAATTCACAAGCACCAAAGTACAACTTACAATTTAAAAAATAACAGCTTAAGACACTCAATTTTTAAATTTAAACCAAATTTTCCAGTATGAATATTGGGCGAATAATCACTAAACATTTAAATACCGAAATACCGTTATTGATCGCTCAATACCGTATCCAAAAATGGTCCGGTATTGCAGTATTTCGGTTTCCGGTATACCGGTATTGGATGCCCTACTATTAACATCTAAAGGAAGTCTACATCATTTTTAAAATTGTCCTTGCCTTGAAGATGATGTGTCCTCAAAAATAGTGTTACCATAATTAAGGTTTTGCCTCCTAAAAAATACTTAACTAAAAATTCTGACTATAGCGCCTTAACCAGCTCATGTGTGCAAAGTATATTTTAATGAGTTAAAAAAAACATGAGATGTATCCATAATTAGCTCAATACGAATAAATAATTCATTAAATCAAAAAGCCGATGAAAAATATCCCCCGCCGCAACTTTCTTTTCCGCACTAACACCGTGTAGCATTGTCATGGGAATTCTTACTAATTTGTGATATTTTTATGTCTAACAACAGTAAAAAAAAATTTAAATGACCCTCAATAAAAATTTAAAACCATTTCATCCTTAAGTACCAATAAAAAGACACAAAAAAATCTTGTCATTTGGACTGTGTTTTTGTGTAATGTACTTGTATTTCAAACCCTTTATTTCATTTTTTTTTTTATGTTCTGTAATTACATCTTTAATTTACACTAACCCTTTCTAGAAACCAACAACAACAACAACATTATGTTTTGTATACAGAGGTGTTCGTTTGAATATTTTCATCTTAAGTCATCAAATTTAATATGCAACACTTTAAAGTGGTTTTAATAGTTGCAAACCCAGCTGGTTTATTATTCCATTTGCGAGCGGAACACAATATTTTCACTCGCCATTATAATATTGTACTGTACTATACATACAAACAAACAAAAAAAAAATGGTTTGGTATGGAAAGAGGTGTTTTGTATATCAGCTTTCAAATGAAAATGAACCAAATAAAAGGAAAAAGTTTTCCATTTATACTTTGAAATGTATATAAAAATTCACCTTTAAATGTTCGAAAAAGAACGGAATTAAATCATCTCCCTTATTTTGGTTGTGCTGCTGATGATTCCCAAGTACATTGAAAATAAAAGTGAATTTTCCATTAAAAAGGTAACATCTTTTTTACGCTAAATAGCCGATTTTTTTTTTTTTTTTTTGTAATCAAAATATATAGACAGACGTGGCCTAATTTACTTGTTTTGGTGTGTGTTTATTTTTATGCGGGAATAGGAATTACCCCACATCATAATCATTATATGAAAAACAAAAATTTAATGTCTTAAGAAAATTACTCGAGGATTGTTGCAATCCAGAAAAATAAAAAAAAATAAAAATTATTCATTAATTATGAATGTGCGGGGAGGACGAGAATAACATAAAGGTGGAAACACTTACCACTCGAAATAACGATGCATTCGTATCTCGTATATACATATTATATTTTATTCCTAGAAGTCCTCTTCATTGTGCATTCCCAATTTCAAATTTAATTTAAAACGAGAAAAACATAAGAATCATCATCAAAAGTATTTTTCATTCGTGATAACGCATTTCACTGTGATATGATGAATTTAATTTGAAAATTGTAAAAAGGATTTTTTCTGCTCTTTGCTAGATAAATGTGGGGAGAGGGAGGGATAAGATTGGGATATAAATATAAAAATAGAACAAACAGTACTTAAGGATTTTTATATGGAATTTGTTTTCTTGTCTTGGGTGTTGTTGTTGATTAGTTTTCAACTCACAAACAAAAAATATCATCAACATCCTTGTTACGTATATACGAGTATATGTTACAACCGAGAAAGGATATATGTACAAACATATGATATGATAAACAATAAAAAATACAACGAAAAATACAATCTAATTTTATATTCATACATAAACATATTTTTATTACTTATATGATTATGATTATGATGATGTTTAAAAAAAAAAAAAGAAAAAAGAAAATTCATTCCTTTTTTATTTTTCCTTTCTCACATTTTCCCTCCTCACCCGTTTTTTATTTTTGTGTTTTTTTATTTCTGGTTCTTTCACTTGTGATTATATGATACAAAAACAACAACAGGGTTATGGGTATTTATAAACCGAAAATCCAACCAAACTAATCTAAATTTTTCACTAAACAATATTATTAAGGAAATAATATGTATGTATGTGTATGAGAAATGGGAAGAAGGGTGAATGCGGATAAACGAAAATGGGAGTGGGAAAATTTTGTTTATGGGATTTAGCTTAAGAAAAGCGGATATCAGAAGTTATTTGATATTACATTTTATGATTTTGTTGTTGTTGTCATTGGTGAAAATGCAATGAACATCTTTTATTTTGATTTTAAATTACCAAAGATTTGTTTACATAAATACAGTCTCTCGCTCAAGTCTACATACACCTCCAAAACTCTCCTTTACGCTTTGAGTACCTGTTCTGGATAGGTAGAACGATAACAAAGTACGTTGAGGACGTTTCAGGACAATCGACTTCCCGGTTCGGATGTAATAAATTATTGAAGTTGATTACAGTTGCCCAAGGATACAGGTTGAGACAACATGTTGGTAGAACGTGTATAAATAAATGACTATACATGTCATCAGTAAGCCAGTACCTGTTCTGGATAGGTAGAACGATAATAAGGTACGTTGAGGACGTTTCAGGACAATCGACTTCCCGGTTCGGATGTAATAAATTATTGAAGTTGATTACAGTTGCCCAAGGATACAGGTCGAGACAGCATGTTGGTAGAACGTGTATAAATAAATTACTATACATGTCATCAGTAAGCCAGTACCTGTTCTGGATAGGTAGAACGATAACAAAGCACGTTGAGGACGTTTCAGGACAATCGACTTCCCGGTTCGGATGTAATAAATTATTGAAGTTGATTACAGTTGCCCAAGGATACAGGTTGAGACAACATGTTGGTAGAACGTGTATAAATAAATGACTATACATGTCATCAGTAAGCCAGTACCTGTTCTGGATAGGTAGAACGATAATAAGGTACGTTGAGGACGTTTCAGGACAATCGACTTCCCGGTTCGGATGTAATAAATTATTGAAGTTGATTACAGTTGCCCAAGGATACAGGTTGAGACAGCATGTTGGTAGAACGTGTATAAATAAATTACTATACATGTCATCAGTAAGCCAGTACCTGTTCTGGATAGGTAGAACGATAACAAAGTACGTTGAGAACGTTTCAGGACAATCGACTTCCCGGTTCGGATGTAATAAATTATTGAAGTTGATTACAGTTGCCCAAGGATACAGGTCGAGACAGCATGTTGGTAGAACGTGTATAAATAAATTACTATACATGTCATCAGTAAGCCAGTACCTGTTCTGGATAGGTAGAACGATAACAAAGTACGTTGAGGACGTTTCAGGACAATCGACTTCCCGGTTCGGATGTAATAAATTATTGAAGTTGATTATAGTTGCCCAAGGATTCACCATTAAAAATGCTAAAATCGACATTACATGTTCGATTTAGTTGGAACTTCGTACATATCCATAGAATAGCCTTAGAAATCGATTGGAGAAGCAAAAATTGCATAAAAAATTCAAACGTCGATTTTCAAGTTTCTACCATAGGATACTGCTATGGAGAAGACTTAGCGAGAAGCGATGTGCGAAAATGTCTATAAATTAGAAAGTACAGCCCGTATAGGCAAAGCGGTACATGTTCTGAATAGATGAGACAATAAGGAATACAGCTGACTACTTTTCGGGCCGCTAGGCCTCCTAAAAGTATTTTACAAAGAAGCGTGAAGTTGAGGTTCCGGATAGGTCGAGACAGCATGTTCTAAGAACATGAATAAATAAAAAACTATACACGTCATCAGTAAACCAGTACCTGTTCTGGATAGGTAGAACGATAACAAGGTACGTTGAGGACGTTTCTGGACAATCGACTTCCCGGTTCGGATGTAATAAATTATTGAAGTTGATTACAGTTGCCCAAGGATACAGGTTGAGACAACATGTTGGTAGAACGTGTATAAATAAATGACTATACATGTCATCAGTAAGCCAGTACCTGTTCTGGATAGGTAGAACGACAATAAGGTACGTTGAGGACGTTTCAGGACAATCGACTTCCCGGTTCGGATGTAATAAATTATTGAAGTTGATTACAGTTGCCCAAGGATACAGGTCGAGACAGCATGTTGGTAGAACGTGTATAAATAAATTACTATACATGTCATCAGTAAGCCAGTACCTGTTCTGGATAGGTAGAACGATAACAAAGCACGTTGAGGACGTTTTAGGACAATCGACTTCCCGGTTCGGATGTAATAAATTATTGAAGTTGATTACAGTTGCCCAAGGATACAGGTTGAGACAACATGTTGGTAGAACGTGTATAAATAAATGACTATACATGTCATCAGTAAGCCAGTACCTGTTCTGGATAGGTAGAACGACAATAAGGTACGTTGAGGACGTTTCAGGACAATCGACTTCCCGGTTCGGATGTAATAAATTATTGAAGTTGATTACAGTTGCCCAAGGATACAGGTCGAGACAGCATGTTGGTAGAACGTGTATAAATCAATTGCTATACATGTCATCAGTAAGCCAGTACCTGTTCTGGATAGGTAGAACGATAACAAAGCACGTTGAGGACGTTTCAGGACAATCGACTTCCCAGTTCGGATGTAATAAATTATTGAAGTTGATTACAGTTGCCCAAGGATACAGGTTGAGACAACATGTTGGTAGAACGTGTATAAATAAATGACTATACATGTCATCAGTAAGCCAGTACCTGTTTTGGATAGGTAGAACGATAATAAGGTACGTTGAGGACGTTTCAGGACAATCGACTTCCCGGTTCGGATGTAATAAATTATTGAAGTTGATTACAGTTGCCCAAGGATACAGGTCGAGACAGCATGTTGGTAGAACGTGTATAGATAAATTACTATACATGTCATCAGTAAGCCAGTACCTGTTCTGGATAGGTAGAACGATAACAAAGCACGTTGAGGACGTTTCAGGACAATCGACTTCCCGGTTCGGATGTAATAAATTATTGAAGTTGATTACAGTTGCCCAAGGATACAGGTCGAGACAGCATGTTGGTAGAACGTGTATAAATCAATTGCTATACATGTCATCAGTAAGCCAGTACCTGTTCTGGATAGGTAGAACGATAACAAAGCACGTTGAGGACGTTTCAGGACAATCGACTTCCCAGTTCGGATGTAATAAATTATTGAAGTTGATTACAGTTGCCCAAGGATACAGGTTGAGACAACATGTTGGTAGAACGTGTATAAATAAATGACTATACATGTCATCAGTAAGCCAGTACCTGTTCTGGATAGGTAGAACGATAATAAGGTACGTTGAGGACGTTTCAGGACAATCGACTTCCCGGTTCGGATGTAATAAATTATTGAAGTTGATTACAGTTGCCCAAGGATACAGGTCGAGACAGCATGTTGGTAGAACGTGTATAGATAAATTACTATACATGTCATCAGTAAGCCAGTACCTGTTCTGGATAGGTAGAACGATAACAAAGCACGTTGAGGACGTTTCAGGACAATCGACTTCCCGGTTCGGATGTAATAAATTATTGAAGTTGATTACAGTTGCCCAAGGATACAGGTTGAGACAGCATGTTGGTAGAACGTGTATAAATAAATTACTATACATGTCATCAGTAAGCCAGTACCTGTTCTGGATAGGTAGAACGATAACAAAGCACGTTGAGGACGTTTCAGGACAATCGACTTCCCGGTTCGGATGTAATAAATTATTGAAGTTGATTACAGTTGCCCAAGGATACAGGTTGAGACAACATGTTGGTAGAACGTGTATAAATAAATGACTATACATGTCTATTTATTTATTTATTTATTTATTTACCAACTTTATAATTATATACAATCTCAATCTCATGTTTTACTTTGCTTTAGTATATATTATTGTATTATTGAAAATTTGTAACCAGACTATATACATGTCATCAGTAAGCCAGTACCTGTTCTGGATAGGTAGAACGATAATAAGGTACGTTGAGGACGTTTCAGGACAATCGACTTCCCGGTTCGGATGTAATAAATTATTGAAGTTGATTACAGTTGCCCAAGGATACAGGTCGAGACAGCATGTTGGTAGAACGTGTATAGATAAATTACTATACATGTCATCAGTAAGCCAGTACCTGTTCTGGATAGGTAGAACGATAACAAAGGACGTTGAGGACGTTTCAGGACAATCGACTTCCCGGTTCGGATGTAATAAATTATTGAAGTTGATTACAGTTGCCCAAGGATACAGGTCGAGACAGCATGTTGGTAGAACGTGTATAGATAAATTACTATACATGTCATCAGTAAGCCAGTACCTGTTCTGGATAGGTAGAACGATAACAAAGCACGTTGAGGACGTTTCAGGACAATCGACTTCCCGGTTCGGATGTAATAAATTATTGAAGTTGATTACAGTTGCCCAAGGATACAGGTTGAGACAACATGTTGGTAGAACGTGTATAAATAAATGACTATACATGTCATCAGTAAGCCAGTACCTGTTCTGGATAGGTAGAACGATAATAAGGTACGTTGAGGACGTTTCAGGACAATCGACTTCCCGGTTCGGATGTAATAAATTATTGAAGTTGATTACAGTTGCCCAAGGATACAGGTCGAGACAGCATGTTGGTAGAACGTGTATAGATAAATTACTATACATGTCATCAGTAAGCCAGTACCTGTTCTGGATAGGTAGAACGATAACAAAGCACGTTGAGGACGTTTCAGGACAATCGACTTCCCGGTTCGGATGTAATAAATTATTGAAGTTGATTACAGTTGCCCAAGGATACAGGTTGAGACAACATGTTGGTAGAACGTCTATAAATAAATGATTATACATGTCATCAGTAAGCCAGTACCTGTTCTGGATAGGTAGAACGATAACAAAGTACGTTGAGGACGTTTCAGGACAGTCGACTTCCCGGTTCGGATGTAATAAATTATTGAAGTTGATTACAGTTGCTCAAGGATACAGGTCGAGACAGCATGTTGGTAGAACGTGAATAAATAAATTACTATACATGTCATCAGTAAGCCAGTACCTGTTCTGGATAGGTAGAACGATAACAAAGTACGTTGAGGACGTTTCAGGACAATCGATTTCCCGGTTCGGATGTAATAAATTATTGAAGTTGATTACAGTTGCCCAAGGATACAGGTTGAGACAGCATGTTGGTAGAACGTGTATAAATAAATTACTATACATGTCATCAGTAAGCCAGTACCTGTTCTGGATAGGTAGAACGATAATAAAGTACGTTGAGGACGTTTCAGGACAATCGACTTCCCGGTTCGGATGTAATAAATTATTGAAGTTGATTACAGTTGCCCAAGGATACAGGTTGAGACAGCATGTTGGTAGAACGTGTATAAATAAATGACTATACATGTCATCAGTAAGCCAGTACCTGTTCTGGATAGGTAGAACGATAACAAAGTACGTTGAGGACGTTTCAGGACAGTCGACTTGCCGGTTCGGATGTAATAAATTATTGAAGTTGATTACAGTTGCCCAAGGATACATGTCGAGACAGCATGTTGGTAGAACGTGTATAAATAAATGATTATACATGTCATCAGTAAGCCAGTACCTGTTCTGGATAGGTAGAACGATAACAAAGTACGTTGAGGACGTTTCAGGACAATCGACTTCCAGGTTCGGATGTAATAAATTATTGAAGTTGATTACAGTTGCCCAAGGATACAGGTTGAGACAGCATGTTGGTAGAACGTGTATAAATAAATGACTATACATGTCATCAGTAAGCCAGTACCTGTTCTGGATAGGTAGAACGATAACAAAGTACGTTGAGGACGTTTCAGGACAGTCGACTTCCCGGTTCGGATGTAATAAATTATTGAAGTTGATTACAGTTGCCCAAGGATACAGGTCGAGACAGCATGTTGGTAGAACGTGTATAAATAAATGACTATATACGTCATCAGTAAGCCAGTACCTGTTCTGGATAGGTAGAACGATAACAAAGTAAGTTGAGGACGTTTCAGGACAATCGACTTCCCGGTTCGGATGTAATAAATTATTGAAGTTGATTACAGTTGCCTAAGGATACAGGTTGAGACAGCATGTTGGTAGAACGTGTATAAATAAATTACTATACATGTCATCAGTAAGCCAGTACCTGTTCTGGATAGGTAGAACGATAACAAAGTATGTTGAGGACGTTTCAGGACAATCGACTTCCCGGTTCGGATGTAATAAATTATTGAAGTTGATTACAGTTGCCCAAGGATGCACTGTCCTGAATGTCCTGAAACGTCCTCAACGTACTTTGTTATCGTTCTACCTATCCAGAACAGGTACTCAACGCGTAAAGAAAAGTTTTGGAGGTGTATGTAGACTTTAGCGAGAGACTGTATACATGAACAGGTAGTATTGGATTTCCGGTTTGCTGGATTTTTGCGATTGATTTAATTATTATCATTTTGTCAAAAGAATACATAAAAACAAGATTGGTAGGAATTAATTAAGAGTCGTAAATCATGAAATTATTTGTTGACAATCATTTTTGCAGGTAAAGCTCAAAATTTCAAAGTTAATTGATTTCAGCGGATCTGTAAATTAAATAGTTTTAGAGATGTCGAGCATACGGCATCTATTTGGGTAGGTATACCATCTAATTCTATTGGGACTATTTGTTAACTCGGATAACATCACTATCCTTTACAAAGACAAAAAAAAGAACGTTTGTTGGAAACGCGAATTAGTTAAGTTCGAAACATTTTTAAATGAAATTGCCGTAAAGCCTAATATTTATTTATAAGGAGGACTGATTTTGTAGAAAATTATTCAGTTTAAACTAAATTTGTGTGAGTATACATATGTATATCTTATCTATAGTAATTAAATTTTGGAGATGTAATTGTGAAAAATATGGATAATTTGTGATAAGTATAACTAAAGTATAACTGTAAAAAGAAAAATGTTAAACGTCATTTTAATAAGAATCAATTTGATAAGTAAAAACTAGTTTCTGAATTTATATATATAGTAAATTGTTGTGTGAATTGCGCTTCGGCCAATTCAAACCAATAATTTCTCGGACACATTTTATAAAATATGTCCTTTATTTGTTACCCTTACAAAAATTAAATTAGTTTTGTTAAATATTTTGGTACTAGAAAAATTGCGTTTTGGAGTATGGTAGATACTAGTTAAAACGATTATTAATTTGTTTTTGTATTCAATAAATTAATTTTTACTTGAATTATTTGTTATTTATGTAATTGCAACAACATTTTTTTAAACACTTAAAATTCAATAGGCTGTAAATAATAGTAGTTCTTTGTTTAAGAAAAATTGCGTTTAACACATTTTTGAACTATGTACATCCAAACTGATGTCAAAATAATTTTCGGTAACTTTTGTTTTAAATGAAACTAAATGAGACCGTCGCTGAATTTGATCCATAATAGATTATTCAACGAATCAATCCACATGCATAATCATAAAGCAATAATATCTCACCGAATCCGCCAGAATTTAGAAGAATTTGAAAAAATATTTAAAGTATCTAGGTTGGAAGGTTTTAAATAAATAGCAGCAGCGATACTTGAGAAATTGATGGCGGAATTTACCCCAACTTGTATGTAAGAATATTTATGATTAAAACTTGTGGCTGAAGATCTAAATTCTTCAATAACTCTCAATTAAAATTTGGAGTGTTTTTAAATTTTTTAGAAATTTTTAAAAACTCGAATCTTGAAGTTTAGTATTAACCATCTCTAACGGCCTGATATTTTCAAATTTAATTTACTTTAAACCAAGCGGAACGTAAAACGCATGAAATTTGGTAAACTCACCAAATCTTTTAAACCAGTTTACTGACCTACTGTGAATTCCGTTCTAATGCCCCTACGTATGAACGATACTAAATTACAATCACAATTAAATGCTTGTTTAAAATTTTGTTTTCCTACTAACTCCTTAATCCTTATAAAATGAATGTTGGGAGAAAAATCGACACAATTTTTAAACATGTATTTAACTGCCACTACGATTTATTACCATTCATACAATTGGCGATAAAAGTCAATTTTCCTGAATTCAGAAATTTGGTAGTACAAAAAAATTCAAATTTGAATTTAACTGGCAGGTCGGAAACCTACATAGCAGGCCTAAAGGTATGAACATTTTAATAAAAAGTAGCTTTACTCAGAATAATTTTGTATTAAACAAAATTTGAAGGTATAGATAGCTTAATACATTTTGAACCTAGTAATGTTTCTGAACTAATATTAAGGTTTTGAGAGGAGCAATACCATTCTTGATTGTTTGAATAATAATTTGCAATGTATCGCCCCAAGTGAATGAAAATATAGCCCGGAGGAGCACAATATTGATTCAATCATCACAATTGTATTAAAACCTTAAAAATTTGAAGATAGTATTTTAAAACTTTAAAATTTATAGAAAACAAGTTAAGCGGTGCTTTGTTAACTGATTAACTTTAAAGTTCTACTCCTTTTGTTAAATGATTAACTTTATCAAAAAGACACTAGAATCATATTCTTATGAAATTCTTTATTTTTAAAGAAAAATTGGAAAGTGATATTAGAACTTTGAATAATTTGTATAAACAAGAATTAAGTATTACCAACTTTTTTAAAATTAATACGAGGTTCGATAATTTAAAAAAAAATTTTTTAGTAACAATTCTTAAATTCTGGATGTTTGCTAACGAAATTTGAACTTTTTTGAAAGTACCTTTAAAAATCTTAATTCTGTAATTTATCAAATTTTGAAACATTCCGAATTGAATTTCGATTTCAGCTATCAAATCACATTTGAAATAAAAAATTTCAATTTAACTTCTCGAATTTACTTTTCAATACAAATTTTAAAATTCCAAATTGAAAGTTGTATTTGTCAATAAAATTCAGAAAACGCTGATTTTCAGTGTAAATTTCGTCGGAATTTTTATTCTAATTTTCGGAATATATTTTAGTGTTGATATTTTCTCTTATCTCTGAAAGTTGGTTTCCGAGGTCAGTTTTTTACCCTAGCAAATTTTTATCCGTGCTTCAACCAATAAAATCATTCAAATAACCAAAAGTACCTCCCCTATTTCTCCTGGAAGAGATAAAATATTTTTATTTGTTAACAAAATATCCGATATGCATACCAACTAAATCAATCAAAACAGAAATATTACGGGCAATAACTTTCCCATTATAAATTGTTTTGCTATTTTTTTTACATTTGTTTACATTTTATTTCTGCTGTGACTGGTGTTGTGCGATTATTTTGAAGTTTGTTGAAATTAATTTTTAACCTCGCGAACCAAACTTGAAGCTTAGCAAAATAATTAAATGTTTTTTTTTATCGAAAGACCAGGCATCCAATTCATCAAACAATTCTGTTACTTCGCTTTGGTCTGTGCACAAGATTAACTTATCCTATCAATTTTTTGTTTTAATGAAAGCATGACATTGCAAATTTTCCCAGATCTCTAGAATTTTTTTTTATAGTTCCTATAATCAAATCGGATTTTTTATGATTCATGGTACATTTTGAGAGAGAAGCGATTGTCGTAAATTTAATTTTAAATAAACTAAATAATTTTTAAATGTATGATACTATATAGAAGTTTTGTTAACGATAAATTCGTTTAACAAAGTTTCATTACCTTAAGGACTCGAAATCGAAAAAATTCATAAAACGCATCCTAAAATTTTAAGCAATCCAACCAGAACTTTCGAAGGCCCGAAACAATATGCAAACAACTTAACGGTTGGAAAATTTCTAAATATCTCAAAAACACATCACAAACTTCCGAACATAACTTGGAAAGCCCTAATAATTTTGAAATAATCTAAAATTGTCGTTTCACAGTAATTTAAAAATTTTACAAAGCTACTAAGAATCTGGAATGACCGGTAACTTTGTAAACCCAAATTTACTTAATCCTAAATCACCACCATTTAAGACTTAAATAACCTGAATATTCTCGAATAAATTCCTAGAAAGTCAAGTAAACTCGAAATATCGAAAATTCCAAATAATCTCGGACGATCTTAAGAATCTACTAAATTTTTAATTCATATTTCTATATTTAAGCCTGCAATTTATAAGATACCGCTATTCAAATCTAAGCTCAAAACGGGAAATCTCGAAAATGTTGAAAAACTAGAAAATTTAGAATAAACTGCAATATGTAATCTCGATTAATCCAGAAATACGCGAATAATCCCTATGTAAAATACGAATGACCTCCAGTAATTTCGATAACATCAAAAATCTTGATATTAGTAAAAAATTTAAAAAAGTCTGTAAATCTGTTCGAATTAAGTCGTAAAATTATCAAATTATTAAGGAATCAGTAACATTAACCAGCCGAATAATCTGGGAAATTTCAAATAACCTGCGACTATTTTGAGATATCTCGAAGCATCAGTAAGCCTCTAATAAATAAAGAGTAGCTGATGTACCTAGCTCCATTCTAAACTCGCACAATTTTGAAAATCTTGAGAAAATAAAATGAATTATTAGAACATCAACTCCGGGACAGCGAGACTTGAAATCGGGACACAACCAAAGTCAAACAGAATTGGGAGAACAGAATCCGATCAGAGAGACTTTTAAAGAATTGACGTTTAATGTAATTTTTATACTCTTTCCAAATAAACCAGGGGGGCTATTTGTGAATTCGATTCGAACGTGTTCGATTCTTCGATTTATAAGATTCCTATTTGATTTAAATAAGAAACGAACGAATTTGATTCAATTCAAATAAGAATCCAATAATCGAAGACTCGAGTGCGTTCGAATCGAATTCCCACAGGTTTTACCAGAAAATTTTGTTATTATTTACCGGATGTCGGTAATCAAAAAATCCGGTAAACAAAGAATTACTAAATACTGTAATATAATTCGTATCAGGTGGATGAATGCTTATCTTTCGTGTGGTTAACAATTCTTAAAGATATAAGATTCGTCTTCGTTTGATTTACCTCTAGTGTTCCGCAAGGTAGCATTGGATCATTATTATTTTCGTAGCTCATTTTGTTCATTATCGTTTATTGATTGTTTTAAATACACAAACTGTCTGCTCTATGCAGATGATATGAAAAGGGACAATTTAAACGGTCATACAAGAAAAAAAATTTAGCGACAAACATTAGCTTCAAAAATAATAAATTGGAATCACAAATAATATTTTGGAGCAACATATGAGAATACAAACAAATATTTTTGAAGGACATAATTAAATACTGTGGCGACAAACATTGGCATCAAAATTAATAAATTGGCAACAAATATAATAGTTTGGAACAGAAAAAAATAATTTAGTTATAAAAAAAACAGAGACAAAAAATTAAATTTAATCGATGTAAATTATTTAAGGGGACATAGCATAGCACCTACAAATATTTTAAAAATCGTTTTTTTTTTTTTGATATAATTTGTTAGAATACACCTTTAAGAACATGGTTTTAATAATATAAAAGTGAAATTCATTAAGAAAAAAAAATAATGATCTGATCATATATAGCAAGGCGCGTCAAGGTCGTTTCTTCAATAAATTTCGTTCAGTTCGCTACTACATCGACTTTCTCACAGTAACATCTGCTTGATTGTTCTCTTACAGAACAGATGAATAGATGTAAAAGTAGAGAGGGACATTTTAACATTTTATATTTATACATTTATATTTTATACATTTTAAAAAAAAATGTTGTTGGTGTTTTTCAAGTTGGTGGGCAAGATTAAAAAAAAAAATATTGATCCGATCGTTCTGAAATTTTAACACGTTAATTTACACATCTTAATGTTTAGAATGAACTACGGATGAAATAATCGGCGTACAATTTTTTAAGTTCAGCAGGTTTTCGGAGGCGAAATAAGTCGATTTTTGAAAAAACGTCGCCATTTTGTTATTTTTTAACCAAATTTTTTCTTTTTAGTTCATTCTATAGCGGCTTTGATGCTGATTAAAACCCCGTGTTTTGATTTTGTTTCAAACTTTTCTGAAAGCATAAAATCCTGCCCATCGTGATATTTTGGTGTTTTTTTGAAAAAATTCTAGCAGACGACGCGACGCGATTAAAAAAAAATTAAAAATTTTTTTTTTTTGCATAGTTAAATACTAACAAAACATATGTGCAAATTTAATTAAGATATGTCTTGATTTTCATTTAAAAATTTACATTAAAAAAAAAAAAAAATTTAAAATTTGAAGTGGTCCCCTTAAGACGTTGTTAACCAAAATTTAGCCCGCTTTCTAAACTTCTATATTTTTAATGATTAATGAATAATGAAATAATTTTAAAAAACTAATTTTTCTTGGTCCATATTTATTGAGGAAATCAACTTTAAAAATTAACTTAGTAGTTTTTGTATCTTAAATGTTATAAATTGATTTTCGCCTTAGCCCTGTGATCTTATCAAAATCTAAATTCTTCAATAAGCCTCAATTAAAATTTGGAGTATTTTTAAATGGTTTTAAAACTCGGAGTTTATTGTATTTTCAAATCGACATTTATAATTTAAAATTTGAATCTAAAATTTTATAATTTTATTGTTTGCTTTTTCAAATTTCATGGTGCATGCCAATTTTTTAAATAATTCTGGATGTTTCATAAAATAATCCCATTTTCCGGTTTGCTAGCTCTTTGGATTTGGGGAACATCAACAAAGTACTTTAAAAAAAAATTCATATCACCAGCATTGATTTCGGTTTCGCCCATCGCAAAATTTCAAAATCTACATTGCTTTTGAGAGGATTGTGATTTTCAATGAAACAATATTTATAACATTGTATTTTGAGGGATCCGCTCGAAACGCGATATTTTAAAACGCGATATGACGAAACGCGATATGGTACAAAACGCGATATTTTAAAAGGCGATATGACGAAACGCGATATGGTACAAAACGCGATATTTCAAAACGCGATATGGTATGTCTTCCATCTAATATTTAAGCAATATGTACATTTCTATACATAAAAAAAACTTGTATTAGTAAATTTCTAAAAGGTATGTTTATCTTTTTACGGGTAAAATTTAAGTTTATTATCAAACACTTTTCAAACTTCTCAAAGTCTAGTTTCCTGGCGTTAAAACAAGATTTAGAAATCTTAAGAAAAATTATAATTCTATTTGTTTATTTTTAAAATCAAGCGCGGTTCTGCGAATGAAGGTCGCAGGAATTAATAACGGCTAAAATAGGGCTACACTATAATTGTGAAACTGGTCCCCTAAACCTTTTGGGCTTAATGATCCTAAAATGTTTCGGTTCAAATGATACTTATAAAATTAGAAACTAAATGAAAACGATTGGAATCTTTTAAATATAAATCTGCAGTTTGCATTTGTCTATTAACAGAATTTTCTAAAAATGTTATTTTCTTCCAGTTAAATTGTTCAGTTATTTTGAGTTTTTAAACTACTAAATATTTAACAAATTTTAGAACTACATAATGAAAATAAATAGGAGTACAAATTAACAAACAGCCTACCTTAGCAGTTGCCATATCGTAAAAACCATATAAAGCGTCTCTAACGGCCTGATAATTTCGAATTATATATTTACATCAAACCAAGCGGATCGTAAAATGCTCGAGATTTCGTAAAATTTTAGTTTAGATATACCTGAATATTGTTTCTTATTGAATTGCTGTAATAACACCAAATATTCCCGTTTTCGTTTGGTTTCGAAAAATGAACAATCGACAATTTAGTTTGTTTTCAAAACATCAAAATTTTATTAATACCAATTTATATTTTAACTTCTCAATTTTTCTTGAGAATAATAAAGCGAATTGGAGTATTCTCGCAATAGAGGTAGCCTTAAGATGTTTATGTTTATTATATTTCTTTAGGCACTTTTAAAAATACTGCCTTTTGGTGACGATTTTTTAAACCAGTTTATTGGTCTACTCTAAATTCGATTTTGAAAGTCATTTTCCTGAATTAACAAATTTCTTATTTTAAAAAATTTCAAATTTGGATTCAATTTTTAGAAGGAATACATAGTAGACCTAAAAATATGGAACATTTACCTAAAAAGTAGTTTTACGCAGAGAATTTTTGTGTTTGTTCAACATTAAATAGATACTCGTAGTGTCCTCCATTTCCTAAAATTAAATGGGATATACGATTTTCCATAGATTTATATAGAGACTCTAAAATTCTTAGAGAAATTTGATTCCTAGCTGTGATCCTAGCATTGTGTATTGGAGAATTATCCTGTTGGAAAGCCAGACGCATTAAACCAAATAACTCCTGAATTGCCGGAAAACCACTATTTAAAATATGTTGATAAGTAATTGCAATCATGTTGGTACTTGGAAAAGCCAAATCAAACGCTCCGTAGTATGAAATAGCTCTCCAGACCATTACCTCACCTTCTCTGCTTATGCCCCTTACTGAGAAAAACTTCTTCCTTTTTTCAAGTTTTCCTTGAAAATAGTAGTTGTACCGTCCGGTTCATCTAAATTAATTTTTTTTTTGATCAGAAAACACAACCCTTTGCCACATCATATGGTCTCTTGCGAATTGAACCGTTTCTCCTTACGAGCCTGTTTAAGGCTTTTTTTTTTGTAATTTTCGACGTACAAGATAATCGCAATTCTGTATCACGCGACGTACGGTCAAAGTCAGCTTTAATTTTAGCTACTGATAGGACCGAATTAGATGCTTCACAAAGAATCGAGCATCTGTCTTGGGTTGTAGTAGCTATAGCTCTCGTCCTTTTCGATTTACCCCATAGTTCCCTTTATTTTGCAGATAGGTGCCTACTGCTGTCTTACTCCTCCCAATTTCGACCTTCATCCTTGTATGCGGCGATTTTAGCTTTTTCAACTACGAATAAATTTTTTACAGAACTCATTTTTTTCTGAAACATTATGAAGTGGTTAAAAGTAAGTAACAAATTACTAATAAAATGCTACTGCTTTAAATATCGAAATGAAACAAAAAACATTATATATTTTTTGTAACGACGAGGATAACGTGATGTTACTACGTTATTCTGCATAGACGGAAATGTATTCGTAATAAACCTCGCATTCAATATTTAAACTTAAATTTACGTTACCATAACGGAAAACAGGAGAAAACGGCACAGTCTCTGAAAAAAAATTGTGTCCGTAATCAAGTGAAGCGGATTAGTTGATTTATTTAAATTTGTTGTTTTGCTTAAGTCAGTTCAATAAATTTGAAGCTAGTATTGCATTTTGAACTAATATTAAAATTTTGAATGGGCCAATATGATTCTTGATAGTTGGAATAATAGTTTCGAGATATAAACAGTCGACGCATTGTACATAATTAATTGTTAATTAAAGTATTGTTGAAAATTGCTGTAACTGTTTCACAACGCATTGTAGCACCCCATATGAATCAAAATATACCTCGCAGTACAATATTGATTTAATTATCAAAAATTGTATTAAAATATATAAATTAAAGAACTTTAAAAATTTAAGATTAAAAAAAAAAAATTCGTCGGTGTTTGGAATCTTCAACCATAGATTTACACGCTTAGCAAATTTTACAAGCTTAAATTCTTTTAATGATTACTTTATGAAAAAGAAACCTGAATTTATGTGAAAATATAAATCGCGGGTCAGAGAACCATGTTACAATAATGAATTGATGCGCTTCGAGAAAAATTTCAATAAATTTTATTGATTACGTGGTAAAGAATATCTATGCTTTGATAACAACTTTAAAATTCTAAACTGGTTTCGCTTTAATAACTACTCCATGTGGATCGAAACAGATTTGAAGTTAAACTCGAAAGGATTTTGGAACTTTCTCCCATTGATACCTGCCATTTGATTTCGAATCAATTTATGAACCATTTTACTATTATAAATTATGAACCACTAAATTTTCAGAAGAAGGAGTCTGCGATTGTTTTTCGAATCTCGAGGTTAGTAAAAATGCCACAATTAAAACTTAAATAGCCTGAATATTTTCGAATAATTTCGAATAACCTAGAAACTCGAATAAACTCAAAATATCGAAAATTCCGAATAATCTCGAAGGATCTTCAAAATTTACTAAGTTCTTAATTAAGATTTGTATGTTTAAGCGTGTAATTTATGAGAAACCACTTTGCGAAAATGTCAAAAACCTAGAAAATTTATTTTGTTCATTAACTATGTTTTTACTGAATGTTTTAAATTCACAAACCGTCTATTCTATGCGGATGATACGAAAATATTCGCCCCGATCGTTTGAAGCTGCAAAAAGATACAGTCAAAATTATTTGTGGTAAGTAAAAATGTTTTTATTTCGGTAATACAACTGCTTCCACGGAATGCCGAAAATATCGGAAATATCCGTAGAAAAACGAGCCGCCACTTTCAGATTAAAATTGCTGAGTCTCGGTTATAAAATAGGCCGAAAAGTATGGTTGCCACCGAAACACAATTCTTTATCCGATTTTAAAAACAAACCAATAAAGGAGAAATTAAAAATGTGCAAGACCGAAGGAGCAAATAAGTTACTCCGATAAAGAAGACATCAGGATTGCGAGAGCTGTAAATTATTGATCCTACTATGACGCAAAAAATATTCAAATTCATAACTACAAGTAGATTAGATCATCAAAGGTAAGCAGGACCATTATAGGCAGGAAACTAAATGAACGAGGAATTAAGGTTTATGTAACTCTACAAACAACTCTACATATCACCTAAAAATAAAGTTTTGCCGGAGACCACATTCATAATCCTACCGAATTTTGGATATTTAGATAGACTTACATAAGCAGGATGGTTACTATTCGAACACAGCATTCTGATGTTGGTTATATAATGGTATAGGGGTTGCTTAGGCTACATTGGTGTAGGACCAGATCTTATTTCCGGAGCAGTTGCATTTCCGAAATAAACAATTTGCGCTTTGCACAAACAATTTAAACAAGTACAAAGTGAACTGGTAAGCAAAGATAAGACTTTCATTTTTATTAAAACCTGGGCTTTATAAAATGACAATTGACAGGTTTAAGATCATTTCTGATCTAGAGGTCAACTTCTTCGCTGGCCTTACGTTCACTGTAGGCCAAATTTAGGATTTCCCAGGCTTGTTTTATAAATAACTGTACAAATATTTAGGAGCCGTTGACACTAAATTTGTGTATGCTTCTTTTACTCGCAGACCTGATTACAATTCTAACATTGCCGTTCGGAAATACTCGAACGTGTATGTAAGCTTTTCGACTTTTACCGCGACCACTGTAATTTGCTGGGAACAATTTGATAATAGAAGAGACATTGCATTCTTGAAGTTTTACTTCACTAACATCGAGGTGGCGGTTTTTATATAACGACAATGTGTCAACACGAATTGCGATCTTTCAGAAACTGTGTTCAACACGTCGGGTCTCCTTAATTAATCAATATCCGATATGATTGTTCAAGAGATTCGCTTAGAATCGACTCGTATTGATGGTAATAATAAATAAATAAATAATTCGCAATTAACTGAACTCAAATTTGATTGGCAAAATGAGAGAAATTTAATTTGTTCAAAGTAAGTATAGTACAATTCAAATTATTTTAATTTAAGCTTCCTATTCGGTTCTTCCTCTGTCTTGCATAATAAAATGGGGTAAGGTCCTTAATCTTTAATGCGCTCATTTAAACATTTGAAAATTTCGTAAAACTTAGCTTGGATTTAATTTACTGGTGCTTTAGAAAGCTTAGTGTTGAGACAAAATTTATAAAGAAAAAATTTAATTCATCTTGTTTGTCCAGGATAATTTCGGATTAATTTTAATTCACATTCGAAAAATTTAGCTGTTCAAAAATGTAATTCTAACATTTTCAAATTAAAATCTAAAAATTAAAAAAAAAAATTTTGATAAAAAATTTTGATTTTCGAATTTAATTCTCTTCGAATTCACTTAATAATGTAAAGGTGTTTCCGAACTGATCCCAATTTTTATGATTATGTATAAAATTTCAAATAATGGTAAAGATATCCCAAAAAAAAAAACGTTCCCTTCCTACAAAACACACACATACACATACACACACGCTGGTCTAGACAATAAACTATTTTTCCTAAATCCATTGTGTCCAAAATTTAAAAAATAAAAATTAAAAAAATACAAATTTTAACACGAAAACAATGTCCAGTGTGTTTATATAAAATAAATTTTCCACCTAATTTTTTCCCAAATTCCTAACTAAAAATAATGCTCAGTATACAACAAAAAAAAATCGCATAAATTTAACAACGTGTGTAATCTGACAACCACAAACTGTGGTTACAAATTTTAAATTTTTTTTTTTTGGTTGGATTTGTACTCCATAAAATAATTTCATGTACTGCAAATCATACATAATTAGAAATGAAAGAATGTGTGTCCAGTCAATTCGTTAGTTTTGTATTATTTTGTTGGGAGAAAATAGTTTAGTGATTTATGGTTTGAGAAACAATTTATTTTTTGGGGAATTTATAAATAATTTTGAATATATGTTAATTATGTGTGAATTCTCCACCCATTTTACTACGAAATAAACACCATTTTGATTTTGTAGGTATCTAATAAAAAATTAATCGCCGAACACCCACAATACAAAAAAAAATCCAGGCGACAAAAATATATTTTACTTCTTAATATTTATTTTAATTAAAATTTAATTTTTTTTTTTGCTATTTTCGTCTAACTCAAATATTTAACTTTTTCGAAAAATAATTCTCAAAAATATAATTATAATTAGAATTAGAAAATAAATAAATATTTATAAAAAAGGTGAACAATAAAATGAGACGGAGAACAAGCAAGCGAACAGTATGGGGATGCATATCGATATCGAAGTTTGTCATTTACAAGAAATGTAATTATTTTTCACCCTTCAAAAACCCCTTTCGTAGAAATAAAAAACTCAAAATCATATTTTCTGCAGGAAAAACTCCATAACTTTATCGTTCCTTGTACACAAATTTATATATTTTTGAATATATAAATATTAAATTTTGTTCAAGAGGTTCGTTGTTGTATTTCTATTTGATGTTCGTTCTGTATTTTAAGATGTTAACACGGGTTAATAATAAAATATGGAACGAGATAGCGACCGGGGTTCAAAGGTATACAAAAATATGTCTCAATATTTTATATGCCCAAATGTCATTTTAATTTCAAACAACTGTTGTATTGTAATACAATATAAAAAATATAACACGTACCTGTATAATTATGCCAAAAAGCACCAGTTGCCATTAAATCAATATTTGGATAATTCCATGGTTTACCATCATTATTTGTTGTCGGTGTTGCGGTCGACGATGTTGACGATGCTGATGATGTTTGCTGGGGATGTATTGTTGATGTATTCGTTTCACGATTCGTGTCACCACGATCAATTCGTAACGATTCTCTTTCTCTTCGTTCAGCGGCTTGCTGTTGCTGTTGCGATTGTTGTTGAGACTGTGGTAGAGATTGCACAGACGGCTGTGTATCACAATTTGTAGCCGAATATGTATTTTCTGGTTTTATCTTATCGGAAACTGATGATGGTCGATCATTATTTTCAATTGATTCTGGAATGAGAACAAAAAAAATAAATAATATTTCATCCCTTTTATGCGTTTTTTTTTTGTGTTTTAAATTTGTTACACACCCTTTGAGAGTGTGGTGATGTGGCGACAACCAACTTAAATAAACAAAACAAAGTTTCATTTCATTTTCCATTTTTTATTTTATTTATTTAAATTTTTTACACAAAATTGAACAAATAAATGTACACTCGAAAGGGTGTGACATGCACAAAACAACACAATACTTTTTATTTTGTGTTGTTGACCACCTCAAAGAGATTTAGTCTTTTGTGTTCAAAGTCAAGTGTTAAACGACTGAAAAAGTTTTGTCGATTTTTTTTTTTTTTGTCACAAACTCTACACATTGTTTGAGAGAGTGAAAATTTGGAATTTGATAAATAAAATAAAAACGTATTTTACAGAAGGACTGCCAAATGCAAAGTGTTTGAAACAGTTTCAAGTGTCTTTTCATGTTGTGTAATTTAAGCTGGATGGGATGATATGGGGTTGATTACCCGATTAACCGGACGATATTCATACATTTTGAATTTTCGTAAAGAAAATTAATTTAAATTTTAATTTTTTTTAACATATTTGGAATGAGAAATGAAAAATATTTTTCATTGTTTTCCTTACACGTCGAAGTAAGAATAACATTGGGTATACACATAAAATAGTAGGTTATGGTTTATAGATTTTCCATAATAATACATACATTGGTGTGAAGTGTGCAGGCAATCAATAGACAATAAACTCGATTCATATTAGAAAAAGGTTAGATATTTTAATTGAATTTTTTTTTTCGAATATGTGTAATGGAAAATTGATTTAAAAATCCAGATGCTTATTTGTAAATTGTGGTAACAGGTATGAACAATATCTTGACAATGAAATATAGAGAAAATCTATACCAATTCTGGGATCGTCGACCAAACCAAACCATACCAGAACAAAAAACTCAACAAATCATGCAACTGAAATTGTAATGACATGAATAACTTATTTTTGTTTTGTTTTGATTGCAGTCAAAACTGCAATAATTTCTAACCCTTTTTTATAAGAAAAAATTAAAATACTCCCGAAGGCCTTTCACGTCAAGTACACAATTTAAATCTAAAAAGAAAGTTAGACGAAGAAATTATTTACATACATAGGAATAAGTTTATTCTTAACCCTTTCGAAAGGTGATAATTTCATAGCGAAATTTAATTAATAATTTAAATTAGAAAATAAACGATTCGAGCAAGGGTTAAAAAAATTATTTTTATTTTGTACAACTTTTATTCAACTTTAACCTAAATTATTTTTAAAGTAATTATGTTTTTGTTATATTAAAATATGCAAGTTTGTTTCTGGAAATTTGTATGAAGGGTTTTCCGCACTTGTGAAATCTACTCGCATAAACATACATACATAGCATAAAAACATCAAACACAAACTATAAATTTGTATAATATTATTTCCCGAAAAGTATCACACAATTTTTTGATTTACATTTCAAAAGGAAATTTTTTTGTCCGTACAAAATAATTGGAAAAGTTTACAATGTCGATAATACAGATTCGATTAATATTTTATTAAAAAAATATATTCTCAAATTTAAATACGTCTATTCAAATTCAGCATTTTATTTGTGTTTTTGTGCGAGATATCAAAAGAACGATGACGACAATGTCGACAGAAAATGAAAGAAAAAAAACGTTGCAATCACAATAGAGAGCGTTTGTAACAATAGAGGATAAATAAATAAATGAAAAACTAGATGGGGAAATTTAATCGGGAAATTTTGAATAATGCGCTACTCTCATATACCTACGTACAAGTTTTCTATAAAAGGAAATAATATCATTTACCTTTTCTTATTTATTCTATTATTAATAAATTTATAAGAATATTATGGGAATAATATAGTTAAACCAACAAAAAAAAATGCTAATTTAAATGTCATTCATTAAAAAATTAAAATGCGTTTGATACACGCTGCCCCAAAAAAACGCAACATAGGAAAATGTTTCGAAAAAATACGCTATTTTTAAGCCCGTATAACTTATGGCCAAATATTAATTTTTTTGTTAATAGATCATGTTTTCCGAAAGAGGCAGCACGATCAGAGAAAAAGTACAGAGTTTTTACCGAAAGAGGTAGCACGATCAGAGAAAAGGTACAGTTTTTTCCGAAAGAGGCAGCACGATTAAAGAAAAGTACAGAGTGTTTACCACTAGATGTCACTACACAATCAAAAAAATATTACTGAGGTTTTTCAAAAAATGACAGCCAAAATCAATTTAATTATCACATTAATAATAATCACTTTTATAACACGAAAATATTTTTGTTTATATTTACAAAATGCACACATAAAAATGTCATACAATTTTTGACAGCAAATATTTAGTGACACCTGGTGGCATTATGTGAAAGTCGCTTATGCTTTCGGAGTTTTCCGAAGCAGTTGTAGAAAATTTGACATTTAAACAAAATCTATTGATGGAGATTTGGTCTACTTTTCGATGCGGATTTTTTATTTCGTTTTTTATGATTTCCTTATATTTTGACTCATAAAAATATGATTGTGATTTCTGTCTATAGTGAGAGAAACTCCCTTAACGATTACTTTCGTCTCTAGTAACGAAAGTATGTACATATGATATTATGAAAATGAAGAGTAACAGATTTTTAAAAAGTGCGGTCTTAGAAAAGTACAGTATTTCACTCATTGAAAATTTGTTTTTGAAGTTTGCGAACATTATTAACCTCGCCTGCGTTTCGGTCGGTTAATTGTTCTCTCGCTTCAAAAAATATTATTTTCGCTACTCGTAAAACAAGATAGTTTTTTTGCTATAAAAACTTATTCTCTCTTTGTGCCGACCAAAATTATGCCCGACAAGCACGGTTGGGCGAGTAAATTACACTATGTAATTTACATAGTGCAAAGAATGTATGAAAAAACGTAAAAAATTTATCGTAAATTAAATGAACTGACTATATTTAAATATTTTTATTGAATAATTGTGAAAACTTCGTACGAAATACATACAAAATAGCTAATTTTTTTCATTTTTTGTATAGCTATTCGTCTTAAAATACTTAGCGTCATGCTTAATTATATCCTAATGAGTACAAACCCCACAAAACTTTAATTTTTGTTGTAATATGCACCTATATTTTCAAATGTATTATTCGGATTTTTTTTTTGTACAATTCTAAGAAAATGATATATCGAATTCTGACCTCGTAAGTTTAAATTCGGATATGATTTATCTAATGACTTATCGAGACTTATCGATATTAAATACAAATTCTGGAATACATATGTTTTATAGAATACTGGTATGATTATCGAATACCGGCATGATAGATCGAATTTTGACATCCATACTCAAGCTCTTATATGAATTATTGAATTCTGACATCATAAAGTCAAACTCTGAAGAAATATGGAAATGAAGAGATCTGGAATTCATTGATATATCATCTCGAAATTTGAGAATTCGATATATATATATATATATATATATATATATATATATATATATATATCATCCCAAAATTCGAGATGTTATGTCAGAATATGACATGATATATCCAATTCTAATATGACACCTCGAATTTTGAGATGTTGGATCGAATTCTGAAACCATGAGATGATATATCAAATTCTGATATTACCTATCGAATTCTGAGATAACGTATCGAATTTTGAGATGATATACGGAATTCTGAAGGATTCATGACAGATTTATCAAATTGTAACAACCTTTCAAATTCTGGAATAACATAACGACTTGTGATGTATTGAATTTGGATATAAATAACTCAAATTCTGGCTTGACATATCGAATTCTGCCATCATTTATCAAATGTTGACATAATACCTCAGACAAACACAAAGTTGATCGCGATTTTTATTTATACCGATTGTCAAAAATCGCGTTATGAAAACGAAATAATCCTGTTTTTGTGAAAATCGTGTAATGACAGACGGGCAAAAATCCTTTAATAATCTAGAATTCGCAATTATTCGTTTTGTGTCTGCCTACGATATAAGATATACAATTCTGATATTATAAATTCTTATTCTGACATGTCATATCGAATTTTAGCGTCGCACGTAGAATTCTGATATACAGTATTCTGACACCAAAAATTCAAATTCTGATTTCAGTCATATTTATTGAGTTTTCCCTTGGTATGTTAAATTCTGACATGATATACCGAACTACATACTACATCAGAACATTACATATCGAATTCTGATATGATTTATCAAATTTTGGCATGCTATAACGAACTCTGACATCATAAATCCAAATCTCGACTTGACATATTGAACTATGCCATGATTAACACATTTAATACATAAATTCCGACAACAAAACTGTGAATTATGACATAATATATCAAATTTAGACGTGCTACCTATATCAATTCTGACATCATATGTACAAATTTTGACACGACATATCGAATTCTGCACACAAAAATATATTTCGGTGTGAATGGTATTTTATCCGAAAAAAACTTTATTTTTTATCCAATAGTACCAAATTAATTCCGCACGATCGAGTACAAATTTTAAATTCCAGAAGATTAAATTCTCTTACAATCTCTCTATCAGTCAGTTTCTTTGGATGATTGTTCGTAAATACTAATTCCAAAGTTTAACAATTTTTTTTAGTTAGTCACGTCGTTTGCGTCCAGTTTATCTCAGCCATAAACATCGGATTTTGTATGCATAGTTTGTGCGTTCTAATTTTTTTTTTTTTTGCTGTACAAGGGCAGCGAGAACAATCATGTTTTTATTGTTTCTCCTCTATCAAAATATTTCTAAGCGCTAGGTAATTGAATAAAACGAGTACGCACATGAAATATTTACAAGTAAAAGTATGTTTGGACATGGATTGGAAAGAATTTTGATGAAATGCGTTGAAAGGATATATTTCAAGTTTAGGATTTGTTTGGAATTTGGAATCTGAAGTTTGCAGTTTGGGGGTTTGAAATTTGAAGTTTGGAATTTGAAATTTAAAATTTCAAATTTAGAATATGAAATTTGGAATTTAAAATTTGAAATTTGAAGTTTGGAGTTTCGAATTTGAAATTTTGGAGATTTGAAATTTGGAATTTGAAAATTGAAATTTGGAAATTACAATTTGGAATTTGAAATTTGTGATTTGAAAGTTAAAATTTCAAATTTACAATTTGAAATTTTAATTTGAAGTTTGAAATTTGGAATTTGAAATTTGGAGTTGGGTACGGAATTCCAAAAAAAATATTCCATTTGCAAAATTCCACTTTTACAATTCCAAAAATAAAAATTCCTCAAACAATAGATCCACATCCCAAAACACGCTAGTATTCCAAAAATTAAAATTCCAAAATGCAGTTATTTTATGCTAATTATTCTATGAAAACAACAAATAAACTAACTGCATTTTAGAATTTTAATTGGTTTGATATTTTCTGTGATAGCTAAGCAATTATAATTTAGATCTTGTCTTGCAACTTAATGGCTGAATTTTGTGTAACGTGGTATCAGGAAAAGACATACAAAGTATTATCTAAGAAAATATTGGTGTGTAAACTACTAAGCGAATTCACGCATACGCATTGGAAGGAAAGAAATGAGGACGCCATGCTTTTTCATTCATTCATTCGGTTGTTAGCATTATGCTGGGTGACAAAAAACAAGAAGAAAAAAGGAAAAAACGATATGAGGCTTATAAGCGCAAATAAGTTGCAACTTTCTGACGATTTTACAACTTCAGATGTGGAGTCAGAGCAAATATTGAAACTATAAACGACGAATAGCGAAATATTTTTGTTCTTGTGGAAAACGAAAACGAACTAAACCGGCATGGTTTTGGAGAGATTACCGAGCACGCGATTTGATGATGGAAGTGTTAAACGAAAATGAGGTGGCACATTCATCGCGCGCCGATTTATTGCAATTATATCGAGGTTTATCAGTGGAAATACGACGACAATTTGAAGTGCTGAACGGCGTAGAGGATGACGAAGAAAATATTATTGATGCAGTGAAACAGGTGGAAACTAAGGGTATCGGAAAAAATGTGGTTGAGGTCACTGGGGAAAATGAGGTCAAGTGAGCGAATCCGCGGAATGCGGGAACGAGAAGAAGTCGATAAAATTGAGGCACAAAGACGCTCAGAGGCCAGATTGGCAGAAACTATTGCGTCGGCTGAGGCTGCTTTGGCTTGTGCTGATTCACGGGGGAGTGCTACCTCTCGCAGACGGAATATTTTGTACCATGAACTTGAGGCAAATCCGATATTGCTGCCTGAGGATCTAGGCACTGTGCCGTATCCTACTCGTTCCAGTCCTGTGTCGCTACGCAATGGAGTATACATGACACCACCACGTGCAGTGGCCGTACCAAATTATTCGGCTCGTCCACAATTTCGTGATGTTGAACGAGCAATAATCAAGTTTTCGGGCGAGGATCTCACGTATGACGTTCCAAATGTTTTTCCAAAATTTTGAGGATATTATTGAAACAATGGAGCATGACGATCGTATAAAAATATTGTACTTAAGACAATTGCTCACTGGCGCGGCAAAAACGTTGTTGACTCACAAGGATGTGGGAACATACGAATCATTGAAGAAGCAGCTACATGAGGAATTTGGCGACAAAAACACAAGTGCAGACATAGAAGCGGCCATGCGTAGTCGTAAATGGCGACGTTCAGGAGAAAAGAAGGAGACATTGCACCATTTTGCATTGGAAATGGAAAGTTTCCATCGCCAAATGGGCGAAGGGCGGCTAACAGATGCTCAAATTGTCGACATTATCATCGATAATATGAATCTACCGATGCGAGAGGAGACAATATTGCGAGGCATTCCAAATATAAGCGAGTTAAAGGGACAAATATTTCGTTATGGAACCAAAATTGAGGACGCAGCATGGAAGGAGGCTGCAGATAAAGAGGCTGAGGCTGCGGCACGACGAAACGCACGGGCAGTGGCGGCAAAGGTGCCAGCATCGAAAGCAGGTCATGCGACTATACAACGTAATGTGGCACCATGGGGGGCGCAATCACAAGCGTTCACAACACCAAACAAACTGAGGGACCCGAACAGGTGTTACAATTGCGATCAAATGGGACATCATTGTAAACAGTGTAAAATGGAACTTCGTCCGAACAGCGTGTGCCGGAAATGCTGGCAGCCGATGACGCGAGAACCATTGCACAATGCGGCAAATTGTACCAACAGACGATACATCTAGAAGGTGAAACCAGAATTCCAACACTTGGTAGCTGCTGTGACACCTGAACTGGACATTGAGGATTCTGATGCGGGGGCACAAGAATTGGCGAACATAAATTTGGTAAGTGTCGCATTTTTGAAGAATTTATATCAGTACACGGGGTACAACGAATACGTTTCTCTTTTCGACACTGGCAGTCCGAGTAGTTTCGTGCGGAGAGCGGCGATACCATTTGAAGCCAACAAGGCAACTGAGACAACAAGAATAAGAGGCGTTGGCGGCGAGGCACTGAGGACCCATGGACTCATTACTTGTAAAATTAAATTTAACAATAGAGTTCATTTGATTAATTTGATAATTTTACCCGACGAGGCAACCAGCATTAACGTTATTTTAGGAAGAGATTTTTTGAAAATTTTTAATATCAAGCTGGTTCAGTCGAAGACAATATTGTATGACCGATTGAAACTTTTGCTGTTAAATAAAAAGAATGTTGTCCCAAATGGAACGTATCCCCGTGTACCTGATTTAATTTTGAATAAGCTTACACAAATGAATGTTTTGAGGCCAATTAAGCCGGTGATGGAAAAGGCCACACCGCAAAGCAATCCCGGGGACAACGTAAATCTTTCTTTTATTGAGGAGGTTGAGGAGGGTCTAAGCCCTGAATTCGATTTACCACAAATATTTGCCGTTGATATTGTTAGAGATGAGCCAATCTTAGAAATAAACAAGAGTTTAGAGGCGACTGATTACTATGAGGTCAAGGAAATAATCGAGGAGAATTATATGGCAGTATGGCACCAAAGGACATTGAGATAGAACCGTTCGACTATGAGATGGATATTCATTTGACTTCGGATGTACCGTTTCACCACGCACCACGATGTTTAGCTTATGTGGAAAAGATTGAGGTTCAGAAGAAAATTTGCGATATGATCAAAGAAGGGATAATTACGCCAAGCGATTCACCATATGCGTCAGCAATTGTGCTTGTTAAAAAGAAGAATGGAAGCACCAGAATGTGCGTAGATTATCGCGCTCTTAACAAATTAACGATAAGGGACCATTATCCGCTGCCTTTGATTGATGACTGCGTCGAATATTTAGGGAAAAAAAAATATTTTACGTTGCTGGATTTGAAAAGCAGGTTTCACCAGGTACGCGTGTCACCACGATCGCGTAAGTTCACCGCTTTTGTAACACCGCATGGGCAATACGAATATCGTTGCATGCCGTGTGGATTGAAGAATGCGCCAGCGGTCTTTCAACGATTTATAAATATATTTTCAAAGATTTTCTGGAAAAGGGTGAAATTATAATTTATATGGACGATATATTATTGGCAACGGAAACTCTGGCCGAACACAAGAAATTATTGAGGAAAATACTGCGAAGATGGGCGCGACGAGGCTTACTACTTAACTTGAAGAAATGTCAATTTTGTTGTACGGAAATCATTTACTTGGGGTACTCTGTCACTTCGAAAGGAATAAGACCAAGTGAGACACACATTGAGGCAATTAAAAAATATCCGATGCCGGAAAATGCGAAGGAAGTACATTCATGTTTAGGGCTATTTTCGTATTTCCGTCGGTTTGTCCCGATGCAAAATCTGTTGAAAGAAAACGTTCCTTTTATTTTTGACGAAAAATGCCGAGAAGCATTCGAAAAGTTGAAGAAATTACTGGTGACTGGCCCAATACTAGCGATATATCATCCGGAGCGAGAAATTGAACTGCATTGCGACGCCAGTTCCCATGGATTCGGAGGGGTATTGATGCAGAAACAAAATGACGGAAATTTCATCCGACGGTATTTTATTCGAGGGCTACTATGGCGGCAGAGGCCAAATACCACAGTTTTGAATTAGAAACATTGGCCATTTTATATTCACTGGAAAGGTTCAGAATATATTTAGAGGGCCTACAGTTCACAGTGATAACTGATTGCAATTCGCTGCACTTGACGCTGGAAAGAAAGCACATGAATCCGAGGATCGCCAGATGGGCATTAGAATTTTCAAAATTCACATTTGAGACGAGACATAGACCAGGAATAAATATGGCACATGTAGACGCACTAAGCCGATGCCACACAAAAAATGAGGAGGAAATCGTGGCCCACGTGGACGTGGAAATAAAAAAAAGGGGGTAAAGGGGACAAAAGCGGTCACGAAATGTATGGTAGCGGCAGTGGATCCAATCAGCGTTGAGATGCAACTACAATTGGCCCAAAACCGGGACACTAACGCTTTGGGGTTGCGGCAAAAATTAGAGAATGAGGCAATGGACAACTACGAACTAGTGGATGGTTTGGTGTACAGGAAAAACCTTGAGGGACATCGTATGCTGTACGTGCCGGCAGAAATGGAGGATAACATTATTCGAATTAATCATGAAAAGCTAGCACACCAGGGGGTGGATAAATGTTACGAAAAGATTCGCGAACACTGCTGGTTTCCGACGATGAAAATCAAATTACAGTCATTTATCGACAAATGTATCAAATTCATTATGTACGCGGCACCGGTGCGTGTGTCTGAACAGAGTTTGTATTGCATTCCAAAGGCACCGATTCCATTCGATACATTGCACGTGGATCACTTTGGCCCATGCACTCATGAACAAAAGGAGGCATGTATTGGTCGTTGTGGATGCTTTTACGAAGTTCGTTAAATTATTTACGGTAAATTCAACGAGCACGAAAGAGGTTATGTCGTCTCTGGAGAAATATTTCACATATTATAGTCGACCACGTAGAATCATTTCGGATCGAGGCACCTGTGTTACATCCTTGGAATTCGCGGAATTTTTGACGAGAAATAATGTGGAACATGTGAAGGTGGCCAGCGCATCGGCCCAGGCCAATGGCCAGGCCGAAAGGGTTAATCGGATTTTGAAGGCCGCCCTGGGAAAATTAAGTAATCCCATCAATCACGCGGACTGGTCGCAGAAATTACAACAGATCGAATACGCAATTAATAATTCGACGCATGCTACTACGAAAGAAACACCAAGCAAATTATTATTCGGTGCAGAACAACGAGAAAAAATAGTGGACGAACTGTCAGAATATTTAGCTAATAAGGAGGCACCTGAGGCACCAACAGATTTGGCGGAGCTGCGAGCAAACGCTCACAACAAAATCACCAAGAGGCAAGAATACGAGAAGAATCGCCACGAAGATCATCAAAAACCAACGAAACGATTCAATGTTGAAGATTATGTCGTAATTCGAAACGTGGATACAGTCGTAGGATCAAATAAGAAGCTCATTCCAAAATATCGTGGTCCATATGTGGTTCATAAAATTTTAGGCAATGATAGATACGTTATCCGAGACATTGAGGGTTGTCAGCAGACACAACTTCCATACGATGGAGTTGTAGAAGCGAATAAAATGCGTGGGTGGATACCACCGTGCGCGGCCGAAAGTTCAATTGACCAGTCAAGCGAATGCGATACGGACAACGACGAAGGCAATTTGGACGGATTTAATTCCGAGGGAGAAGATGAGGCTGAACTTCTCGGTTACCCCCCCCCCCCCCCCCCCCCGGGTCGATCACTGAAGTCAGATTGGCCTAGCTGTAAACTACTAAGCGAATTCACGCATACGCATTGGAAGGAAAAAAATGAGGACGCCATGCTTTTTCATTCATTCATTCGGTTGTTAGCATTTATGCTGGGTGAAAAAAACAAGAAGAAAAAAGGAAAAAACGATACGAGGCTTATAAGCGCAAATAAGTTGCAACTTTCTGACGATTTTACAGGTGTGATAAATTTTATTCAGAAATTCGAAAATTAGTCAAATTCTCTGCCGTAAAAATGAAAATTGATGTTGTTAGCTCTAACAAGGGCGGAGAAAAATTAATCGTAGATGGCTCTGGGTATTTTAAACAAACAACTAATAAGGATAAAATCGTTAGCTGGAGATGCGACAAAAGATTAAAATGTAAGTGTGAAAGAAGAGTGTTGCGAAAATGGCCTCCACAAAATATGTTCATGTTACACCAACGAATCATGTACGTACACGCATCAGCTGCAAGTTTCTATAACTAATCAAAATATTTAATTGTTAGCACAAAATACTGGACTTATACAGTCTCAAATTATAAGGGAAGGAATAGTCGCTCGAAAGGAAAACTGCAGAGCCTATTCACCATCAAAACAGGCTCAAAAATCTAAAATATCCCGAGATAAAGCATCATCCTTTTTAAAGGAATCCAATTTGGCAGATTAAATCAATATTCCAGAAAATTTAAAATATTTGGAAGGAGATCTCTATCTTCTATGTGCTGGAGGATACTTTGTAATTATTGGAACTGTCAAGTTTGAAAATATTAGGAGAATCTAAGTGTTAGATGGTCGACGGAATATTTTACGTTTTTCGTACATTTATGTCTCAGCTGTTCACTATTCATGGACAAACTATCCATGCTGGCTTGTAAATTTAATCATGTGTTGTAAATTTAATAATAATCTAAATCCGGAAATAATAATTTCTGATTTTGGGCAGGCTAAAGCTTAGCTGAACGGCAATTTTTCACCAATACAACTTTTAAAGGAAGGTTGTTCCACTTTGACAAAATTATTTGGCGACAAGTACAATAGCTTCACAGTATGGCAGTAATAAACGAATTTGTATTCAAATTAGAATATTGAAGAGCTTGGCTCTGGTGCATTGAACCGAAATAAATAATTATTGTGAATTAAGCAATAATTTTGATGATCTGAAATCTACACAACTAGGAATCTGGTTCATTAAAAACCACATCATTCGAGATAAGAAATAAATAGAATTTTGGTCTGTGGCGAATTCTTCGAACATAAATTTTCCTCATTTAAAAAGTAGTGCGGAAGCCTGATAATTACTGAATTTTCTATAATCTAATTGAAAATGTCTCGAAAGAATTTCCAAAACTACGGTTGAGAAAATCAAATCGAAAGAATTGCCCCACAGGAATAAAAAAAATGTAGAAGTTTATAATAAGCTCAAAAGAATAACTAGAAACCACCAAAATTATACAAAACTTGACTATTAAAGCGTATCGCGTAAAATAATAATTAATATTAATTTTTTAATTAATCATATTACCAATAGTTTTGACCATTTTAATGAAAGTTAGTTGTGTTTATTTATATCTAATTTTTCTATATACATATCGCCGGTTTGCGAGAAAAGTGACAACTAAAAATATCATATTTTCAGAAAATCGATTTGAATTTTTTTTTTTTTTTGGTAGAAAATCGTCAATTACTATTTTTATTATGCAATAAATAAATGATTTTTTCGGCTTTATTTATAGACAAATATATTATTTTTTCATGTAATGCTATTAAAAATAATATATTTGTCTATAAACAAAGCCGAAAAAATCATATTGTTAAAAACAGGCAAATTTTCAAAATTTCTAAATGCAATAAATGTAATATTTGTTTATGCCAGACACTATTCCAGATAAAAGATTGTTGCATTTAAAGGATTTTTTTCCTATTATCTCAAAATTGGCCATTTTTGAGATGTGTCATTTTTCTCGCAAACCGACGATATGTATTCCAATTGTGGAATTAATTCCATCACTTTTTAATTTCAAAATTAGAAATTAAATACTAGGGAATTTTAAAACGTGGAATTTTACGATTTGGAACTTTACTTTTCGCTGATTAGAATATAGAAATTATGGAATTTTTTTTTTGGAATTATGATACCATCCCTGAAATTTGAAATTTGTAATTTGAAATTTGAAATTTGGAATTTGAAGTTTGAAATTTGGAATTTACAACTTGAAATTTGGAATTTTAAATTTGGGATTTGGAGTTTGAGGTTTGCAATTTGGAATTTAAAATTAAAATTTGGAATTTGAAGTTTGGAGTTTCAAATTTGGAATTTGAAATTTTTAAGTTTGGAATTTGAGATTTAAAATTAAAATTTAAAATTTGGAATTTGAAATTTGGAATTTGAAATTTGGAATTTGAAGTTTGAAATTTGGAATTTACAACTTGAAATTTGGAATTTGAAATATGGGATTTGGGGTTTGAAGTTTGCAATTTGGAATTTAAAATTAAAATTTGAAATTTGGAGTTTCGAATTTGGAATTTGAAATTTTTAAGTTTGGAATTTGAGATTTGAAATTTGGAATTTGAAAATTGAAATTTACAACTTGAAATTTGGAATTTGAAATTTGGGATTTGGAGTTTGAAGTTTGAAATTTGGAATTTGAAATTTGAAATTTGTAGTTTGAAGTTTGGAATTTGAAATTTAAAATTAAAATTTGAAATTTAGGACGTGTTCGATTTCTGTGAGAAATAATTTCTCTGTGATAAATTTGACATTAGTGAAATAATTTTCTCTTCCACATTTGAAATAAATTCATTTGCTGTTCGATTCTTTTTCAATTTTAACCCTAATTAAATTGATCAACAATATTTGCTGTATATGTATTAATAATCTAAAAACCATCATTTAACGATGTAATGGCAATGAATTTAGGAATTATGTACCTATAAGAAAAAATTAGGGCTTGCAGATAATACTATTGATACAATATTACACAAATTTTGGTACATCACAAAAACGAATAAATTGCTCACAAAATGATTAAAAAGGATAGAATAAAGGCACGCATGATCACTTTTACAAATGATTATAAATGTATTGGCCGTAAATTTAATTTCATCAATACAAAAATCTTGTTACTAAAATCAACATACTTCACTGGCGCAGAAACAAGAATTATTTCGGACATGTCAAAATTATTACACACCGGTGCTATGATAATTTGGTTGCGTACAGTTCAACATTAATTTATCACAGAAAAATTATTTCTCACAGAAATCGGACGCATCCTTAAGATGAAATTTGGAATTTGAAGTTTGAAATTTGGAATTTACAACTTGAAATTTATAATTTGAAATTTGGGATTTGGAGTTTGAAGTTTGAAATTTGGAATTTAAAATTTGGAATTTTAAATTTAAGATTTAAGATTTAGAATTTTAAATTCGGAATTTGGAATTTGAAATTTGGGATTTGGAGTTTGAAGTTTGAAATTTGGAATTTGAGATTTAAAATTTAGAATTTTTTTTAATCGTAGAATGTGAAGAGTTTTTGCATTCAAATACATCAGCGATTCCACATGAAATCGGACAAAAAAAACACATTTACGGGGGCAAGGTGTTCAATTATTTTGAAATTGAGGGAGATGGTTAATCTGGATAAAAAAAAATATAAATTGAGTAAAAACTCTCTGGGATCAATATTCACGGAGCACCGTTATAATTCGTTTTTATCGAAACTCGAAAGTTGACATGTTTCAAATACGTGTATCTTAAGTATTTCTTGTCAAATTTGCACGTGTAATAGCTCGTTAGAAAGATAATTTTACATACTGTGGTAACAACCACATCGCGTCGATTTTCGAATTCAGATAGTTTTTATGATTTTACATTAAAATAACTTGTAAATAAATTAATTTTATTGAATAAAGCTGTATACATAAGAAGAAAAAAATGAATTTCGTAGTTTGGAATTAATAATTGTACTGAAATGTTGCATGTCGTCCTAATTTGTTATGACGTTTTTTTTCTATAAAACTTGAACGCGTTGAGTCTACATCATGTAAGACGGCTTGTTGGAAAGGTATTTTCAAGTGCTTTGCAACAAAAAAAATTAAAATAAAACGGTGACTATGTAGTTTGATTTTTCAGTAAAAGACTATTTAAAACTGAAATTCAATGGATATATTGTCCATTAATACCAAATTTTAATACGCTTATTTCAAAGTATGTAAAATTATCTTTTTAACGAGCTATTACACGTGAAAATCTGACAAGAAATACTTAAGATACACATATTTAAAACATGTCAACTTTCGAGTTTCGATAAAAACGAATTATAACGGTGCTCCGTGAATATTGATCCCAGAGAGTTTTTACTCAATTTATATTTTTTTTAAATCCAGATTAACCATTCCTTAATTTCAAAATAATTGCACACCTTGCCCCCGTATGGGTGTTTGATTTCATGTGGAATGGCTGACATAGTTTGTTTATAACATTGTTGGTTGGGGCAAGGTTAATAAAGTTTCAAATTATTAACTAAGCTGCTTTGATTCTTTGAACAATTCATTCGAAAATAGGCCAAATTGAAATTCAGCCTTAATTTTTGCATTGCTAATCCGCTAAAAGAATAATACATAATTCGATTTCTCTGGGTAGATTAATTCAAGAAGATCTAACAGGTACAACTTACAATACGACTAATGCATTTTTTCATCAAATGTATAAGCCCGGATGAAAACTGGATTTAGATAAAAAGGGGCCCACTTACTCTGTACAAGATTAAACGTAAATCAATTGCGCTAAATTTAATCCTGAATAATAATAATGGAGAAAGTGGATTCATTACGCATCATTCGAGGTGAAGGCAGCTAATAATAAGATGTGCTATTTATTGGTTATTGACATCATACTATAATTTTTAATTCAATCGATCAGCGAAAACTTGATATAAAAAATACTTGGATCTGCCTATTTAGACGGAGCAGCCGTCGGGACTGAATTTTATATGACGGCGCTCGATAGTTTGATCCGAAAAACGAATAAAAAACGAACTATAATTTGAAAAGTAAACTTGCGAGGAGACTTTTCGATAACCGTCTAGTGGTGAATAGCGCAATATAGTCTTGAAATTAAGTGAAAAAATCGACCTGAGACACACGCCATAAGTATATACATATTATCGAAAACCTAGTTATCCTGAGTAGTCAATATTTTCTATAATTTACGCATAATAACCTTATTCCAAAACGAGAAACTTTTTTCAAATGTATCCTAATAACATTTTTTTGCAAAAAAATTAGAATATTACTTTATAGTTTTGAAAATACGGTTTATATAAACGAAATTCATCATAATGAAAATTACAGATGTACAGGCCTTAAAAATTTGACCATTTTAATAACACTAAATAATTTCTAAAAACAAAACATAAACACTTACCGTTACCAGCACGACTCAAATTTTCCAATGCCACCGGATTAACACCACTACCACCAACTGAACCGCCGCTCGACTTTAATACATCCTCTAATTGTGCTCGCCGCTTAATTTCTAATTCCAATTGCTGTTGTATACGTGATCTTACTTTTTTCTCCCGTTTAAATCGCTTCTGATATAGTACTGCAACAAAAAACAAAACAAAAAAAAAACACGCAAAAATAAGAAATAAATTAAGAAATAAACAAAAACGACGTAAATATATAAGAAAATATTTTCTTAAGACAATTTTCTTGTTTTCATAATATAATTGTTACATGCCTGGAAGGCAATTAAAAAAAATGAAATTTCACTTTTTGGGATGTTTGCAGCAGCCAAACGCACAAAAAAATAACGTAACAAGACATAACAAAAAATTGGGGTACGCGTATTTTTTTTTTTTAAATTTTAAACTGATGCACGGGGGTGAAATAATTGTGTGTATCAAAATAAAAATAAAAAATTCAAATGGTGATATTTTGGGAAGATGAAGAGGAAGTGATGATATTTTTTTTTTATTTGGATTTGACGTGTTTTATTTTTTTTTTCTGGTGGAAAATCCTTTTTGAATTAAAAGTTTCTTTTTATGTCAATAAAGCTGAAAAAATATAAAGGATATTGTATTAAGTTAATTTCATTTATGTATTTATTTATTAATTTTTTTTTTTGCTTATTTGTTAGGGTGAAATTTCTGGGGGTTGTTGAGATAATTCGTTTTTTGGGTGTGCACTACCCAGCAAAAAAGATGAAACATTTAAATTTTTTCAATTACACAAAAATTATTGAATTGATGATTTGGAAAATAGAAATTTATTTAAAAGGATACCGATATATGTACATAAGGTGGTTCTACAAAAAAAGGGTTTCAAAATATTACATTATGACAATTCAAAAATAAAATCACATCAAGTCATCTTTGTGACATTCGTGAAATTCCATTTTTCTATAAATACTTTCATCACTCATCCCTTAAACATATAAAATTCGGAACCGAATATAAACGTAATCACGTTTTCCTCTTGGGGTGGAAGATTATATTTTTTGTTATGTATATATGTAACTGTTATCAATTCCCGAGATATCAATAACACTCGATTTGAGTATTATTTCGAAAAAAAAAAAAAAAAATTATGTTGTGTTGTATTTTAAAACCATAACAGATTTTTATGCTGTCTCATTCCTAAGTATTTTTTATTTGATATTTTTTAGAATTAAGAATGAATTTGCAGAAAATAAGATTTTCCCCATTTCTCATTGTTGTTACTGTTACGAAATGAAATACAAATTAAAATATCTTTCACACCAAATCCAAACAATATGTTTGGTTATTGTTGAAGATTTTCTTATTTAAGATGATTTTTCAATTTTTCCAAATACGTAGAAAGTAACATGTATATAGTATATGTATATTCGGATGAGATTTTGATAACTAATTTTAAATTCTCACAAAAGGAACAAACAATTTTAAAAAGGGATGAGAAAATCGATCCCTTTATTATTTTAAAATTCTTATTCACACACAAATACACATACATACATATTTATATAAGCACATAACGTGGCGCTATCTTCAAAACCATAAAATCAAAAGATTTATAATTCGCGAGATAAGAAATGATCGGTCATATGTTATATCTCACAATAACAACAAAACACTAAACCTCCCTTATGCGTATAATGTACTTTCGATAAATCGAGTTTTCGATTTCATTATATCCTATCATCATAATCGTCAATAAAAAACCGAATTTTCCATATTTTTTTTTTTTACACACATCCAAATTTTTCAATTTTCCCAATATTATTATAATCGGGGAAAACTAGTGGAAGAAATATACCTACATTTTCGATTCGCTCGATTCAAATGTTTTTCTTATACATATAATCATAATCGTAATAAAAAATAATAATCATAATAGTAATAATATAATGCTTTTAACCTATTCTATTGAATTTCTATTCTATTGAACACCAAAAAAAATAAAAAAATATTGTTTTGTCATATATAGATGAATATACACACAATAATCGAATAAAACCCCCGTGAACGTTTTTTTTTTGTCTTCCACACGAGGGGTGACATTTCGAAAATGAATAAAAAAAAATAAAACGAAATTACGCTATTTATACAATATCAATATGATTTTTTAGCTTTTTGACACAAAAACGTATAAAAAATATAAATTTTAAAATCTACGATATATTACACAAGGGTCGTAACCAACCCTTGTCCCATACCCATTCCTCCGCTTATATACAAAAAAAAATATTTTTGGTTACTTTATTTTCTTGACACCGTACGATGATAGATGATAATCATATCATCATCATCATTGTCATGGCTATATTGTATATAATATACATAAATAGCAAGGACAATCGATATGCATATATAAATTCTCTAATTACGATATGATTTAAATCGTTACATAAATATACAATTTCTAATTGATGATAGGATTACACAAAATAATCCTTTTTCACCCAAAAAAAAAAAAAATGATTAACGATATTTTTCGGTATTTTAGTGTCCATTTCGACTCATTCGAGAAATATGTAGGTATTCACTATATATAGGATTGAAATTTATGCTGTATATACTACATATAGAATCAACATATTTTGAGGATTAAATAAATTGCAAATGTCAATTTCTGTGTTTGGAAAAATAATTGGATTTCATTCGGCTATTATGACGCATAATTTGAAAGGATTAAAGATTTATTATTCGGTAATATTTGTGAAAATTATTGAGTGCGAGATATGTATTGATAGAGATCATTTAGAATTATGAATTATCATTAACCTTTCTTAAAATTTAGACGTAATCATTAAAAGTTGCAAAACTAGTCAAACATTAGTTCTAAAATTTCATCAGAAACTATCATGAACTAATTTTAATCTAACCAGATATATATAACCGAAAGGCCAAATGTCGACAGGCCGAATATTGAAAGGCCGAATATCAAAAGGCCGAATTTCGAAAATCCGAATGTGTCGAAAAGCCGAATACGTCGAAAGGCCGAAGGTCGATTATGTCGAAAGGCCAAATGTTGAAAGATTGTTTGTATCGAAATTGCCGAAATTTTCAAAATTTTATTTTTATGAAAACCAAAATTTATATTTGTATCAAAATGTTTAATAGTAAATCACCTTAAATATTAAAATCTTCTTACGTTTTCTTTGTCATATAATTAAAAATTAATTACGGGTTGGCTTTATCTAGAAAAAAAATACAGAAACTGAAAATCCCGAAAAAAAATCCAGAAAAAACAATCCAGAAACAAAAAACTCAGAAAAACAAAAATCCAGAAACATAATTATCAAATTGCGGACCAAATTATAATTAAAATTTATAAAATATCTATCAAATTTGAATTTTTCCGTAAAATTTTTAATATTTATGATAATGGAAATTGCTTCGCCAACCTTTCAGACACAGATCAAAGTAATCGTATTAAGGCTGATTTATATTATCCTTTCAGTTCAGTTCAGACATGAACAGACACGGATTGTTAAAAAGAATGTTTTGTCTGATATCTAAAGGCGGAAAAATTCGAAAGAATAGTAGCGCAAAAATATCGAATGCATTTATTTTCTGTTTAGCATAGCTGGTCGTGTAAACATAAAAAAAATCTGTTTACAATTCATATGAAAGAAAAATACGTTGAAAAATAAATGATTAGTTCGATATCAATCTAATTAACTGGCCGTCTTTGTGTAAACCTAAAAAAATTGTTACAATACAAATAGATATGGATATCTAACATAATATTCAGTTTGTTACACTCTATCTAACTTTGTAATTTGTCTTTATTTTTAATAGCGTTGCACTCATCATCGGCGACTTTCTGATTAGTTCGTGCAGTTAATTTAAAAAGTGCACGGTGAAATCTTGAAATTGGATTTTGCATTCCCAGGAAATATTCACAACATTCCCGGGAAACGGGAATACTTTCTTAAATTCCCGGGAATTCCCGGGACTTAAGCCCTAGTTCATACGTATTCTGATATGGTCGTTAGATGTAAAAAAACATAAATCCTGGAACTACTTTATTTGCAATTCTAGACGTTGCTGTTTGCTCTAAAACACTGTGGCCTTCAACTTTTCATCGAAATGTGCTCATTTTTTTTAAACATTTTTGGTTTTGGTTTTTAAAAATTTATTAATTAATTTATTCATAGCAAAAGGGGTCGTTAGGGGAATAAAATCTCTTTTTATAGTAAATATGTGCCTTTGAATATACTTTAAATTCGAAAGCTAATTTATCATAAGAAAGCGATTACTTAATAAATGTCGAATGGGTTTCTAAAAGCTGTCACATGTACAGTTCGTGCTACCTAATAAAGTTACATAAAATTCCCTAAAAGTTTCAATCTAGTTATAAAGGATGATTTAAACTGATTGGTGCGAGTACAATTAAAACTTTAGGAAAGTGTGGTCGCTCTTTTGCTTCTGGGCCTGGCATATTTCAAATTACCCTATTCTTAGACTTCCTATTACCGTAAGGTTAAACATTATTTGGATTGGCGGGGGAAAAATGAATTAAGAAATTTTAAATTTTATTATCTACAAAATCTGAAAGATTAGTACTTAAGCTTTTGAGAAATTTGGCTGTTTACGAAATTATGGCAAATTAAGTAGGAGTAATTTGGAAATAGGCCTTAAGAACTGATATTTTGAAATTTTGGAATGGAATATGTAGTTTTTAGAATGTTAAATAAATTAGAAATGTAAAACTTTAGATTTAAATAGTTTAATGAAATGAAAAGAATTGGAAAAATTTTAAATATTGAAAATTCAAAAATTTTCGAATTTATTACATTAAGAGTTAGGCTGAGTACGAATCACTAAAGTCGAAAATTCAAACACAAAATTCCAAAAACTCAAACGAATATTAAAAAACTAGATAATTCGAGTTGGTTTTAATTAAAGTATCGGTCAAAAATTCTAACACAAGTTGTAACATTCACACTATGTAAAATCTTAAGAAAATTCATTCCAATTTATTTTCAGGAAAATGAAATGGAATTCAGTTGTTGGAATTTTGTCTTTGAACTATAGAATGTTGGAACTGCAATTTTTTGTTTGGAGTATTGGTTTTAGGAAATCCGTACTTAAGTTGGGACATATAGATTTCTAGAAATTTTAGAATTCCGTAATTTAGAATATTTTAAATAAGTGAGGAACCTCAAATGTTAGATTGAATTAGATCATTGAAACTTACAAAAATAAAAAAGTTACCAATATTAAAAATTTATTAGTTCTTTAAAATTTAAGAATTTAGAATTAAAAAAAAAACTCGTAACTTAAGTAAAAGTTTAGAATACTAGTAGCTTAAGTAAAAAAACTAGTAACTTAAGAAAACGTATAGAAATTCTGAAAATAAATACACTAGATTCCAGTTAATTGGGACACATCGGAACAAGAGAAACTTTATACAAAAAAACAATTATTTTTTTATTTTCCATGTTTATCATGGACAAATGCATTTGTTCCTTAATTTAACATGTTAGAAGGTTTGATTTGTACTCTAAATTGGATCCCATTTTGCAATATATGGACCACATAAATAGCTGTCCCGTTTAACCGATGGTCCAATTAACCGGATTCTACTGTATTTGTCAAATAATTTTCATTAGTTAGGTACATAGGATTCTTTTGATCAATTAAAATTTAACTATATTATGATCGATTTTCGACCGATTTATTCATAAAAAAAAATCCTTCATATTGACGCTATTTTTGCAAAAATCCTTCGTGCTTCTCTAGATTTTCATATCTTTATTCAAAATCTTTTTCGTTTTTGCTTCTAGATTGAAAATTGTGACCTGTTGGTTTCGGTCCGTGAATGTCATTAAAAAACAGGGGTGGCCTAAAATCAGCTATTGCGCCGCAATTTGAATTTTAAATAATTTAAAAAAAAAAATGTTTTCGTGTACTTCAAGACTTATATAAACATGTATTAAAAACCGAATTTAAAAATGTCGCTTTCTTTTTCTTAAATAAATTGAGGGAAATGATCCTTGATTTCGTTCCCAGAAGGTGTTATTCCCCCTTAAGAATAATTAATTCGAGAATTGTGAAAATTATAAAATTGAAAAAGTTAGGAATTTAGAAATATAGAAACTCTGAAACAGAAAGATTTTGTAATTTAGAAACGTTGAAACTAATAAAATTAATTTATAAAATCTAAAAATTTTGCAAATTTCAGTATTAGGGTTTTAGTAATACAACTGTAATTTGTAATTAAATTAGGAAATTTAAAAATCTTCGGAATATGAAAAATTATATTGTTTATTAAATTTTTCGGAGGAAAAACGAAATCTTAAATGCATTTTTAATTTTAATGGTCAATTGGCAGATTTCATCCTTTAGGATTAAAAGTATGATGAAGTTAGAAAGTTCCAAATCGGGACTGTAAGGCGGCAGATGCCCAACAAATAGTGGAGCACCGTTCGGCTTTGACAGTGGAATAGTGGCAATATGATCTGTACCTCCGAAAAATGAAATCACACTTTTCTTGCCAGTGATCTATGGGATGTAGTTATTTATTAATTATTAACACAATTAAGACCTATTCATTTTACTATATCTCTAACGTTTAAAACATGACAATAACAAGTTATAATATTCTATAAAAGGTTCTGAAAATATTTTAAGACATAAGCCGGATAAAAAAAATCAAAATCAAAGATAATATAATTATTAGCAACGCGTACTCAAGATCAACATTCTGCTAATCCTCCTGTAGCATCTAAATTAGTAGTAAGCTGTTTGTTGAACGTGTCTAGTTCTTCTTCAATCTTTAATATAAATAGCAAAATTTTCTAACGTTTAACAATTTTACCAACAGCGTTAGTGATGATTGAAAATGGTAATGGTAGCGAGTAATTTGCAAAAATTCTCAACTTGAAACATAGCAAAGGCAATCTCATTACATTAACTGATTTGAGCAATTCAACATCGCAGGTTTGATATAATATCACAACTAAAATCCATTCAACTAACAAACCGTTTTCTGTTCAACTTGAGTTTTCAGTAACAAACAACATTCCATATCGAATTCCGTGTAATACAAGCCCAAAACTTCCCGTCATTTAAAAATCAGGTTTTGGTTGGTTATTGTTTGGAAAATTTGAGCAACAGGTTGAACATAACGTTGACAATGAAGCATATTTCACCCAAATATTGTAACAACTCGTGAACTAATAGAAAATTTGTTGTATCGATTCCATTTCATACTAACTTAGAGAATCTGGACCAATCTAAATCAACAGCTTTGAAGCGATTTAATTATTTTAAACGCAAGTTGAACAATAATTCCGATATTAAACATTCATTAATGAGTATTCCCATCTAGATCAGATGAAACTCGTGAATGATACCAACACGTTCAACAAACAGCTTACTATATATCACACCATGCAGTTGAGCACCCTTCTAGTTCTTCCACAAAATTCCGCGTAATGTTTGACGCATCTGCGAAAACATCAAGCAACATTTCATTGAATGAAAAATGTTAGTGGGTCCAACGGTTCGACATCATTCTTCGATTTAGAACCTAGAAGTACGTCATTACGAGTGAAATTTTGAAAATATATCGTCAAATAAAAATCAACAAAAATCAAACTTTCTCCAAAGAATTCTTTGGCGAGAACAGTTAAACCAACCAATTCAGACGTACGAGTTACAAACAGTCTCTTATGGAACAGCTCTGTTCCATCGATCTATGTCTCTTGCTATCTTCCCCTCTACCAGAAGAAAAACATTCAATATTTAAAATTGTGTACCTATAAAATATTTTTGTGGTTTTCTGATTTTATATTCAAAAAATCAATTGAATCGGTCTATGCGAAAAGGTCACATCTACTTTTTTTCAGAAATACCGCTTTTATTTCTACTACACTCTAAATGAATAAACTGACATTTCTAGTGCAAACGGGAAAACCCACAACAGTTGTGGGTTTTCCCGTTTGCACTAAAAATGTCAGTTTATTCATTAGGAGTGTAGTATAAAGAAAAGCGGGTTTTCTGAAAAAAGGTAGATGTGACCTTTTCGCATAGACCGATTCAATTGTAGGAATAAATACGATAAGCCCACGAACAAAAATGTCTAAACTGAAACGACGGATAGTATAAATTCATGTGATGTCTGACACGGAATATGTAGGAACTGAACTGAACGGATAATATAAATCCGCCTTTACTCATATCGCTTCTAAGATTGTGTTCCAATCGGTTAAAAAGTTAAATATTTTAACTGTGGTAAGAAATATTTAAGTTACCTCATTTTTTAACCGATTTGCTGTTCCAAATGCAACTAGTTAAAAAGTTAAAATTTTGACGTTTAAATTTTATTTATTTTTGTTAGTTTTGTGAAGTAAAAAAATTTAATTATAAAATAATATCGTTAATTGCCATTTTCTTTTTATTTTATTTTCGTTATCTTTTAAATTTAGACTTGCATTGTTTTTTCCATTTTTTTTTTGTGTGGTTGCACAAAACGTCAAAGGAATATATGTATGATTCAAATTTTTAACTGCATGCGACCAGTTAAAAATTTTGTGGTAAATAAAAAGTTAAAATTTAAACTTTTTAACTTTTATGCGGTATTTTTTTCGTTTGGAATACAGTCTAAATAGGGTTGGCCACGTATCATTGTTTTACAAAAGAGTGTTAGAAGAATTCAAAACACAAGATTAAACGGCAAAACAAGATTTTGTCTTGCAGGCAAATACTCCGATCCCGTAAAAATGTCATTAAAATTGATTTTTTTTCATTTATTTTAAACGAAATATTTTTTCTGGATTTTTTTCTTTATTGCTTTTTCGGTAATTGCTAGATTTTTTTTCGGAATTTTTTTTTCTAGATTTTTTTTTCAACTATTTTGGATTTTAAAATTTTTGGATTTTTTTTTTTTTCAGGCAACTGTAGTAATCCCATTAATTAATTAGCACGTATTTTGAATTTATTTAAATTATTTTACATTAAGAAATAAATTCAATGGTTTTAAATATTCATTTCAATCAATTTGAAGGAAAATTTCATCGGCCTTTCGACATTTCGTCGATTTCAATTCGGCCTTTCGATATTCGGCCTTTTGACCTATTCGGCCTTTCGGCATTCGGCCTTTGGCACATTCGGCCATTCCACCCATTCGGCTTTTCGACATTCGACATTTCTACACATTTGGCCATTCGATATTCGGTATTCCGGCTCATTTGGCCTTTCGGAGTTCGGCATTTCGACATTCGGCCTTTCAACATCGAACGATCAGTCACAAAACCAAAAGAAATTCCAGTAAAAAAATCTTTGACTTGAATGCCTTTTCCAATAATTTTAATTTTTAATAAAAGGCATACATGTCTTAAACTATTTTGACTGAGTTACCTTTTAATTTTCGACTAAAATTCCTTTCTGTTTTTGACTGAACTGCTTTGACTGGGGCCCCGGAGCCAACATATAGATCTTCGAAGGCATTTCAGTCAAAAAAAACCAACGAAACAAAAAGTATTTCAGTCCAAAAATTTGTGACTAAATACCTTTCAAAAAGGTTGTTCAGTTCAAAAATACAAAAGGTATTTCAGTCAAACTGTTTTCTGACCGAAACACCTTTTTTTTTGGACTGAAGTACCTTTTTTAAAGGAGTTTTAGTCATAATATTTGTATGGGGAATTTTATGACTGAAATGCCTTTTGTTTTTTGACTGAAATGTTTTTGACTAGAATTCCCGGAGCCGGAACGAACAATCACAGTATTTAAATATAACAGTACATAATGGAAAATAAAAATTATAATTCTCTTATCGGACGCGATTGGCGATTGGAACACATTTTTATCTGGAGTCGTTAATCTGGTAAGTGAGGATATGGATATTGTTGGAGATATTAAAGGATTATTTCTTAAAATAATAGACCAAAGTTTAGCTATGTAGCATAAGTGAAGGTTATATGGCGGATATAGTTTTAAGTGAAGATGCTCTCGCATACCGTCTTAAGGATAAGGTTGATGAGGAAATTAATCATCTTGTCAAGCAAAATATTTTAACGTCAATTCGCCATAGCAGATATGCAAGTCCGGCAGTGATAGTGAGAAAATTCGACTTTGCATAGATTGCAAAATCACTATTAATTGGTTTATTCTGACCGAGCACTATCCACTGCCTAAAATTGAAGATATTTTTGCCAGCTTATCGGAGTGTAAAGTTTTCTGTATAGTTGATCTTACTGGTGCTTATCAGCAATTGGTTTTGAGTGAAAAATCTCAAGAGTATATGACTATAAATACCCAAAGAGGTCTGTTTAAATACACCAGATTCCCTTTTGGGCTTTTCTCGGAAATTTTTCAAGGGGTAATAGATCAAATTTTAAATTATATGAAAAATGTTAAATGTTATTTGGATGACATTTTGATAGGTGGATCGTCAAGGGAAAAATGCAAGAAAAATCTATTTGAAATGTTGAAGAAGTTGAACGAACATAAATGTAAATTCTTTCAAAACTCAGTCAAATATCTGGGCCATATTATTTCGGGAGATGGAATCCGGTCAGACGGAGCAAAAGTCGACGCTATAGTTAATGCGCCTCGACCACAAAACATTCAACAACTGCAGTCATTTTTAGGCCTTTTAAATTATTATAGGCATTTTGTATAAAATTTGTCTTCAAAATGCCATGTTTTACGCAGGTGTAGATAATATTCGAATTTGATATTTCAACCAAACTGGGGCGTTTTCCATTGTGTTTTGATGACGTGAAAACAGAAACGAAAAATGATTTGGTTTTGTCTGAAATTTATTATTATATTTTAAATGGGTGGCCAAAATTTATTCCTGGGAATGCAAAAAAATACTTTTCAAAGCAAGCTAGCCTCAGCATTGAAGATGAATATTTATTTTATAGAAGTCGTTTAGTAATTCTAGAGTCTTTAAAGTTGCAATGTCTAAAATTATTGCATGAAAATCATGCCGGGATAGTTAAAATGACTCGCAAGATCATATATTTGGTGGAATGGTACGACAACGATATCGAAAGTTTCCAAAATGTCTTATTTGTCAACAGTCCCAAAATATTCCTAGCGAAATTGTTAGCTCAAAGGGGACAGAAAGTAAGTTTCCCATGGAGTGGATATGGGAAACACGGTGTCCATGGTGTCCATATAGATTTATTCTATTTCGGAGGAAAAAATTGTCTGCTTTTTGTCGATATTCAAAATATGTCGATCTGGTACAAATGAATCTTACAAATGCATCAAGTGTCATTGAAAAACTGCTACATATTTTTGCAAGTCTAGGATTATGTATCAAATTAGCCACGGATAAGTCCTCCGTTTAATAGTTTTGAATTTAAATCGTTCACAGGCATAATATTAAATTAATGTATACTCTAGCATATCACCCACAGTCAAATGGACAAGCTGAACGATGTGTTCAAATGGTTAAAAAGATACTACATATGAGCCGTTAATTTTGAAAGTGGTGCAAGTCCACTTTTCAAAAAATTTATGTTAATGATAACAATAGACAAATAAAAGTATAATCTTTCTAACGATGAACAATTTATAGTCAAAATTAAAAAAAAAAATGCCTAATACTTGTTCAAAAAATAAGAAAATTCAAAATCCCATATATTTTTGCATTTATTGTTTCTCTATTCCTTCATTTTCTCGTTTCAACAAAATGTGGACTTGCCCCAGTTTCAAAATAAACGGCTCATATATAAGTTTTTAGAAGCTCCATAAAAAAATTTGTTGATTCAATATAAAATAAGTAAATTTTTGTTTCATAATAGAAACACTCCAAATATGACAAAAAAAAAATCTCCGTCTGAAATTTTGTCAAAAAACTGAAGAAGCAAAAATGAGATCAGTCGGAAGAAGATCGTCAGTCATATTAAATAAAGCATAAATGAGTAAAAAATAATTGGTTTGTGTAAATTATTTTAAAGAGAAAAGACATAAAAGACTAAAATGTAGATTTTACCTCCAGCAAATCTAAACATCTACGAGTTTGAAACTGTTCTATATTTTAAAATATCTAAAAAGTAGACCTCACTCATCGTGATGGATATCTCCGTTATGCTGATAATTGTATAATTTATTGCTGATATAGGCAGCTAGTGTTATTTACTTACATACAGTCAAACCTGTTTTTGTGCGGTCTTATGCCGCAAAAAAGGAACGCGGGCAAGGATCATCGCTGCGATTTTTCATAGGTGGTAAACCACCGAACCAGTAAGGAACCATCTGGAATTTAACGAAATTATTTCCTTAAAGAATATTTGTAACGAGTTGCCCAAAATTCATCTTCGGTCATATGCTCGATCTAGCATAAGTAACACATTTGCAACTCAAAAATAAGACGATTTGTAGGTAAAAGTACGAAAAATGTGCTATACAAATGAAAATACAACATGATTAGATTATTCAAGACATAAAAGTTGATAACAAAGATAAAAATTGAATTCCGATTATTTTATTTTGCCTTACAAAAATTGCTTGCTTCCTCCTAGCTTTCAAACATCGAACTCGCAGTATTGAAATTATAACGAGAATAGTAATTTTATTATTTCTGCACAAGCATGCTGTGAAAATTTTGATTTATTTTTACTTTTCAATAGAGGCCTTTACACGATCAATATAAATGTTATTACCAGTAATGTCATTATTTACAAAATCATCCGTCATTACTCCTTCATTAATTTTCAACATCACATGATCATTTTTAGTGTCATTATTTGCGTCATTACTGTCAGAAAAGTAAATTTTTGTGTTGCGAAAAATTTTAATAGAAGCGTGTTATATTATAATGAATTATAAGAAAAAAGCGTGCATTGCTCCACGTTATCACATTTATATAAATTTTATAAATTTTTCTTATAAACAAACTATTGAACATTTATTGACAACCAGTGGCCCTATTCTGGTAATTCCCGGGGAATAGAAATTTTAAATTTTGTAGCAGTTTTATTCCCTTTTCCCCAAAGTGTATTCTGGTGTTTGGGAAAAAATTTTATTGGGAAAAAATTATTCCCAATTACAGCAGTTTTGACGTTTATTTTTCTATACCTATTTTATGAAAGAATTGATGGGGAATACATTTTTTAACGAAAATGTTTGTATTTCTCTAGTTGATATTAATAATTAATCATATTAATATTGTTTGTAAGGGTCGTTCGCGGATCTTTACTTATTTTAATGTGATTCCATGGAGAACACGTACAACTAAATTTATTTCCCCTGTATATTTATTCCCCAATTGCCAGAATGCACTTTTGGAAATGGGGAATAAAAAGTTGGAAAAATTTATCTGGGGAATAACTGCTGTAAAAACAAAATATTCCCTATTCCCCTGGGAATTACCAGAATAGGGCCACAGGAGTTGTCGAAACGAACAATAGAAACAGAGTATGTAATGAAGCAGTAATGAAGTGAAACATACACACGGTCAATAATAATGACAGTATCCCCCACCAAGCATCAGTAATGATATCTCGAAATCGGAAAATCCGGATTTGCATCATTACTGGTCATCATTACTGATTTCATCGACTTACACGATCAATATTAATGTCAATTAATATTGACCGTGTAAAGGTCGCTATTCAGTTTTGCTTTATGCCTCAATTCCATGGGAAAAATTGATTGGCAGTTAAAAAAATCGAAAAGAGAAAAATAATTTGATGCCTCATATAAGAGACAAAGCCAATGTGTTTCTGTTTTTTATTTTATAGTAAAACAATTTGGCTTTAAAATAAAAAAACACGTTGGCTTTGTCTTTTATATGGGGCACCAAATAATTTTTCTCTTTTCGATTTTTTTGACTGGCAGTCAATTTTTCCCATGGAATACAGGCATTAATTTCACTATGCAGACATAGCTAAACTAAATAAAAACGAAAATTTCTTTAAGATTTGTTGGTTAATAACAAGTACTTTCTATATATCATAAAATGATGTAAGGTAATAAAATTGCGATGAACAAAATGTACTACTACTAATGGTGTCAATATGGTGTCACTGAACAAAGAATTAGTCCCCCTGCTAAAACATAAAATCAGGGTAAAGGGAATTTAGATATTTGAAAATTTAGGCTAATTTTCCTAAATTAAATTAAAAAAATTTGGAATTTAAAATTAGTTTTGTGATATTTAAAAATTACATTTTTATCAATTAGAAAATTTGCAGTAGATTTAAAATTGTTTTACTCAGAATTAAGAAAAATTAGAAATTTTGAAACTTAAAGAAAAGGTGTGAGTATAAGCAGCAATAATGAAATTCAAAAATGTAAAGAACTAAAAAATATTATAATTGAAACTGGCACATGTGGAAAGAAAATAAAAAATTTTAAAAAATATAGAAATTTGGGGGTTTGGACCTAATTTTCCATAGTTAAAATTACTTTGTTTTCATTTTTATGGTCTTTAAACAGAAAACAAACGTGAGTAATATTCAGGCAGATACTTCTTTTACCCGTGTATTTTAAGTTCTTTTTAATATTGTGCCATTCAATACTAAGTTGAAAGCTAAACAAAAACTCGAACAAATCGAAAAATCTCGAAAAATAAATGATCGGTTGTTTGACAAATTTGGGGCACATATTTAGAAAGGATTATTATAATTTTTTCTAAATTTTAGCTTAATTCGTCTACGTAGGAGGTATTACAAATTAAGTCAAACTTAATCAAATTAAACCAAAAACGGATTCGGATTAGAGCCAGGTAATTATTTTTGCGTTGAAGGTGAAATTATTATGAGTTTGTAATTTAAGTTTCGATCAGATGACGAGGATTATGATTCTCAATCATCTTATCAGGCTATATTATTTTCTAGTATAGGAATTTAGTCAATACATATATGTATGTGCATGCTTACGAAACTAAAATGGCAAACTCAGATTAATTCACCTTCTTCCAAAAAATTAATGAAATAAAGCCGCAATTATTTAGGGTATTTATACATTATCGTCTAAGGTACTAAAATTACATTGAGCAATTTGTTATATTCTAACGAAACATTTTAACATTTGTTCCCCCTTCACTTCCAATTCTCAAAATCAAACACCATCTTATGATTAAGTGACCTCAAGTAGCTCAAAATACATTTTCATGGAACTAAATATTTAAAAGTTATAAGAAAAATACGGTTATTTGCGCTAAACGGGTTGTTAACCCTTTCAAACGCCATTTAAAATTGACTTTCTTCCAAAAATAAAATACGTAGCACAATTATGTACTGATATGATATGGCATTGCTCATAAAACTGTAGTGTGAACATAAATACATAAGAGAACGATCGCACAAGAGAAATGAGACAAAAATGAAAAATTACGGTTAGTCGAAGCGATGAAAATTGATGTACAATATATTGTACAAGGCGTTTGAGAGGGTTAAGATGAAGACATGATCTTCTAACCGGAAAAATGTTTAACGGAGGTATAAGGACGCGTAATTAACTAGAAAGGAATTTATTCTCAGTTTACAAAACTACATCACACAAAAATTATAATTTAAGAGGTTCGATGGTTGTTAACAGATAACCTTATTGGGTAGTCTAGACTTCTAGAGGTTGTAACGATTGGTTCGTTCCACAAATTAAAATAAAAACTTAACAAACAATTACTTTTGTATGTCCAAGAAAAAAACTCGACTTTTGTTAGCAGGAATACTCGATTTTTAATTTGTCATTAACGACGTTTCTACAAAAAAATCAAAACCAAAAACAATTTATCGCCATGAGTATAGCCGCAATTGTTAAAGATTATAACTGGTATAATTACAGTGATAGTAAAATTAGTATCAGTGTCCGCCGCATTTGAAATTTTAGCGTGGTGATCAACTAAAATATGAAAAAGAAGAATTTTTTTTTGGACGAGGAGTCGAGTTTTTGAGTTTGATGGTCACCATACGAAGAGTTTAGTATTGAAAGAAAATTAACAAAAAAAAAAAAAACAAACGTACCTACACCCTTCTTCTATATACATATCTCCATCAATTTTCAATCTTTTCTAAGTCTTGGTTTCGACCGCAAAGTTCGTTGTTATTTTAACAACGGGAAATTTTTTTATTTTTACGATTGTGTCGGTATTTCATTTGTATATGTATTTATAAGTTTTGAGGTTTAATACAATTACAATTGTAATTGCATTACAAATCCATTTACAAAAGAAACATCGATACAACCGCAAAAAAATAATATTTCCCGTTGTTAAAATAACAACGACCTTTGCGGTCGAAACCAAGACTAATGATTAAAAATGGAAAATACTCGTTAAAATATTTATAATCGAAATTTCAAAAAGATTCTTTTATTTCTTCCCCTTCAAATTAATTCCTAAAAATCTGCTGCTCAATTTTGGCGTTATAAATGGTTGTCCCTTAACGAACAGTGATATTTGAAATTACAGATTTTTTTGCACTAATAGGACCAATTAAAACGTTAAGGCCGGTATTCACGTACAATTAAATTGCGCAATATAATTGTGTGACGTCAATATTGCACAATAAAATTCCAAAATCTTGAATAAAATTTGAGAATATTGTGCAATGTTCTGACGTCACACAATTATATTGCGCAATTTAATTGTACGTGAATACCGGCCTTTAAGGAACCATTTTAATTGCCTGATTGGTAAAATGTAATCCAATTATAATAATTATCATCGTTTGCATATTTGCCTAAACGTAACGGCATGGCATACTATTTTCGTAGTTCTGGATATTTCTCAGGGCGGTTGAAGTTATTGTGAAGTGCAGGTGCGCAATTTAAAAGCAGGCGCGAAATAAATCTTCGCTTGATTGCAGTCAAGGAGCATTTCAATTAGGATACAGTCGCACCACTTTCGGTCGAATTTTGAAGTGTGATTTGCAAATGCATGCATACCAAAATTCAACTAACAATCAAATTGAAGCCATTGGATGGGCAACAACATTTAAATTACCATCCCAAACATCGTCCAAATCGAACCAAACTTTGACAGTAAATTATCATGAGCTGTGAATCGTATAGTTTGTCTGAAAATCGTCCACAGTCTCTTGCCGATTTGAAATATAACATTCGGCAAGAAATTGGCAATATTTCGAACGAAACACAGTGCTACATCTTGAAAAATGCTCAAAAACGATCCGAAATTTGCATCCTAAGTGAGTAAGGTGAGAATTGACTGCCATCAACCTTCTCCCCGCTAACAGCGTGATATCATTTAAAGGCTTCCCATAGTAATTTGTAAGTGAGATTTATTTATTCAAATACCAAGAGAATTTATTACTCGGAAATAATACATTCAGAGAGGACGTTAAAACAATTCACAGACATATAATGTAAGTATCTATCCCCATGACATTGAAATGTCAATCAATAGAATTTCATAAAACGTTTCGGAAAAAGTTTAGATTTAAAAGCTTAGTTGGTATTTGTTTTTGGAAATATTAACCAATTCATTTTGTCTTAAGAGCCCCTATTCTTGAAATTCACTCGAAAAAGTCTCCGATAATTTTCTAGTGAAATACGTCATTTCAGTCGAAAATTTAAATTGTTTTATACCAAAGTCACCGGCGACTTTTTTCGGTGAATTTCAAGAATATGGGCCAAGGACACCTATAGAACAACTGTATGAATTTGTAAGGTATATTAACTGTAGACAATTATTTGTTCGAAAAATTGTATACAATATTACCTCAGAAAATAGTTCCACAATTTCGTTTTACTATTTTCTGTTAAAACCACACCACGGAATGCTTCAATTGACATCAAGTTTTGTAAACAGATAGAAGATTGGCACCGTTTTTGAAAAAACGTATTTTGCAGTTCTCTCTTTCACTTTTTTAAACTCTTACATTGTAAACTCGAATTAATCCAAAAGGTTATACAAATTGCTTAATAGTAAAATAAATATTTGTAAAAACTATCAATTCCGAAAAAACTATCAATATTTGTGAGAATGAGAGTGAAATAACAAAAATGTTTAACTAGGAATATACGAAAGGACGGACACCACATTTTTTTAATCGATGTTTTGAAAATTTCCTCGCAATGTCGCAATACAACTTCGTTACAGTGGGAAAAGTAAAAAAGTAGAAATTGAAAAAGTTAAGTTGTTTTATGTAAAATAAAATCCACTCACAATAAATTAAAATTGCACTTCAACCTTTTGTCGTATTCTTAGGAGTTTTCGGCCATTTGGTGTACTATTAATAGCCATATTCGTTTGGCTCATTCGTTTCAGTTTATTATAATGTTCCTACCTAGTGTGAAGTTAGTAGAGGCTGGCGGCACACCAAATTAGTCAAAACATTTTTTGCTTAACTTAAAATGCTTTGCGGCCAACATAACATTCTAGCAAAGCAACATATTCATTTTGCGAAAAACAATTGAGAATAAATTAAGAAAAGCAAATTTTAGTCAATTTTAAGCACGACTTCGGGTTCAATATTTTTTAAGTGTTGAAACTGAACCCATATCCGAAGTCATCAGGGTTTAAACTCTGGTTAAAATGCATTTAAGCCAGCACTGGTTGGCTGCTGCTCTTTTGCTTTTCTATGGTGAGCTTCATTTCGTAATCTCGTTAATTAAATTTGTATGCTCTTGTTTAAATTCTGGGAAAGGGAAATTTTAATTTTGAAAACAAGACGATAAACAAAATTAAAGAATTGACATATATACACAAGATTTGTGCAAAAGTTATAATTATAAAGAATAATTGTATTCATTTGAGTTATTTTGGACGGTTTTGGGTAATGAACAATTTTGGTTAATGCTTATATTTACAGTCAATATAACCGCCCAATTTTTTTGATTTATTTTCGTTTTGTAAATGCTTTTAGTTATTTTACTTTATCCTATTTACTTTAATTAATTTCCAGCTAACGAAAGACAACAATGACCTAAAACAAAAGTAGAAAATTTGGTATATCAGCTACTTATAACTACTCCAACTTATACATAACTACCAAATATCACTTATCAAAACCGTTTAAAATATAACTGATTGAATTATATTTAGCTTTGAAATCCGTACGTACAAGCAAAAAAACATTTTTCTGATTGAAATTCAATAAAAAAAAATAAACTAACATCAATCATTTAAACACACAACAACTACAATAACAAAAAACATATTTTTGTTGACTTTGTGATTTTTTCCGTCATGTATGTGTGATGGATCAAAAAAAAAAAATTTTTCATTTGTGTGTAATATGAATCAAAGAAATTGAACGAGGAGAGAGGATCCCGTATTACTACTGTGTATAACGTATTTTTGTATTGTACATTGTACTGTTCAATTGAATTCTGGAATTTTATGACATTTCGTTTTTTTTTGTGCCGTATATTTCTGTTGCTGTGTTATCAGGAAAAAGGACACAAAGTCTATGAGCGGAATAAAAACACAAAATAGGGAAGTATTTTTTAAAACCTAAACATAAAAGGGATGACATTCGCTGTGTACATATAAAGAGAGAAGGTGTATTGACTTTTTATGGACAATAGAGTTTTATATTTCAATAATTTTAAATATTATTACGACTTTTTTTTATTTTTGGATGAGATTCAGATTATTACTCGGAAAATAATGGCAACCGGATCGAATTTGTACTATAAAAAGTGAACAAGCGACAAGACAATTGCATTATCCGTTTTTTTTTTGCTTATTTTATCTTGATAATTTGAGAAAGATATAATTGAAGATGAAATGTAATAAAAAAAAATTCTTCGGGGGGTGCCGTGGTTTATACTTTACTTTGTATATACAAATATATTTTAGAATGACTTTTATAGATTTTAAGCTCCATTTAAAAAAAAAATCAATTCAGTAGATCATATATATTTAAACATAAATATTCAATCATACATTTATGACTTTTGTGTATATAAAAAAAAATAACAAACATATCCCTTTTATACCATAATAAAATCGGAAAATATAATACCATTTGACACCATCGTACACAGAAAAGTTCACCCTCACCGCGTCACCTTTTCTTTTACCAAAAATAATATTTTTTTATGGTTTTTCAATAACAAACTCATACCACTCTCTGAGTTTATCTTAAAACCAAAATAATCGATACAGCGTCGGAAAAGTGTTTTGTTATTCAAGAGTCCTTTTTAAAATGTATGCTGGTTTCATTTACATAAATACAAATTATGCGAGAATTGGGTATTACACGATCAAGAATTTCGTTCTAATTTTATCGTACAACTAAAATTGTATAAAGTGATTAACTGACCCTTTTAGATATAAACCGATAATACTATGTGTAGTACATTGAAGTCTATATAACCTCATCCTATATAATCCGCAAAACAGGAAAGGATATTTATATTTATATATCCTTAACATATTATATCCTATTTTGTAATAAACGAATATGCGAGTGGGGTTTCACATATTTATAAGGAAGCTACAAATATATGATATCGAACTTGAATCAAAAGCTAAAATTTCTTTATTAAGAAATATGTACAAAAGTGAAATAAATAATAAAATAATTTCCGAGGTAATAAATCAATGCCAAATCGTAAGACGCATTTATTATTATATTACATATAATACGTAAGACACAATGAATCTAATTTAGTGCAATTTATTTTTTGTTCATAATTCCGGTTAAACAAAAATAAAAAAATTCCCATTTTCAAACCAAAAGTGAAAATAGACAATAAATTTTCATTTCCCGCGTTTTTCTATTTTTTAATAAAATTATCTAAACAATATTGATATGATAAATGTTGTAGCGTGCGCAAACTTTAGTTAAAATTATAAGAAACTATAACGGTCAAGATCAGATGTTTTATACCCGCAGAAGCGAAACAATAAATCAAATTTAGTTTTATTTCTATTTCTAGAACCAACGGCAATAACTGATCAAAATAATGGAATTTTGCCTGGCCGTGGCATGGCCCCATAAACAATATCCCTAATTTTTTCAAAAGATTTTATCTTTTTTATAGACAGATCACGCCCCAAAAATAAGGGATAATGTAAACTTAGAGAAGAACCACAATACCGAACTAAAAGAATGAGATTTCCATTTTTTAATATGAGTAAAACATATGTAAACTTTGCCCAGTTTGTGTTCAATGGACAAAAAAGGCAAAATCCTTTTCGCTTATGGCTCTTAAAGTTAAATATTATACCCTAAAATTGTCTGGACATTATGTCCTATTAAAATTAACATAATCTCCAGAAAAAGCTAATAAGATTAACCCTTATGGGGTGTGTCACGGCCCCGAATCTTACAAATGTCATTTTTTTAATGTTTTTATCGTTTCCAAAATAAATTTTTCTTTTCCAAAATTTACACGTGAATGTAAAGTTTTATTAAAGTTTTGTTAAAGTTTTCTTTTCCAAAATTTACACGTGAATGTAAAAATTTAACTCACTTTATTTTTCACAATTTTCTGGATTATTTTTCATTTTTGACTTTAAAGCTATTTGGGTTTGGCTGTGGCCCAGATCGATTTTATGTAAATTTGTAAATCAACGCACTCGATTTTTCATTGCCATCACCATAAACTTTGCTATAATAACCTGGAACAGTATATGGTACGTCAACTGCACCAGTTTTGGTACTCTTTGTCTCAAGCAATTAGCAACTGTACTTGCTTATCCATTGCAACATGCTACCTTTCCTTTACTGTCGTGAAGGGTGACATCTATGTACGTATCGATAGATCTAACAACAAGAAAAGCGTTGAAAACTGCGAAGACTAGTTTATTCAGCCCGGGATAATAACAGGAAATCGCGTTCAAGGGTTAGTCGAAGATGGAAATCAAATAGTTCGATAATAGGGATGTGAAACTGATAATGCTGATGACCTTGGAATAACCCATTAAGATAATATGTATATACATTTTGAACCGGCAAAAATTAAACAATTGTTGTCTGAGACATTCTTTCAACATCAACAAAATAAAGACATTTATTTTCGAAATGACCGTCAATCTCAAGAATTTAGTTTTTAAGATATTTTTTGCTAGAAAAGAAAAATAATTACTACAACAAATACAGATTGAAGGGTAACAGTGGACTCTCTTGAAATACATTACCTGTAAGAGAATACCTCAAACAATATTTTAAGTGGAGTTGGAACCGAACAAACGGCACAGTGGTTAAAGCTGCGGTGTTTGAATTGGGAGGCCTCGGGGTGCAAAATGTGCAGGTGGTTTAAACAAAAAAAAACAGGTATATTGCAGTACGTCCTCCATTTGGCTACTATACTGCGTAAAGTGGGACGGTGAAAATGAACTGCGAAAGAGTTGGGATTGCCTTGAGCCCCGGAAAAAATTGCATGTGAATGTGTCTAAATTATTCATATCGAAGCGAAGTTCATGCGAAACTAATAAAATATACCCTGTGCCCTAAAAGTATTCCATTTTTATTAAACAAATTTTCAATGGTTGAATAGAAAATGAATACTTTTCAATATCAACTCAAAGAAAATACAAAAAAAATAAACAAAGAGAGAATGAAAAATTATTTGGAAAACAGTTGAGTGGAATTTGGAAGCCGTTTTTACTATCACTCAAAAAATTTCCAAAATTTTGGAAATCTCACAGGCTTCCGATCGTGTGCATAGTAGTGGAGTGGTTTTTCTATTCAAAATGCCTATTCAAAACAATTTACAATATTTCAAAACTTACACTCTTTTTATTAAAATTCAAAGAATTTGCTGAAATTATGGAAATTGCGCAAACTTCCGATCGTGTGCATGTGTGAGGTGGTTGTTCTAATCTATTTGCGTAATCAAAACCACTTCGACCATATCGATGCGGCCAGTACAAACTAGGATACATCATTTAATATTAAATTCTACTCAAATTGTTTCCAAATAATTGAACGAAATTGAAAACATTTTATTTTTAATCCACTAGCGAAAATTTGTTGAGTGAAAATTTAAATACTTTTACGTCACGGTGTATATTTTTGTTATTTTTGCGTAAACTTCACTCCGATAAATACAAAAATTCGAAAACAGGACCTCCCATGATCTGATAAGATAGGGGGCAGTTTAAACGTGCATACAAGAACATTTTTATTTGGCGGCAAACATAGCATCAAAAATAATAAATTGGCAACAAATATAATATTTTGGAACAGAAAAAAATAATTTTTAAAAATTAAATTTAATCGATACAAATTAATTAATATTTCATATGTGCCTGCAAGGTTTCCGAATCAATTTTAAAAATAAATGTGCATTTTCCAGAATATTTTAAAACTAATTTCATTTTTTTTAATTTTTAATTAATTTATTTATGAAAATTTGTTGTCAGTTTATTATTTTTGTCGCTCAAAATGTTTGTGCCAAATAGTGCCAAAAAATTATAAATGTTGCCAAATGATTATATTTTGTTCCAAAAAATTAATTTTATGATGCCCAGAAATTTTTGTTTGTTGCTCATTAATTTGTGCCGTTTTATAAATTTTTTGTATCTCAAAAATGTGTAACGCCACTTGGTGGGTGTCGTTTCGGGTTTACGGAATTAATTTATGAGCAAGCACCGAGGCAGAAAATATTCGCAACACTATGCCTTATTAAGTGCTTTAAGTACTCCAACGTAGATGGTGTTGCGAAATGCGAACATTGGGTAGTCTTGGGAAAGGATTGTTTTGAAAAAAGAAAAACAAACGAGAGTACAATTTGAGTTTTTCACGCAAGCGGGTTTCGTGATTAGTTCCTGAGTGCGTGTGTTTTTGGTTTCCCAGTTCGTTATTAATTAGTATCAATATTCTCTTGTGTAACAAATATTTGTCCCCGTAAAAATTATATTTCTGCTTTTTTTTAGTTTGTTTACTACGTTTATTTTTTTTCATATTTTCTTTGAGCAACGAAATAAATATTGCCAAATTGTACAAATATTCACTTAAGCTGCATACTTTAAAAATAATTCAGTAACTTCTATGGTAATTTCGCAACAGAAGAACTTGACCGACAAACTTTTCGGTCATTTTTTCCCCTCCATACCACTTAAAAAAAATCATAATTCTGTTTTTCATACGAGAAAAAAAAATTATGTTTTTTAAGTTGGTATGGAGGGGGGAAAAAATTTACAAATTGTATGAGAAAATTGTATGTCCGTCAAGTTATTCTGTTGCGAAATTACCATAAAAGTTACTGAATTATTTTTGAAGTATGCGGCTTGAGTCCCCCATTTATATGATATTTTAATAAATTATAATTAAAGTTGTTCAGATAAATTAAGTTTTGACGTAGTATTTATTCTAATATTCATGCTCCGAGAAAGATGGTTGTTCGATGAATTCAGTCAAGAAGTTATAGAATAGGGAACAGTGCTTATGGTTCCGTGGTGCATCAATTTTCATTTTATCGGAGTTGTGCGTTGCTTCCGGGTTAGATTAATTGTTTTTTGTGTTTAATTTTTATATCCGTGTACTCTGGTTGAAAGGATAAATTAAATCCTTAATTTTGGGCAAAATGCTGAGCATTAGTATGAGCTGAGGTCATCCCGGGACTGAAGGGGTAAAGCTGGAACGTGGTGGTTTTTAAGTTCTAAAATTTGTTTGTTTGTTTGTCGTGACCTACTAGTGGTGATGCCTAAGAGTAAAGTATTAACACCCACCGGCAGTTTGGTAACTTCGTTTCCCCCTCCGGGCCATATATACTAGGTCAATCCATTAGCCAGCGGTAAGAGGTGACGCTGCGTTCACCCCGCGTCATTTAGTCAAAAGCTTGTTTTTCTTAAACATGTTTAAAAATAACAAGATAAATATAAACACAAGCTTCTGCTAATGTAAATACTAAAAATGGGAAAAAAAACTTTCAAAATTTAATAAAATATTTGTTTCGCTCGTTTTGGAACGCTAAGTTGTTGTTATTATTATCCATGTTTATTACCACGGTTATTGGATAAAATATGGTCAACTCCATCAGAGATCAGTGTGAGAAGGCTTTTAAAATAAATGTAGCCATCGTCATACCTGTCAGAGCTTAACATCTGCCTGCTCACCTTAGCTTAGGTGGTATGAAATGTTTATACATCAGTTTTAAAATAATAAATGTTTTATAAATAATTTTTTCAATTTTTGACGGGTTTCAAAAATGTCGAATGTCAAATTCATGAAATTGTAACCTTCACTCACACTGACCTATGTGCAAAATTTCGGATCTTTAATGTCGAATTCTTTCGGGAAAAAACTAATAATTTGGAATCAAAAAAGTTGGTCCCGGATCAAACAATTTTGATCCTAAATACTTTTCATATTTTTTTAAAAGAAAATCTTGACCTTTTTTTTGATCCGGGATCAATTTAAAAAATCCGAGATTTGCGGCATATTTTGTGTTGTTATATTTGCACCAATACAACCACAGAGATTTTTATTTTAATATTCCTTAATAAACAAAAATAGGATATTTTTTATGAAATCCAAAAAAATTCGACATCGGGAACTGGATCAAATATATTGAGTGTGCAAATGTATTTCCGACCTTTTAACTTAAATGGCGTTAGTATGTTGCGTTATTAGTTCAAATTTAAGATTAGATAGCTCAGATTAAGCTCACAGTAGACCACCTTTTCAATTTTGCAGAACGGTACATTTCTAGGAAATTTTTAAGAAAAGGCGGTAATCTAATTTTTAGAATAGAAAAACTCGTTCCTGTTGCTATTAAATATTTTCTTAAGAAAGGCTCAACCATTCCTTCTCGGTTCTGACTCCGTAGAAATAAAAATGCCTTTAGGTTCTGACCGATATTTAGAATTAGAAGAAAATTAGCTAAACTCGTTTGAAATCAAAGCTTTCGATTTCAACCGATAACAATTTTAGTGTTTGCCGGATTGATTTATTTGTATCATACGTTTTGCTTAACTCCAAGTTTTCAACCTTTTACAAACTAGTTTTGATTAGAAAACGTTGAATTTGATTTGAAAAAGAGAGCTTATAGTAGCCTCTGCTGGTGTTAGCAGCTTGCGATGTATCATTTTGATTTTCATAATAATCAACAAAAAATTCGAAAAGTACATAACTGAAAGTGAATTTTTGTTTCCCTCACTTGTGCCAAACCAGTCAGTCTCTAAATCAATTAGCGTTCATTCGACTTTTATAGTTTATCATTTAGTGGATCTTTTGATTACCAGCAAATGGCAAATAAAAATGAAATTTACCGGCTAATTTTGAAAAACTATTTTAAATATAAGAAAAAATGCAAATAACAATTTAATTTTCCAACTAGTGATGGTGTTTTTCCTTTGATTGTTTTTGGTGTGGTTTTCCTGATTTTAGAAATTCTCGCTTCCCGATTTCATGTCCGCTTGCCTCAAAATTTCAAAAATTTCCTCAAATTTCTCTCAATTTCTCAAAATTTTTGGAGTTTAACATGGAAATGAGATGCGTGATGTTTGAGACTTAATTGGTGATTCAGTGTTATGAAACAGTCGAGAATTTAAGAGCGAATATATACGGATGATCGATATTTAAAAAATACCCGATAAGATCCGATGGTTTTATTCTTGTTGCATATCATTTGGTTGAGCGTAGCCTTAACTTGCTTAGTAGTATTAGTAACATTAAGTTACTTGACAAATAATGCCATATTTACACGAATTTTCGGAATTTTTCAAAATTATCGTAGGTTTTCTAGATTTTTACAGTCCTTCCGATACTATTCATTAATATCCAGATTTTTCGGTATTATTGAAATTGTTAGATATCAATCGACATTCACAAAATATAGAGATTTTTCGAATTTTTCTGGGCTAATCGAAATTTGTTCCGCGATTTATTCTAGATTTCTTGCAGGTTATTCGAAATTATTCAAGAATGTCCAAGTTATTTACGTAGTACATGGCGGTGATTATATAGCACATATATATGTAAAAATCATGTTATGTAAAATCAAAGGAAATCCTATAGGATTTCCTTTGGTTTTACATAATTTGATATTTGAGAACTTTCAAGAATATTCAAGATACTTTGAAAATTCGACATTTTTGAGATTATTTCGAAATTCTTGATTCGAAATTTGTGGTGCTTTAACGATATATTTAGAAATCGTCAGAGCATTAAGTTACAAGATGTTCCGTGTCATCTACTCTCAAAATCAGTACTTTTAATTAATGCGAGATTATAGAAATAAGTTTTGCACTTATGCAAACATGTGAAGTCAGCCCAGTTTTTTAACCCAGCAATACAATTTCGTCTTATCCCAGTTTTTCTCATTTACGAGTAGCTATGTATCAATACGAAACGAAAGTAAAATATTTTTTCTATCCCATCCCAGTTATTAAGAATTTTACTTTATTTTTCGGTTTTGGATTTATTTATGAACCCAATTAAAAAAATTGGGTCTATCCGACTCTCGGACGACACTTTTACCAGAAAGCATCCGTTAAAAATCACCAAACCAACCATTTATGTTTTTCAAACATTTCCGTTATTTTGTGTAGGCAAGGCCCTTAAAATATGTCACGGATTTTCTTAAATTTTGGAGACTCCTCCCCAATAACACAATTGGTCACAACAATATAAATCTTCTACTATCATACCGCTAAATCACAGATTCACAAATAATGTTAAATTATTTAGAACTGACACGTGTTGAGCAGCAAATAAAGTCACATTCTCCATTTTTCATCTTCGACCTTTAACAATTAGATCCAGTTATATATACATCTCTAGTATACCTACCATTAAAAATCCTTAAGGATTTAATTTACTCCATTCAGAGACCATTCACAATGTTCAACAATTTATTTTCTAAAAATTTGTGCCATTTGTTCACATCACAATATTATGTGAGTGACGTGAGAATTGTCCGATATAGTTCCTTACTCAGTGCTGCAGTTTGGACGGGGCATCGCTGTTAGGCTTGCCACCATTTATAAAGTTCAGTGGAGGACATTCAACAAAAAATATTTTGTTTAATTTGAACATCAGTTTAACGAAATTTTTACTATAACGAAATTTTCATTCGCCGAAATGCTAACTTTGGTACGGAACAGTACTATGGCCAACCAAATGATTTATAAGGAAGTAAACTAAGAAAATTTTACATTTTCATAAATATATTGCAACGAAATTATACATTATAGCGAGAGTCGGTGAAATAGTTTGACTCAGACTCCGATGTATTAAAAATTGACTATCCGACTCCGACTACGACTCCAATTGCTACGTGTAATTACTGGACTGCTCGTGTTTAATCGCTCGTTTTTTCATCATTAGAAAATAATTTAAACATAACAAAAATTTGGTTGATTTTTACCACTTTCATTTAGTCCATAATCATTGTAATTCGAAGTCGTTTCGATATTTTCCATGGTCAGCTAGAAATTTCCCGAATTCATGTTTTTCTTCTAGTTCTTCAACTGGATTTTCTTGGTGACTGTGGGCTTTTCAGTAATATCTAAAAATCATTTTAAACCATTGCCAAATTACAAAGTGCCGGTTTGCCTCTATTTTGTTGAACATCTCTTAATAATACTCCAACCTTGGAGTCGAAATAATTTCTAGCCAATCACATCTCGTTATCAAGCAGAAAGATTTTTCTATGTGTTAACGATGATTTTTTTTTCTGTTGGGAAGATATTTTGAGGTTTTCCTATAAATCATCGCCATTATTTATCAAATTGGCCGAGGTTAAATATACTGATTGGAGTCTTGTTGTAAGTAAGGTAAAGTTAAAGTGTACCGGAGAGAAAGAAAAATATTAAATGTGGAGACAGAGTGTGTCAGTATTTTTCTAACTCCCACTCCGACTCCGCTAAAAGAATCCGACTCCTCGACTCCGACTCCCGTCTCCGAGACCCTGGTTTCCGGTCCCTTTGCCTTCGTTATAACGAGATTTCACTTTCTTTATTAATTTTGATCAAAGAACTATTCATACTATCAAAATTCTGGTTTACAAAATTTTATCATCTACAGCTTTTCTAGAATACAGAATGTTCGAATTTTAGAATTTCGTAACGCTGGAATTTCGTAGTTTTAAAATTATAATATACTCACCGTGTAACTGTAGATACTATTACTTCTTTAGGATAAATTCTAACGTAAACTCATATTGTATCATCGTTAACTGTGCATTGAAAGAAACAAATGAACGTAATAATCATTATTCTGTAATGGGTCAGTTGGAAAATATAATTTAAACAGGAAACTTCTCGAGTTTTGTTTACTCTTCAGGATAAGGTACTTCAGGATAAATTTGGTAATCTGAGTACGCAAACTCGTGCAAACTGCATATTTACATGAAGTTTCAGAAATATCATATTTCATAGTTCTATTATAAAAATTTAGACGCAATTTTAGTTGCTGTAATGTGCGCAAATAATCAGTAACACTTCCGAAAGTAATTGAATTTTTTAACTCCTTCAAAAATGGTGTAAAAAGGAATCTAAAGTTATTTTTTAATGTGGAGGACATTTGTGCCTTCCGGGAGGATGGAGACAACTTCTTTCAAAGGAGGACTGTCCTCCACAAAGGAGGACGGGTGGCAAGCCTGATCGCTGTGGACCATTCGAAAATACAAAATAGTAAAACACAAACAATACAAAATCAGAATTAACGATAATTATAATTTGTTACCTAATCCGACCTCCTTCATGTGCCAGCTCTCCTAAACCTGCTCCACCCTAATGCCGTGTTATTATTTTAAAGACATCCCATATTAATTTGCTATTAAGAGTTATATATGACTTTGAATACCAAGAGAATTTATTACTCAGAAATAATACCTTTAAAGGCGATTTTATGAAAGCAATTCACAAATAATGTAGCTATCGATCAACATGTCGTTGAAATTTCAATCTTGCTATATTTAAAAGCTCACTAGACATAATTATTTTTAAATGTTGACGATATTACTTGCCAACAGCAAAGTACTTTAGGTAAATTTAAACTCCATATTACACGGTAATCTATTTATTTTATCTTAAAGACACCTAGGGAACAATTGTTGGAATTTGCAAGGCGACATTACCTCGGTAACAGATAGACACATTTATATTACTCCTTTTTGTTAAAATTACTCCCACGCAATGCTTCAAGCGACTTCAAATTTTGTGAACAGGTAGATGATGAATTATCAAATTTATTATCAACATAACAAAAAATTCGTCGGTCCCGTTTTTGAGAAAATCTGTTTGGTAGTTTTCTCTTCCACTGCAACCCCCTCTATGCTATACTCGAATTGACCTAAAACTTAACACCAACTGCTTATTACTAAAATCTATCATTGTACAAAATTTCGACCAAAACTATCAATATTTGTGAGAATGGGAGGCAAAACAAAAATAATAAAAATGTGCGACTGGAAGGACGGACGGACGAAAGGACGGACACGACATTTTTCTGATCAGTGTTTCGGGGTCCTGGTAACCTAATTCGTCGAGAAATGTGAAAATCTGGAACAAAATTTTTTTCGCGATTACAATACTTACCCAACATAACTTCGTTATAGTGGGAAAAGTAAACAAATTGTTCTATTATACTCGGACCGAAACATGCGGATTATGTTTTGAGTTGTAATTGTTATGTTTTGAGGTAAAAGTTGCAGCGAGCCCATATGATTTTATATTTGGAAAATTCACAAAATAATTTCTTATAGGTATTCTTGAAACTTCTTGGACCGGGGAATTTGTTTATTGTTTAGAGTTTGCCATGAATTAGAGCAAATTTTGGTGAACTCACCAGTACAAGTCTATGATTTACAATTTAAAATAGCTACAATCGGCCAATTTCTAATGACCTCATATGATTTTATATATGGAAAATTCACGAATTAATTTCCTATATTCTAGAAACTTCTTGGATCGGTCATCTGTCGTGAGCGTTTCCGAGCATATTTTACGAATCGCATCTAACGATTTAACGTATAAAATTGATATATAAAATCTTAAAATTTGATATATAAAATCATATGGGGCCGCTGGAAATTGTAGCCATTTGAATGGACTTGTACTAGTGAGTTGATCAAACTTTGCATTAATCTATAGTAAACTCAAAACAATAAACAAATTGGCCCAAGAAGGTTCAAGAATATAGGAAACTATTTCGTGAATTTTCCTTATATAAAATCATATCGGGTCATTGGAAATTGGCCGATTGTATCCGTTTGAATCATATACTTGTACTGATGAGTTCATCAAAATTTGCCCTAATCTATGGCAAACTCAGAACAACAAACAAATTTCCCCGGCCCAAGAAGTTTCTAGAATATAGGAATTATTTTGTGAATTTTCCATATCGTCACCTGATTATTAGTTTGGTCCATACGCCAAATTAGTGTTTTTTGAACTAATAATGCAGAATAAAGGTAGAAAAGGTAAAATTGTCCGCTCTTTCAGAATCTGTAGTCCGATTTTTTAAATTCGTAACCGTTGTTCGAGATATTGGCTACTCAGTTTGTTCCATATTCACATTTTTCCATGTCCCATTTTTTGACGTATGGAATAAAATACTAATATATTTGCAGAAACTATTTTTTTTTGCGATTAGTTTGAGCCAATCGCCAGATGTTTTTCCACGAGTATACATATGTGCAGTGGATATGGGACAAACGGCAAAATCAAAAAATTGCATAACATTTGTTCCATATCCATATCTCACAGAATGTAAAAACGCAAAATTTTATAAAGAGTAGCAAATTTTTTTTCTCCGTCATTGTTCTTAAAAACCTCGAAAACTTGAGAGATTTACCCTCTAACTCAAGATTTTACGGTAAGAGCTGATTTTTTAATATACAATACATAAATTGCATATCATGGCACTGAAATTATTTATGCTCATTTTAGGCTCAAAAAATGATTCTCCAAAAATTACAAGAAAAATAAAAAGAAATATTGATCTTTGGAAAGCTAATGTCAATAAAAAATTAAGACAGTCTGGGGAAAACCTACACAAATAAGAAAAACAAACCGATGCCAGCAAGACAAATCAAACCTGCATGCAAACATACCTAATTGCTTTTTCATATGTTCCAAAAATTTTGCGGAAAGTGATAGATTAAAAATATTCGAAAACTTTTGGAGTATGTCAGATGATGACAAAATCAAATTTTACTTTAAATTTGTCAAACGGGTGACTATTAAGCGACGTCGAGTGCTCTCTGAAGTAAAAGCGCATTCGTTTCAATTTTTCCTTCAAATAAATGAGCATATATTTCGTGCTTGTAGACTGTTCGTTTTGAATACATTAAACATAACGAAATGAAGAATATACAAAACGTGTTACCCCTGCCGTAAAACTCAATGAAGTACGTAATCACATAAACACAGTTTTGAAACCGTTGATCCCACATTTACCGAAATATTTTCAATACCGAGTTCAATATTTCATTTCACAAACCAAAAAAAGATGTATGCGACAAAAGTTTATTATATTAACAAAATGAAAAACCATCCAACATTGAAACGAGCAACATAAACAAGAGAAGTTAACATGCAGAGGTGATCGAGATATTGATAGGAGTAATATTGATCCTAACACATGTATTTTGACGAAAACTAAACGTGTATAACTTGACAGGTACAGCCATAATTCAGAATAAAAAAAAATAACGTACTGTGCCATATGGACTGAGGCGATCTGGTAACGATATTAGTGGTGCATTAATTCGAATACTCAACCATTTGATTACTGATTTCCCGTTTATTAAACGTATTACGTTGTGGAGCGATTCCTGTGTACCGCAAAGTTGCAACAAAATCAACACTACAGCACAATAAATATTTTTGAACTCTAATAAAAATTTAGAGACAATAATTCAAAAATTTTCAGAACCCAGGCCACTCGAATATACAGGAAGTTTATTTTGTACACTCGACTATTGATCGATATTTGAAGAATCTGGAAATTCACAGTGAATGAAATTAATTTTAAAAATGTTTCACTGGTCATAAATATGCAAATGAAGCCTACAGACTTTAAAGTATATTCAAATCCGGCTGGCAAACTAGATTTTAGTAGAGTTTCATTTTTAAAAATCAAACCTATTTTGTACGAGCAAGAGGAAATTAGTTTTTCACAATAAAATTCAAATTTTCATTTCAAGAAATAACACACAAAACTTGCTCACTACAAAACAAAGGAACTAGAAATGTGATTTCCACTCCAAAATATCTTTTTAATACTGAAATTGGTACGTTGCCAGCACACCCGATTGCCAAGAAGAAAATGAAAGATATTTTTGACCTTTTCCCTTTTCTGCCAACAGAAGATGTACAATATCTTAAGGCTTTATTCAAAAATAATAAAACAAAATAGATGCAGTTTAGCTAATCCATAGTCTGTCTCTGGTATTAGAAATAATTTTGGAGACAAGACAATGAAGTCTGTTTATATGTATTTTAATTTTTTTAACCCTTGTATGTATACTCAAAAAATTGTACGCTAGTACACACCCAACCCACCTGGGTAGCCAAGTGTATTTTTTCGGTTTTTTTCAACAGATTTTTTTGCCGGTTCCACTTAGTGTTTGCATTTATTTTATAAATTTTGTATTTTGGTGAACAAAACCGAAAAAAATAGAGGGTTCCCCCTATAATGTTCTGGCTACCCGGGTGTTTTTACAAAAAATAAAAAAATAAAAAAATTCTATCGGGTACTTTTTGGTATATTTCGTTTCAAACATAAAAATTCGATTTCTCCATATTAAACTAAATGGCATATGGACCAAACCAACTTTCAGGTGACGATATATAAAATCATATGGGCACTCTGGAAAACATAAGCCGCATGTTTCGGTCCGAGTAGTTCAAATGAAATAGAACAATTTTTCTTTTAATTGGGTTCATAAATAAATCCAAAACCGAAAAATAAAGTAAAATTCTTAATAACTGGGATGGGATAGAAAAAATATTTTACTTTCCTTTCGTATTGATACATACTCGTAAATAAAAAAAAAAACTGGGATAAGACGAAATTGTATTGCCTGATGAAACTTTCTGTTTTTGCTGGGATAAAAAACTGGGCTAACTTCACATGCTTACTGAAAGCTTTACATGTTCATAAGTACAATAAGCATTTTTAGAAGCCCAAAAAAATATTGCAGGGGGCCCGAAACTTGTAGTTACGCCACTGCTTCCACGAAAACAAAGGAAGGGGTTTTTGCACCGAATCATCACTGGAGATGAAAAGTGGATTCTTTATTACAAACCAAAGCGCAAACAAGCGATATGGTGGGATCAAATAATGTTATCAATTATTAGCTCCTGAAACAGAGTGCAACCATTACTGGACAAGTTTATCGACATGATGGCCCTAAAGCACGCTTTGGCTGCAAAGCAATGGACAACATTCACGATACGGTTATTTTGCAACATGACATGCTGGAAGAACATGACTACTTGGACGATCTTAACTGGGAAGTTCTACTCCACACGTTGTATTCACCAGACATTGCTCCATCAGATTATCACTTATTCCGGCCCATGCAAACAATCCTGTCTGAGCAGCATTCCGGTTTTATGAAGATATCAAAAAATGGATCGATGACTGATGATCCGATGGAACATACTTTAAATAAACCATTATCTCACGAAAAAAGGTCGGAAAATATTTGTACACCCACCCAACAATATATTACAAAATTTGACAGCCACAAAAACACAACGAGACAACCATGTCTACAAAAAATGTTACCACATATTTGACGGCTTTCAATAATTTATGCTTTTGTGTTTAATAAAACTCCATGTACCACACAAATTTCGTCGAAACCATTTTAATTAAAATCATCTAATAAAATTTATATTATTTAAATTGAAAGCTCCCACCTGTATTTGGGAAAACAAATTCCTGGTATTTATAATTCATTTTAATTTTAATAAGAAATACAAAATTGAATAATTTCAATTTTAAAAACAAATAAAGTGAGAATTCATGGTGGGTGAATTGTCCGCGTGAACTAAATCAAAATTGATTTTTTCAAATTTAATCTTTCTTGTTTAAAAGCTCTCTCAATCCCTACACCTATGACCGAATGCAAACTAACCGACAATAAGCATAATCATCCAACCAACTAAAGTTCAGACTTTAGAGCCGCCTCAGTTGATAACTCAGTTGATGCTAGCGTGTCTTTTAATTTGACAATGCTTTTAAACACATTGACTTTGGCGATAAATTTTGACGCTAAAAATTTATATTTTCGAACGACAAAGACTTTCTGAAACGAAAAATTTAATTAAATGATAAACTTATCGTTTCAGAAAGCCCTCGTCTTTCGTCTTGTAAATGTCGAACTATAATAAAACTAATGTCGTTTTCGATTCACCAAAAAAAACTGATCTCGAGCAAAAAAAAACTGAACTGGTCAATTTTTGACTATGAGGAGTTCAGTATTTTTTGCTCGAGATCAGTTTTTTTAGGTGAATCGAAAACGACATAAGATTACTTAAATAAAATTGTATCTCTCGACACAACAAAACCGAAAGCATTGAATCTAATAAATATTTCAATTCCCTCCAAAAAAACTAAATTAAACATCAAAAAATATTGCCACTCGACCCCCCCCCCCCCCCCTTCCACACAAAATGAAATGAAAATTATTCATGCTTTTTTTGTTGTTGTTGTTTGGTTGTTATTTAATATTTTGATTGATTATCGAAAACTAATTCTTAACAAATTTCCTTGATAACAAAAACGGAAGAAATTTTCTAGAATTTTATTTTATTTTTTTTTTAAACAGGAAAAATGGAAACAAACAAAGTTCCCAATTTTATTATTATTTTTTTTTTTTTTGTAATATAATTAATATTAATTTTATTTTTATTGACTTTTTTTTTTAATAAGGAAAATTAGAATTTTTTCCATTCATTTCCTTCATCAAAATTAAAAATCATAGGGATGATTAATAAAAAAATAAAAATAAAAGTTTCAGAAGAAAATGAATGACCCAAACAAAATAAAAAATAAAAAGTTTTGGAAATCGATATTCTCGTACATACCAGAAATCGTGTGTGTGTGTGTGTGTGTGTGTATATATATGAAAAAGGATATTCGTAGAGTATGTGCTATGTATGTAAGTTTATATATCTTATGTGTTTAGATAAAACAAATGAATCAAAATTTTGACAGCTGTCTTATAAAGAATAATTTTGTTGTTGGCAGATGATTGTATATAATATTAGGATCGATGTATACGCAGCACCAAGTATATACATAATTTAGATGTTGACAGATGAAATGAAAAATAGTTTGAATTGGAAATATTTAATTTAATTTAATTTTTTGCCTTTTGAGAATTGAGCGTTGAAAAATTAATTTTTTTATGATTGATGAGATTTAAAAATTTTCATTTTTTGAGTGTTGTTGTTTTTTGAAAAATTAATCAGGTGAATTTGTATATAAAAACCTGCGCGTGTTATCAGCATGTACTTGTGTGTAAATAAATAAAAAGTAACATCAATTAACTATATTTTTATGATGGCTAGATATACAAAATAATATTCATTATTTTTTGGCAATCATAAATTTCGATATGTATTCCCAGAATGTATCGTATATTTACAGAAACGCAGTCAGATAATAATAACACAATATGTATTTATGTTTTATATGCGCAGTGATATATAAATAAATTTATACGTGTACAATTCATATAATTTATGATCACATGTGACAACATACAATACAATAGTAATCATGACGTTTTGTATATTATACGTTTTTATCAATTTGATATGTATAATAAAATAGATAGATATGTAGTCGTCGACACAAAATCATAAAATTGTATTATACACGTTTAGTGTTGTGTATTCGTTGATTGATCAAATAAAATACAATATAAATGAAAATCCATTACATCATAATATTTCAGATCCCTTGAAATACGAACTTTTCCAATCAAATATTTACTTGTATGTACAGTGATAATGCAAAAATTGGGTTAGTTACACATAAATACATAAATATGTAGTGTTGTATTATTGCATCCAAAAACACATAACTAATCTTTGTGTATAACCATTCAACAAAAACTATCTCACACAATAGTAATAATAATAATATTTATTTTATTGACTTAACTTTCTCGTATTTTCCATCATCATCTTTTCGATTTTTCCGGTTTTTATTTCTTTGTGCGTCTTCTTATCAAAACAAATAAAAGTAAACATAAAAAGACACACACACAAATATTAAGTTAAATGGTTGGACATGTCATATGATGATAATAAATTGGGATGTGTGCGGAGAAACATGAAGGAAATCTAATCTAATTGTAGAGGATATCATAATATATAAATTTATTATGGACTTTATTTATGTTGATATTTTGATGAGGGTGTTGAAAATTAGACGATGGAAAATCGAAAAACCCGAAAAACTAATTTAACTTTTGTATGCGAAAGTGTAAAATTTTGTGATTGAATGGTTAATTGAGAAATGTGAGTTATTTTTTTTCGTTATTAAAATTAATTTAAAAATTTCTTTGGCTGACGCAAAAAACAAAAAAAAATGATAATGAAGTGTTGGGTTGCACAACAAAAAATCTCGTCGTAAATCATAAAATTATTCATTTCTCATTTGGAAAGAATTTTTTTTTTTATATATTTTCTAACCGAAACAACATACATTTCCGAGGGTGGGGTGGGGTGGGTCTCGTCTGTATGTGTAAAAAATGACACAAAAAAAACAAAGGTGCAGACAATGTAAATTGTTTTCTCTGGGTTTTTCTTGTGTTCTCCTCTATACATTTATTGTTGTTGGTAAAACATTACAAATCGATTTTCTCACTTCCATCCCTTGTATCAGCGTATAGTATATGGTATGCTGCGATGTTGTTGTGTGCCGCGGTAATTTACCATTTGTATATATTGTACTTTAATTTTTTATCCTGACATTATCTTACAACCGTACGCAAAAAAAATGAAACAAATCATCAAACCAAAAAATATGATGAATGAACACAAGTAAAAATTTTTTATTTTTCTATTTGTTTATGCAAAAAAATTGCTATTTGAAAGGTTATTATTTTGGGGTTAACTTCCCTAAATAATTTACTATACAAACGTACAGTGTTTAAAGTGTAAATACAGTGGCGTTTTATGGTTTTAAAATGTGTGGTGTGGCAACAAATCTGTCACAAATTTTATGATGGATAATCTTTTAAGGACCATCACACGTTACGTATTTTAAAAATTTACAGAAAACAGGAATGAATGCCATTGGAACCAAATAAAACAATTAGCAAAAATGGTAATAAGGCTAGGGACCAAGAGCGTAGTCCAGTCACAAGATAAACCATCAGTAAAGTAACGTTAACAAATTAATAGATTCAATGAAAATCTTTCCACTCCAATAAAATAGCCAATTCAGTAGGTGTAGGCTTAATAGGTCTTAATGGTCAAATTTTCTCTCCTATTAGAATTAAAATCATGCCTTTAAAAATCTAAAAATTTTAAAAGTTAAATTTAACAATTTTAGGTATGAGGGATTCCATCCATTGCAAGCGGCAATAGTCAAAATCAACCGTTTAACAGTTCTGATCCCCTTTGTTCTGTGGTAAAATTGGGTTAATGTTTTGTTCACCAGATTTCAACTTCATTGCTGGAAAAGTCACGAATAGAATAAAGACGACAACAAAAGTTAGTTTTAAACCTTAAACAATTCAAATACATATTAGAATTTAAAAATTTAATTTAATAAGATGAACTTGAATTTAACCATTAATATCAAAATAATTCCGGATTTTTGAATTACAAAATGCATTCGCGGATAAGACGATAAATACCGACAGCAACAGCACAATTCTGAAGTATATGCTGATTTTTAAAAAATGAATCAAAGGACAAGACGGGAATTACCGAGCAATATGTGTTCCTATAAAAAATACTCCAAATGCAATTTTCTCAGAGGAATCCACTTAAATAAATATCTATTAGTTTTTTTTATGTTTTACAGATTTCGGGAAAAAACAAGACGGAATGTTCCATTTTTCATATAGGTTTCAGTAGCAACAATATTTTTTTTTTTTTTTTTTTTATAATTTATTTAATTGGGTGCAGAGCGGACTTATTAACGGTCCTAGCTCCTTGAAACTGTCAGAGCTTCTGCACCCAATGCGCGATCCTGCAAGTAAAGATTAATAGCTACCTTAAATTTATTAATTTTATATTCCTTCGGAAATTTGAAATGTATTAGCGAATTCCACTTTTTTGATGTTCGGTATATAAATTCGCGCTTGATTTCTTCAGTTCGAGGTTTCGGAAGCTTCACCGTAAACCTATGTGCATTGGTTGTTCCTCTTGTTACTCTTGTTGTTGTAACGAATGGTGGTATTTTCTCCGATAGTTCTGCAGAACATTTACCATGTAAGCATCTGTAGAAGACGCAGAGTTCTGCAACATCTCTGCGATGCTGTAAGCTGTCTAGTTCTTGAGTAAGTCTGGGATTCCGTATTATTCTGATAGTGCGGCGTTGAACCCTGTCCAATAAGTGGAGGGTGGTACCAGACGCACCTCCCCAAACTTGACAGCAATACTCTATACATGGTCGGATGAAGGTTTTATATATCTGGAGAACTTGATGCGATTTGAAAAACCTTCTGCATCGATTCAGGAACCCGAGTTTTTTTGAAGCTGATTTAGCCAATGCAACAATGTGTTCATTCTATTTGAGTTTGTTACTTATATGAACACCAAGCAGTCGAATTGAGTCGCAATCCACAAGGATATGGTTTTTTACCACAAATGGGTAGTCGTTGCGACTTTTTTTACGTGAGAATGTGCATATTTGTGTCATTTTATCGTTAAATTGTACTAAGTTGTTGTTACCCCACTCAAATATTGTGCTTAAATCGGAATTAAGAGAAGTTACGACTTCTGACTGTTTATTATTTCAATATTGTGGTACGGCGAATGTGGGATGGCGAATTTGGAGATGGTCTGAAATATGAACATTAAATAAGCGATAGTGACGAAATGAGCAACACGGAAAATTCAAATATTGAACTAAATCATTCGGGTCAATGTTTGAAATCGAAAATGATTCTGAGGATGGATGGTGGTATACAAATAGAAATCTAGCCTAATGCAACACCACTAAAAGTTTTGGAACAATTTTTGTTAATTATGGAAGCACTCGTCGAATCAAGAAATGCTTATGGTAAACAAATTTGTGAAAGTACAACGAGGAACGTAGTATTGCTAAATTTAGACCTACTGATTCCGACGGGAGGGTTGTTCCCGGGAATTCACGGGACAAATTTCCCTGGGAAATAGGTAAATTTCTTAAACCCGACACCCGGCATTTTCATGATAAATCCCGGGAATTTTTAATTTAAAATCTTCTTAATTTTTTTCTCAAAATTGGGTGTTTTGCTGGGTAATATAATCTCTAAATTTTTCAAAACTGTTTTATTCTATTTGAATCAATGATTTTATGATTTTAAAATTTATTCATGATGAACTCTAATCTCAAAATTCATCTTTGTTAAATGAAAAGCTATTTACGATCGAAAAACACTTGTATCAAAGGCGCAATAAGGAACGTTCTGATAATTATATAAAATTCGGTTTGGCAAATGTCTCTAAATATGGGAAAAACTGAAGTAGACGCTAAACGCCGAGCCACTCCGGGGTAAGACTGTTCTGAATGATTCTCAATATTTTTCTTACCGTACTGCTAATTTCTTAATTGTAACTCTGTAGATGTGGCTTCAGCTGCTAAATACACTTTTTGAGCAAAACCTTGGTGTACAAAGAACTCCAAACATAACAATTATTTTCATTGAGTTTTCTTTTATTGCATTTATTGAAATATCTCGCTGACTATTTAACTAACGGAATATAAATAAACGGAATAAATAAATTTCAGTTTTATGAAAGAAGGTAAAGTTAAAAAAAAATCATCTGTATATTTTATTAATTTCCTGAATTTTAGTAATTTCCCGGGATCCTGGGAAAGTGGGTTCCGTCGCTCCCGGCTCCCGGGATTTTAAAAACAGCCGGGAAAGCAACCTTCTAATTCCGATGAAAAGTATAAGTTTTTCTCGTTTTGTATGTTGTAATCACAAGTAAAAGCTCCAACAATACAGTCGCTTTTTCTAATGCCCCTCTTTATTACCACTCATTGTTTTCTGCAACAATGTTCTGACGCCACTTCGAGCAGTTGTTACGTAGCTTTAGTTGTATGTGGTTAGCAATGAAAAAGGAAAATTAAAAACAAAACTCCACTGCTAAAACTAGGGTATCCAATACCGATTATCTAGTACCCAGGTATTCGGATATTTGGGTCCTGTTTCGAAAACTAGAATACCCAGAAAATTTGACCGATTACCCGGGTTATTTTCGGCTATTCCGCCGAAAACACTTGTATGGCGAAATTAATCCCATTTCCAATAAGAATAATTTCGCGCGAATTTAATTCAGTTTTTATTTTTACCTTTAAATGTAGCGGATTTAATTTTTATTGAAAAAGAATTAAATTTACGCAGAATAAATTTAAATTTTATTCAAATGAAGTTAACTCCGCCTATAAATGTCAAAAGAATTAGAAGGTTGAAATACAAATATTGTCATCGAAAGTGGAAGGAATGTAACGTCTTGAAATAAACTTGAACTAAAATATCACATATTCGTATCACTCACAAAAAATAGGTTCAGTACCAGGTTATATAATTTAAGAACGACATTTTGTATTTTGAGAGACCCGTTAGCTTTTGTTTAGATTTAAAATAAATTTAGCAACAAAAAATGTGACAATAGAATAGGTTCAGTTTTATTTTGATTTCGTAAAGACGTAACTCATTAATAGTTTTCCAATTGTATTTCAAAAATTTAGGAAAGTACTTCAAATTAATTACAAAATATTCGTTGTGACAAAACAATGGGCCTTGAGGGAGGCGGAGAAACCAAAACATTGATGTTTTGAAAGAAGAATGATATTCCGGCCAAAGTATTGGAACCAAAATACGTAGAAGCGGCAACGTTGTCAATTCATATTTAAATGACAAACAAAATTATGGAGGACGCATGAAAGGGAAACTTTTAGAGCGCCAATGGGACGGGAAATTCGGTTTATCAGCTGTACATATTGTAAGCAAAGTGGGCTGTTCCGCCAGCATTTCGACGGTTCGAAAAGTCATAAAATGATCCTTACCTAAATCGGCGAAAAATGATGAAAACCACTCTTAAATTAGAATTTATAAAGAGTACAATGAAAGCAAAGTCGTACAAAATTATATTATAAAATGCTCGCCCTAAGATCGATACCATTTTTGGACCGGTGCAATGGCTTTGCCAAAAGGATAACGCACCTACCCACACGACTGATACAACTGAAAGCTGGTTCCAAGCGGAACACATTATAGTTTTGACATGGCCATTGAAAATGTGTGGGGTTTGATGGTAAGAAAAGTTTATGAAGGTGTAGCTTCTCACTCATTTATCCTAAACACATTTTAAATCACAAAAATACTCATACTCGTTCATCGCTACAGCATCACCAAAAGCTACCACAATCATTTACAAATTTCTCAACTCCATGTTCATGCAAACTCTCAAATATCATTTTGTTCCGAAATCACTTAACAATTGTGAATTGGTTTTCATCAGAACAGACAAGGTTCACGGGGTTATCTCTTACCTACGAAGGTCCGTATAAAGTCATACGGCGTTTTCGCAATCATTTCATCGTATCGATTAATGGTAAAAATCATAACATTTCAATCGGTCGACTCAAGCCAGCTTACGGAATACTGAGTTCGGCTGAGCAAACATCAAGCCATCGGGTACACAAAACCGTCCGCATTGCTTCTACTCACACAATCATTCCCTAGGGAGGAGGAAATCACTCGCGAAGGAGTCCTGTAGCGGCTCACTCATTTCACCTATACACATTTTAAATCACAAAAATACGCATACTCGTTCATCGCTACATCATCACCAAAAGCTACCACCATCATTTACAAATTTCTCAACTCCATGTTCATGCAAACTCTTAAATGTCATTTTTTCGCTTTTCGAAAATACAGTCTTCAATACGACACGTCGTCGCCATTTTCTTGGACAAACAAAAAATTTAATTATGGTGAAAAATTAATAATTTATAAATTAATAATAATAATATGTAATATTAATGACGGATATTTGTGGTGGTGGAATTTATCCACATTAATTTTATAACGTTTGGTGACAATTCAATAAACGCGTCCACATATGTTAAAATTGCATTATTGTGTGGACGCTTAAGAAAATTCCTAGTGAGTGCATTTATTCATCCGTGTTCATTTTTATTATCGTGCACCATTACATCGAGTTATATAACCCACGCATAAAGTATATCGACGCACGCAGTCAGCAAAGGTTATAAAGGTGGCAGTAGACAATTTTAGGACCAGGTTTCGCTCATCGCAGCTATAAAGAATGCGTGGAAGAAACTGCTTAAATTACTTAAAATTGTTATACGATTCAATCCCAAATAAAAAATCAAATTAATTGTGTCCCAAAATACAAACGCTGTTTTATTTGTTGTTTTTTAAGTGAATCTATTCAAATGACGCATTTTTGCTAAATTTATTTTAAATCTAAAACAAAAGCTAAAGGGCCTCTCTCAAAATACAAGTGTTCTTAAACTACTTAACTATGGTTCCCTTTGTTGTTACAATTGAAAAATTCATTAAAAATTTGACCGTTTAAATTTTAAGTTATCGGTAAACCTGTTCATATGATTGAGTGTATATCTTCTCGAAAAAGTACTAAAACGCATATTGGGTTACAAAAGATTGAGTTGAATTTAATGTCTTCAATTGAAATTTAAATGTTACACATACTTTACACATTCATGAAAAAATGAATTTAACTTATTATTATTAATTATGGCTACGGACCTCTTTGTGTCGATGCCTGGTCCTAGTGGACCACCACCTAAACCTAACCTAATCTATTATTATTAACCCTCGTGACCATATAGGTCTGACGGGTGGCCAGACCTTTTGGGGTTTTGAATAAGTTATTTTCATAGAAACAGGTTCCACACTTATTTGAAAATCCACGAATTCCTCAATCAATATGTTTTCAATAATTTACAGGAACATTTTTGTTTTGTATATTGCGTGGGAGTAAAAAACACGTTTTTTCGTTTTCTTTACCTCTTGTACCCGAATAGGTCTGGCCAGACCTTTTTTGTTTTATATATTTTATACAAAACAATTTTTTATTTTGTATATGGAAACTGTTATTTTGGAAACTGTTATTTTACGAGAGGAAGAACTTAGCAGAATTGAGCAAGAAATATGTGACGAAAATAAAAGCGACCTAGGTGATTTTAGCGATGAAGGTGAATACTATGTTCCAGACGGAGAAATTTCCGATTTGAAATCGGATCTGATAAGCGGAGGTTTGAACGATATTGACGATACTGACGATAACGAGCTTTGGGAAGAACTTCATACAAAAAGTGAAGTCGCCTCTGAGCAATATTTACAATCCTCTACCTGTACTGAATATTTTGTGGCACGAGATGCAACAAAATGGCAGTAAGAGCCACCAGCCGCGGGATGTATTAGATCACAATATTCTCACAATATTATTAGAGAAATAGGTGCGCATGCAAGACGAGAAATGAGTCCCAATCCAAGCGATATTTTTAAAACACTAATAACCGAAGAAACGGTCAATATTATTAAAAGACATACAAATAAAAAGGCAGAAATTAAAATCATGAAGTATAACACTGAAAAGAACTCAAAAAGACCTACTAAATGGATACCTGTGACTAGCAGGAATTATATGCATATTTTGGTATTTTATTGGCAGCAGGGGTAAATCATTCTAACACGAGAACTATGGTCAATAAAAAACGATCCAGTATTTCGAGCAACAATGGGCCGAATGCATAAAAACTAGCATATGCTATTTTCATGAGATTTTGAGCAAATGCTACGTTTTGTATGTATAAATTGCAAGCAATTGCTTCTGCTTCTACCTTTTGGTCATATTTTAGTATTTGCTTGAATCTAGGAAAATGTTCAAGCTTCTGCTTTATTTGATATGCTTATACACTAGTACTTGCTAAATTTTAAAAGCAACTGCTAGAAATATTCCATTCTACTACTTTGTACCTTAAAATCAGTTTAGTGATTAATAATTCTTCGACATAATCATTAGTATGGCTGCGTTAATGAAATATTACCAGATATTACCAGTGAATTTGGTTTTAACGACAATGTAGCTTTAGTGTCACATGTACCGAAAAATAACAAGGCAGTTCTGTTGTTGTCATCGGATCACTATAACACAGAAGTCGCAGGTGAAGCAAGAAACCCAGAGGCGATATTATTTTATAATAAGCATAAAGTAGGCGTGGATAAAATGGATCAAATGTTGGGTAAATACTATAACCAAAGACACTTGCATGGGCTATATTTACATTACAAAATTTCAATACCAAATTCCAATCCAATCCTCTTAGAGCAGGACGTACATTTCTGTCTCTTTTTATCTTTTTTTACGTATGGCTATTTTGATTATATCAAAGCAAACATGGCATGGCTATTTTGAAACCAACTTCAAACAAAATTTTATTTTGTAATATATACGTCCTGCTCTAAAAGGATTAGATTGGAATTTGGTATTGAAATTTAGAATGTAAATATGGCCCATACAAGATCGCCATCTGTCTATTCTTATCTGTGCTATAACTGTAAACGCCCAACTAAGCGATGATCGCTGGCGTTTTTTTTACAACATATTAGATGTGGCCGCTATACGATCATTTATCATTTTCAAAATTGTTAATGATAGGATAAAATAAGATGCACGCCGATAATTCATCCATTCTTTGGTAGACCAATTAGTAACCTCCCAGATAGAGGAAAGAATTAATAATGGGTCGGTTTTTCATCAAAAATGAAGTGGTACCATTCTTCGGAGCACCTATACAGCAAAGACCTTGCCAGCCCGACAACCAGCAGGCCCTCAGATCAGAAAAAATCTTGTCAGATTTGTATAATTAATGATAATTTTCAGAGGAAAACTTGTTTCACATGTACTGTCTGCGCCGAACCAGTTTGGTTACAACATAGCGTACAATATTTAAAATGTCACAAATGTAAATATTAACTAATATAAAAAAATTAAATAAATTCCTAAATATTAAAAAAAAAAAATGAAGTCTTTGGGGGAAAATGATTTTCAATTTTTTTTGGTCATAATAAAGTTAATTTTCGTAGAAAATTTATGAAGGTTCAGCGAGACCTTTTCATAGATGGAAGGGTGTAAGAACATATCATAGACAGAAGAGTTAATTAGTTTCTCGGGCTGTCGAATTTTTGGATAAGGGGATTATTCGCTTGAATGGTTTGAGTTGTGAAGATCATTTGTTTTAAGAGTTCGACTTGAAAGCAGAAATATCAGCAAAGGCTATCCGAGAAACTTTTTAAGAAAAACTGTGTATAAAGAACTGTGATAAAAATAATACAAACAGGTTTATTTTTTTCTCACTCGATTGATCCCCATATTGCTAAAATGGTACCAAAACTTAAATTTTCGAGCTTTTGATTACAGAATTTCGAAAATTTCCAAATTGCAAATAAAAAATTTGTAATTTTCTGAATTTTTCACAAAAGTTTTTCAATTTGTTAACCTTCTAAATTGTATCCTAATTTGAAATATGTACCTACAATTTTTAAGTTTTAATTTCCAAAATTTCAAAATTTCTTAATTTCAGTATTTTTAAACACCTAACATCACTGACCCATCTACCTCCCGAAATATTTTTCGGCTGATTTTTCACTTTTATAAAGCGAAGTAAAATCTGAGGAATTTATTTCATTTTCACTACTATTATGTGTACCGAATGAAATTTGTGATTTGTACATGAAGAATTAAAACTAAACGGCAATATATAATCATTATTTTTCTGTACTTGTTCTATTGCACATATTGTACAGTTTTTAAATAATCGTATTCATTCAAACTTTTTGTTCATTTTACGGCGAACATTCACCTTTTCATAATCCCATTTATTATGTATGGATGTGATCTTAAGCCGCATTGGCAAACTGCTTGCTAAACCATACGTTTTTTTGCCAAATTTTTCAACAGCTATGGTAATAATTGCTCCGTCCAGTCCAGTTCTTTACCTTTCTTTTTGATGTAATATTGGGGACCTGGAAGTGTCGAGAAATCCATTTTGACGTAGGTCTCGTCGTTCATTACGAAACAAGAATCTTTTCTTTCGTTCAACCATTTATTGTGTTTCTTTGCTCGATCGATCCCTCTATTAAATAGTTCAACACTTCTTTTGGGGATTTTTGACTTCTTGTATGTCCGTAGATTATTTCTGATTTTAGCTCGTTCCACAATCGATTTGGTTGTTTTGGTTTTTCTGGCCAAATCTCGCACAGACATCGAGGGATGTTTCGAAATGAATCTTACAATTTTCTGATCCAACATTTTATTTGGAGCACCTGATTTTTCTCCGGATCCGGGCTTGCGTGATACAGAAAGATTGATTTGACATTTTTTTTTACATTTGTTACCGTATTATTGGAAACACCGCCCAATTTACCAATTTTTTTATTGGTATACTCGGGATGATCATTGCACAATCTAATTATTAAATCACATTTTTCTCCTAATGATGCGTCCATTTCGAAACAAATAAAACAAATGCCTAATTTGACGTTTATTCGTTTTTTTAAATTGTTTTTCTACAAAATAACGGTACCAGTTTTTTTCTTTTGCGTAGTAACCTATGAGATAATATAAATTTAGGAATCACAAATTTCATTCGGTACACATAATAAGTTAAAGGAATTTTTAATTATTCTGGGAGAAGGTGACTTATTTAAAGAATTAGAATGGAAATCTCCATTTTCCAGAATATTTCAAAATTAAAGCATTGTTTTCCAGAACACCATTTTTATGCTGCTACATTAAATAGAACTTTGTCTTTTAAAAGTATATTTCTTGTTTTAATCAGCGAGGCTTTTTACGTTCCTAGAAGTATAATTCTACTCAGGATGTTAAGGCTAAAGCATACTGAAGTGGTCTAATACAGTAAAATTATGCCATCATGATCAGGTGATGATATGAGCGTCAACATTAAAAAGAATTATTAAGCTTCCTCCGTAAATTGCTCTGGTTATTTTTAACATATTATTGCAAAATCTGAAATTGTTGCCATCTACAACTCAACAAACCTAAATAAATCCCCAAAACCCTATATACTCAAAAATTCTGTACGATTTAATTTTAAAGACTTATCGATGTTTATATTCATATTCGAAATTATATTCGAATTCGAGACAATCTAATTTAGAAAATATGTACGAAGCAGCAACAAAAAAAAAATCTATTTAAAGAATCGCATATCTATTCCCAATGGTATTAATATTATTATTGTTCATTTTAATATACATATTTTTCCATTCAATACATGATGTACATTGTACGCAACCAGAACCGAACAAAAAGGAAATGAGAAAACTGAGGAATTATGAAAAATAATATTCATTTGATTGCAAGTTAATATAAATGAAATTAATATATGTAATTTTGAATATCAACTCTGGATGTGTACTCCTGCGCTTGTAAAAATATGTACAAACAGTCGTCTTCCGATTTTCCGCATATAATAATGGGAAAATGTTCTGACTAATTTCACAAAATTGTTTTATTTTCCTGAAAATCAACTCAAAAGCAACAACAACAACAAAAAAAAATATGGGGAGCACTCCTCTATATCTCTAGCGTATTTAGAGTTGAGTGGGAGAACAATTGAATTTTTTTTTTTGTTTTTTTGTTATGTTGGTCGGATGAGGGATGATAAATGAGAGTGGAGACACAAGAATAACAACATTAATATAATATATAAAAACGTACTGTGTTTATAGCCTGTTTAGTTGACACGTGTTTATTTGAAACAAGGGCTATCTATCTATCTACTTTAAACTTTTTTTTATAGGGATTTGGTAATATTATTCCCACTGATAAGGATGAGTACAGATTTTTTTTTGATTTTGTTTTTTTTTTTTTCAAATCCAGCGTAAATTAAATCAATCTTTTTGCCAACCACTAAATTTGATAAGTGGTGGAGAGTGATATTGCTTTTCCGGTATGGAGTTCATCATTCCGGAAATATGTGGTATACAAGTATGTATAACAAAAAGACTAAAATTTTATAAAATAATTATTTAATCAATACAATAACTCTTACCTCGTAATCTTCGTTCATCATTTAGTTGCCGTTCCAATGAATCTTTCACTTCACGTTCACGTAACACGTCCATTTTTAATTCAGCTGTAAATTAATAAAAAAAAATTCTATAGTGGGTGACTCAATATTAAGAAAAAATAAGTTGTAATTTAATCGAGGTCACTTGTACAAAATTTCAGGTCACATTAAAATCGGAATTAATTTACACAAGATATACGCATATACGGGTACAACTTTACTGCAACTATTAAATCAATAAATCATATAATTGATGAATTTTTCACCTATCTGAAAAGCGTATATAAGAAAATTATACACATTTTTCATTTTATTTTTTTAATTTCAATACGATTTTTACTAAAGCAAGGTTCAATAATATACAGAGAAATATAGGCGTGATACTTTACTTGTTATAAATATTACTTCTGTAAAGTGTATATTTTCTGCCTTTCGGCTAAATTCCACTGTTTTTTCTTTATAATATTTTTTTTCATTCAATTTTATTGTGAACAAGTAGATTTTAATAAGCAATAATCCTCTGCCTCTTCTGCACACGTTACAGTAAGTACTGTTATATAATTTTCAATTTAAAAATTTGATTTATTTTTGAATTAAATCGATTGGTGTATGTATGTATATGGATATGCGGATATGAAAATTAGTTTTTCCATTTTTTTATCCAGTTATATGTTTCAATCGTATAGTGACGCAATGATTGATTGAATGAATGATAAAGCTGTTTAATATAGAAATGTATATGCGTATGTATAAGGTAAGATTGATAGATTTTACAATATAATTTGTCTGATTTAGATGTAGGAACCAAGATATACATATATAAACCTTAAGTGGTACGCTAAACTTTCCGAATCAATCAATTTGATCTCAACTGGTTTAAAAATGTAATCTCTGCAATTGAACATGTATATGTACAAACCTTTTTCATAACTTGTCTGCCTCTCTTGTTGTCTAGCATTTTCCGTTGCTACCTTAATTAAATTTTGTATATTTCTAAGTAATGTTTCGGTCGATGATAGATTTTGTTCAGCTTCCTGTTGACTTGTTGCTTGTTGCATTGCCATACTCGAATAATTCAGTGCTTGATGATGTTGTTCGGCAGCTGAACCGGGCGCTGACGACACTGATGAAACAGGCGGAATTTCACAATCCACTTCACTATAATCTGAATCTAAATCAATAACTTTAATTAAATTAAAATAATAAAAATAAAATAATAAAAACGTTGTCGCGTTTTTACAAAAATACTTACTATCATCTTTATCCTCTCGATCATCGTTATCCGAATCATTGTGATCACTTAAATTATCATCATCTTCGTGTATTGTGGGCACCGGCGATCTATGATCCTCTTCGCTGTGATCGCTTGGTTCGCCAACACTATGATCTATACCGGATTTTGATAAATTTAATATCGGGCTATGACCATTTGATGAAGATCCTGTACATAATTATGTTAAACAAGCAAAACAAAAATAAAAAAACAGCAAATTCGATTATATCGCACAACAATCGTAAAAACAACGTACAAAAACATGATCATTGTTTATTTATTTATTTTTATTTTTTTTGCTTACCATTTTGTGAACTTAAATCTCTTAATTTGTGATCTCGAACTATTCCTCTTTCATCGACTTTTTCGTCACGAAGCCTGCAACAAACAAAAATACACAAAATATATAAAGATATTGATCAATTTATTTATTTATTTTTTTGTTTTTTTTTAAATAAGCATAAAAAATAAAATTAAAATCTAAATGAGATTATTTATAATATATTTATATAAGAAAAACAATAAAAACCCAACCAATTTTCCGAAAATATAAAAACCTTCTTCTTTCTTTGGGCGCGCAATTGTTAATAATGGCGCGACGATAGAATCGAATGATAAAATAATGAGAAAGGATTTCACAATGATTAGCGTGAATTTCATGTTTTTATATTTATTTATATTTTAATTCCTTCTGTAGATTCTGGAATTTTTAAATTGAAATGTTACCGCATAATTCTTGTTAGTTTATTATAGTGGTGTGCGCACAAAACGTAACATGATCTTATTATCGTACAAATAAAGAAGATATTATTTTATAGATTGACTTGAAATAATTCTTTTTGTATATAAGTTGCGGAATGTGGACAATATTTGAAAGTTAAACCATTTTAAAATACAGAGAAGGGGACTATATATTTGTAGCATGCACATTGCACATAGCACGATAAAAAATTAATCAAACACAATTTATATGAGGAAGATAAATTAAGGAACTCAAAACTCTCTTCATCAATGAAATTATATGGAAATTATTGAATTATCATTTGTATCTGATGTTTCAGACTATTATGCAATCTTAAAATATCCTCAAAATATTCACGGGAAAATTCAACATACGTTACAGTTTAAAAAATTTTAAAATTCATCAATTTTGTAAAAGAAATTGATTAAAAAACTGAAAAATAAAATACACAGCTTCAGAAAATTTTGAAACTGTTTGTACATTATCGAGTGCTATAATAAGGGCTACCGCACGCAGTCTCGCTTTTTCTATTACAATTACAGTATACATTAATACAAAACTCCAAAGACCCCCTTCCATACAAATGTGTGCGAGGTAGAAAAGGGACTAATACCCTTAATCCCCCCCCCCCCCCCTAATTTTTGAATTATAATCTACAGGACATATAAGAATTTGGTATTTTATAGAAAGCGAAGGCGTAGGACTATAGGAGCTTCAACATAAAATTTCTTGGAAATAAATGTTCTTGCCATAAAATAGAATTTTACATTTACCGTTTGTATTGGTGAGGTACACTGTTAAAACACATATTTTAATGAGACCAATCTATAAAATACAAAGAGAAAAGAATTGTTTTCTCTTTCTAAAATTATACAGTGCTGGTAAAAAAAAATTGGGCAAACAAATTTATGGCAAATTTTAGTCTTTTTTTGCTAAAATTACAAAACTTTTGAAAGCAATTTGTTTATTGTTTCATTTTAAATCCATGTATGATGTAATTTTTTGAAAAAAAATTGACCTGCAATTTAGGGGCGAAACCTCGAAAAATGCCACAATCCCGCAACTGATGTGCAAAAAAATTGGTCAAGGTATTATTTTATTTTACGCCTACTGTTCTTGGCCGTCATTAGGGTGCAGATGTTTTATTGCCTATAATTTATTTCTTGAGTATAAATAGTGCATATTTTGTAAGATTAAGTTATTCTGCAAGTGATCGTAGATAAATAAAGAATAAAGTACAATTTTAGTTAATAAAATGGGAAAAGTTAGTGAGCAGTGTAAAAGCAATATGTTGATTTTGGCGCGAGAAAATTTAACCACGCGTGAAATAGGTGAAAGATTAAACATTCCTAAAAGTACTGTCGCGTGGAATATTAAAAAAAATCGAAAGATGGGCGGTACACAAAGAAAGAAAGGCTCTGGAAGGCCCAGAAAGACAACGCCAGTGGAAGATCGTTTTATACTATTACAAAGTCGTCGGAACCGTTTTAAAACTTCATCGGACATAAGACAGGATCTTCAGCGAGCAACGGAAAAAAAAAATGTCAGCCGGCTTAGTGAGAAAAAGACTTGTTAAAGCTGGTTTGAAAGCACTGAAACCAGTCCAGAAGCCTGAGTTCACATTACTAGTGAAAAAAAAACATTTACTATGGGCCCATGAGCATGTTTCTTGGACTCCAGAGATGTGGAATGATGTGATTTTCTCCGATGAATCAAAATTCAAGCTGCATGTTGGAGAGGGAAGAATTCTCTTAAGGAGAAAACAGGGCGAGAGACTTAGCAATGAATGTCTTTTAAGACTTCCACCGAAAAATGAAGGAGTTATGGTCTGGGGATGCTTTTCTGGAAATGAAACCGATCGATTGTGCTTCCTTACTTCCAGCATTACAGCAGCTGTTTACCTGCAGGTCCTTCAGAATGAATTTGAGCCTTCTGTGTTAAAGCTTTTTGGCGAGACTTCCAAATTTATTTTTCAACAGGATAATGCTCCGTGCCATACCGCCAAAATTGTGAGTTATTAATTTTGAATTGTAGATAGACAAATTAGCTTTCAGATAAACATAAATAATTTGTTAAAAACTTGTTTTTTTTTCTTATCTCTTCATTTAAAGGTAAAAAAGTACTTCGAAGAAAAAAGTATCGATGTGCTGAGCTGGCCCCCGTATAGTCCAGACTTAAATCCAATTGAAAATACATATATGTAATGTATATTTACATGTATATGTAAATCTAGTTCGTTTTTTTTATTTATAACAAAATAATTTCTTGAGTGAAATATTTAAAAATTTGTAAAAAGAGTGAAGTTTAACCAAAAAATAAAAATTGTCGAGTGAAAATGTAAAACCGATAAAAAAGTCAGCTTTAGTAAAAAATTAAATAAGGATGATTCAAATTTTTTTTTTTAATCGTTTCTAGGCTAATGACAAAAAATCTCAAAAATCCTAGAGTTTGTTGTAAGATGCACATACGGGTAAGTGGAATGTATTAGTTGCTTTATCAAATGAGCCATGTGCCATTTTCAACGACGGGGATTCATATTTATTTGTTGCATAAGTAGTTTTGCATTCACGGTGAATATCGTGAAATCTTAAAATTCCTAAAATTTCTTGTATACTAAACAAAAACCTGCTAATACCTTATTGTTATCGTATTTTACAATTCTATCGATTCACATTGATTATCGCAAGATTTATCCAATAATTTATTCCATTTTTTTCGTAATATTTTACTTAAAAAAAACTAAATTGTTTGCAAACTCTGCTCAAAATTTATTGCCATTCTTAAAAATAGTTGAGTATTTTTTGATACTTGAATTAAATTTTCCATCACTTAAAATTCCAATAAGAAATTGTTTTAACAGTAACAAGCCAGTCCAATAAGCAATTTTATATATCTTCTACGTCCCGCCCCCCACCCCCTACCTATCCGTTTGAAAGTCATTACTGTACGTACATTGACCAGTTAATCACGAAATCGGCAGGAAAGTAGAGCGCTTTCCAATCAGAGATTTTCCGGATTTTTAAATCTATAATGCATATGAAATATTTACTAAAGCTCTGCTAAACTAATTTTTGTTGTTGGGGGTAATTTTTGAAAAAGCACTGATATTTTGAATATAAATACATCAATAATATATTTGAATATATATCACTATGTAAAATTGAACCAAATGGTTTTTTATTGTTTTGGTGGACGTTTTTAGTTGAAATGGTCCTATCTCAGTATATTATATCATTACCATTTGGGGAATCAAGGGATAAGCGCTTCATTCCAATATAAAGTTATATGACCGGCCATACTACGATTTTGAGTAAAATGGCTCTGTACGTAAAATTGGGACAAATGATTTTTCATCGACCAATGTTTTTAATTCGGATGAAGTCCTAACAGTATACAAAACTTGACGTTCTCCGCTTAGTATAATTGGCATTCAATCAAACTGAAACTTTATTTTTAAGATTTTTTCATAAATTGGGAGGCGTGCAAATCTTACCACTAGAGGTGGCAGTTTCTGTGGGCCAGAAAATTGGTTTAGAAATACAATATTACAAAAAATATAAGATCTAGAAAAAAACTATTAAATACAAAATGTTAAAAATAAAAATAAAATTTAAATTTCTTCCCGGATCGTAAAAGAAAAGTCGTGTGGGCCACACCTCTCTCATTTAACATTTTAATTGTTTCACTTGTTTCACTTCACTTTAATTGTTTTATCTTACTATATAACACTATACTTATATTTTCATGTTTTAGGGTAAAATATTTGTGTTGGGTACCTCCTGTATTGAATATGTGAGTGGATTTTAAATTTTATTTTTTTAATATAATGTTACTCTTACAGTGGATTTAATGTCCTTTGAAGAAAAGCTTGTAATACTGCGTTCACATGAACAAAAAAATTAGCTTGCCACCACCAGTGATCGAACCTGTGTATAACGCCAATTCGCAAAGCAGAGCTCTACTCACTGCACCATCGATAGCAATAAAAATTATCTACAACTAATAAAACTTCTTTAGTACAGATTCCACGTCCGTTAAAAGATTTATATTATTATTAATATTATGTTACTTCAAATTTTGGATAATCCTTGAAAGGTGTAGGTGAAATTCCAAAAATTTAGCGAACTTGAAAATTTTTGAATTTTTAATAAATCCATGTATTTATTTAATTTATGATGTTTTTTTAAAATTTTTAAAACTTACTTTTAACTTTATTCATTCAGCATATATTTTAAAAATCATTAAAATTTCAGGAGTTCTTCAAACCTTTAATAACATAAACTTATCAAAGATTTTGAAATTCAGGAATTTAATTGGAATGATATCAAAGGGCCAAATGTCGAAGGGCCGAAATGGGTCGAAGGGCCGAATGATAAATAGAATTTTCCTTCACTCTAACGAATATAAAATGGTCTGAAAAAAAAAATTATCGGCCCTATATTTCTAAAAACAAAAAAAATAATAACAAACAAATTCGGCCCTTCGACCAATTCGGCCCTTTGAAATTCGGCCCTTCGTACCCATTCCATTTAATTGTATTACTAAATATTATTCTTAAATCTTAATACATATTCCTTAAGGTATAGTTGCTAAAACATTTGAAATACTAAAACTGTAGAAAGAGTAACTAAATTATATTTAAATTTTTCTCAAAAATACTTATAAACTTTGAAACATTTGAATTTAATATAAATAATTTGTTAAAAATTTAAAAAATTATACTTTTAGAATTTATAAAATTTCTAAATAAAAAATTTAATTATTTGACAAAATCAAAATTTAACAGATTTTATATTTAGACTAATTTCGGGGCGATCAAAACTTTCAAATTGCAATAAAAACTACAAAATTGAAAATTTTTGATTTAAAATTTGAAAACTAGAATGAAATTGCCATATTTATTAATTGTTAAAATTTCATAAATTTTCTTAATTTTAATATTTTTAAAACTTAACCAAAACTAAATTAAAAGTAAGACTTTTAAGATTTGTAACATTTGGTAACCCACTGTTTTAATTAATTTCAAAACTCAATAACGCAATTAATCAAAAAATTTCAAAATTTGTACCTATAAAAAAATGAAATTTAAAAATGTGAAGCAATTTTCACATTTAAATAAATTTTATAGTCATCCCTCGTATTGCGCGATTTCTTTTTACGAAGTTTAGCTGTTGCGTAATGTCAAAAATAAATAATAGTCTATATTTGCGAAAATGACAAAATTTGTTTTCATAAACAGATAATATGGTTTATTTTCGACATTAAGCGCTATAGCAAAATTTCGTAAAAAGAAATCGCGCAATGCGAGGGTTGACTGAATATTACATAAAAATATATTAACTCCACAAACATTCCAAAATTTCAAATGCTCAGAATTAAACAAAACATTCCAATTTTAAAATTAAAATTAAAACTTTTCAGTTTCTTAGGGCCAGTTTATCAATGCTGCTAAACCAAGTTTAAATTGTTAACTGTAGTTAGCAGTTAAGCGATGGCGAATAGCTGGTTTCTTATTTAATCATAGTTTAAATTCTATTGACGTGGGTCTTATGGTCGTATTCTTTCGGAGTAGAACTGAACATTCGACACGCTACTCTCTCACATTAATCCTTTAGAGATCTCATAGAAAAAATGTTCCTATCTACCACATACCAACCAAAAATAGTTATGGCAAAGTATTGGAGCAGAATGTACAAATTATTGTTTTAAATCGTTTACATTTTTACACTATTTTAATGTTTATGCTGGTAAAAATTAATGTTATTTAAACTCAGGTCATTGCAATTATTTTAAGTAATTTTATAACTCGTTTGTAACTTTTTGATATAAGTGCGACCATTAATTTTTTACAGATAATTTCCAACCATTTTTACTAGAATGTTTCATTTATGAATAACCCTTTATCATATTTTTAAAATTAAGATTTTATTTTAGGTACTGATCAAACCATTTGCTAACCGTTAAATAGTACCCATTTATAAACTTTTTGTTAAACCACGGTTAAGCTTACATTAAATCTTGATTTATTTTAGCAATATCAGACCGGTTTGTAACCATTTAGTTAAATATGGTTTGTAACCGTTTAGTTAAATTATGACCGTTTTTAACTTTAATAAATCTTTTGTTCATTTCAAGTGATTTTCAAACCTTTTAGTTTAATTTTAACCAATTATCAACTTTTGTAAAACCCGCTATTTTAGAGGAAATTTTTTGTTACAAATACCTGATGTAACAAAATCGAAATTTTTTAGATGTCTTATTAACAATGATAATTGGGCTATAATAATCAAGGGATTCTAAGGCAACAATAAAATTGTGATTTAAGATACCTAATTTACAAAACCAAATTAGATATACTTATAACCGACACAACACAGTGAAAAATGCCGCGTTGTAGAAAATGGCGTTGCAGGAAATGGGAAAGTATGGAATTCATACAAATATTCATTATTATCGAGATGAATTCAAATGTGCTAAATTTTGTACATATTTCTCATTTTTATTTTTTTCATTAATTTAGTAATGCAATTACTGAAAAATTCTAAAAATACAAAACAATTAATGAATGTTCCCTTATATTCTGAGGTTTATTTATGGTTAGAAAGCAACTATTTGGTATAATTTTAACTAGAAAAATGTGTTTAAAACTTTGGTTAAAACGAAATTCTTATTTAACAATTACGTTAAAAAATCGTCTATTGTTAGTTTTTCCAAAACCATAACATATTTTAATGAGGTTTATAAATGGTTTAATTTAAGCCTATTCAATTATCAAAACCTTTCACAAACGTTTCGAAACCTTTTGAAATCTAACCCTGATTTTAGCTACGGTAAGCTAACTTTGAACTAAACATTGTTACCCGGGAGTACTACTCAAAATTTGTAAGTACCCGAAATTAAGCCATGACCATGTTTTTTTCGATTTTATATGTCACAATTATTTGTTTGATTTAACGAAACTAAAAATATATGGGAATGAATGTTTACTTGTTTGTAGATGGCGACTGCTGCGTATAGTTAAAATTCTGGCATAATCATAAGCTAAGACTCTATTTATCTATCTTAAAAACATAAAGCTCTAATCCGAAGCAATTTTATTTTCCGCGAACCAGACAAATACTTGAAGTGCTATACAAAAATTAAATGTTCACCTCATCATAATTCAGAAATAAGTTTGTGGCTCTTGCGGAACAATCCAAATTTTATGATTTTCGAGTATTAAGTAGGGCCGGGTTTTTAGATTTCATTTTTGCTTTGAGATTTTGGCATCAGTTCCCTACAATTTCAAAAGACATGTTACGCGCATGCGGGTGTCTCCTACATCTAATAAAAGGATATTTCGTTTCGAAATCGTCCTAAAAAATCATTGAACTATATACAAAATATTTTAAAATGATTTTAAAATATGATAATCGATTTGTTTAATGAAAGTGAAATTTTTCATTTATTTACTTATTTAGAAATAATATAAAAACCCTTAAATTTAAAAAAAATTAAACCAATGTCCATATATCCATATACAAGTATCTAGGATCTACGAGTGGTGTACATATTAACCCCCTTTTTCATACAAAATAACAATTCGATTTACAAAATATAAAATCTCTATTAATGATAAAGTCAACATTACTCAATGTCCGCAATATGATTGTGAAAAATATTAAATTTTCCCCATAACAAAAATAAAATGTAATAATCAAAATACAATTTAATCTAATTTTCAACAATTTATAAAGCAAAAAAAATGAAATTTATTGAAAAATATGAAAAATAAAAAAACGTCACCACCTCATAATATAAAACATGTTACACATGATGAAAATTTTTGTGTTGTGTGTATGTTCGTAGAAAATACAATTTTTCGTTTGCTTCGTCGTCAGTTATTTTACTTTGATTGTTGTTTTGACATTAAATACTGTTAAGTATGTTGAAAATATATTTTTTTTTGTTTTTCATTTTGTTGAATTTTCTTAAGACGAAAGATGATAAATGATGATAATTCAAGGGATGTGTGCGGTGAATTTTGTATTAGGATTAGATTACAAAATGATTTCGATGCGTCTCATTTATGTATTGTACTATGTATGTATATACAAAAAAATATCGAAAATAGATTTGTTCTTTATGTTTTCTAAACATATTGAAGGAATTGCGGGAAATATGAGAGGAATATTAAATTTTTGGCGTGCACAAAAAATGTTATCATCTAATTATAATTTCATTAAAAACCATGCAGAGCATAACAATAATCGTGCACAGTCTGTTGTCGTTTTTGTATTTACAGTAAAAAAAAGAGAGGCTACTTGTGTAAAACGTAAAGTCGCATGCATAATGTCTTACCACCAACTAACAACTTAATATATAAATGCTTTAATATTATTTAAAAAAGGAGAACAATAAAATGAAATTATATTTTAATCAAGATTTTCAATGCTTTGTTTTCGATTTATTTTGTTTTAATTTAATGGTGTCCATATTTAGTTTCTTTACCTTTTGTGTGTTGTCTGCATGTGTATACAGGTACGCTTTGAGATTATGGACCAATTAATTAATTATCTCCAAATATACATTTTTGTTTTTTGTTAAATTTTTATTTTTATTTAATTGAAATGTTTGCCTCAAGTTTACAGTAGAGAAAGAATGCAAACAAAAAATGATTGTGACGAGTGGTTTTATGCGCGAGCCAAATAGAGTCGTGTACAAAATTATTGGCATAGTGTGTGGTAACACAACATTATCATCGAATGACATTGATGTAATTTGAGTAATTTCAACGAAATACATTTTCAAAAAATTCTGAAAAGCTTAAAAATTTAAAGAACTCATTTATGAAGTGATTTCACTCAGATTTCGATTTTTGAAACATGCGAGTATGATTTTTATGAAGCATTTATAAACGTTAACTAATGATATTAGATTCTGGTCTTAACTCTCCTCCCAAAAAGAATTAAAATTTAAAATATATAAAAGTGTACCGTGCATAATGCGCATCCGCATATCAATATTGAAAACGTTAGTAATCAAATCATGCTACTCCATAAAAAATAGCATGGATTCAGAATACCTAATGCTTGTTGTAATATTGGCCAAATTTCGCAGCAACTTCTTTCGATTGAAAATGCTTTAGATTATACCAAGTAAAACAAATCCCCTAGAAGCCCCATAAGCAACCGAATACTAACAAAGGCTTTCGAAGGTAGCTTTCGTTTTGAATATATAGTACGATAGTAATTCTGTGCTGAATGTGACAGGTATTCCTTAAAAGCAAAATGCGAATACGAAAATTACCAGCAGAAAAACTTCACCGACATACCGACATATTGTCATGTGAGAACTACATAAAACACAAAAAATTTAAATCCCAACAAATATGAAATCAAGAAACGCTGGGGGGGGGAGTACTTCACTTTCAGAAGGTGCATTGGAAGGGTTTTTTGTTAATTGATATTTCCGAATCACATGTAACTTCAGGCCTTCGGTTTGCGAATGTAATAATCCAATTCTAAAATATCATTAAAGCTCGTCCTTTTAAGGAAAGCCAACCCCAAGTTCAAACTCTGCAAAATAATAATTAACCACCACAAATTTTTAATTTCGGAAAAAGGAAAAGTGCCACTATTCGTAAACTTCTATTAATTTATTGACAGTGCAATGGCCGATTTAGGGGACTGCGGGTTGAAATTAATATTTCCGAAACATGTAAGAGAATTTAATCCGGTTTAAAATTGCACATAAATTGTTGTACAATCAGTCCAGTCGCCATGGCTTGATGAGAGGATTGATTTTTTTCATAAGCGTAGGCTCATCAGATGGAAACTGGATTAAATTCTCTTATATTTCTCGGAAATATAAACTTAAAATCGGTCGTGCATACTATATACTTCTTCGTGCTAAAGACATTAACATGATCTTAATATCGGTTGCATATTAGAAATTAAGCGAATTAATTATTTAATACAAATTCGAGTAAACAAATTGGTAATTGAAAGAATATTTTATTCAGGGCAATCAGCCAGTTTCTATTCAATTCGAGTTTCAAATAGTGCCCTGTTTGGCCTCTCTATTGTGTGGAGCGTATCCAAGTTTCAAATATAGTGAATGAGTTATTCGTTTTCGATGTACGAACCATTAAAATTCAATGTTTATAAATACAGACATTTATTCTGCACGACAAATTACAATGTTTTATGATAGAGAGTTGAATGAATGTTGAAAAATAATTTAATTTTTTTTAATTAATTTGACTCTAACTTTTAGGATTCGGCTCAATTATTTAAAACCAAAACTTGGCATACTCTGAAGGCCTTGCAAATATCTATACTCTTCTCGGAAAGCCTGAGCAACACTTAACAACATGCAACTCAGCATCAAGCACTAATCACTACGGAACATTATGCAACACACCCTCAGTTCTCTAATAATTTTGAAAATTGCATAATACATGTAACGTCAAGCAAGTACCTCCATTTTAAAACTGGAATATATTAAACCATGGAGAAGCCAAGCAATTTATCGATACCTTAGAGCACACTAGTGATATGTCCATTTTTACAATTTGTGATAAATACAAATTTAGGCGTTCAGAAAGGCATTCTTTATTATTTAAGGTTCTGTTAGTTGGTACTATAATCATTTATAGCACTATTTCCAAGGCATTGATGAAAATTCCAAATATTTTCGAATTTAGAGACATTCTTGTGGACATTCAAAATATGCACATAGCACTTGTGTGCTCCAAGGTATTGATAAATAAAACCGTCACGCCAAAAATTTCGATAAGACTCAAATAATCTGGTAACCTAGAAACTTCTTGCAAGTTCTGGAAAATTTCGTCCTGTTAGAAAAATTTTAACATAAGTAAACCAAAGTCAAGCAACCCAAATCAGTACTAAAAAATATTCAACCTTTATTGGCTAGCTCTAAAATAGGAAATTCTAAAAAAAATCTAAATACCGAAAAATTTGAGTAAAACGTAAAAACGTATAAAAGTTGTATTACATGTGGACAGTACACATTTCGTGAATAAACATCGAAGCTCGATTTACGTTGACATTTCTACCATTATAACTGTTTGTCGAAAAAACTACATCGAAACACTTTTGGAGCCACAGGACGAAAAATTGAATGAACTTTTTCCTTAAAATTTCTAATAAAAATCAAAAATAAATAATTCCTGTAATTATCTGTCGCAATCGTACCTTTCTCTTACACCACCTAATATTTCGCAAGCTATCTCATGTTGTTTAATCGACTAATCATGTGTGAATAAGCTGCGAATTTATAGTACATATATTGGATGGTTCGATTCAACATGTGGTCTGTATGTTGTAGGTTCTCGATATACAGTGAGTCACAGTGAAAATGGTCCACCACCAATAAAAAAAATATTGGTCAAAAATTTCTAAAAAAATCAAACAATGAATATTTTTAAAAGTATATTTTATTCCAATTTTAATAAAATAAAAAATTTAATTATTGAATATCAGTAACAACAGCAAATAACATATTCAGAAAAATAAAAAAATCATATTACAAGGAAAATGATCCATGTTAAATTACAGTTATAAAAAAAATAACAAAAAGTCCTAAAACTTCTTCAGTATTTTGTTGGAAACCCTGTCTGCTTAGTAACTAGTTTTAAGTGGTCTGGAATAGATTCCACAAGTTTTCTGGTGTATTCGGGGCTAATTTTATCCCATTCCTCCCATAAGACCCTTTTTAAATAATTTTTATTTAATATATTATGGTTCCTAATTTAACACTCCAATTTATTCCATAAATTTTCAGTAATATTTAAATCGCGCGATTGTGATGGTGTTTTGATTATTCTAGGACAATTAAACAACAGCCATTCTCGCACCATTCCAGCCACGAGCTTGGAATTATTATCTTAATAGAAATAAAAAGTGTCTTTAATACCCAGTTTATCAGCACTCTGTTTTAAATTTTCTTTTAATATACATATTTAAATATTGGTATTTGTCCATGTTCCCGTCGGTAAAATGAAGTTTTCCAACTCAAACCGTCAACACGCACCCTAAACAATCACATGACCGCCACCATCTTTAACTGTGGGATGCAAACAGTGTGGATTCATTTCTTGGTTTGATTTTTGCCTAACGTTTACCCTGTCATTAGGCCCAAAAAAAAATTCTCACTAACGAAAGGCTTCTTCCTGACAATTCTACCATGTAAACCACTTCTGCGTAAGACTCTTCATACGTTGCCCCACCATATTTCGTAGTTTCGGTGCGCTCGATCTTAGGTTATTCTTCGATTTGTTTACAATCCAACGTTTATCACGATCAGAAAACACCTTTTTGAGACTTATTTTTGGCATACATAAGAAAGTTTTGTTAGGTGAACTATTCTCATTGTGAGATTAAATTTTATCTCTTTTCGTTCATTTCTTAATTGTAGTTGCTATTGCTATTAAATTCACAACATTTTTTCTTTTTTTAAACAGAAATATAATAAGCTTTTACATATGTATATACATTTTGTTTTGTGTATTGTTTGATTTTTTAGAAATTTTTCACAAAACTTTTGCTTTATTAAGAGTGAACCATTTTCACTGTGACTCACTGTATGTTGAAATCGTGATTGCTTCCGACGTTGGTTATTGTTAGATCCAGAAAATTAATGCATTTATTGTTTTCTATTTCCAATGTGAATTTTAATTGTTGGTTGATGGTGTTAACGAAATTATGTAAATGTGCTAATTGTCACTGTGTGCCATTAAATAGTATTAATACATCATCTATTCCAATGGGATCTTGTCTCGGTGTTTGTTGCAGTTGTTGAATAAAATATATTAACGTTCATTGTAATTGATACATATATGGGCAAGTATTCCTGATAGGGGATTCCCATAGCATAAAAAAAAATTTAATTAATTAACACTTTCGCGGACATGACGGCCAATGCCGTCAAAAAAAAAACTTTCGTTTAGGACATGACGATATATACCGTCATCGAAAATAAGTTGCTTCGGGGAATCCCGCTAAATAATTTAAGCGAATTTGCAAAATACGTCGCATAAGCGTACTATTAACGGATCACTTTCTTGCTTTGCACTAATACATTCTCAAACTTAAATAAAATATATGTAGTACAAAAATACCTCACAAACAAATTTAATTATCATGAGATAGAAACGACATAAATGTTTCATTTTTGCTACAACTAAACGTAACGTTTACGAAGAATTGTACGAGCAAAATTCTTTGCTGATGTTTCGTAAACGTAACCCCAAATTCCTTTATGAAAATTAACCCTAAACCTCTTAACAAGAGCCTGACAGTCTCTATTTTTTATTTATCGTGTATTTATACAAAACATTTTTATTCAATCATGCTCATTTTTTTAATTTGAATTTACCGCTAACTTTACGAGGAAAAGAACAAACCCATTTCTTTCGAAAATAATCCCGTTATATTTTTGTGTTTGTTTTTGTTTACATATCTATGTTAAGAGCTTTAGGGTTAATGGAATAATATAAAGAAATGATAACCATTTAGTTTTGAGTTTTCGAACGTTATTACTGGTTTTTTGTGTTCATCAATTTTTTTTAATATAATTTGTGGCCTAATATTTCTTTTAGCATAAAACAAAAATATGAGAAACTATAAGTTTATTAGAAAAGGAAAATTGCAAATCAAAAATTGCAATTGCATTAAATCCATATCGATAAAAATGTTACGTTATTATTTTACTAATCACGTCACGTAAATGCACCACCTCAAGCGAACTGTTTACGAACTACTAACACATTGATAACTCATAGCAAAAAGTCTAATTATCATAGGACGGGAACCACATAACTGCTTCGTTATTGCAACACCAAAGTGTTACGTTTACGAAGAGTTGTAGGAACAAAATTCTTCGCTAGTGTTACGTAAACGTAACACCTTGTTTGACGGGATGACAGTAAACACAGTCAAAAAAAAGAACACTTTTATATTGGATCTAATAGTCCTAGTAAAACGTATTGCGATTTTAATTTGGACCCTTTTATAGAACTTTTTTCGTAATTTTGTTTCGTTCAATATTTTGTTTGGTTTCGACAATCACAGAACCGCATAACGATATGCATAATTTGTTAGGAGTTTAATTAATGTTTTGTTACTGTATTTGAATAATCATTACGATGCTGCTGATTATACTTTTATATGGGTCATAAGTGCAGGAGTCTTCATAACCCTATTTATCATAAAATACATTTTAGTGGGCTACGACGGCAACACCGTTAATCTAAAAAAATTCTAAACCATATTTTACTATATTTAAAACTCAATTTTAATCAGTTGGACGCGATGCCGGCTTCAATATCTTTATTAATATAGGAAATACAAAATATGTCACGGTGCTATCCATTAATAGAAAACATTGTCCGCGAAAGTGTCAACGTCTTAGTTTTTAAAATAACATGATGATGAGCAGTTGGATGCTCGAAACTAGTAGTTGTTTGTAATTTTTATAATTAAATAACAAAATTCACGTATTAAGAAAGTTATAATTTTAAAAACTTGAAAAAAAATTGAAATTTATTTTTAAATATTGTGAAAAGATTCGTTTTTACATCGCAAGATGTTAATATATATTTTATAAAATTTACAAAGAGCTTGGTGCTCGAAACTGATACTAGAAATAAAATAAATTATTATCACTATAAGAAAGTGAAAACATATTCTCTGTTTTTTTATATATTTTGTATTTTTATTTTTCAAATAAAAATTTTTTCAAATGTAATTACTATTACTAATTAGTTATTGAAAATTATTAAATTACAAAATTGTCAAATTACCATAAGATTTTTGTTCACAGAAGAAAATTAGCTTGCGGATTTTTAAAATTTCAACGTATCTGAATTCAGAGACTACAGTGGAAGGTCGGTATTATCTGACAAATGAATCCGGCTTTAAAATGTTTCCAGTACAGTTGCAGCTTTATGGATTCCCTTAAGTATTGTGTGCGTAAATTGCAGTGGTGGCATTTCATTTCTTACTCTTAAGATAATTACCTGAGGTCTTCATCTTTAGGACAAAGTAAATTGAATAATAATTTTAGTGTACTATCCGTAGAATCCGATATCTTGGAAAATATTGATCATGAAGCGAGCCGATTTTTTATTAGCCCATGGAGTTTAAATTTGCTAATACTGCCCTTAGCTCCGATGATATTAATCCAAAAAACTACTACAAATCTTTGGCTAAACTTTTAGTTATTCTGTTCGACTGCGATCCGGAAAATAGCTAATGTTCATTCTGTGCGCAAGAAAAGCATAAAAACCGCTTCGTATTGCCTCTGTATAATTCTTTCATTTCTGATGAAATAGCTGGAAGAACTCCAACCGTTTAGACCACCGGGTTGGTATCGTAAATCGTTATCCAAAATCAAAAAATCCCAAAAAAAACAAAAATCACAAAAAGCCAAGTTTTTAAAAAATAACAAATTTTTGAAATATTATTTTAATTCGTGTTATACCTAGAAGGGGCGGCAGCCCTGACGATTTTTTGAAATTCTAATATTCATAGTATTGAACCATTTTTGAAAAATTTGTATTTTTTAATAATAATTCACATACTAAAATAGAGAACTCCTCAAAGCCGCTTAGCATTGGTCCTTTCCGCGCAAGGGTGACATGAAATTATGTAGATCCCTTTTGTTTTCATATTTTAGTTATAAAAAATTTATTGGGGTCTTCCCTTTCGATGGGGCCGTTTACTTTGTATTTTTCGGTATTTGTTTGGGGATTTTTCCGTTCGGGAATATGATGGTATCCACTTTCTTTCCTCATACAATAAATGTTGGTGTTGCTGCTACATTTGGGGTATCTTTTTACGCCAAATTTTTAAAAAGTGAAATAATTCAAATCGGCCAAGAATGCTGCCGAAAATTTATTCCTCTTATTCCAATTCGTACTTTTACTGTACGTGCAAAATATAGCAAAGCCGTGAGACCAATATTTTATTCTCTGCATTCCTCCTTTGGAATAAAAAAACGAAAATGTTCTAAGATACTTGCATACCGAAGCCTAAACCCCCACACAATCGATAAGAACATTTCAAAAAACTAGATTTCTGTTAAAAGCACAAACAGTATAAATCTTCATTGTTTAATTTATTATTTTATTTTTTGCGTAATTTCAACTTTGTATGGTTTAAAGAGAACTTTTAATAATAAAAAAATTAACAAATCAATAAATTTGGTTTTGTGAATATTTTGAAAAGTTTCAGGAATGATCTTTCAGAATTTAAAATAATAAAAATACATATTTGCACTACAATAATACGGAATGTGTTAGAGACGAGTAGGCCAGGTTTAACTAACCTTGTATTCATTTAGGCGATTACCAAAGTTGTTGCACCTTATATTTAACATCATCATCTGGAACTTCTCCGATTAAATATTTTTTTCGTATGATGGTAGTACTATATATATTTATACTATGGTTTAATTTAAAAATTTCGTCCAACTCTATTTCCAAAATATAGTAAATTTTATTTATAAAACGTCCAATTGGTATAAGCAGTGTTCAAAATTAATACATAAAATCATCTTAATTTATGCGAAAAATTGTCCGAGCAAAATAAAATACGTTGAATTTAAACTGAAAATTTGCGGCCAATTTTAAATGCAAAAAGCACGGAAATTAAAACAAAAGTCCAAAATCTAGTGCAAATGTTTAATAATTATCATAACATTCAAATTAATTATAATTTTATAAAATTAAAACTTAATTTTTATATCTTGCTGTGGTTTCAAAAAAGGTGTTTTTGCATCCTCGCTGAATTTGAAGTAATATATTTCGAAAAGTTAGAAACTAAAAATAAATAAACATAGAATTTAAATCGTAAATGTGCGTCCAATTTAATTTAAAAATGTTGCCCAATTCTATTTACAAAGCGTGATGAACTCTATTGAACGTTTAAAAAATTTTCAAAGTTGGAAATTTAAAAATTGTTTTCAATCAATTTTCGACCATTTTAAGCATTTGCGATCTTTTATAAAGTTAAAAGTAAAAGTTTTGAATTATTTTTACTTTAGGTGCTCTTCGACTAACTTTGAAAATCGTCTAAAATTCTATTATAGAAGGCATTTCGATAATGCATTTAAGTTTGATTCCAAATGTTTTCTTTTTAGTCCTTCCGATTTAGAATGTTTTTGTTAATTTTTGCATTTTGTATTTACATGGATATGATAAAGTGGAAGGCAGGGCGTGACGTTGACTTAGTTATTTGGGTTCAACGCTTGCAAACTAAAGAGTAAATGTATATGTATGAATTATGTATTATAGCTAAATTTTTAAAAGATTTAGATACGTGCTCGCTCTCTATACATACATTTATTATTCGCACACAATTTTATATACAATTTTCAAATCATTAAAATCGCATTGATTTTGCCTTCTTCTTCAAACACAATATTTAAAATAAACATAACATAAAAATATAAAAACATATTTTATGAAATTGATTAGATATTTTTTTTTTTTTTTGTATTTAATCTAAAATGATTTTTCCAAACAAAATAAATTTTCAAGTATATACACATAACATAAAAGTGTATATGAGAAGGAAAGAGGTTATGGTGTTGGTGGTAGTTAGGTATGAGGTGTGTACAACAAAAACATTATATGATTATGGAGTCAATAGAGTGAATATAGAAAATTTCATTTATAGATAAAACGATATACAATAATGCTCCCTCCATCATCAATAGAACATTTATATACTCATGCTTCTAATTTATGTATTTTTGTCTAATTTATCCATTTGGAAAAATAACGATATTGTTTGTTTATGAAAGTCACACACATGACAAATACAATTTTTCACTCTTTGGTCAGTTTAGGGTTAATAATAATATAATATTATATAAAATATATGATTTTATTTATTTTTCAAAAAATAAATACATTTTATATATGCATATACATAGCTATGTATATGCAACATAATGAAGTTGATTTTCATTGTAATATTTTGATTAAATTGTCTGTGTACGAGAATATGTTTATTATATGCACAAACCCAGTACATAAAATAAAAATCAAAGTTATGTAAATTTATGTAGAATATTGTTTGTTTAAATCAAATAAATACGTATTATACCTATATTTGTATGTATAGTATATCAAAATTAAAATTAGGCTGGATCAAAATTTGCAAACCGTATAATACATGTAAACGTTTATTTTCGAAATACTGACACGATATCATTATTATCAAAACACATATGTTGCCTTCAAAATCAAATCAAACAAAACATCTAGCTTATTGTATCCATTTAATAATAATAAATAAAATAAATTCACTTAATATTATTTCAATTATTGTACAGTTTTTTGTATTTAGATTTGCTAATTGATAAAAAACATAACAAAAAATGTATATCTAATCAATTGTTTAGATAACAAAAAATAATGTAATGCGGAATTTATTACAATTATATGTAGTGTGTTTTGTAATATTATTATTTTAAATGGAAATAGTTAATGCAATTCTTAAAATAGTTGAGCAGATTGAAAAGATTTGCATTTTCTCTTATGAAAGCTGACGCGAATAACAAATTGAAAAATTACGAATGAGTTAATGTTTGCGTATTAAAAGAAATGAATTCAAATTTTTAATTGTTCGAGTAATTGGATATGAAAAGGGTTAATTTGACGTCTTTTAAATTAAATAGAAGATTTTTGTAACTCAGAACCCAATATCGTGCAAAATAAACAATAAAATGTATAGAATTTATAAATGTAAAGGTTTCACATGATTAAATTTTGAAGTCGACGCATTTAATTGGCGATCTTAAAATTGCTCGGTGTCACAAAACTACGCCACACTAAACCTCGCGGGAACATTTCCTCGCCTGATATAAGGGAGTGTTTCCAGAATTTATAATTTTTGTTTATTTTCGGTCTAAAATTAAAATTCCCATTCTCTAGAATTTATAGCGATTTTAAATCCCGAATTTCCAGAATTTATAATTTTTGTTTATTTTCGCTTTTGTTCGCGAGGAAATGTGTGCGAGGAAATGTGCTCGAGGAAACGTCCTGGAATTATTTAATAAAACATTTTATATTGGAGGCTAATTTTAAACATTTTGATTAAACTAAAAAAAAAAATTTAAAAAATTTTAAAAATTTACTTTAATATTTCTTAAAATTTTAAAATGTTGCTAAAAGTTTAGTTTCATATTTATTTCAAAAGCTCTACATATTTATGACATTAGAATTTTTTACAGTTATGAGAGTAGGTATATTTAAATTAAAAAACAAAATAACTCAAACTTCGGATTGTCTACTGAAGTATGATATTTAGCAGAGAAGATGAGTTGGAACTGGACTGGTTCTTTGTTCATTAAAATTTTTAAATAATAATATACTCGTAACCGTGCCTGGCCTAACGAGAAATAGTTCGAGTAACATACAAATTTTTGAATTTAAATTAAAAATTTGTGTCCAACGCTAAATATAAATTGCAGGGTATGAAATGGTACGAAAGTACGCCTGAGTAAAATAAAAATTGTTGAATTTAAATTCAGAAGGTGCGTTAATAATTTTAAAATTTCATTCAAATATACATATTTGCAAAATGCGATGAACACTATTTAACTAACCTTTTATAAGTTTTGTAAAATTATTAAAATGATATCCAAAAAGCTGAAAAGAAATTGACGAATCGGGTGATGTTTGTATTACTTTGTATACTGTTACATTACAAGTAAGCCGATTGTTTTAGTTACCCTATAATGATTAGAACCAGAGAACTATTTAAAGTGACAATGTTAGTGGGTCATCTCGTGATCGTGAGTACATATATAGATCGCATTGTACTGCACGAGGCGTCAATGTGTCGTTTGTCATCCTTGGGTTTCCACGATACTGAATTGTCTGAGCGGCCTATTTTTGAGGATAACCATGATATAAATAATATGTATAATATATACACTGAGAGCGTAAATTTCCCGTTGCCCCTAATTAACGATTGTCTAAATCTAGAGCACCTAATAATTTTTTTACTTTAATTTAGAACTATTTAATTGATTCGCGTTGTTTACGATCCTAACATCATTTTATTTTGTTTTACAGATAACACGTAGAAATATATTAGTATCTAAGATCAATTATTCAACACCCCAGTAATATTTTGTCAGTCCAGTCGCCATGGCCTGATGATTAAAGATGGTAGTCTATGGGTCATGGGAATATTTTACTGAATAGTAAAATACGCCAAAATGAGAACAAAAATCAAATACCATATGATAGACAAAGACAAAGTGTTATTTTTTATTTTTTTTTATAGCAAAAGATTTAAGGGGAATTTTGACAGCAATTGAAACTTAACCTAAAAAAAAATCAAAATTATTTCTTGATGTACAAGTGAATTGTGAATTTGCCAATGTATGATTGCATGTGCATTCGTGAATTGCGTCACCTTTGCTGTTGAGACCAGTGATGGGGGATGGGGGAAACTAGTCGAAAAGACTAAGCCGTGGAAGAGTTCCACCAAGGAAAAAATTTAAAACATGTTTTGGAAATTAAATACATAAATTGAATAAAATGTAGACGACTGATTTCAATTTAAAACCACATTTAAATTTATAATAGATAAAATTTATTAGTTGTAATGATACAATTTAGAAATATTATGTAACAAATTTAATTCATTCCCCTCTTCTAATTCATCGGGTAAGTTTCCCGATAGTGACCTTGGTTGCGACAACAATGAATCTAAATCATCCGACTCGTACTCATGTTCTAAGCTCCAATGATAAAATTGATTTACTTAACGTAATCGTAGTGTCCAAACTAAGCGTGTGTCGGTTAAAATTTTCATCATCCGTTGCTATTTCATCGTCGGCCATCGAATCATGTGTCGTACTAGTCGTGTCTTGAGACACGTTATTATTCTCTGAATTCGATTTATTCAGTTTTGATTTTAATAGTGCATGGTATAGACCCCTCTTCCGCACGAATTTCTAGTCGGCCGCTATTATGGGTTACAGACCAGAGTGAGGGTAAAAATTGTGGTTTCATCGTTTGTAAGAAATGTTGGAGCCACATTTTTTCAAATTGAACTAGGCCCCCATTTTTATTATTGAAATGCTCAACGAATTTTTCACCATGGGATACAAAGTTTTGTAATTTTTCGCTACGCGGAAGGTCAAGTAAATAATAAAAGAATGTCTCGGACAGCTCGTCGTTAGGGTAAATCTGCCTGATTACATCGCGTAGTTCCTCTTTTTGGTTTCCTGAAATATTATCTTTTGAATTAAGTAAAGCTCGCGCCGCCCGCTGAATGGATTTTCTTCGTATTTGGTATCTCGATGTCCTTAAGTTGATTATCGTTAATGTGTAACAAACACGGAGATCGCTCGCATTACTGGTCTGATGGCACTGGATACACAACATTATAATTTTAGGAAGATCCGATTTTCTCGTGAGCCAACCACGATTTACACTAGAATAAGAAGTTTCCATTTTTTTTAAAAGTTCGATAGCAACATGAGCTTCTTTCGCGGAATAAACGATTAGCCGGTCATTTAGTGTGAGTGCCTCCCAATCTGAGCAACGAATACGCCAATTTTTATCCAGCTCAACATTTAATAGACTCGAACTTAAATTGGCTAGTCCACCGTGTTTAAATCCAGTGAGCTGTGCAACCTAACGTAAATCTTAAAAATTGTCACGTTCCACACGTACAAATAAATTTGTTAGAACGTACGGAATGAAAATTGATGAAACAAACGTCAGTTGTGTTTTTTATTTTAATTATTTTATGGCAAAAGGGAAAATTTGACATTAAACCAAAACAACCAATAATTGCTAAAAAATTTAACTACATATTTAGTAATGTAGTATTTATTCGATTATTGCCTCGTCTAAAAATTATCTAATAAATTAAATATTGTTAATACTCATATCAGAATTTCATTTTTTCGAACAATTTCAACCACAAAATAAAAAATTTCAAAAAATCTCTACCATAAAATTGTCATCCTGTAAAAATTATTAGTGTGTGCGAGAATTATTTTGCATCATATACAAATTTTATGTGCGTGGGTTAGTGACACTCCTATCAAAAGTTCTCGATTTGATACTTTTTAGATGAGTGTTACAACTTAGGACACAAATATTTTTTTACTGATTCGATTTTTTGTTTCATTCCCCCATCTAGCAAATATATATTTTTTTCTTCCTTTAAATTTACTATTCAGTAAAATATTCCCTTATATATAATAGCACCTTAATTTTTTCATAATCATAAGTCGTATTTTATTTGACAATTTACAACAACAATTGGACTATTGAATTCCTCAGTAGGAATTCATTGAATTCCTGCTAAATTGACGGAATTCAAAATTCAATTCCTCGTGTAGTTTGCCACATTTTTTTTAGTTCTAATGGTGGATTCAGCTAGAAAAACTTGCTAGCTCGAGATCACGAATTTTGAAATTTCGTCATCTTTTTTTACCTCCTCCAATTTTTTTTTACTTTTTTAAAAGACGAACAAAAAAAAAAGTCAAAAACAAATTGGAGGAGGTAAAAAAAGATGACGAAATTTCAAAATTCGTGATCACAAGCTAGCAAATTTTTCTCGCTGAATCCATCATAAAGGTTGGCTGTGTGAAATTGTTTTTTATTTTGACTATTTATTTGGCAATTAAAAGTAAAAAAAATATTTATTAAATACGCTAAATGTAAACAAATACACATACCAATATTTTATTTGCGAAAAAAATGTATTCCACCACAAAATAATTCAAAATGCTACCAACCTTTGAAAACAAATCGAATTCCAAATAGGCTCATTAGTTCGAAACTGGATTTAAATTCCCTTACATTTTTCGGAAAATATTAACATTAAATAAAAGATCTAGATCTAGAGTACCTCGAAGGCAAACAGTATTTTACTTTGCTCAGTTTGAGAAGTGGCTTCACGTTTGAGTACTTAAGAACACCATTTGGAATCAAGATTCGAGATTTATTACTTTTGTTTTGGATATATTGAAGAGTTCATTGTTTACATTGATTAGCGTTGTTAGTGTTATTCAACGTTATTCTAAAATTAAACTGAAATCGGGGCAAGAAAAACCGGACAAGAAAAACCGGAGGACCTAAAAAAGACGCCTTGCCGACAAATACGAGGGCTGGTTCAAGCCGCCAGCAATTCCACGAAAACACCTGAAAAGCAATTTACAGTTAAATGTGGCCAAAAACATGATCCGTCGGGCTTTGAAAGGTGCTGGACACCTGAATTATACAAAAATGAAACATGCACCAACATTTTTGCACAGCGCAAAGCTGCACGATGTGAATTTGTTAAGGCAAATATGAGACAGGACTGGTCAAAGGTAATTGAAAAAATGTTGTCCTATATTTATTATAATATAACTAACCATTATTAATCAATAGCTGATTTTTTCCGATGAAAAAAAAAATAATCTTGATGGGCCAGATAGTATTCAGTACTACTGGAGATACCTTAGAAAGGAACCATTGTACTTCTCAAAGCGAAATTTTGGTGCTGGAAGTCTAATGGTATGGAGGGCTTTCTCTTCTGTGGGTACGCTTATTTGAGCCTTTCCATCAACTAGAATAAACAGCACGGAGTACATTGGCGTCTTAGAAGACCACCTCTTACATTTCCTGTACATTCATCAAGAGGGAAACTGGATTTTCCAGCAGGATAACACTCCAATCCATAAGAGTCACAAACCAAACCTTGCTAGAAAGTTTTACGAGGGTAACAGACAATTCCAGACAACCAATGTGTTGTAATCGGCAATTGAAAATGCCTGGAACGAATTATCGTTCGAAATCATTAATTCATTAATTGGAAGTATGCCTAATAGGATTCTGGTGTTGGCCGAGAACAAAGTGGGGCCGACGGCATATTAATTTTTTTTAATTTTTATTTTTTGTTATTAAAGTTTGAACGTCTAATAAAAAGTGGTTATATAAATAGTTATGGAACAACGCAATTTTAAAAAAATTGTTGGTTGGTTTAAAACAATTGAATTTTGTAACGGGTTTTTTATTATTTTGCTGAATTACGTCCTTTCGGAAAAGCTGCTGCACACTCGTATTTCCAACGGTAGGTTGTTAAAGATAATAGGTGAAGCCAGCCATTTAAGATTCAAATGAAGATTATAGACCGAATAATTGACAAAGTTATTCCCGCTGATGATATAAAAAAGCTTTAAAACTTTGAAAACATACATGTGTTGTAAAGGCATTATATCCAGCTCCTGAAATATAAGCCAATATGGTGTTTGCACTGATTTAAAAGTCATTAGCCGCAAAACATGCTTCTGTCGCACGTACAGAGGATGTAAGAGTGTTTTACAAGCAGCGCCCAACATGCTAAACCGTATAGAATCAACTAGGGCAAAATAAACAAATTTCAGTTGATATAACGGACAGTATATGTAGTCGTAAAACGTATATTTTCCTAGAAACCAAGAGAATTCTCGACTTAAGGCCTTAAAGGTGCGCCTTCCAATTTAGGTTATCATCGCTCATAACTCCCAAATATCTAATTTCATTAACTGAACTTATGGTGAAGCAGCCATTCCTGCTATAAATTTAACTTTTGTTACAACCAAATGAATGATAGATAATCGGTATTTGGGATCTCTGGTTTTCCCTGAAATGCATAATTTTAGTCTTGTCACTCAAAATCAAATTATGGGCTTCCAACCAAATCGCTAACATACTCAAGTCATGGTCAATATCAGTTAGGTTAGCATGATTGTTGAAGCCAGCATAAACAAAAGAAAGATCATCCGCATATGCAGTGAGGGTGCCACAAAAATGCTGAGTGAAAATTCCATTTATGTAAACCAGAAAGAGTAACGGCCCCAACACTGAACCTTGAGGAACTCCAACCCTAATATAACACTCCTTACTCAAACGATTATTGACGCTGATTACTTGCGTTCGATCGCTTAAATAATCACAAAGCCACTTGTGTATCGATCCACGAAAGCCGCAACGATAAAGTTTTACACGAAGAATTGTATGATCAATTTGTAAGGCTTTAGCTGAATTCATGTACCCCCACTTAACAAACGAAAACAACAGTGAGAACAACAAATAAATAAAAAGTGTAAAAAGCATCCTGCAAATAAAGGGCTTCAGAAGTATTTTCTGAGTCAAAAAATTTAAGGATAAAATACTTAATGAAAAATTCACGTACTACCACAATAAATTTCAACATGGTGGTAAAGATAGTAAGAACGTCGGTTGTTTATCACATGCTTAGGCGACAGTATTGTAATTCTGTTGATAAAATTATGGCAAGTATCAGAAATATCAGATGATTTTGGTTTGTATTTTTCAAATATTGTATCTTTTTAAGAACAACCAATTGTTTCGTTAATAGTGTGTCATGCTAAAATCATAGCGAAGTCTTTATCTGATACCATTTCTCTACTCGCAAACACTCGTCTTCTAAACACGCGTAAAAATAAATGTATTATAACTTTTAAGCCACAAGACCTATGTTTGCAGTATGCCGTCTAGAGATATGCAGTTTGCCAAATTCAGAATAGAAAATTCCACTGACATCGTTATCTACTCATTTAACACAAATTGTAACGTAAAAAAAATTATCAAAATTACATTTGTTCAACTTTGAAGCTGTGCCTTCTAGTGGCAAAAATATAAACACAGATTTATCTTTTCATAACTCCTTAGTAACGGTATTTTTCAAAAATAAATTATGATTAGGATTAATTAATACCTTTCCAAAATGGTATCGTTTTTGAAGATACTCCTCTTAGAACCGAAGGTTCAACCTTTTATGTAGTAGTTAAAAATTAGAATTTGAAAACTGTCAAAATTAAAAAGTCAAATAACGTGACAACCACACGTCAAAAAAAAAAGAAACGGTCTTCTTATTTTCAATAAGGAACACGATTACAATAAAAAATTGAAATCGGAGAGGTCAAGGTTGAAAACTTTTAAAAATTCAGTGAAATACGCTGAGTTTAAAAAAATTACAGGCTTTTATCTCGAGAACGGTGCTAAATAGGATTAAATGTTTTATAATGAAATTTATTAAGGATCGAGGAGGACATCGGATGGAGACCTTCAACTCACCTTCACTTCGACCTTCAAGGTCATTTGAAGGTCAAATTTAATTTTTTAAATAGAAATCCCTGTTTTTGGCCCCATCAAATAATCAGCAAATAATGAATTTTAATGGGTAATATACACATTACCAGTTTGGTACCTTAGGGTCATGGTGCCAACAACTTTAAATTAAGTCATTAAAAGACCCACAATAGCCAAATTAAGAGAGACGTAATAGCCGTAAACATACAGAAAATATGGAAAAGGAACATTTAAATTTAAAATGGAAGTAAATTTTGCGAATTTTATTTTCAATGGACGAAAGAGACAAAATCTTCATTGAAGTTATGACCTTTTTAAAATGGGACATTTTCGCCAAAAAAATTCTGGACGTTGCAAACGCCAATTCCTTAGGAGTTTTTTTTTTTGTTCAATTAGTGTTCAAAATTAAATTTTTCATATTCCAGAATTTACAAACGAGCTTTGAAGCAAACCCCAGTGTTTATATTTCTTTATTTTTTAGGGAAATAACACCAACTATAGAGAATCAATATAAGACAAGCGGCCGGAGGTTGCTGACTTAAATTTCCACGTTCGTGTGGTGTTTATCATTAACCAATTAAAAATGAAAAAAATGACAATTTTTAGGCGATTATTCGTGTCATTCTCCTCATATTCAAATTTTCTTGCTTGTGTTTAATGTGAACACTGATAGTTCAGTAAAGTTGGTAGAAAAGATGAATAGAACGTAGATCATTAAAACTGTAATATCAATAAGCTTTTGAGCAGCTAATTTTCGCAGGTAAATTATATCGAATTTTTTGTTTTTTTTGTTTTTTATATCATAAATTTTTTAATTGGGTGCAGAGTGGACTTATTAACGGTCCTAGCTCCTTGTAACTGTCAGAGCTTCTGCATCCAATGCTCGATCCTGCAAATAAAGATTAATAGCTACCTTAAATTTATTCATTTTATATTCCTTCGGAAATTTGAAGTGTATTAGAGAATTCCACTTTTTTGATGTTCGGCATATAAATTCGCGCTTGATTTCTTCAGTTCGAGGTTTCGGGAGCTTCACCGTAAACCTAAGTGCATTGGTTGCTCCTCTTGTTACTCTTGTTGTTGTAACGAATGGTGGTATTTTCTCCAATAGTTCTGCAGAACATTTACCATGTAAGCATCTGTAGAAGACGCAGAGTTCTGCAACATCTCTGCGATGCTGTAAGCTGTCTAGTCCTTGAGTAAGTCTGGGATTCCGTATTATTCTGATAGCGCGGCGTTGAACCCTGTCCAATAAGTGGAGGGTGGTATCAGACGCACCTCCCCAAACTTGACAGCAATATTGTGCTGAACGTTTGAAATACAAAGGTTAAACCAAAAATTATATTTGGCTTTTATAAAAATTGGAGTTTTAGATTTTATTTCTTTGAAAAATTGAAATTTTAAGATTAGTCCAATAAAATATGTAGTCAAGAGTTATTCCACAGTTTATGAAATTGATTTTATTCAATTTCAAGTTCAGAGCAGAGGAAACTTTAGAATTTGACGATTTCAAAAACCATTTTTCAAATTTTAAAATGTCAAACGTGTTCCACCATTTATATAATAAACACCGAAGTAATAAACATAATATTAAATGGGAGGCACACACAAAAACACTATTTACACATATGTATATATTATGTAATTTAATTACACAAGATAAAGTTCTTATACTCCATTTTTATCACCCATTTTATCTTTGTTAACATTATATAAATTAACAAATTTACATAAAAATGGTTGTGACAACGCATAAACCAATCAAATAAATTTTATAATTTATTTAAAACAATTATGCAAATTAATCGACTATATACACACTACTTTTGTACGTATACAACGTATAATTAAAATACGAAAAATCAACCAACCGAATGTTTCATTTTCTTTTGTCGATGTTTTATATTTTCTTCACAATCAAATATCAATTGACAATTTTACGTAATTACGGTCAAAATCTTTTCATTATTATCACATATGCACACATACACAAAACATTCGACTAACATAAATGAAATTCACTTCTAAATTTTGGATACAATGACTTAAAATACAAAAATAATAATAACAATAATAATAAAACAGTCTTAAGTCTCGAATATAATATGTAAGAAGGATGGCAAAGAAGTAAATATACAAAAACGATAACACAACAAGTAAATTGTATAACAACATAAAGTGTTTTTGTGGTTTTCTCGTTCTGTTCAATATTTTTTTATTTTTTTTTTGTAACAAAATAGGATTAAAAATGTACAATTACTGTTTAAATCGGTTTTAAATGTTAAAAAGGTTTTATTTATATATATTATGTCGGCATCAACACTTCACATCTCGAATTTCAATCGAAATAAAATAAATTAAAATAAATAAAACAAAATCTCGTACAAAAAAAAAGTAAATAATAAAAAAAAGTTGAGCTTTTTTTTAATTTTGATATTTAAGCATAAAAAAAATATGTGTATGTGTATTGTGATATGTTTCAGTAGATTTTTTATAAATTATTTTATACTTTTTTATCGAAATATGTAATATAATGTAGATATAAAAAAAAAACTATTTTAGTGATGGAATTAATATGAAAATTGGATGTTACACATTGTTGGGTATGTGAAGCATGACAGAATAAATCAGTAGACCATATTAATTAATTTTGATTGATTAGTTATATTTCGGGCGAGGTGTTAGAAACAATACAATCAGTTAGCACCTTGTTTTTCAAAAATAAAAAAAATTCCCAACTACTCGCACATAACTACGTAAAATATAAACTGTCAAAAATGTATTTATTTATATTGTGTTTACCGCAATGTTTAATAAAAGCTAATTATGATCAAACGATCTCATACAAACACACCCACAGATATGGACACCAGATGGCGCATTAATATATACTATATTTAAATAAATTGCATCATAATTTAAATGGATGAGAATCATATAAATTTTATGTCGAACAGAACGACTACGAAATCCAGAATGTTCACAAAATAAACAATCGAATCTGTTCTTCTGAAAAACCATAAAATAAACAGTATTTACCCAATAACAATAATTAATAATATTATTATTATGTGTATACTCCGTTCGATATAAAATAACCAAAAAATTTATGAAAAATTAAATGATGTGTAAAAAAAATTTCGTGGTTATATATCGCCGCGAACTGGGATATGTTATTATTAAGCGTTACACAAACAAACGGTGAACTGGGAGAGAAAGAGCACTTTTATATAAACATAATTATAATTCAATTGTTTTATTCAATATAAATTATGTATAATGAACTCGAACAAAAATAAATAAAATTTATTATTATATTAATTTTCATTCCATATGCTCTGCGCACTCACCTTTCCAGATGTTTTACAATATCCTCATAGGCAGCTCTACAATTTTCCCAAATACCAGATCTGAAACGAAAATTATGAACATTAATGTTATAGATTTCATCTCATCATAAATCAAAACCGGAAAACAATATTAAATATAAATATATACTTTATATATTTTATGCTGTATGTTGGTACATATTTTTTTTTTTTTTTTTATATTTACTCGTATTTAAGGATAGCTGATAATTGACTGTTATCAGAAAAATATTGCGTTTATTTACTTTTGTATTTTTTATTTTTTTTTATTTCAGCTTTACTTGTCGTTTGGGCTCCCTCCGCACTCGCTGTGCTATACATAGATACTCGTATAACGTATAGGAAATAAATAAATACAATATAATAAAATCGAAGTTATGAATTGGTTTGTATACAGTGAAACCAGTGAACTTGAAAAATATTAACAAACAAATTTGGGTGGATTTGGTCTTAGTCAACCAAGAACAAGAAAGTTGAAAATATATTTTTTTTTTAGCAATCTAACATTTTTTATATGAGTGTCGACATAGCTATAAAAAAACATACACTCAATACACCTTTCAATGCATTTAAATTTCCAAAATTTCGTATTATTATTATTATTTTAAATACGGTTTTGGTGAAATTTCGAGATCCACGTAATTTCAAATATTTAATTTCAGTGATTTATTTTTTATTTTCTCGAAACTACACGTTAAATTAAAAGAAAAATTGAATATGAGAAACAGTGATTAGACCACACATAACTTTCTGTTTTTTCTCGTTCTTCATATTGCAAATCTCGAAAGATCTTGGGCAAAACAAACGCTGATCTAGATCAACAACGAGAGTTCAATTTTTTTTTAATCGACATCAGTTTTTTTCGCCCAATCGAACTCGAAATTAAATGACCAAGCTTCCATTGACGATAAACCGTAATTGGAACGATAGTGTTATTCGGTCTATTTCGTTTTTTTCTAAACATCAAAATTAAAAACCGAAATGAAAGGCTTTATTTTGATCAGATGTATGATAATCAAAAACTTTACTAGAGCTAACTTTTGATAAAAATCGATCCAGATAAAATGCAAAGTTTTTATCATGCCTGGCTAAAGCTAAATTAAGAAATTACCAAAATTCATTGAACTTTAAGCATAGCAGTGGAGGCAATAATTAAATTACGGCAAGTAAGAGTGTAGAGATTACTGTTCAGTGCTTTACTTGAACCAGCGTGATTTTGCTGACAGTCAAGCAAAATAAAATTTCACTTAACTTTCGACGATCGTATCACAAGAGAAAAGTTTTAACAAATTTGAAAACTTTTTAGCTTACTACTTAGTGTCCGGTTTCACAAAAAAATATCCAATCTCTAGTTAAATAATATTTCCTTTCTTTCGTCTTTTTTGAAATTGCGTTTTGTTTCATACTACAAATTCAATGCAAGTTTATTATAATTTTTTCTACATAGAAATATTTAGCATTCAGCTAAATATTTAGCTGGACGAAATTGGGCAGTTAAATATTAAGCTTTCCAGTTAAAATGTTCAAGTAAAAAAGAAATAAAATTAGCATGCTTTTAATTTGTATTATGAAATAAATCACAATTTGATAAAAAAAGAAAGAGATGAAATATTATTTAACCCAAGATTGTCTCTATTTTTGTGAAATCGGGCATAAGAAAGGGAAATATTTTTATTAAATTTATGCTCTAACAATGATTTCGATAAATAAAAACTGCACAAGTTTTCTTTTCATATCAATGAGGAAATGTTTGCAACACAGGTTAGTAGAAGCGAACCAAATTTGTCTGCACTAAGGCTGTATAATAAAAAACCGAAAAAAAAAGTTAAATTTCTGACATTTTATTCACCACAAAGTATTTTGCTTTTAGCTTTTCTTCCCAACGCAAAGCAAAAACCAGGAACGTAATTGTCTCAATTTTAACTAGAGGGAACTTTAATATATTTTACCATTGTTAAAATATTTCTCTTTTTACCCGTTTGAAACCTCATATTTTTGAAAATTTATTAATTGGTTAAATTTATTAATTGGCTTCAAATGGTAAAAACATAAATTTTTAGCTGTGGTGATTTTCTATCTGCTTAAATGGTTAAACATATGACACTTATCTTTCGGTTATTTTACATTATGTATTTCGAACGAATGAAAATTAAAAATGAAAAATAGTCTGAAAATATATTTTTCAATTATACAATATTTATTAAACAGCATTGCTTTTTATAATGCTGTTAAATACTAAAGAAATTCGGGAAAAAGAAGTTGCCTAGAAATGAAGCATAGAACATAAAATAATTGAGGCTAGATTGTTTCTACAAAATATATTAATTTGTGTAGAGAACTCTTAACTATCTACATACATCAACTATCTATATTCCTGTCAAAAGTATCTCAAAAAATTTTCAGAAAATAAAAAGTTTGATATTTCTATTTGCAAAAATTTTGAACTTTTGAACTTTTTAACGGTTTTTTATCCATTCACATTATACGTTACGAAATATTAATACACAAATTACGTTTTAATCTCACTCGCAAACCAGTTTTCAACCGGTTTCGAACACCGAATTATTAAAATAAATAAAAATTGAAGTTGGAACAGAACGAAAAATAGAACCCAGGGCCCCTATTCTTGAAATTCGCCGAAAAAAGTCGCCGGTGACTTTGGTATAAAACAATTTAAATTTTCGACCGAAATGACGTATTTCACTAGAAAATTATCGGCGACTTTTTTGGGTGAATTTCAAGAATAAGGGCCCAGGCACGTAAAACAGAATGAATCCAATTTCGATTTCAGTTTCTACTTGGAATCCACTCATATGAAACAACACACTGTTGCCTTGGAAATAATATATCCAAAACTAAATTCTAATACATTTTTACCAAAACAACACTTTAATTTGCTTTAAATATTAGATTTGTAAACTCTTTTAAATAAATAAATAAATGTTTGTATAGTTCACTTTTATATTTATTTAGACTCTGAAAAAGTTACAAACTCTTTGAGCCTTGCCCCTAAAGGACAAGAACCTATTATAACAAAAAAATTTATCAAAAATATTGACTGCGGTAGATTTCAAAACGTAAAATATAAAAGATAAAAAATAAAAGTTTTCCATATTGCATTTCGTATCCGGCTGATTTATCGCAAGCAATTCATCGTAACACAATTCATCGTAGTGGCAATTCATCGTAGGTAAAATTCATTACAGGAATAATTTATCGCAACGCTTTTCAAGTTTACAAAAACTTTTACGTACATTTTTAAAACAAAAACAAATTTTTAATTTTCATTTTTAAATTTATAAACTCCTCAAATAGGTAACAGTATCAACAAAACCAAAAATTGTATCTGCTGCTGCACAAAGTTTAGCAGAGTCCTTATATTTCTTCTTTTTTGGTTCTCCTTCGGCGCCTGCAATAATTTGCTCTCGGACCATATCATTTTTTGCTTGTTCAGAAATGATTGTTGTCATGAACAGCCATATGTTTGGGTGATCGACGTTAATTAGCCTGTGGAAACCATTATTCCATCCTTCACAAACATTTTTTGTTAGTTTCATTCAGAAATCAAAAACTATGGTGATCGCCGCACGCCACCTAATCCAATTGTACCAATATATGTATCTTCACAGTATTGTAATAAACCTTTTGCTTCCTCAGGAATAATTTTTTCAATAACAATTATATTAAAATACTCAATAAGTTTCTTTTCTGGAACGAAAGCTATGTTTGATATATAATATGTTTGATCGATAGAGCAAAACTAGGATCTAAATCGTATCTAACTTTCAGCGACAAAAAAACATAGTTGCAGTTTTGTTCCTGGAAATACCTCTTTAAAAGCTGATATAGCTCCCATTTCAAAATCCATGTGAAACTTTAATGGTTTATCATCTGTAAGTTTAGCTTTTAATGCAGTAAGCATTTTTATATATGTAGCTGTTGTTTTATTTGGCAAAAAAATGTAAACAAGTGGTAACGAACGATTATTAAATAAGCCGTGAATAACATACAGCTGACTGAACAAACTGGGACATACGGAAAATGTACCATCACAATACCACTTAGACGATCTTGACAAGAAAGACATGTTATCTCTTGTTGCAAATATAATCATTCGTTTATTACCTGTAACATCTTCAGAAATAGAATCAAAAAATATGAATGGCTCGTTTTTCGCAGAAATTGTGTACTTAGTAGGAATGGAAAAATTATGATCGATTGGTGGTAGTTCAACTGATTGATTTATATTATGCCTGACTTGTCGTATTGTTCGTTTTATCGAATGAATTTGTGCCATCTATGCAGCTGCAGCAGATGAAGTATTTCTTGCCTCTTCCGCTAATACAACTTGCGTATTACCAACACAATACACAAGACCTTATATTATTCATATGTTTCGCAGCTTCTACATTTGCAGCTTCTCCTGCATTGTTATGCTCTCTAGGTGGAATACTTATTTTTCCATTTATAAGATGAACTCTAGATTTGCATTTCGTTTTCAAGTTGTACGCTCTTTGTTAAAATCATATCCATTTATAATTAAAACTTCTTTTCCTTTTTCACTTGCTGATACTGGAAAACCCATTTTTATGGATTATTGCTATTACAATTTAATTCAAAAATGATCAACATTTTTTTTTCTTATTTTTATACGTAACAGCCAAAAAAATTCTACCAATATTGTAGTTTTTTTTATTTCAGTTTTCAAAAGCAAATAGATTCATCGCAGGGATAATTTATCGCAAGAATTCATTGTTAGTAATTTATCACAACAGTTCATCGCAAGCAATTCATCGTAAAGTTGCGAAGAATTCATTATGTAATTTATAGCAACTATTGTGTAGTAATTTATGGCAACTATTGTGATAAATTACTAACAATGAATTCTTGCGATAAATTGTAGGTAAAATTCATCGTAGGTAATATTCATCGCAGAGACAATTGATCTCAAGAATTCATTGTTAGTCATTTACCGCAACAATTGCGATAAATTACTAACAATGAATTCTTGCGATAAATTGTCCCTGCGATGAATTGCCACTACGATGAATTGTGTTGCGATGTGTTAATTGCGATGAATTGCTTGCGATAAATTGCCCTTGCGATGAATTTTGCCTACGATGAAATGCCCCTATGATGAATTGTGTTGGGATGAACTTGCGATAAATTGCATGCGATAAATTGTCCCTGCGATGAATTTTACCTACGATGAATTGCCACTACAATTTATTGTGGTGCGATGAATTTCTTGCAATGAACTGGCCTGGAATCATTGCATTTAGAACAATTTTTTTTTTTTTTTTTTTCAAATTTTTGTCTTCTAAAAGTTTATATCCAGCAGAGCACCCGTGAAACAGTTTGCGACGAAAAAAGTAACACGGAATGATTTTTTTCAATTTTCAAAATTCTTCTTTACCCAGTTTAAATTCTTCTGAAAAAATTTTAATCTTATCAATTCAATAATTTTAAAATTTTTACAAATCCACTTAGCAGTATACCAAATAAATATTCAAATTGACAACCTGCAACCGAGTTATAATATAGAAAATTGGAAATTTTAATTTTATAATTCTGAATAAGTTAAAATTAATTTAATATTTTTTTTATCAAAAGGTTAATTCTCATTTTCAGACTTATGTAGATAAAATTATAAATAGCTAGATGGAAAATTAAAAAATTAAAAAAATTTAAATTTATAAATGTTGGTTTATAACAACCTATTAATTCTAATTTCGCACAACAAAAATGTTAAAAATTAACAATTTTTTTAATCTAATTTGAATTAATTAATTAAATTTCGGAAATAATAACTCAAAATAAATTAAAAATTAAAAATATTAAAAACTTGAAAAAAATGCCTTCGGTATCAAAAAAAAAAACAAAAGCAATCTCCAGTTAACTAACATTTCCTTAGTTTTAAATTTTATAGAATTACGGTTTGTTTCATAACAAAATTTCAAAGCAAGCTAATTTTCTACCTCTATTACAGTTCTTAAACTGGTAGAATAAGCTTAATGGATCTACAAGATAAATATTTTATAATTGTAGCTTCACGCAAAATGTATGCTGCTCTAATTCATTGTTTCTTTATGGATTTAGCTCTTTTTGCTTGTTGAGCATTTAGCTTTGTTAGTAAACCGGGTATGTCATAGAATAAAATGTTTCTAAGAGTCTAATTTATCTGTTTAAGAGCTGTATTAAAGCACATTAAGAGTTTATTGCTTGTTAAAAAACAAAATTTGTAACTTGTCGGCCATGTTTAAATAACATTTTTAGCTAATTACATTTTTATACAATTACAAACCACAAATAGTTAATAAACAGTAGTTGCCGGAATATTACAAAAAATTGTTACTATGTATATGAAATTGAAAATGGAGAATTCAAATTTTACGCTTCTAATGCCAAAATTAGAGCTTGCGGCTTTATCAAGTAGCTCTAAGGGCTTAAATCAGATCTAGACCAAAATAGTTACTTGGGTCCTCCAGTGAAATACATAATATTTCGTCTAAATGAAAGTTAAATATATTTCTTTTCAATAAAGAAATATTTGACCTTCAGGTAAATATTTAGCTGATCGAAATTGGGGAGCCAACCCCCAATTTTGATCAGCTAAATATTTACCTGAAAGCCAAATAATTCTATATAAAAAGAAACATAATTAACTTGCATTGAGGGGAAATATTATTTCACTGGAGAAAGGGAATTTTTTTCTAGAACCGGGGCCCTATTATGAAATTTTCGATAGCGTTTTTTTTTCGATACTATCGAAAATGAGCGATCACGAAAAATTTTCGACTGCTCTTGAAGTGACGACCATTTTATTCCACAACGTAATTTAAAAGAATTAAACTGCAATATTTAATAAATACAAATATTTTTTTTCAAAAATGTGAGTTGTAAATAAACCTTTATTTTATATTTATATTAAATTTGTGTTATATTAATATTTTAATATTAATATTATTATTATAATTATTATTAAAAATGAACAATTTGAAATCTTAATGAATTTTATGGAGAAAAACGGAGGCATTGCCAAAAATTATTTAAATTCCTTACAATTCAAGGAAGCCACAAATTTTGTGAACTTATGCTAGAGATAAGCTCGACGCGAACGACGTGACTAACTAAAAAAAATTGTTAAACTTTGCAATTTTGTAACTAAACAACAACCAAAAGTTAAAATTCAATCATCTTTTTGATAATCGCGCCTGAGTCGCGGTAAGAATGTTTGCTTTAGTATACATTTTCATGGTTTAACATTTTTTTTTACTTAGTCACGTCGAGTTTATCTCTAGCATGAAGTGGTGGAACGCTTAACCCTTAACGATTGAGAGCTTTTTGATGTGAAAACATCTTTAGCGGCAGGAGTAAATAAAAAATTGTATAGAGCTCGGGTTACGGAAATAAAAGTGCCGAACAAAAATTATTGCGGGTATGTGTGAATATGGACAAGGACAAAAAATAAATAAAACCTACAATCAATGCAAAATCTACGCATACACATGCAATATACAACATCATCCGGATTCCAGGACATTTCCTCGCGCACATTTACTCGCGCACATTTCCTCGCGCACATTTCCTCGCGCACATTTCCTCGCACACATTTCCTCGCGGGGAACATTTCCTCGCGGGAACATTTCCTCGCTTGGACATTTCCTCGCACATATATTTTATCACCGTTGCTGTGTGGTGCTTGGGTGTATATCTCGGCCGGCCGAGATATACACCCAAGCACCACACAGCAACTGCGATAAAATATATGTGCGAGGAAATAAATTATGATTAAATGTTAAGTAAATATAAATATAAAATATATTAGAAATATATAAATATTAAACTAAATATTTATTTTGAAAAGTAATGGATATAATGTAAAAATGTTAAGTTGGGTATTGGATATATAATGGATTACCTACTTTTGAGTTATTAAATTAACGAATTTTTTGTGCTCATTTAGAAACAAACTTAATACTAATGTTTTGAGCTATTGCTTTGAGGTAATCCATTATGTCATAATTGCTTATATTCGTTGCAATTCTGAATAAATTTTCAGATATGTCCCGGTACTTCTTTCGTTGTGGGACTCCAGTATCAATTTCAGCCAAAACTTGTTCTTTCACCATCTCAATTTCAGCTTGTTTTCTGTGAAAACAATCGAGTAAGAACCAAATATTTGGATTGTCGTGGCCAATCAAATTATGCATTGTATTATTAAAACCTTCAGCAATATTATTGGTTTTTTGTTGTTTATTAATTGTAATTGAATACACATTCCATAAATTTCGAGGAAAACGAGTTGTCCTACGCGTCCCACTTGGACTTAATGTTCCAAAATAATTCATTTCAAAGTAATTTATAAAGTCCTCATTTTCGTTTACCCATTCCAATTTTGAACATAATTCTGTGTAATATTCATCCATTTTTTCTAATGGAACGAATGCAATTGCAATTACATTTCTTAAGTTTAGAACATACGAAGCGCTACCATTGTACAAGATTACCTACCATTACCACGACAATCCAAATATTTTTTTTTTACTTGATTGTTTTCACAGAAAACAAGCTGAAATTGAGATGGTTAAAGGACAAGTTTTGGCTGAAATTGATACTGGAGTTCCACAACGAAAGAAGTACCGAGACATTTCTGAAAATTTATTCAGAATTGCAACGAATATAAGCAATTATGACATAATGGATTACCTTAAAAATTATAAATTCTGGAAACGCTCCCTTATATCAGGCGAGGAAATATTCCCGCGAGGAAATGTTCCCGCGAGGAAATGTTCCCCGCGAGGAAATGTGTGCGAGGAAATGTGCGCGAGAAAATGTGCGCGAGGAAATGTGCACGAGGAACTGTCCTGTTACCCATCATCCGGCATTTCAAAAACATCGTGAGCCGAATACAAAAAAAAATCGCCTACTTTAATTAATTTTGTTGTGAAAATATCTGCTATATACATATGCCCGCAGCAACAAGTGTTTTTGAAAATGGAAATTACATACGGAGTGTTTTCTTTTATTCATTCTGGATATTCCGGACATTCCGAAAATGACGTAAATCGTTCTTTTATTCATTCCATTCCTTCTATTCCTTTTTTAGTCCATTCTTTTATTTATTCGGAATATTCAGAATGCATTCTTTCTGTACTACATCGAAAGGTGGAATAAAAAGAATATTCCGTTTGACGTTTTGTAATTATGTGCGATGCTTACAATTTAAATGATTAAATTGAATTAAATCGAAGATATTATGGAAAATGAAATTATTAATTATGATAAAATTAATTATTTAAAGTGTTAAATATTAAAATTTTTGAAAATATTTTTAGTTTTACTACATGATAATAGTTTTAAATAGAGCTTGGCGGATACAAAAAATCCCAGTTTTTTTTAAGATATATCAATTAAAATTAATATTGCATTGTGTGTTTTCACGTACAAATAATTTGCAACTTCAATTAATTATAATAAAATTATTTATTTAATAAATTTAACTTGTTTCCTAATTTTCAAAATCAAAAAAATTCGTGCTATGGAAAATGTATTCCATTTATTCCAATCCATTCTTTTATTACATTACGTACGGAATATTCCGAGGTCACGTGATCAATATTCTATTCCTTCTGTTCTTTCTATGGAATGAATAAAAGAAAACACTCACGAGCACAAGGGCCACAAATTATGCTTAAAAAAATTAAATGAAAATAGCTAGCTGTGAAAATTGTACATACATATACATAGATACATAATAAAATAATAATTTTAAAATTGTTTAATCGGTTCGGTATGCTTATTACTATGTATTGCTCGCTCATGCTGTTCGTGAGTTTGGTTATGGGGGTTTCGCGCTACTGTCTTTCAAATTGCAATGATTTTACGATCAACAGTAGTTTGTCGTGACCATTTATTACTGTGGAATCATGAACAAGATTGCTGTGTATGAGTAATGGTATATTTTAAAGCGTACATGGCAGGTTTAGGTGATTAACTTAACAGAACTGTACTTTGCTCAAGCTCAATCAATGTTAGTAAGGTTCGTCCTCCAAATTCAAAATAGTAGAGTAACTTGACTTTTTCAACCAAAAAATGTAACTTACTTAGTTTAAATACAGAACGAACGCATTCGTCTTTATGGAGGGGTTTCTGAGCCTTATCGCAATGGTTATAAATGATTTACATTTAATAGATATTTATACAAAACAGTTTTCACATAAATATTTTGCGAGTTGAGGGTGAACTCGCTCGTTGTTTTTTTTGTAATACTCTTAAGTTTTGAAATATGGCCAACTACAATGGAACTTGGATATTCCTTAACCGATTTTAGTGCAATTTGGCATGCGAGATCGAAATGGGATTATAAAATGATTTTTAGATGAAGTTCTGAAATATGGCCAACTAGGGTGAAACTTGGCTATTCCTTGACCGATTTTAGTGAAAATTTACATGCGATGGAAATGTGATTCTAAAATGATTTTTGGATAAAGTTCTGAAATATGGAATGCATGTCTAATTTCATCATAATCAGATAACGAGTAGGTTAGTTCTATCCTAGTTGGCCTAATTCCAGAATTTCTCCAAAAATCATTTTATAATTCCATTTCCATCGCGTCACTAAAATCGGTTAAGGAATAGTTAAGTTCCATCCTAGTTGGCCATATTCCAGAACTTAATCTAAAAATCATTTTATAATCTCATTTCCATCGTACATGTCTTATTGCATCACAATCGTTTAAGAAATAGCCAAGTTCCATCCTAATTTTCCAAATTCCAGAATTTCATCCAAAAATCATTCTAGAATCCCATTGCCATCGCGAATAAAAAATTTCATTAATATCGGTTAAGAAAAAGCCAACTTCCATCTTACTCCGCAATATTCCAGAACTCTCAGCCAAGTTCCATCCTACTTCGCCATATTCTAGAACTTTATACAAAAATCATGTTAGAACGAATCATTTCCAACGCACATACATATTAAATGTCTTCGTAACTGGTTAATGAATAGCCAAGTTTCATCCTAATTGGCATTATTCCAAAAATTCATTTAAAAATCATTTCAGAATCCCTTTTCCAAAACGCATGTCAAATTGCATGTCCGGTTTGTTCGGAAATCTCCATGGTTATCTCTATACCCTACTCCACATCTCCTCTTATTGAGGCCTTTCGTTTTCTATGGAATAATTATTTTGTCCTCTTAGCGAGGCCTTTCGTTCTTTAAGGATTGAACTATGCAGCTCCTCCAGAAAAACCCGTCGATGAGAGAAAAAGAGTGAGGTTATTTAGAACGCAAATAAAATCGCGATGTTAATATAGTAATTTGTGGTAATAAAAGTGCTCTTTTAATTTAAAATTATTACCTATTTACCACAAAATAAATTTTGTTTATTGTAGTTCTTACGATTTGTTTACAATTATTTTTGAACAGGCTTGCACTAAAAGTTTAAAATAATGATGCAGTTTGCTTAGATATAATAATAAGTAAACGAGTTTTTAGAAAATTTATTTATAACAAAACTAATTTTGTTAAAAAATTTTAATTTTAAAATAATTATGTGATTTGAAACTAAACTAAAAATGATTTTCGATATCGATTATTTCATAATAGCTATTTTCGATGTCATCGAAATACTCGATATTATCGAAAATAAACGTTATCGAAAATTTCATAATAGGGCCCCGGGTGTAAGTAGAGTAGTAATACCTAATTCGTTGTCTTCAACAAATAAAAATTTGATAAAGAAATCTTTTCCTGCTAGGTAAGCACACATCCATGTGCGGCTGTGAACTTATTACATTCACTTTGAAAGAGTGATAAAGCATTCAATTTCAAGGAAAAAATATTACTATACGGCTAACACTAAATTCGTCAAAATGGTAAAATATCATTCATAGACCAATTTAAATTTTGTTTTACTAAACCTGTATATTTATAGCTTGAAATATCGATTTTACAATAAAAAAAGTTTTAATTATTTTAAACAAAAACAACGTTCTAATTGTATGGCGGCAAGCTCACATGTTAGAAAATATTATAAATTAAAACTGAGTAGAAATTGAGTACTCTCAAGTTTCTTTGACATCGTCATTCGTTAGGTTACATTATCTGAATTTTATAGTTAAGTGTTCTACCCACTGGAAAACGAAAAGAAAATCGGATTTAGTTTTTTCGATATATGTATGTAATTCTAAAATTATTGCTTTGTTTTCGTTAAAATTTTCATGTTCTTGACCAAATATACCAGATAGTACTATTTTTAATTTAAAAAACTCCAAAAAATGTTTAATTGGCTGAGAAAATGAAAATTAAATTTTTTCGGTTCTAAATAATTTTGTCGAACGAAAAAAATTAAATTCTCATTTTCTCAGCCAATTAAAAATTTTTTTGAATTTTTTTAATTGAAAATAGTATTATATGGTATATTCGGTCAAGAACCAGAAGATTTTAACGAAAACAAAGCAATAATTTTAGAATTATATCGAAAAAACTAACTACGATTTTTCTTTTCATTTTTCAGTGAGTAAAGCGCTTTAGGTGATAGCTAGACTTGCTCTATCAAATTTAAATCAATTTAAACATTTCGAATTATCTCTGAATTTTTTTTTAAATTTGACAAGTTTAAGAATATCGAAAAAAGAGTATCAATTTTCAAATGTCAAAATTTAAAGAAGTTTAGAACTGCTATTCTAAATTGTAAGAGGTAAATTTTAACAAAAAATCTGTTTCCAGGCTTGTTTATTTTTTTGTTTGATTTAACCGTACTGCCTTACGCAGCATTAAATTCAGGACGTACGGTTCTAGCTTCGGTTTGGCGTAGACAAACTGCACAAACACCGATCGTAATCAGATGATGAAAAACGCACTCCTCATCTATTATCTACCGGGATTACGATCCCGGTATGTTTTCAGGCTTCTTTAACCACTAGATTCTAAAAAAATTCAACTTCAAGTTGTCATATTTTAAGGCAAATAAAAAATTTAAACAATTCTTTCACTATTTAATAAAAAATTAGAAATAACATAAAGGAAAAATTATTTAAATTGTAGAAATCTAATTTCACAACTTGCTTTAATTTAACGAAAGAAACTTAACTTTAAACTTAAAACGTTTCATATTTTAAGTTGATTTGTTTCAAATAAATGAATTGAAACGAACTTTCCTATTTGATACAAATATAAAAGCTTTTCGATATAAACGATATTATATTTATTACACTTTATTAAATTTTCTTTTTTTTTGTTTTAGAAAACCATGGAATACCAATTCTGTTGAGCTGTTAAAAATTTTAATTATAAATTTGGGCCCGATTCTGGAATGATAAAATTCATGTTATGTTATTTTATTTACCCGCTCCCTACATATATGAATTTGTATTGAAAAAATAAAAGTAACATAACATAACATAAAATTTTTGAAGGCAGAATCGGGCCTAATATTATAATAAGAAACAACAAAAGCTATAAACTATGTGGATCTTATTCCAACGATTTATGATAAAAATCTATTCAAGTCGAAATCTGTAATTATAATAAAGGTTTATAGTTTATAGTATATTTAAGCTTAAGAGTATAGTCGCTTTCAGAATCATTTCGAATAAGCTTTTAATACATTTCGAGAATAAATTTGTAAAAAAAGTATGAATGACGCTTACTTATTTTACTAATCTAAATTTATAAAAATATTAGAATTATAAATTCGGTTGCCATTAGTAAATCAAGGAGATGCAAATTGTTGCACATTGATGAAAAGTTTTTTACACAATAAAATAAATGTAGAACAATACAAGCAAAAAATATACAAGCAAGTAATAGTACAACAGACTTGGAGATTATTACATTCCTTTATCGAAGCAGCCGCCAGCTAATAATGTTCGAAAATGTCAACTAATCCGATCACCAATTTAAACATATCGTCGTTTGCTTAGATTATAATACACTACTCCAAAAAATTAAAGGAACACTAATTTTTTTCAATTTTTTTAGTGTTTTTTGCAGAGCTGTATCTTTGTAAAATACTTTCGTTCAGAGATGAAAAGAAAAGCATTTTAAAGCTTCAAATCTCTAGTTTTGAGATTTTTGAGCGGACAATTTTTGTGAGATACCGTTATCACGCAATCATAAGAAAGAGCGCGAGAAAAAAAAATTCGAAATTTTTTTTTTTTTTGTAACGCTCCATGGGCTCGGGAAATTTTTTTTAAGTTAAACCAATGCATAGGTCGGTTAGCCTGTTAATTAGGCCTAAATTTAATTTCATTCTGGTCTCTCTATGTCAACTTTATGCTAAGATATCTGATTTGAATCAAAAAAGATCCTTTTGCCTTTGATCATCGATATCTCAGCAACCAATGATTGCACAATAAACTTTAGGGCAGCCTTAAAAACTTCAGTAAATTTCCTACAAGACCCTTTAATGATTAGTTGAGAACAAATTTTTTTTCACCCTCAATACTGATTAGCAAAAAGTACAAAAAAACGCCTTTTTAGGTTGTCTTAGTAAATCTACCGTTACTTTACAAATATTGATGAAAAGACTAATGTTGCCAGGTCATTTTACAGTTTAATGTACTCCTAATAGCCCTGTATTATTTTCAAATTGATCCATCTAACCGTTTTTCCGGACAAATTGATCAAAGTTTTACAAAACAATTAAAGGAACAAGTGATCATCAAAATAAAAAAATGACTTTTTTCACATTTTGCGTTAGTTATTTGTTAACCCTTAACGATCGTAGGATTTTTTTGCAATACTCGCCCATAAGAGACGACAGAAAATTAAATAAAGTTCTGCAATATGAATAATTATTATGAAACTTGGCCATTTCTCATCCGATTTTAGTCAAATTTGGTATGCGGTATTGAAATGTAATTCTAAAACGATTCGTGGATGAAGTTCTGGAAAATGGCCTACTAGGAAGGAACTAAGCCATTTCTTATCCGATTTTGATGAAATTCAGTATGTACGATGGAAATGGGATTCTAAAATGATTTTTTGATAAAGTTCAGGAATATGGCCAACTAGGAAGGAACTTGGCCATTTCTTATCCGATTTTAGTGAAATTTGGTATGCGCAATGGAAAGGGGATTCTTAAATGATTTTTGGATAAAGTTCTGGAATATGGCCAACCAAGATGGAACTTGGAAATTTCTTATCCGATTTCAGTGAAATTTGGTGTTCGCGATGAAAATGGGATTATAAAGTGATTTGTGGATAAAGTTCTGGAATATGGCTAACTAGGATGGATCGTGGCTATTACTGAACCGATTTTAGTGAAATTTGGTATGCGCGATGGAAATGGGATTCTAAAATGAATTTTAGCTAAAGTTCTGGAATATGGCCAATTAGGTAGTGACTTGGCCATTTCTTATAAGATTTTGATGAAATTCAGCATGTGCAATGAAAATTGGGTTTTAAAATTATGTTTAGATGAAATTCTGGAATAAGCCGTATTAGGTTGGAACTTGGCCATTTTTTATTAGATTTTAAACAAATTCAGCATGTACTATAGAAATAAAACTCTAAAATTATTTTTGGTTAAATTTATATGGTTAAGTTGAAAGGCGCTTACCTATTCCTTAAACACATAAAAGAAATTCGACATGTGCTTTAAAAGTGAAAAACTAAAATGGTTATTCCATGTAATAAATGATTTATTTTAGCAATAATTTAAGAAATCTCATTTTCATCGTGAATGCTGAAATTCATAAAAATAGGATACAAAATTTCCAAGTCCCATAACAATTGGCCAAATTCTGGAATTTTATCCGAAAATCAGTTAAGAATCCCATTTCTAAGGCACGTGCTGAATTTCATCAATATCGGATAAGAAATGGCCAAGTTCCATCCTAGTTGGCCATTTTCCAGAACTTCAACCACGAATTATTTTAGAATCCAATTTTCATCGTACATGCCGAATTTCATACAAATCGGAAAAGAAATGGCCAAGTTCCTTCCTAGTTGGCCATATTCCAGAACTTTATCCAAAAATCAATTTAGAATCCCATTTCCATCATACATGCCGAATTTCATCAAAATCGGATAAGAAATGGCCAAGTTCCATCCTAGTTGGCCATATTCCAGAACTTTATCCAAAAATCATTTTAGAATCCCATTTCCATCGTACATGCCGAATTTCATCAAAATTAGATAAAAAATGGCCAAATTACTTCCTAGTTGGTCATATTCCAGAACTTTATCCAAAAATCATTTAAGAATCCCATTTCCATCGTACATGCTGAATTTCATCAAAATCGAAGAACAAATGGCCAAGTTCCTTCCTAGTAGGCCATTTTCCAGAACTTCAACCACGAATCATTTTAGAATTTCATTTCAATAACGCATACCAAATTTCACTGAAAATGGGCGATAAACGTTCAAAGGAGACAGTCGTGTTTTTTGTCTGCTCCATAAAGTAAAAGTTTTTAGTGTAATTTATTGTTTTGATTATTTTAAATTATGTAATCAAATTTTTAGTGAAGTGTAAAATCAATTAATTTTAATTTAATTTAATTTTTCAATTTTTGAGTGAAGAAATAAGTGGTATAGTGAAATAATTAAATGTGAATTTGGAAAATGTAATCCATCGGGATGCATTTATCAGGCAATGTTTTTTGTACTTATAAATGAAGGAAATCAAATTTCATGATTTCTAAATTAATTGCATGATTTAGGCTTTAATGTCTGTTTAATTGTATATAAAATTCTAGTGCATAAAGCTTCTTTTGATTGATTTTATATCAAAAGTTAATTTGTTCCAATTTAATAAACGCGGTTAAATTTAATACGCATGTCTGTTCTTGTTTCATCTAGTTCAAATACGTATACGTATTTAATTTTTATTTTTATTTTAAATACAATTGAACAAACATATCGAAGATTAATACGTAGAATGGGCTTATTGGTAAAAGTTTTATATTTTGGTACATCGTACATGTAGTTTTAATGGCAGATTAAATAAATCAGTGATCCACGGCTTGTTTGATCCATTTCTCTATTTCTCTCAAACAAAATAAGACATCGCGAGATATTTACAATTTATTAATGAAATGCAACTGGATCAAATAGGTTGTGAGTCACTGTAGAATGGGTTTGTAGTGGAATTTTTATAATTTTTGGTGTAATTTTAATATTTTAATATTTTGCATGGCATATAATGAAAACATGAAGAAGTATGCGTAATTGCGTACTAAGGATTATATGAAAAGATTTATTGCGCATGTGCATATGCATAAATATTGAATGCGCAGAGGAAGAGTGTATGGAAATATTTATTTATTTTGTTTATGTGGATTTTAGTGTATGTTTCTATTATCTTTTTCTGGTTTTTTGATGTGTTCAATTTTCATTACCAATTTATATTTATAGTGTCGTTATTAACATGAGCCACATAAATTCAATACACATTTGTAAGGTTTTGCATTTGAAATTGAAATGTGCATTTAGCGAAGACACATTATAAAATAAAAAAATAAAAACTACATGCAATGTAGTTTTATGTGCATTTTTAATACATCTGTTTGATGTCAATTTATGAGTTCATCTTTTTCAGGGTTTTCCGTTCTTTTTCGCCAAAAGGGGTTGTTTGTTGCGGTAAATATTGTTGAATAATCCTTCTTGAGTACTCAAGTTTCAAGTTCTCAAAGTTTCCTTCGTATAAGGTAGATAGTTTTGTTCTACTTATATTGGTTATACACTAGTTTGTAATATAAGAGATGTTTATATCCTTATACATATTTAGAATTTATGTTAATTAAATAAATAACTCTGCTATGTATTGTATAACAACATATTGTATTTAACAATTTTAATGAAAAATAATTTGTTTGTAATTAATTAATTCTTTTAATTACGTTTGGCTAATTTTATATTTTAAACAAGTTAATTTTATATTGTACTACTAATTGGTTTTTGATTTAAAGTTTCTGAGGGATTAATGAGCGTGATGAGAAATTTAATTAATTAATTACATTTAATATAGCCATTTTAACAACTAAACCATGAGGATTTCAGAGTTTAATAACTTTTAGTTTATTTTAGAAGTAGAAGTTGGGGACAATTAACAAATTTACATAGATCTAGATTTTCAGAAATATTCGGAGTAACCCAATGCAAATTTCGAGAAACTTTGTATCGAATTAATTTGGAATTTTATCATTAATTGAATCTGGGTAAAATGTATTACCTATGTTCTAAAACTATGATATAGAGGGACTTTCTGAGTGGTGTATAAGTGGGTGTTTACGTTTTTGGTGACGATTGGAGGAGTTCCAGAAGGAAGCTAAGTTATCAATAATTTTGCAAGCTTTTTGATAAAATAATAAAATAGTTAATAAATAGTTAATATTGAAGGGGTGTCACCAAGAGGACTTTTTTAAATTATTTATTTATAGGATTGCTGCAGATATAACTTTAAGTAGACTTAGATTAATAAGATCATAGGTGGTTAGAGGGCTTTATTTTAAGGATACTGATAAATAATTTAACTTGTTTCAGAATCTAAGATTGTTCCAGAATTAACCATTTTAATCCTAATTTTCAGGAATAAAGTTAAGGCCCAACTCAAAGCTCCAGGAATCAAGCAGTTAATATTCATGTAGTTTAGAAATGTTGTTGTTTTATTTACTAACTATCAACTTCTTGGGTGTCTGGTGCCGAGTTGATGCTTTATTACTAACATACTTTTCTTGTCCCTCGTTTTGTTATCCGTAAAAGGGTGTACGGTGGACCAGGCGTATTCCGGGAAACTTGTTGGGGGCTTGGTCGTACACATTAAAGCATCAGGGTTTATTAGCGCCTTAAAATTAATTTTGGTTACTGGTAACATTAATTATAATTCATTACAGGATAGCGCCCATTTCAGATCAAACGCCTAGAATCTGATTGGCAGATTTTGCTGAAACTATTATATACATGTATTATAGTTTGAACTAAATAGTAGTTATATGTAGCGACAGGGACCGGTATTGAGGGAATCATGTAAATAAACAGCTGATTTCGATTGTATTTATTAGCTTTAAGTCAATTCTAAATTAATTATGATTATGATTTGCAGAAGGGCCCAGGAACCTGATCCAGCAAACTAATAAAGGTCATTTTAGAGTGCAGTTTTAATTGTAATTTTAATAAAACATAAAAGTAGATTAGAATTATATTAATTTTCTTTCTAAGATAGGTGGGCTATTGTTGATTAGGTTAATTGTATGGTTAATTAATTTTTCAGATTATAATATAGTTACAGTATTAATCATTATTATAGAGATTAAAATTAATCCTGATTTTCAGAATTTAATTTTAAATTGGATCAACCCTACTGGATCAAAAAGTAGTGAATAAGTTGTAGTTTAGAAAGTGTGTTGTTCTGTACTAACTATGCGATTATAATTTCGATTATATAATTACTAACAATTTTTACTAAATACCGTTCGCTGAGTGGCTGTATCCGGGTCGAGTCTCTCCCAACTAAGAATCCTATCTTAGCCTTAGGTTTTGTTACATGTATACGGGTGTACGGAATGGGACCCTGGAGTTTGGGAATCCTGCTATAATGATGGGCCGTACAACCTAATCCATCAATCATATCTAGTAACAGCGCCTTATAATTTTCAAACTCATAGAATTTAGTGGATAATCTTGCTGAAACTCCTTATGTATTATAGCGTGAACTTAAGTATATTCATAAGGAGCGACAGGGACCAGTATGGAGGAAATCATGTGAATGATCAGTCGATTTCGATTATATTTATTAGTTTTAAGTCAATTTCAAATTAATTTATGAGTATTATATATTTATTAAGTATATATTTTTAATTACGATTAGGATTTCAGAAGGGCGCAGGAATCTGATTCAGTATACTAATAAATTTTATTTCAGAGTGCAGTTTTAAGTAGATTCGAAATGTGCTGTCATTGTGTTACTAACTATTGGCTATACTTAGGTGTCTGTAACCGGGTCAATTTCTATCTAACTAACTAAACCTATCCAAATCCTCTTTATGTTTTATGTAACAAGGTGTTCGGTGAGGCCCGGCCATTAATAACTCCGGGAGATCTTGCTTAAAGCTTGGTCGAACACTTCAATCAAATAACGCATACCAAATTTCACTAAAATCGGATAAGAAATGGCCAAGTTCCTTCCTAGTTGGCCATTTTCCAGAACTTCAACCACGAATCATTTTAGAAACCAATTTCCATCGTACATGCCGAATTTCATACAAATGGGATAAGAAATGGCCAAGTTCCATCCTAGTTGGCCATATTCCAGAACTTTATCCAAAAATCATTTTAGAATCCCATTTCCATCGTACATACTGAATTTCGTCAAAATCGGATAAGAAATGGCTAAGTTCCTTCCTAGTAGGCCATTTTCCAGAACTTCATCCACGAATCGTTTTAGAATCCCATTTCAATAACGCATACCAAATTTGACTAAAATCGGATGAGAAATTGCCAAGTTCCATAATAATTGGTCATATTGCAGAACTTTATTTAATTTTCTGTCGTCTCTTATGGGCGATTATTGCAAAAAAAATCTTACGGCCGTTAAGGGTTAACAAATAACTAACGCAAAATGTGAAAAAGTCGTTTTTTTATTTTGATGATCACTTGTTCCTTTAATTGTTTTGTAAAACTTTGATCAATCTGTCCGGAAAAACGGTTAGATGGATCAATTTGAAAATAATACAGGGCTATTAGGAGTACATTAAACTGTAAAATGACCTGGCAACATTAGTCTTTTCATCAATATTTGTAAAGTAACGGTAGATTTACTAAGCCAACCTAAAAAGTCGTTTTTTGTATTTTTTTCAAATCAGTATTGAGGGTGAAAAAAAAATTTGTTCTCAACTAATCATTAAAGGGTCTTGTAGGAAATTTACTGAAGTTTTTAAGGCTGCCCTAAAGTTTACTGTGCAATCATTGGTTGCTGAGATATCGATGATCAAAGGCAAAAGGATCTTTTTTGATTCAAAGTCAGATGTCTTAGCATAAAGTTGACATAGAGAGACCAGAATGAAATTAAATTTACGCCTAATTAACAGGCTAACCGACCTATGCATTGGTTTAACTTAAAAAAAATTTCCCGAGCCCATGGAGCGTTACAAAAAAAAAAAAAATTCGAATTTTTTTTTCTCGCGCTCTTTCTTATGATTGCGTGATAACGGTATCTCACAAAAATTTTCCGCTCAAAAATCTCAAAACTAGAGATTTGAAGCTTTAAAATGCTTTTCTTTTCATCTCTGAACGACCGTATTTTACAAAGATACAGCTCTTCAAAAAACACTAAAAAAATTGAAAAAAATTAGTGTTCCTTTAATTTTTTGGAGTAGTGTATATTAAATAAAATTACATTTTAACGGTAAGCAGCATGTTTGGTTAGTACTGCTAAAAAATTTAAAATTAAACAACAGCTATGAATTGGTAATTTATTTTTAATTTGCTTCTTTGATATTTTATTTTAAAAAAGTCCGTCGTTTTATTTTACGTCCGAGTCTACCTTCTTAGGTAGAACTTGAACCAAGGAGAATAAAATGGAGTTTTTAAAAGGTTAATTTATTGTCGAATTTGGAATTTAAGAAAAAAGAGAACATCTACGAAATTTCAAAAAGGGAAAGGTATACTAAAACATAACGCATGCAGATATAAATTGAAGATTTCCGATTAAAAATTGAATTTTAGAAAAAATTAAATTTCAGAACAGTTGAAATCAGACTTAAAATTTTTGAATTCAAAGAAAAGAATAAGTAGTCTAAAGAATTGAAAATTTTGAAAGAGAAGTTAAAGACTATTTGGATGTTTCTTAATCAAATTTCAGTTCTAAAACAATTTGTTAGAGGGAAATTCTCGTTAGGTAAAATTGAAAATACATTTTTCTTAAAAATTGTGAATTTGATTTGGAAAAAGTTTAATTAATCCCAAAATTAAACTCAATATTTTATCTAATGCCTAAATTTAATTTGACCAAAACACCAGAAAAATTTTGAATTGCAGTCAAATCCAGTCTACTTATGTGTTGCTTCTTATGTATACCGAGGGCCAGAGAGTTGCTTTGGCTTAAACCTATGAGTTCAAAGCACCCTGAATAAATACTGGAGATCTAATAAATTATACCTACAAGTTTAATACAATACTACAAAATTGTATCTAAACCTGTTCACTTAAACGTATACTAAATATAATTTTCCACCTCTAACTGTAATGAGTATGTCCGTTTGGAAAGTAGCAATAACACAAAATAAATAATCAAATGAAAAATCCCAATGAACCAAACGAATAAAAATAAAAAACATAACAGAAATACACAATTTATTATTGTACCAGAAGACGCGCGATGGTAAGAAGAATAATACATCTTTTCTTTTTTTTTATATATATTTTATCACAACAGAGTGGATATGGAAGCGTGGAAAAGTGGAGTTTGATGTTATTGTACCGAGCAAAAAAAAATGTATTTAGTTCTTTGTTTTGTTTTTAGATTGGATTTAATTGAAGGGAAAATAACTCTGCAAAAAAAAGGAATTTTCAGATTTTTTTATTTTTGTGTGTGTGTGTAATGTTTCATGCTTGCTGTCTCTTAATAAATTTATAGGGTGATTATTTATCTTATATATCTCGTTCCTACATACAATATCTTAGATTTTATTTAATAGATTTTTTTTTTCGTTTTATTTAATTTTGATTTGTTTCCTGAAATATCAAAAAACAATAGGAATCGGTGGATTATATACTCGTATATATAGAGGAAGGAGATATGAGTTATTGGATTAATTTAAAAATGAAAACGAAAAAAAAACAGAAAAATTTAGCGCCTCTTTTTATGGATTATCAGTTTTGTGTTTACGTGCTCAATGAAATGCGTTCTGCAAAATTAGGAGTGAGCAGTATATTAAATAATGTGGAAAATGTAACCGCACATCATACTCGAAACGAACATCCCTACATTTTCCCTTATATAATTATAATCAGGTGACAAATTTGACGAAAATTAAAATTCATAAACTGTACAAACGTTTATCAAAAACAAATAACCTTTTCAACGCACAACTTTTTTTTTTTGTGTTGCTGGATGAAAAAATAAATTAAACCGAACAAAAAAAAAAAAAAGTAAACGCATAACCGGAAACACAAAAAAAAATCACCAAATAAATAAAATTTTTATTATACCATCCTTTTACTTTTTTGTTGTTGTGTTGTGTGTCCTTTTTCCTATCTATAATAGTAAACCATTTTTCTATTTGTACCGACAAGTACGAGAATTTTTTTTTTATGAAATGGAAAGTTCCCTAATAAAAAAATATTATTAAATAAATAACAATAAATACCAGTCAAAATTGGAAAAATGGAAAATTCCTTTTATTATTATTATTCGTATTTTTTCCATCATCCATATAATCATGCCTTCATTTTTCCACCACTGCCACCGATTTGGAAAAAAATTGGATATGGATGAGATATGCGGGAAAAGGGAAAATATGAATATTGTAAATACAAAAAAAAAAAAAAAATGCAACAAGCATTGTAAAAAATAACAATAGAATCAAACAAATAATTTTATCGATAAGTTTATTCCTTTTAACAAAAAAAAAAATGTATATTGAGGAAAACCTCAAAAAGGAAAAATTTATGTATTATGATTTGTTTTCTCTATATATGTTTGTACGAGATGTGATATCCGTTTTTACTTGAGTGTTTGCTCCTTTTTCCTTTACATTTATTATTACCGTACATTACTGCGGGATGTTAAATGGAGGATAGATAACACAAAAAAGCAATTGAAATAAGACAATAAAAAGGATTATTTATAGAAGCTTTTTTCAATTTAATGATTTTTGATTGTTTTTTGTTGTGTTTACGTGTGTGTGTGTGTATATGCGTGCGGTAATGTTGATTGATGATAAGACACAAGAGTGGATTGTACTTGAACAGCTTTATATAATTTATGGACTTAAGATAAAATTTATGGATTTTTAGCCGGTGTTTTGGTAAAATTACAATTAATTGCGTATAGGGATATAGTAGATATCCAATAGCTTCAAAAAATAAATTTTAAATATAAAAGCACCTCCTCATCATTCGACTTAGAATTTTTCTCTTAATTTTGATGTCAAGAAAAGCCAGCGATTTAACTTTATAAGAGTTTTATATTTTTACATAACGAACAGTTCGACAAATTATTAACAAACTTTATTAATTTATTACACTCAATAAGTTAAAAAAAGGCAAGCAGTGAGTTCAATATTCTAGATGTTAATGAATGTATTTGTGAACATCGAAATTTATCGAATTCTCGACTTTGCTTTTTATAGAAATGTTCACCCTTTAAAAAATCATCTTATATAATTATCTACTACTAATATATATTGAGTCGCAGTTTTGCTTAATTGGGCTTATAGTTGGAGAATGCAATGCATGCATTATACGCTTAAAAAGAAATTAAAATGTTTTCAATACTGTTGGTTTATTTTTAATTTTTTTATTTTTGAAGCCTAGACTAGAAGGACATTTTTTTAAAATACATATGTCACATTATTTAAAGGAAGTCACAAGTTCTAAATAAGCTAAATATACTGAAGGTTCATCATCAATTGATCAAAACCACATTCCTTATGATCTTGGAAAGAGGAAGATCAGCACAGGAAAATATGCATCGATTACCAATCTAAAAAAAACCTAGTACTACTTGGAGAGTCATGCCAAACTGACGCTACAACAGCTTAAAAATCTCCAAAATCACATAAAATCTTAAAAATCCAGATTTACTTGTAACTGGAGTAATATAACGCAGCATAACGTCAAAATTCGAGAAACTCGAATAATCACACTGTTGCTTAATGTGTACATGTTTGGAGAATTTTTTGATCTTTAAGGCACAGCAGCAAACCTATTCCCAATAGGTAATTCTGTCGCAAGAATTACATTTGGTAATTAAGAAACGCTACGTGTTTTTGGATGTTTGAGTTCCAGTATCGACTACTTCAAGAATAATTTTCGACGACTATTAATTTTTAGTTGGTCAACTGATCAACTGTGTAATCAACTGATTATAACCAAATTAGACAGGGGAATAATGCGGGACTATTAGCATCTGTAATTGTATATAGTGTACATTACACCAAAAAACATGAATACTGTGAAATGATTTTGTTATAGAACATGATTCAACTTAACTTAAAGCAGTAACACAACAAGTCAACAGTAATAATCTATATTTTCAATATTATAAATCTTGTAAATTTGAAATAATCTCGATGATGGATCCTTCAAAATTATTTAAAATTCATTAATTTTGAATAATTTGTGACATCACGCGATTGATCAACGAATAATATTCAACAATAATCTCGAAAGTATCGAAAAATCTCGAAACCAAGCAACCAAATGTCGCACAAATTCGCAATAAGGATTAATTCAAAATTATTTCGATAATCTTGGAAAATTTAAAATATATTAGAAAAATGACGTCTATGTAACTCAAACAAACTTCGTTTAACTGTAACTTAACGACATGCAAATCTTGAAAGTTTATAAACACAATAATTCCCATGAATCACTAATTTTATAATAGCATACAACAAAACCCCTTGAGAATTTCAAGAAATATCGAATAACACGAGTAATCTCGAAAAATTTGTGTAATCTTAGAATTCTAGAATAATCTCGATATTTACATAAAATTCCGAATATTCCAAAAACTCGAGTAAACTTAAAATCCTAGAATAATCTTCAAAAATTAAGAAATCAATAATCTGAAAAATACCATGCAGTAAATGTTAAATCGTTTGAATAACTTCGATGTTAAGTTAAGCTAGTAGACCCAACGCTGTTTAAATCTGGAAATTTCAACAAACTCAAAAGTTTTATATTTCAGAAATCTCTTTTCTGTAAGATAATTAAATTAAGTGCGCTTATTCGTAATTCAAATCCAAGTTAAAATCGAATAATATCGAAGTATAATAATTTCGAAGATTTCTAGAATAATACAAAAATGGAATATTCTCGACAATCTCGAATAATCTAAGTAATTCAAAAGCAAAAAAAATCTCTTTCTCGAAAAAACAACTTGAAAACCTCGAATAACCCTGAAATTGTTGAGTAATATTGATAATTTCGAATAAGTTAGATAACAAGCAATGGTATACAAACCCCGATATCTAGATTATCCCAAAAATGTCAAAACCTCGAATTTCGAAAACGTTACCTAACCCAATGTTAATTAATGTCACGCTCAATCCAAACTAACCCGGACAATATCGAAAATCTTGAAGAATCTATAAATAAAGAAGAATCTTTAAAATTTCAATTGTCTAAAGACCAAACAAACTTCGAGTAAGCTTAAAGCCTGGAAAAATCACATAAAATTTAAAAGTAAGTCGCTAATATGACGCAACAAAATGTAAAAATTCGAATCGAATAATATCTATTAAGATTAAGACAATTATAAAATTTAACTAAATACTAAAAGAAAAAAAACTGTAAACCGCCAAAATCCGGTAACCGAGGCGCCAATCTGCGATTGATTGCATTTGTGATAATTTAAGCCAGAAGCCACCACTGTCTTCATTCTGGGATCAAAAGGCTTATAAAGAATTAAGGTGCTAAGCAGAGCAACAAACATCAGAGAAACCAGAAGGCCAAAACACCTTTTCAGAAGATCCCTTCATTTATCTATGTTTCGCCTACTTATTAAACCGGCCAAAATATTAGTCCCGCAAAACTTACAAATCGGCCGAAGAGCAACGCCCAAGCAATCTCTCATAAGCATCTTCGGTATGACCCTACAAATCACAATAGATTACTGAACCATACCACATCCCAACAACAACAATGATATTTCTTGGGAAGCTCTAAAAATGAAATACTGTGTGACCTCACTTTAACGGACACCTCGCTTAAGCGGCATAACATTTTCAAGTCAAATTCAACTATTTTTACACCAAATTCAATAAATTTCAAACCAAATTAAATATTTTCCAAATCAAATGAACGAATAATAATTCGGCAATTGCGATCGAGAAAGAAAAAGATCTAGAATACGGCCAATTAGGAAGGAACTCCATTATTTCTCAACAGATTACGATGAAATTTGTCATGCACGGTGGAAATGGGATTAAAAAATGATATTTAGATGAAGTTCTGGAATAAAATCATTTAGGAAGGAACTCGGTTAACTTTAAACTGATTTTGAAGAAATTCGGCATTCACAATGGGTAAATGATTTTTAAAATAAGTTCTGGAATATGGCCAATCAAGAAGGAACTTTGCTATTTATTAACCGATGTTGATAAAATTTGGCTTACACGATGAAAATAGGATTCTAAACGGATTTCTAGAAAAAGTTCTCGGATAAGGCCAATTAGGAACAACCATGGCCAATTTGTAAAGTGACATTTGTCAATTCAGTCGAAAGTAATTGCGTTTTGAAAATGAGCCAAAATTCCAAAAAAAAATCACTACAATTTTTAATATCACTTCGACCAAGGCGAAAACGCCTCGCAGGATTATGAAAAATTCGTGGTATTTATGGTGAAGAAGCTTAATCACAATCAGCAACACGCATTTCCAATCTGGAAATTTTGATGTTAAAAACGCGTCGCGCTCGGGTCGACCAATCGTTGAAAAAGTCGATAAAATTGTCTAAAAAAATTGGAAAAACCAAACAAACATAGACCGAAAAACAGTTTGGGATGGATACAAAAAGAAGCTTGATATTAATGTAAGTACCACGTGAATTATAATGGACCGAAAATGTAATTAGTGTAAATGTGAAATTAGTGAAAATGTAATGGACCGTGTTTCCTGCGAATCGCTGCTGAAATTAAATAAAATCGAGCTATTTTTGAAGAGATTGATAACAGGCGATGAAAAGTGGGTCACATACGATAATAATTTGCGGAAAAGATCGAACAAATGGTGGCAAAGCCTGGATTGACGCCACGTAAGGTAATGCTTTGTAGTTGGATTGGAAGGGAATCGGGTATCACGAGGTGGTCCAACCTGGCCAGACGATTGATTCCACTCTCTACTATTAACAACTAATACGATAAAATCGGGAATTGAGGTAAAGCGACCAGAAATTATTAATAGGAAATGCGTCCATCACGAAAATGAGTCCCGAATACCATTTGTTTTGCTCTTTGCAAAACTCTCCTAATGGTGTTAAGCTAACTTCAAAAGCGGCCTGTTGAAAATCACTTACTTCAGAAGTTCTACAGTGATGGCATAATGGTTTTACAAGAAAAATGGCAAAAGGCAATCAATCAAAACGCCACAAATTTTTCCTTGACTCAATAATTTCATTTATTTGGTACATGTCGAATTTCATCAAATTCGGTTTAGAAATGGCTAAGTTCCTACTTTATTGACCAAATTCAAGAATTATTTCTACCGAATTTCATCAAAAATGGCCATGAAATAACTGAATTTCTTCCTAATTGGGCATATCAAAGAACTTCCTTTAAAAATCATTTTAGAATCTTATATACATCGCGAAAGCCGAATTTCATCAAAATCGGTCCGAGCTTCTTCCTAAATGGTCATATTCCAGAATTTTTCTGAATATCATTTTAGAATCCCATATACATCGTTAATACCGAATTTCATCAAATTCGGTTAAGAAATTGCCAAGTTCCTTCCTGATTGGCCATATTCCAGAACTTCTGGAAAATGGTAAAGAAATAACGAGTTTCTTCCAATTAGCCATATTCCAGAACTTCTTCTAAAAATCATTTTACAATTCCATAGCCATCGTGAATTCCTTGAATTTCATCAAATTCGCTAATATTCAAGTTCTATCCTAAATTGTCATTTGCAAGAACTTGTTCTAAATATGATTTTAGAATCCCATTTCGATCGTGCATGCCGAATTTCATGAAAACCGGTTAAGAAATAATGGAGTTCCATTCTACTTGGAATTATTCCAGAACTTTCAAAATAGGTTAAGAAATAATAGAATTCCTTCTTAATTGGCTATATTTCAGAACGGCTGGCAATAAACCGGCACACAAAAAATTAATATTTGAGATACAAAAAAATAATAAAACGGCACAAATTAATGAGCAACAAACAAAAATTTCTTGGCATCACAATAATAATTTGACAACATTTATAATTTTTTGGCACTATTGGAAGGGTACACAAAAATTATTTTTTGGCATCGAAATAAACATTTTGGGCGACAAAAATAATTAACTGGCAACAAATTTATAAATAAAAAAATTAAATTAGTTTTAAAATATTCTGGAAAATGGAGATCCCTAATTTAACTTAGGAGCCAGGATAAGCAAACATGTCGCACTGCGTGCCGCACGTAGGAGCGGATTATATAGAATCTATTAATGACACTGCAATATTTTATATCGATCCCCCATCAAATATTAAATAATACAAAATCGATTAAATTTAATTTTTTGTCTCGATTTTTTTTTTTTTTTTTTACTACTAAAAATTATTTTTTTCTGTTCCAAAATATTATATTTGTTGCCAATTTATTAATTTTGATGTCAATGTTTGTCGCCACAGTATTTAATAATGTCCTTCAAAAATATTTATTTGTTTTTTCATATGTGGTGCCAAAATATTATTTGTGATGCCAATTTATTATTTTTGATGCTAATGTTTGTCGTCAAAAATTTTTTCTTGTATGCCCGTTTAAATTGTCCCTTTCAGAACTTCTTCTAAATATGTATGTACTAGAACAATAACCTCTCTTCAGCGGACACCTCATTTGGGCGGAAAATATGTATACGTTACGTATATAATATGGGACAATTTAAACGGGCATACAAGAAAAATTTTTTGGCGACAAACATTAGCATCAAAAATAATAAATTGGCATCACAAATAATATTTTGGCACCACATATGAAAAAACAAACAAATATTTTTGAAGGACATTATTAAATACTGTGGCGACAAAATTGACAACAAAATTAATAAATTGGCAACAAATATAATATTTTGGAACAGAAAAAAATAATTTTTAGTAGTAAAAAAAAAAAAAAAAAAATCGAGACAAAAAATTAAATTTAATCGATTTTGTATTATTTAATATTTGATGGGGGATCAATATAAAATATTGCAGTGTCATTAATAGATTCTATATAATCCGCTCCTACGTGCGGTACGCAGTGCGACATGTTTGCTTATCCTGGCTCCTAAGTTAAATTAGGGATCTCCATTTTCCAGAATATTTTAAAACTAATTTAATTTTTTTATTTATAAATTTGTTGTTAGTTAATTATTTTTGTCGCCCAAAATGTTTATTTCGATGCCAAAAAATAATTTTTGTGTACCCTTCCAATAGTGCCAAAAAATTATAAATGTTGTCAAATTATTATTGTGATGCCAAGAAATTTTTGTTTGTTGCTCATTAATTTGTGCCGTTTTATTATTTTTTTGTATCTCAAATATTAATTTTTTGTGTGCCAGTTTATTGCCAGCCATATAATATTTAGTCAAGTCAGTGTCCATTAAAACGGGGTTTCACTGTACACACACACACTTATTGAAGGAAACAAACCCGAAAACAATTAAATTCGGAATCGAAAAAAACACAAAACATGGGTTTGACAAAAAACAGCTGTTTTCGGTTTTAGAATTAAAAAAAACATCGATTAACTCTGTTTTTCAATTTTTTGTATATTAGTACACGAAACTTTACACAAAATTAGCAGATGCTAAGACTTGACAATCTAAGGAGAGAAAAACGTCAAGCCTATAAGATACATAACCTGCTTTGAATTGCTGTCCACATCTTCAATAAAACAATGAAGTGATCATAAATATTGTACCGCAATGAATCGCTTTGGGTTTTACTGTAAAATGTAAATACAATACAATACAACAACAAACGAATAAAATTCTATGTTAAATATCATATTACCATGAGAGAGGAAAATACCAACCAAAACAATAATCCTGACCTGCTCTAACCATCATATATTTATCATCTCGATACATTTGATGGAATAACGGTATTTTAGAACTAAATTGTTTTAAAATTTCATATTTTCACTTCGTTGGGTATCCTATTGGGTTATTCTATTGAAAATGTATCGCAGCGAACGAGTGAAGGTTAGAGTGAAAGTAGCAATCAAATACAGTGGACTCCCGTATAACGCGAATAATATGTTACGCGTTGTATGAAATCGCGTTATAGGAAATCGCATTGAACGAAATGAATTAACAAAAAGGAATGGATAAAAATGAAATGAATGGAATATTCCGGATTTTTATTCTATAGCGCGTTATACGGGAATCGTGTTGTACGAATAAAGTGGTCGCACATTTTTAACGCGTTGTATGAAATCGCGTTATATGAACTCGTGTTATACGGGAGTCTACTGTATTTCGTTTCTTTTAACAATAAGCAAAATAAACTAAAAATTAATCAAAAAATCTCACGTTAATCGTTTTAGGCAGCAATTCATTATTACCGCTTTTGTCATCCCTAACCTCGACCCTTAAAGTGTCCTGCATAAAAAATCGATGACATATGACACGATAATATGAAAGTATAGTTCGTTTAGTTTCTCCTGTAATGCAACTAACATGCACACGAAATAATATAAAAAAACAGATACGTCCCAAATTTAGAAAGGTGTACAAAATATATTCAAAGCATGTACTCACCTTGTAAGTATAAAGTATAAACCTTAGAACTACAAATTTAATTATTTTTTAGCACCGCACAATAATTTTACGTGTTATTCACTTGCGGCCATCTTTTATCAATTTGATTTTTGAGTTTTTTCAAAGATTTTAATTTTAATTTTTGCAACAAACCAGACCACTAATAAACAACACCCTCAAAACCTTTTGGAACACATAATGGCAAAATTAAAACAGGTTATGATCCCAAATATACAATTTTAATCGTTTTAATACAATAAAACTAAATTAAACACAAAAATACACGTTAATACACGTTCGTGTCTCGCTCGCAACTATAGATACAGCATACAGTACATAACGATCAAGGTTGCTTTTATAATTTAAAATTGTATTGCTCTTATTCGTTAACCCTTTATATGAGTGTGTGTGAGAGCATCAACATCTTTTAGGCGCACATGGATAAACATTATAGGCAAATTATAAGAATGGAGAACTTGGTACACAATGGATTAAAATCTGCCTGCACGGTTTCTAACAGGCTTTAAACTAACGAATGCAAACCAGTTAAGCAAAATAATTTGTAAAATTTGGGATAGTGTTGGATTGGGTTAATATGAAATAAACGTATTCAAACGTTTGGTCATCTTTGGAAGTGTAGACTAGCCAATGATCCCATTAGTCAGATCAGAACACAACAAAATTATGAACCGTTTTTACCACTGTTATAAAAATTCACCATAATAAGATGAAAATCAGATTTGGTAGTCGAATAAAATCGCATAGCTTGTTGTTGTAAAAGTCTTGAGGAATAGAATAATTTTAGTTCTAGCAGATACATAGGTTTCGTCTTTGCGGATACCACAGAAACTTGAAGGAAGTGTCATTGACAAGGTCTTGATATACAAATGCAAGAACATTTTTCATCACCCCTCACGGTTAGGTGAAAAACAATTATTCCAATCGAATATTATCTTTCTGGATTTCGTTGTAAAGGTCTTAAAGAATGGCAAGAATTTTAATTGTTTCACTTTTGTTATCAAATTAAACATTATAGATAGCGTGCCAGATACATTGGTTTGGTCACTTTTCGAAATTGTATAGACTTTGGAAAGATACTGTTGGTGGATTTAGCGACGCAAGAATGTACTAAACTAACTTGGCCACCCCTAAATCACCATGACGAGTTAATTTGTAGTCTGAAAGATTGAAGAAAATCGTGAGAATTTGACGGAGGTATTATTGTAAAGGCCTTTATATTTGGACATAAAAACTTGTTCAGTATTCTGTTTCAAGATACACTCGTTTGGTCACTTTTGGAACTCGTTAGAAAATCCCAAAATTTTGTTTACCACTACTATAAAAATTCACCTGTTGAGGGGAAAATTTAACTTTTCAAACAAATATACAAATATAGCGTAGCATTTCGCAATAAATATTTTGAAAAAAAACATTGTGTTTGGATGTTAATATTTGGACACTCTTTCCGGTACTATCCAATGACCTAGCATCCAGGAGAGAACTATAGACGTAAGAAATTCTAAGCTTTTTCCACCATTCGAATAAAAGTTGATCACGGCGAATTGAAAAAATTTTTTTTTTCAGTCGTGAGCATATAATATCGGCAGATTTATTGTTTGGTCACTTTGGAAGTCGTACAGCTCAAATCACGCGACCCAGTTTAACTGAATTTCGAATCACCCTATAAACAGAGTGACTCAAAAATAAAGTAATTAGTTCTGTAGCCGAATCCTGACCCAAAAATAAATGGAAAATGTTTGTGTCTATGTTTTCTACGGTTGGACGAGTAAATTGCACTATGTATATTATACAGTTTTTTACCCGTAAAGAACGTGTAGTTTATTACATTTACATTTTAAACTTTGAAGCAATCCAAGGGAAAGAACCCTATTGATTTGGATGTTACTCCGTTGAGAGTATTCGGATATAAAAAATATTTTGTTTACCAACCTCTCTAAAATTGATGGAAAATAAAAGATGTATTGAAGTAAAGCTGTGTTTTAAGCGGTACTTATGTTCGAAAAAAATTTAGAAAAAGGAATAAAACACCTTAAAAGCCACAAAATACCTTAACGAATAAAACTGATTATTTCGATGGAAATGGGATTCTAAAATGAATTAAAATGAAGTTATGGAATATGGCCAATTAAGATATATCTCGGTTAATTCTTAACCGATTTAAATGAAACTCGACGTGTGCGATTGAAATGTGATTTTCATATGAATTTAATTGAAGTTCTGATGGCCAAAATGGTATTGTAAAACTAATTTAAATGAAGTTTTGGAATGTGGCCAATTAGGATGAAACTTTGATAATTTTGATGAAATTCAATAATGAAAGGTGAAAATCGATTCTAAAAAAAATGTAGATGAAGTTTTTCCGATTAAGATGAAACTTGGATAATTCGATTCGATGAAAATGCGATTCTTTTATGAATTTAGATAAAATTCTAAAGGCCAATTAGGATGAACTTGAATAATTCTTAATCGATTTTGACCACATCCGATATGGAACATAGTGTATGGAAATACAATTCTAAATAAATTTAACTGTAGTTTTGGAAGGTGGCTAATTAGGTTGGAACTTGAATAATTTTTAACCGAATTTGATTAATTTCAAGTGCGATGAAATGCGATTCTCATATGAATTTAGATGAAATTCTGGAATATGACCAAATAGGATGAAACTTCGATATTTCTTATCTGATTGTAATTTAAATGATGAAGTTCTGGATTATGGACGTTCTGATCATTTAGGATGAAATTTTACAATTTCTTTACCGGTTTTCATGAAAAAACAAGGCATTTACGATGGAAATGGGTTTAACTAATAAATATACAAACAAATTAAAATCGTTTAATTGGTATCAAAATTATTTTATTTCTCTTATTAGCATACCCACGTAGTTCTAGAGAACAAAAGTGTTTATAGAGTTCAGATATGAGCCTTTTATATCATTTATAAACGCTTTTACGGTCCAAAATAATGCCTACGTATTTAAAAATGGAAATTGTTTCTATTTGAAAACAGTTAGCACTGCTGTGCAAAAACATCCCATTTCTCTTGTGAAATAACATGAATCGCGTTTTAGGTGAAAGTAATTCAATGCAAAATAAACCATCTCCTGAGCTTGGGGTGATCACTTTAGATGTCATCTATAATATACTCGGGCAGTAAACACTACTGGAAGCATTTGAAGTTCAGTAGATTGAAAATATAATTTATGTATTTTAAAAATAAGCAGTCCCTTGTGGGGGGCGAGTAGGAGAGTCAGCAGAGTCACAACAACTTCACTTCAACTTCAACAACAACAACGTCAAAACGTCAAGCAACACGTGTTACAGTTAGTACAAATTTCGGTGACCGCATGGATGATGGAACGAAATATCGCCCCCCCCCCCTCCCCCGCCTCAAACAATAGTGGAGCCAAAAAATAAATAAATAAAAATAAAATTCCTTACAGCTATTCAGAAAAACCTGCGGAACTAATGGGGAACGCTGATTACGAGGAAATAGTATTGCTTTGTGGCTAACAACTTATCAAAAAAAAAAAAAATTACTAAATAAATTTACTAAACTATTGACTGCATATGTGGCTGATACCGGGTCGAGTTTATAATGGTTAACATTCCTTTCCTATCCTTCCTTCTTGTTGTATATAAAAGGGTATACGGTGGACCCAGCATCTCGCGGGAATCTTGCTTAGGCCTGATATCTCAATCAATCAATTAAAAATAAGCTGGTCACTTGTGGTCACTATATTATCAATTTTTATCAATTGTGATCTGCAAGATAAATATAATTTGAACCAATCGAAAGCTATTTCCCTACTAGTATCAAACGCTTTCGTAATACCTTTAGAGCCCTGCAACTTTTTTATTATTATTTAAACCATCGCATACTTTATCTAAAAAATGTTACAAAGCGTCTTCGGTATTTAACTTTTCTCTAACGCCATATTGAGCATTATTGAAAACTCCAATTTTGGAGAAAATTAGAAGAAGCAAACTACTAAAGAAAGTCGTTGACCCTTTTAATATTTTTTCATTTTCTTTTAAATTCTTTTTCATAAAATTGCGTACGAGTTTCTTTCACCAAATTATCATTATTTTTCTTTAGAATTATAAACTTTCTTAAACCTTTTGTTGTTGGAGCTTTTTGATTTTTAAACCAATTCGTTGTTTTCTTAATTTCACTGCTCAGTTTTTAGGACAACCAATTTAAATTCGCACTGCTGAATAAATAGTTCAATAGTTGGAATATAGTCGAAAGGCAGAATGTAGAAAGGCCGAACGCCGAAAGGCCAAATGTCAAAAGGGCGAACATCAAAAGGCCGAATGTCAAAAGGCCGAATAACAAGAAAGTGTCGAACGGCCGACTGTGTCGAAAGGCCGAATGTCGAAAGGCCCATAAAATTTTAATAAATGCTAAAATTGCCCATAAAATTGAATTTTTTTCAATTGTTTTAAACAAAATCCTTTTTTGTGGATTTCTTTTCCGGTAATTTCTCATTTTTACTTTTCATCTATTCTGGATTTTAAAATTTCTGGATTATTTTTTTAGGCAAATGTAGTGATCCCTTAAAAATTAATTATTTATCACTTCATTTGCCTGAAAAAAAAAATCCAGAAATGTGAAAATTCAGAATAGTTGAAAAGTAAAAATCCAGAAAAATAAAATCCCGAAAAAAATCAAGAAATTACCGGAAAAGCAATCAAGAATAAAATCCGGGAAAAATATTTTGTATGAAAAAAAATTCAATTTTATGGGCATTTTTGAACTTTTGACATCACTTGAAACATCTATCAGTAGAAGAAAATTCCTTTGTTCAATGTCTGAAAGGTTGACGAAGCAATTTCCATTATCGTAAATATTAAGAACTTTACGGAAAAAGTAAAATTCAATAGACAATTTATAAATTTTAATTTTAATTTGGTCCGCACTTAGATAATTGCGTTTCTGGATTTTAGTTTTCTGGATTTTTGTTTTTCTGAATTTTTTTGTTTCTGGATTTTGTTTTTTTGGATTTTTTTCGGGATTTTCAATTTCTGTATTATTTTTTCTAGATTAGGTAGCCAACCCTAATTATAATAAAATACAAAATAAATAAATTTTTTCCGACAAAATTTATTACATTAATATTCTTACATACACAGGATTCATTAGCACGGATTTTCAATTTATTTAAATCATTTTACATTAAGAAATAAATTCAACGGTTTTAAATATTAATTTCAATCAATTAAGTGAAGGGAAATTTCATGAAAATTCGGCATTCGGCCTTTGGACATTCGGCCTTTTGACTTATTCGGCCTTTATACATTCAGCCTTTCGATACATTTGGCCTTTCGACACATTCGTCTTTTTTACATATTCTGCCTTTCGACATTCGGCCTTTCGACATTTATCCTTCCGACATTCGGCCTTTAAACATCGTACGGAATAGTTTAGTGAATTTTTTAAATAGGGTTTTATTAATATACAAGTTTTATAGAAGGAGGATATACGCGTGTTCGGACAATGATAATTTTTGGCCAGAAAATTTGGTGGTTGTGAAAATGTTTTCTTTTAATATGTGAGCGATGTGAGGTATTCAGACTAGTAACTTAGTTTAAAAACAAAATTGATTCGAAAAAAATTAAGATTTCTAGTCAGGAATTTAGTTCCAAGTTGTTTTCGAAGTTGAACGAAATGATAAATGGAATTTTGAACATAAATCTAGTCTAAATTGGACAACTGCATTCGACAGAGAGAAAATAGATTAATAGAACGAAATTTTAAAGAGAAAATTATCTTGAATTATAAACTAGATATAATGAATTAGAGTGAAATTTTGAGTAGAAATTGCATTTGGAGCAAAATATTTAATGCACTTTATGTGACTGAGATTAAATTCCAAACACGATTTCAAAAAATTTTATGGTCAACTAGAAAATCAGGAATCGAGCAAAAAGCTTGAATGCTTTTTGTTTTATAATAGAACATTTGAATTTTAAACCGTAATTGAATAAAAGCTTAAGTATGAACATAATTAGAAATAGGGTTTAAATTACAATGGCAGACTGCCTTGAGTTTGGGTAACAGTTTGGATGAATTTTAAAAATTTATCATAGTTAAAATTATTCGAGCAAAATTTTTATTTTGAACGAAGTAAAATAAGATTTGAACATAGTTTGGACTAAAAATTCAATTTCAATCTAATCGAGGGTTTGAGTAAAAATTGGATTTAATTTAATTAAAAAATATTTAAAAATTGAGTTGAAATTAAGCTAGAAATTTTGTGATATTTAAATGTGTTTGATTAGAAATTTGGGGTACAACATTAGCTTTAGTTGCAAGTGCATTTAAGAAAAGTTTGAGTGTTATTAGAAATGCTGAGTTAGGGTAGAATTTAAAACTGTAGTATTGGTCAAAAGGTTTGTTAAATTTGTATCAGAATTTTGAACAGAAATCTGAGTAAGTATCGAAGTATTTCGAGGAGAGTCAGCAGAGACGCAACAACTTCAACAACAACGGCAAGCTACACGCAGACTACAGTTAGTACAAACATGGAACATGATGATGGATCGAAATCTCGCCCCCCTCACAACCGCCACTGGAAAAAATAGAGGAGTCAAAAAAAAAAAAAAATACTCTCTATCGCACTATCGACTGCTTAGGTGGCTGAAACCGGGTCGAGTCTATAATGCTAACATTCCTTTCCTATCCTTCGGTCATGTTATATGTAAAAGAGAATCTCCCAGGAATCTTGCTTAGGCTTGGTCGTACATCTCTTTTCATGTAATTTACGTAGTTTTTTACATTTTTTACTTGTAAAATTTAAAAAATGGTTTTTACACGAATACGCCAACTGTGATATTTTCCAATCTCTATCCGTTGTTGAAATAATCGAAATTTTAGTGTAAAGTTAGGTATTTTGATTTTAAATCGAAAAGATTTAATTTCAAAATTACTTAATTAAAGTTTACTAATAGTTTAACTTGGAAAAGCGTAGTAAGTAATCAATTTCAATGAAAAATATGATTCGAAATGTTTTTGTGTTAGAAGTCGCTGGTTGCAGTATTTAATGCACTGTGTTTCGGAACACACTGTATGTATGTTTGTATAGCCCACAGTTACGATTAGATAAACAAGAAAAAATAATTTCCCTACCAGCAAAACAACACACAGTAAGAAACGATACACCACCAGCATTAATACAACAGCACCAGAAGGAGCATCACAATAAAAGGTCGTCTAGTCTGTATATATGTAATATGTAACATCACATCGCAATCATATATTATTCACAGCACAACAAAACGAATGTGTTACACTTCTAAAGAAAATAAGAATTTCTTGTATTGAATTGGTTTGACGTAAAACAAAGCAACAAAAAACTTATGTGGTGAAATAACATTCAAAGTAAATATTAATATGTGTACATACATACATTTATATAAGTAGCTATGTACCAGATGAATAGAGGAAAGAAAAGTGTTTTTCTACGGTACTTCGTGTTAATAGGATATATTTATGATTATTTGTTCTTCTAAATATAAAAGGATTCGTGTTACACATTGTAGTTATTTAATTCAAGAGGCAAAATCAAAACAAAACAAAAATAATATCGAACTCCATTCATTGGAATAATAATCCTTAACTAAAACTTGAATCCCCCGAAAAAAAAACAATGTACAATAGAAATACCGTAGGAAAGGGTAATTAGCAGATAAAATCGTATATCCTTATTTTTCTTATTTTGTATTGTACTCGTAAATATCCTTTCTTTTTATTATACAATTATTGTTTTTTTTTTTGTAAATTGAATATCTACATATCCACACCTATTTGCTGTACACATAATATAAGGGCACACACATGTAATTGTAAATAAACTGAAAAGTAATTTTCTAGACAATCGCCTTATTTAAATAGACAAAAAAAAAGGATTTTAATCTATTCCAACCCATCTTGTTGTTACACTACATATACGGTGGTACTACTATGTATAACGATTCGTATATTAATATCTTATCTTACAACAATTTTTAAATAATAAAAGGATACACTTCGTTATGTTTACACAAATAATTAAAAACAAAAAAAATAATTTACCTTGCTATTGCCTCGACACTTGGTATACCGGTTTGTCCTGGTTTTACTACCCCCATTACGCCACCACTACCATCGGGTCGTCCTAAATTATGTGCACTTATACTGGAATTCATAAGATTAGCCGCATTTGGATGATGGCTCATTTGCATATATTGTAATGGGTTTAAATGGGTCGGTGGTGCATTATATCCATTCGCCAGTAATGGTGATTTATCTAAACGTGATATTTCTGTAAAATCAACAAATAAAAAAGAGAAAGAAAAAAAACAAATGTCAATAATAATAAAAAATGTTGTTTAGTGTCATAAAGTTAAAAAACTATAAAATATATCACAAGAAACAAAAGGGGTGAAAAACTTAAAACTAAAACAAAATAATAATAGTTTTTCTTTTTTTATTATATTTTATATCAATAATCCCTTTTTTGTGTAAAATAAAAATAGACGAATATATATAAAAAAAAGCTTTTAACTATAAGATTTTATTTTTAATCCAATAAAATATAGAAAAATAAACTTTTTAATGGAAAATTAAATGTTTTATTTTTTTTTTCAATTTTAATTTTCCGAAAGTAAAAAAAATATGTATTTATGTATAATTTTCTTTTAAACAAAGTTGAAAATTGAAAAAGAAAATTTAATGAATGCAAATGAGATTTTTTATAATATATTTAAAGGTGGTACGAAAGAGGTGGCACTCGAAATACTGTTGATGCTGATTTCAGTAAATTGTAGCTTTAAATTTGAATGCACTGTAGGACTTATTAAGTTCGACCTATTCGAATTCAATTACATTACAAAAAGATTAAAGAATTTGGGTTGAATAACTGGTTTTGAACAAAGAAGCCAATATTGTTTTCATACTTCAAATTCTAAAACGAAATTAATTTAAATTGACTGTTACTTCTAAATTATGACCAAATAATTTATTCTAAATATTTATTTACCTTAAGCTTGAGTGAAATTACTTTTGTCTAGCTTAAATAATTCCTAAATATATTTACATAGTATAAAAATCAAAATACTTCAACGTAAAAAAATCCAAAATTTTATTCGTGTTATGATTGGCTGATATAGAAATCACGTTTTACCTGATTTTTTTTTTTTACTTTTTGTATACATCCTTGTTATAACGAAACTCATGAAACACAAACAACGCTACAACACCAATGTTTTAATTTTTTGGTTCATGTCGTAGAGGATTATTGGGCATAGCGAACAGCGACCGAAGCCACCTAGTATTTACAAAATTAAGTTTGTATGTATAATCAATTGAAAAACCCCAAAATTTACAAATTGTAAACAAACTTCGTTCAGGCTTATTTTAGGCAGGCACAAAAGGTAAATATCCTGACCTTCGAAACTTACGACAAGTCCCAAGTTTTATTGTTTATAATACAGTTCAGATATTAGTTCATCGTAATTTATCCACCGACTTCATTAAAAAAATGAAAATTTGAGTTTTTCGATACATATTTGCATTTAGAATATTTCATGAATTTTCTAGTTCGTGATAAAATGAAAGAAAATTCAAATATTATCTAAGCGAACGTGCGTACCAAAAAAAGTTTTAATTAAAACCAAAAATAAAGTTTTGAGGCTGTACTTAAGACATGTATTAGTTTATTGAGCTTTAGACGAGTTGCAAGTTAATCCATTTGAAACTGGGAAGCTAGAAATTGTGATTCACTGAAAGCATAAATGCAACTTAGCAAACAATTTTTGCATCCTTTTCGACGAAACATTTTTTATGAATTTCCAATCATATTTGCATCAAAGCTTACCCAAGAGAATTTGGGCTGGCTAGAGCATCTAATAGCTGCACTAGCCGGACTCTTAGCTAGCTAGACTCAAACCTTAGCTTAAGAATTTGCTCTCCGAAGAAAACTGAAACAATTGTCGACCGTTCAAATAAACAATATTTTCTGGTGAGTCTAGGTTTACTGTATACCATTGATCGAAGAACAGATTATGGAAGCACTTAGTGGGAGTGGAATTTCAACTAGTGAAAGTGCGGGGTGACATCACAATTGGTGTTAGAACGAAACTATTTGCTCATCAGTAGGACGAACTCAACTTCAAAAGGGACCGGAATTTAAAATCACTGAATTAAGAAAGGGGTTTAAATATAAATTAAAAAATCATCATAATGTTACTTGATATCCTAGAGCTGGTATTTTCAAAGAGATTTTCTTAAATATAAGTTCCAAAAATAGAGGGGTGATAGGGAGTTTTAGGTCATCTTCAAATTTTAGTCATATTCGTAACATAAGAGCCTAGAAAGCCAGACGACAAACACTCTTGCTTTAACTATTTTTTTCTAATCCGACATTTCTACCAGATCCCAGAAAGAATATGCTGTACTGTCATCGCACTGATCAAGCGGTAGTTATTAATACAGTAAGTCCTCGGCTTACATGATTAATTCGTTGCGAAGGTTTTCGCGTAAGTCGAACAAACCTCAAAACTCATTTTTTTCTAAATCACGTAAGTACGAATTCACGTAAGTCGAATTTGCGTAAGTCGAGAATTTACTGAAATTTACAATGGAAATACGCAAAAATACGAAAAAGAAACAACAAATATATGAAAATTATTTGACCAATTGGGATGCTAAGCCCGGCTCTGAGAAGTTAGAAAATACAATTCATTTTTGATATTTTGTTGCCACAGAAAATCGATTGTAATATCTTCTTCTGACTGCAATCATTTTGCACTATCTTTGCAGTTACTAAATTTTTGAGTGATTGCAGTCCAAACTCAGCAGTGCAGCTTGAATTGCAGGGAGCAAGAAATGTGGTGTACAAATAAACTTATTCAGAAAATGTGGTGTAATGTGGAAAGAAATACCGCCACCAACTAATACATGTATCCATAGATACTATTAAAATTAGCCGAAAGATTTCAGCCGAAATTAAACATTTCCATAATGCAGATAGTATCTTGGCTATCTCAGCCGTAAGTTACCAGCCGACATATTTCAGCCGAAACATATTTTATATAAAATGAAAAATTAACAAAACAATCTATAGACTGGTATTCTCATGAAGTAAATTTACGCCTGGATACCATAGGAAATATACGTTAAGTCTCATGAGAAGACCTAAATCTAAAGTGTAAAAATTTGTATAAATTCAATCCTTAAAGTGTCATGTATGGAAAGTAGTTAAATAGGAGTGCCTAGCCAATAGTTATCCCTAGAAAAATTATCAGGTTAAGTTTCACGTGGGTAGCCTGGGAAAATTCATTTGAATGAAAGGCCTGAAAACTTACTAATTGAACCACTTTCCCGACATGCCACTTTAAAGGTTGAATTTATACAAATATTTAAATTTTATATGAGCGTTCCATTCAAACGAATTTTTCCGGGATCCCTCCATGAAACTTGAGTTGATAAATTTTCTAGGGACAACTGTTGGCTAGGCACACTAATTGACAACTTTCCAGACATTACTCTTTAAGGGTTGAATTTATACAAATTTTTAAATTGTTGTATACCAGCCTTTCATTCAAATAAGTTTTCCCGGGCTAACCACATGAAAATTGCCCTGATAATTTTTCTATGAATAATTACTTGCTAGACTAATTGCAACACTTTCCAGATATGACACTTTAAGGGTTGAATTTATAAAAATTTTTAAATTCTGTTTACTTAAGGTGTAATTACTATCATAAGCAGTGACAAACCAAAATAAGCCTGTATCCAGTTATAACAACATCTTTTATGGCCGCTTCATGATGAAATTTCGAAATCATTTGTTAACGGATAATGAGTGATTATTTCATTGATCATACATTAACCCAGCCGTGATTTTTTCATCACCCGCAGGGAATCGGACCCGGGGCCTCCAGAGCTTAAATACAGCAAACTACCGGGGCGGCAACATTACTGTATGGAAATATCTGTTTTTAACAATTTGTCATTTTATATGAAATATGTTTCGGCTGAAATAGCCAAGATGCTATACCTACATCGTGGACATTTTATTACTAAAAGATGAAAACTTTCGGATAACTTAGACATGGTTATCGATAGTGAGAACCGTCGAGGTAGAAAATTGTCCAAGTAGGGAGAGAATTTTGTAAAATTTATAGAATCGTTTACCAGAACGTAAACATGTTGTTTGAGATGGCACGTTAAACACAAGAAACCGGTGTATAAAGTATAAATGACGTTTTGTTTGTAGGAGGAAAAATTACAATGTTCGCATTATTATCATTCTTTTTTTATAAAATATTAAGTGAAGATCGTTCGTTGAATCGATGTTGAAAGGCCGAATGTCGGAAGGCCGAATGTCGAAAGGCCGAATGTCGAAAGGCCGAACGCCGAAAGGCCAAATGGGTTGGAAGGCGAATATCGAAACGCCGAATGTCGAATGGCTGAATATGTCGAAAAGCCGAATGTCGAAAAGCCGACTGTCGAAAAGCCGAATGTCGAAAATCCGAATGGGTCAAAAGGCCGAATGTATCGAAAGGCCGAATGTCGAAAAGCCGAATGGGTTAAAAGGCCGACACACATTTTCCGAGGACATCGAAACAAAATTATCGAATGATAAAATATCGAAAAAAATAACGAAAATAAAAATGCCGAAAATAAAAATGTCGAAAAAAATATAGTCGAAAGAAAAAACATCGACTTTTTTTTAATCGAATTTATGGTCGAATTTCGACTAAGATGTGATCTTTTCAAATCGGGCGCCCGATTTGAAATGATCACATCTTAGTCGAAATTCGACCATAAATTCAAAATCATCCATAATTCAAAATATAGATCTCGAAATATGTAATTATGAGTGAGTTCCTAACATAGTATATTTACATATAGTAAATAGAGTTGCATAACTTATTTAATTGTATGTATTTAAATACTGCTCTGTTCTGAATATTTAGCGGATAATAATAATAATATGCAATTTTGAAAAATGGATAGCGGTACATATCTTGTATAAGTCATTTCTAGAGAATGAAGTTCTATTGAATTCTCAATTAAATCATTATCAGTGTTGTTTGTGATATGAAAAAGAAATATTGATGATTTAAAATAAATTCCAGAATAAATAACAAAAAAATATATTTATTAAATATAAATACATGATGATGGAAATAGACACTCAAATCCGTGATACCATCTGTTTTGGTCACAAAAACTAATAAAGGAAGAATGGAAATTGTGAGTGATGGGTAATTATATAATCTGGAGAAAAAACAAAGGATGTATTTCGTTTGGCTTGCGAGTCTAAATTAAAACTCTCCTGTAGAGATCGTTTTGTGTACAATAATTAAATCTGTTGATAATCATTCGATTTTTAAATTGCCCAGCATCCACAACCCAACCATGAACCATCAGCTCACCGGATAAACGTTTTAAAGGCAAATCTGCAAGTAAAAGAGGCTGCAATTAGACAAAGCGTCGAAGAATGTTCGCCGAATTGTCGTGTTTATTTGCCAAACAAAATGCGCAAATAAAAAAAAATTAAATATGCCATTAAAACATGATAAAAGAAACAAAAAATTTAGAGGACAAATTCTTGAGCATCTGCGCTATATTGAAGGTAATAAATATATTTAATTTCCCTTATATAGGTATTTAAAATGAATCTGCTTCTATTTTACCATAGGCGAACCATTTATATTAGCAGAATCCAGTGTTGAGGAACATAAAATTAGTATATTGGGTACACTTCAAAGTCTTAAGTTGTTAGGAAATTCCCAACTTTGGCTAATGGACGATACATTTAATGTTGTTCCATCCATAATGACGCAACTGTTTACGATAACGCATTAATAAAAGGTCAAGTAATACCATTTATTTTTTGCATAATGACTGCAAAATCTAAGAAAATATATACTGAGATATTTCTTCAGTTATTAAATATTAGTTGTCGCCATGATATTCATTTAAACCCTACATACATCGGTTTTTAAATAGCAAGCATTAGTGCTGCCAAAAGCATATTTCCATCGTCTTTAAATAAGGGTTGTTTTTTTTCATTTTCCCCAAATAATTTGGCGAAGAATACAGTTGGAGAAAATGAAGAAGGACTATGGAATGGATGAACAATTCTCTCTGAATAAGAGAATTGGTTAAATTTCTTGCTTTTGTCCCAGAAAATGAAGTTGCAGAATATTATAAATCTTTAAAAAGACAATTATGTAGCAAGAGCAAGAAATTTGTCATCTGGTTTGGAAAAAATTATTTATATGGAAATAAAATTTAAAAAAATAATGGAAAGGACTCCAAACCTAAATTTCGAACGACAAATCATGTTGAAGCTTGGCATAGACGTTTACAAGTAATAATTGGAAAAGTCATATTGGTTTGTAGAGTTTGATAGGCGAAATAAAAAAAGAGTATATCATATGAGTATGACAACTGACAAGTGTCGAAAAGATTATGTCTGGACATGCTAGGAAAAGAAAAAGATGTCTTGTTAATAAGGAAGATAGATTAAGAGAAATAATGTCCTCAAGGGAGTTGCAGTCAATATGGATATTGTTTTAAAATTACACAATTCCCTAATGATTGAAAATTAAATAAATATAAAATTATATGCATAATGTATATCATTCGAGAAATCGATCAGTTAACGTGAAATGGTCTTATCGTTTCTTCTCATATGCATTTTACAATTGACAAGTTTTCATATTTTGATGTGGATTTTCAGTTAAAAAAATCGATGAAATATCTATTCGACATTTTTTTTTGTTGTAAATTCTTTCTCGCTGAAAAAATTTTCGATTATTTTATTTTCGATAATTTTAGTTTCGATGAAAAATAAAAGTTCGTCGATTTTATAAATCGATATTTTTTTTCGTCTAATTGGGCCAATCCCGATACGAGCGGTACAATTCCTTTTATCTGGGTCTGCAAGATTGCCGAAGCATTTACGAAGCATTAAATCCGCGCATTATATGAGCGATACGATTCCTTTGATCTGTGTCTGAAAGAACGAAGCAATTTCCATTATCGTAAATATTAAGAACTTTACGGAAAAAGTAAAATTCGATAAACATTTTGTAAATTTCAGTTTTAATTTGGTTCGAACTTTGATAATTGTGTTTCTGGATTTTTTTCGGGATTTTCTGTTTCTGTATTATTTTTTTCTAGATAAGGTAGTCAACATTTTTTCTTTTTTTATTATGATATAATTAATTAATTTTTAATTATATGACAAAAAAAACGTAAGAAGATTTTAATATTTAAGGCGATTTACTATTACACATTTTTAAACAAATGATAAAAATATAAATTTTGGTTTTCATAAAAATAACAATTTTGAAAATTTTCATTTATAAAAGGATGAAAAATTAAAATCAATTTCGGCACAAACGGAATTTCGACATTCGGCATTTCGACATAATCGGCTTTTCGATATTCGGCCTTTCGGCCCTCCGACATTCGGTCTTTCTGCGTTCGGCCTTTCGACATTCGGCCTTTCGACCCTATTCCGAATTAACCATATTGTGAAGAAAAGATTTGAAAAAATAACGATGTAGAGATTTCATGATAATAACTTGCTATAAACAAATTCTAAATAAAAATTTCTAAAAGTTTCCCACTTTTCAAAATTTTGCTTTGCTAAAAATTAAATAAATAGACCGTTCTTTTTTTATTTTGAATGTTGCATAAATAAATTCTTTAGTGTTTCAAAAATAAATGTTCGCAAGGAAAAAATTTGAGATTTGTTCCTGTGCCAAAATCTTACTGTTAAAGATTGTTCGGATATATCAATAAACATGTTTGAGACGGCCTTATTGGCAGAAATATTTGACAGCTCACGCACTCTTCAACCGGCTTTGAAGCAAATATTCGCCCTCCTCATTTTTAGACAGCCAAAACTATTTGAGCCCTATTAAAAAGTTTCTAAAGGAAACTCGGTTTTAAATTTCAACTTAATCAAAAATAATCGCAATGTAAATCCAAGCTAGAAAGAGATTTTTTTTTTAATTTGGTAAGGGCCTCGAATTTTTAAAATTCCCATCTTACTTCTAAAAGGACCTGCTTATAACAAAAAAAATTCTCTGGCCAAAGCATATGCTCGGATCCCGACATCGTAAAATTCATGTTATGTTATTTTTTTTCCAGCAACATAATATAATATACAATTTTAAATCCAAGAGTATGGCCTATGCCACTCAAATTCTCTTTTATCAAATAAGGCCAAATAAACCCTTTTCTATTTCTCTTACAGCTACGTTATTTTTCATTTGTTTCCTTAAAATTTTTGTTATTTATTCACAATTATCTCGCCAAAATTCTGACAGAAATTCTTTAATTTGAATAAAAAAATGTAGGCCAAAAATGTATTTAAAATGGAAGTGAATAAATTCAGTGTTGCTGTTCTGATTAGGAGATTGTGCCGGGGTAGTTGTGGAAAATATCACAAGGTCTTTGTCATAAGCCGATCTTGTGCCAAAAGAACGGTTAAAAAATGCAAGGAAGGGAACACCACCAAGCCATTGAAACTAATCTAAGCAGCATTATAAGTTAAGCTCAATAAAAAACCAAGTTAGACCGTTTCGCCAGTAGGTTCCTCAAAGCGAGAGCAGCGCATAGCGACATGATTTGGCATCATTTTACAGAAGAATATCGGAGCGGGAGCGAATCAAATAATACTTGGAGCTAGCGAAGTGGATCACATTGTTCACAATTTTTGTACTTCACACGCCACACTTTTGTGGCACTTTCCCAAGCAAATTGGTCAGGTTGAAATACCTTTCATAAAACATCCAATTAAAAAAGCTTATCCAAAAGTCTCCCCAAATAATTCGGATACTTTTATATCTAGTGGTGAAATGAGGGCTTTCGTTTGAATTGAAACGAAAACCGGGAAAAACGACATTTTTGAAGAACCGAAAACAGGAACCATATTTTCAATAGTTTTATAATGTTTTTTTCGTTTTGGACTCTGTTTTGTACATTAATATACCGAATTAATGGCCGATACGGAGAGGAAGATGAGTTTCGGATATTAATCAGTGTCAAATGTTAATAACATGTTGATGGGCAATGGAACTAATTTATTTGTTATACGAGTAATAAAACACAAACTATGAACTTTGTATAGAAAACTTAGTTTTGTTGAATAAAATAATTGGTCGAACCGGTTTCGAAACCGGATTGTGACTGGAGCATAAATCTCAATAAAAACCAAAACTGAACCGCAAGGAAAAATAATAGATAGAGCATTGCCAGGGTATTCCAAACAGTCAAATTATTTTATTTCATTTGCTCTTCAAAATTTATTTCAAAATTATTAAAAATCTTTCGAATCTTCAAAAACCAACATATTCTTAGAAAATTTGGTTAAAATTAATATAATTTTATATTTTGACTTCCGTCAAACTGAAATCCGTCCGCCAATTTAGAAACTAGGATTTTTTAAATGAGATTGCAGCATTTTATGAGATTGATTATGCAATTGAAACTGTTTTATCAAAAATTGGAACGAAACAAATTTCGATTTGGCTTTCTGAATTTTTAACGTAAGGTACTGAAATGTAAATTTTACGGTTATTTTCAACGATTTGGGTTGTATTTTCGATAGGCTTTCTAATAATTTTCGTAACAACACTTCTCCGATAATCATTTTGAATCAAAATTTAGGTTAAAATTTTGGGGTTTTCCAATTTCCTCTGCTAACACTAATTGGTATTTGTAAAAAGATGGAAGCGAAAAGTTATAATTTAGGTACCGAGTCGACATTGTTATGATAGAAAGGCTAGACTAAGTTCATTTTGGGTTCACAAATTATGAACTATTTCTGAATTTGGAATGACTGAAATTATATGGTTTTAACAAAGATGGTGTTAGATTTACAGTTAGAACCGTCACTGAAGGTTACAGTATAACAGCAGAGCTATGTTCAGAACAACTTAGTCTTGAGTTAATACTATGAGTACTACTATGCTACTACATATGAGTAATACTGAGTAACTACTATGCTCATAGTGCATATATCGCTATGCAATAGATTGTGGAATTGGGACGGAAAACCTTAATAATAGAGGGATTGAAAATTGTATATATGGCAATGAAGTGTAGATTGTAAAGGAAGTTACTTTAAATAAATAAAGTTATCCTATCGATTTATCAATAATGAACTTTCTTTTCCGTTTGTAGAATTTGATTGGCGACCAAAATTATTTAATTATTTAAATAATAACTTTGAAAAAATTCAGCGCGATTTCTCCTTTTTCAAGGCGAGCTTATTTGGGTTTATACAAATTTATGTGATGTTCTTTTCTAAAAAAAATAAAAATCATATGTTAAATAAGCTGATTTGGTATATAAATTGGAAAAGCTCATAAAAATTCTATTCAATTAAATTTGAAAACTCTAGAAGCTGTATTTGAATTATTAAAAAATCTTCGAAATTTCGAATGAAACGGTGATCTTCTCGAAATTTAGGATTAAAGCGGGATCTAATCTTCGATTTTACCAAAAATGGAATGGATAGCTAGACAATTTGTATGCAACGTTGCCTAATTTTTCCAGCAATTTTTTTTTAAAAAGTTAGATTATTTTAGTTAAGAAAGCTTACGAATTTGACTGAAATTAGAACGAAAGAATAAACAAAAAAAAATTAATTTTTAAGAAAATCCTGGCATTTAAATTTGGTACTTGTTCCACGAAATCAAATGTAAATTTATTTTAATGAATCTGAGTTGAATTAAAAAATTTAAGCAAATATTCTTATCAAACTAGACATTTTCAGAATTAAATCTAAAGTTGGTTTTATATGAATTTAATTTAAATTTGCAATTGCAGAAAATTTAAAACTTGTTTGATGGACTACAAACCCAATGCTATACGCCAATTTACTAATATAATTGTGGGATGCTAAATAAATGAAGTAGAACGAAAATTGATATTTTCACTAAGGAGCTTCGAACAATTTTGGGAAACTATAACCCAAAATTGATAAAATTTATTTTCCAATTTTGACAAAATTATTTTGTGCGAACTACAGAAAATTTTCTGCCAAATGTGAGTTCACGAAAATAAAGTACCGTAACCAAATTGATTAAGATTTTAACTTGTCTTTCTAAATTTTTAAAAATGCAATCTCAACCCACTAGATTCTTATACCACAATTGACAAACTTTTAAGTGGAATGTTTAAAACGTAAATGTAAATATTTGTTTACACCATTTCTTCTAAATAAGCTTTTTGATACATATTTCAGCCGCATAATTTACATTTAAAAAAAAACAAATTGTAAGTTAGCTATTTCAGAGTAAAAATCCATAACCGAAGATGGACAGATGAAATAACAATTGATAATGTTTTTAATTTAAGAAAAATATTTTTAATCTTATTATAAAAGAACCACAAGATAAACAAAACTGAAATTACTTGCTGATATTTTAATTTTCTACAGAAATTGAAAACCTTTTAAAGACTGAAATTTAGCAGTGAATTGTTCAAAAGATCAAAATAGAATGTTGAAAACATTTTGTGAGACAATAAATCCATTGACGGCCAATGACGGAATTAAAAGGTTCCATGATAAAATGGAACCACTTAAAAAATCAGCTCACCAAAAATATTTCGTTGTTTTTTTTTTTTTGAACAAATTCATTTCGAAATTCAGTTATGCACATCAAATGCAAAGTACAAGGAAGATGAGCACAGAAACAAATTTAACAACAACACACAATACTACAAAATAATTTCAGGCATTAGACATTAATTCTGTCATAATTTAACAAAATGTTATTTACTTGTGAATGTATTTTTCTAATGCCACCCACCATCATGATAAAATTTAATTTTATAAAATTCTAAATTTAAATTTTTTTAACTTTTATCAAATCTGAAAATGTTATTTCAAGCTTAATATTTTTTTTTTATAAATTGCGGCTGGTGTTTTTCTTACAAAAACTAACAAGGAATAAAAAGCACTATACGAGTGGTTCGGCCTGGCACACGAAAAAATATTGAAAATCGGGCAAAGAATAAAAGATAAATTCACTTGGCACATAATATCATAAACCAATAAACCATAAATAAGAAATATATCCACGTAACTGCTGAAATTTAAATTTGAGCACCTTCGAGATTTGTTTAAATTAAAACTATAAGTTTGGCTCTGATTAAATAAAATAGTAGATCAACTAAACGAAAACCTTATAAGAAAATGATTTTCAAAATATTATTTTATGAAGCTTATATTAATCACAAACGAACAAATTATTTTCGAACTTTCACCCCCTTACAGAATTCAAGAAGACACATCATAATAATTTATTATAAGAAAATATATTTAAAACAAAAAAAATCATTTAAAGAAAACTAAAAATCATCAACAAACTGAAAAATAAGAAAACATAACTAAGGCCTCAATGTTTTTATTTTTTGTTTTGTTTTTGTTTTAAAGAATAAGATTGAATTTAAAAAAAAAAAAATGTTACCTATTTGTTCCATTTCAGCATCAACAGTTCTTCGCCATGAGTTGCACGGACGACCTCTTTTCCTTACAATCAAATCGTCATCTATATATACACACATTATTGGAATTTTGTTCATTTTCAAATTTGTATTTTTATATTTTTTTTTTTTTTTTTGTATTATAAGAAAATTATATTTTGCAGACTTTTTATTTTATTCTATTATTAAATATTTTAAATTATAATAATCATAATAATATAATAACACTACATATAGTATGTAGTAAATAAATAATTTGCCGTTTTATATCAATAATAATATATTGTATATAGTAGATAGAGAGAAATTTTTCATGAAGATTAAATTAAGAAATAATCAAATAATATATAAGAAATAAATAATAATATAGCTTATTGACGCCATTTTGTTCAGTTATAAATCGCGCAAAAGCTTTAAATTACTCTCTTGCTGTATTACCGACAATTCCGCCTACTTTATGTAAACATAAATTAAATATTTTTTTACTCCACCAAAATACACACAGACGATTTTATTTTATTTAAATTAAAAAGAAATGTCTGGTTGAGACAGCAATTTACAATTTAAATTTATTCATAATTCACCACGCAAAATATTTAATATACACAACAAAAAGGTAAAATAAAATTCCATTTTTTTTTTTTTTTTTCGTTATGAATAATATAACACGCCCATGTTGATTGTTGTTTAAATAATGACTTCAAAAAATCATATATGTATAAATTTATGTATGTACATATAAATATGGTGTGTGTCTGTACTCATAAGAAATTAAAGATAAGTTATTATTTCATATTAATAATAATAATAATATTGTTCCCCCCTCGTGCGCGCGGCAGCCCCCTATAATTGTGACACGAAATCCAGCCAAAACAAGAACAGCAGAAATTATTTTTTATTTTTAAATCACTTCCTTTTTTTATGATCCGCACATAAAACACTATATCGCCTTAAGTTCTTTACTATTTTTATACCATTTATGTAACCCTTCTCTATAAACTCATTCCATTATTTTACAAACAAAAAGGGACATTTTTTTGTTATTATCATTCTGATAAGATATTTTTCCTTCCAAACTTAAAGATCAAAAAACAATAGATTCTATTTTCACATGTAACACTCTCTTAAAATACGTTTCGGGCTATTTTTCTAGTTTAATTGTTTTGAAATAATATTTAACATTTGACACATTTTAAATGGAAAATATATTTAATTTTATTGTTTGCTTTCTAGATGTTTCGGAAAACCAAATTAAATATGAAAATAACACAAACAAAAAAAATGAAATTTAATTTTGAAAAACTCTTTGTCAAATTGGATTACATATTTATGTAAATTAAAGAGAAAATAGTTTGGGGTTTGTGTATATAATAATGAGAAATTAATAAGAAACCCGCCGGGCACAATAAGAGTGGTAATTTGATTTTTTTCCACTATACTGACTGTTTAAAGTCTACGAAAGAATTTAATTTAAGGATAATAATAGAAATGCATCAAACAAATTAAATCTGAACCGTTGGGCCCGTTCGAATTGTTTCTAAATCGACTAAACGAAAAGATTTTGTTAAGTTCTATAAAAATGATCATAGATGGCAGTCAATTTAGATAGTTAAGCGTCCAAATTCATTACTCTGTTCGATGTCATTTTAGTTGGTAACTTATATATAAAAAAATGTATTAATTAATGATTTCAGAAAATATTTAAATATAACTTTTAAGATAAAATGAATTTAAAACCTTTTATTTTATCACGTGTGACTCAAGCTATTACATTTAGAAAGTTTTGTCTAGTTGAATAGTAAATTTTTGCACGATACTACCGCCTCCGATAGAAAAAAGGTGGCACTACTTTAGATTAGTCGATTTAGAATGAATTCCGACGGGTCACACGCAAATCAATTTAACTTTTATGTTGGCTAAACTCAGTTAACTAATATGCTACTAAACTGTCTTCATATTCAGTTGAACGTAATACCATAGACAATCATAATAGATCTCTCATTTGACTAAAAACAGAAAATAAAAACAAAAATTTTCCATTCAAATATTATCGGTGTATTGCATATACGTATTATATTTGCAACGCATTCTAAAATTATTGGCTTATAAAATACACAACACAACGATACATTGGAATTATCAGAAGTTTTTGTTTTTTTCCTTTAGTTACTATGAAATGAGAAATCTAGTATGAATGTCTATGGTAATACTATAGTTGCTTTTTAAAAACAAAATGACCTACCTTTCGCGGACCAATTTTATGTGGACCTGACCGCTTAAAGAGCTGTTTTTAAACAAAACTTGTGAATCCAAAACCGAATTTTGGAATACTGGAATTTCCGAATTCATTTTTTAAACTAGAAAATCCGGATTTGACAAGGTAAAATTCGGGATTCCAGTTTACATTAGGCAATTAATTGTAGAAACCGTGGGTAAATTAAATTTTTAGTTATTTTGACAAATTTTTTAATTTTATTTTTGTTTTTACATAAAAAAAATGTTGAGGCTATAAAACAGTATAGTTTACATTACAGAAATGTTCCCTTGAAAAATGTATCCGACCCAAAATGAGTTAATATGTGTCTCATTATTCATGCTCATATTCCCAAATTATCTTCACTGGCCCTGAACCAAGCGTTGTAGTAGCCACCAAATAGTTGCGTTTTGGTATGGGAAACACAATTGAAAGCGGAATGGCGGTCTTCTACTGGGATGAAACAAACCAAGGGGCTCGTTATTTATAATACGATATGGGGAATTAAGCATGATCGTTCATTTCTTCCCTTTTAATGGAAGGAGATTTCCCTTTTAATGGAAACCTAGAAAGAATGCAAGAGTTTCTAACAGATCGTGCCAGATATTGCGATTGTAATACCTGCACATTCGAACACATACTCTTCACGTGGCACGCTGTTGTCCTACGAAGGTTCAAAATTCTCAAAGCAAACATAAGAGCTTTCATCAAACACTTAAGTTTTCACTTTGCGTAATTCAAATTCATTAGAAATCTAATAATTAGAATATGATGTTTCGGATAAATGGTTGAATCAGCAGAGAGAGCCTTTCCCGATAAATTTGGCAAAAAAAATAAAATCACTTTGTTTACTTCAAAATCGAAGGCACCATCACTCTGCACTGCAAAAGGGAGGTGCTGTGTCTAATATTTTGAATTGCTCGTGCGTTTTGAACCGCAAAGATACTTTCAACCATAATTATGTCAATGTTCATTGGTGAAACAAATTTACTGAATTGGTTTGATTTTCTATAATTTTTACAATAAATTCCTGTTTTTGTTTTAATCCCGGAATTAATTTTATGCAATTTCGAAAATTAATTTTTCGGAAAAATTCACCCAAAATAAATCAATTTTGATTATTTTCTTAGAATTAAACCAAAAGAGTTTTTTGTCTTTTCTGTCTTAACTTAGAACGAAATTAAAATGTTTAAGTTCTTGCCTTAAAAATGGTTTGATGATTGTCACAAAATTCTCTCTTTCTTCCTACATATTTACTTTTCCAACAAAGGTTAAATTATTTATGAACAAATCACGAAATTCATTTCTTGTTTCGTCCCAAAAACCAGATCTAAGCTGATATAGGATTCCGAACTTGAAGGAATGTTTTGAAATATCCTAGACACTAACAGAGACTTATGAGAGTTAATAATTTTAACTAGGATCAGGTTTCCAATTCATATTTTAGTTCTAAGAATCTTAATCATTAAATAAAAATGCATCTATAGCTGTGAACATTAAAATAGCAGTAGGCTCTGTAAATTGTTTCCATGCCATTTTATTTATAATTATTCATTATTTTATTTGGTGGCATTGGCTCTCAACAGAATGTTCGACTTTTTATTTATCGAATCAATCCAGTGGTAATACTGCGGAAGTCGTATTAATCGAAAAACAAAGGTGGCGGACATTTCTTGCACGGGGAAATCAGTTAAAGATACTACGTGTAAGCAATATCGAATCCATATTGGCAAAAATCGGGAAACCGGCTAGAAGCGGATATCGTACACAAGAAAACTCAGATAAGTATCAGAAACTTTATTCTATCAAATAATAAGGTGATTATAATATGGCGGAACAAAAAATGTTTGACTCGTTAAAAATGGAACGTAGTATGATCAGTGAGCAGATGAATATACTCGCTAAATACGTTCGCCAATTGAATGCAAATTCAGATATATTTGGAATACCTGTTCGGCAAAGGAGTGCGAGTGAATTATTAAAGGCATTCACCGATGTCAAACATGAAATATTTTTAGTAGATGCTGAAGAGGTTTCAGAGATTATTGTCTTTGAGGACATTTATTATGAAGTTATTTCCGGGTGTAACAAATGGAGTCGAAAGGCCAGTATGGGTGCAAAGGCGGAAAAGTCGTTAGTTGATATAACAAAGTGCAAGTTAAACTACCAAGAATTAATATTCCCCCGTTCAGTGGAGAATATATAGAGTGACAATCGTTCCACGATTTATATATGGGAACAATTCATGAATATTCTTCGATTAGAAGAACTCAGAAGTTTAACCTTCTCTCTGTGTATTGGGGTCAAATTGACCCCAGTCGGTTTAAAAATGAAAAAACTGCGTTTTTTATTATTTGAATGGCTCATGCCCTAAAAGAAAGCCTCAATTAATATCTTGTACACACAATACAATGAAAAGCGGGTCCAAATTACTTGTAAATTTGGTAATTACAATACTCTAAAATGAACCAAGCGCATTTATGTGTACTGGGGTCAAAATGACCCCAAATTATTTCCATGTAGGTAACTACTATTTTCTATAAAAAATATGCGACGAAAGTTGTACATGCTGAGCCGATAAACGTCTGTGATTACGATGAGGATGAATATAAAGAGCCCATAAATTTTGATGAATATGACAATTTTGAACTTGCGCTGACGATCGAGAAAATGAACAGGGAAATGATGAAACTGCCACTTTTGAAGATGAAGAAGCGGTTACTGGTATATGGTATTATGCCCAATATAAAAAAATGTATTCAAAAGTGGAGCCTAAATATTGCAAATGTGACCAGAATATGCGACTTTCTACTACTACGGGAAATGGAAGGCTTCACGGAGCAAATAGCAAAAAATCGAATAACTCAGTTACTAGCTTTCCAAAAAACCATCACAGAAATATTGGTGAATGTTATCGTGGCTGAGACCAATAGAACAGCGTGGCAGTTTTATATAATGAATAATAAAATAACAGAAAAACACCGTACTTTGTATGATACTAATTCGGTGGAAATGTTTGTATTGACCTGCATTTTAATTTACGCTGGCGCTCTTAAGAACTGGGACGACGACCGTCCATTTTATTGAGCTATGATATCCGATAGGAGCCGCTAAAAACACATAGATTGGTAGCATTCTGAACTGTATGGAAAATGTTCTTGGCAAACATTCAAAAACTTTATAAACCATCATCAAATTTAACTATTGATGAACAATTAATTCTAACACGAGGGAGATATTCTTCCCGACATTACGTACGAAGTATGGAATTAAAATATTTTGGCTACGCGATGCAAAGATCTCTTACCCATTGAACGCAGAAGTGTATGTTGATGGGCAACCAGGGAGGCCTCATTCGATTAATTACGCCTTGAATTGAGTCCATCGGATATCCACACTTCACGTCAACAAAAGAAGAACAATTACTATGAACAACTTTTTCACTATTTGTACTTTAGCCGAGCAACTTTTGCAGAAAAAAAACCGACACTAATTGGAACAATTCTACAAATCAAACCCGATTTGACCAAAGAGCTTAGTACAAGTAAGGAATTAAGAAAAAAAACCAAGAACTAAAATCTTCAAAATTTAGGTTTGATAACAACCTAATACTTGAAAGTTTTATCCTAAAGAAAATCGTTTCTAAAAGAATTGGTTATGCAACTGGTGCAAGCCAGCTCTCTAACCCTTGAAAGTTAAAAAAAAAAATGTTAGGACAGCAATCGATCTAATAGGTTATAGTGTTACTAACAAGACGGAAATCAACAGGCGAAAAAGTCTCAGCTAAGACCGTTAGAAAACGACCAAGATTTTATTTGCGGCCTTTGATTATCTGATATGAAATTCAGAACAAGATGTCATTTTTGTGATGAGCTATCTTGCCCAAACCACACCAAAATCATATGCATAGAATGCATCAAAAAATAGGAAATGTTTTCAGATGAACATTAAGTGGTTTCAGATGACGTATCTGGCTAAAACATAAATTTGACTAATTAAAGTGATTTTTTGTGAATGTAATTACTTTTTCAATAAAAATATGAATTTGTAATAAGAAAATAAACAATTTTTATTTACTTTCTCTATGAAATATATGATCAACTTATCCATGGGGTCAGATTGACCCCTATACACAGACAACGTTATAGTAAGCTATACACAGAGTGAAGGTTAAATACTTGAAGGGCTTATTAGAGGATGAAGCAGCTTCTAAAGCATTTTTCCATAACGGAAAGCATTATACTGAGGCTTTCAAAAAATTATGTGATAGATTTGATGAAAAAAAAATACTCGGTGGATGCCTTCATTAGAAATTTCATTGATCAACCTAATGTTCAAATCTGAGAACGAATCTTAAGAAACTCGTCAACATATTGAACGAGATTGTTAGGGGATTACGTGCGTTAGGTGAAGAAGCGGAACAAAAAGACCCTTGGCTAATATTTATGCTGCTCCAGAAGGTGAACGAGGAAACCAAAGGTCACTGGGCGCGGGAGTTATGCGATTCAAATTTCTCCACATTCGACGAATTCTTAAAGTTTTTGGGAAAACAGTCAGAGGCTCTGGAATCGTTAAATCAGAAAACAAAAGGAGTGGAGGTAAGGCAAAGTCAATGAATACATATCGATCATTTGCCGTCAAATCGATAACGTGCGATATTTGCAACTCTTCGGAACATTTTCTTTATCAATGTAAAGACTTTGCGAATAAATTAATTGAGGAAAGAAGAAGTTCACATTCGAGATTCAAGGCGGTCTTTCAATTGTCTGTTTTTTTTTTGGTTGCATTGGCTCTCGACAGAATGATCGACATCCACAGACCGCGGGGTACTGCCTGTCATCCAAAGTACCCTAAGAACACAGTTCAACATGGTGGCTCAAACATAATATAGTGTAGGGCTGTTTTTCACATTAAGGTATAGGCCATGTGCACTGAGGGCATCATGAACCAAAGTGTTCTCGTGGAAAATGTTTGAAATTAATTAAGTTCTTCTGGTAAATAACCAGATAATAATTTTTGACGAAGAGCTAAATTATTAAGAATTACAAGTTTAGTTCAGATCAAAACTCTACTTGTAATTCTTAGTAATTTCGCTCTTCGTATCTTCGATAATGTTATGTCACCCTACAGTAGCCCAGAAATGTCAATAAAATGGGTCTTCCAGAAGGATCATGACCCAAAGCACACGGCCACCCCGGTGGCACAGTTGTTAGCATGCTTGCTTTAAGCTCCGGAGGTCCCGGGTTCGATTCCCGGCGGATGATGAAAAAATCACGACTGGTTTAATGTAGGATCAATGAACTAATCACTCATTATCTGTTGTAAAAATGATTACGAAACTTCAAAATGAAGCGGCCAAATCCCACCATGGGATGTAGCGCCAGCGAAAAAAAAAAAAAGTTTATTCAGATCGAAACTGAACTTGTAATTTTTAATAATTTCGCTCTTCGTCTCTTGGAAAATGTTATGTCAACCTACAGTAGCTCAGAAATGTCAATAAAATGGGTCTTCCAGCAGGACCATGACCCAAAGCAAACGAACCGAAAGGCCAAGGGCTGGGTTCGCGTCAATTGGGTTGATGTTATAGAGTGGCCAGCTCTGTCTCCCCACCCAAACTCTACAGAGCACTTGTGGAAATTCATAAAGAAAGCCGTGTGCGATGTAAAACTAACCAATAATGCCAAACTCTGGTGGACTCAATACTCCGTCATTGTAATACCGTTTTTAATAATATGTGATATTCACAAAATACTAACTAAAAGTTTGAATATCTTTTCTTGTTATTTTTTAATGAAATTCGTTAATCTCTCAAGCACTGCTATTTTAATATTAACTGTGTTTTTCATTTATTCGTCATTATTTTTTTTTCTTGGGTATGAAATGAATTTAAAAATATGTTTAAGTACTATTGTTTTGCTGTAGTAAACACCTAGGAGGGAGAGCCCAGATAGTATGTATCACGTACTGGCCGGCAGTATAATCAAGTTCATTAAGAGTCTGAATATTGACTGAACGGATAATTAAGCAGGGTTCAAGCACAAAAGATCTTTCAGCTCGCGATATTTCAAAACACGATATTTCAAAACGCGTTATGGTACAAAACGCGATATGGTAAAAAATGCGATATGGTACAAAACGCGATATGGTACAAAATGCGATATTTTAAAACGCGATTTCCTAGTTTTGATTGTACATGTTCAATTTAGATTAATAATTATTATTATTTTAAAATAATATTATTATTGTTTTAATTTTTATTATTATTTTAAAACTTTAATTTTAAAATATCGCGTTTTGTGCCATATCGCGTTTTAAAATAACGCGTTTTGAAATCTCGCGTTTTAAAATATCGCGTTTCGAGCGGATCCCTCAAAATACAATGTTATAAATATTGTTTCATTGAAAATCATAATCCTCTCAAAAGCAATGTAGATTTTGAAATTTTGCGACGGGCGAAACCAAAGCAACCTTGATTATACAAGCCATAATCTAAAAAACGAAGCTTTTATAAGGGAATTAGAAACGACGAAAAAACCAAAATTTCCATAGTAAAACACATAAAACATATGGGAAATCACTTATTTTCCTAAGACAAATTTGTAAATGAAAACGTTGCAAATTCTTAATTATGATTTTTGAAATATTTTCATAAATGTTTGAATTTCAACATATATAAATCTCGTTTAAGTAAATCGTTTTCATTTTCTTGTTATAATTGATTTATTTTAACCAAAATATAAAAAAAAGTTCATAACAACAGCATTCTGGTCAAATTAAAAAAGAAAAGCTTACTACAAAACGTGTGCATTAAGTCAATATACATAGATGGCAGTGGTAATACTAAAATACTAAAATAGTATATAATAGGCTATACTAAAATAGTAACAAAAATTGCGACCTGGGGAAATTTGAGTTCAAAAAATTCAGAAAATATTAAGAACGTGTCATAGTTGTGTGATTAAATAATTTTTTTCGTATTTCTTTGCCAATAATTATAGACATCTAACGTACACTAGTAAAACTAAGGATAAATTTAGCAAGTATTATTTTAATTTGTCAGAGCCAACTTTGATATATTTTTCAAAATGAAATTTTAGAAATAATTTTATTTTAATATTTCTGCAATTAATATTTACTTAATACTAATATACCCTTCTTGTATATTGATGCTAAAGATATGTAGAACACTTTTGTATAAATATTTTGTAACATTTTTGCTGTTTTCATTGAAAAACTTGAAGCTAAAAAACACCGTTTTTACTATGGATTCCTATGAAAATCAGTGAAAAGTTATACCACTAAAACAGCTTCTAAAAAATACGTCATAATGATTATGGCTCTATACTCTAGAAGGCTCTGACTTTAGTCACTGAAAATTGTTAGTAAAGCTTTAAAAATTATTAAAAGTCTATAATTCAAAAATTCACAAAATTCATAATAACTCTAAAAATTAAAATAAATTCCTAATTTCAAAATTTTTCCACTCGAAAAATTTAAATTACGTGATTTAAATTTTTAATTTTATAAATTAAAATCTTTCGAATTTTTCACATTCATAGACATTAAATTTTTTGAAAATTCTGTATGTTATTCTGTTATTTTGAAAATTCCAAAAAATGGTAAAACTTTCCAAGCTTTAATATTAATGTTAATTCTTCAAACTATTGAAATCCTTAAACTTTTTACAAATCCTTATCGGAAAATCGCACATAGTCGAGCCAATAAAGCTAAATATTTTATATGAAGAGCCCGAAACAAGAATTTTGATGGAACCTTTCGCATGTTTTCCATTTAGTTTAGCCAGCCGTTTTCCGCTTCGAAAAATCCAAAAACGGTTTTCACGCACAAGCCAATTTTTTAAAATGTATTTAAAAAAAATTTTAAAAGTTGCTTTAGGCTGTAATTCTGGATTTAAGTAGAATTTTGAACGTAGAAACAAAAACAAATATCTTACCATCCGTCGAAGGGCTGAAGTGGGGGGAAAACTCGACATCTTTCATGTCGAATAAATGACTAATTTTAATTTCTCGCTAATAACTCTAAAACTACTAAATATTGATAAAAACGCGTTTGTCTAATTGAAAGAGGAGTAAATTTCTCAAATTAAAGTTATGTACATTCTGTTTTTTGCCAAAATGATTCTAAGACTGTGAACGTGAAGTGAAGTTGATCACTTTTTCTAAAATGGTTAAAAATAAAAATAAATATGTTTGTCGTTAAACCGCTCCGTCGTTATCAAGATATAAAGGGTGGACCATCTATTAGTTTCTCTTTGATATTTTCCTATGATTGTTGCTATATTGTTGTGAGTTCCTTCTGATTATTTCTGGAAAATGATTCATTCAATAATCTGCTGTGGCTCTATTTCGCAAAATGATCGATGGTTGTTTTCGTTAAGTTAACAGTTCTCTCTCAAAATGAACTTTCTTTAGGAATTTCCATAAACCAGCCGCTGAAGGGGTTTTATTTCGCCCAAAAAATGTTATTAAATTTCGCAATGCAGCGCTCACTTTGAAAATATTTCTCTATTTCGCATCGTTTTTAAAATTATACGCATATCGAAAAAAACGCCTTAGCTTTAAATAATAACACAACACAATGCGACGCTAAAACGGGAAAGCCCTCATTGTATATCTTTTTGACGCCTTTAACGGCGGGAACTTTCACAAATTAGCGTCGACGCGTGCCTAATACTTTTTGTCATATTAAAGATTGTCCAGCAAGTTATAAATAATAACGTAGCTCGCGGTAACTAAAACGAAAAAAATCTTGTTGTTTCTGCCTTTTGCTGCACTTTATCGGCGGAAATCTTTAGAAATGTCACGATTTTGTTCGATAGATAATGCAAAATGTTATAAACGCAATAACGCCCTTTTTATAGGTTTATTGATTGGACTAAGAACCGGAAAATTCTAAAATGGTAATTTTCTTAAAACTCCTAAAATTTTATAAACTTTAAAAATTTGTAATAAAACGAACGAATCTGATTCAATTCAAATAAGAATCCAATTTTTCGAAGACTCGAGTCGAATTCACAAATAGCCCCCTGGATTTTTTTCGTATTCTTCAAATTTGAATAGTTAACCTCTTAAAATTATTGAAAATTTTAGAAATTCTTTAAATTTTTGGTAAAATTGGCATTATCTGAATTTGTAATTTTTTTTACTTTCTTCAAGTTTTTTAAATTTCTTGAAATTTTTTAAATTTATTCTTTTGTTTTAACTTTATTCTCTAATTCGTAGAATTATTGGTATCTTAAAATTGAGGGTGTTGAAATTTTAAAAAATGTTTGATGTTATTGAAATTCTCAAAATACTTAGAAACCTTATTATTAAATTTAAATAAAATTTAGTTTCTTAAATTTCTCAATTTTCACATCAGGATTCCGGAATTCTCGAATATTTTAAAATTTGTTTGAAACCAAGTTCCGTTGTTATTTTTTAAGTAAAGCTCGAAACCTACTGAAAAATATAAATATTTAAGCTGACATTTTCTGAAACTTCATTAAATCTATACCATGCAATACTATTTTTAATTAAAAAATTCAGAAAAATTTATAAATGCTTTGCAAATAGGAATTTGTTTGTTTTTGTACTAATGTTTGTTACTTTCGTTTACGTTAGTTTGACGTTAGTAAAATAATCATAAAAATGTTCGACCTTGAAATTTGTAGAGATTTATCTGATTTGAGATCCCTGAGTTTCGCGTCTGTCTACAGCCCTCTTGATTTAACCAATCGAACTGAAACTTCAGCTTTAAGCTTTTTTCATAAATTCGAAAGGACTTTAGTAAAAATGGGCCAATAACAACGGGAAGTAGTAACGTCCGTGGGCCGGAAATTTTTTTTTGTGACTGTTGAAAAGCTTCAAAAAAAAACAAAAAAATAAAAAAATAATGCAAATATCTCAAAAATATCAAACTTAACAGAAAAAATTTAAAAAATCGCAAGTTTGTAAGAATTTTACATAATTAGTTTCACAAAATTCCTTGTTCGTAAAAGAAAATCGTGTCACACATCAATTTTTTTTCTGACAATAAAACATAAAATACAATTTTCTGGGCCAATTAAAACATATTTTTGAGTTTCTTATATTAAAAATAGCATTAAGTGGGTTTAGTGCTTAAGCCATTGTTTCTCCAATCTGAAAGTTTCATATTTTCTGAGAAAGGGGAAACAAATTAAGTTTCAATAAAAACTGATTTGGAAGACAGACTTGAGAAACAGGAAACAAACCAAGTTTAAAAAAAAACAGATTTTCTTCGACAAGAGGTTTAAAAAAATTAATTGCGAGCCTACCAGATAAAATCCGTAAAAGTGTTATTGTGTCTACTATACAGCCACTAATAAGGTTAAGATTGTTTATCACTAGGGCTGTGATTTTTAGGTAAAAACCTTTTCGTGATGGAGCCAGGTTTACGTGGTTTGGTTACATAGAAACTCGATTCATAAAATTTCCTTTCATATGGCATCGGTTTGTTAGCACCTTTTCTCACCTTTTCCGTGGTTTGGAACCTTTTTGACCTAAATAAACATTTTTGAACCTTTTTGTCGCCTAAATTGTATAATATTCAAAAGCATTTCCAAAATAATCATGAAATGTCCGGATTTTACATCAAATTGGTATCGTATATTTTTGGTCTACGGAAATAAATTTTAAGACAAGGAACAAATGTGAACGCGACATAAAAAATTTCCTCAGTTAAAAAATATGAATACGAAAACACATTTGTTCAGTATTTTTATTTCTAAAAAGTGAAGTTTTTACATTAGTTCCAAAACTACTTTAAATGTATTTTTTTTTTCTTTTGTTGAAATCCATGAGGAAAAATTTGGCATAAATAGTTTTTTTCAGTCGGTTTCATCGATGGACAAGTGTTACTTTGTCAAATTTGTAATGTGACAATCGTTGCAGTCAAAAAATCACAAAAAGATCAACATATAAGATCCCAAAAACACAAAAAAGTGCCACAAAATACCACAGAACTACAAATCAGACGTTTATATCGGAGGTGAACGATGGAAACGTTACGCACCCGGCTTTTATGGTTAAACAAAAAGCCTATAAACGATGAAACTATTTTACAAGTAAAAAGTGCGATAAAATACGAACATATACGGGTGGCTATAGACGAAACAATCGACACAACCGGAAGATATGTGGCTAATGTTGTGGAAGGTGTTTTAAATAGGGATGAAGATGAAAGCCGCAAAAAGTTTTTATTGAATACTGCTAAATTATACAAAGCCAATTGTTTCACAGTAGGTAGACTTTTCGACGATTCCGTTAAAATTGTAGGCGAAGATTTTAACCTAGACAAAATTTTAATGTTTTCATTAGATGCTGTGCCTTTATGGTGTAGGCGGCTGCTTCAATTAAAATTGTCTACCCGAAAATTTTACACGTTACTTGTTTGGCACACGGGATTACATCGAGTGGCCGAAAATATAAGATCAATACATCCCGATGTAGAGAGATGATTGCTTACGCCAAAAATTTATTTTTAAAAGCGCCGCGAGAGCCCTAATTTTTAGAGAATTTGAACCGGGTTTGGAGCTTCCACCAAAGCAAATAGCCAATACTTTTTATTTATGAATTTTACTGTGATGAAATAAGCAACAAATTTAAGTTAATAAATTAATTAAAAGCAGCTTTATTACTCAAATAATTTTAATTTTTGGAACCTTGTTACCACCTTTTTTTAATTTTATAGAGCATATTTTAGGTACCTAAAATGCATTTTTTAGCACCTAAAATTCACAGCCCTATTTATCACTATTCACTAACATCGCCCGCAATTAAAGTAAAATATTTTCAAGAAGGTTTGCTGAACTACATTTAATGTGTTGGGTGCTTGAAATTATTGAAATATCTGTAAATCCGGTAAATTCTTAAAATACTAAAATTCTTGAAGCTTTAGTCTTTAATTTCTTGAAATTCCTAACGGTATTCTAAAAAATCTAAAATTAGCAGCTCTTAATAATAATATTCTTAAATATCTTGAAAATTTCTAAACTCTTTAGTCTTTAAATTTTTCAAATTTCGAATATTTTTTAAGTTATTTGAATACATATAGCAATGTTTAGAGTTTGCCAATGAGGATTATGAGTACCTACCACAGAAATCTCGTGTTTCTTAAACTATTCGTAGTAGATTCTTTATTTTTATAAAAATTACAATATTTTGATTGAAACTAATAATCTGTGCTAATCTGTTAATTTGCGCAGTAGAACACTGATTTTAAATATTTTTAAAACTAACATAAATCGAAACTAATTCGCGCCTTGCATATTTGACATCTTCAATTTTTGTGTATAACAAATCGCGAAAATTTTGTGAGTGAAGAAAACGAGTCATTGCAATACGAAAGTGAAATTTGCAGCCTGAGCGAGCGAGGGCTGCACTCACTTGAGTATTGCAATGACTCATTTTCACACAAGTTACACACACTATTTTTTCTACAATAGAAAAAAAAAATTATTCGCTACAATAAATGAAATTGAAACGTTTGGATTTTCACAAATCATGTGGCAATATTAAGAAATCGTTGTGTAATGAATATTTCCACACGATTTTAGTAGATGATGCAAAGGCTCCTTTTCTTATATAATTTAAATTCCAAAATCATCATCGAAAGCTTAGGTTACTGCACTATTTTAGAAAAAATTAGTTATTTGCGTAACACGTGGCGGTAAATATTTTATTGCTTTTGAAAGTGGAAGTTTGTAGTTAAGCAATGCCGAGAGTTACGATTCCACTGAAAAATGCAAAAAAAAACAGAAAAAGCTTGGAAATAGGACATTTGTAGTATTTATATCCGGTAATAATATTCGTTACCATTTTTTCTGTGTCAAAAATCCAGCATGGAAAGTGGCTTAGGTACTACGAAAATAATTTGCTTTTTTCCTTAGTTGTAGTTGCGAATATTGATTAACTTCATGGCTAGTGAAAAAAGATGTGTTCTAAAACTTCAATCGGGCCGTTGCTTTCACATCACCTGACGTAGTGCTCGATTTGGTCAGTTTAGTTTTGATTTCGAAAAGAGAGTGCAAGAAGACAGCTTAAGAATTGAATCGTTTATTCTTGAAAGGGCTCATGTCCACTTTTTGTCAAAATTAGTATTATAACGGTTTTATATCATAGACACTTACATACGTTTTATGACAAGATGAAATTACCATATGGTTAATGGAACGGCACCTACCTTGCAAAAAAAAATTATTTATTCTAGAAAGGGCACATGTCCAGGCCATGTGCTCTTTTATACTAAACTAATATTTAAAAAGAAGAAACGTGAAAAAGAGAGAGTTAATCATTAGTTATGTAACGATTATCTTTCTTGTAACAATTAACCGTAATTCACATTAAATAATTAAAACAAACATCGACATCATTTTAATATATAAATTATTAATTTGATTAATTTGAAATTTATGATTTTTAATAAATACACATTCTGTTTTTGATTTTAGAAATTATTCCCTCTGAGGCTGTTTACAGAATGGTTAAAAATGAAATGAAGCTGAATTTTGTGGTTATTTTTCAATTATTTCAAGAATAAACGATTCGTTTATTCTAGAAAGGGCTCATGTCCATGCTTTAAAAATGAGCATAAAAGCTGAAATAATTGACAAATAACCTTAAAGCTGAATTCACCAGATTTGTCCATTGAGCTCGCCAAGAAAATGACAACTTGACGGAGTTACAAAACCGAGTTAAAAATATGTTATCTCGCTGGACACAAAATTTCAGGCATACCAACATTGTTTTTCTATTTCCATTCTTATTTTAGGTTTTGCTAATTCTGAAATTTCTAAAAAAAAAAGCAAGATAACATATTTTTAACTCGGTTTTTAACTCCGTCAAGTTGTCATTTTCTTGACGAGCTCAATGGACAAATCTGGTGAATTCAGCTTAAAATTCAGCTGAACACTTCATAACGACTCACATTTTCATCAACAAACTCAAATTCCCTCCTAAACTTATTTTTGTTGACAATATATAGTTTTTTTTATTTCCTGAATAATTTGAAAAAGTGGACATGAGCCCTTTCAAGAATAAACGATTCAATTGTATTCTTCTGTTTGTATAATTTGGTCTAACCAATTTTCGTACCATCGACCAGAGTCGTTTATTATAAGAAATTTTTATTTTTTTTTTAATTTGTTTGTGGAAATATTTTATTCTACATTTCTTAAAAATTTTCTAAGATTCTTAGAATTCATGAAACCGTAGTATCAAGTGTTAATAAACGTTAAGTAATTAAATAATATTTAAGTGAAACAAGTAAATTCCCACATTTCAAATAAATAATTGAATGGGGTCCACGCCCTAAAACCTCTTATACAGATATTCCTAAGTTTAAGCTCTCTATAATAAAATAAAAGAGGAATTTTCAGAAACGTTTTAAATTTAATTTATTCAATTATGGAAATCATATTGTGGTTACAAATTTTATGTACCGACCATGTAATAAGTTGACATTTTAATGAAATTTACTGTCCACAAGCGATTTTTAAATTTACCATTAAAGTCTTTCCACAAATTTGGTCTGTCTAAAATATTTGACAATTTTTTTTGTTGCATGATAACAGCATGTCTAGACATAAGAAATTGAGATTAGGCTTTGTGAGCAATAAACAAAAATAACCGTAATTCGATGTTATAAAATACAAATTCTGAAAAGCCACCATTCAGCCTTAAGGGGGGAACCTCCTCCAGACAACTGGTTTTTCAATAATTTTTTACAAAAAATTGAGAGCATTTATTGCAATGAAACAAATTGCATAATAATATTGACGTTTAAATGAATACAAAAACTAGACTACTCAAGTTTGCACCGTGGAACGCCCAGGTCCTTGTAGTTAACTAAAATCAACGAAACAATTTTTTTTTATTAAAATAATTCATTCCGCTTTGCATGAACCTTAAAGTTGCAAAAAAAAATAAAATTGAAAATTAAAGGACAAAAAGAAAAAAAAACACGTGTTTTTTTATAAACAATTCGTTAAAACCAATATTTGTTTAAACAATTTATACGAAATTTTAGGTTTGTGCAAAGGCCGATAAGCTAAAGAATAAGTGTACAAAATTTCAAGTTGATTGGTCCATTGCTTTTTGAGTTACATTCCACGGCGCGCAAAAAAACACGTTTCAAGAAAAACTCGATTAAAGTTTTCGTTCTTGAAGAGAACGCATTACTTCGCATCACTTCGGTGACTTCCTAGGGATCTTTAGGACTTTCTGTTGGGCTTGAAACTTTGGAAATATATTCTTCAGATACTAGATGGATTTTTAAAGTAAAAAAAAAATGCAAAAAAATTAATATCTGGAGGAGGTTCCCCCCTTAATACCGATTTCTAATAATATTTATTATGAACAAGAAATCTACATAATGCGATCTAATAATTTGATTCAATGATCTGCATGGCAGTTTAGTTTCCCTTTAAGAACTTGAATTAAATCGAAACTGCTTAGATTTCGGAATTTATATTAAAATTAACTTGAAAATCGAGCCTGATGATTCGGACAAATTTGTTTTGATTTGTAATATGATGTGCCAGATAGAATTCTAAATGATCAATTAAATTAAATTATCGCATTCTAGAAATGCGATTAACGAAAACCGGTGAAAATTTGTCTCCTTACGAAATAACTCGATTCATATATTTCTGTTTTTCTCTTCGCCGTCTCTAAACCTGGATTAGACCAAACCTCGAAATTTGAGTTTAAAATATGAAAGGAAAACCTCGAATGGAACAAAATATCGAAAGACAAAATCTCTAAAAGCAGATTCTATAAAGGAAGAATCTCGAAAAAAACTGGATACATTTCATGGCTTCGAGATTAGAGAGTTCAATGGGATAAATTCTTATTTCTTTAGAAAAGAAAAATAGAAAACGTTAAATATCAAAAAAAGGTAAAACAGCTTAAGTCGATTTAAGCTGTTTTACCTTTTGAGCACAGTGTTATTCAATAATTGGTAGAAAATTATTGATTTTTCTAAAATTTCGAATTACTATGAGTTTTTGGGACAAAGGTTTTTTAATCCGCACTCATATAATTCAAGATTTTTGTTTTCGAGAATTTTGTTTTCGAGATTTTGTTTTCAGAAAATTGTTTTTCAGATTTTATTTTCTAGATATCATTAGTTTGTGATTATATAAATTAACTAAAATTTATTTAAAACCAACCAAAACTAAAGAAACAATAAAATTTGGGATAATTGGTAAGTCTGAAAGATCCAAATGGCATTTATGTTTCCAAAATGTTTCATTTTATCAGATTTAAATGAATATTTTTAAAGTAAATATAACTAATAATGTTCAAAACACACAGAAATTTTCGAAAATGAAGCTCTCTCTTTAATTTCTAAGAAATTTCGATTTTTTACCAATAGCCTGTATCTTATTACTCGTCCATCAAAAATTTTAAAAAATAAGATTTCAAACTATTTTCAACCTTAACACTATTCTTTGTTGGCGGAAATATTAAAACCTTATTGAATATATTTTTAAAACAAAACTACTGCACCTTTAATGTGAATACAAATTTTGGTGGAGAGACAATCATACAAGGGTGAAGATAAATTGTCTACAAAATGTGTCTCGTATTTAGTCTAAAATTAGTTGATGTTCTGCATGTCGTTCTGCTGGCAAGGAAACACTAACCGACCAAATTTACTCATTATGATGTATATAAGGAGCGGCAAATTACCTCTTTTCAGTCAATCAAAACCAAATCAATTTGATAGAATCACATTAAAACACAATCTGAGCAACCATTTCAAAAGACCCTAAAGCAGAAAAACCTTAACTCACACCTAATCTCCAACAGTAAAAAATTCATTACAATTCAAATACAATTGTGTGACTTCAACCAAATTACACAATGACATACCTAATATATGTTGGACAAAAACATATCCTAAAACCACTATTACTCTCTATACATATCCTGATTTTTCAATTCAAATTAATTTCAATTAATCACCCACACACGAACAAACACACATACACAAATTATTATTTAAACAAAACTAAATAAATAAAAATCGTCAAATAATTATTTTCAATTAACAATTGTCCATTTTTTGTATTTTAACCGACACCGACCCCATCAATACTTACTAACAGTCGAGTATCGTATTGTTTGTATGTCCATCATATACATATTCACAACACATATCTTTTCAATTCCAATGTTGGAATGAAAATTCGTTTTTTTTTCTCTACATATGAAATGAGTCAATATTTGACATTTACAATAACAACAACCAACATGAAAAAAAAAATGAACAAACACAGAAAAATGTTAATTTTCCGAATACAAATACGTAGGGAAATTTTATTCATATTTCATCATCATATTTGGTCTTTCTAATTGAAAATAAAAAAAGGGTCATAATATTTATCCTTATTGTCAAAAAAAAAAAAAAAAAAAAAAAATAATTGAAAAGGTGAGGGATTCATATTTGATTTGTCTTCCTCGTCTGTTTCCTCAATTGAACAAACAAACGTTTTGCTGACACATCAATTTCTAATTAATTCAAATAATAAGTAACTATACACAGTCGAATTGAATACATTTGAATTGTATGTTTGCATATTGTTTATAACCCTGTTTGGCGTATGGTGTTATAGAAAATCATAATACAAAAATGATAGAAAATAAAAAAGTGGAGTAGTTTTTAAAAAGTACAAAAAAAAAAAATAAAACTTACCATTTAAGTGTCCATTCTCGTAAGGATAATCACCATTATCTAGCCGATGTTTCTTTAAATGTGGATGATGTGACATATGGGAACTCGATAATGATAATCCTACTGGTCCTCGTTTCGGTGGTCTACCAGGCCTAGAGCTGTAAAATAGTAGAGCGTTACTGAGGAAAAAAAACACTTGATAGGAATATTATAGTGCGGTGCTTCCTTCATTCGGAATTTAATTTTGTATTTACAGAAGAACAAAATAACCCCAAATTACAGCAACACACTCCCCCCACAATATAAACCCACACAAACAACACACTCAATAAAAATAGCACAAGTCAGTTAATTTAATAAAAACATTATTTTATTGAATTTTTGTGCGGATAAAATTTAGGATAATTTATTTGTATATCTGTCTGTAGATATACACAACATATCGAAAATCCGTAAATGAAAATGAATTGAGACAGATATCAACGTTAAAATGAAAATACGTACATAAAGTACACATATATACGAGAGAATATAAGTTTCCCTAAAGGATTTATTTGATTTTTAAATTGAATTGATACACACTTCACAATATTTTTGTATTTTGTTTGGTTTTGACTTGTTGGTTGACCAAACTAATTAATTACGATAGGTGATTAATTTATTTGTGGTTTTCCGACGGCTAATGTGTGACATATTATGTGTATAAATAAAATACCGTCGGTACAAAAACAAACTTATTTTTTCTTTAGCATTTAGTTTTCGCCTTGGGAACACAAAATAAAAAATGGAAACACTTTTAAGAAATATTTTTCAAACCCATAATTAAAACTTTTCCATATTTTTTAATTAATAATCAAATATCATAAAACAAAATATGTATACATATCATCCCCACATATAATTTTGTCGTTTGATCAACCCTTTTGCAATAAAATATAAAATACTGCTGCCAACATTACAGAGTCTAATCATCATCTATATATGTATATAATTAAATCAAAAATAATATTTCTGCTTGGAAAAATGGGAATGTATGAGCTCTTTAATCATATCATTTATAACACAGTGAGACTGACAAATTCAATTGTGATGACAAATTATTATCTGCCAAAACTGTTGCCAAACTAGAGAGTTTTTCAATTAATCATAAAAGAGAATATAAAAAAAAATTCTGTACTGGCTTAACAAATTCACCTGTTTTTTCCATAAAAATATTACGGGTTGACTACAACTGATACAAAATATGTATATCAAACTGTAATTAAAAAATAATAATAATTTTTTATTTTCTTCTCAATTTTCATCTTATCTTTCTCCGCGCGCATACATACATCCACCTCATACCAAGCCACACAAGCCAAACCAAACCAAATAAAATAAAAAAAAATAAAAATTATTAATTTATATTTAATTTAACTTCATCAGTAGTTCATTAGTGCGTATCTATTTCAATTCACTCTTTATTACCAACAACAACAACAACGATATAAAAAAGAAAATTACTACAAAAATATTTTCCATCTTTTCTTCTACATAATATATTATTTATCTTTCCCTCTATTATATTTATCGAACAGACTCCCAACAACAATTTTACATCAAAAAAAAAAATAAATAAAATCTAAATTAAATCAAGCAATTGTCATAGATACAAATTTAGATTTAATTACATACAATTAAACTTAACAATGTAATTAAAAAAAAAAAAAAATTCAAATCTAACAACTAACTCTTATTTCTCATCTTCTTTTAAAATAACAATTTTTTTATTTTTTTTTTTTTGTAAATTATAAACATTTTTCTTTATTTTTAAATTGAAGCATGTTACTTCTTATTTACTAAAACGTAAATGAAAAATGGAAAAATAATGATAATAATAATAAACATTTTCAATTGAAGACGAAGGCAAATTATAGTAAAAAAAATGATGAAAAGTTTAATTGAAATGCGAGAATTTAAAAGATGAAGTTATGTAAACGAGTCTGATTATAAAGATTGTTTTTTATTTTAATGAGCCAATATATTTATCAATTAAACAATTTTTTATTTGGTTTAGGGCTCTTTTTTATTTCTTTAAACTTATTAAAGCTTTAGCTTTCGAACCCTCTTCGGATTCATTTTCAAAAGCGTAATGAAAAATATAATAAAAAATTCTTTCTTTTATACATAAATCAAAAAATAAAAAATAAAGCAATCACAAATTTTTATTAAAACCGACTTTTCATGGAAACGCACCATAATTTTTGAAAAGATTTTTGATTTTTTCGTAAAGATTTTTAACGTAGGGAATGGCCAAATAATTAGTGGGTTCATTTATTGATCGAGAAATAAAATTTGTATGGACATTTTTTTGTTTCCAAATTATGTGGTTTACCAATTTTTCCGGATACTGATTGCGAAATAATGTATCTTTTAGAATTTTTAGATTTTTATTGTAAAATTTAGTATCGGAAAGTTTCAGAATTTTTTGGGTCAGAATTTTAATGGTATTAATTTTATAATTGTATGGAAGCCAAGAATGAAAATTTAAATATCTGCCAGACCAAGTATTTTTATGGTACCAATCACACGAAATTTTGCCATTTGGTTCATGGATCAGCAGAATGTCCAAAAATGAAATTTTGTTATCTACTTCTTTTTTTAAGGTAAATTTTATTCTGTCGTTTTTCGAATTAAATTTTTCCAAAAATGAATCAATTTTATTTATTGGTATTGCCGTAATTATATCGTCCACGTATCTGAAGTAAAATAATGGTTGAAAATCTAAAGAATTTAGAACCGAATTTTCCATTACCAAATTTGCTATGATAGGACTTATTAGTGAGCCCATAGGTGAGCCGAAAATTTGTTTATAAATTTTGTTATCAAAAGAAAAATCGGAATTGTTCAAAACTATATCTAAAGCCGTAAAAAATTGTATTTTAGTTAATTTTGATTTAGCATTTTTCTTTATATTTCTCCAATTTTGACTAATAATATTTTTAGCAATTTGGCTATCGACGTTGGTAAACAAAGAGATAACGTCTAAAGAGATTAACAGAAAATTTGGAGTGATCGTAACATTAATAATTTTATTTTTGAAATCTTCAGAATTTTGTATGTAAGAATTTGTCCTTCCTATACTAGGTTTTAGAATATTACCCAAAAATGATGCTAATGAATATGTGGGGCCATCTATGGAACTCCCAATTGGTCTATACGGCAAATTTGGTTTGTGGATTTTTGGTAAACCGTATAATTTTGGAATCACTGCGGTATAACACGTTAAATTTTTTCTTGTTTTCACATCAATATTCCCAGATTTCTCCCATTCTTTTACCATTGAATTTATTTTCGTCTGTATTGGTGTCGATAAGTCTCTAACAATTTGTAGGTAAGTGGAACCGTCATTTAGTAAACTGTACATTTTTTCCAAATAGTTTGTTCGTAAAGTTACAACCGTTACGTTACCCTTGTCGGCCTTTGTGACCATAATCCCTGGATTATCTTTTAGAAAAGTCTTAGTTTGTTTGATATATGTTAAAATTCTTTTTTCGACTGATATTAAATTTTGAAATTTTGTACTATTTTTGTAATTAGTTAAAATGTTTATAAAATTGTTCCGAATATTTACACGATCGTTGTCATTTAAACCAAAACCTGCACTTTCCACATCTGAAATAATTTTGAAATATGGAATTGAAGAGCCGATGGTTGGAGGACAAAATTTATTTCCTAAACTTACGATATAATTACGGCAATACCAATAAATAAAATTGATTCATTTTTGGAAAAATTTAATTCGAAAAACGACAGAATAAAATTTACCTTAGAAAAAGAAGTAGATAACAAAATTTCATTTTTGGACATTCTGCTGATCCATGAACCAAATGGCAAAATTTCGTGTGATTGGTACCATAAAAATACTTGGTCTGGCAGATATTTAAATTTTCATTCTTGGCTTCCATACAATTATAAAATTAATACCATTAAAATTCTGACCCAAAAAATTCTGAAACTTTCCGATACTAAATTTTACAATAAAAATCTAAAAATTCTAAAAGATACATTATTTCGCAATCAGTATCCGGAAAAATTGGTAAACCACATAATTTGGAAACAAAAAAATGTCCATACAAATTTTATTTCTCGATCAATAAATGAACCCACTAATTATTTGGCCATTCCCTACGTTAAAAATCTTTACGAAAAAATCAAAAATCTTTTCAAAAATTATAACTTTAAAATTATAGGACGTGCAGCCACAAGCTTAAACAACAACTTGTTTTCTAAAATTAAAGATAACACTCCTTTAAAGAAGCAATCAAATGTTGTTTATCAGGTACAATGTAGTTGCAACGCTACCTACACAGGACAGACGAAACAGTTTCTAGAGAAAAGATTTTACCAACACAAAAGTGACATAAATAAAGATCAAAATTTAAGCATTAGTGCACTTACGCGACATTTGAAAAATACGAACCATCAAATCACTTTAGATAACATAAAAATTCTCGAGAAACAAAAAAATTTTAGAAAAAGATCGATCTTGGAAATGTTACAAATTAAATCAAGTACAAATTCAATCAATGTCGTTGAAGATTATGCTTATATTGGCAACTCATATGATTTGTTCATCTAAATTGTTTTTTGCCTCTTGCAATTTTATTTTTATTCAAATGTACAACCTTTTTTACATGAAAGCGCCTTAGCAAAGTTTTTTTTTTCTTCGAAAATTACATAGCGGTGCGTTTCCATGAAAAGTCGGTTTTAATAAAAATTTGTGATTGCTTTATTTTTTATTTTTTGATTTATGTAAGAAAGAATTTTTTGTTATATTTTTCATTACGCTTTTGAAAATGAATCCGAAGAGGGTTCGAAAGCTAAAGCTTTAATTAGTTTAAAGAAATAAAAAAGAGCCCTAAACCAAATAAAAAATTGTTTAATTTTTGTGCGCGGATGTCTTTAAATAAATACCTATAAGCATGTTTGCAAAACTTTTGCAAATTATTAAAATTTACACTGAGTTATACTATTATTCGATTAAAATGTATCTTACAAAAAATTAAAAGAAAATATGTTGATTACGATAAAGATATCTTCTAGTAGTTTGACAATCCTAGATCAATTGGAAATATTAAATCGTTTTTATTTTTTTTTTTTGTACACCAATTCCAAATTGTAGATTTGAACCTCAATTTTAATTTATGTATTAAGATAGTTAAAAAATTTCTAATTTCCAAAATTCTAAAAAAAAATCCAAATATTGAAGTTGAATTTTTGTATTTACTAAATATCCAAAAAACCTAAAAATATGGAAACTAAAATCAAAATTTTATATTTTTAAAATTTCGATAATTCGACTGAATTTACATTGAAAAAATTTTAAAAAAGAATTGAGAATATTTTTAAATTTTGTATTTTGGTTCTGAATTCGAAATCTCAATTTATGGCTCCGGGAATTCCAGGCAAAAACATTTCAGTCAAAAAACGAAAAGCGTTTCAGCCAAAAATTAAAAGGCACCTCAGTCAAAATAGTTTTAGAAAAAGAGGGCATTTAATTTAAAACTTTTTGACTGGAATACATTTTGAAAAGGAGATTCAGTCAAACAAATAAAAAGGAATTCGAGGCAAAATTGTTCTCCGTGAATATGAATATAATAATTTGAAAATTCAAAGTCAAAATAAAAAGAAAACTTTTCTTCAATTGTAATAAAAAAGTATATAATATTTCAGAGACTGACAAGGATCAAAATAGAGAAGTGGCTATTTTGGAATTTTTAATAAATGCTCGTCCCTGATAATTACCATATACATTTACATATTTAACTTTACCCGCCCCTAAAATACACCTGCCAAATACGTACATATATCCTGGTTTCGGACTCAAAGGAACAAATTCAGAAACTTTCTCATCGTCCAATTCCAGTTATAAATTTAATGAGAGGAATTCAAGCTCGGGCGGTGATGATTTAAGGTCCACAATGCTGATTGCGGGAACTTTCTTTCAACAAAAAATATATGAATTGATCAGTTGTTCAAAAATGGAAAGACTAAACGCTGGTGACGATGCAAAATTGTATCTACAAAATTCTTTAAAATCCTTTTATTGTTTTATCGCTAAGAAAATTAGTGATTCGCCTTTTTAATTAAATTTGTGACAGCAAATTTTATTAGTTCATTTTAATGTTTCTACTTAATTGATTTACAAAATTCAAATAATTTATTGAAATTAAAAATTATAAAAATTAAATAATTTTTAAAAATACTAAAATTTGTAGAACTTTATAGGATTTATTGAATTTTTAAAATAAGTCAAATTTGAGTTTGTTAAAATTTATAGAACTGAAAGACTTGAACAATTTATAGAACCCATTGAATCTACAAAATTTAAATAATTTATAAAATTTATAGAATTTGTGGAGTATATTTAGTTTATAGATTAGATGAAATTTATAAAATCTTCAATAATTATAGAATTTATTGGACGACTTATGAGAACTAAAGAATTTATGAGATTTGTGAAATTTAAAGAACTTACTGAATTTTAAAATCTTATCCATTAAATCTATAAAATTATTCATAAAACTTATTAAATTTATAAAATTTATATTGAATTTTTATTATTTATTTGATTATTGAATTTATAGGATGATTAAAGTTCATCGGATTTAATTTTTGAATTTTTAAATTTGGATAATTCAAAGAATTTATAGAAATTATGGATTTTTTTTGGAATAGGTAAGTAAAATTTGGGTTTGTATAATTTATAGAACTGACAGACTTGAAACAATTTATAGAATCTATAAAATTTATAGAATTGATTTAATTATAGAGTTTATAAACATATTAGAAATTATAATATTTATAGACCTTGAAGAATTTAAAGAATTTATATAATTTATTAATTTTTTAAATTTAACAAATTTACAGAATTTATATGAACTAAAGAATTTATGGGATTTATAGAATTTAAAACGTTTACCGAATTTCTAAACTTTATTCATAGAAATAATTAAATTTATAAAATTTGTAGAAATTATTGAATTTATAGAATTGTGAAAGTTTATAGAATTTATAAAATTCTTAAAATTTAAAATTGTATAAAGTTTATAGACATATTAAAACTTATCAAATTTACAGTATCTATAGGATTTATAGAATTTATAGAATTTAAGAAACTTATTGGATTTTTAGACTTTACAGAATTTGTAGAACTTATTGAATTTTATAATTACTACAAATTCTATAAACTTTATAAATTCTATAAATTTTTTAATTTTAAAAATTGTGTATATCCTAATCGTACCTGCGATTTAGTATCGTTCATACATATTAGCATTAAGCTTATCTAATATTTTAAACGAAATAAAAGATATTTGTTGTTTTTGTAAAATTTTGATTTTTAATTTTTAATCAGAGATTACTCGTATTTAAAAAAATCAATTCCGGAATTCCGAAATCGAAACATTTAAATTCGCAAATTCCGGAATTACATGGCCAAAATTTTTATGCCCTAGTTTGGACGAACCATAACATAAATTTCATTTTTTACCTCAATTTTGCCTGGAAACCTTTTTTAATTGTTTGACTGAATCTCCTTCTCAAAAATAATTTCAATCAAAAATCCAAAAAGAATCCATATCCGAAAAGTTATGACTTGAATGCCATTTTAGCTTTTTGATTGAACTACCTTCTGAAAAGGCATTTCAGGCTAAAAGTATGCTGACCGAGTTACCTTCTATTTTTTCACTGAAACTTCATTTTTTTTTTTGAACTGGGGCCCCGAAGCCGACGTGCAGGTCTATGAAGGCATTTTAGTAAACAACAAAAAAAAACAATCAAAAGGTATTGCAGTTCAATAGTTTGTACCTGAAATGCCTTTCTAGAAGGTTGTTCAGTTCAAATACACAAAGGGTATTCAGTCAAACTGTTTTCTGAGCAAAATATTTTTTTTTTACAGAAGTTTCTTTTTAAAAGTAGTTTTAGTCATAATATTTGTATGGGAAATTTTATGATTAAACGCCTCTCGTTTTTGACTGCTATGTTTTGACTGGAATTCCCGGACCCTCAATTTAAATGGTAACATATTGTTCGATTTAATGAAATTTCGAATATTAAAGGTCTAAAATTTTTACATAAAATGCTGAAAAGCAGTCTCGAAATTATTTCGAAATTAAATATTTCCCGCAGGTAAATTAAATTTATTATAAAAATTAAAGCTTCTAATCGGATCTTCTTACACTAGGAATTCTTCCTTTTGTTATGAATTTTGAATTTTAAATTAATTTAAACTCGGATTTTATAAAGTTTAAGGCCCGATTGTATGAACGAGGATAGATGATTAATCGCCTGATTTATCATAGTTTGCATTGTATGAACGACGCTAATAAAGAAAATGAATCGATGATTTTTTACCATCTGTTTTATCATCCCTTTTTGGTGACTGAATCAGCGAGTAAAATATATATTTTTTTTAACGTTATCAATGATTGTTAATATAAACAATCTACTGAAAGCATAGCAAAGTGAGACTAGAAACTGGTTCGAGCGATGATCATTTCACAATAATTGTTTTAGTTAAAATGCATCCAATTGATACGTGTAGTGACAGTTTGCAGAATGCTTAAAAATAATTCAGCAAAAAATTATTTGATTATTGATGTGAAAACATCTTTAGCGGCAGGAGTAAGTAAAAAATTGTATAGAAATCGGGTTACGGAAACAAAAATTCCGAACAAAAAATATTGCTGGTATGTGTGAATATCGATAAGAACAAAAAATAAATAAAACGTAAAATCAATGCAAAATCTACGCATACACATGCAATATACAACATCATCCGGCATTTCAAAAACATCGTGAGCCGAATACAAAAAAAATCTAAAAAAAACCGCCTACTTTAATTTATTTTGTTGTGAAAATATCTGCTATATATGGCTGCAGCAGCAAGTGTTTTTGAAAATGAAAATTACATACGAGTAAAAGGACCACAAATTATGTATGCTTGTGAAATGTAATAGTTATTTACGTCACAAGGGCGGTAAATAAGTTGTTACAGTACGAGTTCGATGTTTATTTGAGAATTTTGAACGAGTACTGTAACGAACATTTAACGTACGTGTAACCAGATTTTTGCTTTGTTCAGTGAGTTTGCCGTGAACATTTACTGCTATGGATATACACTCTACATAGGTGATTAACTTAACAGAACTGTACTTTGCTCATGGTCAATTAATGTCAGTAAGGCTCGTCCTCCAAATTCAAAATAGGATAACTTATTAATGTTTTGAACTAAAAATGTCACTTAGTTTAAATACTGAGCGAACACATCCGTCTTTATGGAGGGGTTTCTGAGCCTTAACGAATTGGCTTGAAATGATTCAATAGATATACAAAACAGTTTTCACCTATATCTTTTGCGAGTTGAGGGTGAACTCGCTCGTTGTTTTTTTACACGAATATGTACAGTGGCGTAACTACGAATTTGGAGCGACCCGCAAAATTTTTCGTGATCCCCTAAAAATGCTTCATGAACATGAACAAGTAAAGCTTTTATTTTATTACAAATATTTGCTTTACGTCCTTCTTTAATTAAAAATGTCTGCCAATTATACAGCCTCGTAATAATTAAAATTATCTGATTAGAGTACGATTTAAGAAATTGCACTAAACGACCGCAAATTGTAATCTTTACAAATTTATATTTCCTTGTTAAAAGGGTGGGTAGGTGTTAAAATAATTAAAAAACATTCAAGTTCCAAAAGCCGAATTTTCAAAGGCTACAGGCTGTTAATGTCCGGAAAAAAAACTCAACTGATAGATTCTCTACCGGTAAAACTGCGATTTTCCATTTAACACAAGTTTTACGGTAGTTTAAAATTAATCAAAATTTTACTTAAATTCGATGTTGAATAGATAAATACGCAACATTTCATTACTAAATATGACAACACGGCATATTTCAAAATGGCATATGGCATTCCATGACATATTTGGTAGACTATATACGGCATAGTGCACCCCACACATGCAGTATCTTCCCCACATATCTTCGTATTTTATTTAATAAAAATCTCTAAACATTACAACAGAATGAAAAAGCTAAAGGGCTAATTCACGTATTTTTTAATTTTAAAATTAGATTTAATTAAAATTAGACATACATATACAAATTTATTTCCATTGGAAGAATAAATTCAATTTTATTAAGTGAAGGGAAATTCTGTTAAGACAAAGAAAATTCTGAAAAATTCCAATAGGTGAAAGAAAATTTAAGTAAATTAAGGATAAATCTACTAATGGAAGGAAAAATCTGTTAGGTTAAGGTTTAATGGAAAATCAACGGATTATCACAAAGTGAAGTAAAATTCTATTAAGAGAATGAATTTCATCATAACCGGTTAAGAATCAGCTAAGTTCCAGATTAATTATACTTAATCCAGAACTTCATCTATACAAATGGTTTTAAGATCCCATTTCCATCGCACTTGTCGAATTTCATAATAGTCGATTAAGAAACTGCCAAGTTCCATCCTAATTGGGCTTATTCTGGAATTTTATCTAAAAACCATTTTAGAACCCTATTTTCATCGAATTAATTACTTATAAATACTAGTGATTCGAGAAAAAATCATTGCTAAAATAATAAAAAATCCTTGAATAAATACGCGCTAAATTTTGTTGTGGTACAAAATTGGTTCGTTCTTTAAAAATTAATTTCAAAGAATAAAAATAAATTAAACATTAAATTATTCTGGTATATTTCAGATTGATAAATAATTTACATAAGAAGAGGAGAAATTGTTAAGAGTTTTGCAATTCAGTTTCAATCTGCGAGCATTGGCAAAATAAATCGTCTTTCAGCCATCTCATTAGGCTATAGCGACTGAGTGGGATTCGCTCGAAACGCGATATTTCGAAAGGCTATATTTCAAAATTAAAATTGAACGATTTGTACCATATCGCATTTTGAAATATCGCGTTTGGGCAAATCGCGTTTTAAAAGTTGGCGTTTCAAATGAGGCATCAACTGAACTATTAAACTTATTACTCTGATTTATTCCTATACATAGGAATCAACCATGTACTTGTAGTATTAGCTAATTTTACATTTCCCCTTAAAAACTTTTAACAATTTCAAGTCCACATAGTGTATTTAACGCATACGTGCGGGTTTTATATTCAAACATTAAATTATACTGATATATATTTCAGATTGATAAATATTTTACGAAGTGGAGAATAATATATACATATATAGGTTTTGCACTTCAAATTCAACCTTTTACAAACCACAATCCTTATTCATCATATTCACCATTATCCAAATCAAATTCGCCTTTATCCAAATCAAATTCACTTTTATCCAAAACATATTCATCCTTTTCCAAATCAAATTCAACCGTAGACGATATAAAACCAACAGAATTTATTTAATTTAATATATTTACTGTATATAAATTCTAGATACAAAATAACAAGTTAATATAAAAAAACCTTTACTATTTAATAGGGGCTTTAAATTCAACTTAAAATTTGCCCTATAATTATTATAAACTTCACCGCATATGGCCTCGTAAAATTCACTGTAGAATCCATCCCAAATTGATCTAAATTCAATATAAAGTTCATTCCCAAATTTACCATATGATGTCTTCTTAACTAAAAATTCACCTTAAAACGCACCTTATACTTCGCACCGTAAAACCCAGCCTTAAATCTCATCCTAAAATGCACCCCAAATTCAATCCAAATTCTCCATCAAATTCATCATAAATTTACTTTAAAATTCTTCCTAAAATTACGACAAATAAATTCTAAAATTTTCTCTTAAATTCAACCTACAAGTCACTGTAAAATTAACCCTAAAATTTTACTTAAAATTCACTCTAAATTATACCCTTTAATTGAACATACTAAAATCCACTGGAAAACCCTCTCTAAAACTAACCCTGATCTCCACTCTAAAATTCACCGTAAGTGTCGGGAATTTACAAAGCGAAAACTCTTAGAAGCTTAAATAAGAATTTTATCAAATTTAAGAATTCTAGAGTTTGGAAATTTTAATAGTGAAAAAATTAATTTACGATTTAACAAATTTTATAAAATCGTGAAATTCAAATTCTTCATTTATTTGGAATTTGGAATTATTAATTTTAAAAATTAACGAATTTTGTAGCATAGTTTGGAAAGAGAAGAAATTTGGAAATTTAGGGATTAGAAGTTTTGTATTGTATTAGAATTTAATAAAATTATTGCGAATTATGGAAGATTACTTAAAATGAAAAATGGGAGTTTAAGGATCTAAATCTTTAAAGTTAGTATAAACTTCTTCGAAATTCGTCAAATTTAAATTTCATTAAATTTAAGATTTTGGTAATTGTAAATTTTAGGAATATGGAAATTTAAGTAATTTAGAAATACAAAAATATAGAGTATTATTTAGAATTTTTGATTTTAGTAACATGTATATATATGGTTCTTTGGTATTAAAGGAAAAATTTAGAAACCAACAGCACTCATCCAACACAGGGTGCCAGGCAACTTTAGTTCCTCCATCGCCTACCGGTACAAACAGTTATATTTTTCCTGGTTGATCTATCTTTGGATCGAGAAAAACAATTTTTACGCCGCAGACCAATATCAAACACTTGGAATAATTTGAAAATTTTCAATAATTTCAACATAGTCTCAAAACATTGGTCACAAAGAATCTCAAAAATTCTAAATACGAATTATCAGTGAGTCAAAGGACTTCAATCCTTCGGGGTGAATATGTTTTGAATAAAGATGAATTTCATTTGCAAATTGATGAACCTGATTTGTGAAAGGTTCAATTTGGAGTGCAAAACCTGTATATCAATCTGGAAAATACCAAAATAATTTAATGTTTGTATACAGAACCCGCATGTATGCGTTAAATACACTAAAATTAAAATTGTTAAAAGTTTTTAAGGGGAAATGTAAAATTCACTAATACTGCAAGTACATGGTTGATTCCTATTCGCGATTTCCAACAAAGTAGCTGACATCTGGTGAAAACAATATGAACAAAATTTAACCATAGAACAAGAGAGGTCAGAACTGTCAAACAGTTAAATTTGACAATACTCGACCCCCTTGCTTACAAAGAAACCACATTTGATGGAAACGCCAATATATAGGAATAAATCAAACTAATAAGTTTAGCAGCTCAGCCTGATGAAATGACTGAAAGATGATTTATTTTTCACAATGCTCGCAGATGAAACTGAATTGCAAAACTCTTAACAATTTCTCCTCTTAATAAAAATAAATCTGAAGGGCTAAATATACATATTTTTACTTTTAAAATCAGATTTAAATAAATATTAAAACTTATAGATATTAAGCATTTCCTGATTAGTTCTTCATTATCAATATTTTTATTTCCGTTGGGAGAATAAATTTAATTTTAAAAAGTACAACTTTATTAGTTGATGATTAAAACTATTTTAGAATCCCATTTCCATCGCACTTGTCGAATTTTATCATCATCGGTTGAGAAATAGAGTTCCACCAAAATTAGCCATATTCAAGAACTTAATCAAAAATCCTTTTTAGGACCCCATTTTCATCCCACTTCCATGTTAAAATTCATCATATTCGGTTAATAAACAGCCAAGTTCTACGCTAATTGACTATATCTCAGAACTTTGTCTAAAATCCCTTTTAGTATTCCTTTTTCATTGCAATATGCTATATTGAAGCCGTCGTGTGCCGTAGTGTACCATATGCCGTACTGAAATATGCCGTTTTGAAATATCTCGTAACGTAGCATATGCCATAGTGTACCATCTGCCGAATTGAAGTATGCAGTTTTAAAATACGCCATGTTAAACGGATCCCGATTTTTTTATATGTTTGTAGTATGAGACAAAAAGCCACAAGGCCATAAGTCAAGGTATTCGAATTTGTTTTATTTAAAATTTGAAATCTCCGTAACCGACTTTATATCATACAATTTTTGGTAATATTCCGGCAACTACAAACAACAAACTCGTACGATTTTGAGTAACTCTTAATTTTAAAAACGTTTTCCTGAAAAATGCAAATTTTAAATTTATTCCCTTGTGTCTTTTGGCCACAGATTATAAAAGAAATGCGATATTCAAGCTTCAAGCCATAAAAGCATAACATAAAAGCGTCGAATATAATTTAAAAAATATCAACAATTTCGAAATAATCTCAAAAATGTCAAATCTAGAAAGTTCTCAAATATCGAATTATCGGTAAATATGTAAATCCAAAGGAAACGATGTACGCGCTTAACCATAGCCATGTAAAACGTACCTAAATAACCTCGACTTTCTTGAATAATTTCGAAAAATCTAGAAAATCGAAAAAATATCGAAATTTTGGCATAATCTCGAAAAATCTATTAAATATCACGATTCAAATTTATATGTGTAACCCTGAAGGTTCCCACATCTCAAAGCTAAGCGCCGAACATTGCTATACAAAATTCGAAAAAATTCGAAAATCTCGAATAATCCTAAAAATCTTAAAAATTGTTAAATTCAATAAACCATGGAATAATCTCGATTAAGCAAGAAAAATTCGAATAATCTCTAAAAATGTCATGTGAATCTCGATTGAACTCGAACAATTTGAATAATATCAAAAAATCTGGATATTAATGTATATTAGCTGGGATATAATCTGAACTACAATCTATGTATATCTAATCTTGACTTTCTTTTTTTAACTAATATTCGAACACTTGATAAATCAAGTGGGCCGCGATAACCATGGGCCCTTTCCGCAGCTACGGTTACCTAGTTACGCCACTGAATATATAGTGAAAACACATATGAAGAAGGATGGGCAAACAAGGAGAGTCCAATCGAGTTTCAAGATCATTCTTAGAAATATCGAGAACTGTACCAAATTGAAGCTGAGCACGTTTGATATGTATGTGAAGTTAACCCAAAATTCATCCTAAAAACCTGTAATTACTGTAGACCTGTAATTTTATTTAAAATGTTGTCACTGGGGTAGCATGCTCAAATATAGCGGCAAAACTCTTGAGTCATATTTTATTTGATTTTTGCAATTCAACTGAGTATTTTCTGAAGTCCTGCCATATTGGCACCCATCTCTTGATGAGTTTATATTAGACCAGGGCTGCGGAGTCGGAGTCGGGAGTCGGAATCGAGGAGTCGGACTATTGTAGCGGGGTCGGAGTCGGAGTGGAGGAGTCGGATTATTGTAGCGGAGTCGGAGTTGGAGTCGGAAAAATACTGACCGACATCGAAATCCGCATTTTATGTTTTCTTTCCTCCTAAAATGAACCTTACCCTTAGTTAGAAAAAACTCCAATCAGTATATTTGACTCCCGGTCAATTTTATAAAGGATCTCGTAGCGTAATGTTTCACTTAGGAAAATCTCAAAAATCCTCGTAACACAAATAAAACATCGTTAACATTTAGAGAAATTATTCTGCTTGATAACGAGATATTATTTACGGGAATTTATGTCGACCTCAAAATTAGAGTATTATTAAGTTATGATCAACAAAATAAAAGCAAACCGGCACTAAGTTATTTGGCAATCGTTTAAAATAATTTTTTAATATTGCCAATAAGCTCAAAGAAACCACCAAGAAAATCATGTTGAAAAAGTAGAATCAAAACATGAATTCAAAAAATTTCTAGATGACCATAAGAAATCGAATTCGGATTACAAAAATTCAAGATATATTTCTTGATGGCTTGGAGAAAAGGAAAAAGTCCACAGAAGTACGAGTCTTAATATTCTTGAGGCCATACTAATTTTAAGAACAAATTTGTAATTACCTAATTTAAATTGTAGAATTTTTTCCATTTTCTTTTATTTCTTTAATTACTCTTTACTTTGATTTTTAATTTTTGTTATCTTTAAATTATGTTCTTGTGATGATAGAATTTGAATAGGAGCAGTAGTATGAATTTCATAATATTTTGATTACATGTAGAAGTTGGAGTCGGAGTCGGAGTCGGATAGTCAATTTTTATACATTGGAGACGGAGTCGGAGTCGAAGAACTATTTTATCGACTCCGCAGCCCTGGAATTATCTATCAATTGGCATATTTGGCCATGCCATCGCAATGACAAAATTCTAAAAAAAAATCCAGAATACTGATAATTGATAGGTTTAGTAGGTTTGATCTGGTAAAATTTTTAGTAATATCCACAATTCTTTTAAATTTTTATATAAAAAATTTTTATTTATTCTGACTTTTCACACTTCAATATTAAATACTGTTATTTAATATTACTCAACCACCAACAAAATCGAGAAAATAGATTATGTATTGATTATTGGAATCTTTCGGGGCATTACATTGTCGAATATTTTCTGCCGTGATAGTTTAATTTTTATCATACTTAAAATCATTCAATAAAATCGGTTTTTATTTGAAAAATCCTAGAATTTACATACGAGCCATTAAAGTTTAAGCTTAAATGGCGAAGTTTAGCGAAAATTTTGAAGAATTATTAACTTTTAATGTTGGGCAACGTAAAATTCGTTGTTTGGACAATTGATTAAAATACTTTTGGAATTTTTTTTGGGTCCAATTGTTTGGGATAATTTCTGTTTTTGATGATCATCTCTTCCACACTAATAATTGCAAAGATATTTAACGAGGACATGAATATCAAAAATCAAAAGGCTCAAAAATGTCATCAACAATTTTTTAACAATTTCTCGTTTTAGAGTCGGGCGATTGCCCACAATGATAAAAATGAATAAAAACCCAAAACGTTGGATGGTTATCCATTAGGTATGCATAATTGCCCAAAAAAAGAAATTCATGCCCAGAAACCGAAAATGAATAATAATACAAAATTTGGTTAAACGATATTTTGCCAAATATTGACTTTTGCGCAAGTTAGATCTTGGTGGCGCCTGTGGCATCGACTCATTGGACGTTATTCCCATTTTTTTTTTTTTTTTATGGAGGTTAGGTGTCTTGTAAAGGAACTTAATGCCCAGAAAAAATGGAGATAATTTCCACTTAGAAAACAGTTACAATACCCAAAGTGAAAGAAACGTAATACCCATAAACAGAAATATGGAAAACGAAGCTTCAATTTTAAAATATTCTGGAAAAGGGAGATTAGTATTTTTTTTATAAAGTTAGTAACCTTGCAAATTTTATTTTCAATGGACGAAAGAGAACAAATCCCCATTGGCTTTTTGAACTTTTGAAAATTGAACCTTATATACCGCAAATATGTTCTAGGCATCCCTCCCTTTAAAAAGGACAAATTTATTCAATATTTTGGGCGATTTTTATTAATTCATTCGCTTATTATTCATTTATAGCGATTATTCATTTAAGAACATAGCTTCAATTAACTACTTTATAGCTCGCTTAGTTCAACTCGTTGCTCATTTCAGCTAATAACTTCTTATTTTCACACAAATTCATAATATAAGTAAACCACGTGATAACAATCAAATATAGAAAAATATCATTGTAATTATATGTGAGCCGTGTTAGCTGGCACTGCAAGGCGAATAAAACTCCAGCTAAGATAATTTTCATCGCTCTAAAGAAAAAAACATAGTTCGCATAATTTAGCTGAAGTATGCAACGTTCCATTAAAACTCTTTATTTACAATCGAGAGCTGCGTACATACTTCACATAACATAGCTTAGCTTAGCTGAAAAGTGCAATTGGCCGACGATGATAATACAATTTCCAATGCTCATTTCGATATTTTATTTAGTTGTAGTTTATATATATATATATATTTTATGAAATTTCAAAATAATATAAATTCTGAATCTCTCATTTTCGATATTTTAAAATATTCAAAATTCGTATACAAATTTTGAATTCTATAAAACTCAGAAATTCATTCAAGATTACATATTTCATGTCTCATCACACTCTATTCATGTCGGTAACCAATTTCCGTCGGCATCGCTAATTAAGAAAAAGTAGCACAATAATGATATGCGCACAAAATAAAAGCAGATGTCAAAAGTAAAAATCAATGATTTATTCAGTATTTTCTAAAAATTGTAAAAATACGACCAATATCCAAAAAAGAATCTCTTTGACAGTATAGCTATTTTGAGCTTTGACATAAGTTAATAGAATATTCAAGGTTTGTAAAGTTTAAAATTCCCTAGTGTCAACCTTATTATAAAGCTGCTATAAAATTGGGTTTATAGATTTTACCAAATAAAATTTAGGCAACATCGAGCTGATGTGCGGCATATTTTGAAATAAATGCGTTGCCGCAACCAAACCAAAATAATTGAAAAATTTCAGATTATGAATCTGGACTGTAAATTTTATAAATTCATATTTTTAAAATGTCAAAATTTCTGAATTCAACAAATCATTATTTTCTTTGAACGATCTTTGAAGTTTAATAATTTAAAATTTGATAAACTACATCGAATTCTTAATTTTAAAAATTTTAAATAAATTAATTTGACAAGAAAATTTTATAAAACAAAATATTTTTAATATTTTCAAAATTGAAGCTAAAATTAGCTAAATTAGGATAATTTTGAAATTCAATCAAAATTTGGATTTTATTTCAGCAAACACAATTTCCGCCGGCATGAAAATTTTCCCACTAAGTGGAAAAAATTAAGCAAGTGGCAAAAAATTCAAGTATATTAAGTCTAATCTATGTAAAGAAGTGAGAACTTAAGTAAGTGTATCTTCTAGATTAAACCAAAACTAAGACTTTGTACAGGAAAAGAAGCAATATTTGTAGTAATGCGATTTAATAAGTAGAGTTCAAAGATCAGTTCAGAGCACTAATTTATCAACAATATATCACATAAAGCTCTGATTTTATACCATAGCAGAAATAAAAATGATTTAACCACTAAACACTCGTAATACAGGAACAGAAAAACTTGCATAAAAAAAAGAAGAAACCGAATGGATTTAATTTCTTTGCGGTTACAAACATTTTCTTTACCATTTACAATAAATTTTATACTTTTGTACAAATCTTTCTCGCTCTGTGTGTGAACATCAAAAAGTTGGTTAATTTGTTCTTCGGTTCTTTTCAACTTTTGTGTGAAGTGCAAAGAAAATATTTATTCATTTATATGTATATATGTATAAACAACACAACAATAACAACAAATCTTTCAATTATTTTTATGGCTAATGAGATGCATTTAAGGATGATGATTACAAATTAATTTTAATTAAAAAATATTACAATTTTTTTTTATTTTTGTTATATATGGATTATGTGCAAAGGCTGAAGTATTATTCTGGTACTGGTGCGCTGGTTTGAGTGCGCGCTAAGCTCCCACATAATCATCATCATCATCATCATCCACCGTAGGTAATAAAAAGAAATTCAAAAACGAAAAAAACGATTTGTGTGAGGTTTTTATGTGCGTTTTTTTTTTTTACGAGATTTTATTATTATTATGATTATTACTTGGTGCTACTGCATTTTATGTTTCAATGTTGCAATTCCACAAAAAAATATACATTTTTGTTATTGTATATGATTTATATTTTATGTTTACAAAATCATAAAAATAATTTTTAAAATCTTTGACTAATACGTAAAAAAACCGTTATATAAACACACAACTTCAAATCAAACAAATTTTAATAAATTTAATTTAAAATCTTTAATTTTAAAATTAAACTTTAAGCATGTGTTTGGGTACATCAATAATGCAGATTTTTCTATATTTATACTTTGTATAACTTTGTCGTATTTTAATGTTATAATTATAATAATGATTATGATCACGTGATCATTAACAATTATTAATTATAATATTTTTATAACCTATAAGAAATATTACATACAATGCAATAGAGTTGTAAGAAATTATAACAATTAGCATGATTAAGATGCATTAAAGAAATTCGTTGTGGTAATTGTATGTCTACTGTTGTCTACACCTCATCATAACCAACCGTCGGATATGCTACGTGTGTACTTAAGTATGTTTATTTAAAATCTGCGAAGAGATATAAAGTTGATCTTAAACTTTAAAAACATGATTAAAACGATTTTGTCTAATAAGTAACTTTGTACGGCACATACTTCATTCACAAATGCTAAGTGTTATCTTTCATATTTTGTAAAAACAAACTTCCTCATTCCTGCTGTACCTTTAAAACATAAAACTCCCTTTATTTCGAATGTCAGTTGATTGTGGATTAAGTATTAACACACCAAAAATAACAACAACATATGAAATATATGGTCATACAAATAAACCACTTACATTTTGTTTTTATAGTCTCCCGCATATTATTCCTATTGTTTACATAAATTTTTTTATAAAGTAAAGAATATACAGGAACCCAGAGTATTTAATATACAGTAGCAGTAGCAGTTATTAGAAACAAAATCTAGTACACAAAAAATTCTATTTATAATTGTTTAGATTAGAATGAAGACAAATTTTTAATTCATAAAAAAAAAGAAAAATAAATACACAGAACTATAAAAATTTATCCGTGGGAGAATAAGAATATGTGTGCGCCTTGTCTCGTAAGAAAAAAAAAACTAAATTACTATTGTTGTGTTAAAACGAGCGCCGTCTTGAAACCGGTACATTGTTTGTCGTTAAAATAACACCAACAACAACAAAAACGCTTTATCGATCTTGAATTTATATATCCGACGGTCGTGTGCTTTATTAATCAATGAGAATTTCTAAACCTACCTAATATATACAAAACAAAAAAATTCAATAAATTTTCTTATTTATTTCTTTTAAAAATAACAATGATTTTGAAATGTTGATGATGATGTGAAAAGACGACCAGACAGAATATAAAACTTGTTTTCCTTATTTTATTTTTTAATTTTATTTATTAGAAAACTGAAAATAAAATCGAAAATAATTCTTTTTATTTTTTTATATAATTATCATTGTTCTGAGAGATCTGATAAATTAATTAATGATTTGTAATTTAAAGGCGCCAAAAATCAAAACAAACATGATTTTTTGTTATTTTATGATTTTACTGTCTTTATTCGAAATTTACATAGTATAATACGTCTTGTACAATAAACGTACTCGTTTATTGTGTACGAGTTTGTATATTAGCTTCGATTATTTCAAATAATTTTATGCCCGTTGCGTAGGAGAAAATAATTTCGTTCGAATAAAAAAATATAATTTTCATTGATATAATTTAGTGCCAAGTTCTTCTCTCTGGAATTTTGACATAAAAAAAAAATGTTCAGTAACTTCACAGGCGGAAACTTAAAATTTATTTACGTTTTATTAAAGATTTTTTTAAATTTTCAACTTTTAGAGGTTTACATCAGAAAACTTTTTTAGGTTTTGTACAAAAAATTTCGGGAATTGTAAAATGTTCAGAATTCAATAAAACTACAAATTTTCAAAAAAAAAAAAAAATTAAAACGAATTAAATATTAGGAATTTTTTTTTTTTTTTAATTTAACGAAACTTCAAATTTTATATTACTAGGCGTTTGATCTTAAATAATTAGTAATTAATTATACAATTTCAAGACTCATCAAATAATTCGACTACAAAATAGAAAGCTTACATTTGCTTAATTACCTAATAAAATTGCATATAGACTGATTATGTATAGTACATATGTACATTGTACAAGATTAGTGAAAAACTGATACATAATTTAATTATAAATGCAATAACAACATTTCTCAGAAGCTTATTTTCACTATAAGAGCTACGGAATTCCAGAGATTTATGGTGTCAAATAATGCCGATAGTGTCTAGAGATAATTATAAAAACAATAATTAATCTTATAATACGAACAGGCACGTGATTACTTTTTAGGTATATCCAATTATATCTTATTGGTTAAATAAGCGGTCCAATGCTATATATTACTATACAGAGTGAGGAAAAAGTATGAAAATTCCTAAAAATCTCGCGGAGTTCGGCCAAAAAAAAAAAATGAGCAAGGTTTATTCTCAAATAATTTTCAACAAGGAATTTAATGGTGAGGTTGGTTGTGACCTTGACCTTCATATTCAAGGTCATTTGTAGGTCAAGTTCATTTTTTTAAATTAGAACCCCTATTTTTGATGAAAGAATAGAAAGGAGCGATCAATTTTACGTCCGAGTAAGTATTTTCCATGACCTCCCAAGATCATCTGAAGGAATTTACATTGCGAGATCAAAGTATGGAAACCCCTAGAAATCTCGAGGAGTATGTCAAAAAAAAAATAACCAAGGTTTAGTCTTAGGTAATTTTTAACAAGGAATTTAATGGTGAGCTTGGTTGTGACCTTGACCTACATCTTCAAGGTCATATTGAGGTCACGGTCATTTTTATAGAGAAACTCCTGTTTTTGACATCGGATTCGAAAAGAGAGATCAATTGTACGTTCGAATATGTGTTTTCCATGATCTTTCAAGGTCACCTGAAGGGACGTTTTTTAGTTATACTGCTTCTGATTTGCTACGAACATTAAAAAGATTAGTTCTTTAGTTTTAAAGTTTATATTTTTTTATTTTTTTTATAATTTTCATAGCAACACAAGCATTATTACAATGTTATGTTATTTATGATTTTTATTTTTTTAATTTTCATAGCAAATCATAAGCTTTACAATTAAAATATATTCCTACAGATGATCTTGGGAGGTCATGGAAAACAGATATTCGGAAGTACAATTGATCACTCTTTTCGATACGGTCATCAAAAATAGGGGTTCTAATTTGAAAAAATGAACTTGACCTCCAAATGACCTTGAAGATGAAGGTGAAGGGCACAACTAAGCTAACCATTCAATTCCTTGTTGAAAATTACTTGAGAATAAACCTTGCTCATTTTTTTTTGACCAAACTCCGCGAGATTTTTAGGGGTTTCCATACTTGTTCCTCACCCTGTATAACAATAATTAAAAGGTTTATTATTTTTAATTTATATATTTTAATAAGTATGTTCCTTATAGTGAAATTGTATTATTTTTTACTTTCGATTCAAAATCGATTTCGAGTTGAAGCGATCGATTTCGAGTTGAAGCAATACTTATTGAATTGAAACGTTTTTTCCTCGCTTTTATATACCCAAAAATTTTCCAGTGGTTGCGTTGAATATTTTTCAAATTTACAAAAACCTTAGCTTACGTTAATTAGCCGTTGGAAATCAGCTCGTACATTTTATTTGTAGCAGTGTTTATTTTGATGTTCAACATAAATTGATTTTCCTTGTTCTGAAATATTTCCAATTCCTCTACACGACCCATCATATCCCCTTTCTTCATCCCATATACAGCACATGTTAAATTGTTTAAAAATTCACGTAGTTATGCAGCGTGTAGTTTATATGTTGCGCGAATTTGGATTCTGTATTCATTCTTCCGATTCCTCTGATATGCTCTCTAAACACATCTCTCTAAATGAACGTCCCGTTTGGCCTATGTAAAAAGCGGGACAATTTGAACATGTTAATTTATAAACACCCGTATCTAAAATGGAATTTATTTTGGTTTTAACAAAACTTTCTAATTTATGTTGAGTTTTGTGAGCAACGCTCTATATCCGAAATTTATGAAAATATTTTGAAGTTTTTGGCTAATCTGGCCTCCATTCCAAACTTGGAAATTTTTTATTATTATTATTGTCGCCGAAAGACAATGTTGAATTCGACCTATACTCCAATTTCCTTTTATAACTGTTATTCAATGTATCGACCATTTTTGTATCATATCATATTCATTGTGGGATGCTATAAACTTGATGATGCCGAGTTCAATTTTGTAACTCTTCTCTGTCATTGTTATACTATTTAGCCTATTGATCATATAGCAGATCGGTATGCAGATAGTTTGTGTTGGAATGAATTCCATGATTGCTGATGAATGGTTTGAAATGTTTCAGTTGGTTTACGGAAAATTTGGAAAACATATTTCTGGTTTATATTTTTTATAGTTAAATCCAAAAAAATTGATAGTTTTGTTATTTTCGTTAGTTTTGTTATTTTTTTTAAAATTTCACTATAAGGAACATACTTATTAAAATATGTATATGTAATATATAATAAAAGTGAAACAACCACAAAAATTGAAAATTAATTAAAAATGAGTGTCAATAATATAAAGGTTCAATGCTGTTCAGAACTTTTATGGCAGTGGCCAATGGAGTTCCCCTGATGTCATAATACATATTCTATTTATAATGGCCGATCAAGCACAACTATTATAAATGTTATGTACTGTTGCGGCAAAACAACTAAAACCTCTATTAGAATTTTTTTTTTTCGTTGTGTTTAAAAAGATTTATGACATTTTGCCCTATTCCAATTTTATTCATTCTAGCAAACGGAAACGTAGTGTTGCTACTGATAATACTGCGGAAATGAAAAAGGGAACAAAGCATAAGGCAAAAATAAAAATCCGAAAAAACACAAAGTAAAATGGAAATAAATTTTTGGGATGCAGGGAGAGACATCATAAGCTCTAATTCTGAAGAGTATCTCTAGATCTCAACAATAAATGTTTTAAAAATAATCTCGAAAAACACTCGAAACACTAGAAACAATCTCGAAAAAGTGCCACAAGATGCTACAAGACCCCAATAGATTTTTGTTAAATATGATCAACTACAATTTGATGGATAATCCGTTTTTAATACAATGCGATCCCTTGAAAAATGAGTTATATTCTGTGGGTTAGAGACGGATTGGTATCGGCACCCAAAATAAAATAGTCCCAAAAAATAAGAAATCCGGAAAAGTAAGTTTTTAATTATAAAAAACTTTTGAATTTATTTTAATTCATTGTATACCTTAGACTAGAGGATGGGTGCTGACCTCAAACCTTCGCTTTGACGATTTATTAAAATTTCAATATTAATAGAAATAAAAAGGCTTTTCAAAAATATTGGTTTTTTAATAATTATTCTCATACTAAAATAGAGAACTCCCCAAAGCCACTTAGCATTATGTAGATTCCTTTTGTTTTCATATTATAGTTAACAAAAATTCAATAGGGTCTTCCTTTTCGATAAGGCACTTTACTCTGAATTTTTTGGTATTTTTGATGGGGATTTTTCGTTCGGGAATATTATAGTATCCCACATAAAAACAGGAATACCATCATCTTCCGAAAAATGAAAATCCCAAAAAACATGCTCCATTAAAAATGGAAACCCCATTATTTTGTTAACTACAATATGAAAACAAAAGAAAGCTAAATAATTTCTTGTCATCCATGTATAGAGTAGCGAATCCGTTCAACATGGCATATTTTAAAACGGAATATTTCAAAATGGAATATGAAAATATGACATATGGTACACTATGGCATATTTTAAAATGGCATATTTCAAATTGGCACATGGTACGCTACGGCATAAGGTACACTATGGCATATCTCAAAACGGCATATTTAAAAACGGCATATGGTACGCTATGGCATATGGTACACTATGGCATATTTGAAAACGGCATATTTGAAAACTGCATATTTTAAAACGGCATATGGTACACTATGGCATAAAGTACACGGTGGCACATTTTATATGGCATATGGTATAATATAGCATTTTCTAAAACTTGGCTATTTCTTAGCCGAGTATGATGAAATTTGGCAAGTGCCATGAAAATGGAATACATACTAAACCGGATTTTAGACGAAGTTCTGTAATATGGCCAATTAGGGAGGAACTTACCTATTAGTTAACCAAATATGATGAATTTCAACATATACGTTAGAAATGGTCTTTTAAAAAGAATTTTAGATGAATTTCTAGAACATGGCCAATCATGATGGAACTTGGGTATTTCTTAAACGATTATGATGAAATTCGACAAGTGTGATAGAAATGGGATCCTAAAATGAGTTTAAGTAGAAGTTCTGGAATATGATTAATTTTGATAGAATTTGTCTATTTATTGGCCGATTATGATGAAATTCGGAAGTAGTGATGGAAATGGGATTGTTAAATGGTTTCTAGATAAAGTTCTGAGATATGACAATTTTTATACAACTTGGCTATTTCATAATTGATTATGATGAAATTCGACAAATATGACGGAAACAGGATTCTTAAATGAATTTTAGATAAAGTTCTGGAATAAGGCCAATTCGAATGAAAATCGGCTATTTCTTAAGCGATTATGATGAAACTCAACAGTACGATGGAAATGGGATTCTAAAATGGTTTTTATCATCAACTTATAAAGTTACCCTATACTTTCTAAAATTGCCCTTTACCTATTGGAATTTTTTTCGCTTAATGCATTTTAATGAATTTCCTTTACTTAACGGATTTTCCTTTAAACTTTTACCTAACAGAATTATCCTTCAATTAGTAGAATTATTTCCGATTATTATGAAATTCGACAAGTGCGATGGAAATGGGATCTTAAAATGATTTGTAGATGAAGTTCTGGAATAAGTTTAATTAATCTGCAACGTGGCTATTTCTTAACTGATTATTTCGAAATTCGTTCTCTTAATAGAATTTTCCTTCACTTAACGCATTTTCCTTTAAACCTTCACTTAACAGAATTTTCCTTCAATTAGTAGAAATATCCTTTATTTACTTAAATTTTCCTACACCTATTAGATTTTTTCTTTAATTAAAAAAATTTTCTGTCGTTAAATAGAATTTCGTTGTAATTCAAATGGATACATTTTGATAAATACAGGTTTAGAAATTAAAAAAATATTAAACGTTTTAAATTTAAAATTTATCAAATCATACCATGCAGTAGTGTACCTTATACACTATTGTACCATATACCATTGGGATCGGGGTATTTGCCTGCAAGACAAAATCTTGTTTTGCTGTTCAATCTTGTTTTTTGAATTCTTATCGTATAAAAAATAGTTTACCAAAATTTTGTTGGACAAAATCTTGTTTTTTAAAATTTTGTTTTCCGAAATAATTATTTTGATTATTTTATAGTGAAATAATGAATATTTAGTGAAATAGTTTTTCTGGGATCGATATAAAATATTGCATTAACAAAATATTGTTTTTTTTATTAATCTTGCAACTACAAAATGTCGCCCCAGTGGCACAGTTGTTAGCATGCTTGCTTTAAGCCCCGGAGGTCCCGGGTTCGATTCCCGGCGGGTGATGAAAAAATCACGCCTGGTTAATGTGTAGGATCATTGAATTAATCACTCATTATCCGTTAAAAAAATGATTACGAAACTTCACTATGAAGCGGCCAAATCCCTCTATGGGATGTAGCGCCAGCGAAAAAGAAAAAAAAAAAAAAAACTACAAAATGTTGCAACTATACAAAATCTTACAATTACAAAATTTTGCATAACAAAATAGTGCAATTATTTTGCTTTTTTGAAGGTGTCATTAATAGATTCTATATAATCCACTCCTAAGTGCGGCACACAGTGCGACATGTTTGCTAATCCCGGCTCCTACGTCCCCCGAAGTTCAAATCTAAAGCCCCTCGGAGGGTTAAGCGGGGGGGAGCGCAGCGACCTCCCGCGTGCCTATGAAAGTTACCGAAGCCGTTAGCCTCTACAATTCTAAGTTAAATTAGTCGATGCCATTTTTCTTCAATTTATTTTCCTCACAACAGAGGAAAAAATGTACGGGACATTGTTATGCAATATTTTGTATTGCAATATTTTGTACACGAAATTTTTTAATGCAAATCGAATTATTTTGTAATGCAAGATTACATACCCAACCCAGTTTTTCTAAGTCCCTTATTTTAAGTTAATTTTTCACATGAGCAGGCAATTATGTACATTAAGATAAAGGTTCAGATTCAATTAATAAAAAACAAATTTTAATAATTAATTTGCATACACACATTTTATTTAAAATTATAATTTCACAAGTTAGTTTCTCTTCTTGAGCTATGTTTGAAAAAATATAATAAAAATTAAACTAAATTTAATGGATTAGTGCTACAAATCTATAAAGAGCTATATTATTTGCGAAGCCTTTAAGGGAAGACGTTTCCTCTTTAGGCCGTCGATTTATCGTGATATATTTAAGCTGTTTTTCTTTTTCTAGATACATATTTTATTTGGAAATAATTGTTCACCAGATATCATTTTGTCGATTCGGTTTTTAATATATATTTGTTCTTTGCCAAATTCATAAACTTTGCCAAATAAACAACCCTTAAAAATTACATCCGGCAGGAAATTTTTTAGTGCAGAAACTGGAGCTAGTTCGAAATCTGAAATAATTCTTGTAGGATGTAGATTAATGGAATGAGAACAAGCAATTTCGGCTATCGTCTCGTGGGACAAACTTATCCCTTGTGGATTGAAATATCTTGTTTTGCTCACTAGTACCATAAATAACTATTATCCATATAAAAAAGGAAACAAGTTTCTGGTGACAAGATTTTGTAAAACAAGATTTTGGAGAAAAGAGTTTAGAAACAGTATTTTGAAAAATAGTAAGACGTGGCCAACCCTATGCCGTTACCTACCATATGGCGCTTTAAAATACGCCGTTTTTAAATATGCCATAGTGTACCATATGCCGTAGTGTACCATATGCGGATTTGACATGTGCCATTTTGAAATATGCCATAGTGTGCCATATTCCGTAGCGTACCATATGCCGTTTTGAAATATGCCATTTTGAAATATGCCGTAGTGTACCTTATGCCCCGTAGTGTACCATATGTCGATTTGAAATATGCCGTTTTGAAACATGCCATAGTGTATCATATGCCGTTTTGAAGTATGCCGTTTTGAAATATGCCATTTTTTCATATTCTGTAATGAAATATGCCGTATCGACCAGGACAATTAGAGTAGGACCAATGCTAAGCAGTAGTTCTCTATTTTAGTATGTGAGTAATTATTAAAAAACACAAATTTTTTAAATTGTTCCAATTTTTAAAAATGTCAGAATTTCAAAAAATCGTCAAAGCGGAGTTTAGGAGTTTTAAAAAAAAAGGGGCAGCCCCTCTCTAAATTGAAATATAAAATTGCTAAATTGGTGAATATTACAAAAACGTATACAGGGCCGAACGAGAGCCGGTAAATTTTGTTTTTGAATAACTGGTTCAAAAATTAAACAATAGTTGCTTTCCAATCGACCAACCACTAGCACCCGCTAGTGAACCGCTAGTAGAATGGTTTTGTCTTCGCTAAATTATCTGTGATTATCTATAGATAATTTAGCGAAGACAAAAACCATTAAACTAGCGGTTCACTAGCGGGTGCTTGCGGTTGGTCGATTGGAAAGCAACTAATATGACATATTTTTGTAATTATACGGCAGTTATGTGCCTTTTGATCATTTTGTTTGAGTTAAAAAATGCGGCCGGTGGTGTGGTTATTCACAAAAAAAGAAATAATGATAAAAGTCGCGAAATGAAAATCTTGAAAATACAAAAAAAAAAATGTCGAATCTGAACTTACTTGCATACCAGTGAGCTGCAAGCAGCTTCGAGTCGCAAGCTTTCAGTTATTTTTGATGTTTTTAAAATAGTTTTGAGGTAGTTTCTTTTGCGTTGAGTTGATTGATGTTTAGGAATTTTCCGTTATTTTTTGCATGATTATTTCAAGGATCTTCTAAAATTCTGGAAATTTTCATTATTTTTTAAATATTATTGAACATTGTTCGAGATTCTGTCAGATTACTCGATCGACTTGAAATTTTCGAGATTTTCGGGAATTTGAGTTTTCGAAATTTTCCAAAATAATTCGATTTTATTCGTGATTTTGGAGATTATTCTAATTTTCGAGATTTCTTGATATTTTTTGCAAGATTTAAGAGATTTTGGCTCGATCGCTGAAGAATGAACTTAAATGGCAATTTTCTCGCCATATTCCACAGATGTTGTTTCTGCAATCTTGGAAAAATAGTAGTGCCCATTTCAATTCTACTGTATTTAAGCAATTTTTCATTTATTTATACAAATTTCTCATTAACAAGATAGTCAACAATTGAAAATGAAGATGTGGAAGCATACATAAGAGATAAGCTTGGATCTGATGTGAATATTTTCATGAAATCAGCGTGGGAAAATAATTGAAGAAACATAATCCTAAAGTGGCCCCTTCTGGAGTTTTACCGACCACCATTTCCTTTAGTCCCATTCGCACCTCATTAAAGCGTAATCGCCATCCCAATGTAAATGCTTGGATTGGGAACCAAGTTCCATACCAGTGATTATTACTACTTCCAGTGATGTGGTCTGTGGGTGAACTGTAAACCATAATTTTTTAATATTGCAGTTACAATTGGTCTAATCTCAGAAACTGGAATTTTTTTGCCTCTAAAACTCAGAAATTGTGAAACTTTTTCTACTACTTTTCCAAGCCCAATCATCCACAACATCATATAAGAATCATTAGTCGTTTATAGCGAAATGACAATGAATATATGCAAACAAGACTTTCCTTTTTTGCGCCTTACCAATATTTTGAGCATGGATTTAAAATAACAATTTTTTTTTTGGGTTTGGTTCTTGTGCATCTCCTTCTTCATTATTATCTGGCGGTACATCTTCGAAACGTCCGCGCTGAATGCATATGCATTTGTGTGACCTAAAACAACATAGAACAGATACTGATTCATTTTGGACATGGTGAGATCCATCAAAATAACGTTTAAGGAATATCCACTGCTTTTTTCTGCTGAGCCGTAAAAAAAACAATTCGCAACTTTGTCTTTAAATTGTCTGAGAGTAGTTTTATGCTGGAATTTTACCATCTGGTACTCGTCTAAATATTCGTCGATGAACGATTTGAAGGCAGCTTGAAGTATAGAATTTCGACAAATCCTCTCCAAGTTGTAAAATCGTCGCATGGCCATTATCGAGGAGTCGCTCAAGACTGTAGGCCTATGAGTAAATGACAATCTCACGGTAAATATACCCGTTTGATCTCGTCTGACTTGCTCGATAAAATGTTAATCGCATGGGTAATTCTTCGCAGTAATCAATTTGGAGCCTTCTACAGTTGTGTCGAGCGTTCAAAAAGTTTCAATGTCCTCTTAATAGTGAAATTTGTTGTCTGGCAGCTGATGGGGTGCATGAAAAACATCCTGATATAATCCAACTCACGATAGTGTTTTGAAGACATGGCAAATTGTCTCCTAATTTGATTTGACCGCCTTTGAATAAATCGAAGAAAATCTCCACACCAATCAGCAGGTCGATATTTTGGGCGCTTGTAAAAGTAGGACCAGATTGACTGGAACGGACCAGCCAGTAGTATTTTATCGACACGGATGGAGCAATATTCATAATTACAGATATATCTAATACCTCAAGGTCAGTAGCAAAATTGGTTACCATTGATCGTAGTTTGACGCATCGACTGGAGAAGACTGTATAGATGAAGTACCAATTTCTCCAATTTTGACAGACACTTGTCTAGTGGAAGCCGCAGTCTGGATGCAAATGAATTGCTTATAAAAATCATTTGAGATCCCGAATCCAATAATGCCTGTTCCGTAATGAGGCGATTTAATTTGTCTAAAACTTCCACCAGAGAAGATAGTGGCAAAAACTTATCATTGTTTGACGTCGCAGCTGTGTTGGAAGTGATAATGCTCATATGCAACAAAGTGTAGTGCTTTAGATGGCAAACCTAGGTTTGAGACAATTAAAACATCGTTCAAGATGTTTTACTTGTTGTCGTCGTTCTCTGATTGACATCTTTAAAATTGCAAACAGCGCAGAATGAAATGTGAATTTTTATTACATAGAACACAATAGCAGACATTCGTGGCACGATGTGAAATCGAAACAATGTAAAATCGTTATGTATGGACATGGTACATTTTTAGGATTTTTTTGGGGGATTTTTATATTCGGGAATATGATGGTATCCCAAATTTTTTTTCGATAATTCTGAAAATTCGAAATTCTTTGAAATTTTTTTACGTGATTCGTGTGGCCTTGAGTTATACCTATTAAGCAGCTTTGAGTTGAGTGATTTTACAATTTTTTGCGTTTTTATATAACGTTATTTTAGTTCAAAACTTTCGAGATTTTTCGAGAAATTTTGATGATTTTCCGAAATTTTTCAAATTTGCGAGATTTTCAAAATTTTTTCGTGTTATTAAATTTTTTAAGAGCCTGTCAGACTTTCGAGATTATTCGATTTTATGAAATTTTTTGATCTTCCGAGACAAAATAATTCAAGAATATTTGAAATTGTTTCTGTGGAATTCTAAGGGGAGTTTTATTTAACGCGCGAGTTACTTAATTTTACAGCTTTTTTATTCATAAAATTGCAAAATTATACAAAATATTCGTTAATTAAAATTATTCAAAATTATCGAATTTTTGAAGGTTTTCGGGGTTACTTTCGGATTATTTGAAACTTTCCGAGGTTATTTTAGATCGTTTATGTTTGCAGGTACAAAATTACGACAATTTGAAAGCCTTGTTGTGGGCTAACTATACTAAGAAATTGGCAGCTAGAACTGTTCCTTATAACTCTAAAACGCCTTTGCCGTAAAACTTAACAAAAATTTCATTGTAAACAAGGAATATTTTTTAAAATAAATATGATTATTTTGTTTACAGTAGCAGTGTTATGATTGAACCCCGGGTTATTTAAGAGGGGATTGTGTTAAACAAACATCGTCTATCACTCGGCTCAGGCAAAATTGTGATTCGCAAATAAAATGGCCGGCCTTCCAATTTATAATCGCCAGACCAAATATTCTTTACAAAACATCAAACTTTCTAAGCGATTTCCAGGGAGGGAAGTAAGGCATAAGGATGTTCTATATTTAGACAGCAAAAAATGCTTAAGTTAATAAATATTTCAACATTTAAATTAAAGTGAAAGTCAGAATTCGAAATTCAAAATATCTAAATATTGAGTTGGAAACAGGAAAAAGTTTTAATGAAAAATATTGGAAAATATAAATCGTAAAATTGATAAAAAAATAAATTCCACTAAACAAAGAAATTTTTGGAGAAAACTAAGCATCTAATCGAAAGTCAAATAATACAATTGCACATTAATATCGAGTGGCCAAAATGTTTTATTTTTAGTAGCACTAAATCTAAATGTCCGAAATGCTCATCATAAACTTCAATTTATTACTTTGTAAAATTCAGTTAATTAATTACAAGACTGTAAGCAATAATTTTTCTTCTATCTAAATTTTAATTAAGAAAATTATTAGAATAATAAATGTACATAAGAATACTTGCTATATAAATATTACTAATAATCTTGTTGTTACAACGAAACATAAATAATATTCATTTTTATTTATTTTAGTTAAAGAATTCTGTTATTTGTTTTCTTATTTAATTTTCATTTTTTTTTATTTATAAAATGATTTTGAGTCATAGATAAAAATTAGAAGAAATATACAAATCTTCTTAATTGTACTTCTTTATTTATTACATACACATTCATAAGAATTTTTATCACACTAGCGATGACGTAAAATATAAATTTAAAAAAAAAACGAAAGTTATGAATACAATAATTTATTTGTAAGATAAAACAGATATTTTAGTCTTAAATAATTCTATTATCTTATCTTTTTTGGTCGTAAAGTATATATTTGCAAATGGGAATTGAAATATTTTACCGGAAAGGTGCTAGGCAATGTGTTATCGCTATTGTAAACAGAATTGGGTTAGTATACTGAAATTAATTGAAAACCTTCTTCCGCAAGATGATATGGATATAGAACAGATACTAATAAAAAATTAATAGTCCAAACTAACCATATCTCCTCCATTTAATTAACAAACTAATTTTCTATTTCAACCACGAAAAGTTGAGAGAAAAAAATCCTTTTCCTATATATTTTAGATTTACATCCCTTTTCGAATAATTTTCTTTTAATTTAAATTTTAATAAATGATAAGTCATTTTTTAAACCAAAAAATCGAGTACACAATATATACTATATAAACTCAAATTTCGAAACCAACCAAAAAACTAAATCTAAAAAGAGGGGGTTTTCATTACTTTCCATACTTATATATAGTCATTAAAAGGATATGCCAACACATAGTTTTGGTTTTCAAACCGAAAAACAAAGCAAGCAAAAAAAGGATTCAATTGCAGAAAACCACAATTAGGTTAGATTAAAATTAGAAAATGTTTCTTTTGGATAGTAGCACACAAAAAAAAAATTATTTCAAATTTCAAAGAAACAAAAAAAAAAATATTTTTGTAAGGAACAAAAATATTATAATACTCTGTATGACCAAAACGGACATTGTGGCTTGAGGTTCTTTTGCTTTTACCTTCTCCACACACATTATACTCTCTGGAAATAGAAAAACCTCTCAAATTTCTTTTGTGAATAATTTTGGTTTAAAAAATTATTTTTCTTTTTTTTTATTATAATTAATTAATTTTTAATTATATGACAAAAAAAAAACGTAAGAAGATTTTAATATTTAAGGCGATTTACCATTAAATATTTTTATACATTTTTAATTAAAAAACCAAAAAAAAAAATATTTATTTTTATGGTTTTAATTTATTGTATACGTCCTTTAACGAAATAAAATAAAATTCTCGGAACACTGTCAATAAAAAAATTCATTCATTTAATTAAGTGTTAAATCAAATAAATAAATAAACTAAATGTAAAATATCAACAGTAATTAAGAAACAAAAAAAAATATATAAAGGGGGAAATTCTTTATTACAACCAAGTAGAAATTACATTTCTTATATTTAGTAGATATATCTTTCATTAAAAATCTTAAGAATAAAGATGAAACCGTAACTAAACTAAAATAAATAAATAAATAATAAAAAAAACTTTAATACGGATAATTACAAAAAGATGACAGAAATGAAATTATATAAATCTTATATATTATACCAACTACTGTTATATGATTCGAAGACATTCTGTGTGAAAACTACTAGTATTAATATTGTGAAGTTAATAAAGTTACGAATGATATATACATTTCGTGTGCGGTTTGAACCCTTATAAATATTTATTTTTTTGGAACCGAAAAAGGGAATAATATCTGTGAAGCTTTATCGACCATTAAATATGTAGTTGAACAATTTATTGATTCAAAATATAAATGAAAGGCGATGAGTTTTAAGCTCTGTTTTATTTGGCAGATTAGGTATATAATTTTATTTTATTTAAGCGTGAAATTATGTCAATTTGGGGTGAAAGGCCATGAATATAATTTATATCGGTTTAAGTATCAACAATATTGGGTTCGTCGAAATCTGTAGGCGTTTAAATTAAAGAAAATATTTTATATTAATCTGGAATCAAAATAAAGAAAGACAAGTAGATCAGAAATTTGTATAAGCTCCTGGTATGGTAGTTATCACCAAGGGTATCAACCTAAATGTAGTGTCTATTTACGAATTTTAATGATTTCAAACAAGACTACCCTACAGGAGAAGAGTATTCAGGGTTGTTGGGAAAGTACCCTTACCATCGGAACCGAACTCGTGTTCTTGCGATAAAAATGGGTGCCACTACAGAGAAAACGTAAAAAATAATATTCAAATTACACCTGTAAGACGAAAAAAAACGTTTAACCATAATCAGCGTAGGTCATTTTACTTGCGTAAACGCATGCGATGAGAGGCTCATATGAAATTTTAAAGAAAATTAGAAAACTGAAAATTTTTACTACATTATTGAAAATATTTTATTTACTAATTACAATAAGAAAAATTAAATTAAATTTGGCAGTTACTTAGCTGGCGAACATCCTTAAGTGATGGAGGAAAAATGTACGACTTAAGCGTTTTATATGTTACTTTAGTATAAAGGCCAAATAATCGTCGCGTAACATATCCACAAAATTTAGTTCGGGAATTGGTTGGTCGAATTATATTAAGGCCCAGTAAGTGCCTTCTGTAAGTTGTTGCATTAACACCTTGTTAGTGAAGTAGACTTGAAGAACTGAGAGATCTGCGTTTATTTCTATTTGGTTCAACGAATTCCTATTCTAAATTTACAAGAAATATTTTGGTAATCGTCATTTATCGTTTGCTAAATGGCTTGCTGTAGCACTACAATTAATGCTATGCTCTCATCTATATTTTATAAAGTAAGGCCAGTGGTCATTGGTTACGTTTCTTTTTTAAATAAAATAAGTCCCACCGAAAAATCGACGAAATAAAATGTTGGCTCGATTTTGTTCTTGAGCAAGCCTACATTTTTGAAAAACCGAAAACATTTCATTCATTAGGACTTCAACACTTGAGAAGTAAATTCTAAAGCCCTTTCAGTTTGTCGAAATTTACTAAAATATGTGAAATCCTATATTAAACCTACTCTAATGTGACGTTGCAATGACTATTGCAGTACATAACTATTCTTCCCCATTTTAGAAATGTAGTGCTGGAAAGATATCTTTCTCGAAATTGTTAAGCAAATATTGGCATCTTTTAATTTTGTTTTCTAATACCTGAAAACATTTCTGCAGGTCTTTTATTTGGCATCTAATTCGAAAGAAATCGAACCACAGATAGGGAACTCACAAATGGTTAAGGTTAACCAATTAATTTAAACTTTTCATTTAATTGATCCGATAATAACCGATCTTTACCGAGAATAAAACGTATTTTGGATTATTTATAATTTCTCAAAAGAATTAGAATCGATAGCAAATTGTCAGTTATTGTAATCAATTCACATTTCAATTTCACCTTCTCGGGTAACCTCTGAGTGCCGATTATGTAATTTTTTTACATAGCGACGAGTTTCGAGAACTCAATTTATAAAGACGCAATTGTAGGGAAACAAAATTATGTATGTACGCGTTGCGAGAGCTGCAAATATCTGGCATAATCACGTTTTATCACAATTTTGATAAAATTCTGTAAACTCGTTTAATTCTTATGTACATAATAATAAACACACCATCAGACGTCCAATTTTCAGATGCACCGATATTATCGATATTTTCTGTGATTCTTCGAGGTTTATAACCTTATTCGAGATTTGTTTGGGGTGATATATATTTATGTAAAGTATACGTGATATTAAGCGAAATTTACACTAGATTTCTAATTTTATTCGAGATTTTCGGAATACTAGAAATTTCTTCAGAATATTGCGCTTATTCTAGTTTAATCGAGTTTGTTCGATTTATGTCGAGATTTTTAATATTTTATAGAATTTATAAGAAGATTTTAGCTTATTTGAGGTTCATTTGGCACGGTGTAATGTAGTAGATATTATTTAAAATTTTAGAGATTTTTCGATTATTCGAGTTTTGGTTAATGTTGGATTCATTGTATTAAGTATACTGTTTTGTGATTTTACAGAGATGAGATTCTAAAGTCAGATTTTTCGATGTATCTAGATTTCGAAATTGTTAGTGTTGAATAGCGTTGAGTGGCGTTTGAATCAATATTTTCGAGAATATTCGAGGTTTAACAAAATCTGCTTGAAATTTTTCAGATTAATCGAGATCCTTAGTGGTATCTCGTTTTTCAAGATTATTGATTCCAAATTTATTCGAGTTTTCAGGAAATATTCAAATTTTTTGTGAATAACTATCTTCTAGAAATGTAAGACGGTTCAACCATTTCGAGATTATTCGATCATTTCGAAATTGCTTGAGTTTCTCAATATTCCTTGAAACTTACAAGAGATTGCACTGCGCCATGTTACAGGATTAGTGTTTTTTCCGAAATTTTCATAGCATGGTGATATTGACTGATTAACTTGGACTATGTTGAGTTACATAGATGACATTTTTGGTGAAATATTTCAAATTTTCAAGGGTTGCTTGTTATCAAGATTATTTTTGAAGATTTGTGACATTTTGAGATAACGCTTTTTTTCGAAATTGTTGCAGATTTTCCAAATTATTCGAGAGATTTTGTTTTTACTGGAAATGTTTCCCAAAGTTTCCAAAAGAAATAATTTAGAGAAGCAAAGTTGTTATTGAACAAAAAATTTGAAAATAAATTGTTTTTGACTATTTGAGATCGTTTAAATTAATATATGTACTCAAAAAAAAGCTTATTTATGTCTGTGCCCTAAACGTTGCTACTACAAGGTATTGTAGCGCATGCTCAATTAAAATCCCTGTTTCTTCATTTAAACAATGACTACATTCCAGTTTTGCTTGTGACGAGGTAGTTGATGAACGAAAATAAAGCGAAAACTTAAGTTGCCTAAAAATTGGTAGTTGATTTAATTTTAAAAAATTTGGAGTTCTTTATGCATGCAGTGAATGCGTTGCATTTACCACCCGCCTCTGATTGGAGTATATAATAAAAATGGATAAAGTGATAGATACACCTTGGCATTGAAGTTTTATTCTACCAGTAATCGTAAAACGTCTAAAATGCTGAACTTTTCTTATACCAAGTTAATTATCACCTATTGAGTCTAAGAGACTCATTGCATGCTTTTATGTTTGTTTTTTGAAAATGGGCAAGTTCCAGGATTGAACTCCGAATATTACAACCAAAATTATGCTATCAAAACCTATATACAATAGTGGCAGATGGCAAATCATACTGTAGTATGAACGGTCATATTCAACTTCATTGAGTAATTCGTTGAATTGATTCCGGTTTAAATCACATTATTGTTTATAAGCATACCGAATAGCATCATTTGGTGGTATTAAAAATGCCGACATTGGGGTATTGCTTGATATTCATTTTCCATCATTTTATGAATGACAATTTATATTTTAATGATAAGATGTAAAATACAAATTATTTTCTAATGTACTACATACATAGTGATTAAAGCTCAAAAAATTGAAAATTTTTATTGATGGTACTCTATCAAAAAATCGTTAATTTTGATCATCTTCCCGAGAATTTTTGGATTAGTTTAAATTTTACAACCATTTATTTACACGACATTGTACCCAAATTTCAAATTCAAAGTACAAAAATTTTAAAAATTTCTAGTAATTCCAGAATATGGTTATAAAATTCCACCTAGACATATTAATTTAAATTAACGAATTTCGGTATTAACGGAATTTCGTCTCTTGAAATATTAAGCTTGAATAACATTTACTTTGAATTTCGAAACATGAAAATTTTGGAAAATGCATGGAATATATTAAAATTTGAATTTTTTTACCGTTTTATTGAAATCCAGTACATATTTTAAAATTATAAAGGTAAAAATTCTTTATAATATTAAAATACTGAGTTTCGCTCATCAATTTTATACAGAAAATTCAAAGTTTTATTAAAAGTTCAGAATACTCAAATTTGTTGATAACTTGAATTTAAATATTTTCAAATTGTACGGTTGAATTTTGACTTATCAAAATTTAACAAATTTTTAAAGAATCTGGTTTTGATGAATTTGAAAATTTTGGAACTCGTTGGTTATTCAGTTTAAAAAAACACTAAATAGGTACTAAATAAATTGTTTATTGGTGTTTGAGTTAAGAAAAAATGGCAAAAATAATATTCAAATTACGCCTGCAAGACGACAATAAAATAAAACCTAATTTCCAGCGAATAGGAAAGTTTAACTATCACAAACGTCATATTTTTAATTTTTAAATAGTAAACACACATTCAAACAATTTGAGTTTTTGGGAAAAATGTAAATTTCGAAAATTTTCGTTCATAAAAAGATAGGAAACCGAAAACCAACCAATACCCCTAAATGATACCATCCCTCCCCTCCGTAAAAGTAAAGAAATAAAACCAGTTAAGGTTAACCTATTAACCTAAACTTTTGGTTTAATCGATCCGATACTATCCGATTTTTACCGAGTAATAAAATGTATACTGTTAATTACATTTTGTAAAAAAAATTAATTTCACGAAAGAATTTGAGCAAACTATCAACATAGTGCATTTCAATTTCACAGCAAATCGTTTAGTTATTGTAACTAACCAATACCCCGATTTGCGACGTTTCGATTTGCGACGTTTCCAATTGCGACAGTACATTTGTTACTACCAAATTTCAGTTTTGCGTCGCTTAAATTATTTGTTGCATCGTTACTTAAATGTTTTCTTTCTGGAAATACGTCAAGGTTATTTAATTATGTTGCAATTTTATTTACAAGACGCATTTTTATGGAACGAATTACCGTCGCAAAGTGAGGTATGGGTGTATTATATGTAATCCATCAACATTTCAATTTTGCCTTTTAAGTGATACTGCTAATATTTTGAGCTACAAGTTTCAAGATTGCGTTTTGGTCGAAATTTCGAAAAAAAAACCTCATAACTCATAATCAGCATCTGTCTGATATTCAGATTTGGTGGATTTAATTTTTTCTATTTTTTGTATATTTAAATATAGTTTAATTTTATACTTTACGTTTAGAATTGTCTTAGCGTAATGACTGCTCGAAATTATTAAAAATTCTCAAAATTTCGAGTTAAGAATTTGGATTAATCTACATAAATTTTCTGGGTTTGGAAACGAATGTTAAATATTATTCAATATTTTCGAGATTATTCGAGATTGTTCAGTAACTTTTCCGAGAAAGATCCTTTTTTATTCTAATTTTATTCGATTTAATTGGAAATATCTGAAGAATTTGTTAGAGAACATTTGTTCGAATTTTTCGAGATTATTCTGATCTATTCGAGTTTCTCGAGACTACTTCAAACTTACAACAAGACCTGCCCGTTGAACAAATTGTTTAAAAATGAATGGTAAATTATTACTTTAAGAAATTTTTGAGGTTTTTAGGTTTATTCGAGATTTGTTTGATGATCAGCGTTATGTATGTATGTACGAGGGTAGTCCTAGAAGTACTCGACCTGATAAAGAAAACACAAAAAAAAAAATTTGAAAAATATCGTTATCTCTAAACATAGTCGTTACACTTTTCCCAGCGATGTTCAATAGCTTCGATACTCTGTTTATAGTGAGAACCGTCGAGATCCTCAAAATAATGATCAACCGCAGGCTCCACCTCTTGATTGTTGGCAAATATTTTACCACTAAGAGATTCGGGATATTGTTCGAAATTTGCAAGGTGTTGCGTTGCGTTTTGTTATAGACTTAGTGGTTTGTTAAGTTTTTTGTTTGTGAGCTTTCTGAAATTTACATAATGTTGATTTTCTTAAAGTTAAGTTAAATTTGGAGTATGTTGAGTTACGTAGTTGACATTTCTCGGGATTATTTGAGAATTTCAATGATCCATGATATAAAGCGTGATTTCCATGAGAAAATCTTACTGACCAGTATTCAGTACTGAAAAACACAGAGGAGTAAAGACAACCAAAAATTCCATTAGAGTGACAAGGACAGTAATTTTTGTATAGCAAAACTAAATGGTTGTATTTTGACAGATTTTTGTTAACATAACCAATAAATTTCATAATTTTTCAATAAACAATGTAATGTTATAACAATAAGTATTTATTTTTATATATTTATTTTATGTAGATATATATTAAAACAGAATATTATATTTATTTCTTGTTTAAAACTCGAATTTAACACCAAACGTAACTTTATATTTACTATATACTATAAAAATGTCGGATGGCGTAAAGTTTTTTTTTTTTTATAGTTAGTGCTTCGGTGTGCGAGAAAAATTTGCTATCCTTACACAATCTGTATGTAGATGTATTGTAAAGTACTGAAAAAATATACTTCGCTTCATATTTTTCTTCAGTAAATTATGGTTATACACCAGTAAATTATGGTTAAATAGTACAGTAAAAACAATTTTTTTCGAGTACTGAAAAAAAAAAATCCCTCTCACACTCAAGTAAAACTATATTTTTATCTCGCTTTATTTTTACTGGTCAGTAAGATTTTCTCATGGAAATCACGCTTAACTTTGGAATTATCTACGTATTGCGAATATGATACTGTTCATTGTTTGCTTGGTATCGAGATTATGCGGCATTTCTCGTGATTATTATTGAAAATTATTGGCGATTTGATAGCGCGCATTTATTGTCGGAACCAAAATTTAAAAAAACCAGCAAGGTTTAAATGACGTATTTCCTCTTATATAAAATTCTCGCTTGCATTGTAACAGAATAAGTAAATGAAAAGATGAGAATAATTAATTATGGATCTGGAAAATTCAAATAACACAATGCCGATTGCCGATTTGTTATGGTTCGCTGAAAAAGTTGATTGTGGAATTTTAAAAAAAATTATTTTGAGTTGCATGCTTAAAGAAATTCAGTTTTTTCAGTACAAAATGAACGCACAAATGCATTGCTTTTATGAACAAGCCGCCTCTGTCGTTTATCTACTAATTTTACTAAAGCAGCGATTTTTTTTGCTTTGTTACAGTAATCACCGAAAAGCAGCAGAGTTTGCTCCGTTTGTTAATTTGAAGCCTTATTTGAACTTCTGTACGAGAGATCAATTTTCAATCTATCAGCTGTTATGGGCCGAACATTCAAAAGAAGAAAAATAACGTATTAAAATTTAAATAAAATTTGAAATTTGTTAAAAATTGAAATATTCAATCAAACTTTTGATTACATTTCAACAAAGGTCAAAAACATTCCAAAACATTTTGAGTAAAATTATGGCCCACTTGAATTTAGATCGTTAAAATGAGTACCCTAAATTGAATGTGTTGGGAAACTAACCCACTTTCCTTAAACCTTGCGAAATATTACAAAAAAATCGACCTCAACCGTCATAATTACCCTAAACTAAAGAATTTGCAAAATCTGTAAGGTACGAACTATATTTTGCAATGGCGTTATGTATTTAAACAAAAAATAATTAAAAGTTCACGAGTCACGAATTTTACGCAATCACTGTGATCTGAACCCATAAACCTCATTTTATGCACAAAGTTAATATTTAATTGCCATTTTATCAATCACACTTCACTTATGCGCCTTACCTTATAGGTATATACAAAAGCATATAGTATATGAGAAAATAACATTATTAAATCGAATATGTATTTCAAAATTATCTATAAATTTCTAATCAAATTTGACAGCTTATATTCACTCAAAAATGACCCGCCGACCAAAAACTACAAACCAATAAAAAAAAATTCCCTTAAAATGCGCGCGCTTGATTTGGCTGCTAGATAAAAAGCTTTCAAAAACAAAAAAACTGATTTATTTCGTTATAAAATTGACACTGCTAACGCCTTTATCAATTAAATAGTTTTTTCTTTGATTTAATTTTGTCGAGTAATTGTACAAATTATGTTTATAGCGTGTGTGTATATGTGTATAGGTTAAGTATGCCTATATAGATATGGAGAGGGTTCAAAACAATTTTTTAGAACTATTTAAAAGTAAAAGTTTTCCATATAGCTAAATACACATAAAACATAGTTAATTTGACCTCAAACAAACTAAAACATACAATTTTTAATTGGTATAAGTTAATTGCGGTTTATTAGTAGAATGATAATGTAATTAAGAGATAAAATACCAATACGACAGGTAATTAATTATAAATTAGATATAAGAGTTATTTCAATTTAATTAGGGTGATGATTCTATGACTAATCTGATCTCGTATCGAAAGTGATGAAATTTTAATTTGAATTATTGTATCTACACATATATACAATCAAATTAGTTCCACCAGGTATTCATTAAGCATTGTAATGGGAATCGGCGAGCAGGCCCGCAACATTAAATATAACCCAAACAGAAAAGAAAAATTTAATCATGAATTCTTGTTTAATTAGTTAATTGCATTTAACCATCAAAGCAATGTATTTGGTATTTGTGTACGTCGAAAACCCATTATATACAAATACTTTGTAACAAAAAATTATTAATATAAATATTATGTACATATATTTATTATAATCAAATTGAATTTACATAATTTTTATTTTTATTTTATTTATATATTTTAATAAATTTTTAATTTTTTTTTTTTTATTGAAACAACAAATCAAACAGCAAAATAATAACTGCAACATATAAAAAATTGGTACATATAATAATATTAATAATAATAAATTAATATAATAACAACTCATTTTTTATTATAAAAAAAAATAAAAATACAGTTTTTTAATACCTCCAAATAGGGCGTCAAATATGTAAATTTTAAAAAGTTTTTATCTATACAAATTTAAAAATATTTTTTTTTTTTGATAAACTTTCAACTGTAAATATTGATGTCAAAAGCAGGTGAAAAATATTTATTTATGCAAAAAAAAAATGTTATTAAATTAATTAAATTTTAATTAATTTGTTTTTTATTTGTTTTTATTTATTTAAACAATGGAATATTTTTTATTTTGTTGTAAACATATTTTTTTATTAAACAAAATGATAACAAACGAGATATGAGGGTTTGATGACGAGCTGTTCTCGTATTTGGATCATTTAGGTGCGAACTATAATTTTACTTACAATTAGTGCTCGGTTACCCCTTAGTTCGTGAACACATAATTTGTATTGTCGGCTTTTTTTCAGAGGTCAAAATCAGGTTAAACATGAAATATTTGGGAAATTGATTTTTCGGCTTTATTATGGATAATCAGAAAAATACAGAGGCAAATCACTCAGAGTCAATACAAATCTATCGATTCATAAAAATGAGAACCCTCCTTGAGTTCAATTATGTTGGTAGTTCGGTTTCGTACTGAAAAGTAAGATCTATTCATCAGGTAGCTACGGCCAAATTACAAAAATACAATTCTCGCTTAATACCTTAAATATCAAGCAGAACGTACTGACTTAGCGAATTATATTCACTAAATTCAAAAAAAAAACAAGGAGAAACCTCATTTATGTGTATACACCGAACTACCAACATAATTGAACTCAAGAGAGAGATTGGCCTCTGTATTTTTCTGATTTGCCGAATCGAAAATCTTGTAAAATCAATTAACTCCACTTTCCGAATATTTTTAAATTTTAGTGTCAAAGCACTTGATTGACTCCTAAACTCTCAAAATTAATTTTCATATTTAGTGATGTTTTAGAGAAATTGGCTTGCAATTTTACATTTCTGTACGTTTGAATTTCCCTTCTAAAGCTCTTTTATAAGCAGCCGTTGTCTTGTGGTGATATTTCCATAAGCTTCTACAAAGCACTTTCAATTCTCAAATAATTAAAAAATTCTGTTTTTTGATTTTCACCGGAAAATTAAGGTGACAAATTATAAATAAACCTCGAAAAATTTGTTTTAATATAAAAACAGTTGCCAGATTTTTTGTTTCTTTCGACAAAAATTAAAAAGTACCTAGTTATTGCATTCTGGAATTCTTACTAATTTTTGTGATTCAAAAACTCAAAATTCCACATAATTATTACAGAATTGAAGTTTGATTTGAAATTATAACAGGAAAACATTTTTTGTTTATAAATTCTAAGTGTAGCGGCAAAATTTAAAATGTAACTTCTTAGCAGCAATACCCATTTTCAATTCAACTATGATGAAGTTGATGATACTCTTACTCTCTTAGTGTAGGGCCATGTGAGCGTTCAGCCACCTAGCACTGCGACCTAAAAGATCTTTTGTGCTTGGCCCTTCCTCCTAGATGTTTACAACCCAGGGTTTAATTATATTAATTAAAATAAAATGAAAAATAATAAAATTATTTCAGTTACTTAAAAAAAAAAAATTTGGTTTAAAACGTCAAATTCATAATTACGAGTATTGAACATAAATCGCAATATCATTTAACTTTTGAAGGCTTGATGAAATTAAAATCTGTCAGATTGAGGCTATTACTGAAGTTGCCGAAATTCAGGGCCGGCTCGAGGTGTGTGCGAACTGCGTAATCGCGTAGGACGCAACATTTTTAAGGGTACTCCTGAATCGTAAAGTTATTACAAAAATATACGTTGTTTAAGTTACCGTGGAAAAAGATTTTCAGTACAAATACAATCTAACTTGGCAACGTTACAAAATCAAAATCAAGTTAGAGAACATAAATAATATAAATATTAGGACACCCAAACATATAGACGTGGTCAGAAAATTAAAAAAAGCAATTAAATAAAACAATAACTCGATATTCAATAATTAGTGCGTTTTTTTTCGCTATATCCGGAGGACCGCCTTATAAAAATGGCTCCCGATAGCCACTTTTATAAGACGGCTCTCGATAGCAGCTCCGGATAGCGAATAAAAAACGACTAAATAACATCTATTGGGTCATCTATTGTGTAGTAGTTGTACTCCGTTCTAGTACCAGTTTAAATGACAATTAGTATTTATTGAAATTTGATAATAAATTAAATAAATATAAATAAAATTTGAAAAATTGAAATTGCTGCAGTTATCAACTGGAAGTTCTCAGAACTTCGCTTCGATTATTTACATGATCCAATAAATTGAAATTATAATAAATTTGAGGTACTTTCTTCAAGTTCCGCGTAAGTAAAGAGTTCCGCGAATAATAGTTATATTTTTCGATGATGGACAAATATTCGATAATCAAATCGCAAGACGAGAAATGTTACTACTAGCTCAATTTTACCAAGCAAATTTTAATTTCAATTTAATTTTTTCCAAAATTTTGTTTAGTTCGCAAATGGTTGGTAATGGAATAATAGAAGGGGCACAAATACGGTATAAAATTTGAGAGCAATGAGTACTGGTGGCTCGGGGAAATTACATCTGCTACCCCGCACCCCCCCCCCCCTCCTATAATAGTGCCTGGCTACAGGTAGCTTTTACTATAAAATACGTAAGGGTATCAAAATTATTCGAGTTTCCAAGTACTCGGGTAGTCGAATACTTTTTATTTTAATGTTCGGGTTACCCGGGTACCTGACTATTACATAGAAAACATACAAAATACATATGTTTAAAGCCAACTAAAAAAATCGCAGGGCATACTGTGGTGGTTTCGATATTTTATATGAGGCAATGGCATTTCATTCAATATTACTCAATGACTCCTTCCTTAAGGGGGGTATGCTGGTCTAGAGACATAAATTTTAAGCATTTCTTTGGAGATCGATCAAAAAAAGCTGGTAAAGTTGGGAGTAAAAAACAACTGGTTCGCGTGATATCTCAAGTTCTATTTAACCGATTTAGTTGAAAATTTGTACCAACCTTTAATATATAACTGTCTATCGCCCTACTAGAATTCTCTCAAAATTATGTTTTTTACTATTTTAAAAAATTAAAAATTATAAAAAAATGAGTCGAAAAATTCGTTATTTTAGACAGCGCAATTTTGCGAAAAAACATTCCGTTTTCTCTCTAGTAGGGGCTATAACGACATTCTTACTAATTAACAATCTTTTTTTAAATTTTGTTTCAGATGCCCAGAGGGTTTTGCAATCGTGTCAACCATCACAAAAGGTACCCTAAAGACCAAAACACTATCCTAAGGAAGAAACGTTATGGAACAATTTGTATAGTTTCTTTAAAATTGTAGGTATTTTTATAAATAGTTACTTTTCTTAGTTTTTTCCGATGTTTCGTTGGAATCATATGGCTCCGTGCATAAGTCCAAGGGACAATATCAATTTTTTAAAAAAAACTCAAATAAATCCGTACGAAATTAATTCAGTTTTAATTATGAGTTAAATTCGCAATGAAAAACAATGAATATAAACTTTTATTTGTTTAATTTATTTGTACTAGTTTAACAAATAATAAGTTTAATTCATTCCAATGTATTGTTGATGTAAAACTTTTCAATTTCAGTTGAAGACGTTAAACTCATTTCAATCTTTTGTAATCCAATACATTTCATAGTACTTTTTCTTGAAGACATAATGTATTTGTGACATTTCCGTGCAAGTTTATTTGAAGACATTACATTCATTTAACTTTTGGTGACAAAATTTGTATTTCAACCTTCTAATTTTTGTGGCGGACTAAATTCATAGTTATCGGCAGAGTTAAACTCATATGAATTAATTTCGCCGAAAATTTCAAATCTATTCCGCTTAATTATTTTTCAATAAGAATTAAATTCGCGACATTTTTTTTTTTTTTTTTTTTGTTTTGATTATTTATTTATTGTACTTTAACAATAATTTAGTATTAAAAGGAAAAGCACAGATGGAAACAGGGTACACGGAACAAAAGAACAAAAAAAAAATAATCAAGCTGCTTCCATTAGGCAGAAAAACCTTTTAAATTTTTTCAAACAATTTCCACCTCATGCATACACATTCTATTTTGAGCAATAGCTCATTTACAATAAAATGTACAGCAAGAGGTAAAATAATATTAAAAATTAACAATAATAACAATAACAATAATATTAAAAATAAATTTAAAAACTACGTATTGCTCATCAATCACGCCACTCCAAAAATGTTGACTTAAATAATTTGGCCGATCCTAATCTCTTAATTTCCAATGGAATTGAATTCCAAAGGGAAACTCCCCTAACGTAAAAAGATTTATTTAGCGACCTACAACAATTTTTGGCCGGAATCAAGCGAAAGTTTGAGGAATGAAACCTACTAAACAGTAACTTCCTATAAAGATAACAAGGCTTTTTAGCTTTGAGAAGTTTAAAAATAAAAAGACAAACGCGAAATTCGTAAAAGGTAGATAAACTACATCCTAAAACAAGGCTAGAGTAGGCAGAAAAATGATCGAATTTCCTAATACCAAAAATAAACCTAGTGCATGCATTGAAACATCTTTGGAGAACGTTCATATTTTCCTGAAGCATACCGAATCACCATAAATAAAATGAGGAAGAAGATAAGACAAAAACATTTTTTTCCTAAACTGACTATCAGAAAATCCTACTACTTTATACAAACAACTAAGCATACCAAAGACCCTCTTACTAATACTAACTAAATGGTCACCCCAAGAAAGAGTTTTATTAATAACTAAGCCTAAATCTCTAACAGTATTTGAATACCTAATTAGCGAACCCTGCAGAAAAATACCAGGAAAGGACGAGGTGTCTAACGATTTTTTATAAATTATGATCGACTGAGATTTATTCGCATTTAAAACGAGCCTATTAGAGACCGACCAACTAGCGATATTACTTAAGTCTTCATTTATCAGAGAAATATTCCTATCAATAGAGTCCTGATCTAAACGACTATTTCTATAAATTTGGACGTCATCAGCGAAAATGTGAAATGAACAATGGCGAATAGAGGATTCTATGTCATTAATGTACATAGAAAACAATAGAGGACCCAGCACTGAACCCTGAGGAACGCCGGAAATTACAGGAAGGAAATCAGACAAAGAATTGTCGAAAAAAACTGCCTGAGAACGATTAGAAAGATAATTAAAAATTAGTCTGGCAGCGGAAACCGAAAATCTAAACTGAGATAAGAGTTTGTTAAAAAGAATTCTGTGATTAATAGAATCAAAGGCCTTAAAAAAATCTAACAAAGTTAAAGAAGTCAATTCCCTATTATTCATATTACGCCTAATATCATCACATACATTTAATAACGCAGTAGAAGTGCTTTGAAATTTTCTAAACCCAGATTGGAAGAAACTAATTAAACTATTGCTATTTAGATGCGATTGAATTTGAGTTTTAACAACTATCTCGAAAGCTTTAGAGAGAGAACTTAAAATGCTAATTGGCCTCAAATGGGATAGCTCTGAAGGATTACTAATCTTTGGGATGGGTATGATTTTACTTAGCTTCCACTGATCTGGATAGGAAGAGGATGTGAGAATAAAATTAAAAATATGTAACAAATATTTTGAGACGAAAGGGAAAACTCGCTTAACGAATTTTAAATTGACGTTATCCAGACCAGAAGATTCCGATTTAACATTCCAAATGGCAGACTGTAAATCCTCGAGAGAAATATTTGAAAACGAAAACGAAGTAGAGGACGCATTAGAGAACAAATCGACGGTACTACTGCCCGAGTTCAAACTAGAGCACAAATAACTATTAATATCATTGGGCTTAAACACCCCACTAGAACTACTCTTGCATCTGCCTATAGGCCTAAATTACGAACATTAAGCCAAAAAACCTTGGGAGGAAGGGAGGGGTCTAACTTGTCCTTAAAATAATTAATATTAAATAGCAATCCGAATTAACCCTACAACTCTATTACGAGCCTGCTTATAATCTAAATGAGACTGACTATTATAGGATACCTTTTCCATAAACGATATTTACTAACTCTAATACTTATGGCATTCGAAACTTCCTGAGACAACCAAGGCGGAGATTTCGCTTTGAAAGTAACCTTTTTAAGCGGAACGCAACTATCAAAGACCAAACTAATATACGAGTTGAAAAATTCTACTTGGGTAGTTGCCGAACTAAGGCAAAAAATATCCTCCCAAGGAACCGAGTTACAAACTAAGTAAAGGCGGGAATTATCTATACTAGCAAAATCTCTAAAGCTAAAACTGTTAGGCTTAGGTGGAGAGTAACAATTCACAGAAAAAACTAAAAGATCATGATGGGATCCCATACCGAGAGACAACTGATTGAAAAAACAAATAGAGTTATCATTATCAGTAAAAGAGATGATATGGTCAATAAGGGAATAAGAGGCACCGCTAGCGGTTGGACAACAAAACGTCGGCGCCATAGTGTTGTGGACGGATAAATTAAGACTATTTAAAAGATTCAAATAATCACGAGGGAAGCCGGAATATTGGAGTATATCGAAATTGAAGTCACCTGATGGTATATATTTCATCGAATCTACAAGAGAAATAACTAAACAAACTTTCTAAGTCTACAAAGGATTTTTTAAATTGGGCATACGACCTCTTACTAGTTTTTGGAGGGTTATAGATGGTACCGAATAAGATTTTACGACCACTAATGAAAACGTTGACAAATAAAAACTCTAAATCCGATACTAACAATTCCGAAACAGAAGAAGGTATGGTAACTAATCTAGCCTTAATGTGATCACCTACAAACATACATAAACCACCATAATTAAGGGGAGGTACCGTCCTATCTTTCCTAAATATATTAAAACCTTTTATGGCAAAAGCTGAATTAGGGATATTTGGATTTAAAAAGGTCTCAGAGAAACAAAGTATGTCCACTGAAGCGCCATTAAAAATGTGACGAATCTCGTCAATATTTGGGACTAGACTTTGGCCATTCAAACTGACTACATTCAATAACGACCTATCAACTAACATGGATTTTAGAACTATATGTGGATAATTAAGCGACATAACCAACCTCAAATTCAAAATCAAAATTTAGCGTAAGTACACGCGACCCGGGCGTGATTGATACGCAATACTTACAAATAAAATTAAATAAATTTTGCTTCGTCCAGCTTCAAAATAAACCCCAATCAATGGAAATCTAAAACGAGAAGAAACAAAAAAAAAACGATCCAAAGTAACAAGTGCTAAGAAAAAGTAAACAAAGGAACAATACTTAACCGTAAGCCCCAATTTTTGCCCCAAAAATCGATAATTTTTTTTTTCCGAACAGACAAAAAAAAACGCGACACTTCTGACTAAGGCTACGTCGATTGGCGATCAAACCAGTAAAATCCATTTAACTGAAAAAAATAGATGCCACGGATTTAATTCAAATTAAAATTGGAATTCATTTCGCCATACAAAAATTGTCGGTGAAATAGGTTCTCGCGGAGTAAATTCGTACCCCTGAGTCAAATTACAAAAGGACGTAATTCAGTAGACTCGTTTTGCTAAATTGCAGCCAATTTCAATATTCCTCTCCTTGTTAAAAATAAAACAATAAAAGAGACGGATCAATAAATCTCACGCAGGGCGCTCAGAAGTCTTGAGCCGGCCGCAGGCTGAGTCAGGCGCGGATACAAGGGAGGGGTAGAGGGGGTAATTATCCCTCCCAAAAAGAAACAAAAACCTCTAAAAATATACATTTCAATCATTAAAATCAACGCAAATAATTCAACTACGTACATATTAACTGACTAAGTGTATATAAGCACTTGTTAAATTCAGAGAGGTTAAAACTCGATATTTTACAAAAATAATACAAAACAAATGGATTAAATAATGTACGAATGAAAAAAAATCTTGATTACATTTACCAGTCAATTGAAAATAAAATGTAAACAAAAACTTTAGTATTTACGCATATCTCATATCCTAATTGAAAGCACAAACTACTAACACTAATTCTCAGTCCATGCAGGTATTTTAAGCACCTTAATTCCATGAATCAAGGTCGTTTTCGTGTTTGCGCTATAAAATCAACAATTATCAATAAAAAAATCTTAAATAATTCACGGATTATCTTTAGGCATCCTTATTCAAGAAACAATCGTTTTTTTTGCACGCAAAAAAAACTAATATTTTTATAAAAGCTAAAGAAGAAATAATCATAAACTCCGTCCGACCAAGTCCTTCCAAAATACAATATATTTTATAAATAATTAAAAACGGGTTTTGTAAAAAAGATATTTTGTTTAGGTATATAATAGTTACACATTAGTTAAAAATTACCACCCCTCCCCCTCCCCCCCCCCCCCAACTTAAAAGCTAGATCCGCCCATGGGCTGAGTACTTGCTTGCGATTCGTATTTTAGTTTAATTGTTTACCTGGTTTGACGAAATTTTCTCGGATTGGAGTTATATAAGTGAAAGTCTCACGATAATCGGTATGTGTTGCAAGATGGCAAAATATGATCTTGGTCTTGTAAGTCAATAGCGTTTATCCACTTTTAATCAGTTTTTGGTGTGCTGTGCTAAAACGCTTTTAAATGGGTGTACTAGGTGCTTAATTACGTGGAAACCTCACGATGAGAGAGAGAGAGAGAGCGCGGGTTTGCGATGTCCCCATTTCACATTTCAAATTTATGAAAAATTTCGAACTTTTCCAGATTATTGAGATCATTCGAGATTTCTCGAGATTATTTCTTGATAATTGATTTTGATTTGCTGGATGTGTAATAATGATGAGTTACAAAGTTTTACTGACTTACTTACATATAATTTGAAATTTTTTGAGGTTCTCGAAATTCAAGATTTAAATTGAGATTTCTCGAGATTCTTGAAATTAGTCCATACTCGTATTTTAGATAAATAGATTATTAGTTGTGTTGCAAGAGTTTTATAGATTATTCGAGATATCTGAGATATTTCGACATATTTGTCGTTATGTTGTTATTTGTATTTTCGAGATTATCAAGATTTATTTATTTTATTTTTTATTAAAGAGTTTTCTGCTTTGTACAAAATCGAGATAATCGATATTTTCGAAATTTTCGAATTTCTGCTTGGAATAATTAATAATGATGAAGATTGTCTACGTAAATTTTCAGATCATTCGATATTTGCTAAAAGCATTGATTTACATAGCTCAGTTTTTCGAAGCTTAAGAAATTATTTTTAGAGATGTATTCGAAATTTTGGAGAAATTCTGAAAATTTTTAAATTTATTCACGATATTCGACTTTTTTAAAATTATTGAATGAACAGAGAGAGTTTTTTACAGATAAGTCAAGATTTTTTTAATCAAGAACAAAGTACAAAAAAAAGCAACAATATTTGAACGAAAAATGTTTGATGTTTCTTTTAACTCAGAACCAAACAACTTCTGAACCAATAACTCACCAGTAGGATTTCTAATTCTTGAGTTGTGGCATGCGGTATTCCAAAATTAATATCTGAAACATTTCAAGAATTATGGATGGCGAAAAGAAAGAAGTTCCATGTTTATCATTGAATGAATGTCCAAAGAAGGATTACCTCCTGGATGGTACAGAGCCACATCGGTGTAGAGCCAAATTTGAGTATTTTTACTATCGAAAATTCATCTCTTCACTAAATTAAATTAGTGGAAAAAATAGAATATAAACACGGTTGATAACTACAATTATTGTCTGGGGCGTCGGGTTATAAAATTTGCATTCGGTTAAAATAGCAGCCTTCTCAACCTTAATGTACTTATAATATAATATTAAGTTTCATGTTAATCTTAACAAATTGGAATGAAATTAAATAATGTGCCAAAAATGTCTCTTACAATTTTTTATCAAAAGAATTTTTTTGCTAACACGCTTTTTTGTATCAACATGACTCACCCGAGTACGGATTTTGGTGGTAAAATGAGACGTGAGAGTTCGGATTTTTGCGTACGTGCTAGAGATGTAAAACAGTATTAAAATAAAATCAAACAAAAATAGAATTTACTGTTACAGATCTAGGACAAATTTGAAAATTACAACTTTTAAGCTTCAGTTTACTAACCAAAATTCGTGCTCACGCACGGAAAAAAAAATAAACTGGTTCTCAGCTAAGAAAACGGACTTTTAATTCAAGAAAATGTACTTTTTCTTGATTTAAAAGCTAATTTTCTTATTTCTATCGAGTTTTTCTTTATGTAAGAATTGTGTTTCTTGAAATAAAGAAAAACTCGAAAGAAATAAGAAAATTAGCTTTTAAATCAAGAAAAAGTACATTTTCTTGAATTAAAAGTCCGTTTTCTTAGCTGAGGACCAGTTTATTTTTTTCAGTGGGGTGTAACAAATTTAATAGTCATTCTCATAAAATATTTAGGTAAATAAATTTGCAAGTTTGTGGAATAATTTTAATCCCTCACTGCCACAAATTTGTAAACTTTGCAATTTTTAAAGACCAAAGCTGTCGGAAAAATGAATTAGATTTTACGAGCACTTCAGACACATATCAATAATTTCGAATTAACACCCAATTTTCTAACTTCTCTAAATTTATTTCGGCAGAAGAAATGTTTTCTCATTTCACAGCATTTGACTGCGAACAGCGCCAATTAATCTAATGAGAAATGCCGAACACTAATTAGTTTATTTTTTCTTTATGCTTTGAACTGTCTATCATGTGAAACCAAAAAAATTTTGTATTTAAATCCATCAGTGATAAGTTTATTATTTATTATTAATTTACTAATAAATTAATTAATTAACTATCTAGGACAAACCCAGGTTTTTAATTGCAGAACACGCCGCAATTTCGGGTTTGTTTATTTAAATAAAGTTATTTAATTTGAATTTATTTGATTTCCATAAAATTAAACTTAATTGATTGGTTAGAATTTGCAAGAACGTTTTCCGTTCGAATTATGAAATTTGTTTTTGTCACTAGATGTCACGACTAGTGGTGAATGTTAATAGTGATGTTTTCTGAAAGATGGCAGTGCTATTATTTTGTGTGAGTAAATTGTTAAACTTATTGTGTCTATAAACTCGACTAAAATTAACTACAGATTAAGAACAGAATAATCTAAATCTAAAAACCATAATTTTTAACAATAATGCGACATCAAATTTAAACTAAATTGCGAACAAAATAATAAAACCTAAACCAAATTATGATTTAAAACCGAACAAGGCTGATATTAAACTTATGTCACAAAATTCCAAAATCAAACTTTCAAATGATGTTTGATGGTGTACTTTAAAAGAATCTTAATTTTCTTTTCATTTAAAATTAGACAAATTGCAAATCTACATTGCACCATTTCTATGTTTAACTTTCAAATTTTAGTTTAACCTTTGACAAAATCCTTTCACTCCACACGTCTACCCTCATAGTTATTTAAGTGTGAAAATTAATTCTAATCCTTTTTAAAATACCTACATACATAAATATAATACGAGTACGACTCTCATGTAAGAAGAAAACCTAAATGAAAATATATAATTCCCTTCATACCAACGGAAAAATCATTCTAATCTTTTTCTTTGGAAACAAAAACACAATAAATTTTTATTTTTATTATACGTACATAATACTGTTTTTTTTTTTTGTTTTAAATTTAATTAAAAAAAATAAAATAAGCATATAATAAACTTAATAAAATAAAAATTGAGCAATAAATTAGAAAAATAAAGTAAAATTATATTTTTTTTTATATACGAGTACGTCGTACGCTGCTTTATTCGAAACGTATATAATTCAACATGAAAATGTCATGACTCATGTAATTTTCTTTTTAATTTTATTTTAAAAAACAAAAAATAATTTAAATTATAGTTTTGTTGTTGTTTTTGTTGCAGTATCATTATTATTTACACCTAATATACGATAAATGTATATTTGAATTGGTAAATTAGGTTGAAATAGAAAAATTTCTGGTGCTGTAACCTGATTATTACTCTGCATGTCAATGTCTATATATGAAAATTTGAATACAATTGAAACAAATAAATTTGTAAAAGCCAATATTTAATAAATGCGAGTTTGAGATGATACTCAATTCTGACCAAGTATCAATTTCTGTTACGACTTTAATTAATTAAAAGCAGAACTATAATTCAACAACAGATATTTTTAATCTCTAATGAGTTTTTTAAAATACAAGTGGCGCCATCCATATGTAAAACGGAGAACATAAGCTCGTGCCGCCACCAGCTTTAATCCTACTTTGCCAATGCAATTATTTTAATCGCATTTAGCTAGTTGTGTAATGCAACATCGATTCATTTTAATTCCTTATGAATTTCTGTGAAAGGAGATGCATTTTACGAGGGTTACGTGTATACACTATACACTCATCGCATTAGAAATAATATTAGATTCTAATACAGTGTAAATATTTTTTTTATTTTTTCCCTCTTCTTTTTATTACTTTTACAATTTAATTGTCATTTAAGAACGAATAGAGTAAGACGAGAAGAAATAAACTTGTAACAATCTTTTGTATAAACATATATGAACATAATTTTGTTTTATTGTTTTGTTGTTCACTTGTTGTTATAAATATAGTCGTTGCTTGTTTGTGGTTAATTTTACATGAAGTAATTGATAAAAATCTAGAAAATTGTCTTGTATTGTTGTATTGTTAATATATTACAGAAATAGATATTTGTTTATTGATATTTTGTTACTGCTGTATATTATTGTTGTCTAGTTTATTTTAATTTTGATAGTGAAATGTATAATAAATTATTTGAAACATCAACTTTCATCACCTTGCACAAATAGTAAAAAATCGATGTTTCGAAATTTTGAAATGAAAATATTTAATTTGCTGGTAATTAAATAAACATAATAATGTACTTACCTATACATAAGAGAAATTGACATTTTCCATAATAAAATATCTAGTTATAAACGAATGACTTTACACACCTCTAAACCTAATTTAAATCTATAACAATACATAAATTGACTGAGAAAACTATGCATTCGATAAATTTTCTAAATATTTTCCAAACTAAACATTTCACCTCTCTATTATAAACATTGTGTATGTATAAAATCAAGTGTTAATCGAAAAATCAAAAGACAATAGAAACTTTGAAAAATGTATTTTTGATTTTCATTGTAAAAAGTCAACACAAATATCACACCCCTCGTCGGCTCTTACTAACTAGCCCACACACCAAATTCGGAATTTCGTAAAAACACCAACACCAAATATTTTATTTTGACATTATGTTTAGTCCTTTTCATTGTCCTTTTTGTTGTTGTATGTATTTGTTGTGTACACAGTATACAGTTAGAAAATAAACTTTTCTCATTATTCAATCAATCGATTTCCTTTTTTTTTTGTTTTTTGTTCCTTTCAATATTATACATAAAATCGAAATTAAATATCAAACAGGATAATTTAAGGATAGCCATAAGGAGTGAGTTACTGTGTTTTTATATATATGTAGGTACCGTCGACTACAAAAAAAAAGGGAAATTCTATTTTTAAATAAAGAGAGATTAGATATTGTTGTATATGTGTATTTAGGGATATTTTATTGTTTTGCGGATACTAAAAAGGAATTTTCTGAGTAAATAAATAGAAAATTAATTAAAATTGGAAATTTCAATTGAAAATAAAAATATTTTATTCAAATAAATGTATAAATCTTTTTTATTATTGTTATTAGAATTGTTTTGTTTTATATGCACAATACGAAACGGATTAGAATACGAATCCAAATATTAATTTATTTATTTTAGGGATTTTAGGGCAATGCAAATTGTTTTGGAACTATTTAATTCTAGAATTTGTATGATGAATTTTAAAAATTGCCTGTGCTTCATTTTTAATTACTTAATGTTATCATGTTTTCAGCATTATTATGATACAACATAAATGCCAGAACTCATAATATAAATAATAAATGGATTTGCGATTTCTAATCAATATTCAATGGAAGTATTATGTTAAACAATATTTATTGGAACTAATTAGTGAATAGGGCATCCAATTTTTGGCCAAAAGTAATTCCGGAATTTTCAAATTTTAATGTTCTCTTCGGAATTCCGGAATCAACTCGGGAATTTATTTTTTTTTTTTTAAATAATCTCTGAAAAAAAAATAATAAAAATCAAAATTTTTTAAAACAACAAATTTCTTTTATTTTTTTTTTAAACAATTTATAGAATTATAAAAATTGATGTAATTCATAAAATTTATAAAATTTGTAGTAATTATATAAATTCTTTAAATTTAAAAATTCTTCAAACGATATAAATTATATCAATCCTATAAATGCAGTAAATTCTACAAATTCTATAAAGTCTAAAAATCCAATAAGATTCTTGAATATAAATTCTATAAATTTTATAAGTCTTACTATGTCTATAACCTATATAAATTTTATGAATTTTATAAAATTCTATCAATTCTATAAAATCTTCAAATTTTATAAAGTTTATAAATTCTATAAAATTTATCATTAATCTAAATTCTTTAAATTTTGTAGATCCTTTGAGTTCTATTAATTATTTCAAGTGTTTCTGTTTTATAAATTTTACAAACTCAAATTTAAAATTTCGAAAAATCCTATAAATTTTAACAATTTTGTAAATTCAATAATTTCTTTACAATTTATAAGTTCTCCAAATTCTATGAATAAAGTTTAAAAATCCAGTAAGTGCTTCAAATTCTACAAATCCCATAAATTCTTTAGTTCTTATAAATTCTGTAAATTCAATAAATTCTGTAAATTTTTTAAGTTCTCTGAATTCTACAGTATATAAATGTTCTAAATTTTAATTATATTCTTTATAAACTCTGTAAATTCTATAAATTTTATGAATTTTATAAATTCCATTAATTTTATAAATTATATAAATTCCACAAATTGTATACAATAAATTTTAAAAATTCTTTAAATTTTATAGATTCTATGGGTTTTATGAATTGTTTCAAGTTTGTCAGTTCTATAAATTCTAAAAACCCAAATTTTTTAAAATTCCATTATTTCTATAAATTCCCAAAATTTTATAAATTCTTTGAATTCTACAAATTTTATAAATTCAAAAATTTCGATAAATCCTTTAAACTTTAGTAATCCTATAAATTCAATAATTTCTATAAATTTTATAAATTCTATAAAATTTTGAAGAGGAGAAATTGTTAAGAATTTTGCAATTCAGTTTCGACCTGACGAGAATTTTGATCTATCTGGCTAATTCCGGAATAACCTAATGTTTCAAATTCTACAAATCCTATGGATAAAGTTTCAAAATTCAGTAAGTTCTCTAAATTTTCTTATAAATTCTATAAATCTTAAAAGTCCAATCAATTCTATAAGTATTAATTCTGTAAATATTATAAATTCTAATAAGTTGTTAAAATCTATAAGTTTTCTAAATATTAAGAATTTTATTAACATCATCAATTCGTCTATAATTTATTAAATTGTTTAAGTCTGTCAGTTCTATAAATTCCACAAACTCAAATTTGAATTATTTTAACATTTCTGTAATTTCTATAAATCCAATAAATTCTACAAACCCTTTAAATTCTATTACGAGATTCTATAAAACCTAAAATTTAGTAGGTTATGTTAGATTAGTTAGAGTGGCACAGAATTTATCCCGTTCACCCTTACTGGAACGATTTAGAGCTGCTTAGGTAGCGTAGAAAATCTCGCACTTTACTGTTTTCGAGAGCCGACAGGTTGTTCATCTTCAACTTGCGTAAGTATTTATTTATTGAAAATGATTATCGATTAAATCGATAAATCGATTGACAATCCAAAAAATCGTGTGCAAAAGCAACCCGGTTAGTTGTGCTCTTGCAAAAATCGCTTAACTTTAAATAAACGAGGGACAGAAGAAGAAAAAAAATTTGGTGTTTAGTGGTTAATCACTAATATTTCTCACTAAAACTACAAATTATTTAAAAAAAAAAAGCGGATTTATCCAAATGAAAGAAGAGAAAATTTCTCAACAAAAAGGTACTGGACATTTTGACGTAGAATGTTGGGCTTTCTTGCTAGCTGAACTGGTAACGTGACAAATAGAAGCCACGGCTTAATAAATAAAAAGATTAAATAAATATGGCCGTTTTTACTCGCTGTACTTTGTTAGTTGTATCTTGACAACCTATGGACGTTTATAATCGGATGAAAACTAGTACCCGCAGCACTTATTTTGTTTGCTATTCGACAAACTTATCATTCAATGGAATAACAATATAATACTCGGGTTATTGTGTTCATGACATTTGATGTTCTATTCGCCTCTAAAAAGCCACTAGATACGCTATAATCGCTACGAGCGAAAGACTTATGCCAAACTTAATTGGCTTTAGTTTTAAAATGGTTCGCCAGAAGACACTTTGCGATAAACGACAATATTATGATTAATCTAATCAATCTAAACGGCCTTAAAAATTATATTTCAAACGATTACTAAAGGAACAAAACAAAGCAACAATTTTGAAATTATATCGAAAAAACTAAATCCGATATTGCTTTACGTTTTTCATTACCCACTGAAAGAAGTTAAAGAAAGCGTTTAACATGGTATTGGCTATCAGCCAAAATTTTGGAGAATAATAAATTCTTTGCCTTTAGTAAAGTCCTAAAGGTTAGTTAAGTCCTAAAATAAGAAATGTTTTATTGATTACACTTTTTATTTAATCCCCCAAGTATCCATCAAATGAGCAAAGTTTTGGAGAATTTGGCAGATTTTTTCTAAAAAGTATAATTTTTCAAAAAATGATTCATGATGATGGCATTAACCTGGGAAAAATTGCAGTAGGTACTTCAGGTTTTGTCGATTTTGGAAATTTAGCTATCCAATACTCCCAAGGAATAGTAGCGAAAATAACACGGCCGTTAAAAATGATGAACGAGTAATGGAAATCTGTAAAGTAATATGTACCAGAAATAAGAAGCACTCGAAAAAACTGTGCAATAATATAAAAGGCAAGACACGCTTCTATAGGGCAGTAACCTCAGGGACTATGCGAATGCTAAGAAGTAGGGATCAAGATATCAGAGAAAATTTTGAACAGAATTTTTACAAATGATACAAATTCTGCTACAAGTTCTCTCTAATTAATATCTCGATACTTTCTTTTCTTAACTAAAATATACTATGTTAATAGGGGTTTTTACCCTATATTAGTAAAAGTGTAACGCTACACAAAAAATTCTTACAACAGTTCGGTTAAATACAATACTAAAAATAACAACAAATTTAACATTAAAAAAGCTGCGTAAAGCCAAAAAGATAGCAATTGACATGCAATCATAGAGACCGACGGCTAAGTTTATGCCAGACAAAATATTTGCGCGTATCTTTAGGAATTATTTCGATTGACACCATAAACATACGTACAATTTGATGGTTTAATGAGATCTGCATTGCCATCTTTAAGATTGCCTGTCAATGCCATTAAAATACCCAACTCACTTTTACAGCAGATTTGCAAAATCATTAAACCGGTTTAATAGATTGCGTAAATAATTCTGACACAAAAGATCCCTAAACACACATATGACAGTCTATTCAGGCTACTCCAAATGCCCACCTACACTATTTTGTAGAGAAGAGTACATAGTTTTAAAAAATCATAAAATCGGTTTGATCGGTTGAGCAAATATTTCATCAGGCACAAAAAATTCCCAAAGATGGACATTTCTACGGTTGCCTTTCAATGTCTATTAAACCGACCTACACTTTTCTTTCAGAGAAGGACTGCCACACAAATATTTCGTCTGGTGCGACTTTTTTAAGATACTTAATACAATATGGTGACTTATTCAGCTTTGAGTTGTTTTATCATTTGGTTGCATTGGAATTTGGTAATAACTGTTCAATAAATCTAGTTCTGAGATATTGAGTATATGATAAATAACATCAATTGTCATTTTATTGAGTTTTTTTCAAATCTACCATCAATCTCCATTTTCTCTTATCATTTGTAGTTTTTTTTTGGAACGACTAAAACAGGAGAAAGGACTAGAACACGGTTCAATGATTTTATCTCTGAGCATTTGATCTAATTGATTTTTCATTTTGGTTTTTACTGCCTCATGATATCTCTAACTTTTGGTGTATCCAAGATGAGAATTACGATGCAGACGAATTTCATGGAACGCTGCATTTCTGGTAAGTAATTAATTTATCTCCTGAGAGTTGTAAAATATTGGGATTCTAATAATCCTATACGGTTTTAGTACTCAATTGAATTGCTAATATTATTTAAATTAAAATTATAGTCACTTAAAGATTGAACTGAATAGATACATTTTGGATTTTTGTAGAACTGTCGTTTGTGTTCAAAATGTTCAAAGGAATAAATGAATGTTTATAGGATTTATGTTAACACTTGCCATTAAAACGATAGGGAAAATTTGTTTTGATTTACATAAATAATCTCGGGACCTTGGTCGCAGTCTAATAATATATAATATTAGTTTGAGATGTTTCCTCTACCACGTCTTTAAATACTGCATCTTTTAAATTTGAAAATCTAAGCGCTTTGACTAATACACGGAATGATTATTTTAAGGCATTCTGAAATCTGTTAAGAGCTGAAATTGAATTTAGACTGCGAATGTGCTTTGCAGCGTCTACACCTTCTTTAGAATTGCTTGTCTTATTGGGCTCAGAAAATAGTTCCTTCACGTTAGATGCGAATTCTCCCACAGGTGGATATTGTATTTGTCTGAGCTGAACCAATTCAACTTGTAACTATTCAAACAGGCGGCTGTCAGAAAATTGTAATAAGAATTGATTTTTTAGATCTCCCCAAGTGTCAGAACAACCCTACTTTCCAACATCGAAAGTTCTCAAGCCTACTTTGGATTTTAAAATTTCTAAGATCATAGGATTTTTAGAAGACCTATCGAACTCAGGACTAAGCTATTTAGATTAGACATTATTATCTCATATTCCAAGATAAGGACTGACTTAAAGAAGTCATTAATTAAACTAGGCTTGAAATTATTCGTGTGATTTATGTTAAAGAAATTTGATGAATCGTTCCAATTAGGTGTTGTCGACTCAATAATACATTTATTGATTAAAACGGGAGTAGTAAAATCACTGCCACATTTACGACAAACCATCTTTTGGCCAATTAGGAAGCTACATTTAAAAATTAAACACTTTAGAAAAATCAACGACAAACTTTAGTAAAACTCACAAATTTGTACAAAATTGTGTTGAGACCGGGAAATATGACCAAAACCAATTAAACCCAAATTTACCAAGAATAATTGAATTAAAAATTTTTTTTTTCATGAAATCAACAAAAAACTTTTGTAAAATCAATGACTTAAACATTTTTGTAAACATCACAATTAGCTAATTTCGTCGTACTAAGCTGACAAATAGATTAATGTCACATCAAGCGGGTCTGCGGATACATTTGCAATACATACTTCGGCCATTAGCAGGGTAACTGGATCACATCTCATTTGAGAAACTGAAGATCAACAAAAAAAACACAATTTTCAAAATTAACGAATTAAGATTTAATACATTTTAGAAAGAGAAGTTTGTTGTCTGTATTAAATCAATAAGATTCTTTCGGCTTTTTATAGACACAAATATTAATAATAATGGCATTCACAACATTTTTGACTTGTTAATCAGAAAAATGAAGAGGCCAGTCATTTATAATATATCTACCAAAAAAGTAGAAATATAAAAATCCTCCCCCCCCCCCCCCCCCACCCCGTACTTTAACCCGAGAGTCAATAAAAAATGAAAACCTTTCCTTGAGCTTTTTGGTAGTCTCTGGTTTCGTACTGATAATCTCAAAACAAAAAGTTCGAACTACTCATCAGGTAGCTACGACCCATGACATGATTCAATAAAAACCCAGGTTAGCTCGAAATATGTAAACAAATGGCTATCTTTTTTTTTGACGTCACCTAATTCTTTTATGCATAAATTACAACAACAAGTAAAAAACCGAAAAGTAAAAAAAGAATAACTTACATATTTATCGGAATTGCATGACGTCACGAACACGTGGTTTGAAAAATCGAGCTAACCGGGGATTTGTTGAATCATGGCTACGACCAAACTACAAAAATACAATTCCAACTTCATATATTAAGTATGAGGCAAGAACGTAGTGACTTAGCGAATTATAAATTCACTAAATCAAAAAAAAAACTCAAGGAAAACTTTTCATTACTGTGTGTTTCACTTCTTCTTCTGGTTCTGTCTATTATTCGTGTGGGCATGAAACACACAGAAATGAAAAGTTTTCCATGAGTTGTTTTTTTTGATTTAGTGAATTTATAATTCGCTAAGTCACTACGTTCTTGCCTCATACTTAATATATGAAGTTGGAATTGTATTTTTGTAGTTTGGTCGTAGCTACCTGATGAGTAGATCGAACTTTTCGTTTTGAGATTATCAGTACGAAACCAGACTACCAAAGCTCAAGGAAAGGATTTCATTTTTTAGAGTCAATTCATTTTGTATTGACTCTCGGGTTAAAGTACGAAGGGGATTTGGATATTTATATTGTACTTTTTTGGTAGATATATTATAAATGACTGGCCTCATCATTTTTCTGATTAACAAGTCGAAAATATTGTGAATGCCATTATTATTAATATGTTGTGTCTATAAAAAGCCGAAAGAATCTTATTGATTTAATACATTTTATAACTGAAGAACTCTTCATACATATTTTTTTACATACATACAAATTACATACCTACAGTTTATTCGTAAACGATTTCTTTTTTATTTCATAAAATTAACGAAAAACTTTCGTAATAATCAAAATTAGCTAATTTCATCGTACTTAGCTGACAATAAATGTTATATAAAACGAACCTATGGGCCAATATGTACTTGGCCATTAGCAGGGGAACTGGGGACGCTACAATTTGCAGCATACGTTTCAGTCATGAAATTAATTAACACTTCACGGTTACATTAACACTGTATATTTAAATAACCCATCACTATATTTGACTTAGTTTTTAATAGTTTGATGTTGGGGTTTGCGTGTTTGTATTGAAATGCAAAAAAAATCAAAATTTTCTTTGATATACAATTAATTTTGCAAATTACCATAAAGTTAAAATTTTGTAATTTCGAATTATTAAAAAATTACGTTACACATATTATCTAATTTTTTCCTTCCATATACAATTTTTTTTTTGATATTTGACTTAGGTATAAAACATTAAGACATCTCCTGTTACATTACATCCAATTAAATGTTCTCCCTGTGTACATTTTTCTGTCTTTCGAATTTAATTCGTTTTTTATTTAAATGCAAATGGTTTAATGAATTTTGTTTTTTTTTTTTGTTACTTTTATTAGATTTTCTTTTTAATTTCTTAATTTTTTCTCTTTTGGCTGTGAATAAAATTGTGCGTACTACCTCTCTTTATTAAAATTAGAACTAAGTAACTTCTAATCTTTTGTTTTTTTTTAATTATAATAAAAACAGTAATGTTTTCTTTGCTGTTAAAAAATAATGTTGTTGGGTGAAAATATCTTGCTGAAAAGAGGGTTGTTATATTTGATTTTCTATTGTCAGATTTTATTATTTAAATGGTTTTAATTAGGTTGTTATATATAGGTGTACATACTGACGTAGATTTTAAAGAAGCACACAGCACATCATTCTCATATTATCAAATTTCATGTTGATCAGCTTTAATATTATGTTTTGCATATTTAAGATATTTGCGTGATCGCGCTAAGCTTTCAAAAGAAAAATTGATAATAGATTCCTTGAACAATATTTGAATACTCATCATATATATTATATAAAGCATTTAATCGTAAATCCCCTAAAGGGTTTAAAGTGGTAAAATATTGGTTTTTGTATAAATGGTCTGTGATATATTTAAATTATAGCCCATCGTTTTTTTTTTTGTTATTGTTGTTGTTGTTTATAAGATTGATAATGCATAGTTTGGTTGCGCATTTCTGATTGATACAAAAGGAATTAAATATTTTACTAAATTACTATATATCACCGATTATAATATTGACCCAGTTTAAAATATAACCTTTTTAAGGATTTATATAAATGTTTTTTTTTGGTTTGGCAAAAAGAGCCGTCTAGACGCAATAATCTATAATATCTCACTTTGCACCATTTATAAAAAAACATTTTCAAGGAATATTCCAATTATTATTCCAATTATTCTAATAAAATGATCGATCTGAAGATTTATTAATATACGCATTTTTTTTATTTTGCTAAATTCGTTTCTTTTACACATACTTACAGATATTTTCGATCTTCTTCTCAATCACATTCTTTCAATCTTATTTTTGTTTTGCTTGTTGTTATTGTTTTTGCATTGCTTGGAATTTTAAATATTATTTATATACATTTACTCGTATTATAAACGGCAAGGTAGCAATCGAGAAGGGTTCTTCTTCGGCGATATAATTTGCAAATTCTTTCCAAATCAATTTTGATTTAATAAGTTTTCAATGTTTTTTGCGATGGACAAGTCGATTTTCTTTTATTGTTGAATCGCGATGACGTCACACAGTGATACATGTCATACACACTGTAAACATAAGTTCATTTTCGTTTAGAGTACCAAGATATAATCTTTATAAAGATTAATTTTATTTTTGTTTAAGAAGTATAACATAAGATAATACAAAAAAAAAAAAAAAATGACAGGTTACATGCCTGACGATGTTATAACATTGTGATTATGCACATACATATGTGTTTATATGATTTTCACACAATCCGGTTTTTTTTCTTACTTACATTCATATATTGAAAATTATGGTTGAAAATTAATGTTGTTAAAACATGTCTAATCGATTGACCTTATTCATGAAAAACATAAATTTAAATTTATGACAAGACAATTGTTATTATGGGTATATAGTTTGGACTGTGTACAAATTGGAATCTGTTTACAGATTGGAAATTTACGGAAACTGTGGTAAATGTAATATTGCGATATCAGAATCGATATGTAAATTGATAATTACTGATTACTGATTTCTTATACGGTTAATTAGACGATTGCTTCTTCTGCAAATTTAAGTAGCTCAAGAGGAAGGTAAACTACTTTAAGTTAATAAGGTTATTTTTATTAAACCAAGTCCTCCTTGGACCGGAATTTATACTGACTTCAGAATGGTTTTCTAAAACTACCAACTTACTCTCGGATACTTTTAAGAAGAGAAAACTTTGAATGATTTTCTTGATTTTTTTTTTTTTTTAAATATTCAGATCCAAATATATTCAAAAAATCATATTTTAAAACGGAATAAAATTCATTTTTTTTGTTTTGTTGCTTGTTTTTAAGGTAAATAAGCTTTCAGAAAAAAAAAAAAAAAGGTGGTGACCCCTTGTGTCAAAAAGGTCACCAAACATGACATTTTTCAGAAAACGGACTTTTCTTTAACAAAAATTCAATAAAAATTAAAATGATATATATAAACGAAGAGTCCATTCCTTTTCATATGAGCCATCAATCATTAAAATCGGTTAAGGGAGAACACCACTGTGAGATTTTTAAAAAATCGATTTTTTTTTGCCTTTAAAAATCCTTTAGACCCTCAAAAATATGATACAAATTCGTTTATAGCTAAAAAAAATTTGTTTTTAGAAGGTTTTGAAGCATTTTTCTGAGAGCTCCTATTGAGAAGTTATTGATACCAAAAACTTTAAACGCATTTTTCTCGAAACCGTGTTTTGGAAATCTGCACGCAGCAGAACTCTGTTCAAACTTTGTTCAATCGACTTGAAATTTTAACTGTAGTTTCTTAAATAGATTTAAAATCGAAGTACCTGAGATTTTTTTGATTCATTTAAAATTAAAAAAGATAATATGTACAACTTTTTATACGAAAATTATAGTCGAAAAATTAAACTTTTTCTTCAAACTTGTCTCTATTTTTTTTTTCGATTTTTTTAATTTCCTTAGGTACTTCGATGCTAAAACTAATATATTTCATGAAAATATTTTATTTTTTGTTCCAGGACCAAATTTAAGACACTTCTACTGCGTGCAGTGGAGCGATTCGAGTCAAAATTGCTTCTACTATTTAACTTAGATGGAGGCCAAACGAAAATGGTTCTAACGAAAATGATTCAAGCCATTTAAGTTGATTGGATTGAAGTATCAGCTATTTCTTCAAATTTTCCCTGATATTGGAAACGCCGATGCAAGTGTAGAATAGATTTCCCAGATAGAATTTTTAGGGCAATTTCCACATTCGCTTTTGAACAGTAATTTGAAAATTATAAGTTTTATAAGTTTTAATTAAAATAGTTGAACCAAACCAGTTCGTTCAAAATTTTTCAAAACTTTTTTTGGCTAAACAAATTTAAGAAATTAATTTTAAAATAATTCTAAACTAAAATAACTATCAGGAAAACATCAATTCAAATTAAACGCAAACCTTATTTCATATAATACACGACCAATCGACCCATATTAACCAAACATTATACAATTTGATTGACAAGGTTGATTAATTTTATCGACAATTAATTGATTTTAAGGAGGGTATGAAAACAATAAATATAATTTATAGTGTTAAAATATGCGATTAAATCGTAGGTGGATGTCTGCGCTAATTTAAATTTATTAAAAAATATTTAAAATACGTGGATATTAAAAAAAGATAAAAAAAATGTTTTGTAAATTCGTGGAAAATTAAAAACAAAACCTGTTTAATTCAGTAGCACCCAATTACAAGCATTTCTCATTCACAAGCCATTTATAATAATTAGATTTTTGTTGTTGCTAGTTATATTAGTTATTTAGATTCTCTTTGATCTTGTGAGAGATTAAGAATAAAATTAGAAAACAAATTAATAATAATAATAAATAATCTTTTTTTTTTTTGTATTGATCATACACATAATACAAACAAACAAACAAAAAATCTATTTATTTTTTCTTTATTCTATTATATTCTAATTTCTTTATTATTATTTTTTTTTTATAATAAACCAAACATTTTAATTTAAATATACCTATACTCAGTAAATAGGAAAAAAATTGTGTTTCAATAACCGAAACTAATAATCTAAATATCTAATATACAATATCAATTGATTGCTAATGACGATACGAAAAATCAAAAAAATAAATAAAAATATTACATATTATTGTACATTGTACATATCTATTGAGTGAGGCGCCATTTTTTTAAATAAATAAAAAAAAACAAAACCTAATTCTAATTTAAAAAATAAAAATAAAAAATTATAATTTGTTCGATTTCGATAATCAATTGTCGCGCGCGTTTACTGTGGATTTCAAATTAATTTTTTTGTTGTTTGTTTGTTTGTTTTCGTATTTAAATTTATTTATTTGTGTTTACAACGTGGGAATGATGGAACAATTGGATTGTACACATACAACAAACATAAACACAATTATTTTATTTTTTGTTTGTTTAATGACGTTGGATGACTTTTCTATAATTTTTCATAATTAGAAAATTTTAAATGGAATTTAATACAGATTATAGGGAGAATTATAATACCGATCAGACTTAGAGCTTCAAGTAGTATCTTTCCAATTATGCAGTTGGTTGGAGGTTCACTTTGTTTAAACGACTGAAAATATTAGATTGAAATTATTAAATTTCAAAATTTTCTAAAGGAACTTCCAATTCTTCAAACTATGAAGTGGTTTTAAATAATAATGTTCCTGTCTTTAATTATAGGTTTGTCATTTTAAACTAATTAATACCAAAATTAAATAGAGCAGTTAATTTAAAAATTCCATCATAATCAGACGAAGTTCGAAAATACATTTCGGAAGAATCGGAATCCTGTAATAGCCTAAGAGAGTTTGGAAATTTTTTATTAATATTTAATTAAATCGAGAATAAACTTAATTTAAAAAAACTTTATTTAAGATTGCGAGGTCAACAAAAAAATTTTATCAAAATCGTTTCATTGCTTTATCGATGAGAAAATTAGTGTTTGCTAGATTTTTAGTTAAATTTTTAATAATAATTAGAATAATTTTAAAAATACTGCACCAACGACCTAATTTATTTAAATTTCACGGAAATCAAATCATTTAAATAATGATCGAAATTTGTTTATTAATATGTACATATTTTGGTTTAAGTGAAATATTCATGTATATAAAACGTAAAATTTTAATTAGTAAGTTTTATTGTCGATTGGTTAATCAAAAGAAATGAAGAAGCCAATTATTTATAATACATCATATTTGTGTGGGCATAATACACACAGAAATGAATGTTTTGACTTTTGTTTTTGATTGAGTGAATATAATTCGCTAGATCAGTACGTTCTTACTTCATACTTTACGTATGAAGTGAGAATTGTATTTTTGTAGTTTGGTTGTAGCTACCTGAGTAGACCGAACTTTTCAGTACGAAACCAAACAATCAACATAAAGAACTCAGGGAAAGTTCTTATTTTTTTGTTCAGGGTTAATACACTTTGCATAACGCTTGGATTAACGTACGGGGGGATTTTGATATTTATACTTTTTTGTAGATGTATTATAAATAATTGGCCTCTTCAGTCTTCATTTCTTCTGATTAACCAACCAATCGAAAATGTTGTGAATGCCATTAGTGTTAATATATTTTGTCAGAAAAACTTTCTCTTTCTCTTAATTGAATTTTTGAATAAATTTTCCATAGATTTTTTTTCTCCTTTTCTTTTTTCTTTGGTCCTATATGACATGCACTTTATTAGTATTGTAACTTTAAAAAAAATAAGTTTAACATAACAATGGGAATGGTCCTATATCCATTTAGGCCATTTATGCTTCAAAAAATTTTCCTTGCTTCAGTTTTAGGGCTAGTGGAATTTTTGTCACTGGAACATGGAAAGTAATGACAAGGCCTTATATAAAAATAAAGAACAGTTTATAATTATCTTGAGAAGGTAACCGTATTTTTGCTAAACGTTTAAAATTCGATTTCTGAACAATTTTACAAATGGCGTATAGGTCAAGAGAGTGAATAGGTCAAGAGATAACTCACACGAATAGATCTCCACATGGGGAAAATGGCTGTGCAATGCGAGAATAGGGCTCCAGATCAGAATTCAAAAGATCGAAAACATTAAAAATTCTAACTAACAATACCGATATTTGAAAATGAGTTGTACGGTTCCCTTTAGTTATCATTTTTCTAAGTTGGGCATCTACTTATTGTAAATTAATTAAGTTTAATTTAAATCGTATTCCCGAAAGATAAAGAAAATTTTATAATTAGAATTGAACAGTTTTGAAAAATTAATTTGCAGCATTTTTGAATTTAAATAGAAATTCTGAATTAAGAGTCACCTGTAGAACTTGATAAATTTCAAAAGGGTACAGAAATAATACGCATTTCTATTTGAAAACAAAATTCTCAATTTTAAAAATATCGAAATTTTGAATATCTGAAATTTCAAATATATGATAAAGGACCAATTGAATTTTTATTAACAACGTTAAATTCAATTTGTCCTGGCGGTTTGCATTATCGATTCACTATTTTAATTATCACACATGAAAGTTTATACACGCAACAAAAAAGGTTTTAATATTTATAATCATTTACTATTTTTATAATTGAATCGGTCTATGCGAAAAGGTCACATCTACTTTTTTTCAGAAATACCGCTTTTCTTTATACTACACTCCTAATAAATAAACTGACATTTCTAGTGCAATCGGGAAAACCAACAACAGTTGTGGGTTTTCCCGTTTGCACTAAAAATGTCTGTTTATTCATTAGGAGTGTAGTATAAAGAAAAGCGGTATTTCTGAAAAAAAGTAGATGTGACCTTTTCGCATAGACCGATTCAATTTTAGTTTCAACAAATTTTTTATGAAAAAAAAAATAAAATTTCAAATTTTCAAATTTAGCCTTTACAATTGAAATATTTTCAAAAAATGGTTTACAATTTTAAAGGTTCAGCAGAGTTTTGCTTTTCAATTTTCTTTTCTTAATCTTCATTTATTTTCATGTCGCCCTCATTTCCAAATGATCATTGTAAATAGATAGTATGTATCGAACAGTTAACCAGAAATAGATGAATTTTGCGATATTATGCCGTATTTATCAAAATAAGTTTTCGTTTCAAGTAACAGGAGTTTCTCAAATACATAAAACCAAAATCCAATAATAAATCCAATTATGATCCATGATATACACCCCTGCGGAAACCCGTTAATCTTCTCATCATCTGGCAGTGACTCGAAGAGTAAAAAACCACATTTCAGAAAATATTAATGAAAATTCTGACCACTCAGAAAATGTTAATGCAAGCTGTATTGATATTGATGGCGACTCTACATTAAAGAGCAAAGCAAAAAAATTACAAAGAAAACGAAAGAATGGAAAAAACAAAAATGTTCAAAATTTCTGGTAAACCACATCTACCGTGGGAAAATAATAGAAAAAATGGGCTCATCATCTCATCAAGATTTCAAGAATATTGGTCATAATCAAATCATCACTTCAAAGGCAGCGTAATTGTTTGAGTACATGCATGGAAATCTTGCAGGACTAGTACAGAAAGGTAAAAATGAACTCTGTTAATCACAGAAGACAAAATCATTTATTTTTCTTTCTACAATACAGAAAAATAATCGTCGATTACATAATGGCGCGGTCTGTTCGGACAGTTGTGGAAGTTAAGTTTAGTGGTTTCGGGGCAACACCAAATAACAAGTGATGTCTACTATGTAAGTTGGCTGATAAATTATCAGCGAACTACGATGCGTATTTATACATATTCAACACTGAATTAATTATTTAGTTCATGTTCCGGAAAAGGACCAAGTTAACCAATTGAAGCTTTCAAAAACTCAACAGGAAGTGAAAAATTGCGATTAAAGAAGAAATTTATAAAGAACATCAAAAAGAAACAAAACTAAGTCGATAAGAAAAGGTAAAAGATATTGAAAAAGTAAGGAACCTGGCACGAATCAAATTGTTGCAATTTACGATTTACAGATTACAGACAGTAATGCCTGTCCCAATCGAAAATTCTTCGGCATTTTTTTATCAACCAAAACTCAACTGCTTCAATTTTACAAATTTTACAGTACGTATAGTTTTGTAATTTTAAATACAAATAAAATGTTATGTTGAAAATGTTAGAGAGATTTTAGGTATTTGTACCTGGCATCTCTCTAACAGTTTATAAAAATTCTTAAAATGTTGATATTCAACTCGATCTTTTTGAATGTTTGTTTTAAAAATAGTTTTGATAAAAAATGTTGCTTTAAATTTAATTGCTTATTTACAGGACATGGATACCAACTCGAAAATTACCAGGTCTTATTTTTGGCACGATGGTTTGGGACATAGGTGCAATTGACATGTGTCCTTAAATGTTTAAGGAAATACATAGAAATGAGTCATCCCAAATGTGACTTGACTTTTTATTCGGATAATTCGTGATGGTCTTTGTTTCAGCTTCATAATGGCTATATGCAAACCTGTATGCAATTGTTAATTTAAAATAAACAGCATCACTTATAACAAAAACTCAAAATGAGGGAGATACAGACAATTCTGTTATAGAGCAAAATATAAAAAGATCAAGAAAATCCGGACCCACTTATGTCTTAGAGAAATACATTTATCTTATCCATACTGCAAAAAAGTAAGGTGCACCGTTTCAGGTAAATGAATTAACATTCAGCGGCTTAGAAAAAAAAGTTAAAAAGTTGAGCAAAGCAGAAAATCCAAAAACCTAAAAACTAGTAAACAAAATTTCAGACAAAACAATCCAGAAAATGGAAATATAGAAATACAAATTGCGTAAAACAACGTTTGTCAAAGTGCCCAAAATAAATAAATTTATAAATTTTGGATAGCTAAAACTCGATTTTAGCGTAGGAGTTGTTAGTAATGATGCTGAAAATCGCATCATGAGCCTTGTAAGCAGATGAAAGGAATTGTTTTGCTCATATCGGTTGTGTCTACCACAAATATTTCAAATTGTGACACAAGTCTATAAATGGGGTTGGTATCGTTATCAAAAAACAAAAAATCCCAAAAAATCAAGTGTTTTAAATATGTATAACAAATTTTTAAAATATTTTTTTAATTCGTCATATATCTTAGAGGATGGCGGCTGCTGCTCCCAAACCCTCCGCATTGATAATTTTTTGAAATTCTAACATTCATGGAGATTGAAGCATTTTTTTAAAATTTATGTTTTTTAATAATTATTAACATACTAAAATACAAAACTCCCCAAAGCCGCTTAATCATTGGTCTTTTCCAAACAAGGATGACATGAAATTATGCAGATTCCTTTCGCTTTCATATTGTAGTTATAAAATAACGATACCAATCCTTAAAATGGGGAGCACCTCGAAATCTCAACAATAAAAATCCCAAAAAAAAAATACCGAAAAATTCAAAGTGAACTGCCCCATCGAAAGGGAAGACCCCCAATAAATTTTTGATAACTAAAATATGAAAACTAAAGGAATCTACATAATTTCATGTCATTCTTGCGCGGAAAGGACCAATGCTAAGCGGCTTTGAGGAGATTTTTATTTTAGTACCTATGTGAAATACAAACGTAAATATTTTTACAAATGTTATTATTTTTGAAATTTTTCTGACGTTTTCCTGTCATCCTTGCACAAAGGGTCCAATGCTAAGCGGCTTTGGCGAGTTCTCTATTTTAGTATGTGAATTATTTTTAAAAAATATAAATTTTTCAAAAATGGTTCAATCACTATGAATATTAGAATTTCAAAAAATCGTCAGGGCGGGGTTTGAGGGCGGCAGCCCCATCCTACAAGGTATAAAACGAATTAAAATAATATTTCAAAAATTTTTTATTTTTAAAAAACTTGGTTTTTTGGGGATTTTTGTTTTTTTTTGGGATTTTTTTATTTTGGATAACGACCCCAACCCCTTAAAATAAATGGTTCATACGAAAATTGTATATAGAAAAAGTAAAAATCTCAAAAGGCAATCCAAAAATATAAATCTCAAATAAGAAAAATCTAGAATACAAAAATCCCAAAAAAATGTTTACCTAAAAAACATTCACCGAAAATAAAATTCCGATTCTCGAACCCTCAAATTTCAGCTGATTTTGACTATTCTAGAGCTGTATTCTGAGAAAAAACGTAACCTGGTGATTTACCCCGTTGTTTCGTTGGGTTTTTAAATACTTTTAAGTTTATAAGACACGTATGTAAGTGATTTAGAAAAAAAAACATTTTGGAAATAAAACCAATATAATTTGGTTACCGCCGATAAGCAAACAGCGGGATAGAGGAAATACTGGGATAATTTGAAGTAAGTACACAAATAATGATAAAATATCTCATTTCATTACCAAATTATTTATTTTAATTTTTGTTTTAGATTTCCCATAAAAAACAGAACAAGAAATATGCGAGCAGGGTTTGGTCAATCCGGCATAAATTGTTCATAAACGCGTTTCCCACCTCTCGTATGCTATTTGCTGCCTCTACCGGCGCGGCGGTTGGTGGCTGCCGATGGCGAAAAACTGTTACATTTAATATCTGTTATTTTTAATATATTGACTTTCTTCCAAAAATGAAATACGTAGCACAATTATGCACTGCTATGATATGGGATTGCTCATAAAACTGTATAGTGTGAACATAAATACATAAGAGAACGATCGTTCAAGAGAAATAAGACAAAAATTAAAAATTACGGTTGGTCGAAGCGATGAAAGTTGATGTACAATATATTGTACAAGGCGTTTGAGAGGGTTAAATGTGATATCATTTTTTCTATTTTACAGTTTTTAGCCGAAGTTAGGGTTTCTTCTCGGGATATCTTCGTCTCTTTTAACTCTCGAAATCTCTAGAAATGTAACTTTAAAATTTTCGAGGAGAAATTTGGGTCGAGATTTTCGAGAAATCTTAATTTATTCCAATTTTATATTAAGCACACAAATCTAATAAAATATTTTGTCATCACATTTCACAGAAAATTACTGATATTACACCAATCAAAAAATTGGAAAAAACAACAAGAAGAATTAACAAGGATTTATGGAATCTGAAAAATTTGAAACATAATGGCTTTGCAATAGGTGATAAATCAATAGAAAGTTTCACCAGCTGTGAGCAAATGTAGCTTACAAATCAATGAAATAAAATCTCGAGGTGTCAAAGAAGAGATAAATAATTCCATTGAAAAATAGCCAACGCCTATTCTAAATCTGCATGGCGGCCTATGGGTTTCTCTTCTACAACTAGAAAAAGCCATACCCGATAACGTTTTTTTGTTTTATGTAGAACTTAACTCAAAAATGGAAGATTGCAATTTCAGCCAGAAATCGATGATATTCTCCACTCGCTGGCAAAAGAATTATACGTTTATGAAGCACCTGAAAGAATCACAAATAACCTTTTGTTTATTTCTATGTTATTTTTAAAAACAAGGTAACTCAAGAAGGTCACAATAGTTTTTAGGAAAAAATTCAAAAAATTAAGCTTATTTTTGAAAATATGAGAGATAAAATAACTCAAAATCGACGAAAAATGTGGTTAATTTGTTAAAAAAAAAACACACTACTAAAATAATTTCTTATAAGAATTTTGAGTTAAATTTTCAAAAACAAAAATTGAGGAAAAGCTATGTAAATAAAAGTAAATCTAATGTTTCCTGAATCAAATGAGCTATAAGCCATTTTCAAACGGAGGGGATGAAAAAGGTTTAATAATTTTTTGAACGAATTTTTTAAGAATTTTTTGATTCCTGTGTAATTTCGTTTCGGACTTTGCATCAGACTAATATATTCCAAAAAAATATTATTATTTATGGTAAATGTAAATATATAACAGTATAACACAAGACCAAAAGTATAAATTCGTTATTGATAATTCAAAAATGATCCATATTTTTGTAAAAGGCGATGATGCGGAGTCCCATTCTGGCGATAAACTAACTATTTAGCCAAATAACAGGTAAACGAAAGGACCAATTAAAACTTGAGCTTAGTCATAAAACTCCTCACAAGCAATGTTCCAAGCAATGAATATAATGAATGTCGCAAACTATCTAGATTATGCATATATAATAAACTGATAAAGAAGATCCACCACGAAAAGATAAAGTGGCAGTGTTCGTTTGTTGTGCACATTTTATAAACATGATAGGAAAACAAATAGCAAAAAAAATGTGACAACGTCAAATCTAAACAAAAAAAACTTAATTTTAGATATATTTTGCACAATTATCAACTGCTCTACGATCGCCGATATCGATTAAATATTCAATGTTTTTGTATAATATTTTGTAGTCGTTCTATTACAAAAAACGTTACTGAAGGTTTTGATCACACGAGAAACCTATATCATACGCTCGGAAATTTTAATGAAATCCTTCCCTAGTTTAATTTTAAAATAAAAATTATATACTGAAACCACACTTTCAATGGTTTCAAATATACTACAAATAGTCATAAACCGTATAGACCCTTCGCTTTATGTCCTTATGTATAAGCTACATTCTCGATACCACATTGCAAGCAAATTAGCAACTTTGCTAGCTGAAATCGAGTTTTCACATTCTCAAAAATGTTTGCTAGCTATTAGCAATCAAAATAGCACAAAATCTTGCTATCAAGTTTTTGAGATGTTAAATCAAATATTAAATTATTTTTAGGTTAGGTTGAGTGACATTTCAATATTTGTTTCATATTTGTTCAAATTGTTCTACTTTATTTGTGACATAAACCATCTTTGTTTCAAAAATTATTCGGTTTTAAAACTGATTTGTTAAAACTTAAAATATTTGTTTAGAATTAAAAATGGAGTGGTTACTAATACGTCAAAGGTATCGCTTCAATATTCATCGAAAAATGTTTCGTGATAGGGAGAATCCCTTTGAATGTGAAGATGCATTTTTTTTTAAACGGGACAGGTTTACTAAAGATGCCGCCAAATTATTATTGAACTTCTTTCAGCAGACCTGAAACGAGAAACTTTACGAAGCAAAGCTATTCCACCTTTTTTGACGGTATAATTAAAGTAATATTAATTTCCTCTTCAGTGTAATTAGGTTTTCTTTTTTTAGAGCTATTCGTTATATGTCGTTGTGCAAAACCCTAATGTCAAAATTTTATTCAGCATCGCGCTGAATAAAAATAATATGGCGGATTTGCTAGATATATCGAGAATGTAATTTCTTATTTCAAAAATTGTCACTAGAAATTCCGCCATTTTTGCTAATAGAAACAGGTTATTTTGCTAGATGTACGAGAATGTAGCCCTATGTATGTACCGATGCTTGGGATAAATTGTCAAAAGAAATATTCCATTTTTCAATTGAGTATTGTTGAATTATTCATTATTTCATTATTTTTATTATTGTTATTGGAATTGTTATAATCGATGTTGAGCCATTGAATAATACAACCGTCTATAAAATAAAATTAGAAGACATACAATCTGATATAAGCTTAGCCGAAGGAAAAATGTATCTTAAAGGAATAGTAAATTATCATCATCCATCGATTGCTGGTGTTTTGGACATTATACTGCTTACATAAGAAAACCTAACGGCGTATCAGAATGTCACGATGACCTTCGAAAATTTTCAGCCAAATAAAACCCGATTATTCTATTAATCCTACAATTTCAAATTATATGAAAAATTAAATCACAAAAAAGCAATTAAAGAGTAATCATCGATCGAGTACTAGCCAGTTATTTCATATATCCCCGATCGATTCAATTGTCAATTAACGATACATCGTAACAAATCAATAGAACGTTCAAAAAATTATTGAAAATATTCATCCCCTCCGACAAAATCTAGGATGTCTGATATTGACCGATTCGTATACCACTCAAACAAACAAAAAATTATTAAACATTTTCATCCGATCCGTTTGGAAATAGCTTATGGCTCATTTGATTCAGGAAACATTAGATTTACTATTATTTACATAGCCAATTAAATTTATTAATTTTGTAGCTTTTAATCAATTTTGGTTTCTGAAAATTTCACTCAAAATTCTTATAAGAAATTATATTAGCAGTGCATATACATACTAATACATGCTTATTTTTGTTATTTGGGAGAAACTTCACAGCCGTAGATTTGTTTGTATCGGAGCACAGTCTATTCACAATAGAATGTACATCAAGAGGTAAAATAAAATTTACCATAAAAATTCCACAGTTTAGAGATGACCTATTGTTACGCCTCGCGCCTGTTAAGAAAACGGGGAACTGATTTCCTACGATATTGAAATATACAGTCAGATTATTGACTTTATAGAAAGATATCCTTGCAATAAAGTTCTGGCTTCCCTGATAAATAGCCTAATTTTGTATAGAATAGGGTTTTTTCTTGGTTGAGAATTTAAATTACTGGTAATAAAATGTTTGACACTGGGAACCGGGCCCGTTTTGGTTTCTAAATTTTAACTGTTTATTATTCTGAACTTTAAAATTTTGGGACTTTTTTTGGGGTAAATTTAGTAATCCCGCTTACGGAATGATAAGATTTTGAAATTTTAGAGATGAAGTTACAATATTAAAATGTAAGAAAAATTAAATTAATAAAACCAAATTTAAATTATGAATTTTGTATATGTTCGTGTTCCAGAAAAATTCTGAAAGAAAATAATATTTATTAAAAAATTGTTGTCTATTTCTACTTCAGGTCAAAGAGATCAAGGCCTTATTTATTTCTTCTAAATATTCCGTTTAAATTCAAGTTTAAGATTTAATTTTGATTCACTTAGAATTCTAAACAATAGTGTTACAATCGAGGTTGAACCAGTGTGTTTTGGGGAAAATTTACAAAACTGACCCCAATATAATTTGGCAATTTAGATAAAGATAAAAAAATATTAAAATCATATTAGACATTTTACAAAATCATGTAAATTCCTAGAAGTTAAACAAACTCTAATAATATGTCTACAAGTCGTATCGAATATCTATCAATATGTTTCAAGACGAAAAAGAGCATTACAAAAATATAATTTGTGGAGTAACAAAAACTGTACAGTCCCAATAGCATTCTGCAAAATCAAGCCAAATTTCAGGCCCGACCTCAAAACAAAAATTATTAGAAATATTAACTTTATTTCAAGAGTCGGGTCGCTCCCATCTCTAGGTACAAAAATAATAATATAAATTTAGATCTCACCAAAGGGACAGGAATATAGGAACGGATTGTATCAGTTCTATTCTACTGTACTATACAATTGTAAATATTTTGATGTTCATTCATATTAGTAGTCTGCATATTTCATAATTTCGATTTATAACACTATAGGAATTTCGTACTTATCATAATAAAAAATACAAAAGTCTTTAATCAATTCAAGTTTTAGAGGTAATTATTTTAAATGTACAAAAAATTGGTTTATGAATAATATATTCGTATTTTATTTAGGCCTCAATACAAAATGAAAATAGTAAAAAACAACAAAAGTGGGAATAATTTACATCATGACGGATTCTGTTACCATTTGGACTAAGAAAAATATAATATTTATAAATGGCGATACGCAGAAAGAAAAAAAAAATTCTTGCAAACGAAAAATCACTACATTTTTGGAGAAAAATCAGCACAAAATTAGTACTTCGTTTTTTAATCATTCACATGATTCTCGAGCTTCAGAAGTTCATCTTGCTGGCTGAAATGCAAAACTAAAAAATCACGCTACAACTAGTTCCGTACCCCCATGGCAAATAGCTCGGGAAATAATTGTAGGTTGCAACCCAATAAGATGGCACAAAAAAGCAAAATAACACGTATTCGTTCTAGCAAAATGAAAGAGTCAGAGTTAAGTTTTCTCGAAAATTAGCTTTTTGTCCTCGTAGAGAAGAAAGTGTAAAATAATAATTATTCTGGGAACCATAACTGGTTTAAAAATATTGGCTGAGTGTCCTTGCTGGTTAATGGATGGAACTTTTTATGTTCCACCGTCTATTGTGGCCCAGCTTTTTAGCATTCATGGGAAAATCGAAAATGAAGTTGTACCCTTAGTGTTTTGTTTAATGACGAAAAAGAGTAAGAAGTGTTACTCTGATTTTTTTTATAATTTGCTTTCGTATAGCAATTGAACATGATATTCATTTGAATCCACAAAGGATCATTACGGATTTTGAAAAAACCATTTATTTAGCAGCCGAATAATATTTTCCTAATACAGAATTTAAAGGCTGTCCTTTTCAATTTTGACAAATCTTATGGCGCCAAGTGCAAAAGTGTGGAGCAGCGAGTAAATAAGGCAAAAGTGAAGATTTTAGACTCCAAATTAGGATGATAAAAAGCCTCGCATTTGTTCTTCCTGAAGAAATGTCTTTTTATTCTACTGCATTGTATAATATTCTTGAAGATGAAAATGCAAAAAAAATTGCTTGATGGGTTAAATTAATGGCATAACCGGAAGCAGCTGTAACAAAAAACCGCGTTATGATCCTAGTTTTTGGTCTGCCGAAAACGCAGCAAAAGGCAATTTCCCCCGTACTCAAAACAGCGTCGAGGCTTGGCACCGCCGCTTTAAGAACAGCAGAACAGTGGGCTGTACCAAATGGTATCTGATCTTGGAAAGGAAATTATTGTTTCTAAAACAATTATTGAAAAAATTAATACCGGACAAAGATTTCCGAAAAAAAGGCAAAACAATAACAAAAAACCATTAAACGTGTTATCAAAAGACGAATTTTAACTATGAAACTAGAATATTTAAGAAATATTGCTCGCAATTCGTTAATTTTGTACTCCACCTAACAAACAACTAATTTGAAATAAATACATTTTTAATTTCTGCTCTTTATTAATTTTGTGTAATTTTTCAAAAGTGCGGATTATCAAATTTGGGAATTCCGCCGTTTTCGAATTTATAGAATTATCATATTTCGGATTTTCATTTTATGGATTATGCTTTTTGGGATTTATTTTTTGTTTTGTATTTTGTATGCATGGGATTTATTTTTGTGGGATTTCATTACGCTCCCATAAAATAGACGCAACATAGCACTAAAAATCAGACGTATTTTTAGATTATAAAAGATATCAGGTTTACCGAAATTCGGTGCGAAATATAGCACTCTATTGCGACCAATGCAATTAGCATTAGGAGCCAGCTAAAACCTAGGCTTGCATAAATTTCACAAAACCCTTGCACCATCATTGAAGACAGTGAATTTCTGGATAAAGGGCCTCGATGTGGCCGAAAGAATATTTCAAAGCTGGGCTTGGGTTTAAATCGCAATCCAAAAAAACTTTCTCCGTGATTTCGAGACTATTGAGCAGGAGCCCAAATTGTGTACAAAAAATAACAAATCTTTCAGGGATCTATTTTCTGGGATACCATCATATTCCCGAACGGAAAAATCCCCCCAAAAAATACCGAAAAATACAAAGTAAACTGCTCCATCGAAAGGGAAGACCCCAATAAAAACCCGCAATAAGCGGCTTTGAGGAGATTTTATTTTAGTATGTGAAATACAAACGTAAATATTTTTACAAATGTTAATATTTTGGAAATTTTTTTGAGGTTTTCCTGCCATCCTTGCAAAGGGTCCAATGCTAAGCGGCTTTAGGAAATTCTCTATTTTAGTATGTGAATTATTATTAAAAAATACAAATTTTTCAAAAATGGTTCAACCACTATCACGGTGTGCGGGAAGCCAAAAAAAGTTGGTCTAAAATGCCGAAAAAAACTAGCGTCATATACAAATACAGCATGCTCTACAGTGTCATAATCCATTAAACAGAAAATCGTACCTGATCATTTAACAAAGAAATCACGAAAAAACGCGATTTTTAAATTTTAATTGAAAATATCATTTCGGCGGCCAACTTAAAAAGGAAGAAATTAAAGATGATACAACTTTTATACTTTTTTCTTAATCTGTATTCCTTTATCTACAAAATGAACCCTATATCAATATTTTGCAGCAACTAGTTTTTGTTTTATAACCAAAAATACACAAACATACAATGCCGAAAATCAGAATACTCCGCCAACTTTGCTTGAAACAATACTAACTCAAGGTAACTGTGTAAGGAAAGGTGAAAAAAATGTGCCTAACATTTTTGAGTTGGTAACATGGAGGAGAACTGCCTTCAAACGGTTTTTGGAGGAATCGATAGACAATCGCCAATGTTCGGAATTATATGCATGGTACGGAAAGGTGAAAAAATTTGCCAAATATGTATACTGAATTCAATAAAAATTTAACCATTTTACACATAATCAAAAAGGAACGAAATTAGACAGGTTAGAAGAGCTGGAAATATACAAAAACAACAACAATTTACTTAACGACAAAATCAACACCAAACCCAATAAAAATTACGACTTAATTTTATCCATAACTTAAAAATAAAGAAGGTGCCAAACAACAGCATACAGCAACAGTGTATAAACAGCTTCAACATAAATTATGTAATAGTAGTAAAAAAGAAACCGAAGAAGAAATTATCCTCGAAATCGATATTTCTAAAAAAATTATAAAATTGTCACAATAAGGAAGAAATAAAAACTACAATATAAAATTAAAAATATAAGCTTTTCATTTAGGTAAATATATAAAGTGACAAAAGAACACAAAAAATAAAGTGAAAATCGGCTTGTGAAATATGGATAGACGTTTTAAACTCAATTGCTTATGCTACGTGTGTGGAAAATTTAAAATTATGACCAATCGCTGCAAAATAAGTGATGAAACCGTTGATTTATATCGACTATACTTTTCGCAAAATGTTCCTAGTGGTGTAAATTGGACGCCGTCTATTGTTTGTAAAAACACTGAAGCCACAATGCCATTTGGTGTCCCGATGATATGGATAAATCCACAAGTACATGATTCAATTCAATGTTATGGGTGCGTGAATTATATTGTCGGTGCAAACAGAAAAAAAATTGGTACTTTGACCTACACTGAAACGACATATGCTCAATTACCGCTGCCGCATTCAGATAAAATTCCTGTTCCGGAAAGATCTAACCCAACTGAAGAATATTTACCGCTAACATTTGAATCTGATGAAACCGGAGAAATACCTGTATCAATGTACCAAACATAAAATGTCACTGCGCCTTGCAACTCCATTGAAATCTCGCAAAATCGTTTGGATATTATGGTACGACGCCTGAAACAATCGCAGTGGCAATCCATTCCTTTGTCAAAGGATTTAAAACAAGTGAACATTTTGGCTCCAAAAGTTTAGTCATCATCATTTTACAATTTTTTTCAAATTAATTGAGAATAATTCACTCGCTGCTTGCACTGATATACGTGGTTTGGTTTCCTCAATGCACCATGCATTAAATTCCGAAGATTGGCGATTGTCTATCGATTCCTCCAAAAACGTTTGAAGGCAGTTTTCCTCCATGTTACCAACTCAAAAATGTTAGTTACATTTTTTTCACCTTTCCGTACACAGTGACCTTGTGTTAGTACATATTGTTTCAAGCACAGTTGGCGGAGTAATTGATTTTGGGCATTGTATGTTAGTGTATTTTTGGTTATAAAACAAAAACTAGTTATCGCAAAATATTGATATAGGGTTCATTTTGTAGATAAAGGAATACAGATTAAGAAAAAAGTATAAAAGTTGTATCATCTTTAATTTCTTCCTTTTTAAATTGGCCGCCGAAATGATATTTTCAATTAAAATTTAAAAAATCGCGTTTTTTCGTGATTTTTTTGTTAAATGATCAGGTACGATTTTCTTTTTTTTTTTTTTTTTGTTTTCTTTTATGTGTTTATTTTTTGTCACTTATAAATTTTATAAATAAAACAACTTGGTTATTTTAATTTGCAATTTATTTTGAAAAAACTTTTCCTTATAGTAACAATTTAAATTTATTATAGAAGATCGATTTCGGATTACTCCTTCTTCGGTTCTATTTTAACAACTCTGAGTTGTTAAAGAGTTGTTAAAATAGAACCGAAGAAGGAGTAATCCGAAATCGATCTTCTATAATAAATTTAAATTGTTACTATAAGGAAAAGTTTTTTCAAAATAAATTGCAAATTAAAATAACCAAGTTGTTTTATTTATACGATTTTCTGTTTAATGGATTATGACACTGTAGAGCATGCTGTATTTGTATATGACGCTAGTTTTTTTCGGCATTTTAGACCAACTTTTTTCGGCTTCCCGCACACCGTGACTATATAACGTATGTGAAGTTATCCCAGGATTTCATCCCAGCAAATGAAAAAACTTGAATCAGGCAACCCTAGAAAATTTAAAGCCATATTTAATATTATGTGAAGTTAGCCCAGCCCAGGAATTTAATTAAAATTAGGCTAAATACCGAAATTACATATTATCCAATAAAATAAAATAAAATCCACATACAAAATTAATACAATTTAATTCTTCACTGATATTTTATATTATTTGCAAGATTTACCTAGTACCTAAAAATTTATGGATGTTACAACAATTGGTTTATTTTGCTGTCAATAAAAATGTCTCAGATTAGTAATTAGTTATTATTTAAAAGGGATACCATTAGCTTGATTCAGAAAACAATTCATGAAAATCGTATTGTTCCAAGTGCCCGAAATAAAGATTTCTGAATTAAGCTAATGGTATCCCCATCTCAAAAATTCTTATCACTAATACGAGACAATTTTAGTTTTGGCAAACCAGATGAATATCTGATCGACAATATAAAAATGAATGAAACTTCTCAGCCCATGACTTTATTTCGGGCACTTGGAACAATACGATTTTCATGAATTGTTTTCTAAATTAAGCTAATGGTATCTCCATCTCAAAAATTCTTATCACTAATACGAGACATTTTTAGTTTTGGCAAACCAGATGAATATCTGATCGACAATATAAAAATGAATGAAACTTCTCAGCCCATGACTTTATTTCGGGCACTTGGAACAATACGATTTTCATGAATTGTTTTCTAAATTAAGCTGATGGTATCCCCATCTCAAAAATTCTTATCACTAATACGAGACATTTTTAGTTTTGGCAAACCAGATGAATATCTGATCGACAACATAAAAATGAATGAAACTTCTCAGCCCATGACTTTATTTCGGGCACTTGGAACAATACGATTTTCATGAATTGTTTTCTAAATTAAGCTGATGGTATCCCCATCTCAAAAATTCTTATCACTAATACGAGACATTTTTAGTTTTGGCAAACCAGATGAATATCTGATCGACAACATAAAAATGAATGAAACTTCTCAGCCCATGACTTTATTTCGGGCACTTGGAACAATACGATTTTCATGAATTGTTTTCTAAATTAGCTAATTGTATCCCTTTTAAATAATAACTAATTACTAATATGAGACATTTTTATTGATAGCAAAATAAACCAATTGTTGTAACATCCATAAATTTTTAGGTACTAGGTAAATCTTGCAAATAATATAAAATATCAGTGAAGAATTAAATTGTATTAATTTTGTATGTGGATTTTATTTTATTTTATTGGATAATATGTAATTTCGGTATTTAGCCTAATTTTAATTAAATTCCTGGGCTGGGCTAACTTCACATAATATTAAATATGGCTTTAAATTTTCTAGGGTTGCCTGATTCAAGTTTCTTCATTTGCTGGGATGAAATCCTGGGATAACTTCACATACGTGACTATATATGAATATTAGAATTTCAAAAATCGTCAGGGCGGTTGTTTGGGACAGCAGCCCCCATCCTCCAAGGTATACGAATTAAAATAATATTTCAAAAATTTGTTATTTTTAAAAAACTTGGTTTTTTGGGTTTTTTGTTTTTTTCGGATTTTTTTATTTTGGATAACGATACCAACCCCTACTTTCTAAAAAAAAAAAAATCGGTTTCAGTGTGCAGTTTTTAGACGTTTTCAAGTATCAAACAATTGCTCCACTTCTTCACAATTGATCGATTTTGGACCCATTAGAAAGAATTGGATCTTTTGCGTAAGAAATGCTTGGCTTACAATGTTGATCCGCAACAATCAAAAATTACTAAAAATGTTGTTGTTTATTTTAAACAATGTAGCTTAAATGTGAGAAATTAGGAGATCCATGGAAGACAATTTAAAATTTGGAAAGGATCAATTTAAAAATAAGAAAAATATTAATTATGAAAAATCAACTTAGCAAACACACCAAACAAAGGAATATTCAATTTCAAGCTCTTAACGTCTATATAACCAAATCCAATCACAATTATTATATAGATCATTCTACACATACACCGTGTACCTCTACAAAAAAAAATAAAATATGGAGACATGAGTCTTTGACTTAAAAAACATAAAAAATATTAATAATAATAAATAAAATATAAAATTGCCTTAAGATTAATTCTTTTTTCATATACACATATATTTTATATAACTTGAACATCACAAAATAACTTGAAAAAGGAAATCATTGTAATTATTGATAAAAAAAACAAACTAAAATGATTGGTTATAATCATAGGTCGTTGTGTAATCAATCTATAGATTTTCATTTTATTTTATTTAATGGAAAAATGTATATATAAATATTTCTTTAAACACAAACTGAATATTAATTTTATATTTTATATTCTTTTTTTTTGTTGCTTTTTCCTTACGATCATCTTCATTTTTATGTTTATACATTTTTTTTTTTTTTTGATCGATCAATCGATATTAATATAACACACAAGTATATGCATTGCTTTTAATACGATACTGCAGCAAATAAAAAAAAAAAGGCCATTTCATTTCTCGATCACATCGGACACAACAATATCTTTATAATGACGGCAATAATCAAAAATTTTTTGGGCTGATCAAAAACGTTTAACAAAATGGATTAGATTAAAATAAAAACAACAAAAATGCAAAATATTTTGATGGGAACATGATCGAAATTTTTTTTTTTTTTTGATTAAATTATACAGTGGCGAAATTAATACACAAGGATTTTTCATATTGGTCTAGGCGATCAAAAATTTAAACGGTACGAGTATATAATTTTTACTCAAGTAAATTTGATTTATGGCCATTTTGAAGAATCGATCATCTATTAAATTAATGCTATATAAAAAAAAAATCGATCACCACCTAGCATATATTTATAAAAAAACAGTTTGCTTATTTCACAGAATTTGTTTGAAATACAATATTAAAAATTCAATATCAGGGTACCTTGATATTTATTTATTTTTTTTGTTTTCATTGTTGTTGTGATATGTAATATAGTTATAAAATTTTGAGTCGAGTGACAATTTCCTTTTTAAATTATTAATATGGCCGCTTATAAAAAATATCTATCTTGATCACGTACATTCGTATAAAAGAGGTCCCTTCACAATGATCGCTAAATACATTATCAAATTTATTATATTGATCCAGACACAAAAAATATTATATTACAAATTTTGTTTAGTATAAAATAAAGGGATTCAATTACGATAAAAACCAATTTAAACACTTGGTTAAATTTGCCAAGTAACAAAATATCCACTGGCACACAGTGCAAAAATTTACTCAACATTAATCGTAATTTTGATTGAAATTTTATCGAATTATATTTTATAAAAGCTCACAAAAATTATTGAATGTCTTTCAAATATAGTGGTTCAAACATCAGTTTACTTGCTCCTGTGTAGATTCTCAGAAACTTGAACATTTTACTTAAGGCAGTTTAACAAACTTTTGATTTAGAAAAAAATTATATTAAAGTAGTAAACATTGCCATTTTAAAATTTCAAGAGGAGGAAAGAGAAAAAAATAATAATTCTTATGGTGTTTAAGGATGAATGTCAAAAGGCCGAATGTCATAATGCCGAATGTCGAAGTGCCGAATGTGTCGAAAGGCCGAATTTGATAGCCGAATTTGTAAATTTTTCAAATTGATTAATAATTATTTTAGATTATTCAAATTAATCGCTTACCAGAAAATGTGATTACCTTCATATTCAGCCCTTCGACCATTGCGATCTTTCGACAGTCGACCACTTGATCCTTCTCCTAATCATAAGCTTTATGAAATATCAACGATTATCAACCAAGCTCCATGATTTTACTTTAAATAAAACATTCTCTAAATTCAAGACAATTAAGCGTAAGCTTTGAAAAAAGGCATTTGGCGAGATTGATGCGGAAAAGCTAAAATTATCCTATACAAAATTTTGTGTCTTTAAATATATCGTGCAGACTAAAAATTTAAGCAAATCGCCTGAAATTTCAACAGATCGATTGGATGGAATGCATACAAATAATAAAATGATTTTTCTAGCACAATTCCGTATTAATAACAAACATTTACTAGAAATGTGCTATCCTATAAGAAAATTTTCTACTTATTTTTATGCATACCGGCCAATGAGACGTAAAAACCAGAATTGCAAAACGATTTAGAAATTATTCACTTTGAAGTAAAGCTGAAATCTGATTGGCGAATCATGAATTAATCGTTAATTTTTAACGTAAACAAAATCGAAAATTATCACTTCACTCTTTTCTTTTTTCATTATATTTAAGTCACAAAATAAAAGTATTTAGTAAGGAAAATGGTTCCAGATGGAATTCTGCCTTTTAGATTTTAAAATAAATTAATTGTGTCGAAATAAAACTCAATTTATTTCAAAACAAGTTCAACGCTCTACTACATCAAATTCAATTTAACTTCAAATTCCAAACGCTTTCCTGTAAGTTTCAATTTTGAAACCGCAAATACTTATCTTAAAACTGCTGTGTACACTATTTCAAATTTCAAAATTTCACTAATTAAAATTGTATTTTAATAACAAATTGTTTAATGTAAAACTAAATAATCTCTTGACACTAAATCTTAAATTCTTTAGTCTCTAAAATTTCCTCTCGATTTCTAAAATTTCTAAAAAATTTCAGCAATTTGCTAAACAAAATAAGGGGTTGGGTACAGTTGCCCGTATGCAAAATACCGTTTACAAAATCCCGTATACATAATACCGTATTACAAAATCCCGTATACCAAAATTTCGTAATCTGTCATGATAAATTCCACATCCATTTTCCACATGTGGGCGTCTGTCAAAATTCATAAAAATAAATGGAATAATGAAATTTTTTCGGTACTAAGGGAATATTTCCGAATAAGCAGGTGAAAAAAATTCCTCATATAGAGTATTTGGTTGCATGTGTAATATACATACATTTATGAATTTTGGCAGATGTCAGATACAGTACCAATTAAACATTAACATCTGAATATAATAAAATATAGATGACAGTTATACGCATTTAAAATTAATATTACACAAAATAATTCGATTTATTTTATATAGGTAGTTGTCGTTATTATAGACTAAAAATGAGACAAAGTAAACCGCGTTAATTAAGGTAAATTCGAGCAAATGCTCCTTGGAGGAATTGCTGTCATTAATTTTTTAGTAGAGATTATTAATTCTGTATGTACAATTAGTTTCATTTAACCGTAAACTTATTCCCGTGAAACATTAAAAAAAAATTTAAAAACACATTTGTTCGAGGCATCTAGATCCAGGGTCCCGACCCTTCGAAAATCTGGTCATAAGTAAAAGATGGCAATAAACTGCCAAAAATGTAACTCCCTCAAAATTTTACAAACATTTTGTTCGGGGGCACCTAGACCCAGGGGCCGGATCCCTTCGAAAATACTACGAAAACCTGCTCATTTTGGTATAAAAACCTTATGCAAAAATTCAATTTGATTAGATCCGATGATAAAATACGTACACAGTTTTTCACTTTTAATAATACAAGTACATACTCGTAGATGACAGATCACGAATAATTTAGTTTTAAATTAAATAATATAATTTTTAAAACTATTTATTAAAAAAAATTACAAGAAATAGTGACATAAAACCAAAAATTGTTTTTTAATTTGATTAATTCCGTAATCCCGTAAAAAATTCATACTACAAGATTTTGAAATACGGGATTATGAAATACGGGATTTTGTAATACGGTTTTTTTGTGATCTACGGCATTTTGTTCATTCTGGATTTTGTAATACGGGCATTAGTACCGATCCTCAATATAAGAGAAGCATAATTTTTTCTATGACCTTAGAAGTAGGGCTTGTGCTCACAAATTTAAATCGTAAAATAATTTGTCATAGCTTCTGGCACAATAGCAATTTGTGCACTACTTTTGTTAAATTTTTTGAAGCTTTTGAAATTTTGTAAATCTTTGGTTGAAATTCAAGAGGTGGTCGAAATTCTTAAGACTCTTAAATTCTTAAAATATTTAAAAAAATTTAAATTAGAATTAACCTGGGTTCTTACATTTTTTAAAATGTAGAAACCAATTTTTAAAATTAGTATAATTTCAAAATTATTTAAATTTAATATTTTTTGGAATTTTAAAAAAATTTTAAATTTATGACAAGGCTTTAGATTGCACTCAGATTATTATAATTAATTTATTTTAGATTCCATCAAAAGCATCATCTCAAAATAGTATAACATCACGTATACGAACCAGATTTGTTACCATTAATGGGAATATAGAATCCATTTCTACCGAACAAACTCAAGCAAGAGGACAAAAACGATATTAACCTAAACTAACATTGAAAATAGCTTTGAAAACATCAAGTGACGAACCTTCATCACTTGTCAAAAAATATCGAAGTCACATTAAACTTAACGTAGCCCGTTCAGGTTTTAGGAAGTTCAGAGCGCGGAATATTCGACTAAATCAATCGGTTAAACGCCAAAATATATAAAGTGACGTCTCTGCAATCAACCATAAAACAGTTAGCTACGATAAATGTATTACAAGATGAGAAACTTGTGAAGTTAATGGGATTGTCAGCTCCAATTAGTTCGATCGTAAAAAGGCAAATTAAAAAAACTAAAGGTAAACAATTGACTCGGAAATATGATGATAATATACGTGTATTTGCACTTAATTTAAATTTATATTCTCCCTTTCATTGATAAAGCAAATATTCATAAGAATGTTATGTTTACATCCTAACAAAAACAAAAAATGATTTTCAAATAATTTCCCAGTATTTTTCCCTATATTTATCGCGATCTCGAGCAGCAATCTAATAGGCTAAGGCTATTAAACAATTTTTACTTTATGCACGCGGATTCTCCACCGCAAACCCATTATCTTCAAGGCATGATAAATTTGAATTTCGACCACGGGCTTTACCTGTATCAAGTGTGATGTTGTCGCAGCAAAAAAAAAACGATTAAAAACGTCAGCTGTAAATCAAAACTACAAAATCGATAAAACCAGTTATTCATCTGTAATACCTTAATTAGCTGCTACACCTACATCATTAAAATTAAGGCTTGGGAGGGATCCGATTTCTGTGATAATTTTGTTTTTTGTAATAATTTTGACGTGAGTGAAATAATTTTCTCTTCCATATTTTGTAATAAGTTCGTTTGCTGTCCGAATACTGATATAATTTTGACATAATAAATTTGACAGATAATGCTTGGAGAACAACTCTAAAAGCGAGGTAGATCAATTTTTTTTTTAAATTTTAACCCCAATAAAGAAATCTACCCATCACCGGCATATTTATCATACAAATTAATGAAATTTTAGGCGCGCTAAACGAAAATCTAGCATTTTAAAACAAATTAAATTGCTAGTTGATCAACAATATTTGCTGCATATTATTAATAACACTGCAAAATTTTAAAAATGTTGTGCCCCTGGACAATGAATAGTTGTTTCCGAAGTAATTTTTCACGCTGAATCCGAATATGGGATCAGAATTGCTCTATCACGTCAGGTTTATGGGATATTCTAGCCTAAAAGTGCAAAAACCCTGTTTTTTGACATGGTTGAGGTTATCTAGCACCGCGATTTTTTTTTTCTTCAAAAATCCATGTGTGGGATCTTATAGCACAAGTCTTCATTTTTCAGATGTCGTTGAGTTTGCTCAAATATCTTTTTTTTTCACCGAGATATTTTCGAATTTGCATGTTCGTGAATTTCTCGGTATACAGTATAATAACACTACCTTTTTCGTTCCGATTGCTCACAAAATGATTAAAAAGGACAGAATAAAAGCACGCCTAATCACTTTTACGAACGATTATAAATGTATTGGTCGTAAATTTAATTTCATCAATGCAAAAATCCTTTTACTAAAATCAACAAAAAAATATTTCGGAAACGTCAAAATTATAACATATAGTAGCTGTAATAATTTGGTTGCATACAAAATAATGTCAAAATTATTACAGGAGAAATATTTATCACAGAAATCGGATCCGTCCTAAGTTATTTATTGTTCAACAAAATATTTGAAGTATGCGTAAAACTTTGATTTATTTTTAGCGAATGTAGGTTGATTTACATATGCGACGTGCGACGTGTGACGGGAGCTTCTAGCCAATCAGAGACGAATATTTTGACATTCGTCACACGGCACACGCCACACGTCGAGAGATGGTTTAATTTTATCTTTTCCGTCACGGTCGCACAAACACATACACATTTTTTGTGTGTATAAAACGAAATAGTGGGCTTTGACGAAGCTTTTATGAAGAAAAAAATTAAAATATAAAAAATTGTATAAAGTGTGCGTGGCGAACTCGTCACAAATGTAAATTGTTGTCAAAAAACCGTCACGTTTATTTCCACTTGTCACACGTCACAAGTCGCATATGTAAATCAACCTTGTAGCTAGCTGTGCTTGAATCGTTGCCGCAAATCATTTTATTGAGTGAGGTTTGGATTAACCAGGATGAGCTGGACAGTTATACCATTCCAGGATTTAAAATTTACGGTAATTGTAACTCCACATATGTATAGAACCGGTGGAATGGTTGTATTTATAAGCGTTGTGATTAAGGATGATATTGATTTGTTTATTAGTTTAAATAGCGCCGACATTCTTCAAATTAAAATTCTATTTAACAAAGAATTATTTTCAATTCTTTGTCTTTATAGGTTCCACTTTTTGAATACGACAGTCTTTGTCGAAGAATTCAATAATATATTCACGGATCCGATTTCTGTGATAAATTTGTTTTTCGTAATAATTTTGACGTGAGCGAAACAATTTTTTCTTCTATATTTTGTAATAAGTTCGCTTGCTGTCCGAATACTGATATAATTTTGACATAATAAATTTGACAGATAATGACTAAAATAGCGTCTATTAATTTTTTTTAAATATAATTTAGGTGCGCTTTACGAAAATTTAGCATTTTTAAACAAAAAAATTGCTAGTTGATCAACAGTAGCTATTTGCTGTATATTAATAATCTAAAACTATATTTTAACGATGTAATGGCAATGAATTTAGGAATTATGTACTTATAAGATAAAATTAGGGCTTGCTGATAATATTATTGATACAATATTACACAATTTTGGGTGCAGCACAAAAACGAATAAATTATTAAAATGGACAGAATAGGCACGCATGATCACTTTTATGAACGATTATTTATTTATTAACCGTAAATTTAATTTCATCAATGCAAAAATCTTTTTACTAAACTCAACAAAAATTAAATGTAATAATTTGGTTGCATACACAATGCCAGAATTATTACAGTAGAAATATTTATCATAGAAATCGGATCCGTCCTTTGAATAAATTTAAAAATTTATTATTTTTTGGTGATATGAATATCAATATTCTTAACCAACCACCTGCTTCTGATAAATATATTCTTATGATGGCGTCTCACGGTTTGAAGTCGTTGATTAATATACCAACCCGCATTTCAACTAATTCTTCCACATGCTTAGATCACTTGTTTTTAGACACCGTTCTAGATTTAATTTCATATATGAACGTGTAGTTCATAATCTTAATATTACTGATCATTGTATGACTTCCATTATTATCTCACCTATGTATATTCATATTCTAACCCTACTACCAAACCAAAAATCAATAAGACAAATTTTCCAAATCTGTATATGGACTTGGATAATGAATGTTGGCTATCAGTGTATTCCCAGACCACTGTTTCACAAGCTTAGAACTGTTTCACATTGAATTAGTTAAATTTTATATTGGCAAAAATTCAACTGTCGTTGAAATTAAAAACAAAGACAGAATTATTAAGCCGTGGATTACTAATAAGTTATGCCGTAAGATTAAACTTAAAAATAAATTATCGAAAAAATTAGCTAAATCTCCCAGTAATTTAGATCTAAAAAAACAAGTCAATGTTCTAAGTAAATCTGTCAAAACAGAAGTAAATGTTGCAAAAACTGAATACTATCAGACTAAATTTAATAATGCGGATAATGATGTTAAAAAAAAGTTGGAGATTAGTTGATGAGCTTTTAGGAAATGGTAGGAAACGGACAGGAATTGATTCAATAGGGGTTGATGAGCAGCATGAAATTTTTGATGAGCCTGAAATGGCTGAATTATTCAATTATTATTTTGTAAGAGTGGTTCAGGACTTAAAAGTGGATGCGAATGAAAATGTTGAGGTTTATAGTGAACTAATCTGCAACAATTCTGAGTCAAGATCGTTTGTTTTTCATGACACGTTCTCATTAGAAATATTAGATGTTATTGCATCACTTAAATCCACAAGTTCGTCCGGAAACGATAGTGTTAGCTGTTTCATGGTTAAGAAAATTGGAATTTATATTATTGATGTCTTATCTTATATCATAAATAGTAGTTTTAGTTATGAAATTTTTCCATGTAAACTTAAACAAGCTAAGGTTATCCCTGTGCATAAAAATTATGCAGTTTTCGCAAAAATAATAGAGAAATTAGCTCATTCAAGGATCATGAGCTTTTTGAATGATACAAATTGTTGTATAATATACAATAAATGCATGAAACTTATCTTCTGCAGGATTCCGTGGAATAAGTTTGCAATGGTTTAATTCTTATTTGTTAGATAGATATAGTTGTTAAGATCAAGGATTGTGAAAGTGAAAGAAAAATTATCAATGATCGAGTTCCCCAAGGATCTGTCTTGGGACCTTTGTTGTTTTTAATTTATTTAAACTCTTTGCTTAATACTAAATTTCAATCAGATGTAGTTGTTTTTGCTGATGACCTTGTCTTTATGTATAACGCAACGAATTGGGTTAAATCCATTGAAAATAAGCAATATGATTTGGGTTTACTTAGGATAGGAAATGGTGTGTTACACATTTCATGATTTTGAGTCCAAAAACCAAAGCTATGTTTTATAAACTCATTGATGATACTATTGGTGATCCGAATATCATTTACTATGATTAACAATGCAATGAAGTTGTTTGTACGAATAACTGCTGTAAAATTGAATGTATTCAAAAATTTAAATATCTTGGACTAACCATAGGTAACACCATGAGCTGGAAGCACCACATTGATAACTTACGGAACTATATGGTATTGGCAATACGTAAAATGTACAAACTTAATTTAGTATGTCCTGTTACTGTCTTCAGATGGTGTATTTTCCACTGGTTGTCTCGAAGTTTGGTTTGTTGAAGAGGCACTTACTATGCTAGATTTCAATCCTTAGTGATTGCTCAGAAACATATTATAAGAGTAATAAACCAAGGTTTGCTAAGTCATGGCGTCTTTTTCAATATGTATATGAGTATTTTACGACAAACTACAGTCTGCGAAACAAATTCACCTGCCGAAATTTTCTACCACTAATTTTCAGAATTCTTTTTTAATTTTAGCTCCTAAAATCTACAATATACTTCCTGATGAATTCAAAAATTGCTCTAATTTCAACACGTTCAACTCGAACTTAAAAGCATTTCTCTTAAATTACCGAAATGTTAATGATTTGCTGCGGTTTCAAGTTTAAGCACTGATTGATTTTGTTAATTTTCGTTTTATTGTACTATACTGTATATTATATTTTTTATGTATTTGTATATTCAATGTTAATAATTTCACTGATATTTATAAATATGTATGACAATCAACACAGGCATCAATTGTCCACTGATTGTCAAAGTAATAATAATAATAAATAAAATAATAATTGTTAATTTATTTGATCATTTCAAAATTATTTGCCTAAAGCCCGAGCCACTCCTAAATTTCTAAACTAAAAAAAATAATCTAAAAAAAATTGTTGGATATTTTTATATTCTTAAAATCTTTACTATTCTGTAAGTTTGAAAACTGTATTTTATTTTCATTTAGATGGTTTAAAAAATAAGCAGAAACAGAAATCGCAGTCTCAACTTTGCGATTTCTGTTGTTTGAGAACCATAATAACGTGAAAGACTTTGTAACTCTCTTATCCCAAGTGCTTTCAAATAGTACACATCTACATAATTTTGCATTTTGATTATCGTTAAATTATATCAAAATTTAATAATCCAAAATATCCTTTCTTTTCCGCAAATTTTAATTAAATTGTCACTAACAAAATTTATTGTTACTATTTTCTAAATAATATTGCACTAAAATTAATTTGGCAAATTTTCCGCATCAAATTATTGATTGATAAACACACATTAAATGATTGATGTTGTCAGCGAGCAAACGTACAAATTCATTCACAATACATATTTACACAATATATAATGGCGAAAACTTTTACTTAAATTCAATCAAAATAATATGATCTGTCATAAAAAATTAGCTAAGCTAAAACAAAACAAAAACGATCATCATTACATCAACTGTAAATATGTTTAAACAATATAATACACACATCTAATTTTTTCATGTATGACATTCACCATACAATTCACCGATCAAACCTAGATAGATTGATTATAGATCAAACACAAAAAAAAAAAAATACTCAAATAAACCGCGCGATCAAATATTTCTCACTTTATATTATATTAAGATGATGATGATGATCTTGCATTTAACCGAATAAGAAAAAAACACAACTTTTTTAATTTTTTTTTTTTTGTTTGATGATCGAAGTGATGAAAAGATTTCTTATTATTATTATTATTTATTTTATATCTCTGAAATATATAAATTAATATAAGAAAATATTATTTAAAAAATATTTTTATTGATTTCTATAATTAAGTCAAAATGATCAATCATCTAAAAAAAAAGAAACAAAATAAAACTACGAAACAAAAACAAAAAAAACATACGATCGTTTTATTTCTTTTATTAAATAGAATTTAAAATAAAAATAAAAAAAAAAAGTTTTATTATTTCGCTTTTTTTATGTAGATTAAGAAATCTTTTTTGTTTTTTTTTTTTTGTTTTTTATTTATAAATAATTTGTATAGACAAAGCGGCGGCAAAAGTATAAAATAATAATAATAAAATAAAGATCACTTTTAAGACAAACAAAATTTAAGAAAAGAAATTTTTGATTATCGCGAAATCATTTACAGAAAATTATTTTTAATTGATTTTATAAATTTTAGTGTAAACTATAATATTATGTTATGTAAATTTAAATCGAATAGCTGTTTAGTATTTTTATAATCTTAAAACGAATTTGAAAGAATTGTTCAAGATACATTTAAGATAAAATTTGAAAAATTTAATACAAATTTGTTATGTTGAATTTTTTTTTTTTTTATTTTTTTTTTGCGATCGATCGTAACTAGTGATCATACATTATATATAAATTATACATACAACATACATATATACATAGAAATAAAATTTGATATCATTTTTGTGTTTACCTGAGAATCAACAATGATGATCGTTTTTGTTTTTTGTTAACGTTTAGAGTCGATCGCCGACATTTTTATTGGTGTATTTGTGTGTGCTTTTACTTATTGGGGATATTTTATCAAATCGAATGTATTTGAATAAAATTTGTGTGATTTAGATTTGTTTAGTACTAATATAGATCATACCTCTCGGGTGGTTTCACTGACAAGCATCTGAAATTAAAAAGAAAAAAATCCACCGTTGGATGATTGAATAATTTAGATGGAATTTTAAATTATAAAAAATACAAAAAAAAAAAAAAAATTATAAGAAAATAATTTTTAAAATATTTACAAAATTAAATAAATTATTTATTTAATAAATCTAATAACATTGTCAAATAGCATAGTATATAAAACGATAAAAGTTTAAAACATCTGCTTAAAAACGTTCAGTAAAAGTCCCTGAGGTTAGTAATCTAAATACTCCTACTTATTGAGAAAATGACGATGTATTGTTGTAATTTATTTTAATTAGTTTATCCTGCTATAAAATAAACAAACGACAAAGAAAAATTTGCTACCTTAAGCTGTAGACGTATAAAACTATGACAATCAGCACCTGTAAATACTTTATTGATGCAAGGTAAACTTTACAGCTCCAAATGTTTAACAAATTGATTGGTTTGGATAGATTCTGTTTCGAAGGTGTAATTTCATAAAAACAATGTACCAATCACAAAAATCTGAAGAGATAAGTATGAGTTGATCGAGTTTGAAACCTTCAATTTTTTGACCCACAAACTTGTTTGTAAACATTTTTGTGCAGGTTAACGGATTTTACATTTTACATTTAAATTCTGGAATCCTAAAAATACAATTATATTTATAATTTGTGCGAATTTCTAAATTATAAACAATTTACAAGAAAAGAGGAAGTAATTAGAACATCTTTATTCTTCATCAGGTACATTCAAAATGCCCAACACAGCACGAATCAGAACCTAGACGTTTTTGCTACGAGTCGGTACCTAGTAGATTCTTTCTGTAAATCGATTACATAACAAAACACTCATATCGAAAACTTTAAACTAACGGCAACATCAAAATAGGATTAGAATTCAATACCTCCAACTCCGTTAAAATTCAACGAACTCCACATTGGAATTGAAAAAAATCGGGATTTTTTATACAAATTTGCAATATTCGACAGTGCTTAAATTTTATAATACAAAAAAATCGGGAGGCTGTGTCGTCTACACGGCGGTAGGTGTTTTGCATGATAACGTTTGTAAGCGGTGATAGAAATGGTACGCAATTGACACAAGAATTGCTCGGATCTGATGCGTGGCTTTCCTCGTCGCCTGATAACGTCATTGCAATAATATTAAGCATGAGGCATGAAGCCTAAATACCACCCTAAGCAAGCGTACATTTAAATTAAAGGTAATGGATACAGTTAATGAGTAATTGCCCACGACCTAAAGCAAAATTTCGTGTCACTTTTCTGAACATGCAGTCATTTTCAAGACATTATCACGTCAAATTGAAGACAAATTTAGTAACAGTAACATAATAAAATGAATTTGTCTCAATAAACCAACTGATTAGGTTTGCTAAAAATTGAACATTGGAGAAAGTTTTACCAAAAGGTAAGTGTAAAACGGCAATAACGAAGCATTACTGTTATTTCATCAAATTCGAACAAAAATTAAAAAATCAAATGGAACTTTAGGTGCTCTTGTTTCTGTCTCTCTCAACATTCAAATGGACTACTGATTTTATGAGTTAAATCAACAAATTGAAATTCAAGTTTTATTTTGTAAACTGCGAAATTCGACAACACTGTCAAAGCAGATTTAAAACTTTGTCATGAAATTAGAAAAACTGTTTTGATTCGATAAACCAAAAAAAAATTTGAAATTTGTGTTTATACTTAAATAAAATCCGGTTAATCAATTTTAAATTTTTGGTTTCCAAAAATATAAAAGCTTGTTTCAATTTTCTATTTAAATTATTTAAACCTATTTTTCGAAATTTGTTTCTAGAATTACAGCTTTGATTATTATTAAATTTTCGTAAATTTAATTTTCACGACTACTTAGCTTACTAAACTAAATTTAGGCATTTTCCGCCATAAAAATATTAAACTTTCGAGTTATTACTCAATTATTTATAAAACCTTCAATTTTGTGATGTGTAAAATAATAGCTGTTTCTGGAACAGCTTGTTCCTTTTGGTTCAATTTATTAAAGGTTAGTAGAGATTTATGTTGTTAACGAAAGAAAAACTTTTAAATTAATCCAAGATACTTTTATCTGCTCCATTCAAACAATTGCAAACTAAAAAGTAGAAAGGAAACTCAATGGATTTGATAAAAAATAGTTCCTGTTCAACTTTAACAAAGATAAACAGGAACCTGAAGCAGTTCAGGAAATGGGGATTAGAATTTGTATCCCTAAATATGCTGTACGGATAACGGAAGACGAAGTTTAGTGGTTGTACTCTAATCTTTCCTTTAAAATAGGGTGTACGAAAATTTCTGTAATAAATAAAAAAAATATAAACACAAGTACAATCAGATGGAAACTTACTGAAGCTAAGCTATTTGATATAACACCAATAAAACGCAATTTCTACACCCAAGGCATATACGTAATCGAATTAGGGTAGTACGCCAGCATTGTGTCTGGCCCAATAGCAAATGAAGGATAGAGGCAATACATAAGAAGGCTAAAAAATGCTGACTACTTTGAATTGAAACTAGTAAGCATGGGGGAGTCAATTTAATATTTGAAGCCGGTTCTCTTATCATGCGGACTTGATCCCATTTTTAGATAAAACAAACAATCAAAGTAAAAATCTATAGTCACAAAGCGGAACATCCCTATTGCTATTGCTATTGCTATACCCTCTGTGGAAGAGGATGTGCCGCCCAGACAGGTACTGATGCAAGACAAAGATCCTAAATTAAATGATTTATTTTTATTAAAAATTAGAATTGTCTCGTTATACTGCAATTTTGTTGCACAGCAAAAATTAACTCTAATACTATACGAGTGAAATTGAACTAATGGGTTTAGTACTAAAGTTAACAAAAGTACTAAAGTTTACAAATCCGGTTTTTGAGCCAAATTCTAGAAACCGGAATTTTAAAAAGGAATTCCTAGTATTAGTAAATCAATCAATCAATCAAAAAGTCGAATAAAACATCTTCTCAGTTCGAACGGTTAAAATGCATCTGGATGGAAGTGTCATGTTTTGGATCACCAAATCAGAAGTAACAAGAACAACCTTATAAAAAATTCGCTTCATCGGAATCGATGAAGGGGTTTCTGGAAAAGAAACCCCCCTTTGCGTCTTTGTGGATCCACTAACTGTGAGAGGTGGAATTCCCTTTTCCCCTGCTGCCCTCTCGTAGAGGTACTATCAAAAGCCCCTCCCTCCCCCGCAATGTAAACAAAGGCGCAGAGGACGAATTTTTTTACAGCAACCGCTTTTTCAATTTTAGTGGCTAGATGAAGCGAATTTCCTATAAGGTTCTCACTTTTCAAAAATCACGCATCATGCAAAAATTATGATCGATTATACAATAAACAAAAATTATCAATAGAAACGCAAATTTTCACTCAAGTATATTGACTTTTACATTAATGTCTTAATGAATCGCTCGAAAGCCGAAATATAAATTTATGGTAAACGTCCTCATTTTACAAATACGGAGTTTTGTTTAACTATTTAAAAAATCTTTAAAGCGCAAAAAGAAATCGAAATCGAGAAAATACAATTTTCAGACCTCTACGGAAGCACCAGTCACGTTAGAGCCAGTAATGTTGGAGGAAATGTAATATATTTTTGAAAGCTTAACAAATTATTTATTTTGATGTTAATACACAAATTAAATTTAATAAATAAATAATTTTTCGTAATTTACTAAATTAAAATTCTAAATTTATACAGCAAGGAATTAAAATTAATTTAAAAAAAGCTTTCTGAATGTCCGGAACGAGTAAACGAAAACACGAAGGTCAGTCCACTAATCGTGCTTAGTGACTAATCTTGAAACAAAAAGCGATTAGTTAGTCTTGAACTACCACGCACATTATAGCTAATCTCGAATAGTTCACTAATTGCGCTTATCTAATCCCTTCTCTGTCAGTGGTGGGTTACCATCATATTCCCGAACAAAACAATCCAGTAAAAAAAAACCGAAAAATACAAAATAAACTGCCCCATCGAAAAGGAAGGTCCCATTAAATTTTTGTTAATTACAATATGAAAACAAAAGGAATCTACATAATTTCATATTATCATTCCGCGGAAAGGACCAATGCTAACCGGCTTTGGGCAATTTTTATTTTAGTGTGATGTAACTATTTTTGAAATTTTTCTGGCATTTTCCTGTCATCCTTACGCAAAGGGTCCTATGCTTAGTGGCTTCGGGAAGTTCTCTATTTTAGTATGTGAATAATTATTAAAAAACATAATTTTTTCAAAAATGATCCAATTTCTATGGATGTTACATTTTTTACAAATAGTCAAAGCGTGGATTTGGGAGCCCCCATCCTCAAACTCTAAGGTATAAAACGAATTAAAATAATATTTCAAAAGTTTGTTATATTTAAAAAACTTGATTTTTCGGGATTTCTTGTTATTTCGGGATTTTATAATTCGGAATTTTGTCACCAACCCGGATTGAAAAAAAAATATTTACAAAAAAATTAAATTTAAAGTGTCTGATCCCGAAAAAAAACCTAGACGCGGCAAAATCTAGAAAAAAAAATCTCGAAAACAGAAACTCTCGAAAATAGAAAATTCGAGAGAAAAATCCCGAATTACTATGAGTTTTAGGGACAAAGGTTAAAATCTGCGCGTGCAGATTATAATCTTTGCCCAAAAAACTCTCAGTAGGAATTGAGAAACGGGTTGGGCATAGATGACCGAAAGGTGAATGATCGACAAAAAAAAAATGTCGAACGAAAAACGATCGAAAATAAAAATGGAATTTTGAAAGCTCGGAAAAAAATTATCTCGATTTAAAAATATCGAATCGTGCGCCCGATTATAAATACAAAATTTGATAAAAAGACGATCATTTTGATAGTATGTATTACAATTCTTTGATTGGTTCCTAATTATGTCAATTGATCGTTTTGTTATTGATTTTATGAATTAGGACTTATTCAAAATTATTCGGCCAGCATTTACAAACGCATAGCGCTTAACGGAAATAATACAATAAAATAACAAAGTAATAAGCATGTCTTTAAATGCTTATTACTTTATTATTAACAAAGGGCTTGCGAAAAAGGCTTTCTTAAAGTATCAAACAATTTTTGAAAGGTTTGGCATTTAACTTTCCACTGTTTTAAATTACCTTGAATTGGCTTCGAGATAATTTTTTTTGTCGACTAATATAAAACGAGATTTGTTTTTTGATCAGTTATTTTCGATCATCCAACGAGATTTTTTATGAGGCGACATTTTAGTTAGTTCAAATGATCTATCTCCTTGAAAAACAAAGAGCAAGGGTTGACGAAGTCTTGACGGAGTGGAAAAGAAAAAAATATTATACAATTGAAATAATTTGAATAAATAGTTAAGAACCTAAGAACTTAATGCCCTATATACAACGGTTTAATAAATCCGATTTAGCTAAACTCGCTTAAGTACTCCATGTAAAAAAAAAACGCGTTTAGCTAAAATTGAGGTTGACATACTAGACTAGGATTGAACTCGAAAAAATCCCTAAATCCAATTTATTAAATCGCAGTATGCCTCTCCCTAGAGCATAAGAGAACAGTTGTTTAGCGTCGTTCGAAGGGAATTTACAAGATGACCAAAAGACGAAAAAAAAATTGAACAAATCGATCGAAAATAAAAAAATTTCGAACAATGCCAATCAGGCCAATTTTAAAAACCTCTAATTTGATATTTTTTATTATAAAAAATCAAGATCGATTTTTATATTTTATCATTTTTTTCAATCACTACTATTATTTTATGCGACATTTTGCTACTGTTGAGATTTTTTTCCGTTCTTACGACGATGTTCCCGGGGCGTGCTGCAGCTATCGGGGGGGTCACAGGTGGTGGATAGTGAACGGCCTATCGATAGATAGGTTAGCGGTGAATATTAAATAAGCCGCCCCCAACCGCAGCCCTGCTGGGAGGAGAGTCTCAGGAAACTGGGGAGTGGTTAACCTCAGTTTAATAAATTCTGAGTGCCTATGATACCCGGTATGGAATGGCGAACTGATGGCGCCATAAAACCATCAACAAATAACCACAGGCAAACTGAGCGTCACATTTCCGGGGTCTCCAGGTAGTGAGTGAGGGGCCCCTATAAACGGGTTACCCCCTTGAATGATGAAATGGGTCCTATTGGTTTGGGATATCCATATGGATGGGTGAATGGTTGAGTGAAAGATGAATAGGGGCGGGGGTGCTGGGATGTGATGCTTGGTGAGCCAATGGGCTGGATTAAGGTGTTATGCGACCCGTGCTGATGATCAGCTAGGCTGGGGGCCCATTTAACAAAGCCCAGTCGTTAACGGAGCCCTCTGGATACCTGGCTACCTCCAGTTGTATTTAGCCTTACCTGCGTATACGGATCTCTGCGCAGGTGGACCAGTATTTCTCCGACACTCGTGGGAATATTATGGATCAGTTAAATAATAAAAATAAGGGAGCCGGTACCCTTGAAAAACCGGAAACAATGAAGGAAGAAAGTGGCTCTTACCTTAAAGGTGGAGCTACCTCATCAGTGGCAGGGGTAAGTGGCACCATGGCATCAAAGCCAGGAGTCAGCGATACCAATGCCAGGCAAGAGAGCGGGGGATCGGGAAGGATCCCTCCTGCAAAGCGACGATACAGGGAGAAACGGTCGGCGCATAAAATTCTGGATAAACTGGCTGCAACCCCTGAGGGGCAGCTTACAGTAGAACAGAAGCAATCTGTGGCTTGGGCGAGGGAGATTGTCGGCCGCGACAGCTCGGATAGGGTCCTTGTGCCTAAAAGGCCGAGGTCTCAGGATGAGCTCGAAGGGGGCGACAGCAAACGAGCCAAGACCGTCACTGGAGCGATATCGGGAGATCCAAAGGAAAAACCGAAATTGTTCAGTGAAATAGTAAAGGAGAACGTACTGGTGCTAGCGGTAATTGACAGAAGTCAAGAAGATGGGAGCATCACGGCAGGAAAGTGGAGGGAAGTGTATAATGCACTAAACTCCATTTTCATCAAGGTCCTGAGAGAAAATCCAGGACCCCCTCCGTTCTGTAGAGATGCGGGATGGCATCAAGGGCGCGTAAAGTTAACTGCGTGCTCGGATCAAAGATCGGTGGATCTTTATAAAAAGGCAATAGCCGAAGTAGGTGAGGTATGGGAAGGCGCGAGGCTTGAGGCAGTTCGAAAGGAAGAAATTCCGAGTAGACCAAGGGCCCGCGTCTGGTTACCAACCAAACCAGAAAAGCCAGAAGAGATCCTTGAGATTATTCAGGCAAGTAATCCAAATCTTCCAACGAAAGATTGGAAGATTGTCAAACAGGAGGAGGCTAAAGGGGGCTTCAGAATGGCAATCATGCTGCTCAATAAGGAGTCCCTTACTCCCCTGGCAGAGACAAAGGGGGTGATCAGCTTCGGTTTCGGGTCGATCACTCTCAACGTTTTTAAAAAAGATGAGGTAGGCATGCGCTCGGAGGACGGGCCGGAGGTGGACGTCGGACGGACCCAGCGGCAGACAGTCGAGCAAGCGCATGGGGTTATAACAGACGATGACGTGGAGCTGCTATTGGAGAGAGGCGGCCTTCTCTCGCTTGGATCCGATGGGGACACCCTGTCGGAAGCTGAACGAAGAGAGGCTGGGGATTCTCAAGGCAGCGAAGCATCAATTATGGGGGGTGACATGGCGGATACTAGCGGCCCCCCGGAGGAAGGTAGCATTAGCCTGAAACAGGGAATGCATGAAGAGGTAAGTGAGATAATGCATGGTGATTAATATTGTGCAGATTAATCTTCACCATACGAAGGCTGCTTCGGCGGCTCTCGTTCTCAGACTGACTAGATCAGGAGAGGAGCTAGTGTTAATCCAGGAACCTTGGATTAACAAAAACAGGATCTGTGGCCTTAAGGTGAAAGGGTATACAACTTTGTACTCAAGTAACTCTGAGAAGATAAGATCTTGCATTTTAGTGAAAAATACTTTAAAAATTTTTCTACTTCCTCAATACAGTAGTGGTGACGTTACTGCGATCAGTATGGAGGTTGGCAGAGACAAGTTTTGGCTGGTCTCTGCGTATATGGATCGGGAGAAGGAGATCCCGCCGGATAACCTGGGGGACCTGATCCGAGAAGCAAGGAAAAATAGGATTGGTGTGATACTCGGATGTGATGCAAACGCGCATCACACAATTTGGGGGAGCACTGATATTAATGAGAGGGGTGAGTTATTTTTTGATTACTTATTAAATACTAACCTTTCAGTCTGCAATGTTGGACAGGAACCGACATTTATCATTAGCAATCGGCAGGAGGTTCTAGATGTGACCCTCGCCTCGGATACTATTTTTCAGTTGATTAGGGGATGGAGAGTGGCGAAGGAGCACTCATTCTCTGATCATCAATATATAACTTATAACCTTAACATTCACCCGGTTACCCAGAAGCCTTTCAGGAATCCTAGAAGGACAAACTGGGAGAAATACGGGGAGGTGTTGGAGGAACTATTGCCGGAGGTCCCCGGACCTCCGGAGACAGTGGAAGAATTGAATTGCATTGTGGATGTTGTCACAAGAGCATGCAATCTTTCCTTTAATGCTTCTTGCCCCCTGATAAAGCCAAGGGGCAGGCAGAAACCGGCATGGTGGTCCATGGAGTTGGAGACCTTTCGGAAGGCGTGTAGGACAGCCTTTAATAAGGCAAAGAGCACGAGGCATGTACGGGACTGGGACTCCTATAAGGAGGACCTAAGAAAGTACAAAAAGGAATTGAGGAAGGCACAGAGGGGATCTTGGAGACTCTTTTGTGGTAGAATGGAAGAAGTCTCTGAGACTTCCCGCCTTAGGAAGATTCTATCTACTAACCCAACTAGTCCTAGTTACTTAATTAGACCAGACGGGTCATGGACAGCTTCAAGTGCGGAATCGTTGGAGCTTCTCATCGATACCCACTTTCCGGGAAGCTTTGATGACTCGATGGAGCCTGGAGCTCATCGAGGAACACCTCCAATAGATATGGAGGGCATATTGGATAGAGAGCGGATCAGGTGGGCGCTGCAGGGTTTTAAGCCTTATAAGTCGGCGGGCCCGGATCGGATTATACCAGCAGAGATTCAAAAGAACTCGGCAGCCATCATCCCCTGGCTAGAGGTTATCTTCAGGGGATGTTTGAAACTAGTCTATATTCCTAGGAATTGGACAGAGGTCAAAGTAGTCTTTATTCCGAAATCGGGAAAGAGCTCACATGCTCGTCCAAAGGACTTGAGGCCTATAACTCTATCATCCTTTCTGCTGAAAACCCTGGAAAGGTTGATAGATGTGTTTATTCGATCAAGAATTGAACCCAGGAATTGGGCAATGTCGCAGCATGCGTACTGTAAGGGAAAGTCGGTGGACACAGCTCTGCACGATCTAGTACGCACAATTGAGAAATCAATTTACTTGCAAGAGTTTTGCATGGTAGCATTTCTCGATATTGAGGGTGCTTTTAATAATGTAAAAACGGAGGCGATCATGGAAGGATTGTCTTTTTTGAAAGTGGACTGCTCTATAAGTAGGTTAATAAATCAGATGCTGGTAAGCAGGACTATTACCTCGGAGTTGGGAGAGTCCAAGATTAGAAGACGGGTGGTTAGAGGAACCCCACAAGGAGGTGTAATGTCCCCCATTCTCTGGAGTGCAGTGATTAATGGATTGCTGCTGGAACTAGAGAGAGAGGGGATAGGGGTTGTAGCATATGCTGATGATGTAGCGATAGCTGTCTCAGGCAAATATCTAGCTACGATTAGGGATGTTATGCAGAATGCACTCCTGATCGTTACGAAATGGGCCAGCAAGTGTGGATTGGGGATTAACCCGTCCAAAACAGAGCTGGTACTATTTACTAGGAAATATAAAATTCCGGTGGTTAGCCCTCCTATCATAAACGGCAGCGGACTAGTTTTTGCTGACCGAGCGAGATTTCTGGGCATAATCTTTGATAGTAAGCTCAGCTGGAAGCCTAACACTTTGGAAAGAGTGAATAAGGCTATTGTAGCCTTATACTCGTGTAGAAACGCTATAGGTAAGAGATGGGGCTTGAAACCGGAGCTGGTATACTGGCTCTATACCGCCGTGGTAAGACCTGTGCTAATGTACGGGGTGGGTGTTTGGTGGCCAGCTCTGGATAAGGTAACTTATAGAGGTATGATGGAGAAGGTGCAAAGAACGGCCTGTATGCTTATAAGCGGGGCGCTTAGGACAACACCTACACGCGCTTTAGAGGTTATGTTCCACCTTATTCCAATCGACCTTTATGGTAAACAGATGGCAGCCAACGTGGCTACAAGGCTCTTGGCTGTCTCTCAATGGAAGTGTCTTCAGGTGGGACACTCGACGATAGGTAGATTCGCTGGCGAAGAACTGGCGAATCTGGATTATATTACACCAACGTTGTGCTTCGATAAGGGTTTCCGTACCATCTTTCCCTCAAGGGAATCCTGGAGAAACGGATCAATCCTGGAAAACGAGGCAGTGCAATTTTTCACGGACGGCTCGAGGCTAGACGATCAGGTAGGAGCCGGAGTCTTCTGTGATAAACTTAATGTTAATATTTCTGTTCGTCTCCCTGACTACTGCAGCGTGTACCAGGCTGAAGTGGTGGCGATCGGGCAAGTCATGACATGGTTGAAGCATAATGTGGTATCCGGGAGGGATATCGCAATTTATGTGGACAGTCAGGCAGCGATCAAGTCACTTGGGGCAGTTTGTCTGAAGTCGTGGGTGGCGCTGGATTGCCGATCATCTCTTAACGAGATGAGCGAGTATTTCAGCATCCAGATAATCTGGGTCCCGGGTCACTCGGACGTCACGGGGAACTGCAGGGCGGACGAACTAGCTAGGTACGGTACGACTCTCCAGATGCAGCCGGAAATGGTAGGTCTGGGGAGGCCTATGACAGTGCTAAAATGGGCGCTCAGTAAAAGGGCAATCGCCTTGACAAATGAGAGGTGGATCAACACTCTCACGTGCAGGGTAGCAAAGCAAGTTTGGCCAAAACTGGACTTGCGGCGCTCCAAGGTACTAATATCCCTGGGAAGACAAGAAATAGGATTGGTCGTAGGGATAATGACAGGTCACTGCCTTTTTGGGGAGCATGCGAGAAGGCTGGGGATACAGACGAATGACTTTTGTAGAAGTTGCATGGGCGAAGAGGAGGAGGAGACTTTGGAACACTTCCTATGCTCATGTCCGGCGCTATCATACAGAAGGCATAAGTATTTGGGTGTGTACGGTATGGACAGCCTTTCGGAACTCGCGGACTGTGGAGTGCGAGATTTATTACGCTATATAAATAGCTCTGGTTGGTTTCAACGGGAGTAATGGGGAGATGGGATCCTGTGGTATCACAACGGGCCATTGCTGGCCTAAGTGTGCGATAGCAGCCACTTCAACCTAACCTAACCTAACCTACGACGATGTTGTTCCCACTTCTTTTTCTAAATAATTGCGTACAAAAAATTTTGTTTTTTAAATCATTTGAAATCTCTTCTCTTTCACAGAAATACGAATTAATATTAAAGGGATTGGGCATAGATGGTCGAAAGGCTTATGATCGAAAATAAAAATCTCGATTTGAAAAGCTCGAAAAAAATTACCTAGAAAAAAAACATTGAAAAAACATAATCCCGATTTGAAAATATCGAATACATTTCTAAATGATCGATTTTTGATCAAATTTTAAATTTATAATCGGGCGCACGATTATAAATTTAAAATTTGATCAAAAATCGATCATTTAGGTAATTTACAAATTATTTGTTTCTGAATATGCCGTAATCAATTCCATTGAACCTATATGTAGATGGTGTGCAACTATAAGCTATTTTACATAATTGGGAAGTGATGGCAATTTCTCGATTTCTGAACATGAGGATGCCAACATTTAAACAAATTCAGAACTTATTTCTGTAGTCTTATAGTCTGGTTTATAGAAGTTTGTTCATTGATTATTTTTCTAAAGGTTGTTTAATTACAGTACAGATAAACAATTGATCATTGCTGCGTTTTTATTTTATGTATAAACAGAACAGTTGCTAAACTGACGCACTACATAATATCGGCCAGTTCAATTGTTTACATGTTTCAGTAAATCGCAGTTATATTACAATATAAATGATAAAAGTGCATAATTATACTGAGAATTGAACAGATAAGATTGAAATTAAAAATTAAATTTTAGAAAATTTATACACTTGTGAAAAATGGAAGCTAGATTTAATGAACAGATTAAAATAACAAAAACAAATAAAAATCGCGATAAATTAGTTCTAAACAGGTTTTATTATAATATAAAAAAGAAAACTGGTGATATATTTAGATGGGCATGTGAAAATAAAAAAAATTGTATTGTCGTGGACGATTGTCGACCAAATTGGAATGTGGTATGCACAACATTTTCAAATTGCCGAACGAGCACACCCATGAACCTGTTGCTAGTCGTATTGAGGTACTGAAAATTAACAGAAAAATGAAACAGCTGGCATGTGACACGAACCGACATTAATCTAGCCTTGACCACATGTAAAAATGATTGGAGAGCTTACGTACCAAATCGAGAAACTTTAACAAATAAAATCAAATATGCAAGGAGAGGTATTACCAAAGAGCCTACTTCTTTAGATACCATTTTAATCCCAAACGAATTAATGCATGTCGAAGGTAAAACAAATTATTTTGCTTTAATTGTTACTATACATATTAATGAATAATAACATTTTAGGTGAATTATTTATATTAACGAAGAAGGATTTTGGTTAACATAAAATAATATTAATGGGTATGATTAAAAGTCTACACCACCTTAAATGTTGTACCTGGTATAATGGCACAATTATTCACCGTTCAAGGGCGTATTGGTACTTTTATTATACCCTTTATAATTTGTCTAATGACCTCAAAAGCACAGGATTGTTACAACGAAGTGTTCTATGAACTATTGCGTATAAGTTGTGATACTAATATTAAATTAAATCCAAATGCAATGATTAATACATCTAAAACATATTTCCCCAGCGCATTTCACAAAGCGTGTTATTTTCATTTTGGGCAAGTTATTTATAGGCGCATCCAGAAGGAAAAATTACCAATTAAATATGGGAATGCCTAGCGTTTGTACCAGTTTTGGTCATTAAACAATATTACGAATATATTAAGCCCTACTTATGTATGTAAAAGCACACGAAAACTATTACCATGGTTTGAAAAAAATTATTTATACGGAACAAAACCTTCTTGTCCTCGGTTTCCTTCTTCGTTGTGGTCAATTCACGATCTAATAAAAGACCATATGCTTCGCACGCAAAATAATGTGGAGGCCTGGCATAGACGCCTTAAGTTTGTTGTAGGTGGCTGACATGTCAGCTTATACAAACTTATGAAATACTTGCAGCAGGAGCATACAAACAGTATGACACTTATCGGCAAAGTCATTGAGGGTAATGTAAAAAAAATTAGACGAGAATGTATTTCTAAAGATCACAATATTCAAAATATATTGGCTAACCGGCTTTCATTAAATCCCTTAGATTCTTTGAAAGGAGTTGCTTCCAACATTCAACTATCCTAAATTACGTAAAAATGCGTGTTTATTTTTAAATTTGATAAATAAAAATTAATTGAATTGAAACAAAACTTTCTAATTCGATCTTAGCTCGGAAAAAAAATCGAGATTCTTTTTTTTCAACATTTTTAAAACGAAATATTTAATTTTAATATTTTTATTTCGATCACTGAAAATTATTCGAAATAATTCACATGTCGAAATTTTTTTTTTCGTTCAAATGGTATGTGCCCATATTAAAGACCATCTTTCTTACAAAACAATTTTCAAGTCATAAAAGAATAACATTTTATAAAATCTAAAACCATTTAATGTTCCAAGATTTTTTATTTTCAAGATTTTGTCCCATTCGAGATTTTTTCTTTCGATATTTTTTAAAATGATTTTCGAGATTTTGTCCAATTTAGATTTTATGTTTTTATATGGTGATTTGTTTATGATTGCCAAAATTTGAAATTCAATAAGCGAAATAAAATTTGAATTTAGAAGGTAACTAAATTACTATTTTGATATTTGGGGATTTTGTGCGTAGTACAAGAAATATTGATGAACCGCTAAAATTTAAACGAATTGCGTTAAAAAATGTATGAAATGAATCAGAGGTCGGCAGATTTTAGATTCAACACGATTTAAGTCGCTTAATGTCAACAGACATCGTTATTTTGTGACGATTTTTAATTTTCACGCCAAATACAAATGTGTTTTGTTTATAATATACGAAATCAAAAAAATTTTAATATTTTTTTTCGGTATTTTTTAACTGGAATTTAATATATTTTAAAGCTTATTTATCAATTTATTTAGTTTTGCAATGAAAGTTAATCCGACCTCCCACAGTTTTTAAAATGTCCAGCGGTTAAAAAATATCACTGTACCCTTTTTGTGTTTGTCTTATATGAAATTATATAGAGTAGTTTCAAATCAAGCCGCATTAAAAACAGCAACTCCGCTGTTCACATAATTTATTTGACGAGTGAGGAACGCAAAATAATTTTATCAATAAACCTTAAATTAAATTATACCTTCATATATAAGTATGTATACCTATACACAATATTTGGCAATAATTAATTAAATCAAAATGTAAATATGTATACGATGCGAATGACTAAACAACAAGTTTCATGCTTATTGCAAAACCTCTAAATCAAAACGAAAAACGGGAGCCATGTACCTTGTAACGCCAAAAACTTTGGTAGGTGTACACACAAAAACTTTCTGCCTGCCTAAACACCAATATTGTCAATAAATACACACTAGGCTGTTTAATTGATTTTATATAAATGTGTTAAAATTAATTGTGCATAAAATAAAATAAAAATATTATGTTGCATACCTGTAATGCATGGTTAGCGATGTATGCATTACACAAAATATACAAAAAAAAAATAAAATAATAATAATAATAATGAATAATGTACATACATTTAAATTTAACAACAAATCACAACTTAGAGATTTATATTGGAATAGGTAATCAATTTTCACATATTATCTATATTAGTAGTTGGTATGTAGCTACAACATATTATTATTTTTATGATTATACAACATTGTACTATATATGTAATTATTAATTTTAACAAATGTATACTTACAAATCAATCAATTTATTAGAAATTAAAAAAATGACAAACACTACAATCGCGCGATAGTAGCATCGATAGTAGTGTAATTCTTTGATTCAATAATGATAAAATACTATTTGTTTTATATTTAACATACATACTAAAAAGCTATAAATTGATGATTTAATCGCCCATCGTACAATATATATATAATACTTTGTTGTGCATACAGAGATATTATAAATATAAGTACATAAATATATGTGAAAAATTGTTATGTACAATATAAATGGAAAAAACGGAGAAGGTATAATTAAATAAAGAAATAAATTGTAAAACAAATTTATAAATAAAAACTGTTGATTGGTAATTTTAAAATAAAATATATTTATCTGTTTGAAATTATATATGAAATGGAATATGCGACGCGTTAAAAACGATCAATTAACCCTTTATTGCATACTTGCGATTTTTTAATTGCATACTATTGCATGTCTCAAGTGTCATCGCATTGTCACATTAAAAGTTACAACCAAAGACAAACGATATATTCATGCTTGTAGGCAAACACAAAACCGAAAGGGTTTAATGGCTATATTGTTTCAAAGTGATTTTTTTTTTCTTATGTACTTATGTTTTGTATACAGTAATAAGAAATGAATACAATAAATTTAAAAGAATTCACGTTTTGATTCGACTACTATTATTATTGTTATTATTAGATGGATATAGATAGATAGATAGATAGATAGATAGAAAGATAGATGATATATAAATGTATTATCATGATTTTATAAAACTCTCAATCACGTCAGACTACTTCATAATCAAATAGAAAAAATAAAATCATTATGAATTATTTTATTGCGATACAATCTTTTCATATTATGAAATCGAGCATACAAAGTTTGTTGCTGAATTTAGACTTTATTGGAATTTGTATTAGTAAACCTCAAACCTTTATCTCGATCAGATAATGCGTCCTGTAATCCTTTGATTATACTGTTTGAACAAAAAACAGTAACTATCGACTTGATCATTTGATTGTTTCAAATCATGCTTTCCTTCAAAACTTTATTATAAATTTAAACGATCTCAATGGGATCGATCTTCTTTTTTAAGCTGCATTATACAATTCAAATAAAATAGGTATACAATTGATTTTTCCAGGCAACTCCAATGTTTAAGGCCAGTATTAGCACAAATTTTTTTAATCAAAATATTAATACATTCCAGTCTTACTGGTAGAGTGCGAGCTCTATTCAGGGCCCAAAAATCACAACTAATTAACTCATAAAATATAAATTCGCTTTGTTATACGGAGAACCATAACACAGTACATATATGTATGTATGTACATACTTTCAGTATCTATATTATAAAGACCATGGGATATACTGAACAAAGTGCGTCATTATGTGATTTAATTAAGCAGTTCTACTCACGGGATATTTCTTAGATCTTAGATATATCTAAGTCATAATGAATTTATTGGCAGAACTACAGGTTGGCGATAACCCAAAAAAAAAAAAAAAAAACGAAAATCGAACTTTTTACATATAACAAATTTTTGAAACATTAATTTAATTTATTTTAAGCCTTAGAGGATGGAAGCTGCTGCCTCCAAACCTCTGCTTTGAAGATTTTTTGAAATTTTAACATTCATAGAAATTAGAACATTTTGCAAACATTTTTGTTTTTTAATAATTATTCATATACTAAAATAGAAAACTTTCCAAAGCCACTACTTAGCATTAGTCCTTTCCTTCGCAAGGATGGCATGAAATTATGTAACATACCTTCCTTTTGTTTTCATATTGTAGTTAACAAAAATTTAATGTGGCCTTCCTTTTTAATTTTGCATTTATTTGAGAATTTTTTTGGGATTTTTATTTTCGGGAATGGTAGAACAATACATGAACCAAACAAGCGTGTAAGCGTGTTATGCAAAAACTCAGTTTATCAGTTATAATGCTTAAAATAGGCCATTTGTGTCTGTTTATTCGTAATATGGAATAATGGGTCATATGTACGTGATGGTTTGTTCTAATAAAACTTGCTTCTTAAATGGACAAATTACGCATCAGAGTACAACTCTTCGAAATCCTTTAAGTCCCAAAATTCTTGTTTTGCTAAGTTTGGGGATTTAGTTCATATATTGAGCTGAGGACTTACTTCATTAACTGAGGGACTTACTAGAGCAGAAAATATCGGTTATGAGATAACACTTCAAAAATTATTTTGAAGGTTTATTTAACTGCTTAATTTTCAATTTTCAGATTTAATTATAAAATATTCTGGAAAATGAAGATTTTAATTTTAATTTAAAAATTAATGTCACATTTTAATTACGAAACTTTAAATTCAAATTTATGAACTAAACGTTTTACACAGTATTCACAATGAAACAACTTTTTACTTTTACTTACGGGTTTGTATGAGCTTCCAACATACCGAACAAAAGTTTTTGTTCGTTATGTTGGAAATTCATACAAACTTGTAAGTAAATTGGAAGAGCATGTAGACTCGTTTAGCTTTCATAATCGTCCAAATTTCATGAATTTCTGAAATTTTTAAAATGTCCGGATATAACATCTAAATTTTGGCTTATGTATACAATTCAGATTATTTCAGGGATAACATGTTGAAACTTTCGATTCATTCGTAATTTTTAATCAGCCAAATTTTTATCTGTGATATTTTGTCGACGTAAAGAGTAAGAAGATTATACAATAGGTTGAGATTGTATTGGCAAAAGGGAAATATATTTTATTCTTGATGTAACAGACATGGCCTCTGTCGAAAATGAATCAAAAGCTATATTACAACATGTCACCCCACTGTTCAATTTCTACGAGGACATAAAACCAACAACATCTATGAATGAATTAATATACGGTCCGAAATCTCACAAAAAAAGACTGTAAGAAACTAGCATTAATGCTATAGATGGTCTGTGTTTGCAGGCTGCTGAAATTGGTTAGCCCTTTCGATGCTCCTTTAACGTAAAATCAAGTTGATTTACCACAAAAACGATAAGCATTAGATGAATTCCAAGATTTAACTCGTTCGCTATCAGGATCTCCTGGGAAAACGTCCACCACAGCCCAGGGTTTTTTTCGGGATTATATGACACCAAATGGATTAAACTTTATGTATTTACGCATTTCAATATGTCTCCATAAATTGACCAAAAACGTCTGCCACGTATATGTTACGACGGGCTCTGATAATAAACCGATGTGTCCCACATTATGTAACCGCTGGTAGCGAACGCGTTAAAAAGATGATCGAGATCGAGTTTGAATAAGTTTAAATTTTGGTCCCACCTGTGTCGTAGTTTGAATCTACAATGTTGAAAAGACCGTTTGTTTATTTCAAAGTTAGAATGATAAGACTAAGGCATTTAATGGTAAAATTAAGACATTCCCATTATTTCAACTTAAGGGTGGAGACACCCTTAAGTAGGTATTCTTGTGATTCACCGAAAAAAGTCGCCGGTGACTTTGGAATAAAACAATTTAAATTTTCGACTGAAATGACGTATTTCACTAGAAAATTATAGGCGACTTTCTCGGTGAATTTCAAGAGAATACGGGGCATGATGCTGTGTAAATATCACCAGAGTGATCCCCAGTACTTGTGCTGGCGGTGCATATTCCCTTTGGATGTACTTGAACGTTATATCGAGAGCAATAATTCCATCGATTCTGCCGAGGTGTCTTTTCTATGTGACGATGAACATAGTTAAAAACAGTTCCTCTTTTGTCGGCGATAAGGCAAAAGCTGTGTGACCTCTAGTAATTGAAAATTTCGTTGTGTGGGATTATACCGGTTGCTTGAACGAGCATCTATCATACTCCTATTCAGTGCCAGCTCCAGACTTCCGAGCGCGATTGTTATACATTACTTTCGATTCGTTTTCGAAAGGGTTTGTGTCTCATGTTTCAAGGATAAAATTGTACGCTATTTCTAGGTATTTCTGTTGGATGAGTTAATGCTCAAAATTATACATTCATGATAAAATATTCATGATAAAAGAAATAATTTTTTTAAAAATAAAAGTCCAACATAATTTAAAAAAATACATTTTCATAAATTTCGGTATTGTGATCAAATACTTAACTTATACCCGTTAAAAATTATCTGTAAAATGCTAAGGGGACAAAAAAAATGCTTGGAGACAAAAACATGTGAGATTTAAATGCAAATGCCCCATATATGTTGCAGTCTTACCTTGTTAACTTTTACAACAGCCACACCGTGTATTTTTCTTTCCGTTTGGAACAGTTTCAAACCAAGTCTTGATGGTAGAATTCTTCTAGTAATAATTTTGAAAGTTTTATTGGTTTATTTAATGTTTAATGTCAACTGATAAAAATAAAAGTAAAAGAAATTACTCTCGGTTTTATTTTGAAAAGAAATTGCATTTTATTTTTATATCATACAAATTACAATTTAGTTATCAAGGGGAGACGGCAGGTATATTGGTTCTGGTTCTATAGTTTCACAGTTTAAAATTGTGATGGGCAAGCTGCAGTCAAATCATGATTGCATCAATATTGTTTTGATTTTTATTCTCCTAAATTACCGAACTTCAGTTCTGTATAAGGATTCCGTGCATGTATGGTGTGAACAATTTATACTAAAATAAAAGTTATATGTAGTGTGCTTTCGAAAAGCCTCTGCATGCGAATTGATTACTTTTTTATTTGAAAATTCATAGAAATTATTTAAAATAATGGTTAACGGGATAAAACAACTGATAAAAACTCTAGTTTAGTTCATTTTACTAAGCTGAATGGAATTTCTATACTGAGTTCATACTTTAGAATCTAATTGGTGTCTTATAACTTTAATTTTTGGTAGCGGTGTGATATTAATTGTAATTCATTAAAGAACAATCATCACAGATCAAACTTCTATATTTTAAGTGGCAGGTTCACGATAATGCTTGATTTATAATAGTAGTTTTGAGTTAAACTGTAGTTTTCGGATCAGATTGGAGACATTGGGATTCCAGGATGAAGAAACAGTAGTATTTATTAATATAAGTGTGAATAGTATCTAAAGGGGTTCCTTTCTCAGTTTATTGATTAATAAGTTAATTTTCAGAATATAACATAATTTATTAAAACGATTTATTTGTTTTTTAACTTATTTTTATTTTGTATACCCTTACGTTTCGACGGTATATCCCGTCATCTTCAGGGGGAAATTAATTATAAACAAAATTTTTTCCTTTACAGTTTTTCAAATTTTACAGTAATGTCTAAAGTGCCTACGTTTATGGCCAAAAATAAATTTTATATAATACAAAATTTAAATTATATGATATAAAATTTATTTTTGGCCATAAACTTAGACACTTTAGACGTTACTATAAAATTTGAAAAAACGTAATGGAAAAAATTTTGTTTATAATCAATTTTCCCCTGAAGATGACGGAATATACCGTCGAAACGTAGGGGTATATACAAAATAAAAATAAATTAAAATAAAAACTTAATAAGAAAAAACCCTATAACTTTGTTTCAGAATTAATCATTAATAGAGGAATTAAAATGAATCCCGTATTTCAGAATTAAATTCAAGCTTAAATCAACCTTCCTTCTTAAATCAACGAGGAGTGAAGAAGCTGTAGTTTTAAAATTGTGTTGTCTTGGGCTAACTATTTTTCTATATATTTACTAACTATTTTACTAACTATCGATCGCTTGGGTGTCTGTAACCGTCTAGTCTCTTCCATTTAACATTCCTTTCCTGTACTTCGGCTTTGTTATATGTAAAAGGGTGTACGGTGGACCCGGCGTCATCCGGGAATCTTGCTAGAATGCTTGGTCGTACATCTCAATCAATCAATCAAAAATTAAAGTCACATTTTAAGGAAAATTTTAAAATTAAATCCCTATTTTCCAGAATATAACTTTTTGGAATAGGGTATATGAAAAATAAAATAAAAATTTGGGATTTATTTCATTATGCAATAAATACCATTACTTATTTAATTTATGGTTTGGGCACAGAAAAGAATGAACAGATATGGAAGTTCCATGTCAAGTTTTTACATAGAAATATTCAATCTAAAAAATGTAGTCCTGCTCTAAGCTAACCAGTTAAGACAGGGAAAATGTAATACAATAATATGTTTCGCTTCTCTTCTTTTTTGTTTTTTATACAAAGAAGAAAAGCGAAATATGTAATATTGAATTGTATTGTCTCTGTCTTAACTGGTTAGATTAGAGCAGGACTACATTTTTTAGATTGAATATTTCTATGTAAATACTTGCCATGGAACTTCCATATCTGCTCATTCTTTTCTGTGGTTTGGGTATAAGTTATTTCCTGCAGCGTCACAATGCATTCGTTGTGGGATTGTGAAAATAACATTCCGCTGCTCGGAAACCTTGATATACTCACCAACAACTTAGTGAAAACTATAAAGGCGGCAATCTGAGACACCAAAATAAAAACTGTTTAACTATACTATGAATTTAACTGTTAGAAAGATGTAAAGCTCTCGAAAAGTTGACAGATCACGGATCAGAAAACCGGCTTAATTTCTTAATGAAATACGATTGCAAAACTTAATAAAGGATTAAGAATATCTATAACGCAAGGACGAAGGAGGCACTTCTGCCAATAATATAATATTGGAAGAAATGAACACTGATAATTTTATTAAAAAATTACGAGATATAAATAAATTTTACTTTTTTTAAAATAAAAATGAAAATACTTAATTCGGCAATCCAAAAAAATTTGGAATTTTACTTAAATTTTATTTTGTAATAATTGCACTATTTTATATTCAGCCTTAAAAAAAGCCTATAGCAATAAAGATATGGAAATGAAAATCGTAAACAACCTAAAAATAACTCGATCAAGAAACGAAAAGATTATCATTATAACGAAGATGAATATGTACCATATTGCATACCAACAAATAAGGTGGCTCATTTCAGATCTATTTAAAGAAGTTAAATAATAAATTTGGCGGCATCTTTAGTAAACCTGTATCGTTTAAATAAAAAGTCATCTTCACATTCAAACGGATTCTCGCTGTTCCGAAACACTGCTCGTTTAATTTTGGAGCAATTCCTTTGACGGATTAGTTAGCAACCACTTTAATTCTAGTATTTGTATGGACAAAACAAATATTTTGGCAAAGGCATAACCCAAATAACTTAACAACAGAATTTCTTTAACCGCAAAGATGGATCAATCAAACCCCAAACCCAACTCTCAAATCAATCACCAATTCAAACGCAACTCAACTTCAACTCAACCTTTACTCAAACCCCAACTCGACGTTGAACTAAACCCTCAATCCAATCCAAAACTCAACCCAATTAAACCCAAACCCAAATTTCAATTCAACCCTCAACAAAACCCCAAACTCAACTCCCAACTCAATCCTCAAATCAAAACAACGCAAGTTAACTTCCAATACAAATTCCAACTAAACTACTGAATCAACCCCAACCAAACACAAACTGAATCCTCAACCCGATCTCAAACACAGCTCTCAATTCAACCACAAACTCAGCGTCCAACGCACAATTCAAGCTAACTTCCAACACAACCTTCCACTCAACCACATTTAAATTTCTAAGTGAACTTGTCACTCAACCCTAAATTAACCCCAACTCAACTCCCAAGCCCGAAAACTGCAAGCGCACGTGAACTTAACTCAATCTGAACCATAAACCCAGCGGTTTCGCGTCTATTGGAAAGGGGACCACAGTTGAGTAGAATACTTCACCACCTCCGCGTCTGTAACCTTCCAGTATGGTACGCATCATGTGAGCTGTTCTGGTTATGTATTAGACAGCTGCGTGATAGGTTAATTGTGTAACGGGTAACCTGGTCATAATTCGCAAGTGTGCGTGCTGCCTCCTCGTGGCAACGACTGGTAACTGAGGCCATTTGGCACATTTTTGGCCATTTGGCACAAAGGCTAAAGTACAGCGCTAATGGAGAAACCCTTGACAAAAAACCCTAATCTAAGGTGGAACAGTATATACCGATGGATGAATGGCTGAGTCTGGACAAGTATGCGGACTCTCCAGGCACCCTCCAGTTTTATTTAGCCTTCCTGTATTAAACAAAAAAAATAATGCACATACATTTGCCAAAGGTTTTGGTGATAACTTGGATTGTCTTAATTCTTTCCTTTAACTATACGCCGGGAATTTGGGACAAGGAACAACACCGAGCCTATATGAGCTATATTTCACGGCTGGAAGATAACTTAATTTCAAACACTGCACACACTATTTTGGCCTTTTGTTGATGTCAAAAAAAATGTTCCGGTTATCCCCAAATGATGCCGTTAAATGATGTAACTGCCTATAATACTGCGGACATGAGGACATGTGAATTATTTGCTAAATTTTTCCAATCAGTCTATAAAAATTACAATAATAATGCTATTGATGTTTCCTTAGGACCTCGTACTTCGCATCAACAAAATTTAATTAGAATACCTTATATTTCAGAAAAAGATGTCAGCCTTGGTATATCCAAGATGCAATCGAGATGTGGTTTTGATAATATACAAAAATATTTAAAGACCTTAAGCTCGCTATCATTACCACTATCACTAATATTTATTGCGTCTCTTATGCGGTGTATTTCCGTTGATATGGAAAAGTCATTTATAATTCTCAGTTTTAAATCCGGAAAACAGAGTAACATTAAAAATTATTCCAAAATTATTTGAGCTTATTATTTCTGATTATTTGTATTTTAATGTTAAACCTTCCTTAGCACTTCAACAACATAGATTCGTCAGGCATCGTTCTACCACTGCAAATCTCTTAAGTCTAACATCTACAGTGTTTAGTGCCTTTGACTCCAAATATCACCTGGATGTGGTTTTCACAGGTTTTGCGCAACCATTAGACTCACCTCAGTTTGAGCTACTATTTGACAAACTGGATAGATTTGGAGTGGGTAAATTGTTTTTGGATTGGATTGAATCGTATCTGTGTGATCGGAAGCAGGAAGTCAAACTAACGGGTTTACATCTAAGACGATTGAAGTTCCTTCGGGAGTATCTCAGGGCTCACACCTAGGACCAGTGTTGTTTAACGTTTTCATTTTCATCAATGAAGTTGGTTCTTTGTTCTAGTACTGTGACTATGAATTATATGCAGATGAGTTGAAAATATCAAAAACTACAATATATGTAGCCCGCAACAATGTAATGAAATGCAGAGCGATCTTGATTTGCTGTATAATTGGTCAAAAGTGCATAAATTGAACTGAAATTTGGAAAAGTGCAAGATTATGAGTTTCACCAGGAAAAAGACAGTTGTTTGCCATAAATATATGATTGGTAATCACCAGCTGGAACGAGTTATGACATTTAAAGATTTGTGTTTTACCTTGGACCATCAATTGAATTTCCGAGACCATATTAATTTAATAGTGTGTCTAAGTCTGATTCTCTACTTGGCTTTATTTGTCATATCACAAAAGATTTTCGTAATCCACAATCAATTAAAATTTTGTATTGTTCCATTGTTCGGTCTAACTTAGAATATGCGTCGAGTATTTGGGATCCTGCTTACCATATTTATATCGATAGCATTGAACGAATACAGAAGAAATTTAGTATTGACTATCTTCATAAATTGAATTGGCCGTTTGGTCCAAACCTTCCAAAGTGGCTGAATAAAAAGAATTTGCCATCCTTCAACGACCGCTGTAAAATTGCTAATTTGGACTCATTGCTTGTAAGATGTAGTTGTACTGCTTCAACATTCATGGCTGATTTGCTGAACAATTGTATTGACTGTCCTGAACTACTTGCAAAGATTGATATTCTTGTACCCTGTAAACCTTCTCGGGCCAGGAATATTGTATATTTGCCGGCATTTAAATCTAACTATGCGTATAATGCTCCGATCCCGCGTCTATTTGTCGACAATTTAATCATAATTTTGATGTGTTTGATTTTAATATTCCAAAATGTACTTTTAAAAAGCAAATCAAAGCTAAATTGTAAAACTGTAAATAAAATTATAATGAAAAAAGGATTTTCATCCCGTTGATGTTAAATAAATAAATTAAAGCTGGGTAACCTAAAGGTGGCTTACCATTCCCAGCAACTCGTAAGAGTAAAACCAAAACGGTACACTGGGCAGGGATAGGAATATACGGGAGCGGGACTGTCCTCTCGAAGTCCTTGGGTAAAATATTTCACATTCTTGAAATTTTTGTTTAATGCTAGAATCTTTTGAAATGCACTAGCTGGAACTTGAAACAAAAACCAAATTCAAGGTCATTCAAGGTCATGGAGTTTTTTTTTACTTTTCCCACAACATGGCTTATAACGTTATAACTAAATTTTCAAAGATGAACGTTTTGTAGTTTCATTAACTCTTGCAACCGCTGTTGAGACCTGCAATGAAGTGTGAAACTCACGTAATACAAATGTAAGCGAAAGAATAATACGGCGAAGGATGAGAAAAGCAGATCTTCTTACACAAAGACCAGCTACGGGCCCAGAACTTATGTCACAACATAAGATTGCTCGGCTACAATTTGCCAGGGAACAAGAAAATTGGACTGAACCTGATTGGAGCCAAGTATTATTCACCGATGAAACGAGATATTGTCTCCGATCTACTGATGGGCGAGAACCAGTATGCACCTTTAGCGGAGGTGTTTGAGGCGGATTAGTCATGGTATATGGGCGAGAATTTCGATCATGAACAGGGTCATGAACAGCATATGTAAATATTTCGAAGATGACAGGGCCGATAAGATCCAGGAGTCCCGATTTAAATCCTGTAGAACATATTTGTGACATTCTTGGTAGAAGAATTTCCTCTTGTATTCCAGGTCAGAATACTATGAAATAACTCCGAAGCGTGCTCTTAGAGGAATGGGAAGGTATCTCTCAGTGCGATATCCAACAGATTATCAAAAGTATCGGACGGAGGATGACAACAGTTATTCAAGCTCGGGAAGAGGCAATATACGCTACTAAACATTTTTTATTGGTTAATTATTTTTTTGTTGTTGTGTCTATGTTTGTGAAACTATAAATAAAATGTTTCATCGATCATGAAAATATTTAATACATTTAATAAACACTACAATTAAAAATCGAATCTACAATAAAGCTTAGTGATGATTAATCTTAATGAAACTTCTGTATACGTTAAACTAACTAACGTTACATGTCAAACATATGAGTCGCTAAAAAGTTATTTCCTAGATAAATTATAAAAGATTTAAAATGAATCTAAGACTTGAAAATGTACCTATTGCGTTGGCAAGCAAAACATTTTTCTCTAAACACAAAGGGAGGAATGAATCCTTATACAACCTGTTGATGGTACATGAAAAAGTTGCCTTTTGTAATACGAGTTTACAGTTTTCTGAACTGACAAACTAAACAGAAACATACAAACATATGTTATAAAAGTAATATGTACTGAAATTTGGTTGACGTAAAGTTCTACAACCCATCATAAACACCTTCAATGAACGATTTTTCCAGTGCCAATTTTTCGTTTTCGTCGAAGAAGCCTCTGAAGTGGGGTTCCAAAACGAGTATGTTTGGCTTCGGAAAGACCAAAAATATTTAATAATTTTGAAATGACTTAAGTTGAGGATCACCTGTTTCCATAATTTAAATTAACATAGCGAAATTCTATATCCTCTTAATTCAGCATAATGCATAAAATATTTTATGAATGAATGACTGAGTGCACTAATTCATTCATTGACTGGCAAACGAAAACAAAAAATATGTGCAACAAACCCAAAATATTTAATCATGCAGAAATTTTGTAACAATTTTTATATACATTGAAATATCTGGTAACTATAAAAATGTTTTAAGATGTAATTTCATCCGTTAAACCGCGAAAATAAAATAATAAAATCATCCAAACATCCTTTTTAAGTTTTAGGTTAACCGGACTTCTGATTGGAGTGACATGCGATGAATATGAATATTTTTGGTTTGGTTGGCGCTAAAGCTTTTATTTATTATTGAATTTTTCTTAAGTATCAAATTACAATAAAAATTTACATATATCATGTATATGATGTATAAAAGATAAAATTAGATAAAAAGCAATGAAAAAAAAAAAATAACGACGGACTACAAAAAAAAAATTTAAGAGTAACAAGAAGAAGAATTGAAGATTTAAATTTTTTTTTTTAATTCTGTTTCGCATATTCAACTAAACGATCACAAATAATTTAAAATATTATTGTCATTTCCCTACAATACAAAACAAAAAACTTAATCGCGCACTCAAACACTTATACCATACACTAACTAAAAAACACTTTTCTAAATTATTTCAAATAAAAGCATGTCAAAATGACGTTGAAATATATAAATGTCCGACTTTAAATTAAACTGTCAAATCAAATCATATTTTACATGTATGATTTAGAAAAAAATCTGTATAGTGTATAAGATCAAGCATGATATTTATAATATTGATGATCGACTGATCAATCCAATCGACGCAAACGCGGTATATTTAAAATCGATTTCTTCATTTATTACAATACATATAAATACATAAATATGTATACAAATTTTACTATTATTGATTTATATTATTATTACTATTATTCTTTATTTTTTTGGTTTGTAATTTTTAAAATGATTCTAAAACATATTTTCCGCGTGCGATCGTCGGCATCTTTACCTTTATTATTTCTTTTATTTGATTCGTATAATACAATTTCTTTTGGGTGTTTTGTATTAATTTTTTTATTTTAAATAGAAGCCAATTCCAATATAATAAAAATTTGTTAAATCATCTTTTAATAAACTTAAAAGAAAAAAAAAATTAATAATCATAAAAATAAAAAGAATATGAGTAAGAAGTTGGAAGACAATAAATAAATAAAAAGATATATTTCAATTTTATATTTCAAATTCGTTTTTTTGTTTTGGTAATATTTGTTTTGGTTGGTAATTTATAGGTAAAGGACATTCAAGGTTCTATAAACTCAGCAAGGGAATAATTAAATAAACAACGTATTCCTGCGGTGGAGGTGTCAATGATCTGAAGCATTATACGGTGAGTCAGCAAAATTAAAGAGTTAATATTTATTGTGTGCACGTAGTTAAGAAATAATGAACTTGAGGTCAATAGTCTGCTAGGCCTAAATTTAATTATCCTAAACTTTTATCTATAATCGTGTATGCTAGTGTGTGCCAGCTATAATCCTCCGGTTTTGTGTGATTGTAGAGTCCATCTTTAAATCCAAATCCTGAAGGAATCCAATATTTCATGCCACACCACGCCGCTTTTAGACACGGAAACAGTACAACCAAACTGCGCGTGGTGTTCGACGCATCGGCACCGTCGAATACGGGGTTGTCCTTGAATAACGTGATTAAAGTCGGAACTACGGTTCACAAGAACTTTTCGAGATTATTGTTCGATTTCGAAAATAACGATTTGCGTTTACGGCTGACATTATCAAGATGTATCCGCAGGTGCTTGTTGATGAGAGCGATCAACAACTTCAACAAATTTTATGGAGATATCACAAATGAACCAATTCAAGAATTTTCATTAAGGACGGTTACATATGGCATTGCATGTGCACCGTCCTTGGCAATACGAGTTCTCCAACAACTCGCTGATGATAAGCAAACCGATGCTATTTTCCAATAGCATCCGAAACTACAAGAAATGATTTCTATGTGAACTTGTTCAATATGGAGAATTCAACGACAAGGTAACTTCATTGAGAAAAGGAAAAGAACTTAATAAAACCTCTATGCTGAGGGATCTGAATATATTTTTAGACAAAAACGAAATTATTCGAGTGGGTGGACGAATAAGAAATTCAGATCAATCATTCGAAACAAAATACCAGATTGTGTTACCAAGGCATTGTCATTTCACCGGTTTAGTCATTCGAGATCTTCATGAGAATTGTTCGACAATCCTATTGGCCCATAAGAGCAAAAGGTATTATAAGAAAAATAACTAGAAAATGCATCATCTGCTTCAAAAATAAATCAAAACCAACCAAATAATTTATGGGCGATTATCCACATCATCGAGTGAAGATATGTCATCCATTTATGAATAGCGGAGTGGACTACGCTGGTCCTCTTCATCTTCACCTTTTGCATACATCGCTATTTTCGTATGCATATCAACTAAGGCAGTACACATTCAACTGGTCTCCGAGCTGTCAACAAAGGCGTTTGTTGCTGCATTGACAAGATTCATTTCACGGAATTTCAATTAAAAAAACTGAGTTCCATTTCATACCACCGAAGGCGCCACATATGGGCGGACTATGAGAGGCTGCAGCCAAGTCAGCTAAACATCACTTCGAGGAACTCACGACTGTCCTTACCAAAGTAGAAGCAATACTCAATTCAAGACCATTGTATATTGAGTCCAACGATACTGAAGATTTCATCGCGAGGGGTCACTAAAAGGCCAGTAGTAAAAATATCAATTTTACCTATACCAGACAATGGGTTAAAAAATCGCTTGTTGTTATCTCATACATATTACAGCCATTTTGAATTAGTTTTTGTCTGCCAATCAATGACTTTAAAAGGGAATCCTTTCAAGGCCGAGGGTATTTTTAGGAGTAATGAATTATATTTGATTTGTCAACGGTTTATTAAGTTTTTCGCATGGAACGCAACCTTAAAAAAACGAAAAAGGGTGCTAATTTAATTGGAGGGTTCTTCGAAGAAAAGTGAAATAAAGACATGTAATAATGAATTCCAAAATAAAGAAAAAAGTTTAAATAAAAATAAAGTTTAAGAACCGATAAAACAAAAACCAGCGGAGTAAATGTTCCCAATAAAAACATGAACCGAAACGAAAAGTGAAAGTTAGGAACGTAACCACAAACCGCGGTGAAAAACCAATTCCGGTTTGACTCTCTGAAATTTTTACTATATCTATATGGAAAAAAAATAGGAGGTTAAAACGTGAATCTTCAAGAGGAATTGCTCCTATGGCGAACTAAACTATATACTTACTATATGGCCATCTCAATACTCTACAAAATTCTCCAAAATTATTTAAAGTTTTAAAGTAACGAAAATAATTTCAGGAATTAATTAAATACATTTAAAAATTTTGAAAACATTTTGAAAAGTAAACGTCTTTACAAACAATTTACGATTTTATTAGAATCGTTTTGAGAAAGTTCCATATTCTAATCGAATCCGAACAATACGTCAAGCATCTTGTTTAACTCCATTTTTTATTTTATCAAAATGAATTCTTTATCAATTTTATTTTTTATCACTTCTAGCTTTACCTCAAAATTTAATTTAGTTAGAAATTTAAAGATAAATGTCGAAGAAAAATTTAAATGAATTTTGACTAATTTTAATCTATTTTTAGGTCGATTGGTGAACTTTCGACAAATAATCACTTTGTAGATGTTTGCCAATTTAATGTTAATATTAGTTTAGTATTTCCCATCTACAACAAATTTAACCATTGGCGAATGATGATTTCATCGAATTCGTTTGGTTACCATTCAAAAAATTACATGCATCTGATTTTTGTCCAAAATTTTGAATTTTATTAATTTTACAATTCGTTGTATATCTAAGCGTGGATCCACCACTAAAATTTTCTTCTAAGAAATAAGAAAACTTATATAAAGATTTATTACTAAAACCCTTGATTATATCTTTGAATCGTTTGCTTCCCAATTAAATCATTTGCAAGCAAGTTATTATTTGCCAATTGCATTTGTAATTTTTTTGAGGTATGAATTGTAGTGGTTTACTATACTGAAGATTTTAGTGGTTTGCTATACTTAAGCCAATCAATGGCAAGTGTTACATCCATGGCAAAAATCTTTAATTTGGACAATCTTCAGTAAAGCAAACTGCTAAAATCGATGCCTCAAAAAAAAAATTCAGAAATTTTCAAACCCACCCCAAAAGATGTTTTATTATGCCTTAGCTAACTTAGGGAAATAAACTTAGGCGCATTAAGAGTATTTACACTTCGTAACTTGTATTTATAACGATCGTTTGTATCGAAAACATTTTTGATACATATTACTATTATCATTTACAACATAATCAATTTTATACAAAAAACAACAATTAAAAGCAAAAACATTACAAAAAACTACCACAACAAAGAATTTTTTGACAGAAAATTCAAAATTAATGTGAGCGCTAAGGGGTTAAGTTGGTGTGCCTTTATTGAATGTTATCCTTATAGAGATCAAGTCAGATTTGAAATTAAGGACGACCATTTATGCGAAGATCTATCTAACTAAATTTCTGGAGAATAACCACATCTTAGAGTTGAAACAATCTTGAAGTGGAAAACATACGCACTTTTCATTAGACACCACATAAATAAACACATAGTTGTGACAACTACTAAATTATCGTGATATCAAAGTACTAATAAGTTGAACATTTTTATTGAATACCACCAACTTTTTGATTTGTACATAGTTGAAAACGAATTATTGCGTGATTTAAAATTTTTCAAGTGTTATAACAAATTCCTTTAAAATGTTACTGCAAAATTTATAATTCTTAGATTCAACAAATTAAAAATAATCGATAAAACTAATTTAAAACTAAAAGTTAATCTAAATCAAAAAATTATGATTTGTTGGTTTTTTAAAATACATGTACATATTTTCCCATTCTGTCTGAGATTATGGTATTCTGACAAGAGACATCAAACTCTGACAGATATATGAAATTCTGACAGTATCTGGCGAATTCTGAGTTGGTTTATCGAATTCGGACGTGATATTTCGAATTCCGACATAATATATACAATTTTGCCATGATAGAGGTATGTATCAAATTCAAGAAGATTTATCGAATTCTGACAGTATATAGCGAATTTTGAGATTATATCGAACTCTGACATGATGTTTCGAAATCCTACATGATGTATAGAATTCGGATATTAAAACGAATTCTGAGACTACATAACGAATTTTGACATCATGTGTCGAATATCGACATAATTCTGATATATAGATACATTGAATTCTGATAGTATATAGCGAATCCTGAGATGATATATCGAATTCTGACATGATATCTCGAATTCTGACAGATGTATCGAATCCGATATTATGTGTCGAATTCCGAGATAATATGTATATCGAACCCTGACATGAAATTTCAAATTCTTATACATGATATACATAATTTGGATATAAAATATGTATATAAATTTGAATATGATAAGTTCTAAAAATATAAAACGAATTCTGATATGGTATATTTCAAATCCTTCGATATTTCGAACTCTGGCGTGTTATAACGAACTTTGACTTTATAAGTATAAAGAATTCTGATCGGACGTCGAATTCTGACACTATATATAGCAAATTCTGAGATAATATATCAAATTCTCTCATGACATTTCGAATTATTTCATGATATACTCGGATATGATATGTCGATTTCTGTGATGGTATAACAAATTCTGACATGAATAAGACGTGAAGAATTTAGAAATGATACGTCGGACTGTATGAGATACTCGTAATAAATCGAATTCTGATAGTATACGGCGAGTTCTGGGATGGTTTTTTGAGTCTAATGCGTTATTTTGGATACCGACATAATATGTAGAATTCTGACAGCATAGTATATAGCAAATTCTGAGATGATAAATCGAATTCTGACAAAATATTTGGAATCACATGATATATTCTGATAGATATATCGAATTCTGGCAGCATATAGCGAATTCTGAGATGATAAGTATACATAATTCTGACAGAATATCTCAAATTCTGAAATAATTTCTTATGATATTCAGAATTCTGACATATATCATCAAAAAATCAAATTCTGACACGATTTATTGAAATCTGATATGGTATATCGAATAATAACGCGATCCATGTGTTATTTGTAGTTATGAAACGGATAATTAATTCATTCGGTTATATATGCCGGTTCTAAAGAAATTGAAATTACGTTTGACTCTGACACAAATATAAAATTCTTTACTGAAATTGCAAAGTTAGAAGAAGAATATCTTAAGGTTACATAAAAAATTAAAAATCAACCTACTATGTATTTAAAAAAAAAATCATTCATTTAAATCAGTCTTTATTTTTTTATGCAATTTAATTCATTATTTAAGTATAGATCTGCCTTTATTGAATGTTATCCTAATACCCTTGACACACTGCGATTTATTAAACCGGATTTAGTAAATTTTTCGAGTTCAGTATACTAATCAACCTCAGTTTAATCTAATCGGGGATTTATTTTTTGCGTGGAGTACTTCAACGAGGTTAGCTAATTCGTCGAGAATTACTGTTTTAAAAGCAATAGCAGGTACCAAAGTATCAAATTTATTAACAATGTTTACGATTTCCTATATATTACAAAATGATGATTGTAATTTTGCAAGTTCTGATAAAATCAAATCAGAAGCTATTTGCAGAAATAATTGGAAAACAATTTTTTCAAGCTACCCGCTTATGTATAGATGTAGCTCTAGATTCTAGTCTCTACTACGCGCGACACGTTTGCAGTTTATAAACATTTTGAGAAAACTGATTTGTGATAAGGTTTTTTCATTTTACGTTTTACAAATCTTTGATGAAAAATATGATAAAAAGGTAACATTTGTGTTTATTTTTCGTCAGATAACTTTTATAATAAAAACAACTTGGTTATTTTTAAATGAAATTTAAATGAAAAACTTGTCTTTACTGTAACAATCTTAAAAGCTCTTTTTAAATTTTATAAATCACGCATTCCATATAACGTACTGTGACAGTGTGCGAATATTTTTACCAAAATTTAACAACAAATTACTTTTTCTAAAACAATCCTTTATGATTTATAATGACCAATTTATCTCTTCTTTTAAACTGTATTAAATTTTTAAAAATCGCATTACTAATTACCAAAATATTTAACAAATACGTATAACGTACATGTGACAAATTTTTTCCTCTGATTTTGAGTTGTGTACGTTATATCAAACTACCTGCGAATTGGTTTCGACCTGAAAATCAATTTTTTTATCTAAATAGAGGGAGCTATGCTAAAACATTTTAGTGCTGTTTTCATTTAGAATAAACTAATACTAACTGACTTTTCAATTTTTTACTAAATAACGTACATGTCACATGGATAACGTACGTGTGACACCCATACAAACTTTTCTATTGCGAAATTTTTTTAATTCTTTATTCAAGTGCAATTCGTTATGCAAGTGCAAAAACATGAAAAATTCTGTCATATGGTAATGTTGAAATATTTCTTTATCTAAACAATATAGCTGTTCTTATCATCTATAGATTCCATGTTCCAAGTGTGAGGTTTACCTTTTTGTGCAATTCCTGAAATATTTAGTAAATATGGAAAGGAAAAAATTTCTAAAAATGAGATTCATGAAATTCATTTTATTTCAGGATATGGACTAAACTTTAGAGATTTATAAAAATTTTCAAGATTTGTCAAGTTTACCTTAAAATGCCACGAGTGTGAAGTTTTCCAGACATTCCAGAGATTTATCTATGTATTAGTATTACACTGCTAAAACAAATTCTTATTGGAAAATTGAGTGTTATTTCAAAAAATTGAGTAGTATTTAGAAAAGTATTTTCTAAAATCAAGCTTTAATTAAATTTAGGCAAATCAAAAAACGTAAAAAATTCTTGCTCGTTCGATATTAAAGTAATTTTAATTGATTTATCTATGAATTGTTATTAAAAAAATGATATATGGCGTTTTAAAGTTAAAGTGTGACTTGATAGAAAATAATTTTGGAGAACTTTAATTAAACGAACGATTCGTATGGATTAGGGTTTTTTAATTAGGTATTGCAGAGGCCCATTCCATGTGCTAGCCAAACCTTTGTCATCATTGTTGTGGATGGCCGATATTGGCCCTTGAGTGTTGAGTGCGATTTAAAAAAATTAAAATTTGTAGAACTTTAACTAAACGAACGATTCGTATGGATTAGGGTTTTTTAATTAGGTATTGTAGAGGCCCATTTCATGTGCTAGCCAAACCTTTGTCATCATTGTTGTGGATGGCCGATATCGGCCCTTGAGTGTTGAGTGCGATTTAAAAAAATTAAAATTTGTAGAACTTTAACTAAACGAACGATTCGTATGGATTAGGGTTTTTTAATTAGGTATTGCAGAGGCCCATTCCATGTGCTAGCCAAACCTTTGTCATCATTGTTGTGGATGGCCGATATTGGCCCTTGAGTGTTGAGTGCGATTTAAAAAAATAAAAATTTGTAGAACTTTAACTAAACGAACGATTCGTATGGATTAGAGTTTTTTAATTAGGTATTGTAGAGGCCCATTTCATGTGCTAGCCAAACCTTTGTCATCATTGTTGTGGATGGCCGATATCGGCCCTTGAGTGTTGAGTGCGATTTAAAAAAATTAAAATTTGTAGAACTTTAACTAAACGAACGATTCGTATGGATTAGGGTTTTTTAATTAGGTATTGCAGAGGCCCATTCCATGTGCTAGCCAAACCTTTGTCATCATTGTTGTGGATGGCCGATATTGGCCCTTGAGTGTTGAGTGCGATTTAAAAAAATAAAAATTTGTAGAACTTTAACTAAACGAACGATTCGTATGGATTAGGGTTTTTTAATTAGGTATTGTAGAGGCCCATTTCATGTGCTAGCCAAACCTTTGTCATCATTGTTGTGGATGGCCGATATTGGCCCTTGAGTGTTGAGTGCGATTTAAAAAAATTAAAATTTGTAGAACTTTAACTAAACGAACGATTCGTATGGATTAGGGTTTTTTAATTAGGTATTGCAGAGGCCCATTCCATGTGCTAGCCAAACCTTTGTCATCATTGTTGTGGATGGCCGATATTGGCCCTTGAGTGTTGAGTGCGATTTAAAAAAATTAAAATTTGTAGAACTTTAACTAAACGAACGATTCGTATGGATTAGGGTTTTTTAATTAGGTATTGCAGAGGCCCATTCCATGTGCTAGCCAAACCTTTGTCATCATTGTTGTGGATGGCCGATATTGGCCCTTGAGTGTTGAGTGCGATTTAAAAAAATTAAAATTTGTAGAACTTTAACTAAACGAACGATTCGTATGGATTAGGGTTTTTTAATTAGGTATTGTAGAGGCCCATTTCATGTGCTAGCCAAACCTTTGTCATCATTGTTGTGGATGGCCGATATCGGCCCTTGAGTGTTGAGTGCGATTTAAAAAAATTAAAATTTGTAGAACTTTAACTAAACGAACGATTCGTATGGATTAGGGTTTTTTAATTAGGTATTGCAGAGGCCCATTCCATGTGCTAGCCAAACCTTTGTCATCATTGTTGTGGATGGCCGATATTGGCCCTTGAGTGTTGAGTGCGATTTAAAAAAATAAAAATTTGTAGAACTTTAACTAAACGAACGATTCGTATGGATTAGGGTTTTTTAATTAGGTATTGTAGAGGCCCATTTCATGTGCTAGCCAAACCTTTGTCATCATTGTTGTGGATGGCCGATATTGGCCCTTGAGTGTTGAGTGCGATTTAAAAAAATTAAAATTTGTAGAACTTTAACTAAACGAACGATTCGTATGGATTAGGGTTTTTTAATTAGGTATTGCAGAGGCCCATTCCATGTGCTAGCCAAACCTTTGTCATCAGTGTTGTGGATGGCCGATATTGGCCCTTGAGTGTTGAGTGCACACGAATCAAACCATCCTTGTCGATGAATGGCGCCAATGTAATGATAGATGACTTCTTTGGTATTGGGCAATTTTGCTCGAGTGCATGAATTTCTCTAAAGAAAACTTCTTGTTGTTGGTGTTTAATGACGACCACTTCAGCCTTGGATAATTCTTTGACACAAATTGGACCTTTGAATTTATTGTACTTGCACCACCGATACATGTATGAAATAACTCTAAGCATTTTGTCCCAACCGGACACCCGTTTCATTACCTCCTTGATTGGATGATGCTCCTCACAATTCAATGAAAAAAGCAATTTGATTGATTTTGCTTCTCGGTTCGCATATACGATTGACTCGTTGTTAACTTTAAACGACAAAGGCCAACAAAACTCATCTTCTTGTAGCCAAGCGGGGCCACTCCACCATTGGTTGGTATCAATGATATCGCGTGGAAAGAGCCCTCTCGTTGCGAAATCGGCAGGGTTGTCGCCAGATTTCACATGTCGCCAACTGCTGAATGGAATAATTTGCAAAATCGCTGAAGTTCGGTTGGCGATATACGTTTTCCACTTCATTGGTATCTCTGAGAGCCAGGCCAGGACAATGGTAGAGTCCGTCCAAGCAAATAAGTGGTAGTCCTCAATATTTAGTGATTCAAGGACTTGCTGAACCAGTTGGCTAAGGAGCCACGCTCCACACAACTCCAGCCTTGGGAGTGACATTTGCTTCAATGGAGCCACCTTACTTTTCGCAGTCAGCAAACGTATTGTTACCTGTCCCTTTGTATTGGTAACTCGGGAGTAGACTACGGCAGCATATGCATCCTCACTCGCATCCGAAAACCCATGGATTTCGTATTTAGTAACCCCTTCTAGTCCATCAGATAAAAAGCGAGGTAAGTTTAATCCGGACAGTTCAGGCAGTTGATTTCTGATTTTAACCCACGACTTTGCTACTGCCACTGGAACTTCTTGATCCCACTCAATCTTGAGAGCCCAAAGTCTTTGAAATAAGATTTTGGCAATTATAATGACAGGTGCCAAAAACCCAAATGGATCATATATCTGAGCCACTTGCGAGATAAAACTTCGTTTAGTCAACGTTTCATTAACGTTGAGAGAAACGTCGAAGGAAAACGAGTCGTTTGATGATTTCCAAACGACGCCTAAAATTTTGTGAACATCTTTCTGTTCGTCGAGCGTAATCTTTCGGCAATCACCTTCCGTTAATTCCACGTGAGAAGAGACCACCTTTCTCAAGTTAAAGCCACGATTTTTAAGTACGTTGGTTATTTCATTTTTGAGTGCAATCGTTTCAGTAATGGTATTTGCTCCCGTGATTAGGTCGTCGACGTAGAAATCGCGCAATATGATTTGTGCCACTTTCGGGTTTGTATTTTCTAGTGATCGACCTAGATGCTGTAATGAAGCTATGGCAAGAAATGGAGCGCATGAAGTGCCATACGTTACCGTTTTCAATTGATAAGTTTGAAGCGGTTTTGAGGTGTTATTTCGCCATATGATTTTGTGAAATATGCGGTCCGAGGGTTGAATCCATATTTGGCGGTACATTTTCTCTATGTCCGCCACTAACGAAACCGCATGTTTTCGAAACCTAAGCAACGTTGACCACAATGTAGGTTGGAGAGTTGGTCCTATCAATAACGAATCGTTGAGAGATCTTTCGGAACCATTTGGCTTCACAGATCCATCAAAAACTACTCTAATTTTCTGTGTGCCATTATCGTTTTTGAATACTGCGTGGTGTGGGAGATAGTATTGCTTAAATCTTCCCTTTATTGATCTGTCGTTCTGATCAGCCAACTCCATATGCCCCAGAGCACTATACTCTTGTATGAATTTTGAATATTCCGTCCTTAATCGTTCATCTACCACAAACTTCCGCTCAATCGACAAGAATCGTTTAAAGGCTACACCGTAGCAATCTCCTGACACTAATGCATCCGATTTAAATGGTAATGATACCATGTATCGACCATCAGCAGCTATTCTAACCGTTTCATTGAAGTGTTTGACGGCCAATATCTCTTCATCGGTGTATTCTTCTTTGTAATGAATGGACTCCGATTTCCAAAATTTTTCCAAAATATTATCCAAATTACAATTCAACTGAAAACTATTGAGCGTCTCCCGGTCAGCATTCGTATTACTTCCTGAAAACACCCAACCAAACAATGTGTTTACGACGACCATTCCCTTTGATAATGTCTTACGACCTTCAGTTATAATGGAGAAGAAGTAATCTGCCCCAATAAGGATGTCAACCGGCTGATTTTGTTCATAGCCGGAGTCCGCAAGACTCAATTTTGATAGTTGATTTAAATCGTCGTTCGTGAACATGATGGATTTCGGCGGTATTGTCATCAGCTGTTTCAAAATGTAAGCGTGAATTGACATGCTTACAGTACTTCCTGGCTCATTTGCGTATATGCGAAAATTGACGGCACCCTGTGTGACCATTTCACTTGTTGCAATTCCGGATACTGACATTCGTGCCTGCGACCGCCTCAACTTAAGTCTGTTAGCTAAACTTTCTCGAATGAAAGTTGCCTGTGAACCAGAATCCAGTAGAATTCTTGCGAGTACCCTTTCTCCAAATTGATTCTCAATCCAAACCTGCGCTGTTGGAAGTAATGCGACTTGATCCATCCGAGTATGATGTATGTCTAATTGGGCACAAGTTGTGTCTTTCACTTCATCTGTGGGTTTAGTAGCCAATTCCTCCGATTCACATGCAACTGAATTCATTTTGACAGATGAAGCGGGTTGTTCGACGTGATCACCGTGCAACAGTGTATGATGTCGACGGAAGCATATCCTGCATGTTGATCTAGAAGGACATCTTTCTTTGATATGTGACCTGGACAAACAATTGAAACATGCTCCTTTTGTTCGTAGTAACAGGAATCTATCATCCCGACTGATGTCTTCAAATTCCTTGCACCTATACAAAGGATGATCACCATTGCACTTCAAACAATTTTGTGTGTGTTCGTTTACGTTGTGACATCTGACGGTTTGTTGGCTCTGAGAGTGGTTAGGAAATTTAGGTTGATTGGTTTCAGCCTGACAGGTTTCCATTGCATCGCACTGTATATTTAAAAATTCGAGAAACTCTTCAATACTTGGAAAGTTATTGTTGGCCGATGATAACGCCCATCTGTGTTGTATGTCCTTATTCAATTTAGGTAGCAATATCTGAATTAACCACGGATCTCGTTTCTCAGCCTGATCTCCCAGCGCCCGCAACCCTCGTAACACTTCATCACTTTTATCACACAACCGTCGTAACGATCCGTCCTTTGATGGAATTGGTGGCTGCTGCAAAAATGTTTGAATCATCTCAGCCACAATATAACGTTTCTTGTCATATCTGTCGACAAGTTTCTTCCAAGCGAGCGGATAGTTTGCATCGGTCAACTGCATATGCTTGATTAGATCAGCGGCTTCTTCCACTAACAATCCTCTGAGATAATGAAATTTATGCGATGTTTGTAGATTTTCATTTTTATGCACCGAAGCCTCGAATAGATCTCTGAACGATGGAAAATCGCGATAACTTCCACCAAACTTAGGTATATTTAAACGTGGCAACCGTAGGTCTTGATTGTTCGCGTATGATCTGTCGAGTGTTGTATCCAAAAGTGATTTTTGATGTTCTGCTAACCGCCCGACAGCAGAGACAACTTGAGCCTCTACCTCTTTCGAAACCAAATTACGAGACGCCGCTTGTTTCCGTAGCTCAACTTTCACGAACAGGTATTCTTCCTCAAATTTCTCACCATCAACAGAAGTATTATAATTTTGCAATGAATCTTGATAATCATTGAACTGAATGTAGAATTTTTCGAGCAATTCTATTCGGGCGATTAATTCCTCGTACGTTGTAACTTCAGTAATTCCCTTGACAAAGCGCCGTAATCTAGCTAACCCCTCAAAACAATTGCTTACTTTCTTTTGTAACCCCTCAATAATTTGAGCTTCTGTTGGCATTTTGTAAAGAAGAGGCCGTATCATCAGTAATTAATTCAACTTTCACAAGCAAATTGGCAATATGTTTTAATTATAAAATGGCGTTCAATAAACTTGATTGGTTGAAATGAATAACCCACCTTTGTACCACAATATTAATTTCGATATTTATCACAAAAAATGGCAGGCAGTATGAACGACGTGGCGTGTTAAATACAATATGGCGTCCAAGCGACTTGGTTGTTTGAAACGATTAACGCGTTATTGCACCCAAAAATGAAATAAATTGTACTCACGTATTTGTAGCACTTCACGGTGATTGCGATCCAATGTTCCCAGAAAATAGCTTAAAATTCTCCGTTATTGTGTGAATTTTAATTTTTTTAAATCGCACTCAACACTCAAGGGCCAATATCGGCCATCCACAACAATGATGACAAAGGTTTGGCTAGCACATGGAATGGGCCTCTACAATACCTAATTAAAAAACCCTAATCCATACGAATCGTTCGTTTAGTTAAAGTTCTACAAATTTTAATTTTTTTAAATCGCACTCAACACTCAAGGGCCAATATCGGCCATCCACAACAATGATGACAAAGGTTTGGCTAGCACATGGAATAGGCCTCTGCAATACCTAATTAAAAAACCCTAATCCATACGAATCGTTTGTTTAATAAATGTTCTACAAAATTCGTTTTTTAAAATTTCGAGTATAGTTTAGATTTCTTTTGAATTTTTTTTTTAAATCTTATTGGAATTTATTTTAATAACCGAGGTTTAAATCCTGGGTTGTTTTAGCACTGTCGTTGTTTTTATTAAACGAGATAAATTACAGCAAATATGTAAGTTGATAAATGTCAACAAAAGCCTTTAATCATTTGAAATTTTGGTTTTGATTTGGTTTGATTAAATTACTATAATTAATTCAATTGTAATTTCTTATTCATATAAAATATCGAATGTTTTACAAATACTATAATGCGAGTCTTTTTTTATTATTAAATCGTCGGTAAAAATTATAAATTATACGAAAATTTAACTAACAATTCATAATTTTCTTATTTTAATTTTCAAAAATCCTTTATTTTCAATTTTCAATAAAATTTCTTTACATTAGAATTTAGCAGTGTACTCTGCACCACTACATATGAAATCTTTAATAATCCAATATAAATTCGTATAATTCCAATTGGATTCGTATACGTATACGTATGGAAGAATCTCTGGAAAACTTCACGCGCTCAAAATGCCAATATAATTGGAAACTTAGAATCTTAATTTTTCCTAATCAGAATACTTTCTGAATTCTTAAAATTTTGATTCGTTTTTTTTTATGATTACTAAACATTTTCTTATGTATCTTACTCATAAACTTATGGTAGCTTGGTGCAATTATTTTGAAAAAATAATTCGTACTAACTATAATAAATTAAAGGCAAGGCTCCATGAAAGCTAACACGAACTATTTCGTTAGAACGTTGTTACAATTTTTACTTCTATTGTTATATTTTTTAAGTTGTGGTTAATTAAAAATTTTAACGGAACATGTAAATTTTAATTGTCGAACTACATTTCGTAGCAAATTATTTTATTTTAATAGAAACAAGTAATTTTTCCTTTTCGTCGTACGATATGGCGACTTCGAGAAAAAAATCGTTCAACCGGAAAACGAACTCATTTTCCAGTACGACGATTTTTTTTTCGTGGTATACATAGCCACAAAAATCAAAGCCTCACTTGAAAAATTTTATTTTTGTTGTGTACGCGTAGAATTTCGAAACGATTTTTTCGTTCATCAAGCCAGGATCACGAAAAACCGATTCGAATCGTACGTTTTGTCGTAAGATGGAGCCTTGCCTTTAACTAGAGTTTCCAAACGAAAAAACGTGTTTTTTGAAACCGCGTTTATCGGTTTTCCATTTATAGAAACCGGATGTTTCAGTTTGGCTTCGATTTTCGTTTTTTAATTTAAAAAAAATATTTTTAATTTTCTTGATATTTCAATATAAATTAATTAAATTAAATAAAATAAGGTAAATAAAATATTTAAAAATTACAAAAACTTGCAGTAACTAGTAACAAGTCGAACTTAAATATTTTGATTAGAATTGTTGTGCAGAATTTTAATTTTTTCCCAGTTTTCTAAAATATAGAAAACTCTTCTTTAAGGGAACTAAAATGTTTTTCTGCCACTTCGTTGGCAGCATTAATTTGAAGTTCCAAAAATGAAATATCACAATTATAATTTGAAACTGGTACAGCCTATTCAATAAACTCCTTGATTGGTAACTTTTGCAAACAAAGGATAATTAACAAAGAATTAAGTTCTTTGTGCTGTCGTGATGATAGCCGCCTTTTAGCGTTATCATTGAGTTTGTTAACAAATGACAAGAAATTTAAAATTCGCGGTAATTAAATTGGCTTCTTTTCTGCCTAACACAAATACAGTCAGATCGAGAGGCTTTAAAATTCTACACAAATCTTGGATTACACTCTACTGGAATTGATTTTATTCCAGTAAGTAAATTTGTAGAATTTAGAACATTAAGAGCTTCATCAATTAGTTATCGGAGTTTCAAAAATGTTTCTTTCATTGGATGAGTAGAATTCAATCTATGCTTCACATTCAGCTTCAAACTGAGTTCAATACCCAGGGTAATACTTTTTGTTGTAAAATGTTATTTCGCCCAGATGATATTTTGAAAAATGTAACTACAGCTCGCACTTTACTTAAGATCTGCTATTGTAAATTTTTCGGAAACCCTTGTAGTCTCTCGAGTTATTCACTTCTACCTAGCAATTATTACATTTCGCTTTATTGTTCGTGTTGTTTACAGCTCCAAATCTCAATTTAAAATTGTTTTTGGAAATCATTTACATTAAGAAGTTTCAAAATGTAACATTCGCAGGATTCAAAATTGGCATATTATATTTCGCGAAAATTTGCGGAATTTTGGGAAAATTGCAATAAAGTAACACCTAACAAGGAGCACCAATTTTTATTTTGATAATTTAGGTTTAATTATCCTTGCAAAATAATTATTGGTCCTGCTGGATTGCACTTATTTCTAGCTTGCAAGCTTTGGAATGAGTGCCATTGAACAAAATTGTGTTTAGTATCGGCACCGGGCATAATTTACTGGCTTTATTCATTTTAATTTTAGGTATATGAAGTCCTCAAATCCAAGCATTAAAGGAGCTTTGGAGATTTTTATGGAGATCATATTTCACTCATGATGCGGTGAAGGAATACAGCGCCAATTGCGAAATATTATTATGTATATCAATATCAGTTTTTAAATAAATTGGTTCACTATTGGTCAACTAACTTATTGCAGGCTGCAAAATCGTGTTTGCACAATTTTTATTAACTAGGCTATGTTTATATTAATTAGCTTCATCTTCTGCTGATATAGATTCCAAAAACTTAGTTGAACGATTAGAATTCGGTTCCTCGGTAAATTTAATAATTACTTCGTTCTTAGGCTTAAATAACCTTACTTGAGCAAAAGTCAAATTTGCCAAATACTTAGTTGATATCAAATTGCTAAATTTATCTTATTTACTTAAGTCTTGTGCAATAGATCAATGGAACCGTAATAATTTTCAAGTAATGGCTCTGTTTAGTGTGTACCTTTACATCTAGTTGGGCAGTGTAAAAATATTAAGTAGTTTTAGAGAATTTGGAACAACAGGAAGGTAGAGGTCGGAAATAGTATCTTGACGATGCCGTTCTGAAGGCTACGGTGGAACGTGATCCCCATGTAGCGAGCGGTGTGAGAGCTTGCGGAAGAATTGTTTGTTGGCAATGCAACCGTTTGCCGTCATCTGATCGGCATTGGAAAGACGGAGAAGATGGACAAATGGGTTTCGCACTAACTAACCGCGCGTAATCGCATTCGCTTTCTCGATCGTATCGTTACGTGTGACAAAAAATGATTTCTGTATGACAATCGCAAAGGATCCGAGCAGTGGCTGCACCGAGATTAGCCTCCCAAGCCCTTAAAAGCAAAGGGCTCACCTGAAGAAGGCTATGGTCACTTTATGGTGAACTTCTACAGGAGTATTCTGCCGTGCTAAGAAAAAAGTCACAAGCGCCAAAAGTCGAAAAATGCGTTAGGGGCATATTTGGATTCTTCAAACAAATTCCTATATTTCTGTAAAATAGAAAAATTGAAATTACTCAAAACTACAAAAAGGTAGATGTAACTTTTTTTCTTAGCACGACAGTATTGCACTATACCACTTTCTGAAACCTGCTGAAATAATCACAGCGGAGAAGAATGTGACGAACTGGACACGATGCACGAGAAACTTTGCAAGCTTCAGCCTGCATTGGTCAACACACGGGGGCCGATTCTGCTACACGACAACGCCCTACCGCATGTCTTAATTTAACCGTACGCAAACTGTATCAGCTGGGCCACGAATATCTTCCTCATCCCTTATCCCCCATACTCCCCAGATACCTGGATCACTTCCTCAAAGAAAAACACTTCCACGATCAGACCTCTGCAGAAGATGCCTTTAAGGATTTCATCGCCTTCAGAACCCAGGATTTCTACTCGACTGCCGAATCAACAAATTTTCGTTGGCAGGAGTGTGTTGAAGCAGATAATGCTTACTTCAATTGAAATAGTTAATTATCAACTGAGTTACAACCCTTCAAGCGATAACTACAAGCGGCGACTTCAAAATAAATTTATCGGCCGGCGATATCACTGTAGTAAATACAACAAGAGCGTCAGCGACCGACGACAAAATTAAATAACATAACAAACAATATAACCTAAATATCGTCTCACTAGCTCAATTAACTTTTTTTTTTCAAGCGATATTATGTTTAATGAATTAAAAAATAATAATTTAAATTAAGTTTAGCGAATGAATTAACGTTGTTTGTTGTTAAGGGAGCGACAAATTAGGCTATCAAAACTATACAACGAAAAATTTGCAACTACCAACATAACGAACCAAAAATCAGTTGCTAACATTGCAACGCTGGCGGCAAAATTATAAATAGATTCTAAAAAAAGTTCAGCGATGTTGTTGCCGTCACCATTGGTTCTGTTAGCATCGTATGCTTTCTGTGTATTTTAATTCGACGGGCGTCATTGCTTGTCGTCGTCGCTCTTGTTCTGTTTATATCTTCAAAGTTTGCGATCGAATTCGGCTATCTATTTTGGAACAGCCTAATAATTTAAAAGAAGGGACGTGCTACTGTCTGATTGTGCGAAGTGTTTTCTAGAGAATTTTTTTTTTTTAAATCTACTGAATATTTGATACATTAGGATTAAGATTAGATAATTTAGCTCTCATCGAAATATGTGGTTTCTTTGTCATTCTCATTGCGTTACACAATTTCACCAGAATTTTGGAGATGAAATTCTCGTGAAAGTAACTCTATTTAATCAATTCGAGTACATGTACATATATCTATTCAATCTACTCATTCGCATCGATGCGGAATGATCAAATTCAAATCTATCAATATCAAAAAATTCCAACCCTGCGCGCATTCAAATAAATAATCCAAATGAATCCACATAAATCAAACGATAATTTACCAGTCAATATATATTTTCGGTAATTATTATTAGAACTTGACATGTGAATTAAATGGGGCACACAAAACAAGGGAAAAATCAAGAAACGAAAAATTTCAAAAAAGACCCGGCAAAATAAAACTTAAAAAACATACATAGAAACTATAATAAAATTCCAGACACACATTATGTAGTTGTACAATATTAGTTTCATTAGTATTTGCATTTTACTTTCAATCCGAATGCAATAATAAATATTGCAATAATTTTTTTTTATCTGTTTGCATGCAAACCTTAGCATAAGGTGAATTGTCGATGTATTAAAAATCTATATAGTACATACATACATAGGTACAAAATACATATAACTAATGTAGTTTTAGTGCTGTACAAAAAAACAACAACTCAAATGTTAAATTAAATAAAAAAAAAGCACAACACAGAAAACACACAACACGATCGTCTGGGTCTGAGAAACAAGAATAACCATAATAACATTACACACAGAAATAATAATAATAAAAAAAATCCTTCCGTCTCTCGATAGTCCATTTTTATAATAATTTTTATGTATGTACATACCTACATGAGCACTACATGTATGTACATACATAAAGTATATAGTATTTTGTCTTTTTAAAACATGCAATATTAATTTTTTTTTTTATATTAAATTCTACAATTCACCCATAAAATAGTCGAAAAAAGGACCATATTTACACAAAACGCTATCTCTCATTCAATTTCAGTTTTTGGTTGTAGATAAATTTAATTTATTTTTGTTAGGACAGACGATGCCCTAAACATAAATCGGTTGCGGGAAGCTTTTAAAATTTATTTTTATTTTATAAAAGGTACTGAACTACAACTGTAAGAGATGAGTGCATTGCAATTTTAGATATAGGATTTAATTTTTGCAACAGAATTTATTTATAATTCCTAATTAAGATTGCTTGTTGAATTTCTAAAATTTCGATTCGACTTTCAAACAATTAAACCTAAGAGTTTAACCCTAATAGCGTTGACCGACTGCGATATTCTTGACACACTTCGATTTAATAAAACCGATTTAGTGAATTTTCGAGCTTACTCGCAGTATGTCAACCTCAATTTTAGCTATTCGCTTTGATTTGCATAGCGAACTTGATCGAGCTTAGCTAAATTGAATTTATTAAACCGCAGTCTGGCTAGGGTATTGATAACATGTTTAGCTAAATCGGTTTAGCTCATCCATCACTAATCGAATAGCGTTGTCGCAGACTGCGGTTTAATAAATCCGATTTAGCTAAACTGGTTCAGATACTCTATGAAACAAAACTCGATTAGCAAAATTTTGGGTTAACACACTACGGATAAACTCGAAAAATTCACTAAATACGATTTACTAAATCGCAGTCTGTCTAGGGTATAAATATAAAAAGACTTCGGTTTAACAAATCTGTTTTAGCTAAAATCGTTCAAGTATGCACCGTTGAAAAAAATGCGATTAGGTAAAATTCAGGTTGACATACTGCGACTAAACTCGACAAATTAACTAAATCGATTTTATCAAATCGAATCGGGATTAAGTTAAACTTAAAACACTAGTGGCGACTAAACTCTTTATTACGAGATAAATTCCAAAATAATGAACGATTAGAACACTAAACAAGTTTAGCCATTAAGCCCAAAATATAAAGAGATTTGATAAACCTAAAATTGACACAGTGCTGGTTAAAGTCAAAAATTCACAAATATCATGAATTCGAGCAACTCGGGTTAAAAATACGAACTAAAATTAAGGGTCAGCCACCCCGAACTATTTTTTATTTTTTAGAACAAAAAATCGAAACCAGAAACTACGGAGGCACTTCATATTTTGGCTTAACTCTCTCAAAAAATATCTTTGCAGTCAATTCGGTTGCCTATAGTAGTGCTAAAACTGGAATTATTTAAAATGTGATAATAGATCGAAATCTTGGAATGGCAGCATAAATACAATACAAGATATCTCGGATGTTATTTCCAAGTGTTGGAGAAAGACGTGGCTCGATGTACTGACTACAAAAATTATTTTAAAAATGACTACTTTTCCAGTACCAAGCTGGAAGTTGCTACATATAGCTTACAGAAGCAAGATTAGAACAATTCAAAACCAAAGGTGGTGGGCCTATAAATGTCATGAGTAAACTTGGTCATACGTCAGTATAAAATTGGCTAATTGTGTATAAACCAACAAAATAATTTATTAAATATTTTATTGTAACAAAAATGAACCGAAGGTCACAAAGTTTAAAAATAAGTGTCAAATTTTTTTTTTTGTCCAAAGGACACGACAAAAAGCAAAAAAATCTAATCGATAAGGTCGACTTTGGAAAATGAAAAAAAATGCTGAGACATAATGGAATGACCCATTCATAAAAATGTATTTTATTTTTATTTATGAAACATTTTAAAAACCAAAAATGTGGCGACAAATTTTATAAAATTACACTGGTCGACAAAGAAAAAATGGAGGTGTGGCCAACACACGACTTTCTTTTACGAACAGCGAATTTTAAGAAACTTTTATAATGCTAATTTCTTGCAAACTTTATTAAGATTGTTTTTATTTTTTCATGTTTTCTGTAAATTGTATATTTTTGAAATATTTGTAAAATAAATTTTCTGTTTTACGGAATCTGGGACCTGGAACCCGAAATATTATGTAAGAGATTAATGAAGGTATATCTGTTTTGAGGTCCCTTGAGTCCGAAAAAGTGGGTTTCGAAATGATGTCTGTCTGTCAGTATGTCCGTTTGTCTGCTCGTCTGTTTGTCTGTGTCTTCTCTATAGCCCAGATGGCTTAACCAATCTAACAAAAACTTTAGATTTAAGCTTTACTTATGTAAAAGAAATTAATATAAAAAATAATAAATTTGTAAGAAGTTTGCGTAATTGGTGTCTCAAAATTCCCTGTTCGTAGAAGAAATGTGTTGGCCACACATCAATTTTATTTTTTTTATAACATTTTTAAATTTTTTTTTTTTTAAATTTTTTTTTTTCTAATTTTTAAATTTTTTTTTTTAATTTTTAATTTTTTTTTTTATTTTATTTTACTTTTAGTTTTTGGAAACATTTTGTTTTAGTAGTTTTTTGTAAACCTTATACTTTTTCAGATATATGCAAAACAAATTTTCTCCCCCACGGGAGTGGCTACTTCCGGTTGACCGATTTGGAGCAAAATTCACTGGGACCTCCCAATTTATCAAAAAAGCTTAAATCTGAAGTTTCAGCTGGATTGGTTAAGCCATCTGTACGTAAATTTTGTTCGCAAACCGAGACACGAGAATTGAGAATTTTGTATTCGTACACGTTGTATGGTATACATTTTTGTGGTTGTGTTGTATTATTTTTGTTTGTTGTATTTGTGCGTTTTTTAGGACAATGAGCATCAAAAATAATTAAATCGGGTGAAACGGTTGAATTTTTTGGTTCTTATGTTCGTTTCTCCTCTCGTGTTTTATACTTCTCTCTTGCTTTTGAGTTGAGATTTGTCATTCTACAAACAAAATAATTTTTGAGAGACTTGATTTGTTGTTGTTTTTGATTATGGAGTAACATTTTTTTTTTTTTGAGTTAAAGGATAAATCAATTTTCGTGTTTGTTATTAAAGAAAACATTTAAATAAAATATTTTCGGTTGTTTAATGTTTTTTAACATACATGCACTTTTGATAGACAGAAGAAAATTAAATGATGTCAATTTCATAAAAAAATAAACAACACTCACGTGGCCACTAATACACACATGATCTACCACTACTAAAACTTTGCGGTTATTCTACTCTCAATTCTCGGTTTGCGAACAAAATTTAGGTACTGGGCTGTAGAGAGGACACAGACTGACAGACGGAAAGACAGACTGACAGACAGACATCATTTCGAAACTCACTTTTTCGGACTCAGGGGACCTCAAAACAGATAAATCTTCAATAATCTCAAGGTCGAAAATTTTTATGATTACTATACTTTATTATTTTCTTTTACGTAAGTAAAATAAAGTATAGTAATCATGAAAATTTTCGACCTTGAGATTATTGAAGATTTATCTGTTTTGAGGTCCCCTGAGTCCGAAAAAGTGGGTTTCGAAATGATGTCTGTCTGTCAGTCTGTCTGTCCGTCTGTCAGTCTGTGCCCTCTCTACAGCCCAGATGGCTTAACCAATCGAACTGAAACTTCAGATTTAAGCTTTTTGGATAAATTGGGAGGTCCCAGTGAATTTTACTTCAAATCGGTCCACCGGAAGTGGCCACTCCCTTGGGCCAGAAAATTTGTTTTGCAAATATCTTAAAAAGTATAAGGTTTACAAAAAATTACTAATACAAAATGTTTCCAAAAATCAAAAAAAAAATAAAAATAAACAAATTAAAAATTAAAAAAAATTAAAATTAAAAAAAAATTTAAAAATATTATAAAAAAAAAAATTAAATATTGTTTTGCCAACACATAAATATATGTGTATATATAGCCTAATTATGCTAATTATAATTAATTTGCACACTACATTGACATACTTCCGGTTTTTAATGCAAATATTACATAATTGAATGTGTATCATTTTTTCATGTTTCTTAACTTTTTTAACGACTTATTAGGGTTTGTAATACTTAAGTATATATATCGTTTTATAATTGCAAAAATATTTCGCAACTCCTGCCCCCCCCCCCACACCTTTTTACAGGGAGTTACAGCAGTTCTTGCATTTGTCATTTTAATTATTGTGTGTATTAGCCCAATTATGCTAATTATAATTAATTTGCACACTTCAGTGACGTACTGTATGTTATAAAAATATTTAGCCTACATGTATGTTAAATTGCTAAATCGGTCAACCGGAAGTGGCCACTCTCTTGGGCCAGAAAATGTGTTTTGCACATATCCTAAACAGTATAAGGTTTACAAAAAAATAAATCACTAATACAAATTCCAAAAAATTAAAAGAAAAAATTTAAATTCATAAATGTTACCTTTTATTTCTTTTACGTGTGTACTAATGAGTTCAAAAAATTGAGTTTTGAAGTGGTGTCTGTTGGTATATATGTATGTCTGTCAATTTGTAGTCCAAATGGTTTAAGCAATCAAACTGCAACTTCATGTTTAAACTTTTTACATAAATTTTGGGGTCCTAGCTCCCAGCTCCCAGATTCCGTAAAACAGAAAATTTATTTTGCAAATATTTCAAAAATATATAATTTACAGAAAACATGAAATAATAAAAACAATCTTAATTAAGTTTGCGGGAAATTTGAATTATAAAAGTTTCTCAGAATTCGCTGTTCGTAAAAGAAAGTCGTGTGTTGGCCACACCTCCATTTTTTTACTTACGTAAAAGAAAGTAAAAGTAACAGAAACAAGGATAGTCATTTCCGACGTATTTTTCGATGCTGAATCTGAATCTAGCCACAAGATTTCCTTATCACGTAAGGATTTTGGGATATCCTAACCTAAAAGTGCAAAAAAGCCTGACTTTATGGGTTTTCAATATTTTACTGTATTGTTAGGGGAGCTCATCAATTACCAATTTTTTACTATAATTTGAATTAATTAATTAATTCGTGTAATTTCTAATTAATGTGTAATTAATTAATTCAAATTAGAGTAAAAAATTGTTAATTGATAAAATTTGCTTACACAGGATAGAGCTGTGTGAATGTGACGAAGAAAATTTGTAAGAGAGTTTGGCTTTATTAGTATAATTCGCTAATACAACCTGCACAGTACATTCTGTATATATAGATTGTAAATTATGGTACAATCAATCCAGTCGCCGCGGCCTGATGAGAAGATTGATTTTTTCAGAACCATAAGCACATCAGTTCGAAACTGGATTAAGTTCTCTTACAATTTTTCGGAAATAGTAAGTAACTTCAAATAAATTAAAAATCGTTAGGGAATTTCAACAGGCAAAACTAATGGTTTCATCGTAAAGTACCATTCATCCACTCACATTTCCAATTTTAATCGTCCAAATATTTGTATCTATTACCGAGATATAATGAATCAAATAAAACGCACACTAATAAATTCGCATATCGTGTGGTTAAGGTGTGTGACAATAAGTTCATACAAAAGCCTTGATACTTTGATTTGCGATATCTCGGTAATAGATAAAGATATTTAGACGTTTAAAATTGTTAGGGGATGACTGGTAGTTTACGATCAAACCATTCATTTTTACTGCTAAAATTCCTTAACAAGACAGTAAAATATTGAAAATCCATAAACATAGCCTTTTCTGCACTTTTAGGTTGGGATATCTCAAAATCCTGAACTAATAGGGAATTTCTGCGGCCAGATTCGAATTCAGCATCGAAAAATACGTCGGAAATTATCCTTGTTTCTGATACCTTTTTTTATTTTTTTTTGTCGACCAGTGTTATTTTAATAAATTAAATTTGTCAGCAACCATTAAAATGGGATCAATGCAAATTGAACATTTCGATCTTTCATTGGATCTTATTAAAACTTTAATTACATAAAAGATTTTGTTCAGAAATCTAATACAATGTACACTAGGAGTAGCAAACACATTCTCGGTTCCGGACGCCAATCAATGCCGATATTTGGAATCATAAGATGTGCTAACTGAAATACCCGGCATGAGCTTTATGAATTTGTTAAGCTTAAATTCATGGCACATCACTTACTTATAGTAGGTGAAACTATGGAATATCATTTTTATGATATCCCTTGGATAAATAATAATAAGGTTTGTTATATGAAGGAATTTCCGGTAATTTAAGTGAATTTAGATTTTTATTAGACGTAAAACAGAAAGGGCAATGAGTGAGGTTCTTTTACTGTTTTTACGGCCCGTAATTAGGATGTCTAACTTAAATCATTACGAGCGTGGTTTATTGCAAAACTTGTTCCTTAATATTTGTCCACCACATGAAATGAGCGAGAATGAGGTTTTTAGTTTTGTTACGGTTCAATTAAAAGAGACATTATCTGAAGAACTGGATTTGATTTAACTTTCTAGGAATACAGAAATACTGGCAAAGTTAACACTATTTGGTTCCATGTGTCCTGTTCGGGAATAAAATACTTCTGAAAGAAACTTATGTGCTTGCTACCAATCCAGTTACAGAAATTTTAACAAAACCACAAATTTAAAGATTCCCAAGAATTTCAATTGTTTCATGAATTTAAAGTATTTTAAGCATTTTACAAATTTAAATTAACTTTTCCGCAGATTTGACGAATTTAATATATCTAAAATATTTAACATATTCATAAAGTTTAGGATTTAAAGTTAAAACGTTAAAATTTCAGGAAAACCCTCAAAATTGCAATTATTTGCATAATTTTTTGTTAAGGAACTTGCAAATTTAAAAACTTCAAATTTACAAAAAAAAATTCAGAAGGGAAATAATTTAAAAAAATGTTAGAATTTAAATAGTGATATTTAAACAAAATATTTTTGTAAAAGTATTCGAAAGTGTCATCAACATATAGAGTTTACCTATAATCACATAGCTTTAAATCTTAAATCCAATTTACGCGGGCTATCTCTGATTGAATTTTGTCACAAAAATATTTTTTTCTGAAGATGACTGTGGTCGCAAACGTGAAAATTTAATAAAACCAAATTTTAAAAATTTTGTGTGAAAAATTGATCTTAAATTTGTGTAGTTTTTATCTAGTGCTAGAAATTGTAATTCAAAATAAATAAAGTATTTTACCGTTCTTATATTACTGACACTCAAAAGTTTTCGGAATCTTAATTTCCCTAATGAATCGCTAAGAAAACAACCATTATATAAACTAAAATTTTCTTCCATTATTTGGTTTGATTTAGACACCATTTTCTTTATCAGTTTTTAATGTTAAGCCTTAAAAAGCACAAAACACGCTTCCCTTGTTGAATCACATTAAATTTTATAAGTAATCCGCGTTCGGAACGTGTAAAATGAATTCAAACTGAGTTGTAATTAAGGTTAACCATGACATATTTTGTTGAAACTAAAATTAACTCAAAACTTCAGTTATGAAACCCATGATGGGGTCAATAACATTACAAATTTGAAAATACAAATAATTTTAATGAAGTTCGCAGTTTTATCAATTTAATAAATTTTAAGGATTTCAAGAAATTTGAGAACTTTTTATATGTGAGAATTTAAATTTTTCAGTAAACTTGCAAATTTTAAAAAATCCTTAAATTGTGTAAAACAAAATTTAAGGAAATTTATGGAATTTAAAACAAAACGTTTTTTAAAACTTTCGGTTTAAAATAACAATATATTGAAAATTTTTAAGGAACTTGGAAAATTGAAAGTTTTAACATTTCGACTACTAACAAACCATACAAATATAAATAAATTTAAAACTTTACAGTTTCGAAAGAATTCAAAACACACGAAATGTGTAAAAAATTTAAATCACTTTCAAAAAATTCTAAAAATTTTGCTTAGGTGAATTAAAATTTGTTTAAAATTTATTTACGTTTCAAAGTACCCAAAATAAAAAACCAATAAAGAGATCAAAGGATATTATGTATATTTAATAAGGATTAAAGGATTCAATACTTTTAACTGTTAAACGCCCGATTTCACAACAAATATTTAACTCTCCCATTACAATGCTCACGTTACAAAGAAATACACTAATCAGTTTGCATTGTTTTTGAATTATGAAACAAATCGCAAAATCATACAAGAAGGAAGAGAGAAAATATTATTTAACTGGAGTTTTTGTGAAATCGGGCATAAAACTTGGGGTGCTTTGAAAAATTTAGTTAACTGCGCATATTAGGCACCATTATTATCCTGCAGCAAAATATTCAACAAAAATAAAAAACCTCGTGCAAATTGTATCAAAAATCTGATACTAAGCAAGCGATTTTAATAAATTATGACATAAAACTACCACCCACGAGAAAATACCCGATACATGAGTAAAAATTTCATCAAAATCGGTTAAACATTTTCTGACATTATCGAATTATCGACAGACAGACAGGGTGACAGGATGGACATCTGCCTTTATATATGTAGGGGCAACAGATATGTTTTGCTTTAGTTCTTGGTATTTGCTATTATATATCGAAAGGTGATCTTTCACATTGAAAGCGAATTAATTTTTCAAGTCATAAAAATGTTATCAAAAAAGGAATCAAACATTTAGTATTGTGAATGAACCAAGCATTATAATATTATCTTGATGGTGTGCATACGCTAACATTGGGCATTTAAATCAAGCGAGATTATTAGTTCCCTTGTACACAAGCAATTTTAATTTTATGTCGGTGACCAACAACGAACTACGTATATGTCGAGCCGGAAAAATCCGGAAATCAATACGAAGGACAAGAACGAAAAATGAGGGGTATTCTGTTAATGCCAACATCAGATCTTGTCGCCAAACTGAAGGACATATAACTAGACATTTTTAGATTCCTTGTTTTAGTTTACGGCATTTTTCAAGCCATTTTGCAAAAAGGCGTATGGAAACCTCTTTGTCCCTCGGCCTGATCACAATGAAATTTAAATAGAAGGTGTCGCCAAATTTCAGAAAGCAAACACGTTTTCGGAAGTCTAATGGAATTTTTTGCAATAATTTTTAAAAATTCCATCGAAATTTTGTTTCATGGCCGCGAGATCCGATCATTTTGAAATATTAACAGAAAGTGTCTTTGCCGGTGGTTTTTGATGAGGTACAGAATATATAGATAGACGGACACTCACAGACTCTATTAGAGGGAGACAGGAGGGTTAATGTTCTCGTACCCGCAGAACTTAGGGTCTCTAACTTGTATACCATAAAATCGCAAGAACGGTAAATTTACGAGCTTAGTCGAAATTTAAAAATTATTGAGATACATAATATTAAAAGAATTGTTGACTAACATCGGGACAAATACTTGATCGCAAATTCGCAAGCAAGCAATTTTCATATGAAATAAACAAAATATTTAGTCTGATGAAATATTATGTAATCATATTTCTCGACTTGCAGATTGCGATTTGCGATTATCGAGTATTTTCGTTGTTTAGCAACCTATAGAAAGTATCTCAAATTTATTCTATAATTCCAGAATTGTTGCCGATTATGTTCAGGGAAACTTTATCTAAATATTTAAAGCGAACTTCTGGGAAAATAATTTGTCGAAAGAAACCTTGTGATAATGTCCATTAACATTCGACATGCCCCGAAAGTCTTAAATATCGGTTACGCAGCTGTTACAATGCCGTTTGCAATTTAGTATCAGTTTTGAAGTATAGTCATTCCAGCAACGGGGCTGAAGAATTTCTTTCTAAAAAAACGCTTGATCGATAAATATTCAAAGGAGCCTAAATTTAGAAAGAAGAGCCGTCAACTGGTCACCAGATCCGATATGCCAACATGTCTTTGCTCCTGACGAATTTGAGTCCAAATTATATGATATAGATATGTGGATTTAGTACACGACGAACTGAAAGTCCTTCCATAGAAAATATTTAACTGCCAATTTTGGTGTTCTCTGCGGAGTACACTTTTAGTGTTAAGCGCAATAACTCAATGTGCCAAATGATTCGAGTTCGACTGAATAGAAATTCTAATTACTTTGAGAGGAATTGCCGGTGATAAAGTAACTCGGCTACAAAGTGCAACCAATCAAATGCAAATCAATTGAAGTAAGTGCTGTATAAATACTATTTTGAAGCTATTTAAAAATCCGTCTAAATAGCGAAGGGACCTCCAATAAGCTTATGCTATATGCTAGCCCAGTCTATTTACAAAAATGAGACACAAACGAGAAAGCTTAATTATGGGAATTCGAAAAGTAAAAAAAGGAAGCACTTTACGTGCACCTGTATATTTAAGACTAAGCAAAATCCTGAGATTATTTGAAGTTTTTAAAACCACAAAAAAAATGTTCAAATAGTCCTAGCTAGAATAGTTCAAATATTTCACTTTAGAATAAGCCGTCAAAATCGAGCGTTGTAGTGCAAATTGGTAGAAATGTAATTCAAAAATTGTACGGACGTTTTTCGCACATTAAATGTGTATACTTATACAAAAGTGGAGAATGCTGTTAAAAAACAAAATCCCTATTTATAATCTGTGGTCTGTTTTCACAAAATATTTGTAAATGACATCTTTCAATTAAATTTTTAACCTCGGTAAATTAAAATATATCATTTTAAGTATTCTGAAATTTCAATAATCCGCTTATTTTCAAAAAAAAAAAAAAAAAAGTATAGGACACCCCACTTAAAAATAAAAATAAAATTGAACATCAAATTGTTGTTGAACGTTGATTGAAGAATTCAATATTTTCCTAATCAATGGCTATAAAAGTTTTTTTAATATTCACCACTCCTACAACCGCAACGTGACAAGAGTTCAGCAAACCACTATTCAACTTAACGTACAACGATATACAGTAAAATTCTGCGAAGCCGCAGCTGAAGAAACATCCCGCACTATGCGCATCCATAGTGGAGTTCTTAGTAAAAAAAATTAATTTTTAGTTGTGCTCTGTAAAATAAAGCCCTGTAGAAGCAATCTGAGTAATTTACAACTAAAGAAATATTTCTAATTTGGCTCGCTATACCACCCGTCAGAAACATTTGCTGATTCATCGGTTAGCATATAACCTGTTTTCAAAACATTACTTTTATCACTATTATACCCCAAATGGCAAATATCCGACATTTATCAAACAACCAGCCTAAAAATCTATAAATAATCGAAACCAATTTTCCATAAATCTCAAATTCCATCAAACAAAATACCAAACCAAATTAATACGCGTATATTTCATAACAACAGCGCCTGCACAAAAGAAGAAAATAAAAATCGCGGAACAGAGCTCACATGACACATGAATTTTGCTTCATTTAATTTTTACGATTTTTTTTACATGAAATTCCGAAAAAATCGATTTAGTTCAATCCACTTGCATACTATATATACTCATACATATAAACGCCGCCGCCTTAAAATGTTATACAAATTTCAAATTTTCTACCGATACAATTTATAATCCTCCTTCACTTATAAATCCAAATTTTTATTTTTATTTTTGGCGATTTCTGTTTTATTTTTTTTTTTTGTTGAAATGTTTGTACAACCGAAAAATAAAAACTTCAAAGAGAGTACACACACAACATTTACAAGAGTCCCGAGATTTATCTGGTATTTAAAACAAAAAAAAAATCAGTTTGGGCTGCGTGTCATGATATATTCAGTATTACTTTTGTATCAGTTTTTTTTATTGTTTTGACTGCGCTAAAAAAAAAAAATTTTTTTTTGCAATACATTGATTCGATGACATTGATAATAATCGTTTCTGCATTGACAGAATCACGGCGTGATATTGTGTCACTCTCAATTGAATGAAAAACTAAAAACAAAGTTATTTAAAAAAAAAAATGTTTTTGGTTTATATGGATGATGCGGAACGATGAACGATTTTTGGCGGTTGAATTGTTCGTTTTTATCTCAAATCGAAATAAATGAATATGCCAGTTTGTTTATAAATAGAAACAAAACAAAAAATCGATTGGGAAAATAAATAATATATTTTGATGACAACATCAATTATTAGTTGTAAAAAATTTCAGCTATTGTTTAGATTTTTTTTTGTTTATACATAAATACCAAGTCAATTGACCGGAATTGGTTTGTAATCAGAAAATATTTCCCATACAATTTATTTAACACCTTTTACTACACACAACGTAATGAAACCTATAATTATAGATTTTTTTCTAAACATAATTTATAAGCATCTAATTCAAAATTCACAAACTATATATTTATGAAATATTTATTTTAATTATAATTATAAATCGTAAACAAAAGTAAATCAAATTCGTTATGGCTATTATTGTTTAATTTTAATTTATTATAAATTTTTTCTTTTTTTAATTTAAAATTTTTAACTTTGTTGTCTCGAAATAAATATTGATTTAAAAATATATTTAAAATTAATTAATAATCATCACTATTATAATTAGAATTTTTCGTTTTTTTTTGTTCTCAAATTTTTAATTTAGTGTTGATTAAAAACAATATAGGTATGTACATATAAATAAATTTAAACAATAAAAAAAAATAAAAATTTAACCCCTTGTTAATTTTATTGTACGCATATGATGGGTTATACATACTATACAACAAAAATATTTTTGTGATATTTTAATCATGAAAACTGGAAAGTACAGCAGCAAAAAATTAAATAATACAACAAAAAAAAAATACACGACGATATTAAATTTGCTACTACACACTGTACACCTGCTTTTTATGCGAGTATGTACATATATCGTATTTAGAGTTGATTTTTAATTTTTAAGTGGAACAAATTTTGTGGTTTTCAACAATAACAATAATAAATAATAAAAACCCAAATATTTGTATGAAATTGTTTGGTTCCGATTATAAATGAGTCGAATGATAATTTTTAATATCGTGATGATTGATTATAAAGAGAAAAAGGATTTTTTTTTTTTTTTTCAAAATATGCCGCGGAACAAAACAAATTCCGATTGATTAATTAAATTACATAGAATTTAATTATGTATGGACATCGCTTTATTATTAATCATACTACCAAACGTCTGAGCCAAATACACAAATAGGAAGAAGGCAGAACTTTGGGAAATTACGGGAAATTATTTGTGAAATTATTTGTCAAATTGTGCATCTCTAGCAAGTGCATGAAGTTAGCACAATTTGTATCCTCGAAAACACTAAATATTACTTTCTTAACATTTTCTACTAACAGCCTCGAGTTTTTTGTAATCATCCCGAAATTATATCCCCAAAAAACTATCAGCTATCACGATACTATATTTATACCATAATATTGAATACTTCTGTGGCAATAACCCAAAGCAACATAACTCGAACATACTCGTAACTTAAGTTATATACATGGTTTTTGAAATTTAATAAAACTCACAACAACTGCATTAAAAGGAAAATGTTAAAAAAACGCGAAACAATTTTAACGATTTATCGTTAAAATTATATCGCCTGTATTAAAATATTCCTTTTGATTCGGTTTTTCTAAGTTTAATTGAATTTCAAAGACTACATAATGTTGTTTTAGGTTATCGCCACACACTTACAAAATGTTGGTCCCAGCTCCGAAAAATATTACTGTCAAGACAGTTTTGTTTTATCTAGCAGTAATTTCAAAAATCTATCAGAAGTCGGAAAATATTCACTGGCCGACTAAGATGCTTATGGAATTAGAAAGAGTATGGATTAATGTATTTGTTGTAATCTTTTTACCATTTTTGTATAATGCTCAACTATGTTGTAGTTCCTTGAATTTAGAAAATATTTGTTGGTAGATGAATGGCTAGATGAATATGGTGCAGAAATGGAGTAACAAATGTATTTGTGTTGTGAATGTTACAATTTTTGTACGTTACTACAGTCATCGACATACAAAAAATCCGATCGCCTTTACTTTCTAATCCGAATATATAGTAGACCCCAGGCCGAAAACGGCTAAACCCGGGGGAAGTTTGGAAAAAATTGAAAAAGCAGAACAATTATACTTAAAAAGTCAGGACAGTTATTAAGACTCAAAATATGTTATATAATTGATTCAAAAAAATTCGCTTTATAAAATTGATTTGGTGGCGGCGATAAGAGAGAAGAAAGAAAGTTTCAAACCCGTTAACTCTATTCATCACTTGGAGATGTTGCAACTAATTCATTCATCATCAAATATGGTGGTAAAGTCAGATATAAAATTGCAATGGAATTGGTGCATAATCGAAAAAGTTCCATTTGGGGCAGGCATGGAATTTCTTATATAAAACATGGCCAGAATTCAACAAATATTGGAGAGTCTACTACACCTGCTTTTTATGCGAGTATGTACATATATCGTATTTAGAGTTGATTTTTAATTTTTAAGTGGAACAAATTTTGTGGTTTTCAACAATAACAATAATAAATAATAAAAACCCAAATATTTGTATGAAATTGTTTGGTTCCGATTATAAATGAGTCGAATGATAATTTTTAATATCGTGATGATTGATTATAAAGAGAAAAAGGATTTTTTTTTTTTTTTTCAAAATATGCCGCGGAACAAAACAAATTCCGATTGATTAATTAAATTACATAGAATTTAATTATGTATGGACATCGCTTTATTATTAATCATACTACCAAACGTCTGAGCCAAATACACAAATAGGAAGAAGGCAGAACTTTGGGAAATTACGGGAAATTATTTGTGAAATTATTTGTCAAATTGTGCATCTCTAGCAAGTGCATGAAGTTAGCACAATTTGTATCCTCGAAAACACTAAATATTACTTTCTTAACATTTTCTACTAACAGCCTCGAGTTTTTTGTAATCATCCCGAAATTATATCCCCAAAAAACTATCAGCTATCACGATACTATATTTATACCATAATATTGAATACTTCTGTGGCAATAACCCAAAGCAACATAACTCGAACATACTCGTAACTTAAGTTATATACATGGTTTTTGAAATTTAATAAAACTCACAACAACTGCATTAAAAGGAAAATGTTAAAAAAACGCGAAACAATTTTAACGATTTATCGTTAAAATTATATCGCCTGTATTAAAATATTCCTTTTGATTCGGTTTTTCTAAGTTTAATTGAATTTCAAAGACTACATAATGTTGTTTTAGGTTATCGCCACACACTTACAAAATGTTGGTCCCAGCTCCGAAAAATATTACTGTCAAGACAGTTTTGTTTTATCTAGCAGTAATTTCAAAAATCTATCAGAAGTCGGAAAATATTCACTGGCCGACTAAGATGCTTATGGAATTAGAAAGAGTATGGATTAATGTATTTGTTGTAATCTTTTTACCATTTTTGTATAATGCTCAACTATGTTGTAGTTCCTTGAATTTAGAAAATATTTGTTGGTAGATGAATGGCTAGATGAATATGGTGCAGAAATGGAGTAACAAATGTATTTGTGTTGTGAATGTTACAATTTTTGTACGTTACTACAGTCATCGACATACAAAAAATCCGATCGCCTTTACTTTCTAATCCGAATATATAGTAGACCCCAGGCCGAAAACGGCTAAACCCGGGGGAAGTTTGGAAAAAATTGAAAAAGCAGAACAATTATACTTAAAAAGTCAGGACAGTTATTAAGACTCAAAATATGTTATATAATTGATTCAAAAAAATTCGCTTTATAAAATTGATTTGGTGGCGGCGATAAGAGAGAAGAAAGAAAGTTTCAAACCCGTTAACTCTATTCATCACTTGGAGATGTTGCAACTAATTCATTCATCATCAAATATGGTGGTAAAGTCAGATATAAAATTGCAATGGAATTGGTGCATAATCGAAAAAGTTCCATTTGGGGCAGGCATGGAATTTCTTATATAAAACATGGCCAGAATTCAACAAATATTGGAGAGTCTACTAATGATATTTTGGTCCATAAGTACTAAAAAATTAGATTTGCCAAAAAAAACATGTTTTTTCATACATAACCAATCCCAGGCCTTTACCAAATTCCCAGCACTAAATGGAACATGCACGTTAGTCAATGGATTTTAGTCAAATTGTATATCTAAGTTATTAAGCCAATTATATAAATAGTTCCTAATATAAAAGCGAATTGTTCACGATATGAAGAATTTCTTATGGGGTCGTATCATGTGGGGTCGGATTTCTTAAATAAAATAACAGCCAAATTCAAGAATCGCAGACCACCACTAATGATATTACAGGTGGTACCATTAATCAAAAAATTGTTTCACCAATTTTTGTTTTTACATAAATAACCAATCCAGGCTGTCAGACACTACTTTACCAGCTCCAAATGGAACTATGCAGATAGCAAGTTTATGAATGGATTTCAATAAAATTTTATATCTGAGATTTGGCATGTGAAGTCGATTTTTTAAGTAGTTCCTTATATAAAACTGATTAATTCCGGCTCTGGAGAATGCCTTCGACTATATCATCTGGGGTCGGATTTCTGAATTAAAGCATGGCTCAAATTTAAGAAATATTGCGAAATTGTGCAAAGCACATTTGTTGACGAATTTTATATCTGAAGTATTTTGTAGATCCTATAAACCATTCCTAATATAAAACCTATTATTTCATGGCTTGAAGAAGTGCTCAGCCAGAATTTTGGACAGAATTTTTAAAATAAAATATGGTCCAACGGACATTTTTTGGAACACTACTCGCACTACTGAATCATGGTCGATACTATAAGGCTGGAAACACACCGAATTAGTCAAAACGTTTTTTTCTTGTCTTAAAGCGCCTGGCGGTCAAAATATATACGATTGGATAGCGCTATGCACATTGAATCAGGCAAAACAATTAAACGTCAAACATTTTGTTTCATAAAACATAGAACGGCAAACATTCTATTGTGCCTTATGGGTCCATGCACACATAATAAAGCAAAATTGTCTTAAGTCAAATTTGACTAACGAAACATGATTGAAGGCGACCATGGCGTATAAACAAATAGGTTAATTCACACTGAAACAAAACAAAGCAAAACAAGACAAAACTGCTTGAGTCAAGAAAAAACAGTGTTTGACGTCGTTTCGTGGTCGCTGTTTTATAAAGCAAGAAATAAATAATTATCAAAATAAATAGGAATTTAATATTTTTAGCAAAACTAACATTTTTAAATAAAATTGTTTAATTCATTTAATATTTTTTTAATCGTATTTAGTTGATGGGAACATTTTTTCTTATTTTTCTGGCAACATTTTGTATTCATTTTATCAAAGCAATTCACACCAACCTATAAAGCAACACGAGACAATTTGACTAAAAACAAGTTGTTTGATTGTATGTGGGCTATGTTTAGGCAAATCGTCTTGCCTATTCAAAGCAAAAATGTTTTGACTAATTTGGTGTGTCGCCAGCCTAAGTCAAAAATTGATTTTAAAATTTTGGGTTTTCCAAATAAGCAAACCCAGACAATTTTCTCCACCTTCAGCACCAAACCGGAATACACACATTTGTCGATATATTTTAGTGAAATTTTATATCTGAGACGTTAAGTCGAAATTATTATTTTTCTAGTTGCTCCGGAACTTTTTGCATTGCCGCTAATAAATTTAGGGATGTGAATGAATATTATCTAAAAACCAGGACAATGTAAGAAATTTCCGGGCGCCCCCAGAAATTTGAAAAACCAGAACCGACCATAAATGACATACAACTTTAAACGAAAACTTTGCGATCAATTAGGAATTGAATGAATGAAATCCATTTGATTATTTGTAGGCAAAAATTACGATTAACCATCAAGACAATTAGATAGTGGTATCTAAATAATTAAAGCAAATTTAAAAAATAATTTTGAGAAGAATCAATTTTAGTTTTGATAAAATATTTGCTTTTAGAATTTGTAACACCATCAGAACTAGACAAACTTAAAAATTATTATTGTCAGTATTTTACGAAAGTTCATTTCAAAATTAACAAGATTATCAGAATTTATTTAAAAATAAAATTAATGTCTCTAACAATTTTAAGTAATTTAAAATTCTGACCTAGAAAATTTATTGTGAAATGCTTTGTTGAAGCCGAGATACCGAATAGAAATTTTTATTTCTATTTGGAAGGTAGTCGAATGTCCCATATCTCACTCTGCGCTAATAGTTCTATATAGTAAGTCAACAGCAAAATGTTATCGATAAAATCGAGACGAATGAAGGTTGCTAATAGTGGCAATCAGATGATACAAATACCCGAAAACCCGAACACTGCACTAATAAACATATTTTGAAAAAATTAGGTCATAGACTATGTCTATTGTAACAGTACCGTGCCCTTTTGGGGTTGCTGCTTCTGCGCCGAATCATGACAAGAGCAATTAAGAAGGTAAAATGCTACTAGATAGTGATCAACACATCAAGATTCCAAGATTTCTGGCAACGGCAGTCCCAAGCCAGGAATGGCCGTCAGGCACAATTTATCATTAAACAATACTTAAAGACATCATATGGAAGTGCAGTAACAACGAAGAATGTTAACGGTCCACCCAATTACATTTAAGCATCAGTTAACATTCCTGAGAGAAATTTAGTAACCAACTGTATAGCTGTTTATCTAGGAGTAGATGAGTCGATTAATCTCTTGCCGCTTTACTTTATATAATTCTGATACTAACTTACTAAGATTGAGTAGACTAAGGCCTAGTAAGTTGGCCAAGTATAGTCTGCCTAAATGCCATTGAAAGTTTTCCGCAATATTTCTTGAATTTAAGCCATGGTTTAATTAAGAAATTCAATCCCAGATTATAAGACTGAAGGAAATCTTCAAACCTGAAAATTATCAATTTTTCCTAAATAAAGGAACTACATACTTAAAGAATTGGCTTCATATATCAAACCTCAGATATATGTACATTTTTATTAAAATTCACTCACAAACGTACTAATTCATTTGAAGCTGGAGGATTTAGTAAACTGCCTAGTTTGGCTCTTCATGTTAAAAAAAAAATTGGTGAAGCAATTTGATTTTTGATTGATTAGAGTACCGACCGTTATTATATTTAAGTAATACGACCCCAGATGATAGGTATAACGCAAGGAATACGTCAGAACGGGAGTAACTCGATTGTATATATTAGGAACTACTTTAAGAATCGGCTTAATAACTCAGATATAAAATTTCACTAAAATTCATTGGCAAGCGTGTGTGTTCCGTTTGGTGCTGGAAATGTAGTAAAAGCCTCGGTTGCGTGTGTAAAAAATTAATTTGTCTTATGGTTTCTAATTATGGACCAAAGTACCATTACTAGCTTCCGCAATATTTTTTTAGTTCTGGCGATGTTTTATTTAAGAAACTCTATTCCAGCCCCAAAAAGAACTTCTGTGATTACCAAACAATTTCATCGAAATTTGGTATCTGATTTAATCAACATATTTGATGATCAATAAATTAGTCATAGTACATCCAAATGATGAATCAAGGAAGCGGATTTGAAGCATTTTTAGAAGAGATTTTACTACAAATTAGTGGATGGCGTCAACCCCAAACGGGGCAGTATAACTAATCATGTCATTAACATTAAAATATTTTCCTCAAAATGCTACGATTTTTCTGGATATATCAAAAAGGAATCAAGTCAAACTGCGTCTGGAAGAGATGATCGATAGACGAAAAGCATTTTGAAAGAACCAAAATTGAATTCTGATATTCACTCAGTTATTGATAATTTTTAGAACGGTTTTTTTGAATTTCACCCGCAACTATGACAAAGAGGCTAAAAGCAAGAACACGTAGAGATTTTAAGTTGAAGATAAGCCTCTAGCCTTCACAGTTCAAACTAAAACTATTTACTGGAGAGTTTAAAATTTGGCTTAGTTAATCAAGCATCAATTCCAACCGCACTGGGCGTTAATTGCGAAGGTTCTGGAAAATTAGGATACCATGACCGAAAATTATGAGGGGGCATTAAAATAATTTGTGAACCATTTCCGTAAGCGCGTTGAAAACGAACACCACAAAAATAGCTTACTTTACTACCTAAGTAGACGAATTTAATTGACACCTTCAGTCTGACATAGTAAATCTGATCGTCATAAAATTAGATCCAATAATAAAAACGAACGGTTAAAGAAAGCATCTATAATCCGTGAACCAGTTTCAAATTATGTATGTCTAAATACTTGGTTTTCTTCAAACATCAGTATTGTGATTTTTAAATATTGATTTTCTAATTCATAAAACTGATCGGCACTCCAGTTTCAAGCCAACATGCAAAACACTGCATTTACAAAACCGATGTGGAGGGGGGGGGGGAGAAAATTGGTAAACTTTGATTTTACAATTTACAATGATACATAACTTCTACAGGAAAAAAATTTAGATGTAAAAACTCAGGAACTAAATATTTCTAATGAACAAAATACGAGTGGAATGGAATAGACAAGGAGATCGCACTTTCGTTTTTCCGTCTTCACAGTCGAAACGTTTTATGCATTCCCTTTTTTTGTCACACAAAACACAATTTAATATCCAAAATTTAAAATTTAATCAAGCACCTTGGAGTTTTCGATAAATATAAACGTTTCAAGCAATATTTGATAAATTGGCATTTATTACATTAGCATCGGATTTGGATTTTTGAAACCGAATCATGAGAACTATTAAAACTATATTAAATGTTTATACCTATAATTCGAAATTTTTTGAGAAAATTTGTTTGTGCAATCTGTTCTGTGTCTCGACCTATGTTAAGAATTTTGCTATACGAGCAAAAAAAAATTTTAAATTATCAATTCAAAATTTAGGACCAAAAAAATTGATGCGTCTACTTATACAGTATTTGGCATTGATATCTGTTTTAAAATTTCTAAATCCCTGTTAAATGTCTAAAAAATTAATTTATATCGGTTTTAAGTTTTAATGAAATTAAATATTTGCTATTCACCTTTAATAAAAATATATTTAGTTAGCCTAACTAAGCCCTTGTCTTAAAATTGAAAATGTTCAGGGCTTCTAAACATTTTTCCAACAAATCAACATAATAGAAATTAAAATTTAGAAATAAATTTAAAAATTTATACAATAGAAACATTAATAAATAAATTAAAATCGTGTATACTATATACTACATGCCGATTTTACGTTCGTCTACTTACCCTGCACTGTTCAGAGCAGACCTGAAAAATATTGATTTATTGTTTTACAAATTTTATTTTACTTTTAAAAAAAAAAAATTAATTTTGAAAATTATATTTATGTAAATGAAAAAAAAATTAATTTATATATATTGTATTATTAAAAAAACAAAATAAATTTTTTTTTAATCAAATTTAAAAAATTCAAAGAGAGATCAATCACAAAATACAATCCTTCGTAAGTCCGTCGGACTTTTTTAATATCTTGTGAAATATAAACTAAAAGGAATAAATAAAATTTGAATAAACGTATATCGACGGCAAATTCACTTCTGTCCATCTTTATAAGAAGCATAAATAATATTAAAAAAAAATGATAACGTTTATATCAAAACTATAATTTCATTTAGCACAAATTTGGTTTTGTTATAGTTTCGCGACTTATTTTTTTTACGACAAGGTGTATTAATTTTTTTTTTTTTTAAGTTACGCAAAAAACAAATTGAAGCAAAAAAACATGGTATTGATAATACATATCCAGTTTTTTTTTTGTGTTAAGCTACGGATTGAAATACGACGGAATATGTTTAAAAAATACATTTAATAATACATACTTATAAAAAATTAATTTTTGTCTTATAGTATGTATATTGAGTTCATAATTTAGGTATACGTCATATACATACACACACACACATAAATAATTAATTATGATAAATTATAAAGTATACAAAGTTGCATTTATAAATTAAAATTGTAAACTGAATTGTGCTGAGTTGGTGTGTGCAGATCGACGAGGCCGCGAAATAAATAATAATTAAAGTCGGGCATAAAATACTTTTGTCGCCTTGTGGTATCATTTAACGTAAATTAAGAAATATTTAGCTTGGAGAAAAATGTTTGCAGAAATTTCTTTCACAAAATACTATTGCAAATTTGGTCATCATTACTGCATTCGGTGAATAAGATTTGGATTGTGTATTTTCAATCACTATGAATCGTTACCTGCAAGTGATGTGTAACGTTTGCTTGACACCGAATGATCCCATTTTTTGTGTTGGATCAAACTTTGGATCCGAGTGGTTCTTTCTACTTTTTGTCATTTCATAAAACAGCCGAAAAAGGTCAAACGTCAAAGAATGCAGCTTCCGGATGAAGCAAATAAAAAAACAAAGTAAATGTCCAAGTAAAATGATTTTACTTAAGTAAATGCTTTTACTTTAAGAGTTCTACTTGATAACTAATCAATGTCTTCAAGTATCTACTTGTTGGACAAGAAAATATTTGAAGTTCATGATAATGATTTTCTTATAACTAAAAAATTCGAGTTAATGAATTATTTGAAAAAAATTTAAGTAAAAGCATTTACTTTTCTTTATTCCATTTATATATCTCAAAACGAAAAATCACAGACATACAGAAGCAAATTTTACAACTTTAAAGTTTATAATTTATCTGCAAGAGACGGCGCAACAAGGAAATGATATACTAATAAATTCGAATTCTGAACAAATCTTATAAAATTCAACCAAAAATTCGGAAAGATTTTATGCTGAATGTCAGGTTACTCTCAGTATAGCACTAATATGTAGTAAACTACCAAATACGTATCATTGTCGCAAAACAAAATAATAGAGGGTTTTGGGTCTTGCGTACAGCCTAAAATAAAATAGTTAAAATGTTAACCAAAATTAATTTTGCACGACAAGTTGGAAAACAAGCCGTCATTGTTTGTTAGGCGGACAAGCATTTAGAATAATTTGAACATTGATTTTACAAGATATTTTTGGGAACAATTTATTTTTGAAACATAAATTATTTGACTTTGTCACTAGTACTAGTTTGCTACATTTTATTATTATTTTAGTCTTGGATTATTATTAAATTTTGTTGCTTACAAATGAGGACAAATATTTTATTGTTTATTTTAATACAGATCGGTTATCTTAGAGCCATATTAATAGTAATGATAACTGTTTGGATTATGAATTCTGATATTTTGATGGTGCATCAGAATATTCGAAGCCTTCGAAGAAAATTTGACGTTCTAGCAGCCAATATTAATCCATATAAGAATTTATATTTGTGAGTGACATCTGGGTGAACGGTTATACGTTGTTTGGTGGTGCTTGTAATGAGACTTATAGATCTGTTGGGGTGAGTGTTTAGTTTGATTCCAATTTGAGTTGTTCATTTATGCTTTTAATTTAGTTTTGACTGATATTGTTTGAGTGGAATTTGGCTAATGATTTGTAAATAATTTTATATATGTATTTATAATTTAGATGATACTTTGATAAATTTCTAGTGTTATTGGCAATATTGAGTCAAGAAATCTATTTTTTGCTGGTAACATTAACATTGACATTCCTCACTTTTCATCCTATTGCGACGATTATATGGTGCGAATTTATTCTTTTGGATTCGAGTATTTGAATAATACTTATTCCTACAAAAGTGACAACATCAACATCCAGACATCAGGTCACCTTGCATGTTTTTCCCCTTCGGCAATCGACCTCAAGATTTCGGATAATCATATTATTGAGATATTATTTAAGTTTACTAATGTATTGCCATCTCCTAATATAAAACTTGGTCATAAAAAGAAACTAAAATTTGCAAGTAGATTGGAATAGTTCCCTGCCTTGCAGGCAGAAAAAATTTAAAAAAAAAACATCCTAATAATTCAAATCTTCGTGAAACCTATGAGCTTATTTGCAATCAAATTAAAGTAAGCATAAGAAGAGAAAAAGAATGTAAATTATGTTAATCGTTTCTTAGGTAACTGCGGCGATGTTAAAAAAAATTGCAGCCTAGTGAATGAAATTTTAATTAGAAGGCCTAAAGTATCTTGAATAAAAAATATTTTATCAGACAACGATACACTTCTCACAACTGTCATATACGAGCTAAATACAATAACGTAATAAAACTTTTTTTATAACTCCAGTAATATCTAATGTTGAGTCGTTAGAACCGAAACATTCGCCTGATAACGAAGCAGTAATCCGTTGTATTTTGAAAGCTACTCCTAAATTCAGCAGTCCATTTCTTATATTTAATCTCTCCTTCGATTAGGGATTTATACCTTCAAGAAACATAGACCAATTGCACTTCAGCCAGTTATTTTGAAAGTTCTCGAGAAAGCAGTTAAAAATAGAGTTACTAATTTTTGTACTTTATTTACACCAAAATGGGTTCCGTCAACGTATGAGTACTGAGCCAGCTTTGTTAGAGTTTTTACATATTATTCATATTGGGCTCAACTGTGGTAATGTTTGTGGTGCTTTGTTTATTTATACTTCTAAGGCCCTTAACGTGGTTGTATTGCCTATTCGGGCCGACATTGGTTTTCGAGGTACAGCAAATAAATAGTTTGCGTCCCACTTGGAATATGTGTGATAGTTGGAATTAATACTTAATAGTAAGTGATTTTAGACAGGTGAATGCTGGTATTCCTCAACGATCAGTGTTAGGTCCTTTACCAATCCTAATTTATATTAATCATCCAAGTTATTTATTTCATAGTGCTAAATGTATCTTGAAGTGCATTTGGTACTAACATAAATTTGAAACTCATGTCACTAACTTAAAACGTTATATTACATCTGCATTTAGAATTGTTTACCTTTTTCTCTATATGTATCCCCAGTCTCTGTACCATGCATCGATAATAGCTAAAATAGAATATGGTTCATCCTGCTGGGGTGGTTGTTATCCAACTATTTTGAAACCATTATATGTGCAAAAGTAACTGATTTTGTGAACCATATGGAGGAAGAAAAGAACCAAATCATCTTGGCCTTTATTCAAATCTACCAATATCCTACCGATACAACATTTGTATCTTTATAAAGTCTTAAAAATATTTTTTAAGCATAATGAGTAGAAAGCATAAAATAAGATTTGATGCTCGATCCAACTTCCGTGCAAACCATTAAATTTTCTACAAAACATTCCCAGATTTAAAAACGATCATTTCCACTGCTACAACCTTATTACATAACTAACATTCTTTAATAGTTTACTATATCAGATTTGAAGGCAAATTAATTCCAATTCGTTTTTGTCCAGAGTTAAAGCTTGGCGCTTTGAAACACCTAACGTCTCAAATTTGGTTCGTGTTATCCAATAAAAAAAAACAAACTATTTTATTTCAATTTGATTGTATTATTGCACGAAAGTATATCTTAAATTCTATTATAGATAACATTAACGAAACTATCGAATTCGCAATTTTTCTCTTAACAGTTTATTTGTATTTACTTCTTTTGTATTTTCTTATTTAAGTCAACAGTGGTGTAAGTAGATGTTAGATTTTAATTACTGGTTTCACGGTCATGGTAGTTTTTAAACGAATTTAAATGCGTCGGACGCGCGTCATGTGTATTGAGTTTGTTTAGGATTAGAAAGAATTGCTTAACTGCTTACTAAAGAATTTTAAAAAGAATATACCATATTCAGGACTGCTAGATGTTCAGATTTTGGCGGGATTATTTCTATCGAGCTAATCACCCTCACTAAAGCTGATACAGACATACAACCTTGTACAAGAACAAGGTCTGATTTTCCTGTTGCTGTTGTGATTTTTTTTTGCTATCACGAAATATTATATTTCACGAAAGCTAGTTTGTTCAGAACATCGCATCGAACGTTAAATAATTAGAATCAAAGACGATCTTTCAAGTTTTCAAATTTTGCTGGTTCAAATATCGTACATAGTGCATTATTAGTGCGGAAAATTTTATTTAAGAGTACCCGGGTATTTCATCAACAATTTTAATTACCCGAATACCCGGGTAATAGGTTCGGGTAATAGATAAAATTATTACAAATGTTCTGCGTTTTTTACCGTTTATAAATCATTCTTATAATACAGTTTCTACATATCGCCGGTGAAATACCCGAGTAAACGGGTACCTGATACCCGACAATACGAGCCCTAGAATCGGGCCATTAAATAATTTCTTTAAATTTTAATATTGACTCGACCAACTAATAAACTAAATTAGACTATTTAATCGGTAAAAATACATCATTGAAAAATCTGCAAAGACCTTTACAATTGTGAGGCTTGATAGTGCTATAAAAATATTTGAATTTTTGATGAATGTTATGAAATTAAACTTATGATTTAATGCTCACGTAATGGTCAAAAGTCCAACATAATTGGAATGAGTGGCGTATTTTTTAAAGAGACATTTAGATACGCATTTGTGCTTGTGGATGAAATTTGCAAACCTTTTATTACTGGATTATGCATTAAGGAAAAAGCTAAATAATTAGCCGTTCACTTTTATGGCAGCTTAAATTTTTGGAGCTATTATTACCCCATCGGTATGCTCAAGTTACTCAAGCCTAAATAATCTGAGTAATACTGAGTTAACTACTCATGATAAAAATGTATTGGTAGGTATTCAAGGGACATTGATGAGGCATCGAATATCAGTCCGAATTCATATCAGCCCGTTTGTCCAAATTTAGAATGACATCCTGTCATAATTGCTCCTCTATTCCTCCAAAATGCCTTATTATCTCAACCTTTGCCTCTTGAATTGTTGCTGGCTTATTGGCATAGACCTTACTTTTAAGATAACCCCAAAGAAAGGATGTGTCAAAGGGTGTGAAATCGCACGATCCCGGCATCTCGGGAACTTCACGTGTAATAAAGACAATGTTGCATTGGCTGTATGGCGTCTTGATGAAACCAAGTATCATCCACATCAATATCCTCCAATTTGGGCCATAAAAAAGAGCTGTTATGCCAGGATGCTCCAAAACAGCAACTATGCCATGATGTCATCTTAAATTTGGACAAACGGATTGATATGTACCGCTCAAGCCATGGTGAACGTTTGGCCGATGTTATAGTTCACACATAATTGTTATTGATCAATAAACAAGATTCAATAAAAAAAATAAAAATCATTCCAACGCAATAATTTGGTAATTGCAAATTATGTTAAATATACACTTTGTGAGACAATTTTACTTTGCACTTTGCAATAGATGCTATAAGTAATAAGTGCAAAAGGAAAAGTTACTAAGTTTTTCTTGTGCAACAAGGATCTGGTAAACTCTGTGATTTATTTGTTATAGAGAATTTCGGCCCCATGATTCCTTAATGAATTTCTTGCCGCATAACAAGTTAGGTTGGATAAACATTCGGCAATAGCCTTTATGAGGAGTCACGAAGATTTTTTAATTGGTGTAAAGTTAGTTGCAATAAATATCGACATTAAAAATATCAGAGGCGAACATTTATTTCAAATGGGAGTTCTTCCGTGTTCTACACATAACAATTGGTTTGTTTTGCAATAAATCTCTGTTCGTTGTTTGATGGGTGTTCCACGATAAAGCAATTAAACCTTTAAGATTCTACTTCTTGTAAACACGGGTAATAAACGCTCCCTAAATTATTGGTAGCACCGTTTTCGATAAGGATGCCACATGCAGCAGCCTAATTTGAAAAGAACCTATTTTGAAAAAAAATTTAAAACAATTCTATATTCCGTCATTCGTTTTGTGGTATTTTTAAGAGGAATAAACCTGAAATGCAAAGTTTCGCAAGCTAAATCAAATGATGGGTCTATTAAAAACTTTCATTTTCGAGTTAAGAGTCGAGTGAATTTATTTCTCTAACAAAATTTTAAATTAATTGTTTTTTTTTTCAAATCCGAACGTGGAAATTCTACACAATGCTAAAGAGAGGGCCATTAAATATTTGAGTTTTTAACGAGTTTACAGAGCTGTAATAACTACAACAACTAAAATGACTGTCATGTTTTCACAATTGGTATATCACAATTAATTCCTTGTCATAAGTGTTTAGCCCAAAAAATGAATTCACCCGCAGACTTCTTGACGGAGTAGGTCGGTCCTGTATCCTCGATCTTATTTATGAAATAAATTAAGGTGAACTTCATGTTTTTCATTATTTCGTCTTTGATAATAATTTTACTTTTTTCGGCCAAATTTAGTAGCTCGACTGAACATGAATTTAAAAGAAAAATTATTTCTTAATCTAATGATTAAATCTAATTTTTATTTGTTTAAATGTTAGAAAAAAAAAATAAAATGCGAGTTTGTTACTTTAACGGATATCACGTAACAATAACGAATTTAAAAAAAAACAATTTACTATTGGTTATTCAGTCAGTGACACCCTATGTATCCCTTAAAGTTTACATTCCAATTTTGTGCTCTAAAATGTTTCTCGAAATTAATGAAATAAAATTTATCGAGAACCGAAATTTAAAAATGTACATACAGTCTCGAGACAGTAGGTAATTCTGGATCGCCATCTCTAAGTCGTCTAAAGACAAAAAGAAGAAGCACTAATTAATATCGAATGAATTTGATTGGTTGAATCTTTTCTAAGTTTAAACAAATAAAACGGAGATTAGTCCTCAAATGAATTTTTGCCATATAACAAGTAAGCTACAACAAACTTCCGGCCATAGCCCTTTAGAGGTTGGCCTTTTTAGTGAATGACGCTATATGATTTCCAAAATGTACAAATTTTATTCATTTCAAATTAGTTGAATTATGGTTCTCAATACGAACAAATTTAATTAATTTTCATTGTAAAGCGTTGGATTGGATGCATTCACCACTTTCATTACACTCAGATGGAATGGAACGCCACAATTTCCAAACACTTCGAGGGAATACGAACTATATTTATATTCCATCGAAATATTTTAGAAAAGGATCAGAGCTATAGTAAATCGCTGTATTATAAAAAAAACATGCAAAAGGCATTTACTAGGCTGGATCACGTCACACTTTTGAGGGCCATTGTCTTCAGCACTCCTCATGTTTTACCAAGTTCTTTCGCTTCAGCTAGCACCATTCTTTCCAGATCATTGCTGGCCTTCCCACGTTACGCTTGCTGAGTTTATTTATCGAATTTATTTTTTTATTAGATATAAATTTACGTAACTTGTGGCACACTCTTTTTTGAGCATATGCTCATTCCCAACAGAGCGTGCCAAAAGAGATTGTTGGTTCCATTAAAATGTCGGGCAACTGTTCATTTGGGTTCAGCAATTTCGCAACTACACCTGGGTTTTCATTCATCTGGTTTCCGTTTATTTCACTGTCATTAGTGATCGAACGATCACGGTTTGTAACATTTTCCAAAAATATATACTCTGATGCCTTTACTTAGAATCTGTATTGGAGCAGCATAGCTTTGTGGCATTTGGTGCAAATTTACTCGTTGTAAATTAATATTGTTAAAAAAACTAAAAATAATTTGAAAGTCAAAGCAACTCAACCTTGCGGATTCCATTCTAATGATATTCGGATTATGTCATTTTGTTATTTTAGTGCATGATCCATCTCCACTTGCTTTTTCTAAATTCCGTATTAGTGCCTGAACGGAGTGCCGATGCATTCCAGATCTCATAAAGCTTCTTCTTGCTTTGGAGATCCACCGATCGATTTCATTTGTACAAACTCTGAATTGTTACCGAAAGCTTTGGTCAGATGTACAACGCTAAAATCGTTATTTTTGAGTTTAGAGAATATCATAGTGCTAAAAATTAAGGAAATCACAAGTAATTACTCCGACATTCATTATCTTGTACCGACAAGAAGTTGTTGATATTTTCTTCCTCTAAAGCTTTCTAATATTAATAAGGCGAGTGGTGGCTTCTGACTTAAATTGCCACTCATGAAATAAATCGATTGGTTCTTAATCAATTTTAAGTACATATTTACAATTTGATTTAAAACTCTCTAATAAAAAACTGTATGCAAATAAATTAAACCCCACCGCATAGCTGTTCGAAATATTACTGGTAGGAAAATTAAAACAGATTAAGGTTAATTGATTAATTTAAACTTTTTAATCAATCCGGTATTAACCGATTTTTACCGAGTATACAATTTATACTGTATTATTTATTAAAATTTGTGAAAAAATTGTCACAAAAATTAGGTTCTGCAACCAAATTCTCTGCCTGCTACGCTTCAATTCCCCAGCAAGTTGTAATTAATTTTAATTCATCCAAATTTTAATTTCATCTATACACTCCCGAGCAACTGAATCGACTAGACCATCAAAACGCATATTTTTTTAAAATGGATGGATCGATTTTCGAAAAACAACCTTCTTTTGACAGCCTAGTATTTTATCTTTTCAAGGATACCTTTATCCTTAAAATCCATACAGTACTTTTCAAATTAAAGCAGTCTTAGCAAAATGCGATGTTTCAGTGAAAACAATTGGCGTGATGCAGTCTCCTGTATAATGCCACGTTGACCAATATTTGTCGTCACTTATGAGTCAGACGTTGACCTGAACAAACCTCTACCAGTTTAATTCATTGTTTCCTTAAAATCATGGATACCACTCCAGAAAAATCCGCACAAGTTGTTGCTTTATTACAAGAAGGACGCAATCAACAAGAAGTCGCTCGTCAGCTTAACATGAGCCAATCTGCTGTCTCAAGAGTATTCAGAAGGTTTCAGGAAACTGGTACCTTCAATCGAAGACCACAAACCAGCCGGTTTCGGTGTACATCAGAGAGGGACGATCGATTTATCGTCCTAACTTCACTGCGAATCATTTTGAAAAATACATCAAAGCTCTGGCAAAGCAAAAAGTACTTGTTAAATTTATCTTTGGTTTTACTAGTATACTCGATGTCTATAATTGTTTACAGAAAAATACGACAAAAAATTATTTAATTAACACGTTCTTAATATTTTGTGAATTTTTGATTTAAATAAATCAATTATTACAAGAAATAATGAAAACAATTTACTTAAACGACATTCAAACATTTATGAAAATATTTCAGAGATCATAATTAAGAATTTGTAACGTTTTCATTTGAAAATTTGTCGTAGAAAAAAAATTGATTTCCCAGATATTTTATATGAAACGTTTGGTTTCTCCTCGTTTCTAATTCCTTTATAAAGCTTCGTCTTTTAGACTTTGGCTTTGTATAATCTAGGTTCCTTTCTTGTTAACGAACTTATTCAAAATTATCAACGTTACTCAATATTTTCGAGATGGATTCGATTTTTTTTTGTTCTTTTGAATTAAGATTTTCAAGATTATTCTAAGAATCTAAGTTGATTCGAGATTTTGAAGAATATTCCATTTTTTGTTATTATTATTATTTTGTACTCGGAGATTATTCGAACTTCTCGAAATAATTCGAGTCCATTCTAGTTTCTCGCTTATACTCGAAATTTGAAAGGCGTTATGGAGTTGCGTGAAATTCCAGAATTAGTAATGTATTCAGATTTTCGATATTTTCGGGGACTTGCTTTCCAAGGATTTTCAGTTTATTATTCGAAATGCCATAGATCTAGGGGTTATTCGAGATTTTCAATATCACTCGAGATTTTCGATATTATTCGATAATTAAGATTGAGATTTTTGAAATTATGTAAATTTCCAGATTTAAATAGCTTTGGGTAACTTAGCTTAATATCGAAGTTATTTATGGTTTTGCGAATACTGCATTGTATATTTTTCAGGTTATTAATTTCTTAATATTTCAAGATTATTCTATGACTAAGTGTATCCAAGTTTTCTGGCATATTCGAAATTGTATGTAAATATATTGAGGTAACTAATTCTAGAATTCTCTAGCTATATAATCAAATGATATGAAATAATAAATTTCTTAAATATTTCGCTAACTAAGAATTTATTTAGCTTTCAAGTAACAAGCTCTCAAGTAAGAAGTTGATCGTTTCTATCCAAGATAGATATCCAAAAGCAAGAACCAGTAAAGCAAAATTGTTTTTGAACTACTTATATTGCTAACAAAAGAGCTTCCGCAAATATCGCTAAAACAAGATTTTGGTCGAATAGGTACAAATCATTTTTACAATTAAATAAATTAAATGCATAGTGTGATGTTTGAAAATAAAACGAAAAATGTAACTTACCTATATTCAAAACTTTGGCAGTTACTTGGATATTGCGACGAAAGAAAGAAATGCGGATTATAAATTACACCCTGCGCAATTGAAATGTTCGGTTTCGATTATTTACTATTTCATGCAATTTTTTCATAAATTTTACCTCTTTCACTATTTTTTCGATTTTCTGTTTCTTTTGTTTTTTACTTTTTCTGCATATTTCACGTCTTATGACATATTTAAAACCAAAATAAGGATGACTAATTCGTTTGGTTTCAATAGTCAAAGAGTTAATTTTCAAATGGGTCGCTCTAAATTAAATGCTGACGAAAAAATCAAAATTTTGCATCTATAGGCAAAAAAGTACACACATTCACAAATTACAAGAGTAATTTAGTGTACCTAGCCAAACAGCAATTAGAAAGTTTTTAAGGCACTATCCCGAAAATCAAACGGTTGCGAAATAAGTCTAAGGAAATCTTCCGTTCCAACAGATCGAATTTCAGACATTTGGCGCTTAAGCAAAGGTTTTCTATGGCTTTGGAGCTGAGAAGTTAGCTTCTAATAGCAACAACCGACACATGTCGAACGGCGAGAAAATCATTACTGACAGCAAAATGGGAGCTGGAAGCCTCAAATTCGCAATAGAATGAGAAAACTGAATGCCCGAGGATAAGGATAAGTGTTCTTAACAGAATGTATTTCGCCAACAGTAAAATATTCACGGTACGTTGTAATTGTAACCTGGGGAGCCATAACAGCCTTTGGAGTTTGATCACTATGCCTTCTGGATAGATCAGTAAACGGAGAAAAATATCAAAAAAAAAATTTCGAAAACTGTTTCTTGACTATTGAGGACCCACCCGACTCAATACATCTTTATTTCATTCTTCCAGGATGATTCAGCTCCATGACACAGGGCACGCATTGTAGCCGAATTTAAAAATAGCTTGGGGATTGAGTCGTTACTCTGGACAGGAAATAGTTCTGACCTCAATATTATTGAAAATATTTGGTCCTTCATGGGAAAGAAGATCAAAATATACCTACAAGCTGAAAAGTGCCAAAGAGCAGAAAAAACTTATATAGAAAAAGTCCGGTTTGAAGAAATAACAATACAAATTTGCAATTCAATGCCGATCCGGATTAAGGCCATCATAAAAGCCAAGGGCGGGGTCATTATTATTGATTTTAAAAAATGCAATTGCTCTTAAATTATTTTGGTTGAGATGAATTATTTTATTTCGGTTAATCCTTATTTTGAATAAAAATTACCATTGTCAACAACAAACTATTTTTTAATTGAAATAACTTTGTTAAAAACACTGTAAAGACTTGCCAAATTGTTACGAGGTAGGGAGGAAATATTTCTTATTCGAAGCAAAGGCGACTCCACCATATAAGTGGTTCCCTAAGGTGCGAACTTCCTCAGGGCGCTACAATCTAAATTCTCGAATAAAAAATTTACAAAACCTCATTTCCAAATAAAATAGTTAACTCGCTATTCAGCAAATATAATTCTACACTATAAGCTTACAACAGTTGAAGCATACTCGAACATTAATTTGAGAAGTGACGATAGTTTTGGCAAAATTCTTGTTGATTGCGTGGATTTAGCCAGATCTAATGATTTTCCAACAGAATTTGAATCAGAACCTGTGCGTGTAAGAAGAAAAAATAATAATTTTCATATGAAGGTAATGACGAACCTTGATGATCCAAAGCAAAAATTTAAAGTCGAATTTTATTTTGCTGAAATTGATACGGCTATCATGTCCGTTGATGAAAAATTTTAGCAGATGTATCAACTGGAGCCTACTACATTCGGTATTCTATACAATTAACTTAATAAATGAAACACCCGAAAATATTAGGAAAGCTTGTAATGGAATTAAAGCAGCCTTATGCCACAATAATTCCAAAGATATAGATAGAAATGACTAGATCGTTGGTCTCCAATCACTTTGTAGACATTTCAAATATAGTACAATACCAGAGGAGGCTCTAAAGTAGATCTTTTTGAAGAACCTTTACCTGTGTCTGTTGCTAGAGGAAGATATCGAGCAGTCTCGATATTTAATAAAAGATATCGCAAATTTGAAAGCAAGAAATGATATGAATGTGAAAATGCAAAATGTTGAATTCAATGAAATAATTTGTTTTGCTTAATCGTTATACATAGGTACATTTTTAGGTCCAATTTGTTTTTCCAAAAAAGGCACCGTATTAAAACTTGCCTAGGGCGCTGGGCTTGTAGAAAAATTTTCGAGCCGCCGCTGAATTCCGAAGTTATGTAGGCCTAAAATGTCGGATCACCGTTTTTTTTATTTATATTTGGAATAGTGTAAAAATTGTGTTGAGAATCTATCATTTTTGCCATCTACTTTTAAAGCAAACGGCGGTATTTCCAAAATATAATTTAAAAATTCAAATACCAAAGATTTCAATGACTCAGGGACCAGGGTGCATTTCTGTTTTGAAGATAACTCAAATATTTTTGCTTTGCGCGTTTATTTTATATTGAAAAATCTGAATTATATTCACGCATGCAATTCATGCATTGCTTTGTCAGGGTAATGTGACTAAAAGTGGCTTCACTTTATCTTTAGCTTTCGTTCGGTATTAATGGGTGCGTTTTCTGAATTTTTCAAATCTTAAATTAGACTAAAGAAGAGTACAGGGTACAAACTGTGATTATATCTAATATTGTGGTGTCTCGTTTCCCAAGGTGGCAAGTCTAGAATCTGAGAAAGAAATCTGTTCTGAGTAGAATTGGTACTTCCAAACAAAAGCAAAAAAAAAAATTAAATACAAATCATTCATTAAAATTGTTGAGTAGAATTTGAACCAATTAATTTGAGTGAAATTTGAAATTAACATTATAAAGTTTGAGTGAGATTTAACGCAATTGTCATGAAATTAAGGAACAGTAATAATTACATTACAATATAAGAGCGGAATTTATATACATAAGTACGTGAATCTATTGGAGACAAAATAACAATCTAAAATCTCGACTCAAGAATTAAAAGGCCGTAAATCGACTTATGCCCTAATTAATAGACTTTTGAGCATTTTCTGTTTAGTTGTCTATTAATACGTTTTTATTTTCCAATTTCCAAGGTAATATCAAAGCAAGTAACAGAAAATTAGATAGAAAATGCTCAAAAGTCATATAAATTAAACCTTTTTTTTTTTTAAACTTTGACTCCAACTAATTTAAACTCAACATTCAAAGTGATTTGAGCGTAACCGAATTCTGAGTGGAAATTAAACATTTAAACATTAGTTGAATCAAACATCAATTAAAAATTGTCACTCACTCTCCTCAAATTCGTTTATCTAAACTTGTAGTTCAATATAAATTCGTAAATATTTTCGAAAAATTAATTCGGCCCATAATTCGATAAAACAAAATAAAAATAAAAAAAAACTGAAAAATTATATTTTGAATAAAATGTAGATATTTATGCATAATATAAAACACGTACCTAGCTGTGGTGCAATCCCGATACAAAATATCAAAATCTTTACACGCTAACAATTTGCAACGATTAACACCCGGTTGTATAGCACCAAGTCCCCGTAGAATTCTTACTTGTTCAACATTACATACCAGTGGCACAATATCCAAACGTTTTAATTTTGTGTAAACGGTATGCAATCCACCGACAAGATGTTTTAAAAATAATTCAAATGCTTGCGGTAAACAGAGCATTGTATCACCACCGATAATAAATGCGGCAACTTTTTGTCCACGATATTCAACCAATTTACACTCGTTAGCGGTTGGATCGGATGATGAAATTGGTGGCGGACTATTATAGGTACGCGGTGGCATTTGATGATGTGCCGCTGCCATCAATTCAAGTGGATTACCATGATGTATCATTTGCAATGAATTTAATAGGCCAATGCCATGCGGTGGTAAATGTGATAAACTTTGGCCCATACGCGGTGCCATCACAGAGAGATTATTTGGTGTTGAAACATGTGGTGGACTTAGCGAATGATGTAACGAGTGTAATTGTTGTGGAATATTACCGCCTGGGCCACAATCAAGTGGTGAGGAGCGTGGTGAACGCGAATGATGCAATGGGCTAATCGATGAATTGCGTAAATGATTATCATGATTGTTATTATTGTGCAACGATGATGAATTTGATGTTGTGCGTTGACCACTAGGAATATTATTAATATTATTAATGTTATCACGGTTACTATGATTAATTGGCATCGATGGACTCATTGATGATTTAACAACACTGGAATTATTGTTATTATTATTATTATTTGGTGAACCACCTATTGATGAAGATGCATTACTACGTTCACTGGTCGTTGATAATGAATCCATCGCAGAATCCATTATCATTTAAAAACACTCACAAAACACTTAATTTTTTTTTTAATCACTAAAATTCTATTTTTTTCATCAATTAAAATATTAAATATACATAATTTCACACACGCACGGAACAAAAATGCACACAAAAAACACTTTTCCACCACTCACGAAAAATTAATTAACATTCACCTTATAGGAATAATTCCCAAAATACTTAATACAATTTTCTTATTTCTCTAAATATATTTTTTATTTTTTTACTTTTTTTTTTGAGAAAATTAAAAAAAACCCGCGCGCGTTCTCACTCAACAACGAACAGAATAATAAATAATACAATCCGACAAAAATAAAATAAAAAAAAAAAAACAAATGAAATGAAATAAAATAAAATAAACTTAACAAAAAAAAAAACTTATTATTTTTCTACTCTATATTCATCTCATTTCGACCGTTACACATCCAATATCTTTTATTTCAATTCAACAATACGTACAAAAGAAATACAAATAAAAACGAACAGCACAAAAAAAAAAATTTCGTATTATTTTATTTTATTTGTAATTCAAATAAATTTTATTTTATTTTCTTATTTTTTCTCGTTTTTCGTATTTTCGTTCCTCTCTCATATTCATCATCAACCCAAAACACTAACACACACACACACATATACTAAAAAAAAAAAGAAAACTCGATAACATATTCCAAAACAATAAAATTATATTACAATTTCAATTCATTCAAACATACAAAACAAAAAAAGGTGTGTTTTATTTCAATTCCAAATCCAAATTATGTATACACAAAAATTGTGAATAGGAGAAAAGAATTTTTTTTTTTTGCTTTTTTTTTAATTTTCTACATTTTCCATCTCATTCGCAGTCAAATTCTATATATACAAATCGTATGTATTTTGTGCGAGACTACAACAAAACAAAATAAAACGACATGCGCATTGTATAAATCATTTTTAATTGGTCCAAATGTATTTTTTTGTTTTGTGCTTTTTCAAATGACAACCTTTTGTATATTTTATTATTGTTATATACTACAAAAAGAATTGGAATGCCGAATACAGTGTGCGGTAGTATATAAAGGCGCGAAACAAAAAGAAAACTAATCGAACGTTTCCACCCATATATATACATAACCGGTTATATAAAGTAAGTAGGCGTTAACAATTCGGTAGATGTATATAAAATTTTTATGTTCAATTTCCTTGGACTTATTGTTTCGTTAAATCGAAGATTTAACATCGTATTTATACGCAAACTCAATCGGAACTTTTACACAACAACAAAAAAGTACAAATTTCTTATTTTTTATTAGTTTTTTGTCTTAAATTTTGTAATTTCTAGATAAAATAAAAAATATTTAATTTTGTTTTCTGGTTTTCAGGGTATATATGAATTTTATGAGTTTTGTGTGTATTTGTTGTGTGTGTACACAAAAAAAAAAAGTCTGGATGAAGTGAATATGTAATTATTCCCAGCAGAACGAACGATGTCATGATATATGTTGTGGATATGTTGTATGTACACGACGTATATAACGACGCGCAGTGGAGAAAGAGGTTGTACATTATACATTATGTACATTAAATACAGAATATAGAAATGATAACTTAATGAAAACTAGACATATAGATTTGATATGTTTTGATAGGATGATAAACATATGATGACAGAGGAATGGTCAGAAGAGGTTTAGAATCAAATAAAGATTTCAATGAATTTTATCAACAACTGTGTGTACATATATTGTTTTCGTAACAGTGATCAGACATGATGAGATAAAACTAAAATGTAAATCAATATCAAGAGAAAATCAATATATGCGGAGCTTTTTTGAGAATATCGTGTAATATAATTATGAGTGGTTTCATAACAAAAAACACTCAAGTATTGAGTGAATTATTTTAATAATGTGTTAGGGTTTTGTACGTAATACTATAACTTATGTTTATGCAAAATGAAATTTTCTACATACCTACAATTAAAAAATAACTTTTTATGAAATTAACAAACAAGTGTTTAAATTGATACGGTTTTTAGCATGAAACTCGATTTCATTTTAATTTTATGTTTCAAAAAATATATGCTATGGTTAATTTCTTTATTTTGGCTTCAATTTAATTTTTAATCAAAAACTTAGTCATTAAATAGCAAAATAACGTCTTAATCTTGTGTTATACATATACATCAATTTTATAGTGGTTCACTCTATACTGAAGATTTAACAGCGGGCGCACCGGGCGTACCCGCTAAGCTCTGAATTCCGAAGCGAAGTGCCCGCAAAACCGCAACTTTACACTTTTTCCAACGGCACCAAGTTTGGCTGCGTAGGCCCTTCAAACAATAGAATCGTATTTGCTGTTTAGCAAAGGCAAATAAAACTGATCACTTTTTTAATGACAATTATTTGCTGATATTCCTATCACCAGAGCCGGCTTTACCCACTATAAGCAGATAATGCCTCGCATAGGGGCGCCGACCAATTAGAGAAAATATTTTTCATTAGCAATGCTCTTCATCTGTTAGGTATGAACATGGGAACATTTTAGATGCTTTAATTCATGTATAGGTACACTGTATATCAAAAAATTGTCCGTATACACCACTCGGTTAAAGAAACATTGATAAAAAAACTCACATTTTCCAAATTCCTTATAAAAAATTTAAAATTTTTGAAGATAAAGTTTATTTTTTCGATGATCAATAGTTACATAGTTCAAGTTTTTAGAAACATTAAAAAAACTACTTTGGAACGGGAAAAATTAACGGTAGAAATTAAAAAGATTTTTCCTGAAAACATGTGTGAGGATTTTTTTGAAAATGCTAAACGCAACGGTATTTGGCACTGTTTGGAAAAATCAAAGAAAGACATATTCAAAAGTTCGCAAATATTTTGCTGTCCGAGCGCATTTCAACGTCACCAGCTGTGACAAATTTACAACCTGTATAGAAGCGGTGATTACTACGCGAGGTGAAACAACTACCACAGGAGCAGTAGAAATATATGCGGGGGTGCTATTTAAGAAAAGGAATGGATCATAAATTTAACAGGTCAAGAAATTCCTCTAAAAGTGACCAAAACTCTCAATTTAGGTAATACATTTTGCTTACCTTATAGGAAGGATTCTGCTTCTTATAATAAATTGTTGCTCATTGAGGAAACTCATATAATAAAACTAGAAATAGAATTATAAATATTTTAACAAATTTTAAGTGCGCAGCAACATTTCAAACAAACATTTTTCAAAAAATTGAAGCAACGCAAAAAATTCGGGATTCTTTTAAGGCAAAAAGGTTTTTGAAAGAAAACGGCAAAATTTATATATTGAAAGCTGACAAGGCTTTAGGGTAACACAACGGTTCAAATAAATCTAAATTTAATGATAAGCTGTAGGGAACGTTTAGGCAAAATTGACAGTGTATATAGTGGCGAAAAACTTAAAAAATTATAATGGTACCAATCGCCGGATGTATGGTTTACCAAAAATGTACAAGGATGGTTGCTCACTGAAACAAATTGTAAGTTATTTGGGATCAGGATCACCACTGTACAATTTATCTAAATTCTTGTCTAATATTCTAAATTGTTTTGTTGGAAATAATTTTTCTTCGATAAAAAAATCGGAAGATTTTAGGCATAAAATTCAAAATATGTAGTTCTACCTCAAAATTATATCTTAATATCTTTGGATGTTGAATCTTTGTTGACCAACGTATGACTCGTTCTTCGTATTATATTTGGTAAAAACATATTGAATCGTACAGAATTTAGTATTAACGGAAGATATTTTAAACATTAAGTTTTTGGCTCTCCGATGGGCTCATCAGCGAGTCCAACAGTGGCTAACTTGTTAATGGAATATATTAAGACTGAAGTGTTCAAAGTATCTTCAGTAAAACCTATTTTCTTCTTTAGGTATGTGGATGATATTTTTACGGCTATTCCAAATTCAGATGTTGATTATTTTCTCGAATTATTTAATAGTTTTACTCCGCGAATCAAATTTACTTATGAAATTGAAAATGCAGGTCGTTTAGCTTTTCTTAATGTTTGTTGGAAGTTTAAAAACGAACTGGTATCATAAAAAAAGTTGGTCAGGTCGATACCTAAATTATGAATCGTGGCTTCCATCTTCATACAAAAACAACACGGCGTTTTTATTGGCGGAAAAAGTTTTGAGATTATTGGATGGGGAATTTCATAAGTCAGTGAAGTTAGCCCGAAGAATCAGCCCGAAGTTTTGGTTCATTTCTCGGATAAAATGTAGCTAACCCGAGAAAGTGTAAATTTTGTAAAAAGTGTAGGCTCATCCCGAAAAAAATATTATAATTAAAATGCATCTAGCACGAAAAAATTCAAGTTTAAACCAAATGAAAACTAATAAATTTCTTAAAAAATATTTATAATAAAAAACATAAATTCGTTTAAGATTAAGAGTAATACAATTCAACATATTCTACAAATTCATATACAAACTAGGGGACCCCTGTGCAATTGCACAATTTTATTATTTATGTGAAACATTTTTGCCATAATAAATACAAACAACTTCTGCAAAAGCGACGCAGTTTGAAAGGCAATTTACATTTGCATGTGCATGAAATGAAATTAATAAAAGAATGTACTGTTAATAAAGGCCAACATTAAATTGAAAAAAAAAAAGACGGACCGAACTCGAGACCTTTAACTTCATAGCGCATCGCTCTAACACATGAGCTATTGAACTATGGTTAGTAATTGATATATGAAATGGAAATTTATAGCTTAAGAAAATGTTGAACATTCTTGTATATTATATAGTAATATAGTACATATAGATTTATGTTCTGTTGGTAGTGTAGTCATTTAATATGAAGAAACCTTAAATTTTAAACATCCATTACTAGAGATATTGATTAATGGTTTTATATATGGGCCGATAGGCAATGACACTAGCTAAGAGATGGCCAATATCCCACGTTCATATCATGGGGATAAACATATGTTATCCCCATGATATGTACCTGAGGTGTTGGCCATCTCTATAGCTAGCATCATGGCCTATCAGCCCATGTATAAACCATTAAGCAATATCTCTAGTAATGGATGTTTAAAATTTAAGGTTTCTTCATATTAAATGACTACACTACCAACAGAACATAAATTTGTATATGAATTTGTCGAATATGTTGAATATGGTATTACTCTTAATCTTAAACGAATTTATGTTTTTTATTATAAATATTTTTTTAAGAAATTTATTAGTTTTCATTTGGTTTAAACTTCAATTTTTTCGTGCTAGATGCATTTTAATTATAATATTTTTTCGGGATGAGCCTATACACTTTTTACAAAATTTACACTTTTTCGGGTTAGCTACATTTTATCCGAGAAATGAACCAAAACTTCGGGCTGATTCTTCGGGCTAACTTCACTGACTTAATTTCATTCTGATAATTTCAAAATTTTAACAAACGTGTTGTTTTCAAATGGCTACCCAAAGAACATTATTGCCAGAAACATTAGAAAGGCTATATCGATAACAATACTATTTCTCATTAATCCCTTACATAAAAATGTTATACGAAAAAATTAAATTTTAATTAAATAATTATGATATAAAACTTGTTGGTAGACCGTTTAATAGTTTAGATACATTTTTATTTACAAAATTATAAGACAAAATTCCCTTAGAGTCGCATAATCTAACTTAGTGTGTTAAGTTGTTCTTATGTGAAAGAGAATATGTTGATCAAACCAAGCAATATTTAAAAAAGAGGTTATACCAACAATCACCCAACGCAATCTCAAACCATTTACGACAAACTGGCCATAAGGAGCAGAATCTTACTAAAAGGCTTATTTTGGAAAGTATACCTATAAAAAAAATTCAAAATTCTTTTTATTTGGTAAAATAAAATAGGTAATATTTGGTTTTGTAACCTATTCATGCAATGACACTTTGCAACCTTCTTCTCATTGAGAAAGCCAACTTCTGAGTGATCTAAGGGCTATTTTTTAACCAATTCCTCCACAATGACCCTTTTTAGTTGTTCCTATAACCGCTAATTTTATGTTCACGGATTTTTCGCTCCAAATAATGCCATAAATTATCTATCAATGGGGTTAAGATCTGGTAGCTGGGGAGGAAAAGGAAATTACTCAATTCGACAACACCACAAAACACGACGCAAAGGCACTATAGCACAGAAAATTAATTATGAATTTATTTGTTCGGCTATAATTTGGTATGGCATCTTGAGTAGAATAAACGTGGTTAGTAAAATTTTTCAAAATCCCAACCGAAATATAAATGAGGCAATCAACGACTTAAATAAGTTAATACCGTACATTAAACAAATGCGAACGGATGAACGTTTTAATCGTGTTCAAGAAACAGCAAAAGAATTAGCAACTCATTTAGAAATGAATCCTCAATTTAAAGATAATGTTCTGCGAAGACGTAGAAAAAGGCTTTTTGATTACGAATGCTACGACCTACGACGAAACTCCCACTGCTCCACAATATAAATTTAAAATTTCGTTTTGTTTCCTATACTGGATACGCACTTAATTCGTTAGATGAAAGATTTGAGGTCATAAATGATCATATCAATATAATCTTCAGATTTTAATCGATGTTGAAGGAGTTTGTAAATCGAATGATGAGGAACTAAAAGCACATTGTGACGCGTTGGATAATATGGTAACTGATAGCGATGAGAAAGATATTTTTGCGGTAGAACTATTTAACGAATTAAAGATTTTAAAGCGCACAATGTAAAATTGTACTAAAACTAATACTAAAATCCATTGTTTATATTACAATACATGTATACTCGAATGCACTAGAGCAGTACTTCTCAAACTTTTTAATACTGCGGCCCCCGAAATCGACAAAATAAAATCCAGGACTCTCAAAAATTGTTATTCAATAATAATAAATTTACAGTTAAGTATTTTGGGTATTCTTGTTCAACGACCTCATATGTCTCATATCCGTACCCCGCAAATTTAAAAAAATTAAAAAATGTTCTACCAACCCAAAATATTCTTTCAGCTTCATCCGATTTACAGGTAAAAATATTTTTTTTTCGCTTGCGCTACATCCCATAGAGGAATTTGGCCGCTTCATTATGAAGTTTCATAATAATTTTTTAACGGATTATGAGTGATTATTTGATTGATCCAACATTAGCCAGCCGTGATTTTTTCATCAACCGCCGGGAATTGAACACGGTACCTCCGGAGCTTAAAGCAAGCATGCTAACCGCACTGGTAAAAATATTCATATACGCAAAAATTGTAGAATTCCAAAAAATTAAGCTTGATTTTAAAAAACATGAGAGGATTTCACATAAGGAACTACTAAAAATTAGGTGTAGCTGTGAAAACTCAGGAATTAAATATTTTAGCTGGACATATGAGTGAAGCAGAATAGTTTCCGAAATGACTAAATAAAAGTTAAAGCTAAACATTTTTGAGCTTACGACTATTCTAAATTTGTCAAAATTCATTTTTGCAAGTTTTTCCAATTTGGCCGCAACCCGACCCGAATTTTATTCGTTCGTTTTTAATTTTTGTGTCAAATTATTTTTACTAATTAAAACCAAACTTGGATTTAATATATTCTTCTGAAAATTCGGAGTTATCCAAAATTTTATTTATGTTGTTTCAACTACCAATTTTCAACGTAATCAACCAATTTGAAAGCGTTGGCCCCTTTAGCAATCCTATATCCAAAATTTGAAATTTTATTTATGACGAGTTCTCGTCTTCGAAAATCGGTATTGGATTCCCTACAAAAAAACTCGGCATTAGAATCCTGAAATTTTTGATTTGGAATTCTCAACACTAACCTGATATACAATTTAACCAAATTGAAATTGTTGAAGCCAAATTTGACAAGCTGATATTTGAAATTTCAAATTATATTAAAGTACGAGTAACTTTTTAAAATTAAATACTAATGTACGTATTACATTTTCAATATCCAATTTCTCAAATTTTCATAGACCAAAGTTCCTATAATTTTAGTTCAAATTTAGCTCCAAAATTTCCGAGAATTTACTTCGGATATGAATTAAAAATGTTGTTACTTCGTAAAGGGACTCAATTTTAACCATGATTTTTTTGTCCCGCAGATCAAGGTTTCCGATCTAAAATTTCTGTTCATGTTCATTGTAGAATAAGAACTTACCTTTCAAAATCCCCGTGATTGTGGAATTGATATACACATCACATATGTACTTTACAAAAACCATTAACAGCCCAGAAAACAGCAGCGGTCATTGATAATACACACAAAAAAATATTGCGGTGTGAATGGTATTTTATCCGAAAAAAACTTTATTTTTTATCCAATAGTACCATATTAACTCCGCAAGATCGGGTACAAATTTTAAAATATCCAAAAGGATCGAACAGTATACTTTTGCACCGTTCGGAGTAAACGCAAAAGTTGTCAACAGCGGATTTTTTTAAACAGTACTTCCCAGAGATTATTTTCGTTCTATCGGAGTAAATATTTACACCGTTTGGAGTTTTCGTGAAAAAGTAAAATTGTAAGAGATTTTGGCTGTATTAGTTAAATTCGCTAAAACAACCTGCATATTCCTTCTGTATAATAGAATTTAAATTGTGATACAATCAGTCTAGTCGCAGCGGCCTGATGAGAAGATTGAATTCTCTTACAATCTTCGGAACATATTAAAATCATATATGTACATTAAAATAAAATACCAATGGGATAAAAACCATACACTCAAAAAATGTGCGGTGTTAATTGGTTTTTTATCCGAAAAAGTATTTTATTTTTCTCCAACTGAACATATTTTATAAAATTAAGTACGCATCAACGGAATAACGGATAAATATTTTTATCTATCCGAAAAGATAAATTTTTATAAAAACTCCTTTTGGATTTAATAAAATGCACCTCTAGGTGTTTTCCTAAAGATGAATGTTCCTGTTTGGGTTTTATGCGGTGTAAAAGTTTTTATCCAAATGTATTTTATGCCATTTTTATTATAATATCCGATTGGATTCAAATTATAAATATCCGATCGGTGGGACACTATGTAACACCGATTCGGTGTTGTGGTGACCTTTTATTTTTTTGTGTGTAGGCAGAATCAGAAATTTGTGTGCGAGGATCAGCGGTTTTTATAGATATTAAGGCGATGTTTTTAAGCTTCCTGGCAACAGCTCCTCGGCTCCCTAGTGGGCTGCGGCCCACAGTTTGAGAAACACTGCCCTAGAGAATATATTTATGAACGTAACGATTGCTTTACGGATACTTTTAAGTCTTCCAGTTTCCGTAGTGAGTGGTGAATGATTATATTCAAAATTGAAAATAATCAAAAACTACTTGAGATCAAGTACATATCTTAGGAAAGGTTGGTTGGATTAACGAGTATAGCAATTGATAAAGAAATTGGTGACAAAATCGATTTAAGTCAAATGATTGATAACTTTTACTACTTTAAAGGCAAGAAAAGCTAAATTTTTGTACCTGAATTATACAAAGGGCGCCTAAGAAGAACTTGCATAGGGCGAAAAGTGTTCTAGAGCCGGAACTGTGCGAGAACAGTAAACACACAAAAAAAATACAAAAAAGCTCACCTCACAAAACGTCGAGATTGAGATATCGACCTCTGATATTGGTACTTCATAAAAGGACTCAATTTTAACCATGATATTTTTGTCCCGCAAATCATGGTTTGCGATCTGAAATTTCTGTTCATGTTCATTGTAGAATAAGAACTTACCTATCAAAATCCCCGTGATTGTGGAATTTTTATACACACATCAAATATCTTACAAAAACCATTAACAGCCCACAAAACAGTAGCGCCCGCTAAACAATTTAAGCGAATTCGCAAAATACGTCGCATAAGCGTACTATTAACGTATCACTTTTTTGCTTTGCACTAATACATTCTCACACTTAAATAAAATATTGCAAAATTCTTCGCTGATGTTTCGTAAACGTAACACCAAATTCCTTTATGAAAATTAGTGGAATAATATAAAGAAACGACAACTATTTAGTTTTGAGGTCTTGATCGCCATTAAGTATTTTTTGTGTTCATCAATTTTTTTTTAATAAATAAATAACTAAGCAAATAATTAATGTCCCAATTTGATTTAGAAAAATATAATTTGTAGTCTAATATTTTTTTTTTTGAATAAACAACAAAATTCTCAAGAAACTATAAGTTTTTTAGAAAAGAAAAATTGCAAATCAAAAATTGAAAATGCATAAATATCGATAAAAATGTTACGTTATTATTTCACTAATCATGTGACGTAAATGCACCACCTCCAGCGAACTGTTTACGAGCTACTAACACATTGACAACTCCTCGCAAAAAGTCTAATTATCATAGGACGGGAACGACATAACTGCTTCGTTATTGCAACACCAAAGTGTTACGTTTACGAAGAGTTGTATGAACAAAATTCTTCGCTAGTGTTACGTAAACGTAACACCTTGTTTGACGGGCGGTCATTGATAATAGGCAGATTCAGAAATTTGTATGCGAATGTTTAAAAGTTCCCTGGCAACAGCTCCTCGGCTCCCTATAGGGGGCTGCGGTCCACAGTTTGAGAAGCACTGCACTAGAGAATATATTTGTGAACGTATAACGATTGCTTTATGGATACTTTTCAGTCTTCCAGTTTCCGTAGCAAATAGTGAATGATTGGCCTGGACATTGTCTTGAAAACTCAGAGGATAGATCAGAAAAATAATTATTTCCATACTCCATAAATATTTTGTTTAATCTGAAATCAAACTCCAGCTAAAATGATATGGCCCAAAAAAATCTTCAAGACGTGATTAATTTGGAACTACATATTTTATATAAAATAAATTGGTTTAATATCTCAGATATAATATTTCACAAAAATACAACGACAAATATGTACGTTCCATTTAATGTTGGAAGCTGTTTTATGTAGAAAACCAAAATTGATAAATTTAATTTTTGAATACTATTAGTATGAGTACAGTCTTTCAAAATATTTTTTGCCGTTGGGTCATGTTTTAATTTACAAATACTGATTCCAGCAATACCTTAGGGCCGTAAAAACCCTTGAGCCTATAAAATAATAAGTTTTATATATGATAGGTGTCAGGATTTATAATATCTATAAAATATTTCAGATATAAAATTTCATTAAAATCTAACAACAATAATGTGCTTGTCCCATTTGATGCTGGATAAGAAGAGGTAATCTGAATTGACTGTGTATAAACATAAATTGGGTGAATATAATTTTTGATTTAAGGTATCGACTAAAAAATCATTGTCAGTGATGATTTTATTAAAATCCTTCCACAAACATGGTTCCTATACTTCCATTTTGAGCTGGAGACTTGGTAAACTGCCTGAATTGGTTGCCTTTGTAAAAAACTTGGTGAAACAATTTTTTGATTAATAACCGAAATACCATTAGTGATGTTCCGTAATATTTTTTTAATTTGGCTCTTATTTTACTTAAGAAATCCGACCCCATTTGATGTGGCCTAAAGAATTCTTCAGAGAGTGGAAAATTTGGTTTTATATTAAGAATTGCCAAATTTAATTTTTTGTTTTATGGTGTGTATTCCAGTGTCCTGGAATATTTGTTGAATCTGGCCATCTTTTATTTAAGAAACATCCCTGCCCTAAACGGAACTTCTGAGCGATTATGCACCAACTCTATTAAAATTTCTTATCTGACTTAACCAACGCATTTGATGATAAATGAATTAGTTGCAGCACATTCAAATGGTGAATCAATGTGGCGGGTTTTATAATTTTTCAACAGCTGATTTAGAGTGCTCTGATATATTGGAGATAAATAACGGGAAGTTTGCAGGTTGCTTATGAATTTATTTGCGAGACCCGCATCAACTACTCGGGTATTCAGGTATAGCTAAGAATTTCGAAAAATACCCATAGGTCGCGTACCCGATACCCGATAATACGAGCCCTCCTCAAAAAAAAAATTGATAAAATTGGCTCCGAAATTGTTGAATTTCGGCCAAAAGCATTGCCGAATGGGCGTTGTTCAGAAATTGCTAAATGAACTCGCTCAAACGAGTCATAACTAATGGTAGAACCGGAGTGTACGAAACTGACGTCAAAACTAAGGTTCAATCGTTCCCATGGAAGCTTCCTGAAGAAGCAAAATTGAAGCATGCTCGTCAAGTTCCACATAATGTAAAGTTCTGCTCATCACTGTTTTCTTCAATTTCAACGGCATAGTGAATCCCCATGAGTTTTATTCACCAGGTCGTACGATCAATAAGGAGTACTACCTGGTAGTTATACGCCGTTTGTATGAAGCAATCCGAAGAAAACGTTCGGATTGTGGCGAAACAACTCATATGACCATTGTACCACGATAATGCACCTGCTCACAATTCTCTGCTTGTTCGTCAATTTTTCGTTAAAACGACGCCGTTACGACAGACTCTTCACTAAACAACTTCTTTACCAAAATATTAATTTTGAAATGGTTTTGGAATTGTTAGAAGTATTGTGAGATATAAAATTAGAAATACAAAAAAAATCTTTCTTTATCATTTTTACGTTAATTTCAAACTTGATATCAAACGAACAATTTCGATTCCCATAAACCTAAAATTTGTTTGTTTAATTCTGGTGGGATCCGCTTAATAAGGGTTAATTGCTTTTGTTCGAAATATTTCCACAAACCCGTGTGTTCATTTGGCAATTATTCCAAAGTGATGCAAACATGATTGAGACCAATTATTGGATGATTTTTAGGAGGAACGATAATATTGATAATTTGCAATTTGTTATGGTCGACTTAATTAAGATCGGATCAATTAAACGAAAAGGCTATGCCATGGGATTGCAAATAAATTTCTGCAAATAAGTTTATGAGATAGCTAGCGTGATTTAAGCAATCGTTTTTTGAAAAAGTGTTTTCTTCCCCTGTGCCATAAACTGAATCTATATACAAAACATAAAAAGCCGTCAGGAGCAGACCAAACTCGAAAACAATTTGAAGAAGCATTAAAATTGGTGAGAAAAGCAGCGCGCGCAGCTTGCTGATATGGCATATTTACAAAGAAAAAGGCAAGACTAATGACAAAATTAAAGAATTAAAAGTATTGCAATTGCTCAACAGACGCGAATTGTTCAGGACTGTTAAACTTTGCAGAAGTCGACTTAAATGGGAGTAGAGGTTGCGAAAACTTCGTTGTTGCCAAAGACATGATGGTGATTATCCAAATTGAAAAAGTCACCATAATAATCAAGTTTGCTACGCAGCTAAAAATCTTTTACAAACATAAAGTTTTGTTGGAATGTCTGAAATGTCTAAAAATTGAATTCAAAATAAACAATTAAAAAATTTTACGAAATGAAAAATGTTTACTTTGAAGAGGAAGATTTAGAAAAGGGAGGTTTAATTTTAAAATATTTTGTAAAATAGAAACTTAATTTTAAATTATTTTGAATTTACAGTAAATATATGTATATTTACAATAAAATAACAATTAATACACTTTCTTTGTGATATACATATTATCAGAAAGTGTATACTGTAAATTCAAAATAATTAGTATTGTGATAAAAGTGCGGCATACTTAATTTTAAAGTATTCTAGAAAAAAAAATTAAATTTTAAAATTATAATTAAATTTTTAAAAGGAAGACTTAATTTTCGAAATTCTGGAAAATTGAGGTCTATACATTTAAAATTAGAATGAAAATATTTTTATTTTTAAAATGTTCCGTAAAAGGGAGAATTTATTTTAAAATAAAATTAAACTAAAATAAAGATTTATGTTTCAACATTCTCGAAAAGTGAGAATAATTTTTAAAATTGGAATGGGATTTCTAGAAAGGAAGATTTAATTTTAAAATATTCAGGAAAATACAGCTTCAGTTTTAAAATTGGGATTGACTTTCAGAAAAGGGAGATTTAATTTAAATTTTTCTGGTAAAGGAAGATTTAGTTTTTAAAATTCTGGAAAAGCAAAATTAAATTTTGAAATATTCTTTAATAGAGATTAAATTTTGTAATTAGAAAGTAATTTCTGCAAAATATTCTGTGGAAAAAAAAAAATTTAAATTTTTAATTAATATAGTAAAAGGCAAGAATTAATATTGAACATTCTGGAAATTGAAAATTTAATTTTAAAATTAAAATTTAATTTTTAGAAAGGAGAATTAATTTTTAAAATTCTGCAAAACGAGACTTAATTTAAAAATATTTTGTTAAACACAGATTTAGTGTTAAAATATTTTATAAAATGAAGACTTAATTTTCGACATTCTTATAGAGCTATTGCTGACGGCATAGATAATATGACATAAATTTCTCAACTAAAGAATTAGCTTATTCAAAATTGAATGCAAACTGATTCTCACTTTAATCTAATTTTATTTTATCGAAAATAAAATTCCACACCACTTTTAATTTTCTATTCCATAAAATATGTGACAAAGGTTCAAACTATTTTAAATGCTAGAAAACTGCAAAAATATGGTAAAAATGTTCACAACTTTTTATTTCTTTAAAGTATTTAATACTATACAGAATGTTCCAATTGGAATTCTCGTATTTTTCAATTTAAATACCCTACGACTTTTTTACGTCTCTTGTAACATAAATATTCATATTTGATTGTTGATTCAGTCCACATCAATGTTCCTTAGGCATAAAATTACTTTGAATGAAATTATTTTTTTCCAAAAGTTTCTGTCACCAAATCATCTTCCCAAATTAAGTTTCTGGAATTTTAATAGTGTCAGGTGGTAAGTTGTTCCCACAATCAAGTGTTCCAGCTCCAAGTTGTAAATGCAAACGTTTGTTTGCATAGCTTCCTGCAACAACTTGTCAATTGGATTGAGAATATGAATGGATCGATAAAATAAATTTTGCATGGCGAATTTCTTCTGCCGTAGCCAAAACTAAGTGCTTTCTTGCGCGAAAATGACGAATCAGTGTTATGATATAAATCTTCTAAAATTTGTCCAAGTTATCATGGAAAACCTGAAAATTTAACGAACTTTTATTCAAGAGGTACCTGAAGGAAACGAAATTAAAAAAAATAATTCTTAGATTTGTCCTCGGCATGCAAATCATACATGGTAAAATTTTCATGACGATCGGTTTAGCGGCTGAGGCGCCCATTCGATACGGACATACATACAAGAAGTTCTCTCTTATAGTAGGTAATATACAGATATGCCGTTTTGCAACCTACTATGATTTTGAAAATTCGTACTTTTTCTAATAAAAATTAGAAAAATTTTAGTAAATAGAAGAAAAATAGAAATCTCGACTCGAGAAAAAATTTCAAAACTCTCAAATTCTCGAGAAATGAAATTCGTTGGGAAACAAATTTCTCGGTTTCTCGAGAAATAAAATTTCTCGGGAAATCGCTATCTCTATTGAGAACGATCGACGAGAACGATTTTTCCTTTTTCAGCAAATTATTGAAGCAAATTGTTAAAATATAAAAAGCGCGTTTGTTTTTAATTAACAAGCTATAAGATATCGTGCATTTAAAAAAAAACTTGTGTATTGTATGACTCCATTATTTTTCTGATTTGCCAAATCGAAAATAATGAGTATGTCATTACAAATAGTATGTTGTCTATAAAAAGCCGAAAACAATTTATATTTTATAAAAAAAAACTTGTGTATTGTAATGGCCAAAATTGAAATGAACAAATTATTTATAATAAATTCTGGAAAAGAGGGGACTCATCCTATAGGTATCACCGTAAAAATATGTTTTGTCGGCATAAACGATGATATCTGACAGTTTTCCAGTCAAACAGACGCTTTAAATGAAAAAAGACACAGCCCACAATCGGTTACATTTAAGTGCCCACAACCGGAAATCACGACCATTCTCGGCGTAACCAAAACAATATGATGCGACATGATTTTGATATAAATCGATGTGGCAACCCAAATCACAACGAAAATACTGTAGAAATATCGATAACACTCAACTGTTTGAGATTATTCACTTCGATATTAGCTATAGAAAACTGCGTATACTGGCAAAATACAAGTACGACAATAGTCAGATCAGCCATATTTGCGTTCTGGCAAAAGGTACAACCGGAGAGTGCCCACAACCGATGCCTCTCCCCTACATATACATACATATATGTTTGCAATGTTTTTTCTTGCTATAGGTCAGTCCATTTTTTTAAGAATTTTTGCTATATTATTATGAATTTTGATATAAAAAAAACTTTCAAATGATTTTTGATGCGGACAAAATAAAAATTTTGTGAGCTTTTTATTCACAAAAAATTAATCTAAAATCTACGCAATTATTGACATTTTCGTATATGGGGAATTTTTTGCATCTGCAAATTCCGGAATAGGTACTTCCTTAGTATACTACTGAAAAAATTCATGTAGTAACGAATTCAAGAATACAGGAACTATACAATTTCCGAACGTTTTTATGAATTTTGACGGATGTCCAAGTGGATGTGGAATTCGAGAATAGGGCGAACGTAAATGAAGCTTAAATTTTACATTTTTCAATTTTTTTCGCTGTCAAAGACTCGTGTCGAAAACACAGGTTTTGAAAGACTGTTAAGAACTCGTGTCAAAAAGTGTCGAAAACTGTGTTATAACCACTAGTTTTCGACACAACCCATCTCTGCTTTGTACTTGTGAGAGAATTTATTTAATAATGTCAATAACCAAATTAGTTATTTTTAAAGATGAGTTGGAACGGTTTTTAATCTTTTTAGGTGAAGTATACGAGAAATCAATTAACAATACATAAAAAAAGCATTATATGTGAAAGCAACTTTTCCCAAGGTGGAAATTATTTTGAAAATTTGTTAACCATATGTCAATTTCAAACGCATAGAGGGAACGCTCATTTTGTTGTCAAAAGAGTTAAGAAATTCAATGTCTCAATATAGACTAAAAATATGGCTATTTTATATATACGCAGCGAGCGATTTACTTAAAATTATTGATTGTGATGAGATATTTATAAATATTGTAATTTTAATTTCAAGAAAAATTCTATGATTTTATTATGCTACTATGAATATTCAAATTCTATTGGAAATAAGACATTAACAGTACATAATGAAATTTTCTATTTTCCTTTCCTTCTATTCTGCTATTATTTCTAAGAAAATAATAAAAATGGATCTTATTTAAAAATTATAAATCTTCGCCTTATTTCCATTGTAGGCACCGCACTATAAATGCATTTCGTCTTTAATTTTGACAATGCGTTGTACTAAATTGTATACCAGTGCTTTGGCCCGTCCCCAGACGTAAAAATCTATCAGAGTTAGATCTGGGGAACGTATGGAGGCCATGGAATAAGGCCATCCCTTCCATTCCAAGAATTTGGGAATTCGTCATTTAGGTACTCCCTGACGGTTAATCTCCAGTGTACGGGGCAACCGCCTTTTTGAAAAACAATAGGTCTGATTTCAGGCCAATCGGGTAAGTCATTTTGTCAAAAATCACGGTAAGTTATCATCTTTAAGATACTCAGGTAAGAAGTGTGGCCCAATCACATGATTTCCAACTACTCCTGCCCAAAAGTTGACACTAAATCTTCTCTGGAAGATGGGTTGGTTAGGTTCTCATCTTTCGTCGACCAACAATTTGAGCAAGATTTATAATTCTTAAATAAAGATTCATTTTTATTAAAAAATGATTTTTAATTTTACATACATAAATGTAAGATAGGGATAGGTGACAGATTTTACTGCGGAAGAGTGAGTTAGTATAGTTGTTGCCTACTTAGCGTATGTTATTTAACCAAAAACCAGTTTTTATCGCGAATGTCGAATATCAGGCTGATGTGTCCCGATACACAAATTTTGTGATTTAGTAAAGTATTTAAAATGGTGTTTAGGGCATATAGCGAAAGGGGATAAGACTAGTGACTTAAAAAAAAGTTCGAAGTTCACGATCACTTTTAGTTTTTTTTTTATTGCAATGTAAAGTTGAGGTTGAAGTTTTTTTTTATATTTTTTAAACATTTTAAGAGTTAATAAAAAGAAAAGTAGATGTTATTTGGGACGAATTTTGAATTTGATAGAATCATACAACAGTAAGAGTAATATGTATTACCCTTTGACTCGTCATTTATTTTAAAACGCCTGTTATTTTGCTTAACTATCTGAGTAATTCTGAAATTTTTTAATATTTTTTGCACTAAATATCTTTTTTTGGTAGCTTAAGACTAAGAGCCAACATAATATCACTTAAAAAATCCATTATTGGTGCATTGAATTCAAAAAACTAGGTTTAAAGTGCATGTACGCAATTGTGTACAGTACGAGTCAATGTGTTAAATTTGAAACCTGTATACCAATAATTTAAAACAAAAATAAAAAAGTTCGCAGGGCCAAAAATGAGTTATTGTGGCTTAAGAGATATAGCAAATGACTCCTTCTTTGAGCCAATACCCAATTTTTTTTACTTTGACCACAGGCAAGCTGTATCCATTGGGTACAAATCCTATACAAAGCCGTGCTCGTTAATTGAGATGTTGTATGCTTTCTATAAGGACTACCTACATCCGCCTTTCGGCTAATACAATTTTCTTTTAATTCTTGTAAAAATATTTTTTTCGGGCTGACACTAAAGAAGGTTATGATAGACACATTTTTTTGGGATTTTTTGGTAGATATATTATAAATGACTGGCCTCTTCATTTTTCTGATTGACAAGTCGAAAATGTTGTGAATGCCATTATTATTAATATATTGTGTCTATAAAAAGCCGAATGAATCTTATTGATTTAATACAGACAACTAAACTTTTCTTTCTATCATAATATATTAGTGTTGCCAACACAATTTTCTGAGATTGTTTTCGGGTTAACGTCACAGATATGTTAAAAACTGACTTAGTAGAGAGTAGCCGTTATTGAAAGCATTTATTATGACCACCTACATGTTCCTCACACATAGATATCAGCATTAGATTGTTAAAATTAAACCAAAAATTATCACCTGGAACAATTTCAAGTTCAAAAATTGTAAAAAAAGCTCGATGGCCGCTTGCCGTAAGATGGATTTTGTGGCGATTATCATACTCATTCTAGAGCTCTAAATTTTGTGGCCAACATACAAGTAAATAAGCTATTTATTTTGAAAATTAATCGAAAATATGAAATGTATCTTATGGGATAGGGCTGCTAATCTTATGGAATTCTTGCTGTTTAAATGAATATTATGTACAGCTTTTTCATCGTGTATAAATAATTCAAACAATTGAGATTTTATTTAATTTATTTTTTCGCAGGCCCCCATTATTAAAATCCTGCCAAAAATAATCAAAATTCTGTTTTATCCAAAGCCATTTTCCTCGACGGTTTGAAAGTTCCTGTGTACGAAATACCAATAAAATAAATGTTCGTCCGCCTATCTGGACGGCTGGATTGGAGGTTAAGTTTAAAGTTGAGTTTGCGTAGAGTTGGAGCCGAGTTTAGGGTTGAATTGGGGTCGAGTTGGGGTTGAATAGGGGTTGCTTTTAAGTTGACTAACGGTTTAGTAAGGGGTTCGGTTGGGGATTACTTTGGGGACGAATTAAGGGTCTAGCTAATAAAAGCTGGGTTTAGTTTGGGGTCGTGTTGTAGGTTGAGTTAGGATTGAGTTCAAATCAAACTCGCGTGTAGTTTTAAGTTGTGCGTTGAGTTTGGAGTTGAATGAAGGATTTTGGTTCAAGCTGGGGGTTGAATCGAAGTTGAGTTGGGGTTAATTTGGATTTCAGTTAATGGTAATTTTGAAAGTTTTTTTGGGTTTCTATTGATGATTGAGTTGACGGCTGTGTTCATTTGGTAGTTTCAGCCCATTCTATTTTTTTTTTTTTATTTGGGTCAATTGACTTGGGAAGTAATTGACAGAAATCGTGTTTTTTATTTTATTTCATCTACAATATTGAAATAAACTTAGATTACAAAAAAAAATTGACATTTGTAGTTATCGGATCCTGTTTACTTGCAACAATGGAAACTGTGCGATAAAAATTAATTTTTCATCGATTTGCAGTACAAACAGCACAGCCTTTTGATATTAGCATTGAACGACTTATTTGGCGATTATTTTTGATATTTATAATTCTTAAGTTAGCTTTAAGAAAATGCAAACCCTATCTTTACATATATTCGAACAAGTACCCAATTCAATTAACAATTATTATGAATGCTCAACTTTCCAAACAACCGTACACACAATATTCATACACTAAATAACACTGTACATCCGCACAATTAACCGCATTAAATTTCATTCCCTTTAAATTGAATTTTCAAGTTTTTATAATTTCTCTGTTGTTCTAGGTCAAGATGGTGGGGTACACAAAATGTATAAACAACATTATTTTTTCGTTCCAAGACCAAGCCAACAAAAAAAAAATCGATCGAGTAAATATAAAAAAAAGAGTTTGAACCAAGAAGATCAAACACCAAAAAAAAAATGAACACAATAAATGATTAGATTACATTTTGGTTTGGTTGGGGGGTTGAAAATTTGTGTTTTACTTAAACGTTATAATTTTTTTTTTTGTTGTGTTTCTGTGTGTGTGCATATTGAAATCGAAAGCCGTTGTTGGTTAGAAAATCGGCGGTTATATTTTTCTGCCTGTGTTTCACGACTTAACAAGATATTATTATTCTTCTGGCTTTGTTGTTTTGTTTTTCATTTTTTTTTATTTTTTTTTATTTTGAAGAATCAATTTCGATTTGATTTGTCTTATGCAAGCAAGTAGATTATATTGATGATGAATTTTTTTTTTTTTTAATTCGTCTTTTGAGTATGAAGAATATTACGAGTAAATTTTGTTTCTGGAGGTATTTTTTTTTTCAATAGATATAATTAATTTTTTGTGTTGCTGAAATTCTTGAATTTAATTTTTTTTTTTTAGTTTTGGTAGAAAAATTTGGGGCACAGATTTTTTTTATGTTTTATTTTATTTTATTTGTATGGAGGATTAATTATTGCTTGCGGTATATTTCTATAATTTTCCAAGATAAAATGAAGAAAACAACAAAAAAAATTGTTTAAAATGGTAATTTAAATGCAAGAAAAAAATGAAGAAACGAATAAAAAATAAAAATGAAAGATGGAAGTGTGTAATCATCAATGGGCGACAATAAAATGCCCGTGGGGTGAGTAATATACATTTTATTTACTCGACTCAACATCATTTTGACGAGCGAGATTTGCAAAGATTGTTATCGCAATGTGTGTATCTCTTGACAGAAATCGGTTAGAATTTTCATGGTTTTGTGTGAAGGTTTATTTCGAGCAAATTTTTCTTTATTTATTTTGGATGTATATAGTCGGCGAAGTAGTATCAAGTGTATGTAGATAGTAATGCAATTAATCTTTTAAGTTGTTAGGAAATTAACAAAGCATATATCTCTCTTACTGGTTTTTTAAATGCCCAAGTCGAGATTTTAAAAGAAATATCCGATGATTTGGAATTTGCGGCTGTAAATGGAAGCGTTTCCAAATCGCTTATTTTTTTCAGGGTACCCAAATCGATTATTAGTCGATTTAATCACGAGTTGCGATATTTAGGTACCATCCAAATGTATGCTCTGACCTCTGACAAACTCAAAAAGTTTATTTTGTTGGGCGTTCAAGAAAAGTCGCTAAAGTTTAACTAAAAAAATGAATTATAAAAATTTGTCAAATTCTCGATAATTTTATGTCTAAGCAATCCTATTATAGGTTTTAAAAAATTCTGAATTAATAATTATTGAAATTTTCTATCAAGATGAATTGGATCGAATTTTGAATTAAATTTTTTGAAATTAGAAATTCTGTAGGCTTTTTTGTTGCATAAAAACTTTCAAAATTTGTTAAAATCATTCGAAAACTCAAACGTTTCGGGAAAGTATGCCCTTAAATAAATTTCATTATTTATATTAGAATTTCTGGTGGTTTGGCGTCTATTGGAAGGGGCTCCGTAACCTTTCAGTAGGCGCAAGTGTACGTACTGCCTCCTCGTGGCAACCACCGGTAACTGTAACCATTAGGCTGAAAATAGACTTTTGTGACAGGCTAAAGTACGGCGCTAAAGGAGAAAACCTTGACAAAAAATCCCTAATCTAAGGTGGAACAGCATATGCCGATGGATGAATGGCTGATAGGTTAATCAGTCTATATATGCGGACTCTGGATACCAGGCACCCTCCAGTTTTATTTAGCCTTCCTGTAGTAAACCTGGGTCACCTACAGGCGACTTTTTTTATTCCCAGCAACTCGCAAGAGTTAAATCGAAACGGTAGACGAGGCACGGGAAGGAATACACGGGAGTGGGTCTGCCCTCGCAAAGTCCTTGAGTCCCAATGCTACCGCTTTTCTAGCAGAAGTAAATATTATTACATCTAGGAGGGAGAGCAATGAGCCCAGATAGTATGTATCACGTACCGTTCGGCAGTATTATCAGGTTCATTAAGAGCCTGAATATTGGCTGGACTGATAATTAAAACATCTAGGAGGGAGAGCAATGAGCCCAGATAGTATGTATTACGTACCGTTAGGCAGTATTATCAGGTTCATTAAGAGCCTGAATATTGACTGGACGGACATTAATTAGGGCTTGATGCACAAAAGATCTTTTAGGTCGCAGTGCGGGGTGGCTTGAGCCCCCACATGGCCCTCAAGTAATAATAATATTAGAATTTCTGATTTCAGAATTTTGAAGTAAAGATTAAGACGATTTTCTTTCTCTGGAAATTTGTAATCTGGAAACTCATATTTTTAAGAATTTTTGGAGGTGGTATACATTTGAGAATATGCGTTTTAGACTATAAGCGGAACCAAAAACTTTAAACTTCAAACAATTGTTATACAATTTAGTCGGAATTTTGAGAATTAATAATTTTGAACTAAGAAGTTTTGAGAAAATTATTTCAAAAATAATTATTTTGAAGTTTATAACTATTATAAGACGAGATTCTATGGATTTTGAGTGGAAATTTATCAGCTTCTTTGATTATTATCAAAAAATAAAAATATCGAGTTCGCTTGAAATCGGAATTTTACTGCAATAACTCACTATATAAAGCTTGTAAGCTGCACAAGCAAATTTTACCGGTTACAAAATGAAACGGTACGGAAACTACGTAGATTTTGGTTTAAAATTTAAAAATTTAGCGAGCCGTGGTTTTTAGAAAATTTCCAAATTTTACTTTGTATACCTAATCTCATCATTTTGTTGCTTCAAAATCTTAAATTTTTTATGTTGTTACATTTGCAGGCTTTTTGGCAAATATTTTTCGAAATTTAAGCATTTAGATTAATTGGAATCTGTTCCCGGAATTAAAATGTTGGAGCAAAGTATTAAGAATTTTCCAATTTATTAGAATTTTTAAAATTTTCAAGATTTATTCTGTGATTAGAAAGCTCAGTACCCCATAATATAGTATTTAAGGAAATTTTACAGTTCTGTGGTTTGCAGCGCCGCTGCAAGATTCTATGGCGACTAACCACGGCTTCTAACCCAGCCTAAATTTTTAAACCTTATTTACCCAATATTTATACAATCAATTTTGAGGAACAGATTTTGCGCCTGAGGAAAATTAATGTAATAATAAATTTAAAAAAACAAACTGACAGCTATAATTACGGCCCAGCTATTCAAATTTGGAACTGTAACTTCTTCGCTTCAATCTTTATATTTTTTGGGAAATTCAAGTTCAATACCCAGGCGGTTTAGCCCATACCACGACTATTCACTCCTTTTGGAAAATTTTGGTATTGTGCATAGTTTACAAATTAGGATTTGGAAAGTTCAATTAATTTAAACCAAATATCTTTTTATTTATCGCGGCGTTAGACGCGATGCTCTTGATCTAACGTCGCGAGCGCGACTGTATTTTCGTTCTATTTGCAGATGTTCCGAAATTATTTAAAGCAATTGAAAATTCTACTGTTACTATTTATTTGCAAGATGATATTGATGATGATATTATCATAAAAAAATCGACCAATCAATCACTTGGCACAGTTCCTACAAAATAGTTTTCATATAGAACTCTGTATATAGCATAGGTGAACCAATTTCTATAGAATTTTAAGGTTCTTTAATAAATTTCATGATATTTGAATTTAATGTATTTTGTTTAAAGTTTCTAATGATCTTAACATTTTTTAATATTGCAAAAAAGGATTTATATCTGAAGATATTGTTGTAAATAAATAAATAGAGATTAACAGAATTTGTCTGTAACGGTATAATGTTTTTTATTCAATTTCAGTTAATCACCACCAGAAATACATAAAACCAGTCGGGCCATTGTAATCAAAAAGTTTCAATTCAAATTTACCTGGTATTAAAACTTAAAATTCTGGGTTTTCCTCACATTTTTCATTAGAACTGTGGTTTGCACTACAGGACAATTGTGGCATTGAGTGCAGGACTTCTGTGGGTTCCATAAATAATAAATATAATCCCTTGATAGCACATCAATTTAATTGCCATCCTAAAGCACTTTTTTAATCCAAAAGACGCAAGAAAATTATAACGAAAACTGGCACTCTAAGAAGCCCTCGATTCCAAGAAAGCGTCCTTAAATTCTATAATTTATATAAGTTCTATAAATTTTATAAATCCTTTGAATTCTACAAATTTTAAAAACTCTATAAATTCTTTAACCTCAATTATTTCTGTAAACCATTCAGATTCTGTAAATTCTATAAATGCTATATATAAAGCCCAAAAATTCAATAAGTCTTTTGATTGGCTAAATCCAACAAATTCTATAAACCATAAGTATAAATTCTGTAAATTCGACAAATTCTAAAAATGTTGTAAATTCTATAAATTCAATGCATGGGTGGTCCATCAAAAACGATTTTACACATAACTGTTTTTATGTCTGTCGAAGCATTTTGTCATTACATTTTTGGTCAGCGGCACTGACCGAATCCACAGGAGCACAAATGTGGTAAGAAACTATAGCTTAACCATTACTTACCCCTACATTCGATAACTTTATCCAATAAATTTTATAAATTCAGTTAATTCAATAAATTCGATAAATTCTATAATTTCTTATCAATATTATAAATTGTATAATTTTTTTAATTTTTCTGAATTAGAAAAAAAATCGATTTTGGCGCATTCAGTGAATAATGAAAACTATCGTCATAAATCTGAAAAATTGATAAAAACACTAAAATAGTCTCCGTATATAGAAATTCGGTGGCCATTGGCAAGGGATCGAAGAGACGTCTAAGTAAAATTGTGTATGCCAACTCATCATACTGACCTACCTGCATGTTTTGTAGAAGAGAACATATTTTTGCGACTCTCCTGTTAAGTGCTAATATTATTAAAGTATATTAAGTTATTGATTTCTGTCTATGTGATTAGCTTAAATTTACTTCTTTTCTATAAAAATAAGAGAGACTGGATTGATTCTGATCTGTCATAAATTCCCTAGGACCCATTGTTTCTTTTTATGAAAGAAATATAAAACCCTATGAATTTGTTTGTTTCTCTGGTCAAATGAATGATTCAACTCTGATCCAATATCTTCAATTTTGACGTTGTAATAAGTCTAACATCAATTGGTACATTTATAATTGCAAAACCGTTATGTGAATAGGTATACGTAACGAAAAAAAAGAGAGAAAATTATACCGCAGTTAGGATTTAAATATCCAGAAAAGTATTTCATGGGGTGTAGTGAGAAGAAAACAAAGAATTTTCTTCCAAAAATTGATGTCGTTTGGAATAAGGCGACAAAAGTTACAGAGGTGTGAATATGACGTTTTCAGAAAAATTTAGTGTATTCAAATGCATGTAACTTTAGAAGATTTTAACTAAATTAAATGTGGCTAAAAAATTTGGAAAGGCCATGAAAAGATGAGAAAAATGAGCCTATGTAGAAATTTTTTAGTTGAAATCCATAAATTTGGAGACAATCTTAAAACATGCTATTTTTTAAGAAAAAATGATTACACATTTTGGTGCCGCATTTGGCCAATATTAAATATTAAGCTCTGAAACTGTTTTTAAATAAAAGTTCAATAAAATACGAAGAGAAAGCAACCTAAGTAGAACAGTTACCTATCGAAAAGAGCCTAAAATCAATCAATTTCTAACCTTAAAAAATCATAACTCGGGAAGGGGGCCAGAAAGGGGTAAAAATTTGGGAAACAAATTTTTTCATCGACTACTATTTCTGAAAAAAATTACATCTAAATCGGAGAATGTAATGAAATGCACGCGCACGGTTTTTTAAAAAGTAATGGATAAGCTCGCCAACATTAACAAATTTGGGTTATTGACGATCATGATTAATGAAATTCATGATTTGATTTCATGTAATGAAACATTTTCGTGTGACAAGCATTTTAAAGGTATGTTACTATATAGAATTGTAGGAAATGTGATATAGCATTTTAGGGTTCATTTCATACATTTCCACTTTGAAGTTTACTTTTCTGGTCTAAAATTATACTTTTCAAAATCAAAATGAATTTTTTTAATTTTGGTTTTCTATTTTTCAAATTTTAGTTACATATGTAAAAGTTAATTTTTTATATTTTTCTATTTCTAATTTAAAATTATATCAATGTTAATTCATATCTTTCAATTTCCATTTTATATTTCAAATTTCATTTTAAAATTTTTAAAATTGTATGCAAGGCCAACGCGATTGTGAAACTTGTTATATTTATACTATATAGGTATGCATATTATTTATATAATTGAAAGATCAACACTCCACTTAAAGCAATTGATAAGTTCTCAGAAAATGATCCATATGTTGAATATCCTTAAATCGAATACGGAATTTCATAAATATTCGTAAATATCCTAACCAATCCGCCTCGATGCGATTTCGTACATACAATTTACTGGGAATTATTAAATTGCTCCAAGCGGGATATTTGAGTTTATATAATATATTACAGTATAAGCTAATTCGCTTATTGCAATTAATTAAAGTCAAGAGGGAGTTGGCAACTAATCGGGCCTAATTTTTTAGTTTGAAATAAATCAAAATTATTGCACTAAGGATTCCTAAATATTGGACACATTCAGTGCAGCGAAACCTCACTAAAAATCAGGTAGATCTTACACATTTCACATGGTAAAAAGTCAATTTGTTGAGACACCTCCTTCTTGTTAATATTTTAACGAAATAATTTTAAAGGGAAATCGAACAAGCAACATATTATATATGGCACTATAAGATTGTTGCCCAGTTTGAATGACAGCGGTTGCACCAGATTTTTCTTTATCACTGATGTCCTTTCCGCCCATTTTTTCGAAAACATAGAATTTGATAATCTTACACAAAATTTCACTTTAACACCACTGTACGTGAGATAAAAATTTTAAACATACATACCTCAAAATATGACGAAATATCACGTAAACAAAACACAAACAAAGTAAATTTTTTTATATAAACAGTTTTTATGGTTCACACTTCCTGCCTACAAAAAAACACTTTTAAATAACAAGCTTTTAACAACGTTTTACTTTTAACTTACAGGTTTGTATGAATTTCCAACTTGACGAACAACAATTTTTGCTCGTTATGTTGGAAATTCATACAAACCTGTAAGTCAAAAATAAAAAGTTTTTTCATTGTGAATGCTCTGTGAACTTAACAAACGAATCATACCATGTTCACTGTAAAAAAAAACACAAACAGACATGCTCAAGTGATCGTTTAAATGTACTTATACACAAAAGCACGAAGATGAATTGCACGTCGCATAAAAAAAGTATAAGCAAACGAAGAAAGGAGAACACAAAACAAAATGTAGTTGTATTTAACACGTTGAAATGAAGTTGCCCTGCAGTTCTTGGCCTACGACTGTTCTGTAATGTCGAATTCTTTTCGCTTTTTCAACTCAATGTAAATTTTGTGGTGTGAAAAGTACATGAAACAAAAATTGATGTTGTTTTGTGTTTGTATTGGTAATAATACATAACACATTTGACGTTTATTAAAAAACCAAGTTGAACTTGTGGAAGTAACAATATTTCCAGATATTTAGGTTTTGTACGTTACATTGTTTTCTATTTTATTGATAATTATAATATAAAACCCATACTATATTCTACGGCTTCTAGAAAAATAAATACTAGCCAAGAAACGGCTTTTAAAATGCAAAAAACTCTATATTGACGATTAATTGACAACTTTAACCCTCCATTACTAACCTCTATTATCAGTACAGAACTACTAACCATGGGTGTAATCCACCCATAACACTAAAATGGCTCATGCAAAAAATCTTACCATCCAAATCGTAAAATTTGTTGATTTTAAGTAAATTCAATAATAATACAATAACATCAAAAATAAAAAAAATAAAGATTTATTCGTTCAATAACTTTTTTCAAAGATAAACATTGCCCGTCATATCAGCAACAAAATTAAAGAAAAATAATAATGGTTTTGTAAAACCTATCACACTAGTTCGTTTCAGTCATTACATGTTACATATTATATGTCTTTAGAAAGCTGAAATGTTAAACAAAAATTTATTAGAATATAATTTTTTACTGGTAGAGCATACATTTTGAGTAAAATACCACAGAAATCGAGAAATTTACCTTGTTTTTTGTCATCAAAATTATAATTCATCGCATGATGTAGGGATTTCTATAGACGTTTGAACCTCCTTTTCATAGCAATCGGAACAAAGTGATATTGCATGGGTACCACAAATGTGTCTATCACACTTGAAACATGTTGTTTTAGTTTTCTGGTCACTTTTATAGCTACACACCTGGCATCAATATTGCTTATCTGCCTTCCTCTTCTTTGGCAATGGTTGTGTGATTGTATTTGTTCGCGATGGTCCTGGTTTTTGGTGCAGATCGTTTGCAGGAGTTTTACTTGCAAATTTAATACAGCTACCTTTTACATTAGCATTCTTACACATGATTCGCCGATCGATCTGAGCTTTTATAAGGCTCAAAGCAAGGTCCTTTATAAATAATGATCTTTTTTTATAATGGATTGGTGGATTTTCGGTGTAAAGCAATATTATTCGGGCATTAATGCCTGCTAAATTGAGTATACTAAAAAATAATACCAAAGGCCATCTGCGAGCATTCTATAGTCTCATTATATGTTGCACATAGCTGGTTGGTGGTGTCTACACTACCTTCTGTTTTATTATAAAACTATAATTTCGGGTAAATTTTTTGGATTACTAATTATATTGCCATCCAAAGAAATGGTGAAAGTAGTAATACACACTTGTTCTTTTTTGGAACGTAGGATAGTTAGCATTCCTTCTATGTATATACAAAAATCGTTGATTATATTTCACGATATTTACCGATAGTGAATTCTGGTGGCAGTACTCTTTTATTTTTTCTTATGGTGCAAACCAAAGGTGTTTTTTTCTGCAACAAGTTTTCAGCCAATGAATGTGTAGTGAAACAGTTATCCATTGTAATGTTCCTACCAACACGTTATAACTCCTCTTCGCTGTCTAGTTCCGCTAGAATCGCTCCTATATAAACAAAATACGCCTATATGATTCCACAAAAATCCGTACCTCTGAGGTCATAAACTATTACATACCTGTTCAATAATTTTGATCTAAAATCTAAATAAACACCTCAAAAACAACACAAACAGTATTACTAACCTGGGTGTAAGACACCCAAATTTATATAACGTAACTACTAACCTGGGTGTAAACAACCCAGTCACTTTTTATATTCTACGATATGATCACTTTGAACGACAAAACAATACTGAAATATATTTTGTAGCAGGCAAAAAATCATAATCGAATGATTTTTCCAACGTTAAATCTGATTGGGTGGATTACACCCTCAGGTTAGTAATGCAGGGTTAAATTAACGTTTCTATCTTTGTTGGTGTTTGTAGCCAATAGGTAGAATTTATGAAAAAATTTACATTTCATAAAATTGATGTAGGTACATCGGTTGGCCATGACTCTCAAGTCAAACGGTCGTGTTTTTTTTTTGTTTTTTATTTTCCTCAAAAAGTAATTTAAATTAATTTTATTTAAAAAACCGTATTCGGTTGATTAAAATGTGAATTACGTGGTGTGTGTGAATTGTCCGGGTGCGTTTAACCTTGAACGTGTAAATCTGGAAGGCGTACTTTCAAAATGTCCTGGACCCGGTTCAGTTCTTCTGATAACTCGAAATTCTGATAACTCGAAACTCGTAGTGCCGACTAATAGCACTCGAGATATGTGATATGTAATTAATTGAATAGTGTAAGGGTGGATTAGAGGTGTTTGGCTTGTCCCGGTGGAGGGTTACTGTAGTGTCTATTTCTGCCGGTCAATCTAAAGCATAATATTGCTGCTCATACGGGTGCTTTATTGATTTAATTTTCTTTAAATGCAATTTACTTACTTTGAGAGGAGTAGCGATAGTTGTGCGAAATGTCAACTTATAGGTATAAACAAAGTTGGCCGCAATTTACAAGTTATTTGCGATGGTATTCTAGTACAAATTATGTTTTTGAGTTTTAGTGATTATGTACATTTCACATTACATATAACATAAATAATTAGCTTGTATTAAAAAACTCAACTGTGTAGAATTTTCATATAAAATAGTGGTTATAAATTAAAATAAATTATGTAAATTTACAATAAATAATTCTGTGAAGGTTATATTTCGGGTGATAATAAAATATTGATGTACAAATACAGTGCTGTATACCAGCAAATTAAAATGTGCCCGAACCAGTTGAATCTTGGAATTAGTGAAAGCATAAATAATCCACCTAATTTAGTACTGGCTTGAGATTATATCATGTTAAATAAAAGATCAAATAGGCGAATACTACCTATGGGACCGCAAAAGAGTGACCCTCCAGATAATGGAACGCTACCGGATTTGTGACGTGATTTATTGGACAAAAGTTACGCGAATATGATTGAAATTAACCAGATGGTCGTGGTTGGTATAGTAGCGGTTAATGGAAATTTAGGGATAACTTTGTATGAATTGCTTAATTGGATTATGATTATACAGCATCTGAATCAGCACGAGATTTCCGGAAATAAGAACCTTGAACCTGAAGCAGTAGACGAATGCGGAATTGTGGAACTTGGTTTTCTAAGTTATTAATTTTTACTTTGTTTTAGAATATAAATTTAAATAACTTTTTGCTCGGCTTATGACTTAAATATAACTGATTAAATTTGATGTCAATTATCAGAGATATTAATGATCATATATCAATATTTGTAAATAGGGTTCCAGAATATTGCTGCGTCTCCGTGGGCTTACTGAAAGGTTGGATTGGGATCTTAATTAAATGTGTTAACACACAGATGGTTTCAGATTAAAAAAAAAAAAATTAAAGTATTTAAATTTAAATTTTTAGGAGGGGACGGAGGGGGGGGGGTGTTTGGCGGGAGTGGTTTTTAGGAGATGGTCTCTGACGGGGTTTATTAAAAATCCAAATTAATCTGTCTATTGATTTATAATTTGTTCGTAAACTTGAAAAAATCTAAATTTAATTTTTAGTTTCTGATTTTAATTCCACATAAATTAAATAAACTCGATTTTATTTATGTAAATAAATTTAACCTAAAAGGCTGTACTTCTTTGGCTACACCGAAAAGAAAACGGCGGTTAATTCTCCGTAAGGCTTCTAATTTTGGTCTTTCTGTTTATAAAATCAAGCCTTAAACTGAAGTTGCAGCTAGTGTTACAACTGTTTGGCGAGTATTCACTACAGTGATCATCTAGTGCGTCGTAAATTTAAGCAAAAGTCGGTTTTTGACAATAAATAAAAAGAAACGCTTTGATTTTGCACGTACTCACATGACCTGGAATAATGAATGGCAGAACGTGTTTTTTCGGACGAAAAAAATGCAACCTGGATGGGCCTGATGGATACAAATATTACTTTCAGATCATACGCCGCCATAGCTGTACATCGTACATCTGGTATTATGGTTTGGGGTGTTATCACTTACTTTGGTACTATAGATTTGGAGTTCAGAAGTATTGCAATGAACATTGAAACTGAACATTATTACAAAATGTTTTCCCATCACTACGTGAAAAATATGAACCTCAGTTATTCATATTTCAACAAGACAACGCCCCCATACACAATACTAGGAAGTGAAAGATTGGATTAGACCTGACAATATCGAACTTCTTGCCTATCTGCCTTATTTACCCGATCTCAATATCATCGAGAACATATGGGGATTGCTGTCGAGGAAGGTTTATGTATGAGGACTCCAATTTGAAACACCAAGCGAGCTTGTAGTTGCCATAAAAATTGCATGGAGTGAAATGAGCCAAGACTGTATCCAATCACTGTAAAACTCACTCTCTAACAATATTTTTGAAGTTATTAATAATAATGGTGGAAATACTCACTATTAAAACCATTATTCCGATTTTTTTTCAATACATTTATTTTTAAAATGAACTGATAATTTGAATTTTCATGTGGCCTTAACCTACTGAAAATGTAAATCCGCTATTTTTACTCATATTTTTTTCTACTCTCAAATAGTTTTTAATTTTTCAATTGTGTATAACCTGTTTAGTTTATAAGAAAATATTTTTTAAGTTTTGAAAATTTTTGGAACTCCTGAAGTAGCAAAAATATAAAAATTTAATGTGGCCTTAACCTAGTGACAAGGAGTGTATATGTATATAACACCTATACATATAACAAAATACTAACTATTAGTTGTATCAAAGATCTTTCTACATATCACGAATTCCATATAACGAACTGTGACAGTGTGCGAATGTTTTTACCAAAATTTAATAACAAATTACTTTTTCTAAAACAATTCTTTATGATTTATAATGACCAATTTACCTCTTCATTTAGAATATATCAAATATTTAAAAATCGCATTACTAATTAACCAAAATATTTAACAAAATACGTATAACGTACATGTGACAAATTTTTTCCTCTGATTTTGAGTTGTGTACGTTATATAAAATTACTTGCGAATTGGTTTGGACCTGAAAATCAATTTTTTTATATAAATAGAGGGAGCTATGCTAAAACAGTTTAGTGCTGTTTTCATTTAGAATAAACTAATGCTAACTGACTTTTCAATTTTTCACTAAATAACGTACATGTCACATGGATAACGTACGTGTGACACCATACAAACTTTTCTATGGCGAAAATTTTTTAATTCTTTATTCAAGTGCAATTCGTTGTGCAAGTGCAAAAACATGAAAAATTATGTCATATGTTAATGTCGAAATATTTCTTTTTCTAAACAATATATGTAGCTGTTATTATCGGGTTAGGGTCATTTGACCGTTTCCGAAGACATCGAAACAAAATTATCGAATGATAAAATATCGAAAAAAAAAATAACGAAAGTAAAAATGTCGAAAAAATATAGTCGAAAGAAAAAACATCGACTTTTTTTTAATCGAATTTATGGTCGAATTTCGACTAAGATGTGATCATTTCAAATCGGGCGCCCGATTTGAAATGATCACATGTTAGTCGTAATTCGACCATAAAATCAAAATCATTCATAATTCAAAATATAGATTTCGAAATATGTAATACTAATGATGAATGAGTTCCTAACATAATATATTTACATATAGTAAATAGAGTTGCATAACCCTATTTAGTTGTATGTATTTTAATACTGAAAAGCATATTTCCATCGTCTTTAAATAAGGTTTTTTTTTTTTCATTTTGCCCAAATTATTTGGCGAAGAATACAGTTGGAGAAAATGAAAAAGGACTATGGAACGGATGAACAGTTCTCTCTGAATAAGAGAATGCTTAAATTTCTTGCTTTTGTACCAGAAAATGAAGTGGCAGAATATTATAAATCTTTAAAAAGACAATTATGTAGCAAGAGCAAGAAATTTGTCATCTGGTTTGGAAAAAATTATTTATATGGAGATAAAATTTAAAAAAATAATGGAAAGGACTCCAAACCTAAATTTCCTCCAGCTCTATGGACGACCATGATTTATTCAACGAAAACTTACCTCGAACGACAAATCATGTTGAAGCTTGGCATAGACGTTTACAAGTAATAATTGGAAAAAGTCATATTGGTTTGTAGAGTTTGATAGGCGAAATAAAAAAAGAATATATCATATGAGTATGACAAGTGTCGAAAAGATTATGTCTGAACATGCTAGGAAAAGAAAAAGATGTCTTATTAATAAGGAAGATAGATTAAGAGAAATAATGTCCTTAAGGGAGTTGCAGTCAATATGGATATTGTTTTAAAATTACACAATTCCATAATGATTGAAAATTAAATAAATATAAAATTATATACATATGTATATCATTCGAGAAATCGAACAGTTAACGTGAAATGGTCTTATCGTTTCTTCTCATATGCCTTTTACAATTGACAAGTTTTCATATTTTGATGTGGATTTTCAGTTCAAAAAATCGATGAAATATCTATTCGACATTTTTTGTTGGTGTAAATTCTTTCTCGATGAAAAAATTTTCGATTATTTTATTTTCGATAATTTTAGTTTCGATGAAAAATAAAAGTTCGACGTTTTTATAAATCGATATTTTTTTTTTCGTCTAATTGGGCTAATCCCGTTATTATCATCTATCGATTCCATTTTTCAAGTTTGAGGGTTACCTTTTTGCGGAATTCATGATATATTAAAGATGATTCATCCAGTAGGTCTACTATGTATTCCGATCTGAAAGTAATTTTTCCCGAATTCAGAAATTTTGTATAGAGAAAAAAAAGAAAATCAAATTTATTTCATAGTCAAAATGAACTTTCAAATCGGTTTTAATTTCAGATCGGAATACACAGTAGACCCACAGTGCAAAATAAAAAAATAAAAGACGGGCACTCGAGTTTAATATTGCGGGCGCTATACTGTTTTTGCTGTTTATCTTTGACTATATATTTTTAAATGGACTGCTAGTTGCTTACTTCATATGCGATCCAACATACAGTGGCGGTCAAGAGGCAAATCGTGGCGAATTCGCTAACTAAAAAGTTCGTTACTATTTAATTTATTAGGAATAATCGAAAAATCAACATTAAGATTAAATTTTATAAAAGAAAACATCATTAATATTTGAAATTATAAGCAGTTGCAAGCACTGAATATTAAAATAAACATTTAGTTTTGTATTCACAGATGCAAAGAAACAGTCTTAAGCCGCGTCCACACGGGGTGTGAAATGTACACTTATGCGTGCGTATTCGCTTATTTAGCGAATGTAGGCGGTTATGCGGGATGTGTACATTTATCACATTTCGGTACACACGATTCGTTAAATGTTCATTGATCACATGTAGGCGAATGCTAATGAACATTTCTACTCTGGTATATATTTTTAGTACCTTGATCATACAATTTTTAATGAAAATATTCAATCACATTCGTCATGTGAAAACCATCCACACGACGTTTACATTCGCTAAATGCGCGCATAAGTGTACATTTCACACCCCGTGTGGACGTGGCTTTATCTGTCAATGGCAAACTGGTATCACTCACAACCAACTACGACACACTTTCTCCCCATTTTCAGTAAAAATAAAAGAAACCGAGGAAAAATGTTGTGTAAAAATCACAATTAAAATATCTCAAATCAAATTAAATTGAATTTAAAACTATAAAACGGTGACAAAATAGAAAACACACGAAAAGGAGCCAAAAATTAAATAAAAATTTATTGATGTTGACAACTTTGACAAATCTTTAGTTTTCGTTTTTGCCGCAATTTGCCTCTTGACCGCTAGTTGTATGTTGGCATCATCATTTATTTGAAAATTATATTGAACTGTCATTGTATTAGCGGTCCATTCTAATTCTATTGTCTAAGCTGTTTATACTATTTTTATACTTTTTTCTCGTGTAGATATTTATTGTGTATTGTGATATTTGTGTGTATTTTTCAGTACTAATACCGTTATTTTTTCATATTACAATTTCACCGTGGGGACGAGGCATCTTTATTATAATATGATCTTTGGTTGTATGTATCTCGTACAAGATTGAAGCTGCGTCGTTTTATTTGTATGGTGGAATACCTATGATACAAATTTATAATCCGTGCAGGTTATTATTTTAAGGCTTGTCAAATTTAGTTATTATAGTTGTCTTGACAATTTAGATGCCTAATTTAATTTATTTTTAGGGAGTTACGGGCTGATTTTTAAATTAATAATTAATTTTGAAATAAATCAAAACTTTGGTTCTTAGGATGAAAGCCCATGCTGTCGCCTTTCCCATCACCGTTCTATTGAACAAAAATCTTCAGCAAGATGCTTTCCGAACCTTTGGAAATGCTCCTTAATTAAACCAGTTTCCGAACCTCTGGAAATGATCCTTAATATATTAAAAATTACCGAGCCATTAGTATTTTATCAAAATTAGTCAAGGATTTAATTTTATTTTATACTCGTATAGGTTTATTTCATCTAAGCAACATGAATTCCTTCCTGGCAGATCAACTGTTTCTAATTTGTTTTAAAGGCGATGATTCATGTACAAATTTTGTCTGACAGACAAAATTAATAATCGCTCTGATTGGTTAATATTTTTTTGCCTTATACGATAAAAATGAAATTCATACTTAGGCGATACATGTATAAAATTTTGTCGTATGAATATTTTTTGACTTTTTAATAAAGCATAACCTAAAAGGTGTTTTTATTTTTGTTCCTTTTTGAAATTTGAACCATATTGATTTGAATAAACATTACTTACATTTTATCGGAAGTGAATAATGTCTAATTCGAAAATGAACAACAAGCATATATATATGCAATAAATATCGGTTTTTTATGTTATTTTGTTCTCACTGCTGTCAAAGTTTTTAAGGTTATGTATTTATCTTATACAAAATTGAGCAATGTTCAATTTTTAATGGGTTTAAAGTGATGCTTTTCAAAATGAAAATTAAATTTTTCAAGTTTAGTTACATAAAAGTAAATTTTATAATTTTATAATTATACTTTTTCTATTTTTAATTTATATTTATCAAGGTAAATTCAAATTTTTCAATTTGCATTTTATAAACATTTCAAATGTTTCCCCATTTTCTTTAAAATTTCCAAAATTTTATACAAGGTCAACAAAATTGTTGTATAATTCGTGATTGGTATATACATTGCAAACACGCTTAATCCATCCATTTAAATAACCTCAATTACTCGATAGTTGCATAATAAGAAATTTTACAAAACTCTTTAAAATAAAAAAGATTAGAAATTAAATCTCGATAAATGCTGTATGTAGTTTATTCGATTTGCCTTTAAAATTATTTCATTAAAATAATAATAAGACAGAAATGTACATATTGGGCATTGATGTGTCTCAAAAAATTAACTTTTTACCACGCGAAATGTGCGTAAGACCGATTTGATTTTCAGTGAGGTTTCACTGTGCTGGATGCGCCCAATATTTAGGTATGATTTACAATAATTTTGGTCCATTTCATAGTAAAAATGTACACCCGACATTTGTTTACAATTCAGCCTTAACTTTAGTTTATACTCCTTTGTTCATTCGTCGTCATTTGCGTTAACATCGTCTGCTAATCAGCGTACAAACAATTGAAATATTAAATTTTAAACAAGAAGATTTTTTGAAGGCATAATAGTATGTAAACGTGTAATCCCGATTTTGCTATTCAATTTTATTCGATTAATTGATTATTTAATTTAACGTTGACAGTGACATTTGCTATTCATTAATTTAATCGTGTTCAATTCTATTTATTAATTATATATACTAATGCCCGATTTCAGAACAAAACAGCAATTTGCCAGTTAAATAATATTTGCTCTCTTTCTTCTTTTATGAAATTGCAATTTGTTTCATAATTTAAAATCAATGCTATCTGATTATATTTCTTTTTTACATGAACATTTTAAAGGGAGAATTAAATTTTTATTTGAGCGATATTGAAAAGTCATATATTTAATTCTCCCTTTAAAATTCTCATATAAAAAAGAATTATGATCCAGATAGCATTGATTTTGAATTATGAAACAAATTGCAATTTCATAAAAGAAAAAAAGAGAGGAAATATTATTTAACTGGCGAATTGCTGTTTTGTTCTGAAATCGGGCATAAGTGACTTAATTCTGGACATAAAACTATTCATCGTTATCTAGTTGTATTTCCGTTAATTTAACGTTGACAGTTATGATTCTACTATATAAACTGTAAAATAAATCTGCTTTGAGTTAGGTGATTATACAACATTTATCTCTGCAGAAACTTTAAGCTTTCGTTACAAACTATTAAGTGAATATACAAATTATTATTTAGTATCCTCAATTGTGGAATTGTTTATTCTCTTTCGCAATATTTGTTTGGAGATTCTTGTATCAATTAAGACCTACTCTTTTATTTATACAGTGAATAAATACCATTTTTTTTCAATTCACAAGTTGTAAAGTCTGTAGCGAAAAAGTTATTAGAAATAACAAAACGGGTAACATTCTATGTTCACAGTGTAACTGTATTTACCACAACAATTGTGTACCACTGTCACCAGCTATTTTAAATGACTAACTATGTATATCCAAATAAATTCGTGTGGAGATATGGGGACTGTGTTCATGCTAATGTTACTCCGATAACTAGTAAATAGAAGCTCAACGGTTTGCTGCTTTCCATGAAAGCCGAGATCGATGCACTAAAAAACAAGCATAACCATAACGATTTCATTCTAGAGTAAACCGCATCTTCTAGTTCGTTGTGTTCTATCAGTGAAAAGCTTGTCTGTATCATTGACTTGGAACGCAAAGCTACTGAAAATGAACGACATATTAACGCTATGCATAATCTGATATGTCTAAATTAAACTTGGCTAATGAGTCACTATTAAACGAAAACTTATTAGAGGTGGTCGTTTTTAACTACAAATTGCGGTTTGATATGCACATTGATTTAATGTGCCGTAAATCCTGCAAATTGTTAGGCTTTATTTTGAGGCGAGGCAGAGACTACAAGGATCCATCAAGCCTAGTCCTGCTATTTACTAGCAATATTAGAACAAACCTTGAATATTTATCATAGGTTTGGAATACTTACTACAATGATTTATAGTATAACCGAATTGAGAGTGTTCAAAAATATTTACGAAATTTTTATGTTTTAGGTGCGTGCCTTCAACGAAGCATATGTCTTATGAGATACGCTGTGGAAAGTTTAACCTAATATCACTTCATAACAAGAGGGTTCTACTTGATGAATACCTATTGTTTAAAATACTCAACAATCTCCTTGACACCGGCTTATATGACTATACATCAACAATTGTTTCAACCTTGTCAGCTAGAACAAATGTTAATCTGTCTGCACCAATAAACCATTTGTAAGCTAACCACTTATTGTACTTCAGAGATTTGGATCATTTTGGCACGTCTTTGTCACAGTTTAGTGCGTTTTTTTATTCGCTATCCGGAGCTGCTATCGAGAGCCGTCATATGAAAATAGCTCCGGATAGCGGCTCCTTATAAATAGGTAGAGCTAAATATTTTTTATTTCACGTTTTCACTTATGAATTGAATTAAAAACAATTAAATCAGTTTTTAAATTATTTAAACCAATTGCACCAAAAAATTAAGTTTACATTGGAAATTGAAAATAATAAAAATATAAATTTCGTGGATTTAAATATAACTACATAATTTTTTTTTAGAAAGCCAACACGATCCATGAGAAGTCATACCATCCATACCAACACAAGATTTCAGCATATAACCATATAATTCACAGGCTAAATATCATCAATATGTCATAAATGGATTACAATGATGAATTAAATACAATCAAGTTCATTGTGCGAGTGAAAACGGTTACAAGTCAACAAAAATTGACTTGATCTGACTTGAGTCAACTACTTTGCATTTTGATGAAGATGTTCAATAACCAAAATATGTCAGTGTAGAGTTTAATAAAATATCTAGCAAACATATTCAAAATTTTTTTTCAAAATTACGATTACAACATTGCTTATAAAACTCAAAATTCATTGGAACAGAAAATAAAACCTGAGAATGATTCAATTTTGGGCCCCGGAGTATATAAATTAATATGTTCAGATTACACCTTTCATTTTATTTAAGGCAAACTGGAAGATCATTTGGACAACGATTTAAGGAACATAAAAGGCGTATTGGCAAAATTAGGACAGAATCAAATTTCGCTCAAAACACAAATTAGGAAGTTTCACATCGTATGAAAAAAGGTGGCTTATTGGATCAGATCTCGGATGGAAGAAATATTAATTTACAAATATAGAAACAACACGTTCATGGTGAACTCAAAAATTAACATAATAACCAACAAAATGTATGATTTTATTTTGAATTCATAAGTAAGCGAAACAATTTTACATATTAAACAAAGAAAACCCTGAAATGACGATTTTTTAGGTAACAAAAAAAGCCAAACGAGTGACCTGATAGAAAATACTTTTGTAGAACTTTTATTAAACGAACGATTCGTATGGATTAGGGTTTTTTAATTATGTATTGTAGAGGCCCATTCCATGTGCGAGCCAAACTTTTGTCATCGTTGTTGTGGATGGCCGATATTAGCCCTTGAGTGTTGAGTGCGATTTAAAAAAAACGAATTTTGCAGAACTTTTATTAAACGAACGATTCGTATGGATTAGGGTTTTTTAATTAGGTATTGTAGAGGCCCATTCCATGTGCGAGCCAAACCTTTGTCATCGTTGTTGTGGATGGCCGATATTAGCCCTTGAGTGTTGAGTGCGATTTAAAAAAAACGAATTTTGCAGAACTATGGATTAGGGTTTTTTAATTAGGTATTGTAGATTCCCATTCTATGTACTAGCCAAACCTTTGTTATCATTGTTGTGGATGGCCGATATTGGCCCTTGAGTGTTGAATGCGATTTAAAAAAAAAAAAATTTTTCAGAACTGTTATTAAACGAACGATTCGTATGGATTAGGGTTTTTTAATTAGGTATTGTAGAGGCCCATTCCATGTGCGAGCCAAACTTTTGTCATCGTTGTTGTGGATGGCCGATATTAGCCCTTGAGTGTTGAGTGCGATTTAAAAAAAACGAATTTTGCAGAACTATGGATTAGGGTTTTTTAATTAGGTATTGTAGATTCCCATTCTATGTACTAGCCAAACCTTTGTTATCATTGTTGTGGATGGCCGATATTGGCCCTTGAGTGTTGAATGCGATTTCAAAAAAAAAAAAATTTTGCAGAACTGTTATTAAACGAACGATTCGTATGGATTAGGGTTTTTTAATTAGGTATTGTAGAGGCCCATTGCATGTGCGAGCCAAACCTTTGTCATCATTGTTGTGGATGGCCGATATTGGCCCTTGAGTGTTGAGTGCGATTTCAAAAAAAAAATAATTTTGCAGAACTGTTATTAAACGAACGATTCGTATGGATTAGGGTTTTTTAATTAGGTATTGTAGAGGCCCATTGCATGTGCGAGCCAAACCTTTGTTATCATTGTTGTGGATGGCCGATATTGGCCCTTGAGTGTTGAGTGCGATTTCAAAAAAAAATAATTTTGCAGAACTGTTATTAAACGAACGATTCGTATGGATTAGGGTTGTTTAATTAGGTATTGTAGAGGCCCATTCCATGTGCGAGCCAAACCTTTGTCATCGTTGTTGTGGATGGCCGATATTAGCCCTTGAGTGTTGAGTGCGATTTAAAAAAAACGAATTTTGCAGAACTTTTATTAAACGAACGATTCGTATGGATTAGGGTTTTTTAATTAGGTATTGTAGATTCCCATTCCATGTACTAGCCAAACCTTTGTCATCATTGTTGTGGATGGCCGATATTGGCCCTTGAGTGTTGAATGCGATTTAAAAAAAAAAAAATTTTGCAGAACTGTTATTAAACGAACGATTCGTATGGATTAGGGTTTTTTAATTAGGTATTGTAGAGGCCCATTCCATGTGCCAGCCAAACCTTTGTCATCGTTGTTGTGGATGGCCGATATTGGCCCTTGAGTGTTGAGTGCGATTTAAAAAAAACGAATTTTGCAGAACTTTTATTAAACGAACGATTCGTATGGATTAGGGTTTTTTAATTAGGTATATAACCAAATCTACAGCTAAAATTTTGTTCGATAAATTTATCGAAACTGGTTCCTTTAAAAATCTTACACGATGTGGAAGGAATCGAAACACAATGGCGCGAGGGGACATTTTACTTGTTCCTGAAGTGACAAAAATCCTTCTAAATCAGCCAAAGAGCTTATAGAGGAATTTAATTTGAATATTTCCATAAGAACAATTCAAAAACGGCTCAGAGAAGGTGGTTTAATTAACTGCTACCAACGTCGGAAACCTTTGATCAACTCAACAAATAGACGGAAAAAATTGAACTTTGTAAAAGAACATGAAAATAAGGATCAGGGTTTTTAGAATTCAGTGTTATGGTTAGACGAAACAAAATTTGAGTTATATGACTCGTAAAAAAGAAAAAGCGTATCGCGCGGGCATGGTGAGGAAAGACCGATATTTAATAAAAAAACGTAAAACATGGGGGTAGTACAATAATGGTGTGGGGGTGGTTCAATAATGGTGTGGGACTGTTTCGCGGCTAACGTGTAGGTGAGCACGATCTTATAGAAGGGATAATGAAAGGGCCTGATTATGTAAATATTTTAGAAAACAATCTAAAAAAATCTATCAAAAAGTTACACTTGCGCAGTCGTTATATCTTTCAACAGGATAATGACCCCAAGCATACTTCAAAAGTAACCGAGAATTTTTTTAGAAAATATAAAATAAAAAAACTCAAATGGCCTCCCCAAAGCCCGGATTTGAATCCGATAGAAAATGTATGGTTATAGTTGGATTCAAAAATCCCAGTAAGCCGTAGAATTAATAAGAATTGGTGCAATTGGCGTTGAATACACCTCAAAGCTCGTGCAAAGCATGCATCGATTAAAAGCGGTTAAATTGGCTAAAGGTGGTCCCACCAAGTATTAATTTTAGTATTCTATTAACTCTCTACCTCCCATTTCTAAAAAATGCGAACGTTTTTACAACGTTCGGTTCATTTATTCGTAGTTAGAAATGAAGGGAATTAAAAAGATGATGTTAATTACATTAAAAATTTGAATAATAATAACTGGTACAATTATTTTTCTTTAATTTAGATAGTATTGTATATGAAATAAAAAGGATAATGAGATACATATTTAAAAAATAATTTTTATTTGCCAAAGAAATTTTTTTATAATATCGTTCGATTCATTTCTTCGCATACTGTATTATGTCATCAGCGGCGTAACTACAAGGAAGCAAACCCCGCGCTGCGGGGGGGGCCGCAACGATGGGAGCCCGCAACGCGGGTCCCGTGATCTTTGCTCTTGTAATGAAGAACTGTTTCATACCATCCACAATATGATTTTCTACATTTCAAGTCATAATTTAACAATAAAACATTAAATTTTGATTTAAAATGTTGTATGCAGCCAGATAAATTTGTGCAAATGAATGAAGATGACCTTATGAAGTCTGCAGGAGCGATACAAGAAAAATATAAAGACGACCTATCGGATGGTGATATAGTAAAGTCAATGCTTAAGGAGGAAATTTCAGGGATACCATCAATACTTGAATTCGCTGAAGTTCTAATAATACAATTTCCTATAGCAGCTTCAAGTGTTTCGCAGGTAATAACATGTTTATTATTGTTTCTTACGTTACCTGTGACGGTCGCAACAGCGCAACGATCGACATTTTTAGTTAACCTGAAGGGAAAGATATGCAATGTGCAAAGAGGGTGTAGTGATGTGCTAAATCGGCTCTTTTTGTTCTGTTTTGCTTATTTTCTTTTACGTTTTTAACAAAAAAGAATCGGCTTAGCCCATCACTAGAGGGTAGTCTAGGGGCCCATATTAAGTTTTGCGGTGAGGCCCAAAATTTGTAGTTACGCCACTGTATGTCATAATAATTTTTGAACACTAAGAAGTACCACGGGAATATTCTTGAGAAGCCCTTTCCAACCGTAAACGTTCTCTATATTTTGATTTGGCTTTTCGATGAGTATAGGCCGACATTGCATAATTTATTTTCATTTTTTACTTTAACACCATACATATTGACTTTAACCATTTCACATTAATGTTTTACATACGCAATCTATAGATCTTGACGAGAGCTGACGATTGAAATGCAAACGAACGTTCTAGCTTCTTCGAGTCAAAATTTATACTAAACGGACATTATGTGACACAGCGAATCAAGAAACAACCTCAACAAATTTATAAAATTCTTCGAATTATGAATTTCTGCTCTGTATTAGATAACTAAATTTAGGAAATTCCAACCCTACATAAATATTATATGAAAATCAAACAAAAATATTCGGTTAAGAAATGGGCAAGTTCCATCATACTTGGATATTCCAAAACTTTATCCAAAAATCATTTTAGAATCCCAATTTCATCCCAGAACTTCATCTAAAAATAATTTGAGAATCCCATTTCCAATACACTAACCCCATTCCAATACATTAATAACAGTTCTGCAAAATTTTTTTTTTTGAAATCGCACTCAACACTCAAGGGCCAATATCGGTCATCCACAACAATGATGACAAAGGTTTGGCTAGTACATGGAATGGGCCTCTACAATACCTAATTAAAAAACCCTAATCCATACGAATCGTTCGTTTAATAAAAGTTCTGCAAAATTCTTTTTTTTTAAATTTTGAGTATTTTTAGATTTCTTTTGAATTTTTTTTTTAAATCTTATTGGAATATATTTTTAACAGTACCAAAATGATTGTATCTATGTATTTGGATAACCGAGGTTTAAATCCGGGCTTTTTTAGCACTATCGTTGTTTTTATTAAACAAAAGCCTTTAATCATTTGAAATTTCGGTTTTGATTTGATTAAATTATAGTTAAATATTATAGTATAATAATTGTAATGATAATTTTAATGTTTTATTTCTTATTCATATAAAATATCGAATGTATTACAATTTTACAAATACTATAATGCGATTCTTTTGTTATTATTCCACTGGGAGAGTAGTTTATTCAGTATGAAAATCTACGGTAAAAATTATAAATTATACGAAAATTTAACTAACAATTCATAATTTTCTTATTTTAATTTTTAAAATCCTTTATTTCCAATTTTTAATAAAATTTCCTTACATTAGAATTTAGCAGTGTACTCTGCACCACTACATATGAAATCTTTAATAATCCAATATAAATTCGTGTAATTCCAATTGGATTCGTATACGTATACGTATGGAAGAATCTCTGGAAAACTTCACGCGCTCTTTCTAATTTTAAAAAATTATTAAAACAAATTGATAATATTCAATTGTGACCACGTGCTTTCGTCTATTTGGTACTTTACCGATTTTCGAAATATTTTGTGTTTTTATTCTCATCCTGCTTAAAAATTTTCCACATTTCTATCTCATCAAAATCTCGCCATAGACAAGGTACATAATACATACACACAGCGTATACATCCCAAAAAGCACAATAAAGTTTTCTTTCATTTTTCATTCAAATGGAAACATTATTTTGTATACCATTATATAAATTTATATGAAAATTCTTTTGTTGTTATAATATTAAATTAAATAAAATAATAAAATATTATAATACACAATAAAAAACAATTAAGAAAGAAAACTTGACGACAAAAGAAAGAAAATATGTATATAAGAGAAAAAAGAAACAAAAACAAAATTGTAATTATTTTAATTAAACAAAAAAGAAAATGTAATAATTATTTTCTTTTTGGTGTAATTTAATGTTATGTGCTAAGGTGGAGTTTATGAAAAACCCACCACACTAAGCCGCCTCGCAATAAACAACATAAGTACATACATATATACAGAAGTAAGCTTTTTCGCGATTCAATGGAAACAAAACACAAAACAAAAATATAAAAATAAAAAACTTGTCATATTTTTCTACAGGTACCTGTATAGTATACATAATAAACAAATTATGAATGTACAAAAAAAAAATTTTATTTAAAGGAATTAATTAGACGCCGCCATTTTTATTGCAATTTTGTTACAAACAAATTTTATGTTTTGAAATCATTAAATTTTCTTGCCGAACGCCATTTTTTATGCATTTATAATTTTTTTTTTTTTTTTTTTTTTGTGTTCTGCATTTATATTCAATGTTTCTTGTATTTTGCGCGTTTCCATAATATACGAAATATAATTGATGAATTGATATTGATCTTGCTTTGGTATGCGGAATGCGTTTATATCAATAATTATGGAGTAATATGGTGGATATAAAATGGTTATTTTTCGTATAAAACTTTAGTATTTGAAATGAAATACGAAATAACTTTTGTGCTTTATGAGTCTTATAAGTATATGATTATGGTCCCGGAAGGTTTTTATTGAATTGTGCATATGTACGTAAAATAATATTTTGCAAATATTTTACTTTTCAATGCATTCACCGCGGCATTTAATAATGGTCCATATATGATTATATGATTTCAATTCGATTTCATCGAATATCGTCTATGTAATTACATTTTTACTCGTATAAATACCATAATGATGAAAATTGCAACTGTGTCAATAATATAAAAAAAGAAACTGTTTCACGTATTACTTATGGAATATTACGTATCTTATAAAAAAAAAAGAAACTGCCATCAATTGTACGTCTCTTGTGATAAGTCTATATTATTAAATTTTCCTTTTTAATTTATAATTGTGCATATATTGGGGCTAATTTTATAGGTGTTAATGGTACGGTTAAATTTCGTTATTTAATTTTTCAATATTGCTTGAAACCCCAGAGAATGTACAGTAATCAAATCATGAATTTTAGTAGGAATTCGATACTTGAGTAACAATAAAGAACCTGCTTATTAAACAGAGAATATTACAACACATCCTTCACAGTTTAGGTTTATCCAAAACATTTATTAGCGTTGCACCATTTAGTCTAAGAGCTGTTAGACAATTTTGATTAGGTATTTGAGGCAGCATGAAAATTTGAGTGACACTTCATTAGCAACGTCAAAACACAAAATCAAAGACCTGGCTGAAAGGTAGCGGGGCATTGACAACTCTTAATTTTTTTAAGTTGCGACATTTTTTTTGCAAAAAGTGTCCTTGAGGCATTTTGAAATTTTTACCTTTTAATTTAGTATTTAATAAAATATAAAATAAAAAAGCCAGATCATTTAGTCCGGTCTAAAATCTTGCCAGGCGGTTTCAAAATTGAATTTCGTAGATTTCTAAAAAATATGTATGCAGCAGTACACCAATCTTCTGATTTATTTTGCTTCCTCTATAAGACACATGATCACTGAATTTCAACCTCTTATCAATTATGACCCCTAAATATTTGATAGTGTCTACTTGCTCAATGTTACTCTGATATTAATTCTAATTTCACAATTATGATCTGCTTTACCAATAAATACACTTTGTTTTGTTAGCATTTAACTTTAATTTGTTTCCATTTAGCCATTTTTGTGCTATAGTCCCAAATCATCGTAAATATTATGATATCAACAACTTCTTCAATGGTATTTCCACTATAATAAATCAAGATGTCATCCGCAAATAAATTTATATGACATTTTTTTAGACTTTTTACTATATCATTGATATAAACTTTAAATAGTATAGTATGTTTCATGCACTACTTTCGTTTTTTGACTCCTCTGACTCAAATAACTTTTAAACCAAATCCATTCGTTATTTGTAATTTCTATCTTTGTTAATTTTTTCAACAATATTGTTCGATCAATAGTTTTCGAATGTATATTCACTCCTGTCTCTCGATTCCTTCCATTTACTCAATACTAAGTTTAATGCAAATTCACATGAATATCCCGATTGTTGCTCTATTAATATCCCTTCCACGTTTAAAAATTCGATTAGTTGTCCCTTTACGATAATTTCTAAGATTTTCTCACAGCAGTTCAGCAACTTAATTGGTCTAAAATCTTCTGGATATTTCGCGTTTTTTATTTTTGGAATAGGAATAATATTCGCTTCTTTCATACATTTAGTAGAAGTATTCAAAAAATTGATAACAATTTTTCGCCAATAACATCCATAGCTTTCCAAATCATGCTTGGCTTCAATCCGTTTACATCTCGTTTATCACACATTTTTGTGATTATATCCTATAATTCTGTTAATGTAATCTGGTTCAAAACGAATTTTCCTATCGCTGATGCACTAATCTCGAATAAATCATCTTGTATACGATTGAAATTTGTCCATTTCAGATCTTGATACTATCGACATAAAATTTGTTTAGAACATTTGCAATTTCTTTGTGGTTACAGTATTCATGGTTATCAACTATGATGCGATCTATGCTACTATCTCGTTGCGAATTATACGAAGCAGTTTCTATTTTTCTAATGAAATAGTTTCTCTTAATTTTTCTTATTGATGAAAGATATCGATTTCGTATTGCTCTATATTCATTCCAATGTTCCTTATTTCCGGTTTGCTTGGCGAATTTGTTCGATGCAATCTTTTCTGATTTTAAAAGCCGCAGATTATAATTTTTGTGAAACCATTCGATTGACTTTGGTTTTATCTCGACTTTCTTGTAAAATACACTTAGAGCATTATTAATATTTTCATACTTATTTTCGCATACTTCATCAATATCACCAGAATATCAATATCCCTTCAATGTATTTTTTTGGTGTTCGACTACTTTTATTAATTTCCATCAAATTTACTTGAATCATCTCATGATCACTAATATTCTCTTGCTCTAATATTTGCTGTTGTTGTATTAGCAATAACCCAATCAATTAATATCATCCTGTCTGCTGTTATTCTGGTACATTTCTCCATTAGTTGTTTCAGATTCAATTTTGTCATTATTCTATCCAACTTCAGTTCATTTGTCGTTTTACGTAGGTAGTCAATCATAAAATCACCGCATATTAAATTTAACTCATCTGTAGAAATATTTTTTTTCACTCCATTGATCGAAATATTTGATGAATGATTCTATACTTGAACTTGGGGATCGATACAATACCGATAATGCTATATTTTTATTCAATTGATCTGACTTTCTTATAAAAACTTTACTAATGAAAGATAGTTTTGCTAACAAGCTCAATGCAACTATATCATTTAATAAAAAAAATTGTTTGTGGATTCTATATATATCATTAAAATGTGTATTTAATTTTGACGTTATATGAATAATCTTCAACTAAAGAAGCGCAGTAAGATTATCGGTGAGCTTACTTCCAATGAACTAAAGATGTCAACAACGCGACTAATAAAACTTATTCAGCAATTCGAGTACAGCACTGAACTTCAAGTCATTAAAAACCACTCAGCGGTACAAAAATCCAGCAATCTAAAATTGTTATCTCCATTTATCGACGAAATGGGACCTCTTCGTGATGGAGCCCGGCTTCGTAACTCAACATTACTTTCAACTGCTAAATTTCCACTGATATTACCAAGCAAACATATTCACGATATTATTAGTTCAAGCAGAACATAAACGTTTATTACATTGTGGCGCTCAAACATTATTATACAATTTGAAGTCTCAATATTGGATCATCGGAGGTCGAAATTTGTGTATAGACAGGTGGTAAATCAATGTGTTCTTTGTTTTAAGAATAAACCAAAGCTATCTCAGGAAATAATGAGCGATTTAACTGTTGACCGTGTAACACAACCAAGATCATTCTCAGTAGTTGGTGTAGATTTCTGTGGACTAGTTTTCGCCAAACCAACCACAAAGTCAAAAATTAAAATTAAAACCTATATTTGCTTCGCAGTGAAGGCCATTCACTTGGCCATTCAAAATATACTCAGATAATGCCACTAATTTCATCGGATGTCGGCCTGAGTTAAAGGAATTACAAAAGTTATCATATTTTTATCAGAACATTTCCAGAATGATGCAAAAATATTCTGCTCAACTAATAGATTATCTAGATACCAACTGATTCAAGTGATGTTTGTGATGGGTGATGGGTTTTAGGTAAAATTATTGACACTCACCCAGGTTCTGACAACCGAATTCGTGTAGTTACCATAAAAACGTCGAAATCTATTGTTAAACGTTCAATCACAAAAATTAGTATTCTATACCACTTGAAACATAAAATTCTGAACTGACGTTTATTGAACTTGACACTCATGTAAAGTAGATTTTGATAAATGTTGTGTAAATAAATAGTTTATAAGTATATAGGCTGTAACTCGAATCAGTTTTGTAAATGAGGAGTATCGATCAAATAAATCCAAATCAGAAGCAGAATTACAAATTGAAATCGAAGAAATTTTACGAAGATTTACATTTACTAACTCTGCACTTATTTTCAAATTCGGATTTTTAGACTAATTTGTTTGTTTTTCTTGAAGAAACGACGGATCTGACCACCAAAGTTCTTGGTTTAAAAATTCGCTAGGCATTATGCCTCGAGATACGAGGTACATAGCACCAATTATTTATTGATATAAGTTCTTGTATTTGGGTAGGCCGATTATTCACGAACGTAGCATATTTAGATGGTTCCGATTTAATTCCCACAAGAGTGATTTCAGAATCTGACCAAATATACCTAACTATGATTTACTTGCATGTTCAGGCTTTCAATTAGTTTATTCCAGGTTTGTGCAAACAACAGAGCAGCACAAACCTCGATGCGAGGAATGGTCGGTTTTTCAAGAGGAGCCCCTAGATGTGTTTTGATTTTTGATTTTCCGTGCTTCTTAAATAAATAACACCAAAACCTTTCTCGGAAGCGTCAGAAAAACCATGGATCTCGATTAGTTTATTATATGGCATTGAAAAACAACGAGGAACTGTTATTTGGTTTAGTCTTATTAATTGTGACTTGAATTCGATCCATTGATCACGAAGTTCTGGTGTTATGTAATCATCCCAGTCGACATTATGAAGTATCCATATTGTTTGCATTATGATTGTAGCGGTTAGAATCATCGGGGAACAGAAGCTCAAAGGGTCAAACAATTGGCATATTTCCGACAGAACATTTCGTTTGGTACATGGAGTTTCTAACGAAAATTTGGAAAAATTCATTACAAATGTATCTTGTAAGGTATCCCAAGAAAGACTAAGTACTAAGGAAATGTTTGACGAATGCTCAGAATGTGAAGAAATTTCAGGGACATATTTGAACAGAATTTTCTTAACTCAAATTTACCCCTTTCCAGTAGGTTAATCAAATCTGTTTTAATGTTTAATGCATTTTCAATCGTATCAGATCCTATTATGACGTCATCGACATAAAAATCTTGCATTACAATTTGCGATGCTGAAGGAAACGAGATGACTTCGTCCAACGCTAGTTGTTGTAATATCTGTGTAGCCAAAAATGGAGCACTTTTAGTTCCATAGGTTACTGTAGATAATTTGAAGCATTTTACATTTTCTGACGGATTATCTCTCCACCAGATACGCTGTAAATCTTGCTGAGATTTATCGATCATAATTTGCCGATACAATTTGGCAATATCGGCAGTGAATGCAACGATATGTTTCCTGAATCTTAAAATCATAGACAACAGATCCTGTTGCACCGTAGGACCCTTAAGTAGGCAATCATTTAAGGATAATTTTGACGAAGATTTGCTGACCCATTGAAAACCACTCTCAACTGAGTGGTGACACTAGTGTCTTTAAAAACAAAATGATGTGGCAAATAATATAATTTATTATCAGAATAAGTGATGATACTTGGGTCTTGAACTAATGTCATATGATTTAAAGCCAGATACCCTTTCATGAAGTCTCTGTATAATTTATAGGTATCTGGTTGACGTATTAATCTTCTTTCAATGGCATAAAACTGCATAAGTGAAGTGTAATTTGAAAGACCTAACTGATTAATATTGGCATTTACAGGCAGAGAAACCGAATAACGACCTGAATTGAGGCGTTTGTGAGTTTTCGAATAATGCTCTTCACAAAATTTTTCATCTATTAAATAATTGGTTTTAGCAGAAATTGTTTCTATCTAGTGTAAGATGACAATACTCTGCCGCTTACAACATAACCAAAAACACTGTGATAAAATGGTGGAAGATTTTTTAAAACTATTATAGATGCATTATCAGTGAATAACTGATTATAACATAAATTTCTGCCCCAATTAAAATATCAATTCTATCTGGTATATGGAAATATGGGTCTGCTAATTCAATGTCCTTTGGCATTAGATTTATCTTTACATTAACTGGACTTGCTGGTAAGTAATTCGTAATTTTTGGAATAACATAAAAATCCAAAGTTGTTGAAAAATCTGACACTCTAGACTTAGAGGATATTGTTAAAGACACCTTTTTTTTTAATTGAAGTTTCTTTTCCGCCAATACCAGATATTATTTTATTTGTTGACTCTTTTCTTAATTTTAATAAATTTACGAACTTTTCTGTTACGAAATTTAAATGACATCCACTGTCCAACAACGCTCTACACCAACACTGATTGTTGGATTCGGAAGTGGCATTGACTAAAGCGGATCTACGCACGAGCCCCAAGAGTTGACAGAGACAACAGTTTGTTTTTAAACTGGGTTAGTTGACCTTTAAACGCACTTCGTTGTCTTTTTAAAGTATCTTTGGATTTAGGCGAGGGTTCATCCGCATACGCGGTTTCAGAATCTGTAAACTACGAATGAAAACTACGTGCACGATTAATAAATGAATCACAAAAATTACTGTTCTAGCAATGCAACATGCAACACAACACAAAGTTGTACGAATATAAGAACCACTTTGAAAATTCAATTTGATAATTTAAATTTAAATTAATATAATCCTAAATTGTAATTTAAATTCAAGGGCGAAACTTTAAATTTAATGAAATAAACTAAAATTAATACTTAATAATAATAACTTACAATTATAGATCTAATTTGATTAATTAGATTTGGAGATGACGGTTGATAATGACGTCACAATCTCCAATGCCGTCAATGGTTTGAAATAACAACTTTATGATCTCGTATTTAGTGTCCTCGTCTTGGTGATATTATTGACGATTGGAGCATCACGGATTCCACCTAGTGGAACATTTTTAAACTGAGCTATCTGATAATTTGACGTTCGAAATTGTTGTAAATAATTCCAATTTTCATCTGTATACACAATTTTTACTTATCGGATTGCTAATAATTGTAAATAATTCCAATTTTGGACTATAAAAACAATTTTTAATTACCGCATTGCTAAATTTTCTTTCGTCGCATTTATGACAAATGTCATTTTATCAGGTGCATCATTTTAACTATTGTCCTCGAGAGGCGCTTTCTTTACTTTTACAATCGTCAATTGGCGAATGTGATGTAAGGCCAACATAACCAACTGGTAATGAATATGTGATATGGCCAAAATAATCCAAATGCAAAGTGATGATCCACCAAATATAAATTGTCGTATAATTAATGATAATTTTAACGTTATCAATAGATGTGCCGTTGAAGGTTAACTGATTTCTATAAATCTCGTAATTATTGACCTTGAAGTACTGACGAGGTCAGATAATAAACACGATTTTGGAAAATACTGAAGCAACACTTTATTTCGAAGAGTAAATAACGACTGGATATCCCGAATGCATTTATTTGTACAATATCGACGTTGTTGGTTTAATAGAATGATGTAACGTAATAACATGCGTTAGTTACTATACAATTCACTTAAACCCGCGGCAGCAACACACACGATATGACAATATTAAACGGTTTTTTTTGCACACTGAGAATGCAATTTCTCACACTACAGCTTAGTACACGATTCGTAAAATTTAGGCACTTTCAAGCAATGCAGTTTTCGCTTTATCAATAATTAATTTAATTAAAACAGACAAATTTCTTATTGTACGTACTGTAACGTAATTATTTGTTGCACTAATTTTGCACGATTAAATTAGCACGTTTTACTTGGCACATTTTATTGTTCAACTGTATTTTTAGTTTGACAGGTTTATTATTTGCCCTTAGTTATTATAATTAAATGCAGACTATTAATGTCGATGAATTATTAGCCACCCGGCTCGAAGGACCAAAAATGAAAGATAGTTCTGCTAACAAGCTCAATAGAACCATCTCATTTAACCCTCACCTTGTCGGCAATTAAAAATCCTTAATCTTCACTTCAAATACCCAGGTATATAAATGTAAATTGTGTGAATTTCGTATGGGATTCTTTTTAAAACAAGCAAAAATTAAAAACTAAAACGTTTTCATTATTCACTATACTCTCGCATGAGGAACGGCAAAAATATTTTCAAAAGATAGTGGAGAATTTAGCTTCAAACTCAGAAGATGATCAGTATAGATTTCTGTCGGTCAACCGTCGATTTACCATGGAAAAAATGAAACCAAACGAAGGAAAACTCCTACAAACTTACAAGGGTTAATGGCGCATGACATAATATGCGAGCCATAATTTATTGGGCCCAATCTTAACATCAAGATTTTGGACGATGTGGACACATTTTGCACTTTGTTTGGCGCATCGATGCAGGACATAATTTGTAGACATACAAATAAGAAGGCTGAAAATGAATTTATCAAATAAAATGCGGTAAATCCGAATTGAAAACATATAATCTGGACGCAAGATCAAATTATATAGCAGTTCGGCAACTTTGAAAACAAAAATTCCTACCCGCTGTATCGAGCAACTTTGCCCGTCTGTCGTTTCTAAAGTTTAACGCGTTTTATTTAGATTTCGATGCCACCAGGTAATCCATAATAAAATCCGATAAGCCGGACCACCTATTACGAAGAAAGACTATCAATGAGCAGCTGTTCCTCTCTAGAGGCTGTTCCCCTCTATAACTATCAATGAGCAGCTGTTCCCCTCTAGAGGTCGAACGAAGTTCACGCAATATATATCTTCGAAACCAGAGAAGTACGGTATTAAAAATTGGTGGACTTGCGATTCCGATACGGGGTACTCCTTGATCGGCAAAATGCCCCCTACTGAATAAAAAAAAAAATAACAGAATCTTTTATTGCATCTACACATTTCGGAATTCATACATACATACTCTCTACTTTAGTTAAAAGTTCAATAGTTATTTGCAGGGTTTACAGATAACAATTAAACTAGTCGACTATTTAATAAAACTTATGAGAAATTTCATACAAAATATGTGGAACAATAAATTATTTACCCAGGTATATACTGTGAAGATGGTCGAAAAACTGTAAAATTTTCAAAAAAATGTACTTAAATATACATAATTTTTCGTAATAACTGATTTTTCATAAATTTCATGCACATTGAGTCCTGAGGCGGAGCTGACTTAAAATTAGTTAAAAAGCCACGGAGAAATTCAATTGTCAAAATCACGATATTTACCCGGGTATATACCGACAAGGTGAAGGTTAATAAAAAAAATTGTTTAATAAAACTACGTCGAAGATTTATATTTATTTATTGTAGTTTATTATTTTTTATAATATTTATTAATATTCGAACAATCCTGTTTTTAAATCACATGAGCAACAAAATTAAAGTGATCACATCGAACTTAATTTCTATTACAAAAAATATGTACATAAACAATATAATTCAGTTGTTGTAAATAAAGCAATATAATTCAGTTTGGATTCTATATATTCCTTAAAATGAGTATTTAACAATGTTATACGAAGTATGTAACAATAAATACATGTGTCTAAAATATTAATAACTATACATAATGAGATACGCACAGGAGTGAAATTCATAATTAGTAAAGTGCGTAAACAACTAATCCAAAAAATTATTCTCAATCGAGCAATTTTTTACTTCAAAATTTAAATTTTTAGATATTTTAATAACTACATCCCCCGTAAACCGTGACTGTGAATGACATCTTACACATGAGTAGCCCTGACCATGCAATTTCAAAATCGTTTATGTCACATGTAACACGTGTTTCACTAGCACATATAACATGCGTGGTTGCCTCCTGTTTGCTAGACCTCTAATTTCATCTTTATGGGCTAATAAACTACTGGTATTAAAATAAATGATTCGAAATGGGACATCTTGAGATTTTGATTGCTATTCGTAACAAATTCTCCTCTTCAATAAATTTAAGGTTCTTAGGTAACTAGGACATGCCTTATCAGTTGCTTCATGATTCACTTCGATGTTAAACTTATTATTTAACACAACTTTTTTACAATTAACACATGATTTAATTTGCTTCGCGTATTACTTTGATCTACATGATCACTTTTACCACATTACTTACAAATGGCTTTAGCTTCCGTGCATTTCTTACTATAGTATGGTTGTATCCTAAGCATTTGAAACATTGTACTAACATAAAACCCTCAAGTACTCTATATATCTATCCCACCCAATATAAATTCTTTCCATTTCCAATATATACTGGTAAATCCGCTTGTGTCCAACTCGAGAATGACATTTAAAGCCCCTCTTGATGTCTTATATATTTGCGTATCACTTTAATTTGACAATCTTTTAATCGTTCATTCTGTTTTTTCAATGTTTCAATAAACTGAACGTCTTCATATTCTTCTGTCACTCCAATCACTTTCACTTTTGAGCGTGAATGTCTTACTGGTTTTAATGTCATATTTATCACTGAGCCTTGTTTGGATATTTCTTTCAATTTCCTCTCTGTTGGCTTTATCACCACATTCCAGTGCAATGCCTCCATTTCTGATATTTGATACTCTATTTATGTGTACTGGAACAACTTTAAGAGATTCCTTTAAATCCTCCATTAAAGTAAATTAACATATTTAAAAATTTGTATTGTATACCTTTGAATTTTATGGTTATATTTTTGTTAAGAAAATTTGACATCTCATGTAGTAGGATTCTATTAATTAATTTATAAAATATGTATATGTATAGCCATGTCAGTGACAATTTTGAAAGTCACGATCAGTACGACATCTATTTATGGCCTTTACAACCTAAAACGTTTTTGGTTCTTGAGCGTGCGTTCTTTCCCCGAAAATTTAGTTATTGCGGGAGTTTCAGAAACCTGGCTCCATGATTGTGTATTCCAGTTTCCAGTTACCTGGTTTTTCACTGATAAGAAATGATCGTGCTGATGTCAGAACTAATATTATGGGGATGGGGTTTGTATATATGCACGGGATAATCTGAATTTTAAACTGGTTAATAAATCGAGTCAGGAGTGATTTGAAGCACTTTTTGTAGAAGAGATGTCATGCACGCGGGAAAATTACTAGTTGGTATTACATATGTATAATCCACGTGTTTGTTCTATAATGCAGGCGGATGAAATGATTGAATTTATATCCTCATCAGTGGATGAATATTATCGTATTATTATTATGGGTTATTTTAATTTGAACATGGCAGACCCGGTAGGTGCGCGACCAAGCACTTTGTGGATTCCATGACGTCACTTGCCGTTGATATTTTACCGTTTTCTATAATACATTGGATTTAATAATGGTTTCCAGCGAAGATTCTAGCAATATAGTTAATCTTAGACAAATGGCTATACCTGGGATTTCGGATCATGATTTGATTTGTGTAAGCTTCAGATACCGATATCTCCACTCTTCAGTTAAATATGAATATGTTAGAGATTTTAGCAAGGTTAACTAGGCTGCATTGTCAATTGATAGCTTATCGCAGAACTGGTTTAGTATATGTATATGCTCTGATATCAATAGTAAAGTTAGTTATTTTAATTATATTTTCCGTAAACTATTTAATGATCAAGTTCCGATTAAGCGCAAAGTAGATAGAGGTAAGTCAACGCCATGGTTCAAAAATCACATTTTAGAATCAATGAAAAAACGATGTGACTGGTCGACTTTTACTAAATTATGTAATAAAACTATACTTATCTTATACGTGATGCTAAAAGGAAGTATTATTTTGATAAGTTGAACAATGGCCATAAGAAGGGAAACATTTGGAATATTATTAGGGAATTGGGGAATGATGCCAAATAATGATTGTGCAGCTAAATTCTCTGCGGATGAATTTAACAAGAAATTTGCCAGTGTAGCTGTGAAGCCTGTGGTTTTGCCCTTGATTCATTCGAATGACCACTCCACAAATGACACAAATGAATTTAATTTTACTGAGTTTAGTGAAACTGGGGTTGCTTTGGCGATCGACCATGCTAAATCGAATGCTACCGGCCATATGATAGTATAGTACCTATAGGTTGGTTAAAATTTTACTATACCAATAATTTTACCTTACTATGTACTCACATTTTTAATCATATATTAGCAACCTGTGATTTCTCGGATTCGTGGAAGAAGGCTATAGTGATTCCTGTAGCAAAAGTGTCAACGCCATCTCTATAATATCGGACTATTGCCCAATTAGTATTTTTCTAAAGTATTTGAGAATGTTGTGTGCAAACACATGACGAAATATCTTTATGATAATTATTTTTTAGCTCCATTCAAAAATAATTTTTAATATAACATTAACAACTTAACTTTGGTTGTAAATTGTAAACCAAAAATATTTACTGTATTTATTTCAATTTAACGTAAAATGCGTGTGTCGTAAAAATTAATACATAATTTAAATGCCGCATAATAATTAAAAACCACTATAAAGTTAAGTTCAGTTTATTCACAAAACTGTGCATCAAATTTTAAGTTAAATTTGCCGAGTAAAAACTCTGACCACATGATAACGCGTGGTTAAAGGCATTATAAAATTGATAGTGGGTTTAAATTATAAAACAAAAAATTGCAACGGTACAATGGAGAATTAATCTGAAACAATTCAACTGTGGTGGACCAATAAAACAACAGTACACATATCATCAGTAATCAACGTGGTACCTATATTCCTAATAAATTGTATTTGAAGTCAACATAATAACAATGGTTAACTCAATTCATGTCAACTAAATTGTAATTTTTGGAAATTGTAAACATTTATAATCATCTTTATATGTATGTATTACTTTATTAGTCTTAAGTTAATCAAATTATTAATTATTTAATTACTAACTTATTATTTAAGTTTTTGTTTTCGTATATTGAATTTCATTAAAACGGTTTATTTTACAATTGTGCTATAATGTCTAAATTTGATCTCAAATTAGCTTTAATGTTAATTGAAAAATTTGACGACATTATGATCTTTTATTTGATAACTTGTTGGAACCGAAACGGAACTTTATTTTATAAATTCGTGGAAACGCGTTTAGTTGGTGAAGTTTCAAATATATTACCATCTGTTACTAATTGGACTTCTCTTAAAGCTAAATTGCTTCTTGAATATTCTAAACAAAGTCTGTTAATTTTAATCCAATCAGATCTTGGTCAAACATTTCAAAACAATAATGAAGATGTAAACAGATGTGGATAGAATTGAAAAATTATTGTATGAATTAAACAACGCTTGTGAAAATTTTAGGGGTTTAGAATCTACAACTGAATTGGTTCTCAATAAGTTTGAAAAGGGATTAAGACCAGAGTTGCGTGCTTTGATTAAATCTTGCAAATTTACTTGTATAAAAGATTCAATTGAAGAGGAAGGTATTTTAAAGTAAACATCCTTCAGATCTTCAAATGAACTGGTTTGTCAATGGTGACTGCGGTTGACAAACGCATTTTCAAAAATGCCCAGAGAACATATTACAGGAGTGGAAATTCAAATAATCGAACAAATAATTTTCAAACTAATTCTACTTATTTGAGACCATTTGATAAATTTCAAAGAAAATCAAATAATTTGCATCCATCTCCGAATACATCTACCCCTAAAAAAGTTTTGTTTTGTGGCTATTGTAAAAGAAAAAATCATATAATCGAAGAATGTGAAGTTAAAAAGTATATTGAAAATAGAAGACATAATTTGTTCCAAAGTGGTTCCGAAAATGTTCACAGCTCTCGGGAATTAAAACAGAACATACAGAAATTCCAGTGTATAAACGATTGTTATATACATTCCAGGCAAATTTGAGTATATAACTAGTTATAATTTAAATTTTCCGGATGGTACTGAACAAATTTGCCCACAAGAAGAAATTTTACCTAGCATATGTATTTGTAGCAAGTTCTATTTTAAAAGTGTACAGCAAGAGTGTAAAAGTTAGTATGTTGAACGTAAATGAATATCCAATAGCTATTCCTAAGATATTTATACTACAAACATCACCAGCCGAAGATTTCAATATACATAAATTAGAATTCAATAATAGTACTATAACCAATCGACTAGAAAAACTAAAGGCAAAAATTAACACCTCCCATGGGAGATATATGCATATGAATGATTATGAGAAAGAATCGATTTTGTCGATATGTCATAAGTTCAATAATTTATTCTTCTTAGATGGCAACAAACTTACAACTTCTTCAGCAGGTATTCATAAAATAACAACTCTTGAAGATAGTAAACCAGTATACGTAAAACCTTACCGCCTACCTCAAGCAATTAAATCAGAAATAAATCGGCGGCTTAATCAAATGAAAGAGGATGGGATAGTTGAAGAATCAAAATCACCCTGGAATTTTCCCTTATTGTGTATTCCAAAAAAAAATCTGTAAATAACGAAAAAGGTGGTGGATCATAGTAGATTTTCGCAAACTAAATGATATTATGATAGGTGACTGCTATCCGTTGCCAAACATAACTGAAATTGTAGATCAGAGGCAAATGCAACTATTTTACAACATTAGATTTGGCAAACGGGAATCACCAAATTTCGTTGGCAGAGCCAGATCGCGAAAAACCCGTTTTTTTCTACTGAGTCCGGACACTTCCAATTTACTCGTATGAGTATGGGTTTAAAAAATGCACCTAGTACATTTCAGCGATGCATGAATGATGTGTTATCGGGTCTTACGCAGGTATAAAGTGTTTTATCTATTTAGATGATATAGTTATCTACGGAAAAAGCCTGGATGACCATAATAAAAAACTGGTTGATGTATTAGATTGTTTAAAAAACACAACCTTAAACTAAATCCCGATAAATGCTAATTTTTCGACGAACGAGTTGTTAAAAAAAATGTACTATTTACTTGCGGAGCACTATAGAAGATGAATCTTTCAATAAACTAAAAAATATGCTACTAAAACCTCCGATAGTACAATACCCTGACCACGCAGCTGCGAATTTACACTTACTTGTGATGCAAGTAAGATTGCAATTGGTGCAGTATTATCGCAGCAATATGATGATAAAGATCTACCAATCGCATTCGCAAGTCGAACTCTAAATTCCGAAGAAAAAAATTACGCGACCATTGAAAAAGAGTTGCTTGCTATAGTGCGTGGAGTGCACAATATTTTCGACCTTATCTATATGGTAGACATTTTATAATTTATATTGACTATAAGCCAATAGTTTGGTTATGTTCCATTAAAAACCCCACATCGAGATTGATGCGTTGGAAACTCAGGATGGAAGAATTTCACTTCAGTATTAGATATAAATCTGGTAAACCTAATTCGAATGCGGACGCGCTAAATCGAGTTATTCTCAAATAGCCAAATGAAAATTAAATTCATGTTGTCATTAGAACAGCAGCTAGACCAGTGATCGCAAATAGGTGGCACGTTTAAGAATTTGTCCGGCACGCCAAAAAAATTTTGGGTTTTAGAAATCAGCCTTACAGTTATTCTTACAAAAACAATGGACAAGACGTTTTTAAAGTTTTGATAAAGTTCAAATATCGAAATGCTGGCAAATGGGAAAGCATGAAATCAATTTGGACATAATATGTATAACCTTTACGAATACCATATATTTTCGAGAAATACGGAAAGCTTGAAAGAACACTGCTAGGTGACAAAATATATGGTTTGACCAAAAAATCGAGAAATTTTTGATCTTCACGGACTGTATGTCCAGTTGTTTTTTTGTTGTATTGTTGTACACTTGTTCCTGACGTATCATGACATTTGTAACTAGGAACCATCACAAATTTTACGAGTTTAGCGATATTTTATTCATTGGCTTAAATATAGTTCTAGTTCTGGGTTTATTTCGTACAACAAATTAAGAAGCACTTTGCTTTTGGATTAGTTACAAAAAACCGATAGCCAATGAGAGTTGAAAGTAGGGTGATAAGGTCAAAAACAACTTAACCTGAACGAAGTCTGAAAATTTTTGAAAAATTAGAACATTTCGACTTAAAAACCCAAGACAGTTTTAAAGTCTCGAAATTTGTTGTGTTTATGATAAAAAAAAAATCTTTATAAAATTGGTTTGGTCTTGACGACCATTGGTTAGAAAACAGATTCGTAATGACATTTCTTCTAGGAAAGTTTTAAAAGCCGCCACCTCGATTCATCATTTGAGTATGCTGCAACTAATTCATTTATCATCAAATATGTTGGTTAAGTCAGATACCAAATTTTAATGGAATTGGTGCATAATCGTAGAAGTTCCGTTTGGAGCAGGGATTAAATTTCTTAAATAAAACATGGCCTGAATTTAACAAGTATTCCGGGATACTGCTAACTATATTTTACTACATAAATTTAAATCTATTTATATTTAAATAAAAAAACTAGATTTGCTGAAAATAAATTTGTTTTTTTAAGTGCATAACCAATCCAGGCCTTTTCTACAGTTCCAGCACCAAATGGAACACGCACGTTTGTTAATAGAGTTTAGTGAAATTTCATATCTAGGTTATAAAGTCGTTTCAGTTAGTAGTTCCTAATAGAAAATTGAATTATTCAAAGAGCCAAATTCCAGAAATATTGCGGAACACTACTAATGATATTATGGTTGGTACCATTAATCAAAAAATTGCTTAATCAATTTTTTTTTACATGAACAACCAATCCAAGCAGTTTACTACGTCTTTAGCTCTAAATGGAACTAGGTAGCGCTTTTGTAGATGGATTTTAATAAAAATTTACTTCTGAGATTTGAGATGTAAAATCAATTCTTTAAGTAGTTCCTAACAGAAAAAAAATGAATTCCGTCTCTGAAGAATACCTCCAGCCATAGCACCTGGGATCGGATTTCCTATTTAAACCATGGCTAAAATTTAAGAAATATTGAGGAACACCTCCAATGATGTCGAATGAAAAATTATATTCGCAAAATTTAATTTTACATACTGGCCAATTCACACTTTCTTCTTAGTCTCCAGCATCAAATGTAACAAGCATATTTGTTGACTTATTTTAGTCAAATTTTATATCTGAAATACGTTATACATAGTATTCTAAATAGTTCCTAATATAAAACCTATTATTTCATGGTCTGAAGAGTTTTGTCGGCCTTAAGGTTGAGCTCGGATCAGATTTTGTATTTTTAAACATGGCTCAACGGTACGATAGTATTTTAGAACACTATTAATATTAATAATATTATGATCGATATCATAAATCAAAAACTAGATTTGCCAATTTTGGTTTTCCATACACCAATCCGATCAATTTTTTCCTCCTCCAGCACCAAATGGAACACATACATTTGTCGATGTATTTTTATTTGTATGACTGTGGAGTTTAATTTCTTAAATAAAATATTTAAATTGTATGGAAATTTTTAGTTTTCTGGTCTCTAATCTGAGTTTTTAGATCTCTAATCAAAATAGCAGAGAAATGCGATTAGCAGAAAGGTTAATTCACGCGAAGAGATTTGGAACTGAAAGTTCGAATGAAGACTTAAAATTCAGAATCATTATATGTACTTTATCTACTGCAACCTACTTAGCCATTTATTTTACGATACCAATTATCGTATAACAAAATTTGGCACGCCAGCTGATAAAATCTGAACTAACAGGTTTTCCTTCATTAAATCGTTGTGAGTTTCTATTTTTACAGATGAATATTATAAAAATATTTAGGACCTGACTCCGAAATAATAACATTTATCTTAAGTTATTTTATTCGCTCTCTTCCTATAAAAATTTGCGTTGAAAAATAAAAATAAATCTAGCGTATTATTATGGTCCGATTCTGGCTGAGCTTTTATGTTCCACATACAAATTTTTTTTACGGAATCAGCTTGGCACGCAAAAAAATGAATTGTTTAAAGAAATAATTTTATTGGTACGCCAATAACCAACTATTTGCGAACACTGAGCTAGACAGTTAAATGCAGATTTTATCTCAAATTCAAGTGATAAATCGAATATTTCGAATAATTGTAGCCCAATTTTGTCAAAATTGTATCCTAAATATACGTTAAATTCAACCGATTATGAAAACAGAAATGATGAATTGATCACTCCTCATTTAGATAAAATTAATTTTCAAAATCTTTCAATTGATAAACCAAATGTTTCTAGTCATTTTGAAAGGCCACCTGCTAATAATACACATATTTCAAGTTATAGATTATTTATTAAAAAATATACAAATTTTAGAAAATGAAAATGGTATTGTATAAAAAAGTTTACCAATGAAAAAAGTGGCATTTAAACATAACTTCACATTGCCATGCAATTTTGAATGAATCATGTGCATTCAGGCCTCACATGTTAATTTTACCCAACATGTCGCCAACAGTTGGCTTACCTCAATGCGCCCAATAGACCTAATCATTCAAATTGGATATAAAAGACGTGTTATCAAATCGTGTACTCGATTGCAAAAGTGTCATCCAAAAATAGAATCCTTTTATTGAGAAAACTATAGTTTGTTTCGCGAAGGTGACCGGTTGCAGAATTCAAATTAATTGTAGAATTCGATCGAAACCTACCAATTCTCTTACCCGGTAAAGGTGCATTGGAAAAGCATATCGTACGAGGTGAAGGCATGTCTGTAGTTTTCATGCCGACACTCATGTGTCGCTGATTATAATGAGGCAGCCGTTTTGGGTAACTAATAATCTAAATTTATGTGACCAGGGTATTAGTTAGTTACGAACTGATATTGAATTACAACGCCAATTTTTCAAATTTTGTTCAGATGAAGATACCCGGTGACAGACCATACAAATTTTAGGGGATTGTGTGAGGCGATAATAAAATCAACCAAATATCTTGTAGAGCGGATATTTAGTTCTTTAAAGTTTACTCTTGAACATTTAAATACATTTGTTGTACAGGTTGAGGCCTGCTTAAACTCCCAACCGCTGACACAGAAGTCAGAGGTTCCTTTTGATACGGTGGCCTTAACAACAGCCTTGTTTAATTAAAATTTACAACTATTTTGGCAAAGGTGGTCAACTGAAAATTTACAACAGAGACAAAATTGGCAAACACCACAAGCAAATATTAAAATTGGATCAATACTTTTGCTTAAAAAGATAATGCCCTTCCTATAATATGGATTATGGGATGAATAACGGCGTCCATTTCGAGTTCTGATGGATTCGCTATATAGAGTCGTGTCATTAAAATTCTAAAATAGGGGACTAAAGAGGATAATTTAATTTAATTTAATTTATTTATTTTATCCAAAGAAAATAAAACAATATGAAAATATAAAATACAAAGTTGTTATAACAAAAAGGTATATCATCCGTTCTATCATATGTATTTAAAAATTATTATTAAATTTGCGAAATTAATTATTTATTGCGTTTTTTACGATGAATTAATTGTACACCGAAATAAATTAACACGCTTGTATCGGTTGCTATACCAGGAACAATTTTAGCTGACCCTAATTAATACATATAAATAAAAATATTTTTGTCTCAAACAACAATCAAGATGATTCTGGTCGTACATAAAAAATACTCACGTTAAGCTTGTTAAAATATTGTTAATAATTCAATGTTGTGCAAAAAATGCATATCAAATTGTATCAAAGGTAAAACCTCGATTAACCGAATTAATTATTCTGAATTATTTTCTGTAATTAATTTATGTATTTTCTTACACATAAACGTTTGTGGTTGAAGTGAAACTTCAAACTGCAATTGATTCATGCGCGAGAAGGGAGAAATTTTGTATACAAATTGAATGGCAAATTTAATATTTATAATTAAGTAGACAGGAAATCGGCACGAATAGGAATCGGAAGTTTTTTTCTAAATTTGTTCTATTTGTATGTGTCACTTTTGCTCATGCATAATATTGAACCGAATCATTGCAAAAATAATAAAAGATTTGAATGTTTTTTAGCTGTTTCTATGTGTATTCAATTCATTTGATTAAGTGAAAGGTCTAATGAAAGTAGATAACCGCTCGATGGTAGCTTTCCCATTTCTGGTGGAGTTGGTTTTGCCTTTTCGTTTTTTCCAACTTCACGTCGCTTTCGGATGAAGATCAGCAATCATGAACATTTGGCACATCTCATTCACAACTGTTTCATGATTTTGGTGGAGGTATCGGCTGAAATAGTGAGCCACCACGAGTATTAATGTGCCATGTTGAGGCAAAATTATTGTTTTAATATTCTTGGTTCGTTAGTTTACTATTTTACAAATTTAAATCATTTTACATTACAGTTTTGAAAATAAACCCAAAAAGTCGTGGTTTGAAAGCTAAACCTTAGTATTAAATAGTAAAATAAAGAACCCTAAACTAATACACAAAATGGTTTTGTCTTCTAAATTAAAGCAAATTGGTATACAATTATTGCGAACATGGTTTGATACGTCAAAATACATGTGGAAATCTTGTAATAGTTTTTAAGTAAAACAGTAGTTATACTAAGGGAGTACAAAATGGAATAGCGGAGTAGAAGAGTACGGGTTAGACGAAAGTATAACTGCCATCACAAACAAAATTTCTCGATTGCTCATGCATAGTACAACTGGAAAATATGTGAGGTATAAGAGAGCAATCACTATGATTGTACAATCGTACAACAGGGTCCAGGTTGTATACTATGTCTGAGCAATCAAGAAATTTTGTTTTAGATGGCACTTTAAAAATTTGAAACAGAAATATAAAATCGGGCTCACGATATTTATCAAGCCTTTGAATTTTAGTTCAAAGTCAAGATTAGATAGATGGTAGTTCAGATTAAGTTTAAATAGACCACCTTTTCGAATTAGCAAAACGGCAAAATTCTAAAAAAAATTAGGGAAAGGTGGTGGTCTAATTTTTAGAGAAAGAAGCAATTGTTCCTGTTGCTGTTGGGTGTTTTCTTAAGAAAGGCATAACAATTTATTGCTGAAGGTGATTGTATAGATTTCACATTGAATCTCAAATTGATAATCAACGTAACAATCGTAACTGCATGTTTCATCCAAGTGAGATTGAACAAATTTTACCGGAATTTGATCCGGTTAATAAAAATGGTATTTCGGCTATTTGAAAAATTACGAAATTTAAAAATGCAACACGAATGGACTGACTACGAAGCTACGTTTTATGAATTAACCCGGCTTTGAGAGCCAGCACAAACTTACATAATAACGGTATTTGAAAAATTAATCCAAATAATTTTGAGCAATTTTGTTACGAAATAAAACAACAATTTAATCATTCCCATAATGAAATAGATGTTTTTAGAAGGATGAATAACCGAGTATAGAGTAGTGTTTCAATTAATGCACGAGAATTATTTAGAAATACAACCGTTGAAATCTGTATAGGTATACATTGTAATTGTAAGCCAAATCTAGAATTTCTTGGATGCGATATTTCCAAAGATGGTATACTGAAGCGATAACCGAGTACCCGATTTCGAAGAATATATTCACGATGTGCACCGGTTTGTGGGCTTGCTAGCTTCTTTGGAAGGTTTATTTTTAATTTTTCTATTGTTGTTAAATCGTTTTATGATTTACTCACCAAGGATTCGATTTTTAAATTAAGAATCGGAGATAGATGCGTTTCGGGTGTTATAATACTAGTGGAATTGGTTTTGGTGCAATTCTTTTGCAGAGGCTTTGTAACGGTGAATTATATCCCATTGCTTTCTTCTTTAGCAAACGAACATCCGAGCTGGAAAGTCGTAAGCATTCCTTCCAACTAGAGGCACTAGCCGTTATCTATGCCGTAAAAAAATTTCACGTAAATTTACATAGAGTACCATTTAAAATAGTGACCGATTGTTTATTATTTAAATAGACGTTGGCGAAAAAAGTTATGAGATGGGCAATATTTTTAGAAAATTACAATTACACTATCGTGCAACGTGAGGAATCGAAGATGAAGCACGTGTCGTGCTCCCGGGATAAGTACTGTAATTGAATGTATTGTACTTTCATGCAAAAACTGGTTCATTTCAAATGACTGATGAAATGGCCCGATCAATTAAAGAGCCTTTAAGCAATAATAAAGATAACGATTTTTATGTTTTCGATCCAGAGAATTTAAACATTTAGTTAGTTCTCACGATATTAATCTTGTTCTAACCGCAACGTATTCCACTCAATCTAATGGACAAATCGAGAGGCAGACTATAGGACCGTTCTTCCAAAGCTAGCAAAGATGGTAGATATTGATTCAAATAGGGATTGAGATAATGTTCTCAAAGATTGGGAGTTTGCTTTTAATAATTCTCTGAATCGTTCGATTCAGACGACACTGTCTATGGCATTATTTGTTGTAAATCAAATTACAGAAAACGACAACATGTTATGGTTTATTGAGATTGTGAAAAATGTGAGAAATTCATAGGAGCGAAATAAAGATTATTTTGATAGTCATCGTAAAGCCGCTCATATACCTATATAAAGTTGTTGATGATTGACTATTTTTAATTATTTTAACACCGTTAAAATTCTCAGGAGATATGAATTTGTTAAGATTCAATTTGCGCTCGTTTAGTAAATTTCTTAAATCCTACTCTCGAAATCACATAATTTTAATTAATGCGTAGTTGGATAATAGGAAGAAAAAAATGTTTTATTAAAACGGACGTAAAGTCAATGTTTGATAGTGGCATTTAAGCTTTACTTGTTCAAAGATACAAAAAGCATTTTTAGGGCCTACCGCCACCGAAAAAAAAACGAAAATAAAGCGAACGTTGTAATTTACTCCTGTTAAAAACACACGCTCCGGGAATTCCAGTCAAAAAACGAAAGGCATTTATGACTATTTTCGGAGGTAACCCAGGAGCTATATCTCTCATCTCTTAAAGAGATGGTAGAAAAGTTCAATATCCACTTAACGTGGGTGCCAGGTCACTTCAGTGTTGCGGGGAATGAAAATGCAGATGAACTCGCTCGGCAAGATACAAATTGCCTCACTTTACCAAGTAAGGTATATGTTGAAATTCCGCTCGCTACATGCAAACTCTTGTTTCAGCAAGAAGCTAGGAGAGCAGCGTAATATAGATGGTCCAATGGTACCTCGTGTATTATAACTAGGCAGATTTGGCCAAAACTAGATCTGGCAAGAACTGGACAGCTGTTAACACTTCAGTGTCGCCATATTAATATGGTCGTTCGTGGTGGTTGTTACAAGACATTGTCTCATAGGTGAGCATGCGCGGAGACTAGAAGAATGTTGCATGGCTATATGGACCATTTTTGTGTCTATGCCGGTTCCTTAGGACAGCCACCCTAACCTAACCTACCCTATTATGACTAAAACTCCGTTTAAAATGGAACTTCGTTCAAAAAAAAGTGTTTCGGTTAGAAAACAGTTTGACTGATCCCTTTGGGTATTTGGACTGAACCCTCTTGAAAGGTTCTTCAGTCACAACAGAAATTAAGAAGAACATAGAGATTCTCGTATGAAAATAATTATATTTTTTCAAGTTTGTATGGAGAGAGCAAAATTACCTAACAGATAAGAAAATTGTATGTCGGTCAAGTTCTTCTGTTGCGAAATTTCCATAAAAGTTACTGGTGACTGTTTTTGAGTATATGCGGCATGAAACGCCTTTCGTTTTTTATTGGAATTCCCGAAAACAAAAACACTCTTAAAGAGCCGTTCGATTTTTTACTTTGTACTGTTTATTGAATTAATAATTATATTTAACATCATCAAATACATACTAATACTAACTATAAACTAACGTAGTAGTCTTGAGGTCTGCCATCCGCATGACGTGTTCATTTACATTTTTTTTTTCTAGTGTGTTACCGACCACAGTAAACGTGTGTTATTTATACAGAACAAATAAAATCATTCCCAAATATCTTGAATCATCAGGCTTATTATTTGCATTTCTTAAATCATCCAATGCTATTCTAACAGGTTATGGGCTGGCAAATTGCTAGATACTAATATTTTTGCAAATTGTTCAAAATAGAATATTTAAGTTGAATTCTGAGAATTACTTTAACTGGCGATACAAAATGGAAATGTTGTTAAGGGAAAAAGGAGCATGGAGTGCTAGAAAAGATGCATTGCCAAGTCCATTTACCGCAGATTTGACTACAAAGGATAAGAAGCTACATAGTTATATTGCACTCTTAGTAAAAGACAGCCAAATACAACATATCCGAAATTGCAAATCAGCGAAAGGTGCATGGGACGCGCTCAAAGAATTCCACGAAAAGGATACTCCTGGTAATCGTGTGTTTGTTCTGCGAACAATTATGAAACAGTAACTAGAAGCCGAAGGTAATGTTGAGGAGCACATAAACAAAATGAACGAATTGTTCCAAAAGTTGTTGGCGCTCGGAGAAGAAATTAAACCTGAATTTGTCATCAGTGCAACACTGTTGGGATCGCTGCCGGAGAGTTATGATGGGCTAATAACCGCATTAGAAGCGCGATCGGAGGAGGGACTAAGTTCGAGTTTGGTTTGATCAAAGATCATCGCAAAGTATAAGTGAATAATGGATCGATCGATAAATGGTAGTGAAGAAGCTGCATTGAAAGTGTCAATAAAGGCGAAACCAGAGACTGAATGTAATTTTTGCAAAAAGAAAGACATACGTAAATACTGTAGTAAGTTTAGCGCTTCCTACGTAATGAGTCTAATGACGAATTTCTGTTTGCAACAGGAAAATGCGATGGTTGGATACTGGATTCCGGAGCAACATGCCATATCGTTGGCAAGAAGGAATTATTCGTCGAATTGGATTTATCGCATCGTGAAAAAGCGTGCGTTGCAAATGGGCAAGAAATTGTCTCTGAAGGAAAAGGTTCTGTTCGAGTAACTGCAGTTAACAGAAATATGACACACAGTCAGCTTACGATGGTGAAAATTGCGAGATACTTACTGGAGATAACAAAAGGCAGATTGAGAGAACCATAGAGGATAGAGCGTACATCATATCAGAACGTGTAAGTATGTGTGCGAACCATGGCATGCTATTCTTCGACATCGAAGTAGTCAAAACTCTATCACAAAAAGGTCTAGTCGGTGGCATGGCAAGAATCGTGCGCTGGTTAAAATGGCAAGATGCATGCTATTAGATGCTGGTCTGGGGTATACGTTCTGGGGAGAAGCCGTGACAAAAGGAGTATAAAAGACGCCATTTGAACATTTGGCTTGGTAAACGACCAAGAGTTAAACATTTTCATAAATTTGGATCGAAATGTTTCGTACACGTACCAGACGAAAAGCGGCGTAAATTAGACTTGAAAGCAATGGAAGCTGTTCTGGTTGGATATGATGGTGCAACGAAAGCGTACAGATGTTACGTTTCGTCAGCAAGAAAGGTGGTAATCAGCTGAGATGTGAAGTTTGTCTTTAAAGAGACGGGCATAAAAGGGATTGAAAAGAAGCGAGCAGTGACGAAAAGTGAAAATTCGGAACGAGAAACCTTTTCAACATCAGTTTGGTATAACATCGATGATGAAAACGTTCCGGATAAATCAACCGTTTCAAATGTGGCTCCTGTCCCATTTGTTCCAGACAATCCGGTTGAACCAGCAGATGCTTCGTCATCTGAAAATGACAGCGAAGTTTATTTTAGTGACGTGGATTTACATTCTGGATGGGAAAACGGCGACGTTACATTAATTGACGAATAAACAAGGTAGTCCCCCAAAACGACTAATAAACGAAATTATTGTTGTTTATGCTGTCAAGGAACCCAAAAGTTAAAAAAAAACAGTTATATGTGAACATAAAGATGAATGGCGAAAACCAAACTTGGGTTTTGATTAACCTAAAGGACGAAAACCTATTGGATGTAAATGGGTATTTAAACTGAAGTAGGGAACGGACGGTTCGGTTTGTCGATTCAAAGCTAGGCTAGTGGCACAAGGCTTTTCACAACGATACGGGGAAGATTATGGTGAGGTGTTCGCACCTGTTGTAAAGCCAACAACATTTCGAATTCTTTTATCGATTGCAGCGAAAGAAAAAATGGCCGTATTCCATTGCGATGCAAAGGGCATTTTTGAACGGAATAGTTGAAGAAACTTTATTTATGAAACAGCCACTCTGGTTTGTTAAAGAATTATGTTATGTTAAAGAATTTTGTGTGCCGACTGGAGAAAAGCTTATGTGGATTAAAGCAATCGACTAGGTGCTTCAACCAAGCATGTCCTTGTAACATTTGGATTTATTCAAAGTAAGTCCGATCCATGTTTGTACACAAAAAAGACGCGAATGGAGTTTGTTCATACTTGTTTATGTTACCGATTTTGTGGTCGCCTGTAACAATACATACTTAAATGATTGAGCAAGCAGAAAATTCAATCAAAACAAAATTCAAGATCCAGAACTTGGGACCAATTAAAAATTACCTTGGTCTGAAAATAAATAAGTCAACAGCTGGAAATTAGTTACTTAGCCAAGCTGCCTATATCAACAAAGTGATTTCTGAATTTGGCATGACCGATGTCAAGATCTCAAATATTCCACTTGGAGTGTGATACTTCAAAGAAGCAGACACATCGGAAGTTCCATTGAGCAACAACAACTACAGAAAACTCATCGGAAGCCAAAAGCCTGGTATATATTTCTGTTAATAGCCACCCAGTTATTTCGGCAAGTGTTGCTATTGTAGCACAAAAGGTTCAAACACCAACACAAACTGACTGCATGGAGGTAAAAAGAGTTTTAAAATATCTCAAGAGCACAATCGATTTTAAACTCAGACTAAAAGGGAAATCTCCGGGAATTCTTCGTAAGAGACAACGTGGCAAAAAACATGTTGGCCGGCATGCTAACAAACCCGTTAGCTGCAATACGACTACAGAAGCTGCGCGAATTTTGTGGCCTGGAAATTCATTGGGGAGGAGCGTTGAATTAATAATTATATTTAACATCATTTAAGTAATACGTAACTAATTCAATGAACTTGTAATTGCATGGCAACACTAAACTAACGTAGTCTTGACGTCTGCCATCCGCATGACGTGTTCGTTTATATTTTGTTTCTAGTTAGTGTTGCCGACCACTGTACTAAGTAGATGTGTGTTATTTATACAGAACAAATAAAATCATTCCTAAATATCTTGAATCATCAGGCTAATTAATTGCATTTTTTAAATCATCTACTGCCATTCTAACACAGTTTTGTTTCTAACGTGCCATCTCAAACAAAATTTCTTGATTGCTCAAACATAGTGCAACTATGCCCTGTTGGCTGCTGCTCGTTGAGCGCTCCACGAGCAATCATTGATCAATCATGGTGATCGCTCTCTTATACCTCATTGATTGCTCTATGGATTGGTATCCACAACTCAATTTGGCCAAAAATGTAGTTCAGCTAAATACAACTAGGGCGACATTTTGGAACTATCACTTTGGCGCCCAACGTGGGGCTACGAATCGCTTTTATGTGGACTTTCTCAAATGTGACGATTCGTCAATATTGGTGTCTTTAAACTATCTATGATTACATAAATATTTAAATTGTATGATAGATAGTAGGTTGTTTTGAATTTTTGTAAGATTTGTCGGCTTATTATATTGTACGAATTTTGTTGATTTTATTAGGTTAATTTAGGTATAAAAGTGTGCAGAATACATAAACATACATAATGATGTTTACCACAAAGATGTTTGCCCTTACTTTATATTTTACAAATTTATTTTAAATGTGTAGTCCCTAAAAGGCAGTCGTAACACTGAAAATCTTACCTTCGATGCGATCTTAGCTCAGCCTGGATTAGCCGATTTGAGGTTGGGTACGTCATCCTGCTTTTTAAAATCCCACTTTCAAAATCCCACTCACTTTAGGGATCTCACTTTGAGTCGCAACTTTGCGTAAAATTATCTGCTATACTTGGATTTGCAATAGAATGGTTGAAGTTGTCACCAAAGGCGGTTAGAATGTGTTGCAATTACAATCAAGTTCAGTAAAATTTGTTTATGAAAAATGAATTGGATTTTCCGAAATGGAGAACTTAACTACCCACACGAATCACTATCATTTTTCTATGTCAAGCATGTTTGATCAAATATCTTTGTCAAAGATACATAAATGATAGTAATATTTTATAAAAGATTCCTTTTAAAAACTGTATTTTTTCAAGTTAGCTTCGTAAAGCTATAAATATGATCAAAATTGATAAAACATCTTTGACATAAAAAAATGATAGTGTGATTCAGGCTGTATGCTTGTAAATAAATGAAGGGCTACCATGGAAATAAAGAACGATGCGACTGTTTGAATCTCCCCATTATTGTTGTATGGATTTAAACTCCAAAATTCAATCCACTTATATTAAACTTCTACAATTCCAAGCTTCGATAATAATCATCTTATCATTATCATTCCGTCCCATCGCGTCCCTCAGGTCAAATTTTTTACACAAAACGTAAAGGAATAAACTTCTACAATATCTTTATTTGATTTCATCTCTCCAGACCAAATGTATCAAAATACGAAAAAGATCATTTTAACTTTTCTTCTTTTCTTCGAACAATTTTCTTATTATTTTATAATACTATGTAATACGTACATACATAATTTTTTTTTTTGGAAATCTACAGAAACTAAAAAAACGTTTTATTTTTTAATAAATTTGATTACGATTTATTATTTCAAATTTTCCTTTTTATATAACTTTAGGCCATAATTAAAAAAAAAAAAACTTGTATTCCTCCATAATCATAAGTAAAATATAATAAAAATAAGAAAACTAAAATAAAATAATAATTTTTTTCTTATTTCTTGTAAACATTTCTTATTATTCTTTTTATTTCTTTTTTTGCATAAAAATGGCTACTTGAAAAAAAGTAAAGAAATAATAAAGTGAATCAATTTTTATATTTAGTTCAATAAATTACTCAATGTTAAAAATTGTTATGATTATAAATGTTTTCATTTTATTTCATAAATTATTATTTTATTTAAATTAAAAAAATATTATGTATACGTACGTATGTAATGTAGTTATGACGATCGATAAAATAACCAGAAAGCAGAAACTGTTGGCTGAAATCAAATTAATTCGTATGTTTCTACTTCTTCTTTTCCTTAAACGATCTGCATATTACAGTTTACAGATTGGAATGCGAGTGATTGGATTACTCGTTTAGGATAAAATAAAAAATAAAATGTAGGTAGTATGCTAATTGGAAGATTGAAAGAGAATGATATAAGAAGGTGTATCAAATACAGCCATTATTAAGGAGGCAATGATAAATGTTACTAAATTAACTTTAGATTTTAAAATTGCATTAATTCAATTTACTTAATCTAATTTTTTGCACCATCATATACGCCGAAAATCGTGCTGATCAATTTCGTTAATTCAATCGTCATGCTGTATATAAGAATATTTAACAAACATTCTCTTTAGTACGGTCGAGCAATCGATAGGCTCATCAACTGTAATCTCATATTTAATTTGACATCGTTTATGATATTATTCACTTGACCCTTTCCTTGTTCAGACAAACCAGGAATAGCGTCTAAGGCCTCTTGGAAAAATGATCTATAAGAAGAATGTATTTAAAAAATATTTCAAATATTTATAAACCGTAAAAAACATACTTAGCCGATTCATTGCTATACAGTTTAAGCGCATCTTTTAGTAAACGTATATCAACGTTGGCTTGAATGGCACCATCGGCATTGAATTTCTGAACACAACTCATTAGACGTGCCAACTCTTCGGCTACAGTTTGAACTATCGGCTCTAATACCGGCCGAAGTAGAATTGGAGAAATGGTAAATATTTCTGAATAAACTCCAACAATATTGTCTAAACACTCTTGCGCATATGGTCTTAGTTTGCCAATTTTTTTAACATTATTCCATTGAAATTTGCCTAGATACATCGAAGGTTCTATTGTGCCCACCAGTGGATCACTTTTATGTTCAACATAAGTCTCCAAAATATTCGTAAACAATGAATTAACTTTTGATCGGGATGATTCAATTGCTAATTTTGGTTGCGGGTAGCTGAATTTTTGGAACAGATTAACAATATTGGGGAAAAAAACTTTATTGCAGTACGAACAATTCGCAAGGCTGCACAATAAACGTTGTTCCCATGGTACAAACGAACTCCATAATTTACTCTCATCGCTCGGGCTGTTCTGCATCAAAGGTAGGCCGATTAGTTGCGATACCGTTGTGGTTGTGTTACTATGTTCGTCTGTGTCGTTTCGATAAAAGGCCAAGCTTTCGATAACACTACAAAATGTCCCCAAAATATCTTGAAGGCATTGGGAAATTTCACGTTGTCCTTCGGAATTTGGTTCCAATAAAATATTTTCTCGTGTTTCTGGCGTTAAACATGTAGTTTGGCCTTCTTCGAGCAGCTCAATCAAAATTGCTTCCAAATGAAAGGTCTGAAAATAAAATCCAATCTATTAAACTATTCTCATTAGAACCATTTATAAACAATATAGTTACAATGTTTGTAGCTCCTGGAAAATCAGCAATCGGCATTTCCCAAGTTTCTTTCTCACCAAGCTTCTTAACTTTATCAATCCCGCGTTTGAAAATCGTAACCAAGCAATACAGTCGAATTTCATCGATCAGCTTAAGTATGATATCGAGAGCTTCACTCGGCAAATCAATTCGGATTAAAGTGGCATACGTAATTCGAACATAACGTAAACAATGTGGTATCCAAGTAGAAAATTGATGAAACGCTGAAATTGATGAGGATGGCCAAATAATTCCAGATGCAGCATTTTTCGGTTGCGGCAATAATGCAGCTCGTAAATAGTTGCACAATTTTTCAATACCATTTAAAATTATACGTTTAAAATTGCCTGGTTTTGGTTCACTGATACCCCTTAGCTCTCCGGTAAAATAAGCTTGTCCTAAGCGCCACAAATCAGGCAATTGATTTGCTGCCACTTCAGTGATTTCTTCACAAAATAATACCCTATTTGGTGGAGAATTTTGATCATTACGATTCTTCATTTGTGTTTCATCATTTTTGCTCGTGAACTGTTCAAAAGTTCGTCTGAAAGCAGCTTCCAAATAATTAGAACGCGCTTCAATTGCATCCCATGCCGGATCCACAACTTTAAACTTTTCCAAAGCAGCTGGAATATTTTGTTGCTGCATCTCTAAATTAATCAAAGCTTTGACAAACCGTTTCTGCTGGTCGACACTTTGTGGCATTGTTTTTAACTTATCATATAAAGTTTTCCGCACCTCAATTATGCGTACATCCACTTCATTGAGGAATTTCTTGAATATCGGAACTTCCGATTTGCCGAATAAATTCTTCGCACGTATGTAATCATTGAGTACAATGTCATACTCTTCTTTTTTAGCATGTTGGTCTACCGAATTCGGCAAACAAAACAGAAATTTATATCGTGACAGTGCTCCGAGTGCTGCACGAGTTGAATCTGCTTTCTCACGACGAGATAAGACATCATTGAACAGATTGTGAGATTCGGTAATTGACTCTAAAATAAATTTTAACTGTAATAAATCAGCAATGCTGTGCGCCAATAGAATAATTTACTTACTTAGAATCGATGACTCTAGTTGCTGAATCGGTTCGGTTCCATATTGTTCCGCATCTTCCGTAAATTTACTTCGCAATGTAACCAGTGTATCGAGTTGATCAATTACAGATCCAGCATTAGATTTTAAAAATGAAAGTTGCCCTTCTTTTTGGCCTTCCACCTTTCGACGCAGATACATCAGACCGGCTTTCAAATCATCGAAAGATGTGGCATGATGATGTTCTAATAAAAACCAGCCAGGCGAAAAATTATCCTGTGACAAATCACCAGTACTGTCTGGGAAAATATCTCTTAAATCTTCGGGGAATTTTTTGTCGTCGTTTCCCTCTATTGAGAGTCCTAAAGGGTCTTCCTGCGAGTAACCAGAAGGGGCAAGGCTACGCCTTCCCCAAGCGAGCGATTGCATTGGCGACTCTTCTACCCATACTGCAGATTCTTTCATCGGTCCAATGGTCTCATGGTAAGCACGAAATTGAACAGTCGATGTTCCTATCCCACCAGAAGTTGTTGTCACAATTATATCACCTTTACCTTTAGCGGCTCCAGTTCTTGCAATAATCTTATTCGGTGACTTCCATTCTGCTGACAAAAGACAATCACACTCACATATTGTTAAACCTAGAAACGAAAGCGAAAAAAATGGGAGTTCCACAAAACGTAAGCATTATTTTTCTTTATTTACCTATCAAATCTTGAGGTTTTGATCCCAAAAATTCACCACGAATTGTAATACGGGTTCCTGGCGGTCCATCTTTTGGTGAAAGCCCAGTGACGACCGGCTGCGGAGACATTTATTCAAATTTTTCCTTGTTGAATTGTAACTCTCGGCTGTTTTCTTTACAAATTGTTTGACGTTTATTTTGTATTGTGACATTTCATGTAACAAGCAATAAAACTTTTTTAATTGACGCAAGTATACAATGTGATTCGAGAGTGTACGAGATTAGTTTATAAATTTTGAATTTGAATATTTAGGTAATTGTTATGGATGTAGATATAGTTTATAATTAAACGATAAAGTTTTAATTTAACATCCTAATGTGTAATTAGTTAATTACTAACATAAAAGTAAAATTTTGCAATACAAATACAAGATTAAATTTGTCATACGTGTAACGTATAACACATAACACTGCATATTATCGTTGCCATTTTCAATTTTTTTTTATCAGAGCTGTGACCTGGGTTTAAGGTTTCTGTGCTTATATGTATGCACAGTAAATTGGTTGCTTGCAAAGTTCACATCTCTGCATATGGAAAGATTATTTGAACAATTTGGAGTTACAAATTTTTATTAAATTTATTTACACTTTTCTTAATTCAAATATTTACAATTTAAAATTTGGGCATCTCAAATTTAAAATCTAAATTAAAATCAGTATTTCCCGATAAAAATTGAGTTATGTTTGATTTGATAAAATCTTCAACATCGAATTTATTCATTTCTTCTTGAACACGCATTTTTAATGGATTCTCAATAGCATCCATGAGCTGGTAGCGAATTAAATTCGGCAATATATTGACCAAGACTTCCATAATATAATCCAATGTACCTGCACCTTCACAACGAACTTGTATATTCCCTAACTCCAACTGCAACTCTTTCAATTCAGAACGTTTTCGGGTATCCATTGGTTGGCTTACTTCGAGCGTAACGATGAATTCATCTATGGAGAAAGTAGCATGTCCAGCACGTGTTACGAATCCCATTGAAACTTCCCACTGTGTAGAACCATACAGACGTTGCGTGCCAACTTGAAAATCTGAAATTTAATAAAATATTGGTAAGTTGCATGGTAATTTATGCTTTATATTATAGTACATACGCATTGTTACTATATTATTTTCCATTGTGACCAAAACATCACCAACACGATAAAATGAAGATGCTCCAGTTACCCATGTATTTCTCATTTCAATTCCAAATACCCCAATGGTATGATTATAGTCGGGGACTTGGAATGGATCATAGCCCATATTTCTAACTTTTTTACGAGCCTCGGCTATTGCCATATCCAGCGGCGAAATTGAATTTGGAAAATCGTGATCAGCTATAACTTTTTCCAAATTCTTATCAATTTCCTCTTTCATTTGAGTGTATGCTTCCTGCAGCACAAATGGTTTTATAGAATCGAACATTAAGTTTGGAGCGTTATTCACCATATTCTGGAAAGCACTACCCAAAACACCCATATTCTCAAAATTCATAGACATATCAGAAAAACTCATATCCATTTCAATTGATTGCGTTCTAATTTTACCATCCATTTCAACAGCTAGTGTGGCATTTCCCTGACAAAATACATTTTTCATTACAACCGTGAATGGCCCATTTGACTTACTGAAAAACATTTTCATGGAATAATTTCCATATATATCCATATGATCGATTTGAAGGCCAGCATCGACACGTAATTTCAGTAAATCTGTTTTCATGTACTTAATTCTGAATTTTGATAGTCCATACACTTGAATATTTGTCATGTGCATGGCGGTACCAGTAATTGTTTTCTTCATTTCAGGAACGGACATTGGATCAGGAATTGGAATTCCTGGCAATCCAATTGGATCATCTTGCTTGTAGTGCTCTAATATAGCGAGAATTTGTTCTGTTAGACGATTCTCTGCCACTTTCACATTATGTTGATCTGTATAGTCGTTATCAGTTTTTAACGAGTTCACTAGACATGCGCTAAAAAATAGAAGACACGCACTCGAAAATATCGATATTTTATTTATTCGTAACACCATTTTCACTAACTTATAGACCTAATATTATATTACGCGTTATGTTCGTACAAGAAAATCACAATTATGACTAAAAATCATTGTAACAGAATAACAGATTAAAGATTATTATTTTGTTTTGTTCTGATGTTAAAAGGTCAATATGTATATTTTGAGTCGTTTAGAGCTGTAGTACAGATAACAGAGTCAAATTATGTAGAAAAGAATCTTAAATTAATTCATAAGTGAAATACAATACGGTGCTGCATGATGTAATTCTTACGCCTATCTTCTTGCAATTAAGATAAATCTTTTTCGTCAATTAAGATAATGCTAAAATTAAACGTACATATTATGAAAAGAAAAAAGCAAGAATGCATTTTGATTATCATGACAATGACATCAATATAAAATATGAACTAAAACTTTTCTTATCTCGGTTTGGATTCTTATAATCTTATCAGTATTTCGCATTTACTATTATTCCGGGGTGGGCAATCGCCATCTTGAATATTAATAATCAAACGTGAATATAATGTGTATTGAATTGTTTGATTGTTTAATTTTAAACATATCATTTATTACTCTACAAAAGGTTTAACACATTGACTGCCACGTGACCCACTCGTGGGTCACACGTTAATGACTTTTATTGAAATCTTCTAAGCATAAAGTTGGGATACCACACATTGCCTGAAATTATGTTGATACTACTACCTTCTAAAATAGCGAATGAGAGTATTTGGTTTGGATTCTAATGTAAAATAACTTAACTTTCATTTTTGCATTTGTGTAATAATTTTTTTTTTCATGTGGTGGCAGTCAATGTGTTAAGTAATGTTATACCGGATTTGTTGCACTTATTTTATGTCTGCTAACCTTTAATTTGCTAACGGTTGAAATCGTGCTTTAAAAATAATTTCCAACTCTATGAACGAGCATAAAAACTATGAAGTCAGCATAAATTTTTTTGTTATGACAATCGAGAATCGACATCCAAGCTGTCAAAATATGACGTTCTTGTAGTGAATTTTTGTAATTAAAACCAAACAAAAACTGTTAAATAATTTATAAAGTTCAATTAAAATAAAATTAGGCAATGGGACGCAAACCAATGATTACAAAAGCGTGCCCAAAGTGTAATTTACAAGTAGCAGTAGCCTCGAAAAAATGTAAATGTGGACATGCATTTTTCAATTCAAGAAGAAACTGCCGTAACCAATCTCCAGAGGTGGTGGACGAACGCCGTCGAACTGGCCGAATTAAAAGGGAGAAACCAAATTATTATGATTCCCAGGAATATGATAAACGCAAGAAGCGAATCAAGAAGCCCAAACAAATTATCGAACAAGTCGAACAAACAAAACAATTGATTAAACCAAGAGTTCCAAAAGTAGTACCGAAACTGGATAAAGATAAGGAAATAGATTCAACGGCAGCCAGAGCGAAACGGCGAAGATTACGAAAAGAGGAGGAGAACGGTGGCGGAGATCTTGTAGCAAAGTAATTCTAGACCACACATTCCCAAAAATATTTTAATGAATTAACGAAATTTATTTTGTAGGCTTACACCAGAGAAACAAGAACTTGCCTCGATGATTTTAGCAGAAATAAATCGAAAATATGGTGCAGTTGTTTGGAAACCTTTCTAAAATGATAAAACTGTATTTTTAAGATAAAAAAAAGTTAACAGTGTATAATTATGTATTTCTTTTGGATATATTTAAAATATAAAATATTTTTCGTCTTCGAAATTGTAGAGGTTTTCCCCAATGGAAACGATAGAACGGCAGATATTTCAAAGCATTAAATGGAATTATTAAAAGTAGTTAAATAAATTAAAATTTTAACAAATTCTGCACCGATCTTTATTCGAACCATTCCCACATGGAACAGGTGTTTGTGTTGGGGGTTGTTGATTAGATTCTTCTTGCATTGATAGTGCTAATGCTCGAGCTAAAGCTTCATCTTCACTCATGTTGCCTTGAACAGCTTGCACTTGATTTGTATTTGGCTGTACTCTTGTAGCATTTTTCCATGGCGTTTGTCTAGCAGCTGCAGCTTCACTATAACGGAAATTAAACATTTGATAAAATATTTAGGATTACAAAGCAAAATAGGAATTCTTACGCTCTAAGGTTTCGTTGTACATCCGATTCCCTTGCAGGTCCAGTACATTTATGGTCAGCAAAATGTCGATGGGCCAGGCAAAAATTTCTTTTACAATCCGAGCAGGTGAACGGAACCAACTCTTTTTTCTTACACCGTTCAAACGTACATCGATTTGTATAAATTTTGCTTTTCTTTGAGCTGCAATTTTCATCTAAATGGCGACCAACAGTAACATCTGGTGATACATTCCTTGGTGTGGGCACTGGCTCTCCGCACAACGGACAAACAGGTACCTGAACATCTTGCTGTTTTGCAACAGGACACGAATGTTTGTCGTACGAAAAATGATCGGAACTAAAACATATTAAATACCAATAGTTGGTAAAAATTGCATCAGATTTGAGAATCACCCGGAACCTTCCAGAAAAATCTTGAAGGTCTTCATGTTTTGCACATAGAAAAAATGAACAAATGTCTTACCAAAATGTTTGTTTGCATGAATCACAAATGACTGGTAGAAAATCTTGAAATATATAGGAGAAATACTTTTAATTTAAGCAAGACAATTAAAGGGAATTTAAATGAATAAGAAAAATTACTTACCCAATCGACGACATGATTCTTCTGAACAATTTTTTCCTACTTGTGGGAATTCCATTACATAAATAAAACTTAAAACGATTTTAATAAAAATTTAGAATTTAATTAAAAGTCCAAAACCAATAATTTTGCAATGACTTGAAAAAATTGTGTGATAAATTTTTGACATTTTCTGATATTTATACACAAAAAGAAATGAAGTTGGATTTGGTTGCCTACAGTTTAATTGTCATTATAGAAATCATAATTGCTGATAATGCTGAATAACACACACGTGAGCGTTAAAACACTGCAATGCGGCGGCAGCAAATTTAAACTAAAACGCAGCAAGCAAAAATAAATGCAAATTTTTTACAGCTCAAATCTAAAATTCACAGTCCACTCTACAAAAAACTTAATAATCCATATTCATTCTAAAACTTTGCTCCACGATTAAAAGGACCCAACACACCCAAATTTAATAGTGATATCTATGATAAGCAAGTTAACACCCAACAATATCATTACCACACTACATGAAAGCTGGGAGCTTGGAGCTACCACTGCTGAGCAAGAATTGATATGCATTTCTGAAAATCCAAATTAGAATTAATTAATACTATCTCACAACTACAAAAAGTCTTCCTTCCGAAAAATGATTCCTTCCCTCCGAAAAGTCTTCCTTCCGAAAAATGATTAATCCTCACCTCGTTTCCCTATCTTGAAGAACAACCAGATCAATCACTCCCTTTGACCAAAAACAAACATAACATCCCCAACCACCACATCTAATAATTTCAAAAATATTTCTGTATTTAATTTACCACTCCCTATTCTCTTAATAGATGTCCCCAACATCATTCATAGCCAGTAGCATGAAGTTATGGTTTCTGGCCAAAAATTGATAAGGATAGACTACGTGAAACAATGCCATAGTTGCAGAAATGCATCAAAAGCAGCGGTAACGGCTACATTACAATCTTGGCCTCTACCATCTGCTGCCATGGAACGGATTCATATGAACATTGAAGGCCCAGAGCCCAGTTGATGGGAAATTCTATTTGGTGATCGTCGATGCTTTGTTCAAATAACCAGTAGTTTTTGAACTGATTTACATCACAGTTTCGGTGATTGCCGGTGATTGATTTTGTCAGCGCAAAATTTAAAGTTCATCGAGTCCAGGGACATTACACATTTTAAAATGGCACCATATCATTCTCAGTTTAATGGTCAGGCTGAGTTAAAACGTACCCTTAAAAAACTGCAGTTGGAGGGAACATCTACTGAAAAGCTCAACGCATTTTTGCAAACTTATAGACCTTCTCCAAACCGAAACGAATCTAATGGGTTGTCATCTGCAGAGTGCTCTTCTCAAACCTCAGTCATCAGGAAGAAATATTACAGTTGACGAGAAGCATAATCAATAGTTTAATAGACGTCATGCAGCTAAACATCGTATAACCCAAACGATTTGGTATACGCAAAAACGTACACGAAAAACAAAGCTTATTGAAGTAGGGGCGAAATTATTAAAAAAATTGGTGAAGTAAATTATAATGTTTTAATAGAAAGCAATAACAAATCAAGAATAATTCGTTTTCACACTAATCAGCTAAGAGATCCCACGTCGAACGATGTTGAGTTACAATCCCATAATTTGCCTACGGATCTGCTACAGGAAGATGTAGTCCCAGCCTCGATTATTGCATTACATCCATTTCCAACCGATACAACTAACAGTGAAAGTGATCAGTTACAGTTCGGTTATGCAGATTTATCAGTAACATGATATGAGTTTATGGTTCAATAGAAAATACAGTTTTTAGTCAACCGCGAGAGCAGCCTGATAACTCAAACGGGATGCTTTGGAAAACCAATTCTTCGTCCAGCGTACTACAAAACTAAGATACTTCTTAAAAAAGGGAAGGTGTTGGAAACCTGATAAAATATGAATTTTGTTTCAACAATATATCGTTGTTAACTTCACTTTGATAACGATATAACAAATCAGGTAGCACAAAAGATATATATATATATACAAAAAGTGAGTCTTTTTGTATAACGGGCCCCTCTATACCGCTGATACCTGTAAAATAAAATAAAATTGAGTGTCTGTAATTTTTAGTTAAAACTTAAAACGATTGTACAAAGCGTTTTAAAATTTTGATGCGGCGACGTATCATTTAAAAAAAAAAACGGTTTGCAACCAAATCTCTCTTCCACATTTGATTTCCATTTTTGCTATATCATAGAACTAAATTTTCATAGTGCACAAGTCAAACACGGCGAAATGCGAATTTCAGTCAATTGGTTTCGTTTACCGATCGAACACTTCAACAATTTATTTTTACATGTTAAACTGACAAAACCTATCAAAAAATTAATAAAAACATCCACAAAATTAAAAGTTTTTTATTTTAATAAAATGTGATAAAATATTGTGAAAAAGTTACGAGTTCATAAATAAATATAATAATTCTATAAGCCTAATAAAAAAGTTTTTTAAACGTAAAAAGACGCCGGATAATTGTTTTACAAGTTTTTAATTTTAGTGTGAAACATTCGCTTTTTAAGTTAAAACAAAACGAAATATTGTTATAGTATTTTGGTAGTAATTACTTATTAAATAAATATATTATTTAATTTAATTAATTGAATTATTTTCCAATTTTATTATTTACTGTTTTTGTTGATTACACTGTTAAAATTATTGTTTGAAGTATCGTAATTCGTACAAAAATAAAAAAAAAAAGTTTTAATTCGAATATTAATTAAAACACAAAAAGTTTAAAATAAAAAAAAGAAAGTATATCGTGGGTGCGGTTTTAAAGTTAAATTAAAATTACAGTTCATCGATAAATACACATAAATTATAAAAAAAGACAAAGTTTCTTGGCATCATTTGTACATGAATTTTGCTTCTTGTATCTTAAAAGAAAGGTGAGTAATCCTCGTCATCACCATCAACGTTAGGATGGAAGCGACTTCCACCTGTTGATTAAGTTTTATATCCTAAACCTACCAAAGACTTATTTTATTCTAATACAATGCTAAAATGATTTATATTTTGTTATTTTTATAATAAAATTCAGATGATAATTTGCTTATTATTATTGTGATAATTTTTTGTGAACTGATGATAAAACATGAAATGTGTGTAACTTGAATAAATATTATTATTAGTACATTTGTTCGCGGTGTAGTATGTACGTTGTTTGTGCCATTCACTTTTCGCCATTGGTTTTGTTGTTGCTTCAGTTAAGATTTTATTTGTTAAATAAATTAATATTGAACTGTTGATTGAAATACGTACTTTTAAATTAATTGTTAATGAAAAATTAAAACTGTGAATTTAATATTCGTCTTTCTTTATTAGTTCCTCCTATGAATAAGCCCTCAATGTCAAAATCACAATAATTGATCGTCTGTTAGTATTAGGTAACCAGACCACAATGTTGTCGGAAAAAATGGTAATCCTCAGTCGAAGGTATACCTTTCGATTTAATAAAACATTTAAATGGAAACTATTATTCAGGAATTTAAAGTATTCAACATAAAGCTCTAATATTTCTTACTTCTTCTGATAAGAAGGATAAAAAATAAATGAGATAAAAAAGTTTGTAATGCAATTCCAATATATTTCTTGAAAAATTTACTTAAACCTGCACTTGAAAATTGGAATCGTTAGTCGAGAAATCTGGGTGTACAAATAAAACGAGTAAGTAGGCCGTCTAAATCTGTAAATTACGTACTTGTGGCTTGTCTTATTATTATAATCGAGAGAAAATGTGGCTGGCTTAACTATAAAATGCTTTTAATGCCAATGGCAAAGAAGTCCGGAGCAGTCAGCAAACGTTGCTCACACGTACAATCAAGAAAATTCATTTGTAACACTTATGATCGAACATTTTAAATACTGCAGAATCCACTCTTGTTGTTTCCGATTAATAAAAAAATGGTTTCAGATATGATCAACTGTGCTTTGTAAATTTAATGACAAACAAAAACTACTTAAACACTGCAAGCGTATTTTGATAAACAAAATTGAATTCGAATTATACTTTTCGAAATAAAATATAAATTATGAAATATGACCTAGTGGCAGGTATCTTAACCAAAAATTAGAATTAGGTTTAATTTAACCCTATATTTTCTTGGGTTAATGTTATTCTTGCGAGGGTTTATCCTATGCAATTTTTGTTGTAAATTTGTCAAGGAAATACGCTTATAATTCATTTTAAAAAGTAGGAATTCCTTAAGGAAAGGGATGGAAGAAAATCTGCAGATTTTTTCTAGACTATAATGTTTTTTGATGCAAGTAAGTTTGCTTTATTTCAATGTAATGTGAGAAACAGGAAAAAGTGTGACGACAGCGCAAGGAAGCCTATCGAACAAAAGTTTAACTTCTACCGTAAAACATGGAGATTAGAATGAAATGGTGTGAGGCGTAATATGAACAAACAGATGACTTAAACATCCTCAAAAGCAATTTAAACGATTCTGCTCGAAAAATGGGAATATAAAATACGTTTGCGTTTTACCAAGATATCGAACCAATGCAAGAAGGTTTAGTTGTGAGGGTTTGGATACTGTACAACTGCCCTAAGCGACTGACCCAATTCCATTCTAAAGCAAAATCTACCCAATCGCGAAAACCTTTGGGAACTTTTAGACCGAAGACTGAAAGCCAACCACACCATCAGAAACAAATACTAAAGGTACATGTTAAACCCAAAAGTGATTGACTGAAAGTGATCTGACTGAAACTTTGGATTGGTGGTTAGTTACATGTAACTTATTATTTTTGATCTGAATTGACAATTCAAATGTCACTTTATTCTAAAATTATGTACATTTAAATATTAGAAAATTATTTAAAATAATATAAAAACCTTTTGCCTTTTTAACAGTATGAAAAAATTTGTCAGTTCAACTAAATTAAAGTTTACATGATTAACTCAATATACAAACTGACTGAACCAACCAAATTTAAGTTGGCCGAACTCGGACTACTTTCCAATAACTTTCAGTCAAGTCGCCGTTTCATGTTGAATTTATCTCGGATGTTTTCAGTCAGATCACTTTCGGTTTAACATGCATTCAACTAAAATTGGCAATTTTGGAAGAATGTCAAAAAATTGATCCGAAAACTCCTAAACTTTGGTAGAATCCATATAAAATCGCACGGCTGTTGTTATCGCAAATAAGGGTTATCCAACCAACATGGGCATTATACATGGAGGATAGCCAGCGTTCTTCAACCTTTATAATGTGCTGCGGAACCCTTTTTCTATTCAAACACAAACAAATTTGCGGAATCCTCCTATGTTAAAACTTTTTACAAGATAAATTTGCATATACATACATACATATTCAATAAAAAAACATAAATAATTGTTTATTACTCCATATAATATACTTCTCGTGGAACCCTAGGATTCTGCGGAACCCACATTGAATAACGCTGGAGTATATAACTGAATGCCACTTGACTTTTTATTGAATTAGAACTCAATTTTCGAATTTAGTTTATTTTGTTACTATTATTAATTTTCTGATGTTAAAATTAGCTAAACCTGACAAAATTATATGTGCTAAGAAGTATGATTTATTTATCTTTTAAGATGTGAAACTTCTTAAAATAAATAAATAATCATATCGTATACAACTGAATATTATTGACTGTACATCAATACATTGTATCTGTTGAAAAATCATTGTTTATTTGAGGATTCACGCAAAAGACTATCTATAGTTCACGGCAAGATTAATTAGTATCTAGTTACTTAGTAAGTATGTCTTGAAAATCTAATCTTATTGAAAATATAATATAACATCCGATTAATCCCAATATTTATAATTATAATTAATAACTTTTCCGAAAATAATAATTTTAAACCTACCTAGGTAGTTTCATCCAATTTTATTGTGGCATCTGAATGTTTGGAAAATTCGAGTTTATAGAAAACCTGCGAGAATACTTTCTGTAGAAAGCCTGTTTGTTTGGTTAGCACGCAGATACGTATTTAAAAATATCAACTGTTTAGGTGTATTGATCATTATTAGGAAAACCATATGAAAAATGTAAATTATGTATTTCGTTCATCACCAACTATTTAACAAATAGTATTCAATTCACACTGAATAATTGGCAGTTTATATTCTTTACAGCAATAGTGTGCAAATGCTTATGCTTTCTACAGAGAGAATTTTTGCAGGTTTTAGTTTATCTAAAAAACTACTTAGTCTCTAAAGAGAAGAAATGCTGAATAAAATCAACACCAAATTATCAATCTTCGTCTAGTTATCTGATTATGATTTATTTAGTTGAGCATGCTTAAAATATAATATGAGCAATATCTATTGGAAAAATTTTACAAGGTTAGGAAATAAAATCACGGAGTTGAAGAAACTTTCGTAATTATAAGTATGTATGTGTTAAGAGAGGAATGATAATATTTTTGGGTTAAATATTCTAATTGAACTGACTTTATTTTAAGACACCATATCTGCTTATTATACTTCATAAACTTGTTTAATTAGCAATAAAATTCAATAAACATAAATTATTGTTTATTTCATTATTTCCTCAAATTTTAAAACATATTACGCGAAATATTGGTAGAGAGGAAATGATTTTTTGCCGCAATTTGTGGCTAAATATAAACTCAATACAAATAAAAAACTGATGACTATAAGGAACGGTGTCGTCATTTGTCGTAATAAAACTCAAATTTATTTGCTCGTTTAGCTGAAAGATTTATGAGGCATCATAATTTTAATTCATTGACGCGAATCTTAATTTGGATGGATTCATCAAAAGATAAAGGCCCGATTTGACCATTAAATCTCGATTTAAAACAAATTGTGTGAACATGAATATGGCTTCATTTTTATTGCAATATCGATCCGTTAAAAACGTATGAATAAAAGTATCGTTACTTTGTTATAAAACACGTCAAATTCTTCTAGATTTCTATTTTGCTTTCTTATAACGTTTATGTATTTTATACCAAACACATTTTAAGCGAAATATCGTTATAAATACTACCTGAGGGGAACAACACAATAGTGATGAAATTATGCATGCCGGTAAAACAATTTATCGGAAACCTGTTTACTCAAGTTATAGTGCGCCTACCCAGGGAATCAATATTGTATCAATAAGTAATATTCTAGAACAAAAAAAAAACTAAAAATATATTTTCTGATTAAGTACGATTAAATTGATAAGATAAGGAATGTTACATTAAAATTTACTGTTATTTTGTTGGGTAAACGCGAAAAAATTTGAAGAAAAAAGAACCACAGCAAATCACCTGTAGATTATAATTATTTTGCATGAATGAATATATGAACCCATGATTTGGTTTCTTTATTTAAAGCAAAAAAAAAAATTAGATTGAATTCCTTAGTTCAATTTCATTATACTTCTTAAACTAGTTAATGACGTAATCTGTTGTCTCTTTATGGTTGAATATTAAAATTGTTGAATAAATAACGTCTTTAGTTAAAGTTCGCTCCTTACATTATGTGCATTCTTTTTGTTCGTTGAATTAAGATGATAGAAAACGAAACGTTGTGCTGATTTTATGGATAGTTTCAACTACATATGTTTGTATTTCGTTTGAAGTTCCGTTTTTTTTAGGCTTTGTTTAAATTCTAAATTCGAATAATTCTTGGTTTTTATGGTGGTGTCATGTTTTCATTTTTATATTTACATTTTGATAAGATAGCAGCGAATGAATTTCCAAAATAATTTTGTCGTATCAAAAAATCAATCAAAAAAGGGTGTACTTTATGTTACCTATATATAAATTAAAGTGATGGTATTATATAAAAATTAATCATGTTTTATGTAAAGGAGTGACGTAATCTATATTTGCTTAACCCTTTTCGTATTATCGCTAAGTAGAGGCTTTTAAATTTGTGTATATGTATTATTATTCTGAGGAATAAAACAGTTATTGATAGATTTGTCATCATTATGTTGCATAAAATATGTCACAACAAACCGTGAAGTTTAAAATCCTATATGTTTGTTTGTTTGTTTGTTTGTTATTTTCGTTTGCTCAGGTCGACTAGCAATAAATAGCTGTATATGACCCAGTACTTCACTTTCTAGCGGGTTAATCCAAAACTTCTAGAAGTAATGGACGCCCTAAATAAATATATATCATACACTGAATCGCAGATTGTGACACCACCGACTAGCACGGATATATGGGCCTTAGACATTAAAAATGCAGTACCCAGCACCACTATCTATTTTATTGAGCTGATATTTGTGATACCCTCGCTTTTGTACACGATATAACGGGCCTTTTACGTGTAATACGCAGTACCCGGGACCACCAGCTCAATAAAGATGTTCACTCTTCAAGATATATATTGCGACGATTTAAAATCCTATATACAGGAAAAAAGATTAAACTTACATCAAGACAAGTGATATTTAATACATACACCAATGACTTATATTAACCAAGAAATCAATCAAAGAAGTTGTATAAATCAGTTGTGTACATAACCATTATTCATACTCAATCATAAAAACTACGATACCCCCACGACGCTAAAGTATTAAATTACAACAAATTTATGTTTTAGTTTTTGTTAATATGCAATACAACTATGGTTTTTGTTATTTGTTTACAAATTTCAAGCATCAAATAAAATACATAATAAATATTTTGTTACCAGAACATAGTTTTATTATACATATTCTGATTATTATTATGTATTAACAAATTTAATTCCGCAAATTGCATAATTTAAAGAAATTGAGCCAAGGTGTTAAAGAAATTTTAAATACAAAATAAACTATTGGGAGAGGCTTTGTATATGTGTGTTATGTATGCGAGTTTAACATAAAACAAAACTAAAAATAATGTGTATAGTTATTATTCAGAATAAACTAAACTACATGTTTCGTGACGTCACCTTAAATTTCCGTCCATTGAGTTTAATTTATTCTGTTTGTTGTTTTTTTTGGTAATACGTAGTGTTGGCAAAAGGCTTAACCTATTGATTAATATGCATTTTAGCCGAATTTGCAAGTATATGTTACCGTTTTATATGGATGGAAGCAGTCAAATCGGGTTAACACCTAAAGGAAAGTGTGAATCATTTATCTATCTATATTTACCGAGAACTTCAATATCACCAAGCGTTGTATTTTTTTTAAAAATGTAGTTAATTAGGTTTGACAATTTGTTATCAATTTGGCAAACTATTCCATGAAAGAGGTGAATGCCATAAGCTTTATCAAGCTGTGTACTTCATAAGTTTGATTAATTAGCACTTATGTGTACCATGAACATTAAGATTTTGTGATTAAAGCCATAAACTAGTCATAAAGATTACACTGGCTTTATTACTAGTGAATGATTTACAGTGAAAACGATTAAACAAATCATATCTTAAAGCAAGTTATCATCGTTTATTAATAATTATTTTTCTCTCTTTGGCCCCTGTGGTTGAGAGCACTCACATGACTCGTAAAGCCCTCCGCTCCCCCCAAAACCATCATGAAACAATATCTAATAAACCCGGACGCGAGATTTAGGATCGGTACGTGGAACGGGTAGTCATTACGAAAAAGGGCAGATTTGATGGCGTACAAGTGGAGACCATGATTCCTTCTCACAAGCTATACGTTCCTTTAAAGTGGGCCGGGGCAGTCACCTGGTTTGCACCAGATTGAAAATTTATTGAATCAAGTAAAAGAAGGCATTAACAATGAGAAATACACGAATAAATAAACAGAAATTATTGAATCCAAATTATTCGGATTTGGAATAAATAATAAAATAAATAACCGTTTTCAAAAGCCATAAGCTGCTGGACTCTAAGGACATTCCAGTGCAGGGAAATGATTCGAAACGAAAGTCACACAACTAAATTGAATATGCAATTTCGAAAAGGGCACATGTCTGAAAAATTAAATTTTTCAGGAATTAAAGAAAATTATCTATTTTCTAAAGTAGTATACACATTTATACAATTTATTTTCAGGTTAAGTGTAGGGTCAAAAGTAATTGAAAATTATATAAATATTTAATGTTAGTCTTTATTTTATATATTTTTTTATGTATTATATGCATACGAGATGTACCCTTTTCGAAATTTATAAAATATAAAATAAATCTAATTAAAAACACAACGTATAAACTTTATGAAACTGTTATCATAAGTATCAAAATCACTTCAGCGACACGTAGAGATATATCGCCGTCGCCGATTAATAAAATGCATTAAATTCGAAAAAGGCACATCTCCAAGAGTTGTGACCTTTTCGAAATTATCGTTAAACAAACCGACACTGGCGGCCGTATTAACACAAGAAATGTGCCTACTTCAAACCAAATAGGTGCGGGGATATATTTCCATCACATTAACGTGAAAAAACGGTTTTGTCAAAATTTTCGAGATGTGCCCTTTTCGAAATTGCATATTCAATTGTATTCAATAAAACCGCATATTAGCGTAACTCTTATACAAATAAGGCTGAAAATGAATTTTGAAATTAACTGTATGTTGAACGAACTTAACATCTCCGAATGTGCTATTTTATTGCACATCCCCGGATGTATCCATTTCAATAAAATAAAGGAAAACATCCTAAAAAATTAGAGAAGCTGTTTCAAACATAATTAGTTCCTAGCACATAGCAAATCGTAATTTGGATCGTTATGCTGAGCAGAATTTTGCTTTGTGTCTCTATTTCTAATTTTGCTGCGAATCAGTAGGCTACAGAACGTAAAAGATAAAAAATCTAGTACAATTTGTATATTTTTTATTTTTTCCAATCAATTTTTTTAATTTATTGACAGAAAATAAGTTTTGTGTGGCAAGTGCCAAATTGGAAGATAAAAATTAAATAATTTGTGACAAAATAGGGCATCATTAATTTAAAAAATTGTACATTAAAATTAATGCTGGAAACACATGAGCAGAATTCTGTAAGCAGCAAAATTAGGATACACAAGTTTAAATGAATTGAAATACATGTATTCTGCTTGCCATGTAGAATTCTGCTTCATGTCTCTATTTCTAATTTTGCTGCGAGTCAGTAGGCTATATTACGTAAAAGATAACAAATCTAGTACAATTTGTATATTTTTTATTTTTTCCAATCAATTTTTTTAATTTGTTGACAGAAAATAAGTTTTGTGTGGCAAGTGCCAAATTGGAGGATAAAAATTAAATAATTTGTGACAAAATAATGCATCATTCATTTAAAAAAATTGTACATTAAAATTAAATCTTTACTCTCAAGGAAAGTGACTTATTTCAAATTTGTTAATTATTCAGGAGGGTTAGTTTATTAATCTTTTAATGATGTTTATCCCCAGTTACAAGAGATACCCCAATAATTTCATCTAGTTTGCACATTTTTATTGAAGATTGACACAAATCGGAGTCGGCGTAAAATTTAAATAATTGAAATATAGTGTCAATTGCGGACTAAAATTAGTTTTGACTTAAATCGATTTAAGTCACTTTAACTTGAGAGTAACGAATATGTATCAGATAAACGCCACAAAAAAAAATTCTGCTTATCGAAAACGACGCTCATGTAGTTCACCCGAATTTCTGCCGGCAGTGATGCTAGCAGAAATTCTGCTCATGTGTTTCCAGCATAAATATGTATGTATCAAATAAATACCACAAATAAAAATTCTGCTTGTCAAAAAAGACGCTCACCCAATTTTCCCAATTCACCCAAATTTCTGCCGGCAGTGCTGTTTGCAGAAATTCTGCTCGTGTTTCCAGCATAATGCTGAAAACAGATGAGCAGAATTCTGCAAGCAGACAAATTAGAATACACACGTTTATACGGCATGAAATACATGAATTCTGCTTTCCGAGCAGAATTCTGCTGTGTGTCTCTATTTCTAATTTTGCTGCGAATCAGTAGGCTACATTACATAAAAGATAAAAAATCTAGTACAATTTGTATAATTTTTATTTTCCCAATGAATTTTTTTAACTTGTTGACAGAAAATAATTTTTGTGTGGCTAGTGCCAAATTGGAGGATAAAAATTAAATAATTTGTGACAAAATAAGGCATCATTCAGTTAAAAAAATTGTACATTAAAATTAAATATCTATCAAATAAATACCAAAAATTAAAATTCTGCTTGTCAAAAAAGACGCTCATGTAATTCAACCAAATTTCTGCCGACAGTGCTGCTAGCAGAAATTCTGCTCATGTGTTTCCAGCATAAATGAAATGAAATACTACATGTACTCCGCATAGTAGGCGTTTTTCCGCAAGTTGTCTCTATTTCTAATTTAGCTGCGAGTTGGTAGGCTACACTACGTAAAAGAAAACAAATCTAGTACGATTTTTCTACATTTTCATTTTTTCAGAGCAATTTTTTGTGTTTGTTGATTGAAAAAAAAACGTTTGCTGACACCATTCTGTGTTAGGTTACCTGATCGGTGTGTGTGGAGTGCAGAGGGATCATCCATTGAGCGAGGGTCAATGGTATGGTTTACAGATGGATCAAAAACGGAAGATGGGGCGGGAGTAGGAATACATGGGAGTGGGACATTTCTCTCGAAGTTCTTGGATACCAATGCTACCGTTTTTCAAGCAGAAGTGCATGCTATAGAACTTTGCGCTAGGATAGGCATAGCAAAAGGCCTAAACTAAACGATGCAAAGGTTTATATTGTATCAGCCAGCCAATCGGCCTGAAAGGCTGTTAGGTCTCGTACCGTTCAGTCAAGACTAGTATGGGATTGTCTGAAGGCAAACATCTGGCAAGCTCAAATAAGGTAACAGTTATGTGAGCGCCAGAACGTACTGGAATTGAAGGAAATGAGGCAGCTGAGGGCCTCGCTCAGCCTCGCGAGGGTTCTGCCTCTCCATTTACTGGACCAGGGCCAGTATTCGGGTACTAAATTTTGTTTTTGAAATACCCGGTTACCCCCCATACCCGATACCCGGGTTATACGAGGCCTATAGTGCGTAAGAATTCTGAGGTAATAACCTATTTTTAACGTCAAACACCGGACTAAATTTCTTAGATACGTTTAAATAGTTTTGGTTCAAGATAGTTTTCTAAATTAATTAAATAGCTAAATTTGTAATGGTACGATTTATAAATAAAACGTATTTCAGAATCGCACGTATAGTATAGCGTGTTGTTTACTCTGTTCTATATGTTCTTCTTTTATGTGTGTTTATTACTTAATAGAGCGAAAATTACAATAGTTCAAATAATTGAACTAGACTAGATAATTCATGTTTTGATTTCAAATTTACACTAAATAGACAATTAATTTGATGATTATAAAACATTTTTGGCGCCGACAAATTTTATCATTATCAAATATGTCACACCTTAATATTATTATTGAGCAAAAACAAATAGTTAATTATCATGTGAGCGTTTGTATATGTTTGTAAATTTTTCTATGCCAAACTTTAGGAACAATGGAAAATCTTGATTAATAGATAATTAGAATTTTCCCGCACAATTTTCTTCTACAGCCGCTTATGAGAGAGAACAATTGTGCATTATTTTCATTTAACAATTATTTTTGTTACTACATAGTATATTTTGTCATTAGTTCACATAAACTTTGTTGAGTTCTATGTGCTATTCAACGACGAGAATTACATAATTTCGGTACACAATAAAACTAACAAAAAAAAAACTGATGACCTATCTTGAATTTAAATTGATTGTGGGTAGCATAAATAGTTGTCTACTTGTAATATGTCGGGTGTTTTAATTTTGATTAATTTAAATTGCACCTAAGCGTTTAGCATAAAGTTATGTAGGGAGTAGACTGACTGACTCTAGTCATAATTCCTCGTAATTGGTGCTTGGCAGAATAATGCATGAGGTAATTTTTTATTGAACTTGTGGCAACATTTTCGTATATTAGTTTGGTTTTTGATAGTTGCGTTCCGCTTAAAAAGGTTACTTTCAAAGCAAAATCTCCGCCTTGGTTGTCTCAGGAAGTTTCGAATGCCATAAGTATTAGAGTTAGTAAATATCGTTTATGGAAAAGGTATCCTAATAGTCAGTCTCATTTAGATTATAAGCAGGCTCGTAATAGAGTTGTAGGGTTAATTCGGATTGCTAAACGTAATTATTTTAAGGACAAGTTAGACCCCTCCCTTCCTCCCAAGGTTTTTTGGCGTAATGTTCGTAATTTAGGCCTAGGCAGATGCAAGAGTAGTTCTAGTGGGGTGTTTAAGCCCAATGATATTAATAGTTATTTTTGCTCTAGTTTGAACTCGGGCAGTAGTACCGTCGATTTGTTCTCTAATGCGTCCTCTAATTCGTTTTCGTTTTCAAATATTTCTCTCGAGGATTTACAGTCTGCCATTTGGAATGTTAAGTCGGAATCTTCTGGTCTGGATAACGTCAATTTAAAATTCGTTAAACGAGTTTTCCCTTTCGTCTCAAAATATTTGTTACATATTTTTAATTTTATTCTCACATCCTCTTCCTATCCAGATCAGTGGAAGCTAAGTAAAATCATACCCATCCCAAAGATTAGTAATCCTTCAGAGCTATCCCATTTGAGGCCAATTAGCATTTTAAGTTCTCTCTCTAAAGCTTTCGAGATAGTTGTTAAAACTCAAATTCAATCGCATCTAAATAGCAATAGTTTAATTAGTTTCTTCCAATCTGGGTTTAGAAAATTTCATAGCACTTCTACTGCGTTATTAAATGTATGTGATGATATTAGGCGTAATATGAATAATAGGGAATTGACTTCTTTAACTTTGTTAGATTTTTCTAAGGCCTTTGATTCTATTAATCACAGAATTCTTTTTAACAAACTCTTATCTCAGTTTAGATTTTCGGTTTCCGCTGCCAGACTAATTTTTAACTATCTTTCTAATCGTTCTCAGGCAGTTTTTTTCGACAATTCTTTGTCTGATTTCCTTCCTGTAATTTCCGGCGTTCCTCAGGGTTCAGTGCTGGGTCCTCTATTGTTTTCTATGTACATTAATGACATAGAATCCTCTATTCACCATTGTTCATTTCACATTTTCGCTGATGACGTCCAAATTTATAAAAATAGTCGTTTAGATCAGGATTCTATTGATAGGAATATTTCTCTGATAAATGAAGACTTAAGTAATATCGCTAGTTGGTCGGTCTCTAATAGGCTCGTTTTAAATGCGAATAAATCTCAGTCGATCATAATTTATAAAAAATCGTTAGACACCTCGTCCTTTCCTGGTATTTTTCTGCAGGGTTCGCTAATTAGGTATTCAAATACTGTTAGAGATTTAGGCTTAGTTATTAATAAAACTCTTTCTTGGGGTGACCATTTAGTTAGTATTAGTAAGAGGGTCTTTGGTATGCTTAGTTGTTTGTATAAAGTAGTAGGATTTTCTTATTGACGATTGTAAAAGTAAAGAAAGCGCCTCTCGAGGACAATAGTTAAAATGATGCACCTGATAAAATGACATTTGTCAGAAATGCAACGAAAGAAAATTTAGCAATGCGGTAGTTAAAACTTGTTTTTATAGTCCAAAATTGGAATTATTGACAATTATTAGCAATTCAGTAAGTAAAAATTGTGTTTACAGTTCAAAATTGGAATTGTTTACAATAATTTCGAACGTCAAATTATCAGGTAGCTTAGTTTAAAAATTTTCCACTAGGTGGAATCCGTGATGCTCCAATCGTCAATAGTCAGTTTAGGAAAAAAATGTTTTTGTCTTATCTTCTTCCTCATTTTATTTATGGTGACGTAGTTTTATTCGGTATGCTTCAGGAAAATATGAACGTTCTCCAAAGATGTTTCAATGCATGTACTAGGTTTATTTTTGGTATTAGGAAATTCGATCATATTTCTGCCTACTCTAGCCTTGTTTTAGGATGTAGTTTATCTACCTTTTACGAATTTCGCGTTTGTCTTTTTATTTTTAAACTTCTCAAAGCTAAGAAGCCTTGTTATCTTTATAGGAAGTTACTTTTTAGCAGGTCTCATTCCTCAAACTTCCGCCTGATTCCGGCCAAAAATAGTTGTAGGTCGCTAAACAAATCCTTTTACGTTAGGGGAGTTTCTCTTTGGAATTCAATTCCATTGGAAATTAAGAGTTTAGGATCGGCCAAATTATTTAAGTCAAAATTTTTGGAGTGGCGTGATTGATGGGCAATACGTAGTTTTTTTAAATTTATTTTTAATATTATTATTATTATTGTTAAATTTTAATATTATTTCACCTCTTGCTGTACATTTTATTGTAAATGAGCTATTGCTCAAAATAGAATGTGTATGCATGAGATGGAAATTGTTTGAAAAAATTTAAAAGGTTTTTCTGCCTAATGGAAGCAGCTTCATCATTTTATTTTTGTTCTTTTGTTCCGTTTACTCTGTTTCCATCTGTGCTTTTCCTTTTAATACTAAATTATTGTTAAAGTACAATAAATAAATAAATAAATAAATAAATAAACAACATTTTTGGTGGCTTTTGCACTATAACTAAGAGTATTAGTTGTGCTCATTTTCACTTGATTGGGTTCACTCAATTGAATTTCTTATTGAGAAACTCAGAACAAGTATTCAAAACCATCATTGAATTAATGAAAACCATTTTCCTAATAACGCCGTCTACCCTTAACTCAATTATTCATCAGAAAACAAAATATTTGCCACACATTCTCCAGGTTACATGCCCAAGTGCAAATTTTCTTCTTACTCTTTTGTTAAACGGTGTTTTCTTTAATTTTAAAGGTCTACTTATACTAACGTTTCCGTTCAGTTCATTCATATTTTGTATCATACACCATGTATTTATACTGTACACATGGTTAAAAGAAAACAAGGTTGAATCTAAAGGTTAATTCATAAAATTTTTCAATTGATGGTGGTGCATTAGCGCGATTTTTGAGCCTATATGGTATTTTGGCCTGAACTGGCATCTGAAAAATATTACCGGTACTCATTTTTCACGTATCAAATAAAACTGCATTTTCGATAAAACTATAATTAAACGCCATATCAGCAAATGATAGAATTTTGCCGCTAAAGTTCTACCGAAATACTGAGTTTGCATATATAAGAAATAGTAAAGGCCTCATGACGGGTCCATGAGGAACACCTAAAGTTTAGAGAATTGTTTAATAAACCACTAATAAGGACCCATTCAGAACGCTTTTCTAAAAAAGACTTGAACCATAGGCTACCATATGCTTTGCTTAAATTTACAAAAAGTGACAGATTTGGAATTATTAAGACCTTCATGTTGTAAATTCATCAGATTTAAAGTGCGTCTTCAGTACTAAATCCTATTCTAAAACCAAATTGATGCGAACTGAAGTATTCAAACAAGTTAAGGAAACTGATTACACGGAAACTTGAGGAGCAGGAAAGGACGAAAAACTTGATCTAATAACTTTCTCAAAGTTTTTTGAGATTACTGGAAGCAGAAAAGTGGGACGTTAACTTTCAATTAATAAACGATCTCCTTTTTTAAGCGGTGCAAATGTGGAATGACATTTGCAACCTTTAATGCTTTTGGGAAAACATATTCAATAATACTGCGATAAATAATAAACTCAAAACGTCAACAATATTATTACGTTTTTCTTTTTAAATAAAATTGCGCTGTTTAAACTTCGTGATAAGCGAAGTGATAAGCCGAAAACAGAAATTCATGCTATTTGGGCTATCCAAAATCATAGGCAAGTTATTAGGCCGAATCGAGGATATGCCAATATATTGTACCGAGAATATCACTTTATGTGCCTTTGAAACGTCAGTTAAATAATTTGTGAGGTTATGTACTGTGCTAAACACGTTTACTATTCAAAAATCGGGATCGCAAAACATTTTACGGAGGATTTCAATTTCATAATTCAGCAGAGCTAAATTGCTTAACACGCTTGCCACCGAATCGAGGATTTGCGCTTTGTTCTGCATAAACTCTTCAACTCTTTTAATCTCCCTTTGCAAACAAAAATTAAGAACGTTCGTGGAGGAGTACCCACGGGACACTGCCTTTTTGGAGAACATTCAAGAAGGCTGTGTCTGGAGGCAAATGACTTGGAGAAGCCGTTTGGACGAGGAGGAGGAAGTGATGTTGGTTCACTTCCTTTACTCATGTCCGGCATTAGCCCTGAGAAGGCACAAACATTTGGGTAAGTTCAAGATGCACAATCTGTCTGATCTCGAATACTAAAAGGCGGGATGTTCTTCGCTACAGAAGTAACTCTAATTGGTTTCAGTAATGTCAATTTCATGATTCAGCAGTGCTAAATTGCTTGCCACACGCTTGCTACCGAATCGAGGATATTCCCTTTGTTCTGCATAAACCATCCATCAAATATAAAAAATTAAACGTGTATAATGAAAGCAACATAAAATGACTAGATTAAATGTGTCAATCAATCATTGTTTTGATTAATAAATAAAATATTTGGAATATTAAGGTTTTCAATTTATTTTTATGAAATTTTATAAATTCAGAATTTTATATTTTGGAGAACTAAAATAAATTTAATTTGTATTTTTGAAACAATGGAAATCGATTTTTTTGTGGTATATTATCCTCAACCCAAACCCATTTTTATTATGGTCCTATTTTCCGAATGTAGCTTAAAAATCACTATGAATGTAAATCATTTTTTTGTTGAAACTAGATTTGTTTATATTTTAAATTGTTTTATGAATGTACATAGTTTGTATATTTAAGCTAATTATTTGGCAAAATTATCAAATTTTACCATAATAAATTTTTATAAATATCCGAAAAAACATCATTTTGACCTACTCACTCGCATCATCACAACCGAGAACCGACTAAAAAAATTCTGCAATTAAATCAGTAGCTATTTATATTTTGATTATGATGCTCGCATGAGTTTCACTTAAGTATGTTTCATAGAAAATACAAACATTCATCTCTGTATTGTTTGTATGATACAGAACGTGAATGAATTTTGAAATGAAACGGTAGTACAAATGATCTTATGTTAAATATACTTATAACAATGTTTTTTCTTTGATATGGAACGTGTATGAAGAACTGAACGGAAACGTTAGAATAAATAGGCCTTAAAGCGTTTAGGAAGTGGGCATTTTATATTACAAGTCTTACAAATTTAGTACCGGCATTTATCCTATTTACTTCGGTCTAAAAAGACCAAAGTATTGAAATCCTGTCAAAAATGACGAAAAATTTGGTTGGTCCAAAACCACTTTTCTCGACGTTTTGAAAGTCCCTGAGTCTGAAAATGCAAAAAAAAAAAAATGTCCGTCCGTCTGTCTGTGTGTGTGTCTGTGTGTCTGGACCCATGGTATCTCGAGAACGGCTTGTCCGATTTGGATTTTTTTTTCACCAATCTGTTTCTATGGTCAAGGCGGAGATTTGAAAAGCTTTTGGAGACTGTACGTCAAGGGGGCGGGGTACCTGCCATACGAATTGACCCAAAATACCTGCTTTTATAAATATTTACGATTTTTTTATATATGCTTATTTGATTATTGAATTGGGAATTGATTTGAAGGTTAAATTAGGGGTCAATTTGCGCGTTGAGTTGAAGTTGAGTTGGAGTTGAGTTGGGGTTGGATTTGAATGTAGTGAATAATTAACAAATTTTTTATATGATTGAACTTGCCTATTTATCAACCGATTATTATGAAATTTGACATGTGTGTTGGAAATGGGGTTCTAAAATGATTTTTGGACGAAGTTCAGGAATATGGCCAAGTATGATGGAACTTGGCTATTTCTTAACCGATTATGATGAAATTTGATATGTGTGTTGGAAATGGGATTATAAAATGATTTTTGGATAAAGCTCTGGAATATGGCTAAGTAGGATGGAACTTAGTTATTCCCTACCCGTTTGTTATGAAATTTGACATGTGCGTTGTAAATAGGATTCTAAAATGAATTTTTGGATAAATTTCTGGAATATGGTCAGTTAAACGGTTAGTAGTATCAGTATAATTTGTTATTACTTTCGGTATAAAGTTCTAGAATACGATTTTTCATTTTAAATTGGATGCCTGTACCCATGTTACTGAAGCTTTTGACCTGTTTGGCTGTTGTATAAGTAAATGTTGGTTAAAATAGAAATCAATAATGTCAAAACTGTCACACCAACTTTATGACATTATTGAAGATACCAAAGACCGAAGTTCTGATCACCTCGTGAGGTTTCAGCCCTTTATATTTTTTATATTTCATTTCAGTCATATTGATCTACTTGAATTTTAGCTTTACAGAGAATCGCAAATGACATTTATTTTCTTGAATCACCAACTACATCCTCCTTTGGGGGGGGGGGGGGGGGGGGGGGGTTGTACTAATTTAGTAATGTGGTCTAAGAGAAGTCTCCCTCTTGTAAATGGTTGTGAGGTGAAAGCATATCGCGCTGTGTGGGGCCGTTCGAGTACCAATGGCAACCGATCTTGCTCAAGTACTTTAGCTCTTCTGATCTATAATTCTTAACATAGGCAGTGAGTCAACTTTTATTAATTCTATACGATGAGGGGTAATTGGCATTCGTTTGTGCTCTATCTCTATCATTGATTTAATTCTAAATGGTGTATCGCTTTTAACATTAACATGAAAATACCATCTTTTTAAACATACCGTAATATGAGATTGACTGATTGGGATACATTCTCTCTCAAGCTCGTTTCATCATTTTTCGTTACAAGGGAAATTTATTCGGGTGATGACATTGAGTACAAGCAACTTCGCTGTCGAAAATAATTTCAACTGCTTTCGAAAATTTTTGTCAATAAAAATCTCGGAACAAACGAATTAAGGAAGGCTAGAAAAATGAAGAAAAAGGTCAAAAGATCTAATCTTGGAGGCATAGCTGGAAGGCTGGTCGCTTGATGTTCGTCGTTGGAGTTTTTTGACATTTACATCTTATAAAACCAGTGGTCCTGACCTGATGAGGTTTTTCCTACAGAATTGCAGCGTGACTTTCCTCTTATTCAGGATTATTTGCTCCAAATTTTCCAAGCGTACATTGCTTTTGGTACTGTTTTAGAGTAGAAGAGAGTTAAGCTGGCAACTCTGATTACACTAGCACCAAGGCATTCCTGCCTATTATTTTGTCGTCTACTTTTTCAGAGCCTTGGAAAGGATCGTCCACGAATCTATTAGAGATCGTTATTTATCTATCACTCCTCTCAGTAACATGCAGAATGTTTACAGAGCTAATAGCTCATTAATAGCTTAATACTTATAGCTTTATAGCCCTTGGATACTTCATAGCAGGTACCTTCGAGCATTTCCTTTTCTACAATTACTAATGCCTGCTTAAGGTTTGAGCTTGATGTTTTGTCAGAGTTTGTCAAAGTTGCCAAAGGTTGACCTAATGGTGTTATTTTAGGCTAAGGCTCTTGATTATTGTGGTGCTACTTGTCAAACTGCAGGATTCTGGATTTATTGCTCAAAGCCATGCTGATTTCCTGATTTTAATGATTTAAGGTAAGCATCAAATGTCTTATCCGATTTAATGCAACACGCTCTACTTATTTTAGAGGAGTGGTGCCTTGTGAAAGGTTTTCATTATGTTTGTGCCCAGCCTTCGACGCGGTACGATCCTTTGTGTTTCATTCTAAATTCATTGATGTGTTTAGGTACTTTAATTTATTATCGTCCTTGACTTAAAACTCATTTAGTTCGCTAATAACTTGTTCAGACTAGGGATTAGTAATCCAGTTTTGTCTAATCAAGTTTATTTTTAATCTCTATTAGTTTTATTGGCGTTTTACAGCCCAACTCTAAAATAAAAATAAAATTCGATTTATAATCATAAATCACCAAAGGTACAGTGCCAGTATATAGAATAAAATATGTACACTCAGGAACACGAAAAATAGCAAAAAAAGAAACAAAAACTGGATTCTCTCAAGCTTATACAAATCCCTTTCAGAAAATGTAGATAAGACCTACTTCATCCAAACGTTAGCTTGAGTTTTTTCACATTTGCAAAATCAAAGCGTATAAGAATATTCAAAAGAATACCTCTTGAACCACACTATATAGTTGAGGAGTGTCTGATCAAAAGTGGCTATTTACGTTATTCGAAAATTATTTTGTAATGATCTGGCATCTGGCTGTTTTAAACGCACATTTAAAGATTACTTTTTTATAGCTTGTTTTGACTGTTTCTGATTTTAGGGACATTTTTGATAGAGAAATAGCCACTTTTGGTCCATTCTGATATCGAAAAAAAAATTATAGAAAAAAAAAATAATTACATGTTGGAAAATGTAAATAGCTACTTTTGATCAGACACTCCTTTCAGAAAATAAACATCTTGGATGACTAGCTAGATTCCAGAACTCAGTTCCGTTGTACATGATTCGAATGTGTTGGGGAGGCATATTAGGTCCAGAGATCCTGTTCCCGAGATCCGAAACCAACTCAGATTGACTCGTATTGATTAATAAAGCCAGATATCTTAAAGTGACGTTGTAATTTTTGAATGAGTGTGTATGAATGTCAGCGAGATGTGATTCGAAGGGGGAAACACTTGCAACTAATGTCTTTCTATTAAAATATATTTTTGGCTAAGTAAGGGTTAAATATATCCTACAATTTTTTGTTGTTGTCCATTTTTTAATTGAAATGAAAAAAGTTTGTTTTGAAATTCTTGTTTTATTTCTTAATACAGTGTCCAAACTCTGGCTATATTATAAAAGGCAAATTTAAAGCAAACAAACCGGATGACTGGGTTGGACATTGCTGAGTGTATATTTTTTTAAAAAGGATATGAATGGACTTGAATCTGGTTTGTGTTTTAAGTTTCTAGGCAGTGCCTACAGTTTTCCCTCGAAAATGAGCGTTTTATTCGAAAGTAGTAAAAATTTTCATCACAAATTAATTCAATAAACAAATTGCAAACAAAATTTCTTGTAGGCGTCACACATAATCTTGGCAAAGTGAATAAAAAAGTAAATGCTTTTACTTCAGTGTTTGAAGTGTTTGCTTATAAGCAGGTGCATACAATTTTACTATTTACTTGATAAAGTAGTGGTTAAAAAAATACTTGATGATGTGTATATGGATAATTAAGTTTAGTTTCGAAATATATTTTCATCCGGAAATTTAAATCGAATTGATACTCTGCGGTTAGAATGATTTTCCTAATCTGTTGATTGGATTGTTATCGCCATAATTGGTGGAATGATGTTATAGCGCCAAAAATCGGTGTTTACGTGATGTCCTGCTTGGAACATTTATAGATTTTTCCAATACATAAGCTGAATCGATGTGGCCAAGAAAGGCGTTTCCGATAAAAGCATCATCCAGAAGAATTTTACAACCTTTGCCCTTTGTTGAATATGGTGGCAATCAGGCCACATTTTGATTTGATAGAAAGATACGTTATAGTCATATTCCCACCCAGTTTTTTAGCAGGAATTCAAAAACTTTCAAATCCTTTTCAATTCTTTTGATGTGCACATCATAGTAAGGAACAGCATATTCCACTTGAGATCTAATATATAAGCGAAATATAGTGTAAATAAGTTTGTATATCCCTGAATTCCCCAGTCCATCGCTTGACAAAGCCAAACATAGAGTTTGCTTTAGCAATATACAGTTATCGATGTGCCTCCTAAATCAGTAATTTCTTACACTTTTTGAACTACATTGTCATTGATGATTTATGTAATAATTATCTTTACGAACAAAATACCTAATTTTGCACCTCTTGATGTTTAAGTGTAATGAGTTTTGATTGCACCACTCACTAAGTCTATTGAAGTCATCTTGCAATTTGTCAGCATCACAAATTTGTTCAATCTTACGATCAATTTTTACGTCATCAGCGAATAAGTGAACAAATTTTTTATAATCTTGGTTATCCGATCAATGAAAACAATAAAAATACAGGGTCCGATATGTGATCCTTGAGTAACACCAGATGTCACTTTTATAACGTTGGATTTTTTATTGGCAATGATTACATATTGTAGACGGTTTTTTAATTATGACTTGAACCAATTAATGTATTCTAATGAAAATCCAATGCACATAGACTTTGGAGTGCTTTATGATGGCATATAGAATCAAATACCTTACTGAAATCCTTAAAATCTACTTCCCCTTGATGATGTTTTGCTATCTCTTTATTACGTGGCTGGGGAATTTACCCAGGTTAGTAGATGTAAACGTACCAATCATAAACCCATACTGGTTGATAGATATATGACGTATTACTATTGATTTAAAAGCGTAAATCAGAGACTATTCCTGAATACGATGTTATTAGATTGGTGAGCGAATTTAATTTAATTCTGAATCAATTCAAATAAGAATATTAAACTTACGTATTCGTATCGTATTCAGGAATAGCCCTCCAGAATTGAAGCAAATTCGCTCGTTTCTTCTTGACGTTGAAAATTTAAAATTTAAAGCGAATGATATTTTGATTGAAAATATCGAGAGTAAAGATTGAAGCTTTGAAATCCTATCAAAAATGCTAATTTTTTAACGCTTATTAAGTGATCTTGGATTTCAAAGTTAAGGATATAAGGAAAATTCTGGAAATTGTGAAAATATTGAAGCACATTCATTTTGTTGTTAATTATGTTAATAATTAGGGCTGTGAATTTTAGGTGCTAAAAAATGCATTTTAGGTACCTAAAATATGCTCTATAAAATTAAAAACAGGTGGTAAAAAGGTTCCAAAAATTAAAATTATTTGAGTAAAAAAGCTGTTTTTAATAGTTGCTTATTTCATGACAGTAAAATTCATAAATAAAAAGTATTGACTATTTGCTTTGGTGGAAGCTCCAATCCCGTTTCAAATTCTCTAAAAATTTTGACTCTCGAGGCACTTTAAAAAATAATTTTTTGACGTAAGCAATCATCTCTCTCTATCGGGATGTATTGATCTTATAGTTTCGGTCACTCGATGTAGCCCGTGTGCCAAACAAGTAACGTGTAAAATTTTTGGATAGACAATTTTAATTGCAGCAGCCGCCTACACCATAAAGGCACAGCATCTGATAAAAATATTAAAATTTTGTCTAGGTTAAATTCTTCGCCTAAAATTTTAACAGAATCGTCGAAAAGTCTAGCTACTGTGAAACTATTATGGCACCTTCCACAAAATTAGCCACATATCTTCCGGTTGTGTCGGTTGTTTCGTCTATTATCACCCGTATATATTCGTATTTTATCGCACTTTTTACTTGTAAAATAGTTTCATCGTTTATAGGCTTTTTGTTCAAATAAAAAAGCCGGGTGTGTAACGTTTCCATTCTTCACCTCAGATATAAACGTCTGATATGTAGTTCTGTGGTTTTTTGTGGCATTATTTTCGTATTTTTGGGATCTTATATGTTGATCTTTTTGTGATTTTTTGACTGCAACGATTGTCACATTACAAATTTGACAAAATAAGACTTGTCCATTGATGAAACCGACTGAAAAAACCTATTTATGTCAAATTTTTCCTCATGGATGCCAACAAAAGAAAAAAAAAACATTTAAAGTAGTTTTGGAACTAATGTAAAAACTTCACGTTTTAGAAATAAAAATACTGAACAAATGTGTTTTCGTATTCATATTTTTTAACTGAGGACATTTTTTATGTCGCGTTCACATTTGTCCCTTGTTTTAAAATCCATTTCCGTAGACAAAAAATATACGATACCAATTTAATGTAAAACCCGAATTGTTCATGATTGATTTTGAATAATATACAATTTAGGCGACAAAAAGGTTCAAAAATGTTTATTTAGTTCAAAAAGGTTCCAAACCCCGGAAAAGGTGAAAAAAGGTGCTAACAAACCGATGCCATATGAAAGGAAATTTTATGAATCATGTTTCTATGTAACCAAAACATGTAAACCTGGCTCCAGCACGAAAAGGTTTTTACCTAAAAATCACAGCCCTATTAATAATCAATTTGCAATTCAGAAGAGTGATTTATCAGCCTCGACATTCAGTGGTCCGGAATTACTCATGATAGTATAAGTTTTGGAAATGTGGATATGGTTTAACACCTCGGTTGTTAACTTCGTTTAAAATTCTACCAGACAGGAGGAGTTAAGCTAGATATGATTACAAGAAAGGTTTCAAAGGTTGTTATTTGTTGTGCAGTAATTTTTAAATAAGTCATCAAATGATGTAGGAACTGATTTTATTTTTTTAACGTCAACAAAATATTACAGTCTTCAATGTCTTCAAAAAATCATTGGGTATTTGTCAAAAAAATTGATAATTTTCCTTAATTATAAATTATGTAAAGTTTAGATTTTTTAACAAATATAACGCCAGGGCGCACTATTTGAATAAAACACTCACACCGCATCCCCAATGAAATACGTTTTACCTTTGCCTTACAGGTTTGAATGAATTTCCAACATTTTCTTTTTTTTCCTTTATTTTATAATCTATCTCATTATTAGACATTCAGTAAATTTTTTGTCTTTTTACATTGTCATGATCGGAGTATTTTTATCCATTGATAAAATTTCACTTACATTACGATTAGTATACATAAATTGATATTACCCATAAATTTAACTATTAATGATTCGATTCATTAGAAATTTTAAAAATTAATGTCTAAAGGAATATCTAAGGCCTATTTGGCAAATTAAAAATGTTGTGGCGTTTTAATCTTTCCCTCGTTGTGGTAGTGAGAAGCTTGCTGTCCAGATCGTTTGGATGAATTTTCAATCTTGAGTGATACCTGGCACTGGAACCCCTAATTTATTCCCGTATTGTTGGGACCTGTAGATCTCTGTGAATTATATTGTTTGATACGAACCATGGTGCATCTACTATAATTCTTAGAAATTTAGACTGGAACCGCTGAAGAATGTTCAAGTTCGAGTTGCTGGCCGTTCCCCACGGCTGTATACCGTATGTCCAGATAGGTTTTATTACCATTTTATAGAGCAGTATTTGTTTTCAATCGACAAACTTGATTTTCTGCCTATCAGCCAATACATTTTTATCAGTTTCATTCCCAATTGCTTTCTTTTTGTTCATATATGTTTACGCCTTATTAGACGTTTATCGAGGTGAATACCTAAATATTTTACTTCATCAGTTTGATGTATATTCTGGTTATTCATTTGTATTGGTGGACATGTACCTCCTCGCATAATAGAGCTTACATGATTAATCAATAACTTTAATTAACCATTTTTTCATCCATGCTTGAATACTGTTAATATTTTCCTGCAAAACTTTTGTAGCTTTACTGGGGTCTTCATTTGATGAGAGTACTGCCGTGCCATCTGCAAACGTTGCGACACTTACTTGATTGCTTGTAGGCTTATCTGCGGTATATAGCAGATTTAATTGATTTTTAACATGCCATACCTTGTCAAAAGCTTGTGCTACGTCCATGAATAAAGCAGAACAATATTTGTCTTCCTCCAGGGCTTCTTCAATTACTTGAATTGTTCTGTGCGCTTGTTCTATTGTTGAGTGTTTTGGCCTAAACCCAAACTGATGATCCGGAATCAGCTTCTTCTCCAACAATATAGGCTTTAGGCGCTTAAGTAGTAATTTTTCAAGTAATTTAGACATAATTAGTAGCAAGCTTATAGGTCTGTATGACGTAACTTCTTCTGGTGGCTTGCCTGGTTTTGGTATTAATATTACTTGTGAAATCTTCCATTGTATTGGGAAATATCCTGTCCTAAGTATAGCGTTGAATATAAGTAGGATAAATCGAATACCCTTATCTGGCAACTATTGCAAAATCTTTCCTGTGATAAGATCATACCTGGCGGTTTTTTAGAATTTAACTCTCTCTGTATCACAGTTCGTACTTCTAATATAGAAAACCTCCTGATAGTTTGATTCATTTGCAATGGTGCTTTCAAATACATAGTTTTGAATGTTGTTATTCGTTTAACTGTACTTTCGGACGGATATGGTTGAAATACCCATTTATAATGGTCTGCAAATACTTCAGCCTTTTATTCGTTATTTCTCGCCCAGTGACCGTCACTTTTACGTATCGGTGGAATATGCTGTTGTGGTTGTTTCAGCTTCTTAGTAGCCTTCCACAGTGAATAATCTGTGTTTTCTGTTGGTGAGAGACGTGATAAATATTCTTGGATTGACTGATTTTTTATTGAGAAGCATTTCTTTTAACTTTTTGATGGCTTTGTTTAGTTTACGTTTCTATCCCGCTAGTCGATATCGTTGCCATTGATGTCTTAACTTTATTTTCTCCTTAATAATTGTCTTGCCAACATTCGAACATTCTCTGCCGACTGAATATATTTATTGAGATGTTCCACTGCTCCATCTAAATCACTTTCCGTCTTTAACTTGATGTTTTTGTTTAAATTCTCTGTTACTTTATATCTGAATCAGTTCCAATTTCCAATATAACGAACAAAAATTTTTGTTCGCTATGTTGTAAATTCATTCAATCCTGTAAAGCAAAAGTAAAATGTATTTCATTGGGGGCCGCGATGTTAGTAAGCATACTATTCCAATGTAATATTTTTAAAGCTCCTAGGCCTTATTTACGGTGGAAGACAGTAGGTAGCGCAGTTCACCATAGGTATTCAGTCAACCTTTCCATTGAATTAAATAGGCCTTGTGTACATTTTTTAAAAGGAATTTTAATAAGCTTAATCTGAATTCTGATTCAAAATATATTTGCCTTCAAAACAAGTTTTTATGTGTTAGAGTTGAGTAACCCGGCCTCTCCACCTGCAATCTACCATTGAGTTATATCATTAATATTTACTTTTTTGCTAGTGGAGACACCAAATGTTATAAAATACCAATAAATTATACCAGCAAGTTGTAATAATTTGGCAAAACTCGATGTTATAATAATTTCATATACAACATATGCACAATTCAAAGTAACGGCAAGTGTAATCCCGCGTGTGTTGAATCTTGATGCTAATAAATTAAGTTTTAATAATAAATATTTTCAAAATTAACGACAAGGACGAAATTAAGAAATTAATTCAATTGTACAGAGACAATTAATGCTATAGTGATATAGTATATGTCAAAAGTAAAGTTTTTCTTTACGATAATATCAAAAATACATTCATACGTAATAGTTCGAAAAATTCTTGATTTGTGAAAATTGTTAAAAAATATTTAAAACGAAATTTAAACATATTTTATTTGGAGTGCTTTAAAGTTAAACATAATTTAAACAAATTGGCCCATGGGCCAATTCACGTTTGTGGTTTCCAGCCAATTGTAATAAATGACATTTGTAGTTTCGTGCTATATTTTGGCTTAGTTCGATTCAAATTTCTCAATAAATCAAGTGATAAAAAAAATTATGAATCTTTGAGTCTATGAGTCCAACATTCTATATTCTAGAGTTGATACAACATACAAGTAGCTTTCCTAACTAAGTACTCTCAATCTGCAAAGAGAAATGTTTCAAAAAAATGAGTGAACCGACTCAAGCAGTATAATACAGTGAGTTTAAGGAAAATTTTTGACTCCTACTTAGTATTTATTATCAAAAGTTTGAACTAACCTAATGTTTAAAAAATACTGTGTCATTTTCGTAACTTAACAAATATCGTCAGCTAATATTTACAAGTAATCTTTACCAATACTCTTTACTTGGTGTATTAATCTAAATTATTGTGTTGTGATTATAGATGAATTTAAACATTGCATTTGTCACATAATCACGTCTAATAAGTTTAGATAGTTTTCTAGTAGATTGTAGTTAAAGTTACTCAAGTTCTGCAATTCCTAGTTTAATCACAAATAACTGCACTGTAAAATTTTTATTGTTTCACATGCTTCACTTGTAGTTTGGTAATCAAATTTTTTTATTCATCATCATCATCACTAACAAATTAAACCTTTCAAGCTAATTTTTAATTTCACACTAAATTTTTTTTATTAAGATTTAAAAAAAATGTTGATTATGTTAATTAAGCTCCTTCGTTAATGCATTCTACAATATCATTGTATGCAATAGTGAAATGGGTTATTCGAAATGAAAAGGGTCAATGGGTCTTTCGTGTTTATGCTAATCTTTTAAACTGCAATTAACTCCCTTGAATTATTCATTTGGTTGATGTAAAATCCAATTAAAATTTCTTTTCGTATAATTTCTTGAAGATTGTGTCTGCGTCTAACAAACTTCTTTTAATTCGTTTACGTTGAAACATAAAAAATATGTTTCAAGATTTCTAAAGCGAAGTAGAATGCTAGTTCTTTTTTAGTTTTATTTATTTATATTTTCTTTCTTTTTTTTTTACAGAAACTAAACGAAAAAATTAAGAAAAAAAAATGTTGAAGTTTATAAGAGGAAAAGGTCAACAACCGTCTATTGAAAGGCAAAAGCTGCAGAAAGAGCTATTTGCTTATAGAAAAGTAAGTATGATTTATATATGGCTTAAGATTTTATTTTTATTTTTTACAAAAAATTATGTTTTAGTTATACAAATACAATAATACACACTATTCTCTGTCTTAATTTCAATGACCTAGTATTGATTTACAGAAACACACCCAAGATTTGTTTGTTGTTTTATCATAGGAAACATCAATACATTATTATAATATATACCTAAATAAAATATAGTTTAAAGACGATTGAAATAATAATAATAAAAAAGTCGATTTTATAACGGTACTATCGCGTATACAACCGCGACAATTGTTTCTTCTCATCACAGTAATAATAATAAGAAATCTATATAAGTCTTATGCTGTTTTTATTTTTGTGTTCGTTTCTTTAAATCCATTCCCCCTACACATAAGAGATTTTTTTTTTTGGTTGATGTTATTATTACCATTTCAAGACTTGAAATTAAAAGTAAGATAGAAATGATTTTTTTTTGTGTAAGAATTAAATAAGTTCTCTTGTGAAACGTTACGACGACATACACCACTGGGAGACTAAACGGGAAGTATATAGTGTAGTGTAATGTAATTCATGGTTGCAAAATGAAACGTTTTCTAATTAATTTCTTATATGACTTTTTATAGTACACATATGAGCATGTTAGTAGATTACTTCATCAATTGTGGTTTTTCGTTGAATAATAATTGTTTAAAAAGTTGATTTCTGACTGTTTAATATGTGACGCATACATAGTTTTAAATTGATAGAATAAACAATGTTAATTATGTTTTTGTGACCTTTGGCGGGCTTGGTTGGAATGAAAGCGAATATTACATACGCGTCCATAATTAGACATAAGTGGAAGCTGTTAATTATTTTTGTTAATTGGATTGCTGGTGAATTTTATTATATAATTCAGATTTATGACTGTATGCGCTATTTGTAATTTAGTTCTAAAAATGAACTGGTTTTGTTAATATATATGTATGGCAATAAATATTGTCGTTACCGTTTCGAATGTCACGTTTGAATAAAATACAGCATTAGTATTATACTTCTTACATAACTTGGTTTTAAACATTAGGGAAATTTGCAGCTTGTGAACATTATATCTTAATTTCTGATGCTAATCGTTTGAATTCCTAACTATTCCGTGGTTAGCATTGGTAATACTATTAATTAACAGTTCAAAAAATCTTTCTTTGCCTTTTAATTAGGATGGCTATAAATAATTCTCTCCTTTGAAACTTTTCTTGGCAGGAAAGGTAATCGATCCACAGTAAAAACATAACTCATAAAACAGCGGTAAATAAGAAATTCTACAATAAAATAAAGATTATTGATAAACAATATTTATTCTACCACCTTGAATCAATTAAATTCGAGAATCTTTAATTTTTTTATGTATTTATGATGATTTTTTTGAGTACACATAAAATTTTAAGCATTTTTGAAATTATGAATATTTTAATCGTATAATAAATCTTCTGGATTTCTATATTGGCAACACACCTCGATTTAAAGAAATAGAAAATTATCATTTTTAATTTTTAATTGCAGCCATTCAACAATTTAAGAAGGTAGAAAAATGATCTTTTGAAATTTTACTCAGCGATTTATTCTTTCAATAATTTGAGTGTCGGATCCAGCATACCACTCACTGGCTTATTGGAGAATATGATGATTTGGAGAAAACCATTCAAAGTTAAAACGAACCCTAGGTTCGCAATGACAAGAAACGTCGTATACTGATCTAAAGAATGAACAACAAATAATCAGACATAATCTGTCTTCAAGTTATGCCGATCGATCAGTACGGAAGTTGTGAGAGCAGCATGTAAAAAGGTCGAAGAAAATAAATATTTTGACTTTTGGGCCTTTACGTATACTAAATGGATTAAATTAAAGAAGAAATATAATTGGAACCGCATACAAAATAATTACAACAATAAAATTTTGTTAATTGATTAAGAAAATATCAAATTTGTGTCACCAACAAATTATCAGTATTTTGATTTTTATTTGTTATCCTTTTTGTTACAAGCATAGAAAATTAATTTTTGTTACTACATTGCTACAAATAAATTAAAGCTGCCCTTCACAATTTAAAATTTTTAATTTCAAGTGCAAGATTTACACAAATCAACATTCTTCAATTTATTTTTAAATGCAATAAAATGTGTGCTCCATATATTGTTAAAAGTTGCACAATCTTTAATACCACACCAAACGGCATTTGTGTTAACCGTACATGGTTAACACCCATATTCAGTTAGCAAACACACAAGATTACGAGAAATTCTTTACATAATGTCTCTATCTAGCTATATTTATAATAGTATAATAATAAATTTAGAGGAAAAGATAATGAAAAAAGTAAATCTATTTAAAAACGCCATTGACCATGAATATAAAAATAATAAAAATACCGTTTATTTGTTATAAAACTACTTTCTTTTCTTTAAATCGAACATGGGCATTATGTTGCACGCAAATAATTGCTCTTAAAATGGTTAATAAGAATATTGTTTAGATGCTGAAAGTGTTTTTTTTTAATCCCAACTTAAAAGGAATGATTTCCCAGAATGGGCTTTGATTCGTGCTTACACACATAATATCGGTATAATGATTTCATCGTGTGGCAAATTGTTGGTCTTCTCTACATTTTATACAATATTATACAACATTTATTAATTCGAAACAAAATCGATTTTGTATTTCTTGCCGATATTTCTATAAATATCTTATGATTAATCCTAAACGTCTTATACTTACTCGCAAATATTTCTTCGATTATAATAAATTCTTATAATTTAGATCCATTATGATGAACGAAAAGAACAACAGATAATTTAACGGCTTTTTATGCACAACTTTTATGGTGATTGTTTCACTAAAAATATTTTATTATTGTTATCTTGGCTCCAGAAAATTGTCTTAGCAGACGATAGGTATCGGATAAAGGTGCTCACCAAAACTTGATGACGTCGTATACGATTTAAAAATAGTCAAGCGGAAGTAAAAATGATTTGTATGATTATCCTTTTCATTGTATAGTCAAATCCAAGTTTTTTTTATTTACTTAAATCATGCAAGGATTGTGTTTCCTTTATAGCTGTTTATATTCGTTTGAATAATACATGAACAGAATATAAATAACAGTTTTTACGACTTCATTCATTATACATATGTATACCTGGCTATTAATATCTAAACAACTTTCGTTCATTCATTTAACACTTTCGATATCGATGAATTTTATTTGTGTTGCACAAAAATTGTGGTAATCGTGTTCGAAATAATTAATTGGCAGATACATACATATATGTACATAATTTGAACATACCCAAACTCTTTATTAGATACACACAGTTCATAGTACATATAGTTGTTGTTTAAATAAAATAAACAATTTGCTTGTTTAATGTTTAATAATAACGCTGTGACATAATATATTTCTAATGAGCTTGAATGTTATTCTAATTATTATTATTATGAGTGTAAAGGCGTTGTTTGGCCGCGCGTTATTACTATAAAATAAATAAATTAAAAAAAAAAAAAAAAAGTTTATTTAACTTATCGTAAAAAATTCTTTTTTATCTAAAAAAAAAATTGTATGTGTTATCATCACATCATGAGGATGATAATTTGTATAGTTTTTTATTTAATTTAATTTTACGAATTATGACTTAGTGAAATGGGTTTAGTTGATTGATTTTGATCGGAGTAAGTGTATGTGTAAGTTCGAAGAATATTTTAGAGACATTATGTCGGGGAAATAGTATTATGCGTGCCACCCATCGAGATGGAAGGTGTAGTTTATTTTAAAGGTTTGTTTGGTATTTTGAAAAAGTCACATTTTTTTGTTACACATTGTTGTGCATGGTAGATGTTTTGGGTGTAGTTGTTAATTGAAAATGTTTATTACATTTTGTTTTTGTTAAAATGTGATTAAGATATAAGGTGTCGATTAAGGTTTTTGAGTTTGAATTTTCGTAAGTGCAGTCAATTCAGGAGCGGATTCATAAGTACAAAATACATTAAACGACTTCTTCCTATCTCGATCCGCTTTGTTAAAATAAAATTGACAAACTGAAATCAAATATCATATACTATTATTCGCCTTTAAAGTGCCGCAAGAGGCGCTACGATTTGCACGAGCCAATGGTGGTAACCGGTTATTTATGAACCGCATTTATATTTAAATTCAAATATTATTGATAAATTAAATACCTATCTAAATGAATTTAATGTTTTAATTGCAAAAAAACGATTATTTTGAAATAAATTCACTAAGAAACATGTGTAATTATGCATTTATTTACCGGTTGACTACCATTGGCTAAGTTGTAAAACCGTTCACCAGATGTCAGCCACTTTGCGTTAAAAGGCGAATAGACTAGCTCACTTTTAGTATCTATGGAAAAATAATTGTTCTCTATTTCTTCTCTTTCTTCTTTTATGAAATTACAATTTGTTTCATAATTCTAAATCAATGCTTACAAACAAGATATTCAGGCTTGAACTCGAATGATGAATAATGAATGAGATTATGTACAGGCGTTTACCTAATAGAAATTGGTAATTATTTTTCATTGCGGGAATCCAATGGAAACCTTTGTGCTTGGTGCAAAATATGAGAAATGTGCATTACATTAAATATCTGAGCAATAAACTACAGATACATGAGGAGGAGATAGATTGCTGCGAATCAAGATGTTAGCAAACTTAACTTTATCTCATTTAAAGTTGGAGTTAGTCCTACAATCTTCGACAGGCTACTTCAACCTGATGGGTGGCCAGTGGGGGTATTGATCGGTGAATTTGAAATTAGACCAAAAAACGTACGAGCTACGGTGTCGATTTAACAATATCTACACCTAAATCATCAGTTTCAAGTAGTATTCGTCAATCCAAAATTGATCAAAAATTCTTATTAGTGGTGGCGATAAAATTGTGTTTTAGTAGTAGAATGATTAACATCAATTATGCTGGTGAGTGTGAAGTCATTTGGGTTAAATTTAAGGTATTCTCATAGAATTTTGCAGTTGGCGTTCATTACATTACTCCTGGCTCAAATTTAGACGGATACAAAGAGCATTGTAATATAGTCACGAATACTGTTGTAAGTTTGGATGACAACACAATTGTTTTAGTTTTTGGAGATTTTAGTTTACCCCACATGTCTTGGACACAATATTCTTATCGTAATCTTTTTGAACTGCAGTATCTACTTGAGGAAATCGACTATTTAGTGAAAAATGATGAACATCACAAATCTATTTGGTTAACTTTGGAGATTGCTAAAACGGAGTTTGTAAATACTTAAATTCTTTTTTCAATTCTATTAATTAGAGTGAGATGTTCGACTACCTATTGTGATTTAAACGGCGCCGTAAGTAGATTCTGCGAAACGGTTTTGGTTGAAATTGAATAATTCATTCCGGTTAGAATTAGTCGTCAGTTAAATAAAGCTCGTTGGTGTGATAAGGAGCCGAATAAAATGGATTGGTTACGTAAAAAATTTAAGCATCATCCTGATGCTCTTGGTTATCTATCATTTTAAAAGGCACGACGTGAATTCGTCGAAAATTTCGTCGCTATATCAATGGGGTTGAAGATAAAATCAAAAGCACTCTTAAATCTTTTTGGTCGTTTATCAATTCTAAAAGAGGAACGGTTGGTTACCCTCGTACTTTAAAATTAGAAGCTAAGGAGTCTGAATCTACTGCTGAGATTAGTGAAATGTTTTCGATGTTTTTTTCGTCAAATTTCTTATTATTGACTGACCCCCTCATTGTTGAGCAACCCAATGTCAGCTGCTTAGGAGTTAGTAGATTGGGTTCTATTTCTTTGGATACTGAATTAATTTTTAAATATGTATCTCTAATGTAAAGCTAAATCTTAATCCAGGCCCAGATTTAGTGCCTGCAATTATATTACACAAGTGTGCCCATTCATTAGTATTCCCTCTGGAACTAATATACAATAGATTACTGTCTGTAGGTTATTTTCCTGATTTTTGGAAAACTTCATATGTCATCCCGGCTTTTAAAAGTGGTAATCGTTCTTTAATTGATAATTACAGACCTATTTCGGTGTTGTCTGCTGCCCCAAAAATTTTTGAATGTATGGTTCATGACATTATATTTAATGAGTTTAGTAAAATTATTATACCACAACAACATGGTTTTTTCCCACGTCGGTCAACTGCTACTAACCTCGTTGAATTTATACATTTTGTGATAAATTCAATTGAGATTCGCTCGCAAGTTGATTTAGTTTCCACAGACTTTAAAAAGGCATTTGATAGAACCTCTCACGAGATTATGTTATCTAAATTGCAGAAAGTCGGCGTGCACTCATACTTGTTGTTGTGGTTAAAATCTTACCTCTGTGACCGTAGACTGTTTGTCAAATTTAATGATTGTCTTTCAAGCGAGACTAAATCAACGTCTGGAGTTCCTCAAGGCAATCATTTGGGCCCGTTGTTTTTATTGTTTATCAATAATGTTGTTACCTCCATTCATTCATCAAAATTTCTGTTGTATGCGGATGATATTAAAATATTCATTAAAATTGATGTACGCGACTTCGAACGTCTTCAGCAAGATTTGGATAGATTTTCCGTTTGGTGTGAACTCAATAGATTAGAACTAAATATTGGAAAATGTCGAATTATGAGCTTCCATAGAAAGAAAAATCCAATTGTGTTTAACTGCACATTGAACAACATTACCATTGATCGTGTTACTGAGTTTATGGTCCTTGGCATTATTCTCGATGATGCCCTGACGTTTATCCAACACACTGAGAAGATAATAAATAAAACCAACGCAATGCTGGGATTTATGTTTAGAACCTGTATGGATTTTAAAGATTTTTCTACGTTTAAAACAGTTTGTACAACTTTAGTAAGATCACAAGTTGAATATTTGCCAATTATCTGGAATCCTCAATATGATATTAGAATAAGTCGTCTAGAAAAAATTCAATGACGTTTCACAAGTCAAGTTCATATTTCTTATAATGATCGCTGTAATTTATTTCAGTTGCTTCCACTAAATCGTAGACAGTCCATTAGTTCTGCTTGCTTCATTTTCGATTTGTTGAATTGCAGTATTGACTCTGCTCAGTTGTTGTCTAACCTTGATTTTCAGGCAAGGATTTCATAGGACTAATTACGGAGCTAATAATTCTTTGGATATGGCTATTAATAACTTTAATGATTATTATACGGTGTTTGATTTCAATATAAGTAAAAGAGAATTTAACAATAGAATTACCGGTTTATTTTAACTATTCTGTGATATTGTTATTTTTTATTGTTGTATTACGTTGTTTTGGTTTTGGAGCAAATTTTAATTTTTAACCGCAATGTATTGATCAGTTTAATTTTAATTATGTTCATCATAATAAAATAATTAAATTACATTTTTTGGCTCTGATTTCCCGTATGTGCAACCATTGCCGAGTTCTGGGCAATCACACATAAGGTTCTTCCCTCGAAAGTCTTGAACCGCAGTCATATTTTATACTGATTCGGTATAGCATCAACTTTCACATCCCCAACTTTCAACTCCCTTTATATGCATATATGTTCAGTTTGTTTGCATTTGCGAGTTATTAAAATGCCCCTATTCACAAAATGTAAAAATTCTGTAACTGTAACTTTACAGAAATTACTATCAAAAATCATACTGGCTTGAAAGTCAAATGAAAGAGAGTGTTTGAGATTATTTGCATGCGCTTACCTGATATGCATACATAGGGAAACTATTTTGCACCGAAGGGGATTCGACAGGGCCTTGTCCACGAATTAAATGCGAGTTTCATCAGAAAAAATAATATATAAATGCGAATATTTGTGTTTTGTATTTCGTCAGCTATTTTTGTAATCCGGTAGCATCAAATTTTAAACCCAAATAAGATAAATGGTTCACTTTATACCTTCAGCTTGACACACGTGTAAGATATTTATTTTGACTTCAGTAGAGAAATTGAGAGGATTACCGATGGCAAGGTGTTCCTTGGAATTATGGCATCCCTTAGACCATTGTCTTGGGGGAATAAGAAATCTCTCTAATAAAATCAAGATATGTAGGTAGCTTTACGTCAACAAATTTGTCACTGTAAATTTACAGAGCATATGCCTTGTCTTGACGGTATAATTAATTGGAGCATAATTTGATTTAGCAGTGTAATATAACCATTTTTAGTACATTTTAGTACTATAGGAGGATTTTTCAAATAATACGAGAGTTCACCACCAGTTGGTTAAAGAGGATAAACAAACTAAGCAGTGTCAATTTTGTATTAAAATTTCGTTGTTGAAAATTAAAACTTACGGAGAATATTATATTGTGAAAATAAAAATTGATTTGCTGTATTAACTCTAAACCTCTTAACAAGAGCCTGACAGCCTCTATTTTTTATTTAATCATGTTCATTTTTTTAATTTCAATTTACCGCTAACTTTACGAGGAAAAGAACAAACACATTTTTTCGAAAATAATCCCGTTATATTTTTGTGTTTGTTTTTGTTTACATATCTACATAATATGTTAAGAGCTTTAGGGTTAATACTTCAAAAGTTATTCCATTTATTTAAAGTTTTGTTCGAATTTTGCTGTATAATGGTGAAATACTGTTGGTGATAACGATGATAAAAACGGCGATTCAGTCTTAAAATTAATTAGAGAATTGATTGCATAATTTGAAATACGATTTGAACTCTCCTGTATAATGATTCGTAAATCTCGAGCATTCGATTTATATACACGTTTTCAAGGCTTCTCCCGGTTGGCCTATGCCATTTTTGAACCTTAGATGTGGCGCTTAAAAATTTGGGTATTTTTCCTAAACGTGCAACAAAATAAAATTATTATTTAAAAACTATTATCTAAAGTCATAATGCAGTATTATAGCTAATATATTTACCTACCTGAAACTATAAAGCATTCAATGGCATACCAGATAGTAGTGCCGAAACATGTTTACAAGCGGCACTTAAACCTGTACCAGCTGGGCAACCGTAATTAGCTTTGAGTATTTGACACAGCTCACAATTCAGATGAACGTACACGACACACTCAACGTTTTTCTTTGTTTCTGCACTGCAGACACCTTAAAATAAAAGTTGTTATTTTTTTGAATAAAATTTATTCTTTTTACTAATTCATTGAAGAATAATCGGCGCCATTTTTTTTCTCTAACACAAGCTTTTCTTTCAATAAACCAATTGGAAATTATGGAATTTGATAGCCACTGAACGTGACTCTTCTCTGAGAGAATATCCAATTCGTTATAACCTTCGGTTGGGAAATCACTACTATCTACTGCTGGGACAACATTGGTTGAATACAATTTCCTACTCAGGTCCACCGACTCCATAGACGTAACCTAAAATAACTTAATTTAACTACTGCCTCAAGCATATTTTATCACCATACCTATTAATAAGGATTAATTTAGTTCCACTCGTTTTGGCACCGACAGCATTTAATTTTTGTTTTAATTGTTCTATCGTTAGACCATCCATTGCAGAAAATTGAATAAATATTTAGCTATACATGTTACTATCATAAAAAAATTGAAACCAAAATTAGAAGAATAGCGCGTTATTCCAACTTTTGTAAAATAACAACAAAACTGTTTTGACATCCATTCCCATAAAATTTGGGACTAAAAGGAAGTTGTTTTCTCGAACTAAAATAGAAAAATATTTTATTAATTAAACTTAGAATGTAGTTTTTAATACTTTATAAACAAATGCCACTTATCTAATTATAATATTTGATGAAAATTCTTTGATGATTCTTCAATTTGTTTTAATGATGTTACATGGGATTTCCTATGAAAATTTTTGACATTTTACTTTTATCCCCCATACGTCGCGCTATTACATACAACAAACACTCGAAGTAAAAATCCTCCTATAATTAATTATCCTAAAGGCATTGCCACAGCTATTTTTCGTGCGATGCGATTTTTTTTCTATTTTCAAATTTTACTGTAATTAAAACAAATTTGATTATAAATGTTTGAAGACACTATTAAATTAAGGTGACCATTCGTACGCGTTTAGCGCGTACAATACGCGTTTCGGTTGGGCTGTATGAACGATGTACGCGTTTTCGATTTAAGAAAGATGCTCACCTTTAAGGTGACCATTCGTACGCGTTTATCGCGTATAATACGCGTTTCGGTTGGGCTGTATGAATGATGTACGCGTTTTAAAGATGGTCACCTTAAAATTCAATTTCAATCTATAACATCTTTTAATAATTTTTTAGGAACTTAATAATTTTTATTGAAAAATATTAATTATTCAAAATTCGCGTGCGAAATTTTAATATTCGCGCGATAAAATTTAAAATTTATAATTTATCAATAAAAATTATTAAGTTCCTCAAAAATTAATAAGACGTTTTATAGAATGCAATTTAAATTGATTGTTTCTTCAAACATTTAGAATCAAATTTGGTTTAATTCCGGTAAAATTTGAAAATAGAAAAAAAATCACATCGCACGAAAAATAGCTGTGGCAATGCCTTAAATACCCATAATTAATTGGAACATACTTCTACTTCTCGGAAAATACGGGTGGATCGCTTCGATCAGTTTGTCAAAAAATTTAAAAAATGAATGTTTTCTGTTTTCTATTGTGTATGTGTGCGTTTATTTTACTTTGCAGGCTCAAACATTCACTGATTAGAAATAAATAAAACTCTTTGGTTTTATCTTTTCTTGATTTTTTGGTTTGTTAATTTTTTTCATATACCAATTACAAAGTTTTACAAATTCGCTTGAGTGCTGAAAGTAAATAACATTCATTGACGCCTAATTCAAAATTTGACGTCTAATAACAATTAGTGTATTTTGTTGAGAAACTTACAACAACAATTGCATTGGATATAAAGCGCCGCATGATTTAAATAAAGCCGAAAAAATGTTTCTTTATTTAAATCGTAGTAGGTTTATAGGAAAGAATAGGACAAAAAATAAATCAAAACTGATTTTGTTTAAATTTTTCTCAACAAAATACAGCTAATTTTAAATTAACTAGTTCGCGCATTTGACAAAAGGAGGGAGGGTAATAGTTCACTTTTACTGTCAAGACGATAACTCCAAATTATGATCATAAAATTAATTTTTAGAACTATAATTAATTTTACCGTCAAGACAATAATTTACATTTATAGAGTCTAGTTACATTTCGTGAATACCATTTTAGTACTAATCGGAAATTTTATCATTAGTTTGACTGGCTGTGTGGCATGTGGCATCATCATTTGAGTGCAAACAACCGACGATCTATTTTCATAAAACAGTTTAAAAATTTCTACTTGCTTTTTTGGCGTATATCATTCTTTAGCCAATTGTTCGTGTCTGCACTTCACAAAAAAAAAAAAAACCGGACTGATAGATGTCAAAAAATACAAAAATGGAGTCACTTTTGATCGTCCACTTAATTATTGCCCACTCTGCATTTAGTAGTCATTTCCCTTTTTTTCCAATGTATTACAACAGAGTTGTTAAAGTACATTAACTAAATTGGCGACGTAGTTAATGTAGTTTATTGATTTGATGTACTTAATGAATAGTCAATGTAGTTTATGTCGTTTTAAACACCAAATTATTTAGCTCAGTTCGACTTTGGAGTTAAATCGTTAAATTTCAAGTTTTAAAAAGACATTAAGATGTAAATAAAAACTTTAGAAAGAAGTGGAAGAAAGCTGCCCGGATATTTAATACTGTTAGATACTAGACTAAACTCTTTAAAAATGAATGACGAACATATATCCGATTCAGAACTTTGAGAAGGCGAGATTGATGACTTATAAAACAGAAAATTGTTAAAATCTCGTTTTTTATTTTCAAAATTTTAGTATTCATTCGTAGTTAATGATGTAGTTAATAGAAGGTAGTTTATTAAAAAACTTGATTACGTAGTTTTAAATAAAATCCGCATAGATTTTGTAATTTTTTGCGTTTTTAACCTTTATTCTATGTGTCTGGGGGTTAAATTGGCCCCTGCCGTTTTTAAAGCCGAATAAATCTCATGTTTTCCGTTAAATGAAATGAATTGAAGTAAACGAAGCATATTTTGTGCACTAGGAACCACACATATCCTTTGTACTATTTTCTCAAACTGTACTATTATGTGGTGGTCAACCAAGTTCAACTTTTTTTTTTTCTACGAACCTATCTTGGCAAGTAAAATTTTGTTGGATTTTTGCGTAAAATTCGATTTAGTCAAAATAAATTTAAAAAAAAAGTTGACCTTCCACAAGCCATTTCAAGAACATATAAAAATAATTTTATTTTGTGTCCGCCTCAAGACTAAAATGTGTTTTCGAACGTTTTTGGCTCCAATGCTTAATTTTCAAATTAAGCGATACGCGTCCAGACAAAGCAAAATTAAGGTAAATTAAAATAATAATAATCTGGATAACGCGATGCAAAAAATTGTATTCTTAAATTTGGTACATCGGTTATCTGAACTGTTGTGAACAAAGAGCCAACCATTACAAAGGAATTTATTTTACGAGTAGCACTTTGGTCGAACAATTATTACAGAAAAACACAATAATTGGTATCATGTTTCCAAGAATGGGATTGGGATAAGGCTGAATTGAAAAAAGATTTTCGTTAATCTCAAAATAGCGGCCATCGTTTCCTTATAAAGAGCTTTGTACAGAGAAGTTTTTGTTGCGATTGTTTTTTGATGACGTTTTTTTTCTAAATAATTTTTTTGTGTTTTAAATTAATTGTAAATTAATTTTGACAATAATTGTATTAAATTGGTTTAATTTCCGATTAAAACACTATTACTACGTTTCCATGATGGAGTTAACCCATTCGGATCGCGAGATGCACCCATTAGTGACAGGACAGTGGGTCGATGAATCAAGTAATCCAATTTGACTGCAAGAAGGCCTGACATGTATTCAGCGTTGTTTACAGCAAACCACAGAGCTCGTTTAACATTTGCTCTCGAATATGAAAACTGGCCGATGGAACAATAGGCGAATGTTTTGTTCTGCGACGAGTCTAGATTTTGGCTTGGATCATCAGACCATCGGATGAGAGTTTATAGTCGGCCAGGTAAGCGTTTTGCACCGGCATGTATCATTTCTAAACGTGCTTTCGGCGGAGGTTCGATTATGATTTGGGGTTGAATATCACATACTGCAGGAACATAGTTGGTACCGATTTCTGTCGACCCTATGAATGCAATTAGATATATCGATGAGTGCTTGGAACCTCATATGATGCCTATATGCACCATTTATCGGAGATGAATTCATGTTTATGCAATGCATGATCTATATGTCGCAAATGTAGTAAAGGAATTTCTTGAGGCTGTGGATGTTCTAGTAATGCGTTGGCTCGCCTACAGCCTACAGCCTAGACCTTAATCTCATAGAGCATATTTGGGACATAATTGAGAGACACATTTATGAAGTCAATGTAGCTTTTTCTTCACCAGAAAAGCTGATCAACACAGTTATTCATGCTTGGGAACAAATTCCTCAAAATAATGTGGCCAATTTGATAAATTCAATGCCAAAGAGGGTAAGATGCGTGTTAGAATTTTTCGAACCCAGCACAAGAAAATTTGCGTAAATTTCCTATCAAAATTCCTCGGTTATCGAATAAAGTGCAAGAAATATTAAAGTATTTTCACAATTATGAAAAATCAATTTTTATCAGGCCATTTTGACTGGAAATAGTTCACAATTTTACATTCTCAAATAATTTTGAAAAGGCACCGAGAAATGAAACGGGTCTATCTTTAGTTATTGAAGTTCACCTGCTTTTTGGTAGCGATTACAATTTTTTAAATTACCTACTGGAAAATACTTTAGCCTACAAATTTAAATTGAATAAAAATTTCAAAACCGCCTCCAAATATATATCAAGAAATTGACAAATGAGTTTTCCACTCCAATCCAAAATCCCTATAGAATATTAGTTTTTTTTAAACACATGCCACTGTTTGAGTCGAAATGATTTTTGCTAAATTTAGAAATTAAGTCTAGAAAAAACAGTAGGAACAAATTATTTCATCCTATATCTGTTGAGGACAAGTAAGCAATGTATTTGATTGATTTTTAATTAAAAATCTAAGTTGTTTGGATTTTTCTTTGAATTTTTACACAAAACATTGTCTATTGCTTTCCTATCACATGAGATTGAAATTTATTTTCGATTCAAAAACATGTTGACTTACTTTTCTAACAAAGTTTTATTTTTTTATAAATTCAATTCTGTTCTTTCATTCCATAAACCCTCTAATAGATAGTTTGAAATTTTTAGCCACATCTCATATTTTGATAACCGATTTCTAACAATATAGCTTATCGGAGTATTTTCTCTTGAGCTCGTTGTTTTATGCGACGAAATTTCGGAGTTTGGATAGTACCTGCAAAGCAATTTAATATTTAAATTAAGCAATTTAATGCTGTTCATAGTTTTAGTTGTTTTATCTAGCTACTATATTATCACCATCATAATTTAGATTCATAACCCAAATATTTTTACGCTTCAATTCAAATAATTCGAATGCAATATTTTGCAATAGATAACGACTTTTATAATTTTCTACCGGTGGTGCTATCTTATCTAATATATAGCTTTCAAAGAGTGAATCATAATTTTTTGTTTTCTAGCTACATGTAGTATTATACGATGGTGTGTTCTTATCACAAACAAAGTATAACAACAAAATTTAATTTATTTGTAAAAAAAAAAAAAATTATATTTTGTAATATGCAAAGTAAACAACGCGCTTGTGATAACGGTTTGGACAAAATTTACAAAAAACATTCTTATTACAACCTGTTGTACATATAGAATACCGAAAAATGTAAGGTGGATTATGGTTTGTATATGATAAGAATATTTAGGTGTATTCTTTGTAGAAAAAATTCCAGAATTATCAAATGGGTAATGGATATAAATACTTGGGTATCGAGTTGTCTCAGGAAATTGTCACTTTCTAGTTTGTTACTTATATCTATTTATATAATACTTAACATTTATTATCAACATTTTATATTATTTTCGTTGTTGCTGTTGTTTTTGTTGGTTTATGATAGGATATGATAACACTGGTGTAGAATTTATATATTTTCAACCAACCACGCCCTGACAAAATGCAATTTTCGAATTAAATGTTTGATTTGTTTTAATTGAATTAGTTAAATAAATGGGTTAAATATTTGGTTTAGTAATTTAATTTAATAATTTTATACTATGTACTTAACCTAATGAATTTAAATTATATTTTAATTTATACACAGGATCTGTACATTCAAGTTCATATTAATCGATGGTCTGGGGTGAATAGCCTATGTGGATATTCTAAATTTGAAATCGTTTGTTTGTTTAACTAGATATTAGTTCATTGCAATCTACATTGTAGTATATAGTGTTGAAACGACATCTTCTATCTTAAAAAAAAAATATTTCGATTGAATGAACTTAATAAAACTCATGTTACTTCATCCATCTATGTATATATGATAGTAAAATTTGATACAACTAATATTTAATTAATGATACAATTTCTACTTAAACATGATCTGGAGATGTATTTTATAACATATTATTTTGTATTATGTATTATTATTGTAAGTAAAATGTAGTTTATAAATAGATTTGCAAATTACAATAAAATTTATCTATTTTGAATTCGATTTTGCAAATACAATAAGTAAACAACTAAATTACTCAAATTTTGATTTCTTAGAAAATATTTTCGCTCGCATATTCTCAATATTCTGTGTACAATATGTACGAGATTTAATTAAAAATCGAAAAACACATTTTTGAATGGGTGGGTATATACAAAAAGTTGCCTGGAAATTCCAAATTATATGACACACAATGCATAAACACGATAAGTGTAATTAATTATTGCAACTATAGTTACGGGATTGTATAAACAAATAGTGAAATGGTTATTCACTGTACACTAAATATTTATTTTGTTTATAATTTTATATTATATAGTATCGATAAGAGTATGATACAGATTAGGACAATAAACATAAATAATAAATGACTGGTTTCATCATCTAAGCAAGCAAATAAGATAGGAAGTGTGATTATATTACTTATCATTATTATCAATGCTAAAAAAAATGTTATAGGTAGGTTTTATAGATGGAACCTAACGTCATGTACAAAATTTATATTTTTTGGATATTATATTTGCGATTTTATTTTATGGGTTATATGAACTTAGAATTGTCACAATTCTTACATTTTCCCTTTTTAAATTTCTAATTTTCAAAATAAGTTTTAACATAACCTCCTCTCCTTTGTTACTCGAATTTTTTTGTAATAAAACCAAATGAATCAAATAACCAACTACGTAGTCGATAGGAAATTTTCCGTAGAACAACTCTGGTGTTTAATGTATTTTCGTAAAATGTAAACTAATAGCGTGATTTACGAAAATCTGACCGCAACCCCCTAAAACGGGGTTAAATCCCCTTTTTTACACCCTTGCCCCGATCTCGGAACTCATCGAATTCTTAATCTACGTGAAAAAAATACACCGATTAAAAAAAAATAAAGTTTTTGTATAATTTATAACTTTCGAAGGCCCTAGGTCCAAAGGTCTAGGTTCTAAAGTAACTAGGTTGGACAATCTCTTTTTACTCGAACATTTTTGTCTAATCAAAAAGAAGGTGATTTTGAACTTTTTAGAGGGTGAACTAGCCTTTTGACACCCCTCCATGGACTAGCATTCTTGGTAGCCACGTTGCACTGAATTGTGCAATACCGAGATGATCTTGTATTATTACCAATCCGGCTGTTGTCTTGGATACCTTGAATATAATTTCGTTTGTTGTGATGCCATTTGGCCTTACAGGACATTCGTCATCTTCTAAAGACTTTACCTTGTTGAAATGATCGTTGCCACTTATAAACCATCGTGTTTCCAAGGCAAATGAAATCATAAACTTCTTCCATCTCAATTTAAAAAAAATCAACACATTTTCCTTGTTTTGTGAGGTATTTAATAGCTGTGCGAAATTCAATATTTGACATTCTTGAAAATAACTCTCAATACGGCTTGTGCATTCTGCTATTGCAAGAAAATTACTGACTAAACACACAAAACGATTGATTTTGAATGTACGACCAAGTATTTAGCAAGATCTTTCGGTAATTCTAAGAATTGTTGACGCTGGTACACCCTTTTTTACATTTATTTGGAAGGATTGGATAGGATTGTTAATATAGGATTGAGATCGACCCGGTTACAAACACCTTGGCGGTCAATTGTTAGTAGTTACGTTTTTTTCTAATAGTTACTTTACTACATTTTTTCTAAAAACTGCTTTCCATCCTTGACATCCTAAAGTCAATATTCATTAGTTATCAATTACCCCTTATATATTTTCCGCCACCTTACTTCCTCCGGTCGTTTTTAATTGATTGCTTGATTTTTAAATAACTAATCATAATCTCAACCAATTAAGTAAAAATTTAAGTTTAATTTGATTTCTATAAACCTGTTACGAATTAATTTTTTAAGTGCTACAAACAACCTTAATGTTAATATTAGTGTCTGTTTCCCTTGGCTGCTTCAGCTTCCAGAACCCGCCTCCAGACCTTTGTTGTTGCAATATGATTAAGCGCTGTCTAAATCTAATTATTATTTAACTATCTAAATATAATTGTGTAGTAACAACTGTATTTTCTGAAATAACATTTATTAGTTTGATGGGTCCGATTTCTGGTCACTTTTGAAAATCATAATTATTATTAATTTAAATTCCACTTAAGAGTTATAAAGCAGTAGCTCTCTGAATCAATTATTCAAATGATTTCCGCCATACTAGTCGTTGTCGCAACTTGAAACTACAGTTTAGCCCAAACTACTATTGTAAATGAAGCATTTTTGCGAACTTGCCACTAAGTTTATAGAAGTTTGGGTCACCCGTGACCAAAATCAAGATGGTAAGACGTTAATTAGTTTCTGAAGTTTGAATTCCGAACTGAAGTTGGACATCCGTTGGATGCTTTGTGTTTCCGGAAATCCGGTCATGTGTCTCACTTGTTTCCAATCTAAAACAAATCAATCGATTATTTTATTACGACATCATATTCAATAAACAACTGGTTCGTTTTCTATTCCATGAGACCTAAATCCTAATTTACTTCAAAATTAATTATGTATTACTTTAAAAATCAGCCCGTAACTAACTCCTTAGAAATAAATTAAATTAGGCATCTAAGTTGTCGAGACCGCAAGTCAATTACCAAGTCGGACAAGCCCCAAAACAATAACCTGCACGGAATATAAATTTGAATCATATGTATTCCAGCATAATAATAAACGACGCAGCTTCACTCTTGTACGAGATACATACACCTAAGTATTGAATAGTTAGTATTTTGATAGTATAGTGTTGTTCATATATGATAAAGATAAAGGTTAGCTCAAGAAAGCACAATTCCAAAACCCACAAATCCGCTAGATGCTTGAAGGTTCTGGAAGGTTGAGACAGGTTCCACGGGACTTCTAAAAATCGAAATCGTGATTAATTAGTTATTTTTAAACTTTACTTACTTAAATAAAATAGAATTTATTCAATTTCAAATTTGGAATTAAAATCAGAAACTAAAAATTAAATTTAAATTTTTTCAAGTTCAAGACCAAATTATAAATCAATAGACAGATTAATTTTTTTTTTAATAAACCCCACTAGACACCATCTCCTAATAACCACTCTCGCCAACTCCCCCCCCCCCCCCGCCCCTCCCCTCCCCCTCCTCACTAAGCGCATTCAACTATTTGCTTCACTTTAGATTCTGGAACCACTTGTGTGTTAACACGTTTAATTGAGATCCCACTCCCACCTCTCGGTAAGCCTGAGGAGACGCAGCCATACTGCTTCAGGTTCAAGGTTCCCACTTCCGGAAATCCCGCTCTGATTCAGATGCTGTTTAATCATAATCCACTTGCTCAGTTCACCCCAACAAAACATGAAAAATTTTGTTTATGTCTAAAAATGAAAAGGTGAAATATATCCGTCTCTTTCTGTCTCATTCCGCAAATTTTAAATTCGCTCATCGATAGGATATTTCTCGTAGAACAACTTTGTCATTTAATATTTTTTAGAGGTATTTGTGAAAACGCGACCGCGACTTCTAAAAGTGGTGAAAACCTCCCTTTTCTACTCTTTCTCCATGTGACCTGAAGAAATGCATCGATTAAAAAAAGAAACTTTTGACCAATTTTTTCCTTTATAAGCCTGATTTTTGTCTATTTCGGCTGGACTAATGAGAAATTTGGCAAATAAAAACTACAGAATTTCGAAATTTAAAATAAAGTTCTCATTGAAAGTGAGAAGCAATTCTGAAGATGGGTTCGTATATCAAGCCAAAACGATTGTTTAGTTTGATTGATTATTAAAGGAAATTTTTTCGCAAATATACGATTGAATTATTTAACAAAAACTGTTGCTTTAATTTTCAAAAATGAGCAAACGTAATGTTTTGACTCAGCAAATATAGGCTCCATGAAAATAATGGAAACTTTTTTTGGGGAATTTTATACTAACAATAAAGCTGCAAAAAAGCAAAAGGAGACCGCATGAAAATAAATATTAACTGTCCGGATGCCGCTGAATTAGCAAATCTAGGAGATATGCTGAAGATAATCTCGGTTCCTATGAATTGCGGAAAATTCGAACTTTGCTAAAAATTGAAATTTTGAAGAATTTGTTTATTAATTTAGGTTTCGAGAGAAACAAAATCCTGAATTGATAGTATATTAAATTTACCGAAAAGCTGTGGGGAATGAGACTTATCTTTAGGCTGACTAGAAAATTATTTTAACCCTTTGTCCTAAGCATCACTTACATAAGCGTTTAGCCGAGGCGCCTATGCGTTATATGTACCCAGGCAAAGGGTTAAAATTACAACGAAAGCCGATATTCATATTATGACATTTTACTACGAATTTTGTTTTCCCTAATTTTGAAAATTTCTTTGGGCTTAATTATATTTAATTTGAGAGAGCGTTCAGAGTGTAGTATGACGTATTTTTTCGGCCGTAACACAATCTTTGGAAATTTATTTTGTAACATCATACAAGCATCCATGCCATGGTATTGATATCCATTGCCACGCCAATGACAGCTTTTTGGCTTCATTTTTTATTGTTGTTGCATTATAGTACATACTTTCCATTTTTTTTCCTTAACAATTTTAAATACTGAAATTGTAATTAAATGAGTATTTACAACAGAAATGTTAATATTTTGGTAAAATAATTGTTTAAATGACGTTCTAAATGATTTTCTTGTCTAATAAATAAAATAAAAGTAGAAACGAAAAGTTTAATTGGACCGTTTTTATACAAATTGTACCTATTCAGCACTTAGTCCGTACTACTTAAACCTCGACCACTCTCGGGACCGATTAACTTTTTGATATTAATTTCTGTCCTAACCTGATAATATTTATTGTAATTATCATAAACTTAAACATAATGTCAAATTGGGGGAGTATTGAGAACTCTTTAAAAATATTATTGAATTAGACATTTCCTATTAAAATAAAAAACAAAACGAAACCTCGGGGCAGTTTAACCAAAGCCTGGCCTAACTCCAAAAATCATTTTTAGCTAACTTGCCTGAAGTAGGATCACCGACCAAACTGGGCGTATTTTAAAACCATGATGGCATAAGGGATATGTCAACCCAGTAAAAGTTACAACGCAGTCACAATGCAAAAACTTTTGATTTTTTACTTACAAGTTTGTATGAATTTCCAACGTCATGAACAAAAATTTTTGTGTGGATGCTCTGTTAGTGGTCCAGTCCTCTGTCGCTGTTCCTGATCGTTACATTGTGCTCCATCTCAAGGATTTTTCCTTCCACCTGGAGGGTTGTACGATGTTTTCTACCTTGGATCTGATTTGTGGATATCACCAGGTGCCAATCGACTGTATGAGTTCACTAGAATCACTTTTAATCTCGGAAACGCAGCGTAATCATTTCAGAGATAATGCATTCTGATTTGTTGGGCTTAAACTTTTGTTTTGTCTATTTGAACGACATTTTGATAGCTTCCAAAACGTACAAAGATTATTTATCTCATGTAGAAACCGATTTTCGAAAATAATCGGAACATGGTTAGTACTAAGGGGATACTATCATCTGTCGAACAGGTACAAGCCATTGAGCAGATCGAGAGACCGAAAAATGTCCAGCAGCTCAAAAGGTTGCTGGGCATGATTCATTTTTACAGGTGTTGCATACCTCAAGGCCAGATTGTGCTAAACGACTTCCTAAAGGGCTATAAGAAGAACAGCAAAGTAGTAATTCTGAGGTACAGGGATATTTATTTATTTGTTTGTTTACAAAAATCTAGAATAAACACCAACTCCATACTTACACAATCTATTTTGAGCTAGTAGCTCATTCATAATAAATTGTGCAAGATGAGGTGATGGTTAATACAAATATAAAACTTTTTAACAAAAGTTCCCGGTCGAACTTGAAGGGAATCCATCCTGTAAAGCGGCAGTCTCCTGCTTAAAATTGATGATTTGTCCATGAATTTAATCGTTTTCAGAAAACCAGTTGTATTTTCTATTTTCAGATGCTTGAATCCTTCAAATCGAAGCGATTAATAGGATTATGGTTTCGGCTTACTCGATGGCCATTAAATTGATGTACAACCATCAATGATGCCATTTATAGGACACTAATCGATCTGCGAGTTTTGAAGCGGTCCATACGGTTCGGCCACGAGGATTTGGTGCGGTTTATGCATTGTTGTTGCATTTTATGCAATTTAAATTTAAAATAAATATTTAAAAATAAAAATAAAAATTATTACGTGCGGCTGACTCGAAAGTCAAAGCCTGACCAATGGTCCGATGAATTAATTGTTGATGGGGTCGCAACTTTACTCTTTAGACCGATCATAAGCCTCTTTTGCCTTCATTAAAATGAATTGGGCTGTATACATCAGTTTACAACTGATATTTAACATGTGTTAGATGTGGACAACGTCGTACGAGGTCTCTAAAATAGAACAAATATTGATTCCAGAGAATATCGATTATAAATAGCGATGCACAAGAAATAACAACACGTTGAACACGAAAAGGCCTCCTTTTATACCTTTTCCTTTCAGGAAATCAGTGTTCACTTCTTTTCATAACTTGGCACACCCCAGGATCACGGCCCGAGTTAAAATTTTGACTGAAAACTTTCAATACTACTGTTAGTGGTTTTTCTGAGGTCCATTTGGATTCCGTTGGTCCGTTGCCCGTTTCTGATAGTCAACGATATTGTGCGAACACTGATATCGTTACACACAACTATCGTAGCTTTTGCAGTCTACTCGGTTTGAATCGTTAAATTTGAGGCACCGCCACGCATAGTCACAGACGAGGAATCACAATTCGAGTCGCAATTTTTACGAAATGATTGAACATTGGCGTCACACATGAGCATAATGAGCTACACTTCGCGAATGAAAAGCGATTTGAACAAATAATTTGTGTACCCACTACGCCAGATGACATATATTTTCGACAAAAATCTGGTCTACTTATATTAGAAGGCAAATATAAATATTAGTTTGTTCGACAATTCCCATGTTCCCATATATTCTGTCTGATAATAGGAGTTCAAGGGTGAACATTTCAAAAATTAAATTAGTTTTCTATATCTGAAAAAAAAAAATATTTAAGGTTTGTCTTCGAACTAATCTTATCTATTGTAAGTTCCCCAATACGTTCAAAGAGTGTTTAGTGTTTACCTTTCGTTCGCCTTCATCGAAAAACAAACAATTTCGAATTCACTTAGGGTTAGGTGTTTTTTATTACTTATTGATAAAATGTTGTTTTATGTTCTATGTGTTTTCATTTAAACATGTTTTTTGGTTGCCTTAGAAATCACAATAGTTTGCTAAATAAGAATATACGTGTAAATTAAAGGTTATTACACTACTACAGAACATAGAATAACAAGAAGAACATACAAAATCACCATGCATGCTAGAATGCTACATAATCATAATGCCATTCAAATTGGATTAAAACTTATTTGTTGATAGGCAGTAAAATTTGAAGCGCATGAAATAGGTCATAGCATATTTAAGACATAGAAAAGTATTTTTTGTTCAAATGTATGATAAGTCATTTTGTTAGGTTTTCCGACCTAATCTTTATGATTTTTTAGTATTTAGGTGTATACAACAACATTAATTTATGTAGATTTTTTTATGCTCTATTGTTGTTGGGATTTCAGTCGACCGGAACGAATGTATTGTACTTAAAATATTTTTTTTTTGTTTTGTTTGTTTAGACAACCCAACACGGTTTTCCACATAAACCAACCGCGATCGCGTACGATGCAACATTACGGTTAATGGCAATTGGTACACAATCAGGTGCAATCAAAGTATTTGGACAACCAAATGTTGAATTTTATGGTCATCATACATCGGCAGGATCGAGTGGAAATGCAAGTGATGCAACTGTACAATTATTAGAATGGATTCCTGGTTCTGGACGTCTATTATCATTGACCACATCAAATCAATTGATATTATGGGAGCCGGCCGATTCTATGCTGATACCGTTAAAAACTTTATCATTTGATGGTAAATTGAAAAAAGTATCATCCCTGTGCTGTTCAAAGTTGAAAGATATCGTATGGATTGGTACCGAAGGTGGAAATGTATATCAATTTGATTTAAATAAGTTTGCGATAAAAGAGCCCGTTATTTACCACGATGTGGTATTTGAGCTGTAAGTATATGCACGATGTCAAAATCGAGTCGATACTAACCAATTTTTATTTTTTTGCAGCATTCCTCCAACTTATAAGCTAAATCCAGGTGCTATCGAGTCTGTTAAACAAGTGCCAACCGACCCAAATAAAATTTTGATCGTTTATAATCGTGGACTCTGTGTACTATGGAATTTGGATAAAAATACGGTCGATCGTTCTTTTATATCGCCTGGACACGGGGAGAGCGTTGGCATTTATGTTAATCCAAATGGTAAGTCGATTTCGATATTGATTCACTTTTGGTATTTTTCTGTAAATGTGTTTACCCGGGCATGTCATTCGTTGATAACGTATCAGTTACTTGAAAGTAAACACTAGATAATTTCATAGCGGCGAAGAGATTAGATAATTACGTTACCTGTGTTGATTAGAAATTGATTTTCGTTAAAAAAAATTTTTTTTTTGTTTTTTTCAGGTAAAACATTTACTTGGTATCATGGTGATGGTTCATTTGCCACCTGGCACATTAGTGCCGATGATCCACCGGAAAACCAACACTATGTACCATACGGACCAGATCCGTGCAAAGCAATAACACGCCTTGTCAAAGGAAAGCGACAAAAAAATGATATTGTCATATTTAGTGGTGGTATGCCACGATCGACATATGGTGATCACCAATGTGTCTCCGTACATTGTACGGATGGCACAAAAACTGCATTCGACTTCACTTCTAAAGTTATTGATTTCTTTGTTACATTTAATGAAGTCGAAAAGGATCAGGTTGAGGTGCTGATTGTTTTACTGGAAGAAGAACTCGTTGCGTACGATTTAACGACCAAACCTTTGCTGCAGGTCAAGTCACCATATTTACATTCTTTACATGCATCGGCGGTTACGTGCAATCACATTGTGTCACAAGTATCGCAAGATGTTTACGATAAAATTTTAAATGCTGGACAATTACAAAATTCGGATTTTAGTTCAATTCAGTGGCCAATCAGAGGTGGTATTATATCGGACGATAAAATCGAACCAACGGAGCATGACATATTATTGACTGGACATGAAGATGGTTCGGTTCGATTTTGGGATTGTACTACTGTCGTTTTGACACCTTTGCTACACTTCAAAACAGCTCCACTTTTTGGAAATGTTGATTCAGATTTAGATCAAACAATGGATAATATAGAACCACTGGATGATTCGGAACCACCCTTCCGAAAGGCTGGACTTTTTGATCCGTATTCGGATGATCCTCGGTTCGCAGTGAAAAAAATTGCTTTCTGCCCGAAAACTGGTGTGCTTGTAGTGGCTGGTACCGCAGGACATATTGTTACATCCACACTTGACGTACCAAATCATGAAGCATCGCTTAAGGTAACGACAATTAATTTGGTTTCGGACCGTGATGGATTTGTGTGGAAAGGACACGATCAACTGAAAGTGCGTGCAAGTCATTTGGAAGATGGTTACACAACCGAAGAAGGCGTTCATGTATTGAGTGTACTACAGGTATTACCGCCGGCGGCCATAACATGTGTAGCTTTACAAAGTGATTGGAATTTATTAGCAGCGGGTACAGCACATGGTTTAGTCGCTTTTGATTATGCCACTAATCAACAAGTCTTATCCAAATGTACCTTAAATCCTAATGATTTGACTGGAGCTGGTGAAACATTGTCACGACGAAAATCATTTAAGAAGACATTGCGTGAGTCGTTTAGGCGATTGAGACGTGGAAGATCAACAAGAAATGCACCTGGCCAACCCGTACAAACAACAATCGAAACTCGTCCAGTAGAACGACAAATAGAAGCCCGACCAACTGACGATGGAATGGGTTCAATGGTGCGATGTCTTACTTTTGCCCAAACTTACATCACAAGCAATAGTAATCAAGTTCCGACATTATGGTCGGCGACAAATAGTAGCTGCGTTTCTGTTTATGTATTAAACGTCCCACCATCAAGTGCCGAGGCACCGGTTGATCAACGTAAACCTGTGACAGGTCAATTAGCTAAAGAAATCCAATTAAAACATCGTGCTCCAGTTGTAGGAATTGGTATATTTGATAATCATGGTTTTCCAATAGAATTCAGTGGCTCGCCTGCCGCTCCACATAAAGTCATTATTGCTTCAGAAGAACAGTTCAAAGTATTTTCATTGCCACAATTAAAACCTGTCACTAAATATAAATTAACAGCAAATGAAGGGGCACGCGTCCGACGCATGCAATTTGCTTTATTCACATGTCCGGCACCTCCTGATATGTTACATCCAAGCCCAACGAAATCAAACCGATCCGATAATCAAGCCAGTAGTGAAAGTGCACCAGCAGATGGAGAAAATGAAACTGTTCCAATGCATACAGAAGTTGGCCTACTATGCCTAACAAATCTTGGTGATTGTCTTGTATTATCTGTACCTGAATTAAAACGACAAATAAATGTTGCCGCAGTTCGTCGCGAAGATATAAACGGTATATCATCACTGTGTTTCACAAATCATGGAGAAGCTCTTTACATGATGTCTTCATCTGAAATACAAAGAATTACATTATCGGCTACAAAACTAGTTTCACCCGATGGTTTTGTGCCATTAGATCCAATAGATGAGTCGGCCGATGGGCAACATCTAAATGGTGATGATTCAGAACAAAATGAAATCAATGAACGTGAAGAGCATACGGTTACAACAACTAAAGCAAATAATATTGGAAATCATCGACAATCCGATAGCCTAACCAATGGATTTGATACATCGCCGACAAAAGCAAATGAAACAATTACAAGTTCAATTGGTGATATAACTATTGATTCGGTACGGGATCATTTGAATTCAACGACAACGACATTGTGCTCTACGACGACTGAAGAAATTGTTGGTAAGTAAATTACAATAAGCTTGGTTTTATAAAATTTGTTTGTTTATTATTTAATCCATTTTTCAGGTCGCATATCGGTCTTGAGTACGCAAACAAGTGAACAGAAGACAATCGCAAATATTAAAAATTTATCGGGAGTCACCTCTAAAGACATTAATGATTTATCAGCTCTTGGGTAAATAGTTTAATAATTTTTTACAGTTTAAAAAAAATAGTAATTATTATTTTGGTCCAACAGTGATACCGCTGAGACAAATTCAAGTTCGGTCATAATTCGATCCGTCATAACAACCGTAAATAATGATAAGCCAGAAGTATTCACAACTGTAACGCGAAAAGAAAGTCAATTTTAATATGTTTATTTTATTATTATTATTTTTAATTAATTTGTAGCTTTTATTAAAAAAAAACAAAACATGTTATTTTTAATTAATTAAAGTAAAAAAAATAGTTTTATATATTGTAACGATTATCAACAATATTTTTTGATTATTGTTTTTTTGGCAACTAATTTTTTTTTTAACATTATTATACATACCTATAATTAAAACTAATTTTAAAATAAAATTACAAATTTCCTACCTAAAAAACAAACAAACTTAAATACGAAAATGCCTTAAGAAAACAAAAAAAAATGAAATTTTTTTAAAAATAAGAAATAACGAAATAAAATATTTTATCAAAAATATCTAATATATTTTATATAATTAAACTTATTTTTTTTTTCAATTTTATTACATATACAATATACATTCAAATTAAAAGTAATTAATATTATATACCTTAAAGTAAATGAATTTTTTTGTGTTTGTATTTTTCTAATGCTAATCAATATAAATATTTTTTATATAAAGAAATATAAATTTCTAAAATTAAGTAAATTTTATATTAGAGAAAAAAATTTAAATTTATTAAATTGAATTGTTGAGTATTTAATTATATAAATAAAGTAAATCAATGTGTATTTAAAATATATTACGGAAACTTTTTTGTGCTCGACCACGCACGGCGCTACTATTTGGTTAATATCTTGTGGGTTCGTTTCTTTGATAAATTAGCGATGTATAATCGTTATAAGTACCTAAATCATTTGTATTATTTCATCATTGGTTTATTAAATTAGCTAATTAATTATAAGACGATATAAATTATCATCTGAATTATAGTACAAACTTGGTTTTTTTGGTACCCCACTTTATACACGACGCCAGTGCTATTTGTTTACCTTCTGTAGATAAATACTTACATATTCTAATCTTGCTAGACAAATTACATTTGTATTAGTTTCTCCGATTTTTACATTTTTCGGTTAAGTTATTTTTGGCTTCTATTACCCTAGTCAGCTAGTAAAAAATAAAAATTCATTATAATTTATAAGCGTTAGAATTGATTGAAGTGCTCATTTGTTGTCTAATATTTTATTATAAAAAGAAAAGAAAAAGTTGATGCGAATTCTATGCACTTTCTGCATGTAACACGGTGTTTAAATTATTATTCAATCGGTGTTTTGTGTTAGTTGTGTTTGGGTATTTGGTAGTGTATTATAATGAGAAAATCTGTGTTTTTTATTGAATGGAAACACATGTGATAAACATCTGTGTTATTTTGTTTCGTTTAAAGTGAAAATCATGTAGCCGAAATATTCAAATTTATTTAGAATATGGATTTTGAATGAATGTAAGTTCTCATTTTAAATAACTTTTGATTTAATCGTTTAAAAATTTTATACGTTTTAATACAAAATTGCGAATCTACTTTTTGGACGGCAATAAATTGGTTTATTCTTTTCGTTGAAATTTATTTTTCTCCTCTTTTGCGACAAAACCATATTTCGACAAATATTAAACTATGATTTAAGAGATTATGTATAAAGACACTGCTTCCTATTTACCTCGATCTTACGGAATTTTAAAAGTAGATCCTATAGAACTGAAGCTCTGACCAATAAAATCTAGTTAAACCACTTAAACATTAGGCATCATTAAGACATTCTTAACATTATTTATAATAACATAAAGTTTTCAAACAAACCATTCAAAATTGTTACGGCCAACAATTTTTTCCGCAGCCGAAATTTCCCGGCCCAAGAAGTACTGAAAACACCAAGTAGAGTTAATAGCTTATAATTTAGGTAGTTGGAAACCGTAGTAGCTAAAATAAGGCTTACGGTTTTGTCTTTTTGTCTTTTTATTTGAGTTTGAGAACAAATTTGATTTGAGAAGTCTTACGATGAAGACCTCAAGAGTTTAGAAAATTGTAACAAGCGAAAATTATTTAAATTTTCTAAGTTACTGATAACAAAATAAACTCAAACTATTCGATGGTAAATATCACGGGTTTGAGTTTATTTTATTTAAACGTTCGATATATTAGTTCCTTGTCTACGCTTAGGTACATTTCCTACAAAAAATAATGACAATTTAGGTCAACATTTTATTTAACAAACACCAATATCTTTATTTTCAAACAACCACTTAACTGCAAACTATGTAAATAAGAGTGAACAATTGAAAAATATGGGGCCGAAACTAAGAATAACTTGCGATAAGCTTCTTTATTAAATTATTACGAAGGTCGTGAGGAATACTTATTCTCAGCATTTAATACCGACTTCTAGAAAAAACTAATTTTAAAACTTTGAATTTATACAGGGAAACCTTGTTTTAACCTCATGAAAAGTTTCCTTGCTTTACTTCCTTATAACTCATTTGGCTTGAACCGTACTGGATTATCAAAAAAACAAAATTTCCGGCATAGACCCAAAATTGATCCGTAGCCATACCACATAAAGTTTTTCTCGGCTGTACTCACTGAACCATCCAGGGCTTGCAACGAAGCGTTGAATACACATGACGTCCATCCCATTGAGAACCGATCCGCCAGGTCGCTGAGGAGAGGAGCTCTGCTTAACGACGCTAAATGGGGACAAGTGCAGAGTGCAGCTTCTAAAGTAATCATTCGAGGAGACTCCTAGTCTATGAGGCAGTGTTCTGTAACAGCCCCCACGACCATACTAATATGGCGAAGCTAAAGTGTTAACAGCTGCCCAGCTGTTGCCTGATCTAGTTTTCGCCAAATCTGCCTAGTTATAACACATGAGGTACCATTTTATCATCTATAGTTCGCTGCTCTCCTAGCTTCATCCTGAAGCAAGAGTTTACATGTAGCGAACGGAATTTCAACATTTACCTTGCCGAGCGAGTTGTCCGAAGCTGTTGAACTTATCTGCCGTTAAGAGCTGAGAGACAGCTCTGAGCTACCTTCGACGTAAGCAAATAAGCTCTTAGCGTTTTAATAGCGGCCAGACTGTCTGTAAAAATGCGAATATCTCTTACAGATACTACATTATACCTCAATCAATCCACGGCCTCCACTATCGTAATTAATTCAGCCTGAAAAATGCTGCAATATTCGGGGGAGACGAAATTAAACACACATTTAGTTTCTCACAGAAAACAACAAAACCAACCCTACTATCCATTTCTGAACCATTCGTAAAGAATTTCAAAACTTCAGGGTTCAACATCTCTTCGCTCAGCCAGTCCTGTCTAGATAGAGGGAATGTCAGTACGAAACCTTTCCTCAAAAGATGGTAATGGAATCATGTAATCGGTGGTACCAGGGATGTCTCATTAACACAAAATCGATGAGTATCCTGTATTACTCCAGGTCCACATAGAGAGAGAGTGTCTAGAATATCTAGGAGTTTGAAATGAAAAAGAACCTCCAATGCCTGATTGGGTGTACTCTTGAGTGCACCACTTATACACAAGGTGGAAGTTCTCTGAATTTCCATTAACAACTTTTAGTTAGCCATACTATTTAAGGCTGGCCACCAAAAAACAATCCCATCTAAAAGTATGGACCTTACCACTGAGGTATAGAGCCAGTATATGATATAGCGTTCAAGACTCCATCGTTTTCCAAAAGCGTTTTTACAGGAGTATAGCGCTATAGTAGCTTTCTTTAACCTTTCTTAAATATAAGGCTTCCAACTAAATTTACTGTCCAAAATAACAACCAGGTATTTCGCTTTATCCCCACTCGCAAAGCTTAGCCTTCATGATCCTGCATATCAGCATCTGATCTATCCGGGTTCGGATTCATCCACAGCCACACCCAGACAAAGGTTACCACGGAGTATTCCGTAAATGCTAGGCATTTCGCAATATAATAAATCGGAGAGTGTTTCTACCGATCTGCCTTTACAGTACCCATGTTGAGATTTCAAGTTTTCAACCACCTATCCGCATCCGGCTAAATATAGAGCCTCTAATGTGAGCTTCTATTTGTCTTTCTATAGTATTTTTAATAGAAAAGAGCATAAGCTTATAGGCCTAAGGTCTTTGAGAGGGAAATGAGAGCATTTTCCCGCCTTAGGTATAAATAATACACCTCAGTCCATTTCCTAGAAATGTGGCAAAGTTCCAGGGTGCCACTGAAGATAACTTCCAGCCATGGTATAACCAAGTCAATAGCTTATTGCTGCACATCCGTAGGAATAATGCCATCAGGTCCGGCTGACTTATATAGCTTAAAGCTGTTAACTTCCTCCTGCTTATTATTCGACTTTAAACGTCTGAACCCGCAAAAGCATCAGCATTTCAGGCGCTAGTTCGGAACACTCTGGAAAGTGGGTTATCAGTAGTAACTCCAAGGATTCAGCACTAGCTGTGCACCAAGAACCATCCGGTCGCTGGACATGACTCGGGGTGATAGGACTTGAAGCCAGTACATTGCGTAGCTCCGCAGCCTCCGAGGATGCCTGTAATTTATCACAGTAGAGCCTCCAGGCACTTATTTTGGCACTTCTTATTTCATATTTGTATGTTCTGAGGACTTCTTTATAGCAGTCCCAATTCGCAGCAGTTCTTGTTTTTTTAGATACAGAAGTTTTGGGATCGGTACTGGCAATGAATTAACTAGAATGGTTCTGAAGGTATCCCAGTCGGTTTTCCTCCTGTATCTAAACATAGCCCTATTTGTGGCTTCTGTAACCAGTTCATACTGAAGATAGCAGTGATCAGAAAAGGAATGGTCATCAGACACTTACCAATTCACTAAACTATCCTTAATAAAATCTGAGACAAGCGTGATATCTATAGCATCTCTTGTCGGTTTCTATTTATAAAAGTGGGTTTACACTCAAAATTACATATTTGAAGATTAGTATTAAGAATAAAATCAAGGAGTAACTCACCTCCCTCGTTTGTATCCGTGCTTCCCTATACTGTGTGGTGTGAGTTCACATCACTACCCAGGGGCCAGGATGACTCCAACTTTTCGCTTTTGAGCATCCATTAAAGCATCTCTAAGAATTGCAGGTGATATATCATCACATTCATATAGTAGATAGGCTGAAATAAGCCAGAGATTTGAACTAACAATCTCAATGCCAGCCGCCACTATATCTGAGTTACTGTAATTAAACAGCACAAACAAGTTTAAATTAGTTTTAGCGAGAATGCAAAAAAGAATCTTACCTTCGTTCTTCTTGGCAAACATTATTTTATAGTTTGGTGCCCTGAGTCCCATAACCCGGTCTCCAATGACCCATGGCTCCTGGATTAGGACAACGTTAACTCCATGAGAGACAACGTCAACTCCAACAACCTCAGCATCATTTACGCCACCCGCCTTCACCACCGTCGTGCGTCGAACTCTCTGCCCGAAGGTGAGTCTAACACCAAGTCCTCCTGGAGTCCACATAAGTGTCCCCAAGGATCTGTACATCTCGGAATTTGGTACTCCGGGACATGTTTTGTTAGAGATTTTGTCTTTTCCAAAGAGTTGGAGAGACTAGCTATCTTCTTATTATTGCTGTTTGTGAACAAGACCTATCGGTCAACCCTCCCACAGCAGTTGCTGTAATAGACGGACCAGCAATATTTTTGCTTATGTCCCGCTTCATATTTTGGCTTTCAGGATGAGGCTTAGAAGCCGATGTCCTTCCAGCTGTAATTTCCAGATTTTTAAGAGTCCCGGCCTCTATGTTTTTGTGTAGATCTTCCATAAGAATCCCATGAGTAGCGGTTAAAAAATGTCCACTTGTGCACATAATCCGGAGGGCGTCAAGTATCCGGATACACCGTTAGAGACTGAGCTAGTTTTTAGACTGGGCCCTAGCCAGGTTGGTTCTCAGCATGGTGCGATTGACGCCTTAACCCAGTCCAATTGTTTAGCGCCGTGTTTTAGCCTAACCCATCCAGTCAAAGACAATGATGAGCTAGTTACCCGGTCATCACCACGTGGAGGTAACACGAACACCTGTTTAAGCTGTAAGATACGGAGCTGATATATGTAACTAGTATCAACTTAATTCCCCAGGCATCTTCACACCTAGACCACCAAAATGATCCAAATTTCCAATTTTTGAACATGTGTTCAGTTCCATTATTGGACTGGAATCATGTTGGAAGTTATCAGAGATTCAAGTAAAACACAACAAAAATACAATTCGATATGTTTAATAAAAATGTCGTTACACTAGCAATGGTATGCTCTCGATCTCAACTAACTTAAAACGGGGGAAAAAAAATGCAACGACATAATGACAAAAAAAGCAAAGCAGCAAAACATTGGAATAATTCAAATCCAACACTCCCGCACTAATTATTTCATGTCTTTCATTCCCAACATCTCGATATTCTTGGCAAACTTCTGAATTGCAAATGGCTTCGTAAACACGACTCCTAACTGGTCCTCACTGCATACGTAATCGATGAGAATCACCTTTGATTCATACAGTTGCCGGATGAAATGCAGCCGAACATTGAAGTGTTTGGTCCGCTGATGCAATTCGGAATTCTTAATCAACCGAATTGCACTCTGATTGTCGACGTAGAGTGTAGGTTGGCTCTCTTGAACGCAGCCCACATCACGTAGTAACTAGTGTAACCACACCGCTTCCTTCGCGCCCTCACACGCTGCCATGAATTCTGTTTCGGTAGTGGAAAGGGCCACTGTCTTCTGCCGACGACTCTTCCATGTGACAATGCCCTCAGCCACAACAAATGCATAGCCGGTGGTTGACTTTCCCGTGTCAACATCGCGTGCATAATCAGCATCGGAATATCCTCTCAATGTTGTCGACGATCCACTTCCGGCCCTTTTATTCAAATATCGAGGAATACGCTTGACAGCCGAAACATGGGGTTGTTTTGGATTGTCAAAATATTTGATTACTTCTCCCACTGCATATGAAATGTCTGGTCTGGTTACAATAGCGGCAAACATCAGCGATTCAATCGCTTGCCGATACGGGAAATCGACGCTGAACACGGGAAGTCTTCGCACAATTTGGTCAATATGACATTGCTGTCGGCTGGAGTCGACTCTCACACCGTTAATATGGCTGCTGAACACACATGGATCTGCCTTCGAGTACACTATGTTGAAATCACTGAGTAACTTCGTGAATTTCTTGTTCCACACTCTGGATGCTTGCTTCAACCCATACAAACTTTTCTTGAGCCGGCAGACCATGTTTTCTTCCTCCATGTCCAGTCCTTTCAGATCTTCTGCTGCGGCGATCGATAGGATGATCCGACAAGGCGAGCTTTGAAAATTGGACCAGATGGATTTGGCTTCAATTTATAAACCCACCGACAACCGACGACGTTGCGGTTCTTCGCACGTTTCACCAGCTCCCATGTCGAATTCTTCTTCAGTGATTGCAGCTCATCCTTCATCGCATCTAGCCATTTAGCAGCTTCTTCAGAAAGTCAGACGTGCGATACACTGCAGATACTGTTCCATGATTGGCGGCTTCTCTTTCGTTCGTTGCTCGGCTGACGATTTCTGGATCGACACTTGCATCTTGACATTACGATTCACATCTTTCTCATACATTTTTACGTTGCAGCTCACAATGATCTTCTGTGTGTCTGGATCAAACAGCCGAAAGTTCTTTGACGTGGACTCGTATTCAACTAGAAACACCTTCTTTGCCTTGGCGTCCCATTTCTTACGTCCACATTGCTTTGGTATTTGCACAAAGCACTAGCTGCCAAAAATTCGCACATGCCCTATTTCTTGTTTCACACCAAACCAATTCTCGTACGGGGTTGCGGTCGGACATTTCTTATTCGATGATCTGTTCAAGATGTACACTGCTATTCGTGCTGCTTCGGGCCATAAACGCTTCTGCAAACCGCTGTAAAGCAACATCGTGCGGGCGCATTCCACAACGGTACGTATCTCACGCTCCATACGCCCATTTTGCTTAGGCGTGTACGGTGCGATTCGTTCAATTATCACTCGCAGCATTCGACAGCACCTGCATAGAATATTTGTTGACAAATTCAACGCCGTTGTCGAAACGAATATGCTTCACTGAATTGCTTGTCGAACTGCGAACCAATGACAACACATCTTTGATTTTTCCGCACATCTCAAATTTACTGGCCAGTAGATACACATACTTGAAACTCGTTGCCTCGTCCTTGATTAAAAGAAAATTTTGCATTTCACTTATGCCCAATTCCTCCATTGGTCCACAGAGATCGGCATGCAAATATTCGCCCCCTAGCAGCCACTCGTTCTTGCGCTGGTTTGTGCGAAGCATGATGCATTTTTCCGACATCACAATCCTCACAGAAAAATTTCGCTTCGTTCGACAATTTTATGCCTTCAATCATATTCTTGTTGCACATACGCTTTATCGTGTCCACATTCAGATCTCCCAATCGATGATGCAATTGCTCAAGCGTGACAGTCACAGAGTTTGCACGTTCATCGATTCTCTGTCGAAACACCATTCTCAATTGTTTGCTGTCATTTCTCACGCCAACAGCATACACGTTCCAACGCAGCATCCATCAGTTTGCAGCCATCATGGGTTATCATTATCTCAAAACCCTTCGATGTGGCCGACGCGACGCCGACGAGAATAAATTCAGCTTCAGCTCAGGAACATGCTGTACGTTATTCAGGTGTCTCTTCTCCCACACACCGTTGACCTTGGCTTCGATTAGAATTATGCCCGTGCCACGAATCGGTAGTCGAAGGCCGTTTGCGATTTGGACAAACCGCTCAATATCGAACCTCTTGTAATCCACGAACCATTCGATGCGAGAAGACATACGTTCTGTGGCACCCGAATCAGCAATCCAAACGTTCATGTAGTCTTTTGCTGTTCTACTCTCGTGATCCGCACAAAATGCAGCATCGCTATCGCCCTTCTTACTTTCAGACATTCTCTCTTCCAATGTCCAACTTCATGACATTTGTTGCATTTTGTTTTCTTTTTTAGCTCATCAATCGACGTTGACTGCTTCTTGTTGGTTCGCTGCTGCTTCGACTTGAATTTTGCACTAAAACCAGCATCCGATGGCACGTCATCGACTTTATTCATTTGGTCCTCCTCCAGTTGCAATCGTGCAAGCAAACTGTCCAACGTTCTGATCTCTTTGATGTTGTATCAGACCGTCTTGAAATTGCGATATTTCGTCTGCGACCTTGGTTTTCGATTTCATGTGCCATTCGGCTCACTTTTGACACATACACCAAAACTGATTCGTCATCAGCCATCTTCTTCTTCTTCTTCCGCTGGCGCTACATCCCATGAAGGGATTTGGCCGCCTCAACGATGCTCCTCCAAATAATCCGATCCGCCACAAGAGAACGCCAGACACGGTGACCGAGTGTGTGCAGGTCCCTCTCAACGTCGTCCATCCATCGGGTAGGTGGTCTCCCACGAGGTCCTACTTTCGCTGGTGCCGACTCCAAGGCCTGTTTAGTGGTCCGATTTTGTGAACGTAGTACGTGCCCAAGCCATCTCAGCCTTGACGATTTTATGAATCCTATGATGTCGACTTTATCGAGATCATTTCTGATCTCGTGATTCATTCGCATTCTGTACGTGGCTCCCTCTTTAATGGGACCGAGAATTCTTCTTATCATCTTACGCTCAGTTACAGCGATTTTCTGGATGTTTTGCGCTGTTAGTGTCCAAGACTCGCAACCAAAGGTGACAACTGGTCTTATCAGCGCCTTGTAGATGTCCAATTTTATTTTGCGCGATATATGAGGAGACTTGAAAATTTTGATATTGGCGTAAAATGCTCGGTAGCCTGCTGCGATCCTCGATGAAATGTCCACAGAAACGGAGTTTTGCTCAGTGATCAGTGATCCTAGGTATTTAAACTCATTCACCTTTTCATATTGAGTATCTCCTGAAATGAAGTCCCCACGATTCTGCCTTCTCGCGGTCACCATGTATTTGGTCTTCGCTTCATTGATCTGAAGGCCTATTTGTTGGGCTGTTAATTCCAACGGGAGGAGGACCTCTTTCAGAGAGATGATGTTGCGACCCAGAATGCAAATATCGTCAGCGTATGCTAATAGCTGGGTTGATTTATAATACAGGCAGCTACGCTGGGCTATATTAAGCTGACGAATGACATACTCTAATGATAGATTGAATAGAGTTTGAGCTATTGGGTCTCCTTGCCGCACTCCAGATGTTATCTCGAAGGCATCCGAAATTTTACCTTCTATTAGCACCTTACATATTGAGCCATCCATTAAAAGCTGGCACATTGAAACCAATTTTGACGGTATGCCCAGATAGGACAATACGTTCCATAACGTGTTCCTCTTAATGCTGTCATACGCCTGTTGAAAATCTATGAATAGACTGTGTACAGGGATGTCCTTTTCATAGCATTTCTCCAGCACAATCCTCAGCGTGAAAGTTTGATCGGTCGTTGATCTATTTGGCCGAAAACCACATTGATAATCACCCAAGATCCTCTCGCTATAAGTTGATAACTTTGCTGCGACTACGTTAGCCAAAACCTTGTAGCCTTGCAGCCATCTGCAATGAAAAATAATCATTATATAGGCTCATGATACGCACCTCACTGCTTTCTCGTGAATGCTGGACAATTTATCTGCAATTTCCTTTGCTGTTTTGCACATTAGAATGTGATTCGCTTGTTCACTATCCACCGATAAAATCAGAATCACCAACGCCTTGCCATCGTTTCTGAGCTGTGAACTTCATCACGGCATCAATCTGGAACCTCCACAGCTTATAGTTTGAGCCATTCAAATTGTGGTGAATGGTAAAACTGACGCTACCCGATTTATCGTGCAACAAATCCATTTTTCTTCAGTGAAATTGCCACGGTATGACGACACCACCATTATTCAACTGAGTTCGCAATGATAACACAATATAATGAAAAAAAAAACAATTTATCAGTGGTTCAAGTTAGGGTTACCATATCCTGGTCGATCAAAAAGAGTATTTTGCCAAAAACTGCTGTTTAATAAAGAGTACAAAAGAGTACATTTAAAAAACAATCAATTTTACAAAACAATGCCAAAATCATAAACTATTCAACAAAATCATATTTTACTTTACTACGCACTTCAGATAAGAGCTTCTGGTTAATCTTGCAATAGTCATAAAACTGAGGACAAGTAAATTCCTTAAAGTTAAACTGAACCATCAGTAAACTTTTGACTGCATCTATCGATAGTCCGTTCCGCTCATCTGTCCGCTGCGCGTTCATTAAACTAAACATTTTTTCTGTTGTTGCATTCTGCGATGGTATCGCAAAACAAAAGCTGCAAATTTTAAGGAACTTTGATGAGGTATATTACTATGATTACGGTTTTTGAAATATTCAGTTCACTTAGCACTGCGCAGTTTATTTGGAAAGTCCCCGTTTCCGTCAGATTCATCCAAAAAATTGTTCATATTGACGCTTTGGTCAAACAGCAATGAATCGTTTATATGTATGTACTCCCTTATCAGCGAAATAAATATACGTTGCTTCAATATTATTCCAGTTTGGCTTGGCGTTCAATGTCATCTACTTATAATTCTTCAGTTAATTCATAGAAGAAGTCCACATTTCCAAATAGTCTATGCCGCGCTGGTAAACGTGAATTATTTTCATTTTTTCGAATGATTTCGTTCACTTTCATTGGAATAAACTCACTTGCTATTCTTTCCTTTAAAATGTGCTCCACTGTTGCCAACATATCAATAATCTCTATTATCGAATTCCGTTCCCTTTCTATTGCTTCAATTTTTGAGTGGAATACATACATTAATGAATGTTTAAACCAAAGATAGGCCTCATTTAAAGGATTTTCAAAAAACATCTTAATTATTACGGGCGTCTGTTTTTGCGATAAGAAATACGACTTTAACGCTGGATAAATTTGTAAAATTAGGTTTACGGCTGGAAACAAAGATATCCATTGAGAATTACAAATGAAAACAATAAATTTATACATTTTTGTTTAAATTTGAAAAAGAGTACTTTTGATGTAATTACGAAAAAAGAGAGAGTACAGATATTTCCGGCTCCAAAAGAGTACATGTACTCTTAAAAGAGTACGGTTGGTAACCCTAGTTCAAGTAAAACACAACAAAAATACAATTTGATATGTTTAATAAAAATGTTGTTACACTAGCAATGGTATGATCTCGACTAACTTAAAACGAAAAAAAATGCAACGACATAATGACAAAAAAAGCAAAGCAGCAAAACATTGGATTCAAATCCAACAATCTTATTAAGTTCTTCTTCCATCCGGTCTACGTAACTCTTTAGAACCACGCGGTTAATTCTTCAAATCCAAAAGTAAACCTGAGTTTCATTGATAATAAACGACCTATCTAAATCCCACAACCTACTTATCTACCTCCCCGCCAAACAAAGCGATTCGTTTACGATACGAAAACGATGTTTGATGTTCATATAAAATATCGTTTGCGAATCGTTTTTACGATTCGAAATCGATACGTTTACGAATCCAACGTCCCATGATAATTAGAATTTTTTACGAATCGGAATATATCGATTTTTGCGTTACGTTTGCGATACTTATTTTTCGTATCGGAAACAGACCTAATTTTGCGATCAATTTACAAATCTTATTTTTCGAGTTGATTGCGATGATTGTTAGCAAATATAAAAAGCGTGTTTTGTATCTTTTATAATATGATTATTTTTTATTTATTTATTTAAAATAGATGAATAATTACAATACAAATTTATAAATTTGTATGTTTATTTTTTTCTGCTCACAGCACCTAAAATATATACAATATATGTATCAAAATAATAAACTTAAATGGTTTAATAAAATAATAATATAGGTGTATGTACTTACTTTGCGAACCTCACAACACAAAATATTTTTGAATAACTTTAATTTTCTTTTAACACTTTCGAGGACATGACGGCAAATGCCGTCAAAAAAAAAAACTTTCGTTTAGGACATGACGGTATACACCGTCATCGAAAATAACTTGCTTTGGGGCATGACAGTAAACACAGTCAAAAAAATAACATTTTTATGTCCTAGCAAAACGTATTGCGATTTTAATTTGGACCCTTTTATAAAAGTTTTTTGGTAATTTTGTTTGCTTCAATATTTTTTTTGGTTTCGACGATCACAAAACGGCATGACGGTATATACCGTCATGCCCTAAACGAAAGTTATTTTTTTGACGGCATTTGTCGTCATGTCCGCGAAAGTGTTAACACAAATATGTCCATTTGCTTTTGTGTTAGAACTTAAATGGCAAGAAAGAAAGTGTATAGTTGAATTGTGAGTTGTGACGTACACCCTTTGTGTATATTATAGTATCGTTTACGTATCTATAACGTATCGTTTTTTACGATTCGCATTTTTTGTTTAGCGGGTCATTAGAAATTCATGTATCCATCCATCCGTATAATTTTCAATTGTGACACAAATCGTTTGGTTGATTTTTTTTTTTTTTTTCAATTTCACATGAAAAAAAAAATAATCATGCAGATAAAGTAAACGCTGGTTTTAACATGTTAAAAATATAAAATAAATTCAGGCGAATTGCCATCATAAGTACGTTAATTAATCAGTTTTAGGCGAACCATATTATAAAAGCGTCATTTAGGCAATTTGATTAATTCAAGACACAAACCAAATTTATGCGAGTGTACACTTTTATTTTAATATCTTCCAAAGCTAAGTAAATACATAAAGTTTATTTTATTGCCTTAATTAAAACGCTTTTAAAAATGAAATAAATTAATTTATCGATTACAAAATTGATATTATCTACATGTTAGTATTTCAAATTGTAAAAATTATTTGGTTTTTTTTGCTTATTTAGCGTATTTTCTTGACAAATTTACAATAACAATTGGACGCGATAGCCGACAGGTTATACAATTCAAACAAAAAGTTTTAATTAATTCATTCCTAATTTTAATTATGGATGCGAAATTGTTCTCTCTTTTTCTTGTTTTATTTCTGTAGGTTGCCATCTTGATGGAAAATGGTAAGTGTATTTCTTTGGTATAAATGGGTTAGATATTAGATTTAGGTTTGGGCTTAAAAATTCCCAAACCAAATTATAAAAGTTTAGAAACACACCTGATATTTCATTGGCATGTAAAACCATATTTGACAGCACTATTTTTGTTAATTATTTATTTTATGCTCGAACAAATAAAATTAATTGTGAAAAACATGAGAAGTACCAACATAAACAAGATAAAAATTAAATCTAAAAAATAATTCGCGAGTACTTTTCAAGAGAAAAATAATTCAAATTAAATTTTTCTCATGGAAGCTTTCGTTTCTCCTTCTTTTATGCTCTTCTCTTCTGCTCTAAAAAAATAAAAACAAAAACAAGCAGTTTCTATTTTACTGCCGAGTGATTAACAACTACACACAACTTGGTTTTTGTTTTGTTTTTATTTATGTACAATCTAAACAAATTATTAATTTTTTTTAATCTAGCTATTTCATGACAAACCAGTTTAAAACCTCAAAATGCAATCGCCTAACTTAATAAAGTGTTAAAATAAGTTAAATAGTTATTCAAATTGGTTAATAAGATAAAAATTCGATTTACTTTACATATCAACAAAAACAAAACAAATGAAATTCCTAACCAAGAAAATGACATTTAGCAGCAAAATAAAAATACCAAATCGTAAAATTGTCATAATTTTCTGTAGTTTTGTATTTTTGTTTATATTGTATAGTTGTATTTTGCAAGTAAATCCAAATAGTGTAGGTTATAAGTGTTATAAAAATTTAACAATATTTAGTGACATTGGAAATAGTATCAATGATAATAGTGATAATTACGCAAAAAGTAAAACATTTGTGCACCTAAATGATATACTTGTGGATCGTAAACAGCCTGTTCCTGGGAAGAGCATATTCTTTCATGAAACATCGTGCTCGATAGACGGTATTATGAGATTAAATGCGAGGTATGTGCATGTATTTATGATTTCTTTATCCAGTCGTTGTTGATGTTATGAATTTATGATTATGATGTAATATTTTCGTTTACTTTTCCACTAAATTCGTCACAGGTTGAGTGAACTCCATCTCCAAAAATGTGTAGCTGTATAAATTAACCATTTCTTGTTTTGTTCAATTTCTCAGTTCAACTATACAAGCTGAATTATGTGGCTAGTTTTATCAGTGGTTCACTGGTTTGTTGTCGAAATTTAATCTAATCAAAATCAAAGAGATTCAATACAGTAAATCAGTTAAACAGATTTTGTACTAAAAAAAATCTTGGATACAATGGGATTGGATAAATCTCAAAGGGATCTCACATTCGAAAATTGCTTTTAATTCCGGTATGCTCAAACTGAATTTCAACAACAGCAATCAATTTTGAATCGTAATAAATAATGTTTAGAGGTAGATTTAATGTTGCAAAGTTAACGCAAAAATATGTTTGCCGTAGTTTAATTTAAGCCAGAAATATGTAAGGTACATTCAAATGATTAGAAATTAACCGAACCGATATTTGAACAAACTGAAAATAAAACAAAATTAGAATGAAATAATTTTTGTATTGACTTTGTCTTAGCATTTTCAGCCAAATATTATGTGGGCCGCTTCTTACGAAATAAATCAAGACTTAAAAGTTAACTTAAGATTGAGCAAGAAGTTAAATAAATTAATTACCTTAAAAAAGAAAAGGTGGCAAAGTGAGATGGCAAGCAACTATCAAAACCACCGCCCTCGGATTTTTCGTGCTTCTTATTGTGTGTAAGTTTATAAGAATTTTAAAAGTTTTTCGAAATTTCTTTAAAATTTAGTACCATTTCTAAATTCAACTTCTTTCAGTGAGAAAACAGAATTTTACTTTCAAAATAAGTGTAAATGGCCATAACTATTAATTGAAAGAACTTGAAAGAGGATAATTTCTTTATTCGTACAATAAGGTAACAATCTTATCTTTTTTGTTGGACAGCTGATTTTATCAGGCATACCTAAAATTTCATCGTAGTATAAGTGGTGCTGCATACTGGAATCGAAGGAAATGAGACAGCTGGTGGCCTTCTTTGGCGCAGAATTCCAGATTTGCGACAGGCGAAGAAATGTATATCACATTTGTCGGTCAGGGTTAAGTAGTATCTTGAACTTAGGAAACCTCAGTTGAGGCTGCTTACTGGCTTCCTCACAGGTGACGTCCCCTGAATATATTATCTTAATACGATGGGCCTAAGTATGACAGGCGGATGCCACTTCTGTGATCTAGAAGCGGAATCAGCGGAACATGTTCTGTGCCAATGAACAATGAGCCCAGATAGTATGTATCTTGTACCTGAATATTGACTGGACGTCTATTTGAACAGGGTCCAAGCATAAAAGATCTTTTAGGTCGCGGTGCAAAGTGGCTTGAACGCCCACATGTCCCTCCCATAATAATAATAATGAAGTGGTGTTAAATATATTTCCTTGTACACTACGCAAATCTGTTCCATGGACTAGAGAAAATTCGTTACATAATATCAGATTTAGACTTATGTGCTTGAAAGGTTCTGGTGAAGCACCGGTGTCAACTGAATCTTAAAATTATTAAAATAAATCAACCTAATTGGATTTTATATATTAATTTACACAAAACTAACTACGAGTATTTTTAATTTGCTGAAATATTTTCTTTATCAGCATTTTATGTTGATGATTTGGTTCACACGATTTAAATATTATTAACAAGGTAGTTATTATACATAATGCTTATCAATATGACATAAAAGCCATTATACAAAATAATCAATGTACGACATCAAGTCTGAAGTACTCTTTTTGTACAGGTAAACCTCATACAATGCAGGCTTCTACAGCATGATTTCCTGTAACGCGGTACTTCTATAACGTGATTTCAGTACAATGCGGTTAAGAAATTGTTGAAATTCTTCTACAACTACAACTGCTAAAATGCTAGGCGATGTCTTCACGCCCGGTTGCAGGCGTTTTACTTGGAATAGACCACTATTAGTGTTGATTGTCGAGTTTTTTGATACGTCATCCATCGCCACTTGTAAAAAGGTCGATTTTGCTGAACAATCGGTATTGACTCAGCTTCGAGAACATTTCTTCCAGCGTTTGCAGTGGGTACTTATTTGGTTCCAGTGCCTCATTCAATTCTATTGAATAATCGGCGCAAATACGTATTCTTGCATCCTTTCTTTTGACAATTTGATTACTCCCAACAACTGCAATCTTTTGAGCTCATTTTCGATCGGTTCAGCTGCTGCGAAAGGCACCGGGCGTTTATTGTGAAAAATTGATTCCGTTGTCGCTTTCAATGTTAAAGATGCCTTCATTTTGTTCCACAAACCCAGTCAATCTCTGAAAAGGCACGGACATTTTTGTTTGATTTTATCGTGTATTTTTGTGGTTATCTTTTACTGAATGAGATTGCAGACTTTTAGACTGCTTAATCATGTTGTAATATTGACGACATCTTGCAAAATCGGTTTGGGGGCCTTTTCGGCATCCGCCCCAGCTAATCCTCGTCGCCACTGTTGTATTCCTTGATTTACCGATTAATGGATTATTCAATTAAACCTCCGGTTTTATTATTAGGGTAGTATCTTTATTAACCTATTTGTATTTTTTCCTACTCTGTCATTCCATGAGGCCGTCGTTTACTGTTTTCTCTCTATGTCTACCTAAACCTCTTTTTCGTATTCACCACTTAGCAGTGTTGTCATTTCACAACCATACAAATCAGTGCTGCCATATCACAACATCATCCATCTTGGTCCTTGGACCACGATCTTTTTCGCACATTAATGTCGTATTATCGATCCACTTTTCATCGCCTGGTATCAATTTCTTCAAAAATGGCTCGATTTCGCTTCGTTTTAGCAGCGATTCGCAGATGGAAATTCGGTCCATTCAATTTTTCACCGTTAATTCATGTGGTACCCAAATACCGCGCTTCTTTGCAAATGGTTCAAAACTTTTTTGGAAAATTTCATCGACTTTTTGAACGATTGGTCGATGGCGCGTCTTTAACATCGAAATTTCTAGAGCGGTAACGAGCAAGCCATTTGCGTGCTGCTGATTTTGATAAATACTCTTATACCCTTGGTCGCGTTTCTTCATTTGACATAAGAATTGTCGTCCAAAGGTGACATCGATGTTTATCACTTCAAGCGAGATTGTCGCATCGATCGACTAAGAGAATACCAAAAATGGGGTGATCTCAATCATTAATTATGTGTCCAATCCTTCCAAATTGATGTAAAGATGGATGTACCAGCGTCAAATTAATTGCTTGGTCGTACATTCAAAATTAATCAATCAAAAAGTAATTGATTTGTATCATTAGCGCATTACAAAAAATTTCCATTTGTAAGCTTTTTAACCATATAGCTTGTTGTGACGATGCTACTATGTACATGATTCCTCCGTTGTCGACAAAGCAACTGTTGCTTGTTTTAAACACTAAGAGATTGAACCATTTTGGAACGTAAAAGCATAGCCTCTAGTCGAACGTCTTCCATCCAGATTATCCGCCCAGTCTGAAATACAATAACTTTTTATCTTTTGGTCACCCTTTTTGGAAAATTCGATTATAGCACTGACTGTACCTTTTAAGTATCTCATAATTTTTTTATTGCATTCCAGTGTGACATACCTGGATTATTATTATAATGACTAACTTTGCTTACTGCATAACATACAGGGTGACCCTTTTTAAAAAATTCACTCAAATAACTCCCAGGGAAGGCCTAAATTCATAAAAAGTGTAATTACAAAAGTTGCACAACTTTTAGGGGGAAATCAAATGATTATCTTAGAGTTCACCTTGAGGCCAAATTTCAAGGTCATTTCAAGGTCAAATCCTTTTTTTATAAATTGGAATACCTATTTTGATATCGGATTCGAAAAGGTGGGAAATTTTACGTCCGCATATGTATTTCAATGACCTCCCAGTCCCAAGAATCAATATCAAAATCATAAGCATTATAACTAAAATACATACATATGTTCCTTCAGATGACTTTCGGAGGTCATGGAAAATAGATATGCGGATGTAAAATTTCCCACGCTTTTCGAATCCGAAATTGTTTGGCCTTCCCCTGGGAGTTATTTTAGTTCCCAACCTGATATGGAATAGTTTCCATATGTCTTCTTTGCTCATCAGTTTTTGGACACATTTCTTCCGTTAGAGTCTGCTGTGTATCAAGTGGCTGTCTTCCTTTTATATACTGCTCTTGACTAATTGAAAGAGTGCCCTTGTTTTTATTAGGTGACAGTTGCATTCTCAATACATATTTTGGTTCATCAATATCTTTCATTTTGAATCATACATGATTGATTCATACCAAATTTTTTAAGTTGATCACTAATATTATTATTCCAGATACGACTGGCGTGCTTCAGTTTCTGTATTGATTTTTTTTTTAAACAAATTTTGTCACCCGTTGTAAAGAACTTTGGCTGCACCTTATAGATCTCTTCCGCCAAATCACTTTCCGAAAATGCCGTTACCGCCTTCATTTGATCAATATCCGAAAGGGATATTTGACGGTCACTGCAAACAAAAATTTCATAAATTTTAAAGTACCATTGGCGAATAAGTTTTCGCATAAGCAATGCCTGGTTTCTGAGCACATCATTTTATGACAAGTCTCGATTTGTATTTCGCTATTTTTCCCGTTAAATCCTTTTTAGTTTTAAAAATCGGTTTGTCAACCAAATCCCACGTACGATTTTCAATTAAAGAATTATATATCCAGTCCATTAAGGACTTCCTTACAAAGTTCTTCATATCAAGTGGCTTTACCGACGACTGGTCGGCTTGATAGACTGACTTGACCGTTCTCAATTATGTTTATAATTTGCGTTAGAACATAATCACTATCTTCCGATGGAACATTAGACAAGATAGCGATTCTTCCGATGACTATCTTAAATGCAATAACATCATCTGAATTATCTGGTTGTTCAAACACCCCCAGATTCACTCTGAATATCCTCTTATATTAAAATGATTAATTTACATAATTGTAAAATCAGCGCTAATGTTTAACTCACTTCTTCGATATCTAAGAACTCAAAATAATGATTAAAATTATTTGATTCAATATCTACCTTATTTTGGAATTATTGATTCTCCAAGAATTGAATGTCTCGTCCAATCATGTCTATACCTTTTTCAGGATCATAAATTCATCAACTCTTTAGGCTATTGACTATGTCGAAAGAATGAATGCGACATGACGATCGATTTATTAGACGAGCCGACGGCCCGGGCTGGTTATTGTTTTGGCCCAGAAGTTTTTTGCTGGGTTCGATCGAACAATACACTCACTTACACCATTTTGTTCGGGTGTATATGGCACCGTTGTTTGATGAGTTATCCCAAATTTATGCAAAATTGGATCTAAGTAATTGCTTATTGCAATACCCTGGTCCATTATCTGTACGAACAACCTTAATTTTAATGATTTGTCTGATTTTAAACAACATTTTTAAATTCAATAAACTTGTTCAATTGGAGGTAAGCTTTTGCTGCTACGTGCTACCTTCTAATCATCATAATTCTCACGTCCCTTTAATAAATTGAAATATAAATTCAAATGAAACTTGTTTCATTCTAGAAGAGTTACAATTCCCAATTAGATGCCATTTTTTTTTGTAACAGACCCTGAACTGAACTGGACTCTGAACTGAAACTAAACGTCTATGAACAAAATATCCCTTAATTTTCAAAGTTTGGAAATGTTTCTTATCGACTACTCGCTTTGAAACCTATCTACCAACAATAGTTTCAAATGAGGAAAGTACTTTAAAACCAAGTAGGTTTTTTCAAGCTTTTTGATATCTTTCGAAAATACTTGCTATTCATTCCTAAGGTGGTTATGTAACCAAATTGACTTCATGATTTCACATTTCATTAAAATATGTGGGTGCACTTATAGTAGAAATTTAAACTTCAATTATGAGCGTATGAACTTGTCATTTATATCCAAATCTTCAGTATGCTTTTGATGGTTGTGACAACCTGTTAAAATCTAAAATAAGGTTATCATCGAAAATGTCTGTCTCTGTTGGTAATATTGAGGATATAGTATATATTGATTGGTAATATTGATGATTTTTTGGATAGATGCAATGCTGACAGCAATACTAATTTACGGTTAGCTATTTATCCAATTATTAATAAATCAATACAAAGCGTAGTTACGATTGGTAATTGTGGTTATACACAAATAAAAGGTTAACAACAGACTATACTGCACCAACTGATTCCTTTTGTAAATACTATGCAAGTATACATTGTTACCGTAACAACTGTTGATCAACAGTATCGAAAAAAGTCGTTAGTGGCGATAATTGATATAAAATCTAGCACAGGTCAGCCTCCGGTCCTAGATTACTAGCTTACACCAGCCTAGAAATAATTTTTCAATAGAAAGCTCCAATGTCTGCTCCAACATGGTGGTGTACGTGGCTGAGTTCGCTTCCCCAGAGCATATAAAAGGAATACCGGTTCCTACTGACGACACACATCTCCAATTCTCGATGCTGCTGCCACTGTGCTTGTCAGTATCAGTAGTAGCATTTACGAAAGCATTTAGAATTATGCGCTTCGCCAGTTCTTCGACCTACGTATTTAATCCCAGATGTCCCCAAAAAAAAAAATAGACAAATTGGTTAAAATTATTCAAATAAATGGTAATGGTGATTTTTTATGGCTTATTATGTGAATTGTCAAATACTGTGCTTCTTATAATTTAGGACTGACCTCAATATTACATTCACCCGACCAAAGGACTTGACTCCATCCCAAAATAGTTCCATGTTGGTACTTTTTGCCCAGTTAAGTCAATGTTTCGTGTCGGTCTCAGATAATAACGGGTCTTTCCTAGGTTTTCGGCTTTTTCGGCCAAACTCGTTAGACCCTTGGCCAACTGTTTTCGCATAAATTGGTACCTGAAATCTGCTAGTGGTGATGGTAATTATTTCCTGCTTTTAATAGCTGCCCGTTCTTACCACCGATCTTTTCTACTGGCTACCTTTTGTTTTCTACCCTATCTATGTCTAGAAGTGGTAGAATGAATCTTACTGTATATAAGGATCGTTGTTTGCTTAGTTCAATGCGAATATTTAATTTGGTTTGATATCTCCGCTTGGAAAAATAAAATCCGATCTAGAGCCCGGATTTAACACCAACTAAATATTTATGGGATCTTGTGAAGAGGAAGATCAGCATAAGAAAATATGCATCGATTGCCAATCTGAAGAAGGAAGTGGTACTAGAAGAATGGGAAGCTTTAAGTTCATCGATCTCTAAGCGACTCGTGGAAGATTTAATAAGATGAACTGCAGAAGTAAGCAGAATTCAATGCAGGCCAACAAAATATTAAGGTTGTCAGTTGTACCGTCAATAAATATGGAATGGATTTTGTGTCCAATTTGTTGGAATCCTCTAGGTATGCGATGAAAGTAATTGAAGAAAAAGCCCAACTCGATGTGATTTATACCGACATTAGTAAGGCATTCGACTCAATCAATCGTTTTATAGTTATTGAGAAATTGAATTTTGGGATTAATGTTAAATGATTGGGTTAAATCATGCCATACTGGGCTCACATCTTACACGCCCACACGCCCTGTGGGTCGTCTAATATATGAGCCGTTTATTTTGAAAGTGGCATAAGTCTATTTTTGCATTTATTGTTTTTCTATTCTTTCATTATCTCGTTTCAGCAAAATATGGACTTATGCCACTTTCAAAATAAATGGCTCTTATGCTGATTATCTAACAGTTTTAGCCCCTATTCATGATATATTAGATGCAATTACTTGTCTAGTTTGGGTACGTGTACGGAAAATATAGATTTTATCATTATTTTTACACCATCAATCGTTTCTCTTCTTCTATCCATCTCTAGTTTGTTCACAAGCACAACTCGAATATTATGCATTTTCTCAAGATTTGTAATATTTTCTCTTAATGTTAAAGTGCAAAACAAAGCTTCACATGGTGTATCTGCTAAAATAGCCGATGCTTCCCAGCACGAAATGCAATTCATTGTTTTTCACAGAAAACTTAAGACAAAATAAAAATAGAAAGTCAAGAAAATTCTTTAAGGAAAAATCAGCCATTAGACCTAATATGAGTATTAACGAAATTTTAAACCAAAATTAGACCAAATTTTAGAGAACCACACAAGGGGTGGAGTGAATAAAAAAAAGTAGGTAAGTATTTACAATTACTTACTTACCGGACAAAAATTTAAGTAATACCTTTAAGTCTTTACTTATTGTTAAGACAGTACTTCTGATAATTTAATTCTATTTATTTATCTAACTAATTTGTTGCTTATTTTGTACCAAATCAGAAAAGATTTTTTGTATTTCATCTTCAACTCTTTTTTTTGTTGACCTCGAATTCGTAGCTGTTCATCTTTATTCTCGTCTTCTCCATCGAATACCTAAACGTGATTGCTTCAATTGTCTGCATCCTCCTCGATTACATAAAGATAGTAAATGCATTCTTCTGTTATGTAGAACTGCGCAACAAATAACAACCATTGAAGCCTTTGCGATAACCACACGCCAATGTCTCATAGGCTTCTTCATGGAGTTACAAGCTTATCCGCTGCCCCAAGAAAAGAAACAAGACCTGTAAATTGCACTAATTTTGCTTCTATATTTAGGTTTGGGTACCCTTTTCTATTAATAAATTGTCAATATTTTCATATGGGAATGATCCAAATCTATAAAACTATAAAATGAAGTGTCTTACAATCGATAGTTCTATATATTCCCATTAACCCACTAATGCATGAATTTTTTTTGAGCTGACAAATTCAGACTATGTTGAAATTGTGTTGAGAAGTGCGAATTTAAAGGTAAAAACTAATTTGAGGCCAACTCCTCCACCCACATGTCAAAAATGAAATAAAACAAATTATTGAAATATAATGTCATTTATTCACGAGATAAAGTGAAACAATAAAATTCATTAAAAAATAAATTTAGGACAGTTAGCAATTTAAATTGGGATCTGTCATAATTTTTTTTTATTTATTGTGGAACAGGAACTCACCGAAACTTGTTTTATTCGGTGAGTTACACAAACTAAGATTGCATTTCACACAAAATGCTTGTGTTTCAGATGTCCATTTCGGATCGGTCACGAAAAATGCACCAATGACCTACTTGATCGTAACTAACATCTATGTATATGGGATGATATGTTCTCTTGGCTGGTTTTTGGGGAAGCTGTTTGAGATGAATTAGATAGTCACTCAACATTTTTATTTTCTGCCATCATTCCTTTGAAACAGAGTATGATTCAGCCACTTCAGTCCGAAATGTTGGAAGCTTAATTTTTCTTGGTTTAAATTTGTCTATGGTACAGAATGTATAGGCGTTTACAATTGCTACGTCGATGAGGTGAAAAAAAATACGGTTCGATCATTTACTGGTTTTCATGCGTATATGGTAGCGGCCTATTATTATTATTATTATTATTATTATTATTACTTGAGGGCCATGTGGGCGTTAAGCCACCTCGCACTGCGACCTAAAAGATCTTTTGTGCATCGAGCCCTACTTAATTATCCGTTCAGCCAATATTCAGGATCTTAGTGAACCTGATAATACTGCCGACCGGTACGTGATACATACTATCTGGGCTCATTGCTCTCCCTCCTAGATGTCTACTGTAGGAAATTTCTACACGCGTTACATACTATCTGGGCTCATTGCTCTCCTTCCTAGATGTAATAATATTTACTTCTGCTAGAAGATCGGTAGCATTGGGACTCAAGGACTTCGAGAGGGCAGACCCACTCCCGTATATTCCCATCCGTGCCTCGTCTACCGTTTTGATTTTACTCTTGCGAGTCGCTGGGGCATACTATCTGGGCTCATTGCTCTCCCTCCTAGATGTAATAACATTTACTTCTGCTAGAAAAGCGGTAGCATTGGGACTCAAGGACTTCGAGAGGGCAGACCCACTCCCGTGTATTCCTTCCCGTGCCTCGTCTACCGTTATGATTTAACTCTTGCGAGTTGCTGGGAATAAAAATGTCGCCTGTAGGTCACCCAGCTTTAATACAGGAAGGCTAAATAAAACTGGAGGGTGCCTGGTATCCAGAGTCCGCATATATAAACTAATTAACCTATCAGCCATTCATCCTTCGGTATATGCTGTTCCACCTTAGATTATTGTTTTTTGTCAAGGTTTTCTCCTTTAGCGCCGTAATTTAGTCTGTTCCAAAAGACCATATTCTGCCTAATGGTTTCAGTTACCAGTGGTGCCGCGAGGAGGCAGTACATATACTTGCGCCTACTGGAAGGTTTCGGAACCCCTTCCAATAGACTCCAAACCACCTGGTAGCGGCCTAACAATCCATTCATCGAATCGACATCCCCCATATGCCGATTGTACTCCTTGTTAATGTACGGACAATCAATTTCATACTGTTGGTTTTCCTTTTTATCCAATCGGGTTGCTTTCTGCGGTTGCAAGATGGTGGGTTTATTGAAAATAAATGGTTTCGTGCTAACATATGTTGGCAGAAGTCGTACGTTTTTGTGTTTTGCCACATAACTGACGAAATTTCGACTCCATAAGCATTTCCCACATACTCCTCAGAGTATCCCCGTTCAACTTTTTTCTCACTTAAGGCGGCATCACTCGACAGCTTACAATCCGGCACACGATTTGACAGTTCCCAGGCTATATATTCCTCTGCTGTGTAGGTATGTTAACAGGCCCATGGTCGTGTAAAAATTATCGAAATAAAGGAAATGTTTAACTAAATTAGGTATATTCTTTGAAAGACGAACAACAACATTCGACGATGCTCGAAGATCTGTGTGAGTTTTATTATCCCCAACATCATAATAAATTTTCAATGCGTAAGAAAACCGCTGGAATCGCAAAGCAAGAAGAGCTTGAAACCTCATATGTACGGCTTGTTTAGACTAACACGCCTATAAATTTCCGCATGTCATTAGAATTGATTGTAAATTTCGTTCCGATATCCTTTTGATGCGCGTACAAATTGGATTGGTATGTGCATAATAAGATCGTCGTTTACCAAATATCTGAAGTACTCATAAGGGGTTTTAAATTCGTTCAATTTTGGTGGTAATTGTTAGTCGCCTCGAAATATTATATCGTTGATATGTAACCTCGAAATATTATATCGTTGATTTGAATTCACGGCTTTCGTTTTTTATATTCATAGCAGCTCCAGAAAATATAGATGCTGTTGAAATACTAGGTACTAGGTCCGTTTGCTTCTTCTACCAATTCTGTTGACCGGATTCGCTTTTCTCGACCATATGTTTTAATGAGGGCACCCGCACACGTATGTTCACTATGAGTTCACATTTGATGGCTTATTCTCAGAAGGTTCGTATGCCTCTCTCAATGCATCTCTACTGATATACAATTAGCATGTCGTCTTCAGCACTAACCACAGTATTTGTCGATGGAGTTTGATCATCGATCAAATTACAATCATCTTCATCGTCAGTTCGAATGGTATAGAAGTGATTACAATAGTTCTTCGATATCGTCATCAGTCATTTCTAAAATTTTGTAAGCTTGTCGAGATGCTCGTCGAAAATACAGATGTTTCAAATAAAACCCAGCAAAGAATTGTTTTACATACACGTACAAACAGACAATACAATATTTACCCAAAATTTCACTAAACATTTCTTCAGAAAAATTTATGAATATAAATACAAATTTTCAAAGTACGAAACAAAATGTAAAAAAAAAATTCGACGTCCCAAGCCGAGCGGGACAGCAAACCGATTCTTTTACATACTAACGAAACTCGTTTGACGCTGCACACAAATAATACGCCATACAAAAAAAAATATTTCACGCATATATTCATATCCTAGCTCTCTTAAAAATTTGATATGATTAACGAGTTCAGGAATTAAATATTTCATCATTTTAGTCAAAAAAAATAGCGTGGCCCGAATCATTTGCAGTTTGCACGCCACTGTACTTTTCGAGAAAGAATGCCCATAAATGTTCAATAGGATGGCCCAAAACTTTAGCACGCAACTGTGTATAAGAATGGAAAACAGTTTCAATCAGTGATTGTATGAAAAAATCGGGTACGGGTAATATGGATCGAAATCCGAGTAGAAGTCCTTCGGAAATTAGTTTCAAGCATGCCCGATAGGTTATTCGAGGCAATTAAGAATCAAGGTGGACACACAAAGTATTAAACAATAAAAGAAGTCAACAGTCCAGGTTACTTTCTAATAATTCTAATGGCCTTTGAATTGAGGCTAATTCAATTTCGCACAATTTTATACTTTTTAATTAAATAAAATTAATACTGTTCGCTATTTTTGGCAAAACATATATTTTTTTTTATAAAAACGGTATGATGCTAATTTAATTTCGCTCACTGTATTTACACCACCACAATCAGCGTGATAAATTTCTTCGTACTATCACCGGGATCCATCGGGAACTAAAAACAAAAAAAAATAGAACCTAAGATCCTTAAGTCGCGAAGCAAAGCTTTACTTACTGTACCCTGAGAGCGACAAAACTTGATACCCAGGATCACTTAAGTAGCGTAAAAAATTAAAATTGTTGATATGAACCCAGCCAGAGCTTCACCAGTAAGACCGAATGTTTCAACCAAAAAATACCCCTTAAATTTAAAAAAATAACCCCGCTATAATCTTTTCACTTTCAACGATCAAACCTCAAAATTTGTGAAATTTTGGTTGGATCCTCACATCCCCCGGCGTTCACGATAATTTTTCATTTTTCGAATATTAATAATTCGGGCCATTATGCGATTATTATACCGGGTGATTTTTTTAATCTGATACACTCAAATATCTCGGAAAATAAGCACTCTACGAATAAAATGGTTAAAATCAAAATTTAATAATTCCGCAAGGAAAATACATTAGTGTTAAAATTAGTACCGCCTCCCCCTCCTTGTAGGTGGGGCGGGGTAACTTTGAAACTAAAATAGGAACCCCCTATTTTTTATTGCAGATTCGGATTCTACGGCTAAAAATACGTAGGATTTGCCTGAAACATTTTTTTCGTTTCATGATAGATGGCGCTGTAATTGACGAAATTCAAATTTTTTTCGATTTCTTCTACTGAGAACCTACGCAAACGATTCTGCAATACGTTTACAATAAAAATACCATGGTTTCGTTGTAAATACACGAAGTTAGTCTTAAACAATTTGTATTTCTTAAATTTTCAATTACTGAAATATGGTTTGTCATTATCGTAACCCAGGGACATGCGATTAAATCGGCTTTCAAATTATTGAGATTGTTTGTATTTTGTTTTAAAAATACCGATTCAGTCCGAAGATTATTTCGAAAACAACAATACCTGTGTAAAGCTATCAATACTACTTCAGAATGGTGTATTTAACTGTACAAGAGAAAATTGAAATGATTCTGGTTTATGGAGAAGCTGGACGAAGTCTTGATAATGATGTCACTCTACGCTTCGCGTTTTCCGGATAGGATTCGGTCACGTGCGTCATTTCAGCGTACTGTCAAACAGTTTTTTACTGATGGAAGTGTTCAACCGAAAAAAAGGGCTCGTTCAGCAACAAGCACCGAAGTAATGAAATTGATGTATTGGCTGCAGTAGCTCATAATCTTAGCGATTCCGGATTGTCCCAGACCAGTGTTTAGAAAATTTTAAAACGTCATAAGTATCATCCATATCATGTGTCTTTACACCAAGATCTTCATGGCGTTGATTTTCAAAACCGGGTAACCTTTTTTCAGTGCGCACGTGAACAAATACAGTAAAACACAAATTTTTTTCGTTACGTATTGTTCTCGAAAGAGTCGTCTTTTACAAACCATGGAACGGTTAATCGCCACAACATGCATTAATGGCGTGTTGAAAATCCGCACTGGCTTCGTCAAGTTGAACATCAGCGTCCTTGGACTGTCAATGTGTAGTGTGGAATAACTGGCAACAAATTCATCGGCCCCCACATTATTGAAGGCAACTTGAATAGTCAAATGTACCGAGATATTTTGGAAAATGAACTGCCAACATTATTTGAAGACTTGAGCTTAGAAGTGCGACGGAACATGTAGTTTCAACATAATGGTTGTCCCGCACACCATTCGTTGGTAGCACGTGTAGTACTTGATCGTGATTTCAATGGTCGTTGAAATTGGCCTGCCAGGTCACCAGATCTTACTTCGTCAGATTTCTTTTTGTGGGGCTATCTCAAAGACCAAGTTTACAAACAAAAAGCAATAAATGTAAGAATATGATTGAGTGAATCAGAAATTCTTGTGCTGAAATTCAAGCAAACACACTTCTCAGTTGTGTACAGTCATTTGAAATGCGAATTAATAAGTGCATTAAAGTCGAAGGCCATCATTTTGAGCACTTTATTTAATTGAAAGATGATTAGGCGAGGGGATTCTTATAAATCTAGCAGCCTTCTCCCAGTTATTCGAAATTTGCAAAATGAATAAATTGTTTAAGACTAACTTCGTGTATTTACAACGGAACCGTGGTATTTTTATTGCGAACGTATTGCAGAATCGTTTGCGTAGGTTCTCAGTAGGAGAAATCGAAAAAAATTGAATATCGTAAATTACAGCGCCATCTATCATGAATCGAAAAAAATGTTTCAGTGTCAAATTCTACGTATTTTTAGCCGTAGAATCCGAATCTGCAATACAAAATAGGGGTTCCTATTTTAGTTGCAAAGTTACCCCCGCCCCACCTACAAGGAGGGGAAGGGGTACTAATTTTAACACTAATGTATTTCCCCCGCGGAATTATTAAATTTTGATCTTAACCATTTTTTTCGTAGAGTGCTTATTTTCCGAGATATTCAGGTTAAAAAAATCACCCGGTATATTTCCAAATTAAACTCAAGTCTCCTTGTACCCAACCTTGTAAATCATCAAGTCAGTACGAAAGAAGTTAAGAACTTACTTTTTTTTATTCACAGCTAAGTATGCAGGTACTGAACAATTTTTAAGTGTTTGCTTATAAAGAAAGCAGTTACTTAAACTTCAAGTATCCACTTCTACTTAAATAATCACAAGGTTAAGCACTTACTTGTTTTTATTCACTTCTGAAATATTTTAGAAAACGAATTATAATTATTATGAACGATAATAATATTCAATTTATCTTGTGAATTAAATATAAATAAAAATGTAAACAAAAATGTTTATAATTTAATCTAAAAATAAATATAATTGTGATTTCATTTGGCAAAAATTGTGCAGTTGTCAGTGATCAAAATAACCAGCTATATTATCTATAGTGAATTTTTTTTTAAATTTTCTTTTTGAAATTTATACATATGTACCTATACATACCAAAAATATTCTTTTGTGTCATAATAATTCTAAAAATGGATGGGCAATTCCAAAAAAAGTTAAAAAAACAAATCTAACAAACGCTGATATCATGTCCGCCATTGGTGAACTCCTAGAGTGAAACGATGTAAGTTACAACAAAATCACACGAAAGACACCGATGTCGAAAATCACTTTGTTAATTCAAATTCGTCTATCGAATCGCTAGATGCAGAAGTAAATTTTCTAAAACAGCACCAATTAAGCAGAGATGTATTTATTACAGGAATCCCAATATTGATGATTTTTTGTAAAAATTTAGTGAAGTCTGTAATCTCGATCTCAACAACATAGAAACAAAATATACAAAAAATAGTGTTTTCAAAAACGAAGTGTCCGCAGTGGTAGAGGGACTTTTATCCAACTTAGATTAAAGTTTAATAATGTGGCTGCCAAAATCCTGTTAATGCAGAGTAACATGAAAAATGGTCCACTTAAGCTAGAGATAAACTAACAACCGTAAATAATAAGATTATGAAAGAACTTCTCAATTTAAAAAAGAAAAAGAAAATTTTGTACTGCCGGTTTCGTTATAATAATATTTATATGACAAAAAATATGAAAACTCTAAACCACAAATCATGTGAACTATAAATGACGTAATGAATATAACATAATTAACATCGATTTAAATTCAGTTACACAGAATTCAATAACTGTATGGCTGAAATGACGATATCATCCATCTGTTATTATTTTAATTTTATTTTGTTATTACAATTATTTATTTGAACTATACATATCCTGTCATTATTATTATTTTTCTAATCGTATAATTTTTCTAATGTATTTGCCGAAATACTCATATAAACATAATAATTAGATAGAAATCACATACTTATTAGCCTAATCTAAGTTTAATCAATCCACTAAAATATTTATATTTTCCGCAACATAATAATGAATTAAAATCAGAATACAAAATTATAAGCCGAGAAAACATATTGTCAACGGTAAGTAGCAACAAGCACTTTGTATTGTTGTCTAATTTCTCGCAAGAATCATAATAGTTATTAAGCCTGAACATAATCGATTCCAAAATAAGTTGCACGAACTTGAAATTCTTCTGTCGTCACGTAAACATAAAATAGGTATAGGTAATTATTCTAATTGAAACATTTTTATATGCTACAACCAATTTTTTTAATATGTATGGATACACAGCACATTATAGTACTAGTGAAAACAGGAGTGAAAATGATTAATCTTGAAAATGAATTCATAAACTCTAAATTTCTGTACAAACCACCACACACATTTTATCAAGATTTTCTGATTATTTTAGATAACTTAACTCACAGCACAGCCTCAAAAAAATCAAATAATTTTTGGCAACTTTAATTGGGATTTATTGAATTCAACAAACCTTCAGGCCCGACAGTACAATTCAATACTTGTTACAAATAATTATCAATGTCATAAACGAAATATGCAGATGAAAAATTTGCTACTCGAAAAGTAAAAGTATGGAAACTGACCATATTCTTTCAAGTTTTAAATATGAATTCTACATCTGTTATGGGGACACCTCTTTAAGTGACCATCGATGTTTACTGTTTAAATATCTATTACCGAAAAAATTGTTCATTAAGTTCGTCCAAAAAACCCATGTTAATGACGAAAACATTTTAAAGTCTATTCAAGAAAATTCTCAAAATCAGTCATTATCAAATTATCTTACTAGTTCTGTTGTTAAAAATACTTCGGAATTTCAACCCATAACCATCTTATGCTTCAATATGTGGCACGAAAGCAAACATTTACAGATTTACTCATCTCCATAAGGACAATCATTTAGTTCAGTTTGAGCCTTCTGTCACGGAAACTGCAATTACAGGATTTACCAACGACAGCCTGAGGATCCCTACTAATGCCAAAGCAACGAAATTACGAAACTTATACCGAAAGGTCAGAAATTGGAGGAAATAACTTATATTGCTTCAAACTGGGACTGGATTTCGACGTGAAGTCCAAAATTTTATCCATAGTCAAATGGCCGAAGGATGCGCATGTAAGACCGTTCGATAACTCAAATTTTCGACAGTGTCTTATACATCGACAGCACCACATGATACAGCGTCATCCTCGATCAGCGTCAACGAACGTTTCAGCAGCGAATCAAAATCAGGAAACATCCTTGATTACCCCCACATCATCAAGAGAGGGTCACTAGAACCTTCTTTGTACTACCACAAGGCTTAAAGTATTCGTGGCAAATCAAAAGCATTTCGACTTGAGTTCTTTGATACCGATTATGTTATTTTTGATATTATTAAACGTGGCTTTCCAAAAGTTTTCACTCCGCGGAATATTTTCTGCGTGACTACATATTATACCGTGTACAACAATATTTGCACCAATCTCAAGGGTGGAGGAGTATTAATTGCAGTTAAGAACTCAATATTTATTAAACTTATTGCGTGTCATTCCTGTTATGACATTATTGCTGCTATAGGATTAAAATTAGCAACTCGACCATTATTGTCGTAGCTGTGTGCAATCCGATTGGATCAAGTCTAGATCTGAATATCGAAGTGGTGAAGTTCATCGAATCAGCCGTGGCATTATCGGTATAGGTGTGAATATAGTTGTGGGCGACTTCAATCTTCCCGACGTAGCTTGGTTCTATGTTGAAGGTATTTTTACGTCATCTTCTGATGATCCTAAAGCATGGACAGTCACGGATTATTTTTAAGCATCGCATCCACGCAATTAAATCGGAATGTCAAAGGAAGGGGAAGATTTTTGGGTTTGGTGCAAAATGTGCCAAATGGCCTTAGTTACCAATGGTTGCCACGACGGGGCAGCACGCACACTTGCAATCACGCAGCTCTCTAATTCATAACCAGAACAGTTCACGTGATGCGCACCCTTCTGGAAGGCTACAGAGCTCAACTTTGGTCCCCCCCTCCAATAGACGCCAAACCATTTTTCTGAATGACGTTTCAGAGTTGTTTTGCTAGCCAGCCATTGGATATTTCCAATCTGTTAACGAATTTCAAACCGCCATTTGGCCGATTTTATAATCGGAAAAAAATATGTGAGATTGTAAATTACCTAGAGTGTAAAAACTTTCATTTCACCGGCGCAACACGGATTTCATTCTGGTAGGTCTACTGTTATAAACTTGGTTTCCTTTTTTACACACCTACATAGAAGTATTGAAGTTAAACAACAACTAGATGCAGTGTATATACAGATTTCGCAAAGGGCTTCAGCAAAATTGATATTTCAATTTTGATTAAGAAGTTGGGAAAAATATAAATGCGAATTCATTCGTATTGAATGGTTGCATTCATAGCTTTCTGAGCTCTGGCAATATGTCAAGATAAAAAATTCGTATTCACGTATGTTTCGTGTTACCTTGGGTGTCCCACAAAGGAGTCATCTTGGACCACTATTATTTTCATTATTTATTAATGATGTAATCGAGTATATGAAAATCTTTGCACCTGTTGTTAGTTAGTAGTGAGTGAATAGATTGAATAGATTTTGTAAATGGTCAATTGAGAACAAGTTAATATTGAATGTGACCAAATGTAAGACACTTTCATTTTTTCGAAAACGCTCACCAATAATTCAGCAATATTTTCTTTGCGATACAGTTGTTTATAGGGTATCCCGTCAATTCACAGAAAAAAAATTCACAGAAAAACAATTCACAGAAAATTTACAGAAAAAATAATAGTATTTCCCAGAAAATCGCGCAAATATCTGGAAAATGGAGATTTAACATTAAAATTAGAATTAAAATCTCCATTTTCCAAAATATTTCAACACAAAATTCTGGATAAGCAAGATAAAATCTTCATTTTCCAAAATTTCTGTATTTTTTTTTTCTGCGAAATGTTTTTCTGCAAATTGTTTTTCTGCGAATTGTCGTGGAATCGTTTATAGAGCTTTATACAAGATTTAGGGGTTATCTTTTCAATCGATCGAAGTACATACATTGATTATATTAAATATTTCTAAAGCTTACGTGATATTGGGATTTATTAAGAGGAACTGTAAAGAATTTTGTGACCCGATAACATTAAAATCGCTGTTTGAATGCCTGGTTTGTACTATTTTGGATAAAGCCTCTCAGGTTTGGCAACCATTTTATCAGTGTCATTCTGCCTTAATAGAAAATGTTCAAAAGCATTTCGTGATTTATGCACTTCGAAATTTACCATGTGAACGAATCAATGGGTTTCCACCATATCGAGATCGCTGTGCTTTACTATGTTTACGAAGATTAGATATTTGCTTGCCAGATTTAATTTTTATGCTCCGGTGTGCTGTTTACGCTCCGGTTTGTCTTCTGCATATTGGCTCAGCATCCACTAATTACCGACTTTCTGAACCAGTCCTGAGAATGTCTCAACGTTTTAATTCGGTTTATTTTTTGTTCGATTTTTAATATAACGAGAAATTCGTTTAGGAATGAGTTGCTGAAATCTTACTCCAATTAAAAAAAAATTATATTTAATTTTGATCATATTTGACCCATTTTAAAAGAACCACTCAAATAGCTCTTAGGGAAGGCCTAAATAAACAAAAGTGTAGATACAAAAGGTGCACAATTTTTGAAGAAAATCTGAGCTTGAATTTGACCTTGAAGTTAAATTTCAAGGTTATTTCAAGGTCAAGTCAGCTCTTAAATGGAAACACCTATATTTGACTCCAGATTTTGAAAGTTCGTGAAATTCTACGTTCAGCCGTATAGTTTCACAGGTGTTTTCATTTAAAAAAAAAACTGACTTGACCTTGAAATGACCTCTAGATCGAATTCAAGGTTATCATTTAAGGATCATCATTTAATAAGGTCACGAGCTATTTTTTTGTGCTCATCTTGAGTGGTTCTGCTATTTTATTGAGAACAGCTTTCTCTAGTACAGGCGTTCTAGTTGTTACCGGCCTTCCTAGCACACTTCCTCGTTTGAAGGAACCGTTTTCCCTGAGTCTGTCCTAGATTCTCATAAACGTCCGAATATTGGGTACTCGACAATTGGGGTACCTCTCGCTATAAATGTGGCTTGCTCGTACAGCATTTCCATCAGCAAGGCCGCGAATAAAATGCATAACTGCCGTTTCGGAATTTGTGTAGTAGAACATTATTAAAAATAATGTTACCGGGTTGTTACATTAAGAGTCTTCCATTGGCGAAAGCAAGCACTGATGGTATAGAAAACAGAAGTAGTTACGCATAAAATTTACGCTAGGTGGATTTTTGTTGTGAAAATTCCAATAGATGACTTTTAAAATTGTTTCGATATTTTTCGAGAGATTTTTATTATGTTCGAGTTTTTTTATTTTCTGGTAATGTAAAATGTCAAAATTAATACAAAATTATTTTCTTGTTGATGTGCATTTTTAAAAAAATGGATTTAAATATATCCATGCAGTAAATATCAATGATTTCCCTTCATTACATGTCCAATCTTTTGTCATATTTTCAATTTAGATAATTTTATTTATCATCTTTACTATACATAATCAACAACTATACAACAGACAACAAAACAACTAAACAGATGGCTATGGTTTACTTGTGTGACTCAATTTCTCGTTCCATAATTGGGTATCTACTATCACAAGCAGGGTGGGCAAAATTCATGTATTTTTTTGAAAAAATACAAATCATTGGATTTTTTTTAATTTAAATCAACTTTTTGTATTAAATTAGATTATTTTTGTTAATTTATTAGATTAATTAAAGAAATATAAATGTTTGATAATTTAAAGACTGTTTATTAATAGAATTAAATCATTATTAATTTAGTTTATTTAACCGCTGACTAATGAACACCAATTTAGCCGCTTTTTCCAAACGATGATTGTTTCTTAAATCCGTATGTGTTAAACTAAAATTTGAAAATATTCGTTCGACACCAGCGGTGAACATACTGCTGTAGTCCAGTCATTGACGGTAAAAATAGGCTATTACCTCCGAATTCTTACGGACAATACCGATTTTCGGGAAATTTGGACAATCCGTAGGGCATGGCTCAAGGAACAAAAGTTATATAGTGCCGATGTGTGCTTTTACCCTGGGGGTGGATGCCACCCCTTCTAGGGGGTGGAAATTAGTACACTCAAAATAACTACAGAAATCGATAGAGGGATGAATTCTAAGCAAAAAACATCGTATGAAGTTTTTTCGATAAATCAATACTTTTCCAGTTGTTCGCGATTGAAAATGTTGATTTTTCATCTAAAAATGCATGTTTTAGAGCGATTTTTCACGAATAACTCGAAAACCTTGCGTTTCATCAAAAAATCTTTCAGGACCAAAATAAAGCTTATAAAACAATAAATTGATTGATTTATTTTTATTTCTTTAGATACAATATGAACCGAGTTGTGGCTCGTTGAAAGTGACGGTTTGTTCGCCGAAAACTGAATTCAAGCCTTTCAACATTAAATAACGGAAAAACGACAAATTTTTGGAAAAAACATATTAAACATTTTTTCAAGTACTTGAAAAGACCTTTAAAATTAGCTATAGTAGAAGTCGGTAGCATTAAAAGTTACTGAGTTATGATAAAATAAAATGGTGATCTCATTTTTTCGGAGAAAAAATCGGAAATGAAACAAATGGCTTAACCGCAAGAATTGAAATTAAACGTAATCCATTTACAATGCACTTTATTTAGGTACTAACAAGTAACAATAGGTTCTAGAAGCTTGAATGGTTTAGAATGTTTAGATTTGAAAAAAAAGTTTGATTCAATTTTGCAATGATTTTTCAAATTTTTGAAAAAAAATTCTTTTTCTCGCAATAACTCAAAAACTAAAGAAGACACGCACAAAATGTGCAAGTACAAAAATTAAGGTTGTTCTTGCAGAAAATTTTGCTATTTTTTTATTTCTCTAGGATGAAAATTAATTGAGATATTACCGTTATAATTTCGCATATGAGTGCAGGGACCACCTTCCCCGAACCCTTTAAACTTGAAAATCTCAAAAACGAAGGGTTCAAGGAAGTTCAATCTTACAAGTCTTGTAGCTCTTGAAGTTCTCTACAAAATGTTTTTTAGAACATTTAGGTATCTTTAAAATTAAGGAAGTTATCGGTAAAAGAACAATCGCATTTTTCCATGAAATTTGCGGAGTATGTAAATTGGTTTATCCTTGACACACGATTGGTTTTTTAACGATAACTTCCTTAATTTTAAAGATACCTAAATATTCTAAAAAACATTTTGTAGAGAACTTCAAGATCTACAAGACTTGTAAGATTGAACTTCCTTGAACCCTTCGTTTTTGAGATTTTCAAGTTTAAAGGGTTCGGGGAAGATGGTCCCCGCACTCATATGCGAAATTATAACGGTAATATCTCAATTAATTTTCATCCTAGAGAAATAAAAAAATAGCAAAATTTTCTGCAAGAACAACCTTAATTTTTGTACTTGCACATTTTGTGCGTGTCTTCTTTAGTTTTTGAGTTATTGCGAGAAAAAGAATTTTTTTTCAAAAATTTGAAAAATCATTTCAAAATAGAATCAAACTTATTTTCAAATCTAAACATTCTAAATCATTCAAACTTCTAGAAGTACTTGAAAAAATGTTTAACATGTTTTTTCCAAAAATTTGTCGTTTTTCCGTTATTTAATGTTGAAAGGCTTGAATTCAGTTTTCGGCGAACAAACCGTCACTTTCAACGAGCCACAACTCGGTTCATATTGTATCTAAAGAAATAAAAATAAATCAATCAATTTATTGTTTTATAAGCTTTATTTTGGTCCTGAAAGATTTTTTGATGAAACGCAAGGTTTTCGAGTTATTCGTGAAAAATCGCTCTAAACCATGCATTTTTAGATGAAAAATCAACATTTTCAATCGCGAATAAATCGAAAAGTATTGATTTATCGAAAAAACTTCATACGATATTTTTTGCTTAGAATTCATCCCTCTATCGATTTCTGTAGTTATTTTGAGTGTACTAATTTTCACCCCCTAGAAGGGGTGGCATCCACCCCCAGGGTAAAAGCACACATCGGCACTATATAACTTTTGTTCCTTGAGCCCTTCCCTACGGTTTGTCTAAATTTCACGAAAATCGGTATTGTCCGTAAGAATTCGGAGTGAAAAACCTTCACTGACTGAACTACTGTTGTTAATTTGTGAAATGCTGCAAAGTAAACAAAACTTGTTGTATTGCCAGATAATATACATAACTTTACCGTATTGCTTTGCCAAGTGTATATAGGTTTGGAAAACTTGGCCAGTCTTCCGCTCCTCTCTTGACGCTTATATTCATGACCAATTTACCAATATTTGCATTAAAGCTGGCTTGTTCTAGGTTTTGCCCCCAATTTTGCTAATATAGAACAACTCTGTAAATAAGATTTTAATATGTCGCAATAAGTATTCCATCGGACTTTCGAAGGCTGTACCAGAGTAGACTTTGGGTAAATGGTGATTTCGAAAATATTTTGGTTATTTGATCTAAAATTATTTTGCAGCCATGTTTACGTCCCAATTACGTCTAAAGCAAATAAGTTTAATATAAGGGCGGTCTCATCCGTATGTAATAATACTTTCATGTTACGAAATTTTACGGTTACGAAACTGACATTTAAACATTGAAATTAGTTTCATTTTTGCGTATGCAACCTTGTACCAAATTTTTTATTATCGCTTGTATGAGATATGCCTGTCATATCAAGGGTGTTAACTAAAATGACTTCGCCATTTTCTGCCATTACACAGGAACACACAATTGGTTATATAATTTAGGATATTTGACCATCCGTCAAACGCCAGCCAAAGTCACATTTTTAATGCCTATTAATCTGAGAGCAGAAGAGTATTTTTCTCGCATATCGATGTGTTCATCTTCAAAGTTTATCACCTATAGTTTGCGGTTTAGCGGATGACAATCCGGTCACATAGCCCCTTACATCAATTTTTAAATTCTTCATTCTCGACTGTTCTGAATGAAACATTTGTTGCAAAAATAAAGCGAGCAACTTTGTGATCTAAATTTTCCTTTTGTGCTGCTGTTGTTCTAACTGTGAGAATTTAATTGGACCGGATTTATTTGAAAATTTTGTTGAGACAGCGTTAGAAATTGGTAAATTTATTGCTGCATTTATGCAGTATGCATATATTGATTATAGGTTGTGAATGTGATGAGGTGCTACATAATGTAGCCAGCGTATTATTTGTTTCCGTTTCTTCGTCAATAATTTTACATTTTCTAATATGAGCTTTAGTCGCTGCACAATGCCTTGCAAAATCTTGCAACATTTGAGATATTCTGCTTTAAAGTTTTCACTGTTTTCATTACGAATTTCTTACTCCTGATAAGAATTAGTATAAATCGTTCCGTGGCTACTTGTTTATGTTCCATTTACAACACTACCCTCCACGTGAACACTCATAGTAAAGTTGTTCTTGCAAACCACTACACTATGATACGCCCACGTGTACAAGATAATAGAGACAATAAGGATGTATCGAATTTTGACTATTAACCACTGCCTGATTTAATTTACATTATCCAGGTAGCACCACGAGGAGGATAAATCAGGACTTTGCTAATCACAACTAAACTAAAAATAAAAAATAAACTTAAACAAATTAGAAAATCAAAAAATAAAAAGGGGCAAAATATCAATTCATGGAGATTAGCTTAATGAGATTAATTAAGATTAAATGGCTTTGGTTTGAATGGCCTATGACTTTATTTTATTTTTTTTTATAAATTATTATTTGATTGCGAATCTTTGGTACAAACAGTGGTAAAATTATACAAAATTTTTACAAACAGTGGTGTTCAATGAAATAGCACACTCTAAGAATTTTTTGTAAATTCTTCATTAAGTAAAAAACTATTTATCAATTTTTATTTTTTTTATTTATTTACAAATGTTTCATTGCAATATTCAAATAATTCCAATTGGACTGAAAACATCGAAAAAAGTTTATCGCGATCTCGAGCAGCAATCTATAGAAAAACGCAGCTTAAGTAAATTACAACGGCCGGATCAGTCGCCTGATCTAAATCCGATCGACATTTTTTGGAATCAAGTAAAAGTAGCTAAATAAATGACCGTTCACAAATGCCAGGAGCTGGTAGGCTCTATGGGCGAGCCGATGCCGGAAAATTGTTCGAAAAGAAGGTTACAAGACCTGCAGCTGTATTCTGAAAAAACGTAACTTTTTGATTTACGTTTTTTATGACAGTTAAACACGTGAATCGCAAAATTAACGTTATTTCCTATTCTGAACGAAGAAACCCGTTCACGTTCCTAGCGTTACAAAAACATACGTTTTTTTGGTTGGGTTTTTGAAACGTTTTTTCATTTATATGACAAAAAAGTAAAAATTTAGCAAAAAATTTGTATTTTGAATTAGTAAAACGAATATAACTTGGGTGCCGTTAAATTTTAGAATTTCATAATTAAATTAACAGTAATCTAGAGAACAGACAAGAGAAAATGCGACGCGCAACAGAGACAAGCAAACAGCGGGATAGAAGAAGTACTGCGATGATTTGAACTAAGTAAACGAATATATGTAATGTTAATGTCTTATTAGTATTACCGAATAATTTATTTGAGTTTTTTTTTTCGATTTCTCATATAAAATTCACAAGAAATTCGAGCACGGTTCGGCCAATCCGGCAATGTTATTATTACTAAATTGTAATTTTTTGTTGTATTCGGTGAAACCATCACTATAGGTATATTGTATAATATAATTTAGAATTAATAAATAATGAGTTCGGCGGGCTTCATAAAATGGCCAGTTTGCCAAAAGATATATTTTTTCCTGTTATAATCCTAAACTGACGTGTATAATATTAAAATCGTTGCCAAATGACATAATTTGACAGAATATTTTTTCTGTTTTCCCGTTTTCTATGTTTTTTCGATGTTATTGAACGTTTTTTTTATCAGAATAGGAATTTGACAAAAAAGAAACGTTCACGTTAAAGAACAAAGAGTTACCCGCCACGTTTTTTTTACTTTTTTTCAGAATACAGCTGCAGTACTATTCAATAAAAACGCATAATGAAGAATTTGCAAAAAAATTTTAGAGTATGCTATTTCATTGAACATCACTGTAAGTGCATAGGTCATCATACTTCTCCCAAATATTATTTCTTATCTCAAAACAAATATAGTGACCTTCTGTGGTCTTTGGATAATGGGAAAGTAAACTGCCGTGACTGAAACCACCGACCGATGCCACTTGATACATTTCGTTATTAATTTTGATGTTACGAGTAGTTGCTATTTCGAGTAACTTTACACTAGTTTCTTTGACACACTTTAGTTAAGAAATGAACTAAATTATTTGGGGCTGAATTTCGGGGTAACTTCACAGACTTGAATTTTAAACTCTATTTTCCACTTGTTAGCGAGAAAAAATGATTTAAATCATTCCCACCCTGCTCACAAGTACTTCCAAGTAGCAAATTTTTCCCATTGGAAGGCGGCTATTACGAATTAGTTTATGTTAACATTAAAACAATATGCTGAGCACAACAAGGCTCACTTTAATACGATTTCATTATTGTTCTAACTTAATTTTAGTTTATTCAAATAATAAAGTTATTCTCGTTTTGAAGTTAATTTCGAAGAATTATTAATTAAAGGTTGCAGTACCTGGTACTGTAACCTTTAATTAATAATTCTTCGGAATTAACTTACAATGGAAACCACGGCGGCTCTAGTATATAATACATTTTTTCGTTTTTCTTACATTTTACGTATATAAAACTATTGAAGCTTGATGTTATAATTGCATTTGTGCAGGTAATATGTAACTGATCAGTACGATAAATACCCTAAAATTACAGTAAATTTTCCAAATATTTTGAAAATATGCAAAAAGATTACATTAACAATGCGTTTTTTAAAGAAATCTTGAAAAAATTAAAGATTTTCATGCCTTTTTTAGGGTAAAGTGTATATTTATTATCAATTTAACCTTATTTTTGGCCCTGTGTTTGATAAACTAATTAATTTGCCTTAAGGAAAAGGTTTATTTGAGTAATAGTTTTTAAGTTATCAGTTAAGTTCAAGGTGACTAATTTTACAGTAGAACCTTGATTATCTCTATAGCGGTTATAGATAGGAGTTGTGCTGTCATATAATTTTTTGTTCAGATTAGTGTTCTCCATCACCTCCCGAATTTATTGTACATACTGACTTAAGAGTCACTCTGTATAGTACAGTTACATTGACTTGCATTTAATATACTTGATACAAATTTGGGGGTCTTTGAAGTGTAGATTAGATAGATCGTTCGATGTTGAAAGGCCGAATGTGGGAAGGCCGAAAGTCGAAAGGCCGAAGCCGAATGGGTCGGAACGGAAGGCCGGATGTCGAAAGGCCGATTGTCGAAAAGCCGAATGTATCGAAAGGCCGAATGGGTTGAAAGGCTGAATGTCTAAAGGCCGAATAGGTTACAAGGCCGAATGTCGAAAGACCGAATTTTCATGAAATTTTCCTTCCCTTATAATTGATTGAAATGTATATTAAAACCATTGAATTTATTTCATAATGTAAAATAATTTAAATAAATTGAAAATACGTGGTAATAAATCCTGTGTATGTAGCATATTAATGTGATCAAATTTTGTCGAAAAGACAAATTTATTTAGTTATTTTTTATTATAATTAATTAATGGAATCACTTCATTTGCCTGGAAAAAAAATCCAGAAATTTTAAAATCCAGAACAGTTGAAAAGTAAAATCCAGAAAAAAATCCCGAAAAAATCTATAAATTACCGGAAAAGCAATCCAGAAATAATATTTTGTTTAAAATAAATGAAAAAAAAATCAATTTTATTGGCATTTTCAGGGGATCGGGGTATTTTCCTGCAAGATAAAATCTTGTTTTGCCGTTCAATGTTGTTTTTTGAATTCTTACCGTATAAAATATAGATTACCAAAATTTTGTTGGACAAAATCTTGTTTTTTAAAATTCTGTTTAGCAAAATAATTATTTTGATTATTTTATAGTGAAATAATGAATATTAAGTGAAATAGTTTTTCTGGGATCGATATAAAATATTGCATTAACGAATTATTGCTTTTTTTATTAATCTTGCAATTACAAAATGTTACAATTACAAAATGTTGCAACTACAAAATCTTGCATAACAATATAGAGGAATTATTTTTCATTTTAGTAGGTGTCATTAATAGATTCTATATAATCCGCTCCTACATGCGGCAGTCGGCACGCAGTGCGACATGTTTGCTGATCCCGGCTTCTACGTCACACGAAGTTCAAATCTAAAGCCCTTCGGAGGGCTAAGCGCGGGGAGCGCAGCAACCTGCCGCGTGTCCGTGAGAGTTACCGAAGCCGTTAGCCTCTACAATTCTAAGTTAAATTAGTCGATGTCATTTTTCTTCAATTTATTTTGCTCAGAATAGAGAAAAAAATGTACGGGAAATTATTATGCAAGTTATTTTATAATTGCAACATTTTGTAATTGCATTATTTTGTAATGTAAAATTTTGTATGCGAAATTTTGTAATGCAATATTTAGTAATGCAAGATTACATACCCAACCTAGTTTTTCGGATTAGTTAAAACATTATTAACATAAATAAACAGTATTTTGAAAACAAAATTTTATCCAAAAAGATTTTTGAGATTTTGGAGAAAAGATTTTAGAAACAGTCTTTTGTACAAAACAGTCTTTTGAAAAACAGTGATACGTGGCCAATCCCCTTTTTAGACTATCAGTATAAGCGATATAATATTTTTTAATTACATGACAAAAAAAACGTAAGAAAATTTTAATATTTAAGGCGATTTACTATTAAACATTTTTATACAAAAATTTTGATAAAAATATAAATTTTGGTTTTCATAAAAATATAAATTTTGAAAATTTTCATTCATCAAAAGATTAAATATTAAAATTAATTTCGACACAAACGGCTTTTCAACATTCGGCCTTTCGACACATTCGGCCTTTTGACCCTATTCCAGATAAATGACCTGCAAATATTACAAAACAAAGCTTTAAAAGCAATTAATTGTTTGCCAGCTTTAGTTCCCACAAGTTTATTATAAAATAAGAAGGTTCTTCTCTTTCGTGATATGCTTAATTGGTTTTAGATATTTGATAACGATTTATAAAATTAGATTCGTATTTAAATGTAGCCTTCTCAAATTCATACTACCTTTTCAATTACTGAAAGAGTTACACGCAACTCATTAAATTACCATTTGACAAATTAAAAATTGTCTACCACTCAAAACATTATATAAATATAAAGGGGGGGCTGAATTTGTTTAATCAGTTGAATAATAAGAAAAATGACAAGAATTTCAGAGTTTATATGCTACAAAAAAGGTAAACTGTTTAAAAATTTTATTGATCAGTACAATTTACAGCATTAAACTTAAAACAATCTTAATGCTAAAATTAACGGGTTTATGAAGTTTCACAATACTACTAGTTTGTTGTTACATTTACTTTTATTAATTATCGCTTAAATGCAACATATGATATGTTATAAATTTAGATGTATCACTTTTTAGTTATAAATTTATTTATTTTTTCTTGGAAACACAAAAAAATATGCCGTAATGATAAACACAATTGTATAGCATTAGCAATTTGTACTTGGTTGGGCTCAATTAAAATTCTCTTCATGTAGTTTCGTGTAAACAAACACATTTTGTAGAGCTCTACTAAATTTAAAAAAAACACACATGCATTCTAAACCGCTTTGAACAAATTGTTTTCAATTATTTATTTAAGGAAGTTCATTTAGCTTGTCATGACTCAAAATATTTAGTTTAAAATTGTCTTAAAACATTAATGAGTAATAACGCTGTCTAATTTTACAGCATGTAAAACATACGAGTGTTTTCTTTAATCGAGTTGAATAGTATTGGATTTATTTTCTAGGATCTAGTTTCAGCAGTCTTTTATAGAAATATTCATATATTTTTGCATTTTACGTGTCAAGAATTTTTTACCAGATGTTTTAATATTTTTTGTTTCAATTCATGTTAAATTTAGACGTACAAAGTAATAAAATATTTTTTAAAATTATATATGTCAAATATTGGAAAAATGCAAAGTTATATAATTTCATATAGTAAATTATCCGAAATGTAAATATTTAAAAAACAATTTTACACTTGTATGAATAATTTTCGAGACAGAATAAATCACTCGATAACATAGATTAAAGTTTTATGAGCAATTAAATAGGCAAACATTTGCAAGTCAAATATTATGTAGGGGAATTTCAGAGTGCCACATCAATAAAGATGAGGTAAATGAATGAAGTTGATTCGAAACAATTGTTTATGCTTATTGGTGGGAACTATTATTTTAACACCTCCAATATCGCAGGGAACCTTTACCCATCATCCTCTCTCGAACTGCTTCCCTAAATCCATATGCCATTCGGCCACTTGAACCGAAGCAGATAATATTGATTAATTTTATTCAAGTTTACTAATTTATGATTTTGCTGTTTGATCGAATTTTTTTGTTGATATTGGTTTACATTGGTTTCATACGATTTTGAGTAACTTTCAAGTTTAAAAAGTTTTCCTGAATAATACAAAATTTAGCGTTATCCCCTTTTAAATATTTGCCACAGTATAGAATGAAAATAATGAAAAACTTACTTTCTCACAAATCGATCATGAATTCATGATTTTTTTATCTTCACATCTTCATTATTTCTTGTTTGGGAAAGAACGAATATTGTTTCAATGTGTTATCATGTTTTCAATTTTAATTGCGATCCATTACTATTACTAATTATTTGCTGTATTCAAAACAGAATCATCTGTAAACTTGGTGAAAAATTGACAGAGCCCGAAAACTATATGGTTTTAGTTCAAATAATTGTAAAGCCTGATCTAACTTTTGAAATTCCTATAGGCGTTTTCTATGGCTCATTCTATAGTCAAAATAGTTTTAGACTTAAATTTTCAGAAGAAAGTTCAATCAAAAGACTAAAAAGACATTCAAGTTAAAACTACTTTGGCTGGAATTTTTTTTTGGATTTTTGACAAAAATTCTTTTTGAGAAGGAGGTTCAGTCAAGCAATTAAAAAGGAATTTCAGTCAAAATTGTTGTAAAAACAGTAAAATTAATGTTCGTCAACATTCTGGAAAATGCACATTTCCTGTAAAATATTAAATATAAATCTCCATTTCCAGAATATTTGAAAATTAAATCTTCCTTTTCCAGAATTTCTGGACATGGAAGCAAACCTACCAAAAGGTGCAGTCGAAAAATTTGTGACTGAAGTACCTTTTAAGAAGGTTGTTCCAGTCCAAATACACAAAAGTAATTTTAGTCAAACATTTTTCTGACCGAAACACCTTTTATTTGGACTGAAGTTCCTTTTAAATCGGAGTTTTAGTTATAAAGGGAAATTTTATGACTGAAATCCCATTCATTTTTGACTGAATTGTTTTTGACTGTATTCTCGGACAGCGAGTAAAACGGTCGATTATCATCGTAATAAGATCTATGTTTATTTGGTTAAATCGGCAATCTGGCGGTTTGTATTGGTTAACCGGTGTTCTTTTATGGCGGTGTATTTTTGAGTGCTGACACCTAATAAAACCGCGTACAAACTTTGCGACATCTTTTCGTACGTTTGGCCATACATATTGTACCGTAATCGGCTTATTTTATTGTCTGGATGCGATAGTTTATGTGTTGAATTCATCATATGTTTTCGAAATTTACGTGATACGGTCGAATTTTTTTACGTACGTACGGTCGAATTTTTTTGAGTTTATAAATTGCACCAAAGTTCATTACCTGCTAATATTAGTGACGTTAAATTACCTTAACGAATTTTAATAAATTCATCGTTCAGTTCCTTTGATTCCTCGATACCTGGTCATAGTCGAATGATTCTATTTGTTGGATTCTTGATAACTGATCGTGACATTCTCTCGACCGCTGATGTGTCAAATATCGGTGGTGAATTGACCAACGAAGTCTAAATGACGAATCTGTCGAAGGAAAGCTTTGCCCCATTTTTGTTAGTATGTGATGATGATATAGATTCGGCTTATCCTTCCTTCCATCATATATCGGAAATGTTTGACACATAGATACATTGCCAATGGTTCAAAACTTCCATTGACGATTTGATTTATTAACGCTCCTTCTGCGAAATTCGATGCGCCTACGTATAGAGAGAGTTTCGAATTTTTTACTCGGAAAAGCTATAGTTATGTAAGAAAATTTTTGAATCTTTCGCTGTGGTAGGCTTACGATAATTTTTATTTACTTCTATTTTGCTAGGAACAGATGAGATGCCATTTTTTTAATGATGTCACGTAGTTCAGATTTAACAAATTCACATTTAGCAACGTTGACAGCAATCGATATTTACGGAGGCGCTCGAATACTAATTTAAATGTTGTTCATGTTCGCTGATGTTTTTGTATACGATCAATATGTCATCTACAAAGGGGGAAAACAAATTTTAAGCCAAACGTCATGAAACCTTTTATGCTGAATATTGTTGTTTCGCTTAAAATAGATGTATTAGGCATGGATAAACGGTAGCGGCTATTGATCAATTACTGTTTGAGCATTTAAAACTCTACAGCCACCACAAGATCGCCATGCTCCATCAGATTTCCTGACCATATGTAAGGGAATACTTCTGGCCAATATCAGCTTACCTCGCATTTGATTAGGTGAACATTCCACCGGAAATTCAATCTAGGAAAACTAATTATGGAGGCTCAGAAGGGCAAGGTTGGAGTCATCCTGGGAAATTTGTATCACACAATCTGGAGGAGTAAGGATACAAATGAACGAGGTGAGTTACTCCTTGATGACATCCTATGTTAAGTACTACTTTCGTATATGCAACATAGGCAATGAGCCTATTCTTTATGAATTTTATGATGAATAGTCTATTAAATTGGAAAGTATCGGAAGACCTCAGTAGTACTAGTAATCTTAGTAGGATTAGCAGTCAATCTCGGCCACCTTGGAGGTCCAAGGAGATTCCACAAACCGTTCAAAATGCAAGAGGCTCTTTAAAAAAGCAAGGGAAACAAGAGCTACTGTAGACTGGGACTCCTATAAGGAAATCCTCAAAACCTACAAATTTCAATTAAAAAGTGCCGAGAACAGAACTTGGAGATTGTGGTAAAATCCAAGAGTCTTCAGAGATTTCAGAGTAACAGGGCAAGTAACCTCATATAGGTCAAATTATTAATAGAAGGAAAATTCTGTGTGCGATAAATAGTTTTAAATCATATAAGTTGCCAGGATCTGATATTATTATCCTTGCCGATATATCCAATAGACTATTATTGACTTAACCATTTACTGGTTAGAAGTAAATGTCATAATTTCTAGAAGTATGTCACATTCCTAACAAATGGATTAAAGTGAAGGTTAAATTCATACCTAAGGTGAGAAAACACAAACTGCAGTTCCAAAGACCTTAAACCTGTTAGCCCTATTACCCCTATTAGCTTATCTTCCTTCCTTCCTACTTCATACCTCCCTACTGGAAAGCGAAATATAAGCTCATATTAGAGGCACGAAATGCATATTGCAAGGGGAGATCTGTGGAGGCAGCTCTCCATTGTCTCATATATTTCATCATCGAAGAATCTTCCTAGCAAAGGAAGGCAGGATCATAAGTGTCAGGTTGAGGTAGCCCTCCGAAAGAAGATTTGTCAGTAGAGGTAGACCGAAAGGTTGCTGTGATGCAGCATGATAAATTGGAAACCTAATATTTTGAAAAGAGTAAAGCAACCTACGGTAGTAGTATATTCTTACAAAACAGCCATTAGGAAAGGGTGGGGCTGGGGCTCTACAGTGTACTCTGGCTCTACAAGGCAGTAGGCAGACCCTTTATTTGCCAAACTGTCCTACTTTAAAACTGCCAATTAAACCGTTGATGTAAGTTCAGAGAACAGTCTCCCTGTGTATTAGCGGTGCACTGAGGAGCTCATCCACCCACGCTCTGGAGACTGCTACATCTTACTCCTTTAGACATCTTGGGCAAACAGTTGGCAGCATGTTCTACCATACTGCTGTACAAATCAAAAACAACGTAATCGTGAAATTATAGTTTTGAGATAGTTAAGGTTTTGCGTTTCGGTCAAGCCTCAGCATTGTAGAAGCGCCAGAAACAAACGGTTGTGAGCAACAGATGGTTAAAAGATTGTTTTTTTTTGTACTAATAATATAAATCCTGAAATTGTTTGTTTTAATTGAAATTTCTTAAAAAATGGTTTTCGTTTTGCTTTATTTTTTTCAAGTGTAAGGAATCGAAATGAAACAAATCCAAAACAATGTAAACAATGTTACGCTCTTTTGATTTCGTTTCTTAAATTTGTATGAGACTAAGTTTATTAAAAGCAAAACAACGTAAAACCAATTCGGGTTATCAGGGCAAAAAGAAACTGCGACTGTTTAAATCTGTAACAGGGGAATTTATTGAATTAATAGAAGAAAAACAGAATTTAATGAAAAAATAAAATAAAATTTAATTCAGCCGTTTAGTTAATTCAGTTATAAAAAATAAAATCTACATAGTTAACATTTGTAATTAAGACTTAATACAAAAATCGAAATTTATTGAAATCATAATAACATTCCTGATTCAGCCCTGCAGTTAATTCAGTTTTATAATATAAATCACATTTTTAATCATTTTAATCTACTTCTATATTAAAACAAAGGTCTTTTGCTCTGTCATTTTGAGGCATTTCATGCCAAAATATTTGTTTGCGTAATGGCATATGCGCCACCAACTCCTTAATAATTTTTTCTTTCTTCAAAGTATTTATGCCAAGTTCTTCAGTCAGTCTACCGTATTTCTGGTTAATGTCAAACTTTTGTTTAAGAAAATTACTTTCTCGGAAATTAGTTTCATCGTAAGATGTTTTGTAAAATATCTCCCTGTAGCCTTTGCGAAACTCGATGATCTTAATTTGGTCTATATTTGGTATAACGTTATCTCCTTCGTTCTTTTGGTTTCTCGCTCGCATTCCACTTGAAAATTGATAGAAATCCATATGGTTCATTTTAAGCGCGGATATGTTGGACGAAGACTTAAGAATCACATCTTCCAAGTCATCCATTGTAAGGACCTCCGAACGGCGTTTCCATTCCCTACCAATAAGACCATGCACGCTGTCAGCTTTCATGAATGAATGCCCCGACTCAAAATATTTCATTAGGATTGAGTTAGGACCCCAAACCTGGTTTACTACACTTACAAACATAGTATAGAGTAGCCAATTTTTGTTTTGTCCAGAACAGTTATCGGTCCAAAAGATAAAATGATTTACATCGGAATTCGACTTCTTAATGATGGTGTAGAAAGTTTCATTCCATAAAACACATACATACATCTTTGGAACCGTGCAGACAAGCAAACGTCTCATTAAATACCACCAGCCGGCTTACAAAATAAGAATCCTTCAGCATCATTTTAGGGATTATTAACACTTTTTGCATGTCAACACTATAAACGTTATAATTTGGTTCCCATTTCTTTGTTTTGTCCTCTTCATAAGATTTTCGTGCTAAGATGTAATTAATATGGTGGTTGTTGTGTGTTACACAGATTTTGCAATTTAACTCGTCGTGACTAGATGAACAAGGTGAACAACCAGTTTCAGAATTTTTCGAATGATTATTGTATAATGAACAACGTTGGCATTCATCTTCTGAAGGAGTCGTGAAACCGATGTTTTCTTGTCTAAATGTTTTCCTATACGTCTCATATGAAACACTAGACTCAGTATTTTTGTGTACAAAATCATCCCACAAGCACCTGATGTTTAAGTCAGGTGTTAAATAGCGCCTGTTCGGAGAGTTTGCCAGCCTATAGTGTGAAACAAGAGGATTGAAACTTTCAATGTGTTGTTTTATTTTAATTTCTGTAGCCCCCTTAAGTTCAACCATTTTGTTTCGACGAACTTCCCCTCTTTTATCTACGGTAACGGCGGTTAAGCTACTATGTTTATTCTTTGCCTTGAAATGTTCCATGATGAAGCCATCGTGTTTTCGGCCTAGACTGCTTAGAAACATATTCTTGCATACCTTGATGGAAGTAGGATTCTCAGCTGGCGAGGTCATTAGCGTGTATATTAGGCTATAATTACGAACTTTAGCGTTTTCTTTTTGATTTTAACTTTATTCTGTGTAATTTTTGAGTCCAAAAATAGCCGCCGCTCCGAAAAATTCATGTTTTTGAATGCTTTATATTGCTGCTCTCGAGCACCTTGTCCGATTCTTTTATTGCATTTTTTTTTTGGCAAGTGCATTTTGGTGGTAGCAATGGATATTTCTCTTTGTAATGTGTATTTTTTGCGGCCTGTGATCTTCTGGCTCTCTTTCGCGCTGGGGGGTAGACAACTGGATCAACACAATAATAACTTGGAGCAGTTAACTCTGGAACGTAGTCCGGATCAACGTCGGAGTCATCAAAAGTTTGGTCGGGAGAGGCATTAGTTTCATTAACTACAGTAACATTCATGGCCGGATTTTCAACTTCTTCTTTTGCAATTGCAACTCAAGCTGATTAACCGTTAAATATTTAAAATTAAACATTATGTTATTTTTTTCTTATTATGATTACGTTATTTTCGCTTTATTTACTATAGTTAGAAAATCAATCAGAACCATGTTTTACGAAGCAAAATTAACGTAACCGTGTTACATGATTTTCATTTTATACACTTACCTATTTTGCGCAATTTCAATCAATTGAAGTTCTTGGGTTGCACTACTCCTTGAAAATATGAAGGTAATTTTACAAAACCAAATCAAATTTATGCAAAAACAAACGTAAAAGTGATGTTTGTGAATATTACGTGGTTTTTGCGAAGGATTTAATTTTTATTTTTTGGGTTACGTTGTTTTTACATGTTTTGACTTCGGGTAATTTTAATTAAAAGAGAGATTTAGAGAAACCGTTTAAGTCAATATACGTAATCAACCGAGTGGATTTCAAAAATTGAAACGAACTCAAAACAACGTAACCGCAGTTACGTTGTTTTTGATTTGTACAGCAGCATATAACTCAAATACATCTCAATGTGAACCTGTAAAAGGACAAGAGATTCTTAAGACTACCGACTACAGTATCTCGTCACTACTTTTTACATAAAGTTCCTGTTTGTGATCCCTTCCAGAGAGGACTGGCTGATTCTGAAATCAGAAGTCAACTTTTTCACGGCTGTTTGGAAAAGTGATGAGGAAGTCGGTGCTGGGTTGTTCTGTGAGGAATTTCTGATCAATCTATCCTTCCGTCTCCCCGACTATTGTAGCGTTTTTCAAGCTGAAGTAACTGCCATAAAAGAAGTCGTAGACTAGTATAGCAGTCACACCTCCTCACATCGAAAGTAGTACAGAACTGTCTCTCATCTCTTAATGAGATGCTAGGGCATTTCAATAGTAAAGCCGATGAGGTAGAGTACTCCATCTTCTTTGCAACGGTCCTCGTCTGGCCCAAAACATGATAAAGTTTCTAGCGGCATCTCTTTCAAATAACCTGATGGACCTCAGTGGGACGGACGTGAAGAGTATCCAGCGCATTGTCAACAGCTATCAAAATGGTTTCTACAATTAGGTAGAAAATAATAATTTATGATATGGCTATGGATTAGTCTGGGTGTAAGCTGATCTTCTTCGAACCGCCACCTTAACCTAACCTTACCTAAGGGACTAACCCGGCTGCTAGAAGAAAGACGACAAATACCCATTTTTATTAAGTATTGAAATTCGTCCTTTGCCGCGGCCAACTTTTCAGTGATTGTGGATCGAATATTTTTATTGCCACTATTTGAAACTGTAGGGAGCCACAAGCTGTCGATAATTTTGTAATATGATCTACCAGACGGCCGCCCTTCAAATCGACGAGTAGATCGAAATTGTCAACTAAATCGGCTCTAATAATTGGCAATGTACTCAATAAAAAATTCCCGTTCGAAGTTTTAAATTCAGATCCAATTTGATTCGTTTCTTACCAAACACGTTTATCATAGTTCCATTTGCTGCGAATAGTTTCAAATCGGTTGTATCCTTTTTCTCTCCCGTATCAATAAGAAATTTGATAGCAGTTTTTTTATCCGTAATGTCAGATGGCTTATGTTAACACTAAAAAGCTAAACTCATTTGGATGCAGGGGTTGCGCGCGTTTACGAAATTGTTGGCCGAAGTGTTGATGATACCAACATTCTTTGTTCGAATCGCCCTATGTGGTAGACTTCTCGTGAGGCAATTAGAGGGAGCTAATTGCTAAGGGCAATCATTAAGCCGATAATCTCTTAAGGGCTGTATCACTTAATGAAAAAACTGGCTTGCCTTCAAGCCGCTCAGAGGCATTTCAGAGAACACCCGATTGTGGCAATTAACTTTTCCTTATTATATTCGTATTTTCGAAACTCTGCAATGACTTTAATAATACCGTGCAATTGTGACAGTATTATTGGAACCATTGCAGCTAGTATTATATTTTATCGTTGTTTATCAAACCAACGTTTGATTATTTACCCGATGCGGTTGCCTTCGAATCCTTTATGACAACTAAAGTGTTTGTGTTGGAGTTCGTGATTTGAGTGAAACCGGTGGCTGTCATTTCACGGTGAATGTTAATTCAATTTTTTTCGAAAATTTAAATTAAATGTGCCGATACAATTTAAGATGGTGTAAATTGAATTAGGAGGATTAAAAGAAAATGTCGTTAATTTTGGTCGATATTACAAAGTTCTGCGTATATATGATGGCAAGAATGTGGACGCACGTGTTTATTCAATTAAAGACACGAATGAAAATTACTTTAACCATAACTATTGTAATTTATTTTATGTCCACTGAATCCATTGTTTAATGTCGTCAAAAATTTCACTCCATTCGCGATACCTGTGTTATTTCTTTTTCTGTACATTCGGAAAACGGCTCTGCTTTTATTGTCCAATACTACACGACCTTTTTACTCAACTGGCTTGATGACTGAATCACTTCAAAATTAAGAAGAAACCGCGTTTACTGTTGAATCCGGTTCCTTTCTTTAAAGTATTCGAGCACGTATCAATATTTTATTTGAAATAGTTAATGGACGCATGTATAATGCAAACGTAGAATTTACAATTGAGTTATTCTCAAATTTGAAATAATTCAGTAGACACGAAAAACTATCTATATGTATATGTAGGCTAGAATTTTTATTCTTACGTAGGCTTCACATATTTTACTGAATTATTTTGTATTCAGCTCTTTTAGAAATCCTGGAAATTAGCCTAATGTGATCAGCGTCAAAAAAGATCAGTTTTGGTATCTCAACCGATTCCTGTATAACAATTACATAATTGACATTGAAGACGATTTGCGGTGTAACCCGAAGAATTTCTGGAGATTTATCAAATTTAAGAGCCATAATAACGGCTTGCCGTCATTTTTAGAATTCCGTGGTCAAAAATCAGATAATCCAGAGACAATATGCGGTTTCTTCGCTGAATATTTTAGAAGTATTTTTGTTAAGGATAGCTCACACTCATATATTAGCTAACTCCAATAATTCAAAAATTGTTTTTTCAGAACTTCACGTGATGAGGGCTTTGATGAACATGGATATTTCTAAGGGCCCTGGACCAGATGGTTTACCAGTGTCTCTATTGAAGCTGTGTTCAGTTGGTTTTGCCGCTCCTTTATGCCATTTATTTCATTCATAAAATATCAAGTATCATACCGATTCACAAAAACGGCCCCCGCAGTGATGTAACTAGTTATCGTGGAATTGCAATATCTTGCATTCCTAAAGTATTCAAGTTAATGGTTAACAATGTGATCTACTTCCACTCCAAGCAACGTATTAGCACGCGTCAGCATTTATCGGATCGCAAAATGTTTGTCAAGATTAACGATACGTTGTCAGAATGTTTTATTGCGACATCTGGAGTGCCTCAAGGTAGTCACTTGGGTCCACTATTATTTTTATTGTTCATTCACAATGTTGTGAATTGCTTCAAATTTGCAGACTGTATTTTATTTGTTGACGACATAAAAATATATGCAAATATCTCATGTAAATTGGATCGCGATCAATTTCAGCGGGACCTGAACACATTTTGCGGTTGGTGTGTTGCTAACCTTATGTTTCTGAATGTTGATAAGTGTCACGTAATCATCTATTCCAGATTTAAGTCTCCTGTAGTTTTTGGCTACTTTCTAAATGACGTTAGTTTGAAGAGTTAATATGGTTACTGATTCTCACATCGATTCAGTTGTGCCTTTCAAAAACAAAGCCTTTCAAAAGAAATTCGAAGGATTTTCACGACACATTAACTTTCAAGTCGCTGTATCATTTCATTTGTTCGTTCATAGCTTGAGTACGCTACTGTCATATGGTCAAATTTTTCACATCATTAATTACACAAACGCATTTGTAATTTATTACAAAGTGCGCTTAATTAAGCAATTTGAATCACACTCATAATTTAAAAAATATAAATCAGCGTAACTACCTACATATTTCCATAAAATGGAACATGTTTTGGTTTTACCCTTTTCCGATTCGGCTAGAATTCTCAGACATGATTATTAACCATAAATATTTGACACGTGCGTTTTCTTTTAGAATGTTTTAGAAAACTGGGTGGCTCGTGAGTCGTGAGGTATTATTTCATTCGACTGAATGTGTGTTAAATTTAAAAGCAAACAAAAGCGAAATAATTGGGATAAAATGTGTGTAACAAATCTTTTGAATATTAAAAATTGAAATAATCAAGATTTTAAGTAAACATATGTAGGTTTTAAATGAAAACCAGTTTTGTGCTCATGTTAAATAAGTTAGTAAAATAGTAAATCATGCAAAAATGAACGTTTCCCATTTAAAGGAACATAAAGAAAGATGTAGTACGTCATCTAGTACATACTTACATAACTGTTTGCTTGATAAGTACAACAAATGTGATGTTGAAGTTTCTGTGTTACCCGTTGTAAAATTAATTTTATAAATTTCAACAACAGGTTAGCATGGCTAATGCAATTGTACGTGCAACTTACCTACAGGTTCACACAACGACATCGATTCGATAATACATATTATGTAAATTATTTTTTTATGGCAACAGATATTACTCAATGTAGTATATAAACAATTTTGAAACGGTTGACAACCGTGAAGTACTCATTAGATACGCTATAGATAAAGTTGTTACGTCATTTTTAGTTGGAATGAATGAAACCCGATATCAGTTGAAATCTAATATTTATTTATTATTAAAATGCTTCGATATGATAATACATACAGCTGACATGATGGATTTTGAAGAACATTTCGTAAACAACTAACAATGTATGCTTAATGCAATTATGCGATTTACATAATTATGCAATATATTTAACCCATTCTGCTTGGAAATTAATTCGACACGTTAAGCTAAAAATAATTTTGAGACGCCATTCAGCGAGAATTTGTTTAGAGACAAATTTTAATTCACATAAAATTCCGTTGATTGCTTTATTCCGAAACTTTAATATTCGATGGGTAAATCCATAAACTATATTTACCATAGATTCCGGTCGAGTAGCGGTCTACCATTTATTTTTACTATAATTAAAGGGGAATTATTAAGCCTAAATTTCTTTTTGGCTTCAAAGTCTAAAAAAAAAAATAATAATATTCTCTAATCTATATTTGCACTTCCCACGTGATGTTAAGGGCCAAATATACGGAGAGAATACTTACAATTTTTCTTTAGAGGATTGACGCAAAATTTATAGATAAATAGATAGATATTTACAACACAGGGCAGCTGTTAAGCTGGTAGCCTATAACATACCATGTCTGGATGACTTCACATTTCTTCAAACAATGCGGCAACTGAATGGCTTGAGCGCATGCATACTACTGCTACTGCATTCGATTATCACCTAATCATTCAAAGAAATCTGCTACATAAGACACGATTCGGTGACCGAACTGACTAGGAATACTGATCCTGCGAGGGTCTCTATTACTACAGGATAAAGAAATGTTAAAGGTTCTAACTTTCTAACGGAATTCTCCCTCCAAAGTGAGCCATCACCAATTTTCCCATATTAGTATTTATTTATTTATTTTTTTTATTTTTATTTTTCCATGATGTATGGTATTAATAAGTTAGAAAGGGTTATTGTTCATTGCTGCTGTTGCTGAAGCAATCCCTTTTGACACCTTAAAGATGCGTTGGATCTACATACGTTTCTCTTTCTTGTACCTATAACGATGTATTATTCTTTAATTTGATCTTCTTACGTAACTTGCTTAATTTTTTTTCCACACAGATTATAAAATACTGATGTGTTACATTAATTTAACCCATCCTAGTTTTTTTTTCCTATTTATTTTATTTAAAAACATTAAATATAATTTTTAGCTCAACATACTTGTAGCACCACCCCTTTTTAATCTAGCTTATTGTTAGATTCTCTCTAACTTATTTCTATTTAAATGCCGCTTTAACTCATTATGCTTATATAGTAATTAGTAATTCGCTACTTTTTATGCCTTGGCCACTTATTTCCTTAGGTGCGAGTGTTTAAGTACCTCTTACGGTTGATCCTTCGTTTTGGAATTTTTAATCCTTCTTTTATTCTTTACCTCCTTCACTTGATGATTCTTCACTTGACGTCTCTGCTGAAGATGACTCTTCAATTTCGTATAATGTCTCTGCCATTTGCTTTAACCGCTTTCTGTCTTTGGCTAGTATTTCTCATTCCTGTTCCGATGTGACATATTTATTAAAATCAGATTTGAGTGATGTGTTCCATGTATAACACGGCCGACCTATTTTCCTTTCTTTATGAGTATACCGCATCACTGCATTTAATAAGTGACTTCTATTCCTTCTTAACACATGACCCCAGTAGCAGAATTACTCTTCTAGAAATTATTTGAGGGTGACTGTCTATTGTCTAATGGAGATCTGATTAATATCACTGATTTGTTGTCATTTATTTCCAAACCTACTGTTTCTAATAGAGATACTAGTTCCTCTACGATATTTGATAGATGTATTCCATCCGTGTAGCAGTAGCAACGGTAATTGTATCTTTCTATGTTGATTTAGTTGAACATACGGATGCATTTCCACTACTGTCTGCAGAATATCCAACACAATGTTAAATAGGTGAGGAGACAATGGGCAACCTTGTTTCATTCCAATGTTTTTTTTCCTTCATCTGCGTTCTTTGTTGACACCACATAATAGACGTTCTTTCTCAGAGGCAAGTTTTAACAATTCGGGTGATTAGGTAGTGCGGTATGTTTCCATACTTAAGCATGCTTGTCCAAGTTGATAGATTAACACTATCAAATGCCCGACTAATGTCCAGTGACAGAACATACAGTGTCCTACCCACTCTCCACTCCTCTTCCGTGATCGTCCTTACTACAAACATACGATCATCTGTTGATCGGTGTGTTAAGAAAGCCGCTTCTTCTGTGTATCTGATTAATCTGCCTAAAAGCAATTTTGGCTAAATTCGATAACCAACGTTTGTGATCGTAATTCTTCTGAAATCAGAGGTTGTTTTTGGATTTGGTACTTTTTTTAATGGGATTTGGACTGTTTCCATCCATTCTTCCGGGTTGCAGTTCATGATCCATGTGGTTTGAAAGGTTTTCTCTAAATGCCTCCATCCTTCATCTGGTATAGACATTCTATTAATTGTACCGGAATTTGATCCAAACCCGCTGCTGTCCCTCTTCTGGTACCCATCACTATGCTCCTGTGATCTCTTCCATTTTTGGAGGCTCTTCAATTGGCCAATGGCCGTTTTCATTTATTAAAGGTATTTGACTTCCTTGAGATTTAGTGAGCTCGCCTTCCCATATTGTTAATGGTATGTATGCAGAAGGCTTATGACTGTTGTCTCGTCGATATTATTTTATAAAGTTATAAGTTTTTTTTATCCCGTGTGGTTTATATTTTCCTAGTTCTGAAAAGAAATCGTAACAAACCTCTTTTCTGGCTCGATTACACTATTGGTTGAAAATACGTCTTTTTTCCGCTACTACACTTGTTCCAATCTTGTTTCTTTTTCTCTTATTTTTCCAAATAGTTCTTATTTTTGAGGTGATCAAGATTCCATTGTTTTGGTGATATATTGCCTATTTGATCATGTGTGTTTGCTAATCTGTCGTGTTATCTTATTATTGACGCAAAATTTATTTAAAAAAATTCCTTAGGTTTTTATCTAATGAATAAATATGGCTTTTCAACTTAGGCATTGGTCGGGAATACAAATTTGAAAACAAAATATTTTATTTACATACATGTGACTTGTTGCTTGTGCCCTCGAATTTATTTACAACTATATATTTGAAATATGACATGCAAGGGTACGATCAGTCTAAATCCTAAAAGCTAATTATAAAAAATTCGTAATCATATTCCCATATCAAGGTCCATTTATAGTAACAGTAACACCATCTTCGTTTTGAAAAAAATACGGTCCGATTACTCCACCATCTCAAAACCTACACCAGACAATCACTTTCCATTATTTCTCATGGACTTCTTCACCGCAGGATCGACAATTTTGTTTGTTTACAAATCGACCCAGTTCAAAATTTGCTTTGTCGCTAAAGATAACTTTGTTGAAAAAAATCGTATTTTCAAGTTTTTTTTTTCTATGGCTTAATTAGCGAATTGACGACGTAATCCAAAGACTAATGACTTTATTTTTTGAGTTATCTGAATCTTGTATGCCTTTCAATGAAGATCTATAACGACTCACTCACACAATTCGTTTCATCACCACAATGCAATTTACAAATTAAATTTCAGGTGTACATCTCCTTGTATATTGATTTAAATATATTTGAAGGCGTATTAGCCGCTTTTAGTTTAGTACTAAAACAAAAGTCTTTTAATGTCTTTATATATTAAGGTCTTTGTCGCGCTGTCAAAAATAACAAAAACACATTCTCGTTATATAATATTCCAAACTTTATGCAACTACGTCATTTTCGAGGAATTAAAAAGCGATAAATTAAATATATTTGTTTCTGTGGGCAGTGATAGTAATAAATCGCTGTATTAAGCATACATACATATAATCGGTGTTCCTAATTAAAAATTAATTTATTTAGTGTATTGTGGTGGTGGATTTTATCCATATATGTAATTACAATTTGTATTATTAATAAAACGGCGGCCATAAATAGTAAAAGTGAACCGTGTCGCCGACATAATAAATTCTTTGTCCGTGTTTGAATTTGCAAACTCATTCATGGAAACGAGAAAGGAGAAACCCGTGCAGTTTCCTCAAATTCTGCAACAATTTTTCGAATGGCCACAATTGACGGACAATTTTCTCTTCCATATTCTGTACAAAATTCGCATACAACTTCTGCATAACTTTAACCAAATTTAAAATAATTCTTAGCAATAAATTCGCGTTGTTCAATCGTATATCTCTCCATTTTGAATAACCGGAATTTTTCTACTTGTCTTATTACACGGAGAAAAAAAATTATTAATTTATTTCCTATATATTTATAGAAATTTAATTATAACACACCGTACTATATTTTTCGTAATATATATTATGTACGTAGCAGGGACGAGGTGTCCATAGAAGCAAGGGAAGCACTGCTTCCCTTAAAATTTTATATTTTCCAAGAGAAAATTTTTCTTTTTTATAAAATAACAATTTAGAACCATTAGAATAATATAACAGTTGCATTCAACCTTTAGAAATGTAAATATGTACTCAAATTAATCCAATTTGAAACAAAAAATCCTAAAAGTATCTTCGTTATTCCAATTAGAAATAATCAGGGGTGGGAATGTGGGATGTTGTAACATCACTTTCGATTCGAATTCGATAGATTTTATGTCTCATGTTTCAAGAATAAAATTGTATTCTATTTCGCTTTTTGATTACGCTTTTTCTATTGTGATCTCTTTTTGGTGCGTACTTTTCTTTTCCTTCAATTCGATAAAGTATCACTGTCTAAACAAAAATTTGAGTGATTAATAATCATGAGTATAAGTAGAAATAGAATGTTGTTTTATTCGAGCAAGCTGAGATAGCAAGAAAAAGAGAATAATTGAAAAAAGAAATAGAGTAAAATTTTATTCTTGAAACATGAGAAATAAAATCTATCGAATTCGAATCGAAAGTGATGTTACAACATCCCACCCCAGAAGTCTTATCTGTTTATTTGCCGCAAAGGTTTTTGAAACTTTATTTAGATTTTTTCTCCAAATTTTTCATTACTTGCATTTTTGCCGTCTCACTTTGGTAAAAATTATTCCTATCCGGATAGGAATGAAATTTTGCCCAAAGTAAGAGCAATTCTTTTTCATAATAATTTTTTTTTTTTTACTTTCAACAGTTGGTACCAAGCTCTAAAATATAATTTATTATTTAGAATTTTAACAAATATAAAATAGTGATGACAAATTATTGAACAAAGTATAATAATTCTAAATGATAATTAACAAAATTTAAAATTTTGATTTATCGAAAAATTGAAAATTGTTATTTAATACCAACTCATAAAATTAACTATATGTAATATATTTACTCTAGTGGTAAACACTGAAACTACGTGAAGAAGAGAATTTTCTATACCTACTTCTCAGTGGAATGATACTGAATTCATAACATCGGGAGCCTAGTAGCCTACTTTGATCAAAAGTAAGAAATTTTTCGACTAGAGCATGGAAGTAATAGGCGGGGCTTGTGATATTTTAAATAATTTGGTTGGTCGTGTCACACTCCCTATCTTCCTATGTTTCTATGTCATAAACTCAGCATCAATCAATCAAATCACTTTAAATAGCATAAGCCCATTTCCATTCTGTTTTGTTGAAAAATATTGAGTACAAAAGAAAATATTTGCAAAAATGTGTTTTATGGGGTGCACTTTAGGGGTAGTTTTTATCTCTTAAACGTGTTATTCCGCCGCTAAAAAAATACGTGTCTCTTATATTTTATTTCTCATGTTGTTCCAAGTTATTAACGTTCCTTTTATGAATCGCCAAATTCCTGAAATTCATATTTTTGAATTTCGAAGCTGGATCCATAAACTTCTGGAAGTGTGGTCGATTTTTGAATTATTGACATTCGCGATAGTTCTCTATTTAACCCTCTGATGAACACACGTGCAAAGCTCGATTTCTGTCATTTTCGACTACAACATTGATAGTTTCGGTCGAATAATCCTCTTGAAGTTAGGGTTCTTATAATTGGTGTTCTAATGTTTGAAGACTCTTCTTCTCGAAGATGTTATACTATATTAAGACCGAATCGGCGTTTTCTCTAATCATCTGACCTTTGTGTTGCATTATTGTTCTATAAATTGATTTAATTCGGACAATACTGTAGTCTGGTAGAAAGTTTTCGATATTATGCACCCAAGAGATATACTGGGTGAGGTTTACATCGAATCAGGTCCCATACGCAATCTGGTAATTTAACAATGGGCAAGGTTCATAAATAAAACTAGAATGAGAGCCATTATATGAAATTAATTGAAATTCATTTCATGGCTTTATTATAGATAGTGATTGCGATCGGGAATTCCTGTCTCGAGAATTCTCGGGAATTTTAAAATATTTTATTTCTCGTTTCTTGAGAAGTTTAATACTTTTTCGGTTTCTCGAGAAATAGCGTGTTTGTCTCGAGATTTTAAAAGACACTAACTTAAATAAAATAAAGCCAACAATGCCAAATAAATAAAGCCGTGGAAATTAGCAACAATGCATAAATTTGACATTTAACTTCAAGCATTTATTATACACGAAAAAATCAAATTTGTTATCGAATTCAATTTTGTGACCGTTTAAAAGTCGTGAACCACTGTTAAGGTATGTTAAAATTTATTATTTGATAATTATTTCTGGTTTAAAAACATATAGAATGGAAAAGGTAGCTATCGGAACAACAACAACTGAAAATTTAGTGTCACATGAGAAACAAATAAAATTATCCAGTGATTCTTATCTCACAAAAAAAAATTTTATACAAACAAAACGTAGATTACTTGAAGAAATTATTTCTAGATTAGCTGCGTTTGATAATTTTGCGATTAAAAAAATTACTGATTAGAATTACTGAAATTATGAACCTAATATATAACTGTGGTTTTTTTGAGAAACTAGATAGTTAACTGCATTTTTGTCGATTTTGAGTTATGAATGAAAATAACTCGACAATTGTCTAAAGTTTCAAAAATACATTTCAATTTTCCAATTTTTTCATTCACTTCTCCGGAAAATTTAAATAAAGGAGAGCAAGCACCACTAAAGGCTACTGCGACCTTTTATTTCAAATGCATTTTCTGAAAAATTTACTTTTTGCAGTTAACTAGTTTCTCAAAAAAAAAAACACAGATAAGTACTATGATAAAGTTAGGGGTGAATTCGAGGGAAAAGCTGCACTGGAATGAACTTCGATAACCACAAATTCAGCCAGAGTGGCGTTCACTATATACTTACCTGCACTTCATTGCGTGATTATAGATAAATGGATAAGTTTGCGCAATCGAAGGTATTTAAATGTTCATAATTATTGAACGGAAAATCTCAAAATGTCGGTGTCAGACTTGTTCGTATTCACGGAAGCTACTCAGTAGAATAAATGGTTAACTTGGTTAACCACAAATTACACTCGTTTCGAATTAATTTTTGCAATACAAATGTATGTTTATACATAGTTATTTTTTTAATACTGAGTATATTTCCCGAGAATTCCCGATACTCTCGTGTAAAAATTACGAGAATCCTGAACTCTCGAAAAATGAAAACAGGGGAAAAAAAAAATTCTCGATATCTCGAGATAGGTAATCTATCGGGAAATCGAAATTTATAATTATAGACAATATATTAGTAGTACGTTTTACCGAAAATCGGTATTGGATTCCCTACAAAAAACTCTGCAGTAGAATCCTGGAATTTTCAATTTGGAATTCTCAACACTACCTGATATACAATTTAACCAAGCTACCATTTGAAATCTCAAATAAAATTAAAGCACGAGTAACTTTTTAGAATTACATACTAAATACCTACACTTTTATAATATCCACAATTACGCAAATTTTCATAGATTTAAGTTCCTATAGCTTTACTTTAAATAATTTAGTTTCGAAATTTCGAGAAATTTACATCGGATATCGACCTTTGATTTAAAAATGTTGTTGCTTCAAAAAAGGCCATAATTTTAACCATGATTTTTTTGTCCCGCAGATCAGGTTTTGTGATCTGAAATTCCTATTCAAGTTCATTGTAGCATAAGAACTTGCCTATCTAAATCCTCGTGATTGTGAAATTCATATACACATCACATATCTTACAAAAACCATTAACAGCACAGAAAATTGTAGCGGGCATTGATAATGTAGATCAGAAATTTGTATGCGAGGAAGTTGTGCTGTTCATAAGAGATATTAAGGCGAGGTTCCAAGGCTCCCCGGCAACAACTCCATGGTTCCCTAGTAGGCGCGGCCCATAGTTTGCGAAGCACTGCCTTAGAGCATACAATTAAATTAACAAATAGAGCAAATTAAGTAAATAATAAATCGATTGGTTAATTTTTATTTCTGTAGATACAATACGAACTGAGTTGTGGCTCGTTAAAGATGACTGTTTGATCGCCGAAAACTAAATTTAAACCTTCAACGTTAAATAACGAAAAAACGACGAATTTTTGGAGGACAACTTTTTAGGTCTTTTTTAAAGTACTTGAAATAACCTTCAAAAGGAGCTTTAGTGAAAGTCGTTAGCATAAAAGCTTACCGAGTTATGATAATAATAAAATGGTAACCTCGTTTTTTCGGAGAAAAAATCAGCAATGAAACAAATGGCTTAACCGCAAGAATTGAAATTTAACGTAATCCGTTTACAAGTACTAACAATAGGTTCTAGAAGTTTGAACAGTTTAGAATGCCTAGATTTAAAAAAAAGTTTGATTTAATTTTTAAATGATTTTTGAAATTTTTGAAAAAAAATTTCATTTTTCCACAATAACTCAAAAACTAAAGAAGATACGTACAAAATGCAAAAGTAATTAAGGTTCTCTTGCAGAAAATTTTGTTATTTCGTTAATTTGTCTGGGATAAAAATTAAAAGAGATATCACCGTTTTAAATTCGCATTTGAGTGCTACACCTTCCTTGAACCCTTTAAGTTTAAACACAAAAATCTCAAAAAAGAAGGGATCAAGGAAGCTCAACTTTACAGAACTTATAGCTCTCAAACATGCTTTTTTTAGATGAAAAATCAACATTTTCAATCGCGAATAACTTGAAAAATATTGATTTATTGAGAAAACTTCACATTACATTTTTTACTTAGAATTTATCCCTCTATATCTCCTTCTGTTGTTATTTTGAGTGTACTAATTTTCACCCCCCAGAAGGAGTGGCATTCACCCCCAGGGTAAAAGCACACATCGGCACTATACAACTTGTCTTCCTTGATCCATTCCCTACTTATTGTCCAAATTTCACGTCAATCGGTCTTGTCCGTAAGAATTCTCAGGTAATAGAATATTTTTACCATCAATGACTGGACTAACAAGAATGTCTCTAAATTCGAAAATAATTGGAATTTTCATTCAATGTCTTGGAAATAGTGCTATAAATGATTATAGTATTAAATAGCAGAACCATAAATGATAAGGAATGCCTTTCTGAAAGCCTAAATTTGTATTTACCACAAATTGAAAAAATGGACACAGCACTTGTGTGTCTATAAGGCAGTGCTTCTCAAATTTGTTGATACTGCGGCTCCCGAAATCGAAAAAATAGATTCCAACGATTTTATTTCAAATTTTTTTTTTCAAAAAACATTTAAATGCGAATTATTTTAAAACTACTATTTTTCTTATACGCTATTTCATTACTAGAGAGACGATATATTAAAATCACACACCAAACTATAGTAAAGACACTTGTGTCGATTATGCATAAAACTAAAATACAAAACATTCGAGTATGGGTAAAAAATAAAAATTAAAACCACGCGTGAACAGAAAAAATCTGCGTATGTCAAAATGACTAAATTCAATATCAGTTTAAATTAAATATGGGAGGTTTTGTATTTTAAAATCTTATGCACAACCACACAAACCTAAAATCATGCATTATTTGTGAGAAATCAAGAAATTTGACTTCCCTTAATATAATATATATCCCTTAATATATGCGCCATAATATAGAAAATGATAGCTCAGTAAATAAGAGTAGATCAGTTTTGTTTTAGGTTATCGGTAATTTTTTAATTGTAATATCAATTATAATACAAAATTACATTTTATAATGCAAGACAACTCTGTTGCGTTGAATAGTAAAGGGTTTTATTCACCAAACCTGTGCCTAATTTTTGTCAACTTTCATGGATTCTTTTTTAAATTTGATAGATTTGGATAGATTTGCAAATCAATCAAAAGAGTTTCAGTCTGAAAATTAGAATGACACCAATGACGAATATGACATTTTTATGTGTAAAACCAAGGTAAAGGTTTCGACAAATTTATAAAACTTATTAATAATTTGCATTTTATAGATTTACCAACGTTTCGGTAATCAACTGTTTTACTGAAAATCGGTATTGGATTCCCTACAAAAAACTCGACATTAAAATACTGGAATTTTCGATTTGAAGTTCTCAACACTAACCTGATATACAATTTGACCAAATTGATCTTTTTACACTTTTAATAACATATTAAATACGTACAATATGCAATATCTAATTTCGCAAATATTCATCTAAGTTTCTATAGTTTTTAGTTTAAATTTAGCTCCTAAATTTCCGAGAATTTAAAGGACATAAAAGGATTCAATTTTAACCATGAGTTTTTTGTCCCGCAGATCGAGGTTTGCGTTCTGAAACTCCTATTCATGTTCATTGTAGAATAAGAACTTTTTACCTTTTACTTACCTTTGACGAACAACCTGTAAGTCAAAAGTTAAAAAAAATTTCATTGTGAATAGAGCATTCTTTAAAATGTTAAAGAAAGGTAAAAAAGACCCAACAAAAGTTTGACTGTTTATATGGTTGTTTTTGACTTTCAAATGAAATTCGCGATATATGTACATACTAAGTAATCTATTAATTTTTTGTTGCGAAAAATTGTTGGAACGTGTGTAAACCACTATTAATACGTTCCATAAACAATAATTTAATTATTTAATTTGATATAGTGTCGAGGCGAGGGGATTTCCATAAAAAAAAAACATTAATTTTATGCGACGCAAGCTGAAATTTGTTGATAAAAATTTTACCGTCGCAAGTACGAAAGATCGCAAATCAAATCATCTACTCGATAATCGAAGTATTGGTGTATATAAAACTTTGCTAAAATAACTTTCAAATATTATTTGACTTCTTAGGAATTATAAAGATTATTCAAATTCTTCAGACGATAAATATTTGTTATTTATCAAATAATTTAATAACAATTTTAAGTACGTGTAATGTTTACGAATATTACTTATTTTTAAATTTAATATTATTTATGAAGTTTGTGCTATATTAAAATAAATCTGTAACATTAACGGTTTTTTTTTCTATTAAAAATAACGAAAAGACTGCGATGAAATGTGCCACAATTTGAAAAATATTTCAAAATTATGGTCGTAATCAAATAGTTTCAAAATCGCAGCTCTAGATACGAATAAATTTACTACTAATTCTATAGAAATGAATACATACTAAAATTAAACTGACCATCCAGTTACCCCGTATGATAAAACAATAAATTGATTTATTGATTTCAAACTTTATGTAACTAAGTATTTTCAAATAATTTCAAATTTTTTACATTTTTGTGTAATACTGGCTATTGTATGTACATAAGTATTGCTTCACAGCCTTCATAACAATTACAGTATATAAAATTATAAATTTATATCATATTTGGAAGATATTTACTTCTAGGTACATTAATTTTATTTAATTTTAATGTATGAGTAATTTAATACTTCATGAGAAATTTGTGTGGTTAGTTATTGTTGTTTTATTATTTATTATACAGTCCTTGGCCAAAAAACTTGCGCACCTATTTAAACCATATAAATATTTTATTTTAAAAGTCGATTACAGTGTTTAAATTTAGAAAAATATACCCAGGTTTCTGGCTATGGCACTATAAGATTGTTGCCCAGTTTCAATAACAGCCGTTGCACTAGATTTTTCTTTTTTGCTGATGTCCTTTCCACCCATTTCTTCGAAAATATAGAATTTATTAATATTCCACAAAATTTCACTTTAACTTCACTGTATGTGAGATAAACATTTTAAACATACCTCAAAATAATGACGAATTACCACATAAATAAAACACAAAAAACACACACTTACAGTCGTCGCCCCAAAAACTTTGCGCGACTACATCATTTCAATTTTTTAAATACATAACATTTTTTTTTTCTGACTCTTCGAAAAATTAGATTCTGATTTGAATTGAATCAGATTCGTTCGTTTCTTTTTTAAATCAAATACGATTCTTGTATTTCGAAGAGTCGAATAAGTTCGAATCGAATTTCCAGGTGGTCTTCTTTAAGTTTGCTTCTACTTTTTTTAATACGACGAGCAATTCATCTTCGTGTTCTTGTTTATAAGTGCATTTAACCGATCGCCTTAATATAGGGGGGAGGGGGCATTTATCCCGTCGCTTCACTGCGAGTTCACGTAAATATTCTGCTGAAAAATTTTAAGCAGGATTGCATACGATTTAAAAATATTTTATTCGGAAGGGGAAACTTGTTTACGAAACAGGCTACGTTGATTGGTTGCTTGCTGAAAATTGTTCAGCAGCAAAATATTTACGTGAACTCGCACTCAGCGTGCCTGTGTGTGTGTGTGTGTTTTATTTACAGCGAATAGGGTATGACCTCTTTGTTAAGCTTAAGCTCGCTGCACGAGAAGGATTATTTTTATCCAAGGATTATTTTTCAATAGCTAGGGTTCAAATTTCCTTGAGAAATAATTTTTTTATTTAATTTCATATACGAAAAGACGAAATTTTTTCACTAAAATATGCGAGAAATATCATAAATTCATAAATAAGCAAATATTTCAATAATGGGCAAAGATTATTGTTCTAAACAATTTTTTTGTGTTGTTATGTTGGCCGTCTGCAAGATTATTTGCCCAATGTTGAATAAATTTTAACTAGCGAAGAGAAATCTTGAAGGGGAAATTTACAGTGACTCTTGATCAAATGTTTACTAGTTTGCTTTTGTTTTTGTCATTTACCGTTAGGCCAATAACTCATTAGTTAGTTTTTTAAATTATTTGTTAGCAATTAGTCCCTTCATTCTAAAAGAGTTTTAAGTGAGAGAGAGAGAGAGTATGCAATTTACGGTGTAAAAATTTAAAAATTTGTAAAATTGCGCATTTGATCAATTCTGTTAGTTTGAAATTTTTTATTTTCGGTAGAATATAATGATTTAAATTTATTTATAGAAAAAATACATTCCAAAAATTAGAATTGCACTATCCAAATATGAGACCTATTGGAGGCAAGTGTAAAGAAGAAATTCGTAAGATGCTAATGGAAGGCAACTCCCATCACATAATTGCGAAAATTGAGAGTTTCCGTTGGAACCGTCAGCAACCTGCCAAGCAAATATGGAGGCCGAAACGATACCCAAAGTCAAAAGCGGTTCGAAGACGCTACTTTCTGATTGTCTCCGACGCAAAATTGTGCGAGCCATTGCAACAGGGGCAGAAGAAAATGCTGTTTCTGTTCAAAGGACACTCCTTCGAGATGAAAATGTAAGTGTCTGCGCAGAGACTGTTCGCAGGACGCTCAGAAATGTCGGCATGAAAGGGCGAGCTAAATTTAAAAAAAAAACCTATTAACAGAACGGCACAGAAAATTACGATTGGCTTTCGCAAAAAAATATAAAAATTATACAGTTTGACGACGTATAAAAACGTTTAGTAATAAATATTAATTTTATGAAATCATACGTTTTGTTTTTATTGTAAAGCATTTGATCAAATATGTGAGTCACTGTATACTTTTTTTATCAATACAGTGATTTCATTGGGTGAAAATGTTGGGATTAAAATAATCTCAGAAATAATCTCGCCCGTGCAGTCGGCTTTAGTGTTTTTTATTTAAAAGCGTTTTTTGTAGATAGTAAGTGTGAACAATTTAACGATAAAAATTCGTTTTTTATGTATAGATAGCATTTACGTGATATTTCGTCATATTTTGAGGCATGATTAAAATTTTTATCTCACGTACAGTGGTGTTAAAGTGGAAGGAATTTTTTGTAAGATTATCAAATTCTATGTTTTCGAAAAAATGGGTGGAAAGGACATCAGCGACAAAGAAAAATCTGGTGCAACCGCCATCTTATACATAGAGCCAGAAAACTGGGCATATTTTTTGTAAATTTAAACACCGTAAACGACATGGTTTTAATAGGTGTGCACGTTTTTTGGCCAACGTCTGTAAATATACATTTTGTTTTGATTGTGATAGTAGATGATAATTCATACGAGACAAGAAACGTAATAAATAACTAACTCTCAGTAAAATAGTCAATTTTAATGCTTTGTCGACAAAAAATCAAAAGAAATATTGTATTTAACCAGTTTAACCAACAAATCTGGATTTGATATTTTCAAGGTCTCATACCTATATCTGCGTGAAGCGCTATGCTGTTTACTTTCTATTATAATTATGAATTATTTAAATGTTTGTTTTATTCAAATATTTGATTAAATATTTATTTGATGTTGATTAAGCGATTATGCGCTACCTCTTATAAAATAGATAAGATAATTCAATAAAACACAGTTAGTAAGGCCGGCGTTCACAAAAATGTTTTCAGAGCCAGTACAAACAATTGTATGCATTACATACAAGTTTGTATATAAAGCGTAACGAATTATTTCCGGATTTGGTTTTGAACATAATGACGCACACCAATGTGTGTGTTAGGTATATATATATACTTACATAATATGTACTGTTTATTTAAAATGTATGCAAAGATGGATAGATTATTTTTTTTTAGATTATGTACATACATATGTATATTTTACTGATGAGTGAATGACACTGGTACGCGCTAGCAAGTATGTATAGTATGTTGCGATTAGACTTTTTATAATAAATTAAACTTGATTCAATAATTCCATGAAAGTTTGTTTGGTAATTAACACTTCCTAAGTGAAACACAATTAGCACTTAACTGTTTAATATTTTGTTTAGAATCGTCTATTGTTTTCGTGTAAGTAGGCATGTTTGAAAATAAAGCCAGTGGTGAACATTTAAAATTACCGTGGTCGATAATTAAAATCGCGCAGAATTTATAAAAAAAAAATTCAGTCTTCTTTGTAAAAGCCCTGATATAGGTATAATGTGAGACCAAATATTAAACAACGTAACAGTCGCCGAATGTATTGAATTTAATTAACGAATCTTTTATTGAAAGTACTTATTGAAGAAATACATAATTCAATTGATTGTGTTATCATATATTTTAACTAACACAAATTGTTTTTAAATTTTATGAATTTTTGTACATTTAAACGAGCTATATAATTAAAGCACAATACAGATTAGTGACCCTGACCAGCAAGGTTCTTTTGAATAGTTTCAAATGATTGGTAATTTTTTGTTAGCATTATTAATATTAATTTAATACTAGCGGAGTACCCGGTATTTTCCGGGTAAGTATTACTTTATATTTGTGGATTCACAGCTTTGGACGAAGAAATTTTGTAAATTTCCAGTAATTTCCCAGTGAATTTAATTAATCTATTTAGGTTATTGCTTCTTGGTAGAGAATACTTTTAGTATTTTATTGGGAGCAAAAATTTGATGATTTGTGCGATTATCAATCCTTGAGCCACATGACTGGTAGCTTCAATAAATCGAGGGAATATATCAGATAGAAAACTATTTGTTGTTGTTTCTGTGATAGTGTCAATTGATTTGTATAGTACGTACGGTTCCAGTATTCAATTTAGAATGTGGGTAACTTGTTAGCGTTGTCGTTTTTTGGAGTTAGATTGTAATTTTACTATATATACATATATTGTATGGTTATTAACAGTGTGATCAAACGCTGTAGAGCTGCCTATGAGAAAAGCAAGTTTGTCCTGTGATTTGTTTACTGTCATCTTCTTCTTCTTCCTCCGCTGGCGCTACATCCCATGAAGGGATTTGGCCGCCTCAACGATGCTCCTCCAAATAATTCGATCCGCCACAAGAGAACGCCAGACACGGTGACCGAGTGTGTTTAGGTCCCTTTCAACGTCGTCCATCCATCGGGTAGGTGGTCTCCCACGAGGTCCTACTTTCGTTGGTGCCGACTCCAAGGCCTGTTTGGTGGTCCGATTTTGTGAACGAAGTACGTGCCCAAGCCATCTTAGCCTTGACGATTTTATGAATCCAATGATGTCAACTTTATCGAGATCATTTCTGATCTCGTGATTCATTCGCATTCTGAACGTGGCTCCTTCTTTAATAGGACCGAGAATTCTTCTTATGATCTTACGCTCAGTTACAGCGATTTTCTGGATGTTTTGTGCTGTCAGCGTCCAAGACTCACAACCAAAGGTGATAACTGGTCTTATCAGCGCCTTGTAGATGTCCAATTTTATTTTGCGCGATATATGAGGAGACTTGAAAATTTTTATATTGGCGTAAAATGCTCGGTAGCCTGCTGCGATCCTCGATGAAATGTCCACAGAAACGGAGTTATGCTCAGTGATCAGCGATCCTAGATATTTGAACTCATTCACCTTTTCATATTGAGTGTCTCCTGAAATGAAGTCCCCACGAGTCTGCCTTCTCGCGGTCACCATGTATTTGGTCTTCGCTTCGTTGATCTGAAGGCCTATTTGTTGGGCTGTTAATTCCAATGGGAGGAGGACTTCTTTTAGGGATATGATGTTGCGACCCAGAATGCAAATATCGTCAGCGTATGCTAATAGCTGGGTTGATTTATAATACAGGCAGCTACGCTGGGCCATATTGAGCTGACGAATGACATACTCTAATGACAGGTTGAAAAGAGTTTGAGCTATTGGGTCTCCTTGCCGCACTCCAGATGTTATCTCGAAGGCATCCGAAATTTTGCCTTCTATTAGCACCTTACATATTGAGCCATCCATTAAGAGCTGGCACATTGAAACCAATTTTGACGGTATGCCCAGATAGGACAATAAGTTCCATAACGTGTTCCTCTTAATGCTGTCATACGCTGTCATCGCATTTTAATAATTTGGCCGCATATTCACTTGATTCCGTGTCATTGAAGAGTTGCACTCGCATGTTGGTGATTAAGGGCAGTTTCTATACACTGTGCTGGAGTGGAGATGCCTTTGAGCAAGAGTTCATCTCGTCCGCAGGGATTCCCCTAAAAATGACTGATGATATTTGCCGGTACTCGCGTGCCAACAGCACCACCATACCACCCATTAGGCTTGAGTTACCGCGTATATCCCGCAGACTTATGTCAAGGGCTTCAAATGCACGTTTGTGCGAAATTGTGCATTCACTCCACACTAACAGCTTAGAGTATCGCGGCATTACATCTTGACTACTATTTTTACTGATGTTACACATTTGTGTTTCTTCGCTTGCCAAATTGAGTGGTAATTGTAGGACCTACGGCAACGGCTATGTTTTTGGCTTTACGAATTTCAGCCAGCAACTCTGTCGAATACTTGCGTTTGTTCTGAAAAAGGTCGTAGTATCATTGCAATCACGACGCCCTGAAGTTCTGTGGCGTCATAATCCAGTTCTCTGGTAATCTCGTCAGATGTTTCCCTCGTAGAAATCACTTTTCTTCAATCATAATCAAATCCTCATTATAAATTTTATCATTAAACGTAAAATCCGGATATAACCCTCAAAGACTGTACAATACATGTACATATCTTCTGATAGGTCTGTATTTATATTTTTCCCACAGTTCTGTTGGGTTTGGCAGCCCACATAAGTTTATCAAAATTGCAAATATTTGGCGCACATTTGCTGGTGAGCGATATTGAGCAGCTTCTTCCATCGAATAATCCCAGGGGTTGTCGTCTTCCAGTAAATTAAACACTTCACACGACTCGTTGTAGTTGCTCATTCTCCTATACCCATTCCCTGATTTGAGGTCGAAAAACGAAATGGTAGTCAAGCCGGATACCATAATCACTTGGGGAAGTGGGAAATTTGATCCCCCCCCCCACATCGCCAACCGCTCTACGCCTGAAAAAAAATTCAACATGCATCCAAGACTCGAAATCCATCTCGCCAACAGACATACTACGATCACCACCTGCAGCTTATGTCGGCTATTGCTCAGTGTGGGGTGAGTGAAGGTTGGTGGTGTCTCGTAGCACTTCATTTGCTGCTGTACCTGAAACCAAAAATAATCATCACACCTTACCGACCGCTTACATCATACGAAAGTTCATCCCCCTGAACACAATAACTTTTACCACCACATATTTAACTTATTATGGAAACACATTATAATATTTTATTCTTAAATAATACATTGTCTTGGTCATAGGCCATGCTACAATAACAAAAAACATATATTTATATCTCTACTCGACTTTTACTCAATATAATGCAACCGAAAAAAAAATAATAGGTATGTATATCGGTATTTGATTAAATTTCCAATCTTTCTTCCGCGCAAACACTGCGGACCAAAGGAAAATTAAGGGAAATTTGTATCCCCATAAAATTTATATTATACACCCGCACCTAAGAATACGCTACCACGTTGTCTTGTGAAGAGTTCCTCGAGCTCGCCGAACCCGCCACCGGACTCTAAAAAGAAAAGGAAAAAACCCACGTAACACTGCACCTTTTGGTCGAATGTTACCACACACACAGTAAGATTAGAAATTATGTAAAATACACCAAAAAAAAAAATACAGAGAAAACCTAACACCAATATTAACAATATTACTAATAAATTAATAAAAAAAACATGTAGTTGTTTGATATTTGATTTCACCATATGTTCGTGCCGCCAGGCTGGGTTTTCTTATTAATTGGACCCGTCGCAGGAACCGCCGTAATAATCGTCGCAGGAACCGTTGTAATAATCTTGCAGGAATCGTCATAATAATCTCGCAGGAACCGTCGTAATAATTTCGCAGGAACCGTCGTAATATGACTTCACTACTAAACACAACCTAACTTTTCTTATCCACGAATATTGGATACTTAGTTCATGTTATGTTTTGAAGCACTGGATTATTTAATTATTTGTATGTTTTGTTGGTTTAATACTTAAAACCACCGATATATCTCCATACAATTAGATTTAGATATAAACGTTAGCGGATTTGTTTCACATGTCATGTAGAAACTAATATTGATATATTATTCGCATAATACCCCAAAGAAAGATTTTTTCTTTTTTGACGCGTGATATTACTCAAATCAGCGATCGCACTCACCCATGGATTATTTGCACTCAATTCCTTTGCAATCTCCTATGTATCGGGATATATAATTTATTATCACAATATTAGCGTGTTTTTTTTTCGTTATGCACGTCCTGCCTCTTTCACGCTGTCAATCCAAAAGAAAGTTTTTTTTCCAATTTTGTTTCTTTGTCAAAAAAAAAAAACAAACAAAAAAATTGAAAAACTACAAAGTGCCACCAACGCGCAAATATCAAATGTGTCCAATAGACTAACCGGCAAAGCCACTGATCATGACCGACAGATGGCAACTCGACATCGTCAATTTGCCCATCACCCATTTACGCATAAAAACCCATGTTCATATGGTAATTGAGTGTGTATTTGATCCCAACTCAATTCCTCGTCATTTCACCGCCCTACACTACCAAACCTGTATCACTTAATCGTTACAAACTTGTCGGTCCACGCAGTTGGTTAAGCAGTAATCGCAAACAAAATTATTCAAAATTGCTTGCGTGCTCGGTGTACACGCGTCTAAGTGCGTCTCCTGCTTCGACGTTTGGTCAATTTTCGACTGATTTTCCCTGCATACGTCGCTTCTACTATTTTCTTGCCCATATGTAGCAACGTGGAACTTCAGAATATTAATTAAAATGTCTTTACAAAGTTGTCGTTTTGGCAGAGCTGAAATAATGCTGTAAGAGTTGTTCTGTTAGGCATCATCATTCTTTGATTGAAGTTTTTCTTTGTAAAATAGATCCGATAACCATTTTCTAAGCAGTCAAACAGATGAATTACGGCTGGATCTCTTTCGGGTAATGACAACTGCATGAAGGTGGATTTAGATATCCGACGATTTTTCGGCGCGGCTGCCTGCCGCAGGAATTTCGGCAAACGCTGTGTATTATCGATGATTTACATATTCGACGAATTTTCAGCGCAGTTTTTTCACACAAACATACAGAAACAATATTTTGACACGTAATTTATAAATAAAAACACAACCTACTTATAGGAATAGTACAAATCGAAAAACGAAAAAAAAACAGAGGATGCTAAAAAAATTGTATGTATGTATCCTTGTCGTCGCGCCGAAAAGATAAAATTTGTTCATGTCTTCGCCATGCCGAAAATTCGGCGAAGCAGTTGTTTCTAATTGGTTGAATCGTGTCACATGATGTTCGGCGCAGAAAAATCGTCAGATATGTAAATCCACCTTGATCCTCCAAGCTACTTCATTGCTACTGACGCAACGCTCAGCTATAAATGATTTTCTTGTTGCGCGTTAAATATTGCCTACTTACTTTTATTTCCATACTGGCAAATATACTTTATCGCCTGTACTGAAATACATGCACGTTTATATAAAATGTGTATCGAATATTTTGGTCAATATTGGTGAATAAGGAAGACAACTGATATCTACGGCCAATTGTTGCCGTTCACCTCTTATGTTTATGGTAGTTGTTCGCCCATCGTCTTCTGGTGGTCTGCGTCGATACTGAGGATAGCCCTTGTCGTTGTTCGCGGAAACATTTTTATGCAATTTCCATCTTTCATACATGACGATAATGTATTGTAGGGACCGCAGGGGCCGTAGATCATGTTTCTAACGATAGTGTCGAACAACTCTCTATCGATACAAACGTTTGGTATCTCAACTCTTATAACATCGTCGATCTGATCTAGGCGCAACTTTTCCTTAAGCTATAGCAAAAGTTGCATATGGGGCAGATCGTGCTAACAACAATGGCATGCACAAACTTTAACCCGAGTACTTTAACCCGAGAGTCAATACAAAATGTATCGATTCTAAAAAATTAAAACTTTCCTTGAGTTTTCTATGTGGTAGTTTGGTTTCGTACAGATAAGCTCACACAAAAGAAAAAAGTTCGGTCTATTCATCAGGTAGCTACGACCAAAGCTCCTAAATATACAAGCCATCAGCATCGACCCTTTAAATTAAGAAGTTTAATTTAAGGGGGATACATTTTACGATTTCCCATAAGAGCCCGTGTAAAATTGAACATTTTTGATTAAAATTTTATGAATGAAAAATACTCGTAACAGAAAATGTTTTTAGGTTTATATTTAAATCAAACCTTTGAATATAACATATTTTAAAACTAATAATTTAAATTTAGTAATTTGTTAATTATAATTAAAAATAAAATTGTACAAATTTACTTTTTCTTTGTATGGATATGTAAAAAAATAATGTAAATACAGTATAAAATTAATAAAATCGAAATCAATGACGTAGGACGACAATGAAGTTAGCTACACAAGGTTTTTTTCGTTTTCGAAAATTCGAATTTCGAATTTTGAAAATATTATTAACAGTGCAATAATTCTGTTAAATATTTATAATATTTTTAGCGTATTTCTTATGAGATACATTCGCATGATCGTTAAACTTGCTAAAACATTATTTTGGATTGTTTTGCTGAAATTTTAATTTAAATATTTCAATATTTATATTACCGCCATCTGATTTCCAACACGGAAGCTACACTTCCATTTTGTTTTTTTAAATATATTTAATTAGTCGAGTTTATAAGTAGGTGGCACTAATGGTTTATTATAAAAAAAAACTTGAACTAATGGTATGACGTCATGACATAAAGATGTGTTTGTAAATAAGGGGATTTTATATATTAAGTTCGAATTTTAACCTGACGGCTTGTATATCTAGGAACGCTTTGGTTATGCCCACACAAATAGAAAGAGAAGCTTGTCTGTATAATTAAAATTAATAAAATTCATTCGGCTTTTTATAGACAAAATATATTAACAATAATGGCATTCACTTGCTAATCAGATAAATTTTGTATTGACTCTCGGGTTAAAGTACGGGGGAGATTTGTATATTTTTACTTTTTTGGTAGACAACATATATTATAAATGATTGGCCTCTTCATTTTTTCTGATTAACAAGTCGAAAAATGTTGTGAATGCCATTATTGTTATTATATTTTGTCTATAAAAAGCCGAAAGAATTTTATTGATTTTAATTATACAGACAAGCTTCTCTTTCTTCGATTTAATTTCCATTTCAATATCGGTGATTTTGTTTGCTGCCATTGACGGCGAGTTTTTCGCTTTTCCAGAATTAGTTCCTCTATATTATGTGTCAGTTTATTAACTTTTTCAGAACTACTTATGACGGGTGTAGCGTAGCCTTTTCAGCTGATAATGCCATGACGTCTTTTAAATTTTCGGCCGCCGCATCAATGTCAGCTGGTGTTATTAGAGGAATATTAAGTAGACAATTTTGTTCGACTAGCCTCCTATATTGATCCCAATCAGTTCGCTTGTTTGTAAAACGGTTCGGGATTTCGTTCCTTAGGACATCGGTACTCACTTCTGCAGCTAAAATATGATCCAGGCCAAAGCGTATTCACTCTCCGTAAATTACTTGTGCTGCATCATACGAATCAACTTCCAGATTTTGTGGTTTTATTGGCGCCTGACCAACAATATAAACACGTTAGCTGAATTGTGTTTCAAAGGAATCCTATCATTCCTTCCCGTGTGAACTTATCACAGCTAAAGTTTATTATGACATTCTCTTCAAATCAGTATACATGTTAGGAATTTTTCTTCCCGTTCACTAAGATCATTTGAGTATATGTAAGTTACCAGCAATGGATGAGGAATACTAAAAAATTGTAAAATAGATAATTAAAAGATTAAAACTGAAAATCAAAATTCTTTGTTTTATAAGGGAATTGACTTATTTAATAAAATTCCAAGTGATGTTAAAGTTTGCCCTAATATAAATGTATTTAAGAGGTTGTTAGTCAAATTTATAAAAGAAAATGTAGATTAAATTTTCTTAGTTAAATATTAATTGTTAAATTTATTATAATTATGTAAAGCAAATATTGAAAACTAAATAGCTTCAAAAGCTAAATAAATAAATAATAAAACCCCTCTTACGAGTATATTCCTCCTTTATCGAGATTCGAACCTAGGATATTCAGATTGAAACGTCAAAAATGTAAATACAGTGCAACACAAAATGAAAAGGCTAGATTACATGTAGTAGGCCTAGTTATTTTATTCAAATAACAACGGTGACGTTCGAAAAAATCTAATTTAGAAAAATGAAAAGTTTGGCATGGCATTTCTAATTGATCCTATTGAAATCTATGAATGGCGCGGGTATGAACTAACTAACCAACTATTTATTTAGAAATGTCGAAAATTTAACCAAAAAAAACCAACCTTTAGGTAGATTCGGTTATATGGAATTATTTTGTGATATGTGATTTTATTCTAAACAAGAATTTCGCATTTCCGGTCCAACGAAATGGAATAAAAAATATCTCTTTTGAAAAACGTTAACATTTCTTGTATTTCTGCTTGAAATACATATGGTATTTCAAAATTTTACACCAAACACCAATTTTGATCAAATTTTTTTACCAGCACTGTATTGGGGGGGGGGGGGGGGTATTTTAAATTGTTAAAAAATCATCTTTTTTTAATGCTAAGATTTTTGTTCAAATTACAAACTCAGTTTAAATGTGAAACACATCTTGTACAAAATAAGCATTTCGGACCGTTTCTCAATTTTAAATGAGGTTTCTTTTGTACGAAATCTCACGACGAAATAAAATCACAATTTACCTGTTGAATGTTAGCAAATATTTATGAATGGATTGGTGTGATGGTGATCTTGATCAACTGAATTTTGATGCGATAATTATATGTACGACTAAAATAAGTAAGAAGGTGAATAGATTTTTCATTCTTCTGAGTAGTCCAATAAAAGCTGTGGATTCAGTCTTTGAGAGTCACCTTGCGAAGGATTAATTTGTAAAATTTCTTAAACCTTGACATATTAGAGTAGGTTTGATTGTTTAATCAATAAAAAAATAATATTCAATTACTCAAAGTTTTTTAGTTGTTGTAGAGGGCGTAGCCTGCTTAAAAAATTCAAATACATTTTTTTGACTTTCATCAAACTTTAATCTTTCTAAAAAATTTATAATTTCCGAAATACCAACTAAATTGGTTCTTCCTAAAAAATATGTTATGTACATATTTTGTAATTCGTGTTCTCTTTGTAGTTTTAGACAGCCCTAAAACACTATACATCCAACCGACATTGTACAACTTTTCCACGCCAAACAAAATAATTATAAGTAAATATTTAGAAATATTAAAATGAATTAAAAAAAAAATTATTTGATCAAATCATTAAACTATTTCATCAAATATTTAATAGTTTCATTTGCTTATGGAATGGAAATCGATCAGATAAAATTAAATATTGGTAGTTTGAGGTTCCTAATTTAATTGGTTCGATATCGCACGTCGCATCGCTACGGCTGCCAGAACGAAAGCCATATGTACACAATTAATTATCGTTATTTAATTGTTTTTTAATTAATTATATAAATATTACCAAGTATTATACTTATATCTTTTCTATAATAGTAAAAATACGTTAACGATTTAATTGGGATTCCATAAAACTGCTATCTTACGTATCGTGCATACAATTATGTATACATTAGCGGGTAAAAGAGTTATAGAAAATGAAAAATTCAGAATATTTTTTCTATTAAATCCAAATTATAGTTGTTACGAAACGGATTTTGTGTCTGGCAATGGCAAAATTAAATTATTACAAATTTAATATTTTAATTAATAAATTGAGTTGATAAAGCTTTCTGTGCCTGTTGCTCAAAAACACAAATGGTTTGAAAACTTGCATGTTCCTAGTTAAACGCTGATCACGATAAAACTAAATTGGTATACACGCACATAATATTATTATCGAGGAAATAGCACATATGGTTAAAGCAGTGTTGTTTGGATCGGGAAAACAGCTTAGATAACGGTGTTCTATCTAGAGTATTCTCTAAAATTAATATTTTATAGCAGCGCTTTCTAGACAAACATACAAGAATAGTGAAAATGTTGAGCCGCCCAGATTTTATGCCCTTACGCTCTTTATATCTTATGAGAAAATACCTGCCTGTTTGTCCAATATAGTCGTATAATTTAAAACTGAGTATGGAAATATTGAATACATTTTGTACTGTTTTCTTAACAATTAAACGTTTCGCTTCTTCTTTACTTACTTTAATGTACTTTATATTGTTAAGATGTTTCTGTTAACCATACGATTATATGCTAAAATTGTATGTTGCTATGAATAACATAAGTCGTTGTATATCGTTTGAGTAGTTTGTTTTTATTTTCTGTATAATCTGAAAATATGTTTTGGGTTGTCGGTTTTGATGATGATGAGGTCAAAGTTTTTGTACAATGCAGTTGTATGTTGTTCGTGTATTGCCCAATTTATGTATAAATGTAGTTAATTTTTAATTTATTTAAATACTTACAGTCGTAGATAGTGGCCAGTTTTAGATTGTTATTGTTATCTCGTAATTATTCAGATTCGCCACTTTTGAATTTTCCATTCCGAATTCCTTTAACACTTTGTTAATATCCGGCTATACGGACCTTTTTGTGTCTATGCCTGGTCCTAGTAGACCGCCACCCAAACCTAACCTAACCTTGTTAATATAAATTGATTGATTGATGGAAAACATTTCAACTTCTCCTAAATTTTGTAAATTAAATTTTGAGTTTTTGCCTTTTCAAATTTCTTAATCAAATTATTTACTCGTGACTAGCATATCATCAACATAAATATTGGCATACACAAATATCATCACCTTCAATTTGTTTGTATAAACATTGATCATTTTTGCTTTGTGTAAAACCAGAATTCAATAATAATTTATGTGCTGCCTGATTCCGAATTCGTACTGATTGTTTTAGGCCAATAAACTCCGTTTAAGTAAACAAACTTGAAGTTCTTTTTCTTGAGTAATGAAACCAGGGGGTTGTTTCTTGTATTTTTCTTCCCTTAAATCATCTTCCCTTAGTTTTTTGCATTATAGTGATAAACATACATACCTCGTTTTGCTGCAACTACTAATAAAATTCTAAATTAAAATTCTAGTTTGCCGTGCCACTGAAGCAAAAACTTTATCATAATCGAAACCATATTTCTGGATAAAACCTTGAGCGACTAACCGTCTCGGTTTTCTTAATTTGATATATTCACTTACAACCTATGAGTTTTTTACTAACGGGTAAATTAACTAGTTTCCACGTTTTATTTTCATGTAGGGAATTCATTTCTTCTTCCATTGGTTTAACCCATTTCCTTTTGTTTTGATTTCCTTGAACTTCATTGTATGTAATTGTTTCATCCAATTCTTGTTTAACAGAACAAATTTCTTGAAATTTTACTGATATCCATTTACTCTTATTTGCACGATCGGATCTTCTTAGGTTGATGGTTATAGTATCGTTACTGTCTACTGTCGTACGCATATAGTACAGTTACACCCCTCAATACTTGCGCCAAATCAGTTAGAAGAGCAGTTATCATTGATTCGTCAACACGTGCCAGCCTCCATCACCATTCCAGGCCACGATATTCATGATCTCGTGCACATTTACCAAAGCATGAAAATTCTTCTGTTAATACTTATTTTACAAACTATTTTTCAATTGAAATAACTTTGTTAAAAACACTATAAAGACCTACCAAATAGTTACAAGGTAAGGATCACCGTTCTTTTTATTTGAATATATTTGAAATAGTGTAAAAATTGTGTTGAATCAGAATCAATCCATTTTTATTGAAATATTACTGTGGATGTTTGATAATTTAATAATAATTATAGTATACTAAAATGAAACAACTTGAACGACTTTTTATTTTTAAAGAAGTGAACAGCTTGACTGTTTATTCGATACAAGCTACTATGTTTTATTTTTATATATTCACAAATACTATCATATACATTAGTGTTACCTAATGAAGTGAAATTTAACAATGTAATTTCAACACTCCCACTCATTGTTTTAAATTTATGATACTTTACTTTAAACATTGATAAACAAAAAAAAATCAATTATTCAAACCCATCAAATTGCATAAATATTTATGTCGTTTTCCAATCAATGCTTTGGTAAGTATGTCGGCAACTTGTTCCTCTGTATTTATTATGTGTACCGAATGAAATTTGTGATTCCCAAATTTATATTATCTCATAGGTTACTACGCAAAAGAAAAAAACTGGTACCGTTATTTTGTAGAAAAACAATTTTAAAAAACGAATAAACGTCAAATTGGGCATTTGTTTTATTTGTTTCGAAATGGACGCATCATAAGGAGAAAAATGTGATTTAATAATTAGATTGTGCAATGATCATCCCGAGTATACCAATAAAAAAATTGGTAAATTGGCCGGTGTTTCCAATAATACGGTAACAAATGTAAAAAAAATGTCAAATCAATCTTTCTGTATCACGCAAGCCCGGATCCGGAGAAAAATCAGGTGCTCCAAATAAAATGTTGGATCAGAAAATTGTAAGATTCATTTCGAAACATCCCTCGATGTCTGTGCGAGATTTGGCCAGAAAAACCAAAACAACCAAATCGATTGTGGAACGAGCTAAAACCAGAAATAATCTACGGACATACAAGAAGTCAAAAATCCCCAAAAGAAGTGTTGAACTATTTAATAGAGGGATCGATCGAGCAAAGAAACACAATAAATGGTTGAACGAAAGAAAAGATTCTTGTTTCGTAATGAACGACGAGACCTACGTCAAAATGGATTTCTCGACACTTCCAGGTCCCCAATATTACATCAAAAAGAAAGGTAAAGAACTGGACGGAGCAATTACTACCATAGCTGTTGAAAAATTTGGCAAAAAACATATGGTTTGGCAAGCAGTTTGCCAATGCGGCTTAAGATCACATCCATACATAATAAATGGGATTATGAAAAGGTGAATGTTCGCCGTAAAATGAACAAAAAGTTTGAATGAATACGATTATTTAAAAACTGTACAATATGTGCGCAATAGAACAAGTACAGAAAAATAATGATTATATATTGCCGTTTAGTTTTAATTCTTCATGTACAAATCACAAATTTCATTCGGTACACATAATATATACTCCAGTTCAAATTCATCTTCCTGAAATTTTTCACGAATGAAATGGTATTGAACGTCGATTTGTTTTGTTCTTTTATGAAACACTGGATTTTTAATTAATTTTATCGCGCTCTGATTGTCGATATAAAACTTGACCGTAAATGATTGATTCAGCTTTAATTCAGCAACCAGCTTTTTAAGCCAAATCAATTCTTTTACGGCTTGACACGCTGCCACATATTCGGATTCTGTTGTTGATGTTGAAACAGATTGTTGTCTTATTGATGCCCACCTAATAACGGCTGAGCTCAAAAAAAAAAACATACCCACTTGTTGACCGTCTTGTCTCAGTGTCACCAGCATAATCAGCATCACTATAGCCAACGAAATCAAAATCATCATTTTCTTTGTATAAAATACCTGTTTTTGGTGTGCCTTTGATGTATCTAAAAATTCTCTTTACAGCTTCTACATGAGCTTGACTTGGTTTATCCAGATAGCGGCTGACAACGCCAACGGCGTAACTAATATCTGGTCTGGTCCCAGCTGATAGATACATAAGACTACCAACTGCTTCACGATACGGAAAAGTTGTATTTCTTTCTTCTTCGGCAAAATCACCCAAATTTTGATTGTGATCTGCTAGTGTACATACAGCTTTACATTCAGTCATATTGAACCGATTTAAGATTTTTTTAATATATGCTTCCTGATGAATATGAATTGAACCTTGAGACGATCGTTCAATTTGAAACCCCAAGAAACATTTTGCATCAAAATATTTTACCTCAAAATATTCTTTTAAATATGAAATCACCAAATTTATTTCATTAATATCATTTGATATTATCAGTCCATCATCAACATAGATAGCAATGATAACACTTTTATCATTTTTAATCCTTACAAATACACACTGATCTGATTCACATACTTTGAAATCAAAAACCCGGATAAAAGATGAAAATTTTTGATTCCAGCATCTTGAAGCCTGTTTAAGACATAGCTTCATCATATGTATTTGGTTCAATGACAGCAGCCATTGAACAAGTTTCAATTAAACATTCTGGTGCTTTTACATCTTGACGTTACTTATAACGTTGATTTGTTCCACGTCCAGCATCCTCGTCGACAGATGATACAACATTATCATCCAAATAATTTCCTTCTTTATCTTCTTTAACGACTGGATTAACATTATTTGTCTTCATGACCCGATCATCAATGTCTTTCATAACACAAACTTTCAACCGAACATCACAACTAATAAATATTTTGTGATTAACTGGATCAAATAACCGATAATTTTTGATGGTGGGTTCGTATCCAACTAAATGTACCTTTACTGCCTTTGGATCCCATTTTTTACGTCGTTGAATGAAACATTCAGTACCAAATATTTTGACATGACCCAAGAAAGGTTTATAATCGAACCATTTTTCATATGGTGTATACTATAACAATTCTGAATATGTACAAATATGGTGTATACTTCAACAATTGTACGATTTTCACGTTCAACTCTACCATTTTGTTCCGGTGTAGACGCAACAATATTTTCTATCTGGATCCCATTTTCTGACAACAAACTTCTAACTTTTTTATTAACAAATTCTGTACCGTTATCAAAACGAAAAAATGTTATATTGGAATTATTCAAGATTTTAACCATGGGAATAAACGATGACAGCCGATCGAAAACTTCATCTTTCGTATTTAATAAGTATATAAAACGAAAACTCGTTGCTTCATCTTTGATCAACATAAAAAAACGATAACTACCAATGCCAATATTTTCCATTAGTCCACATAGATCAACGTGCATATATTCACCTCGTACTGATGGTCGTTTTATTGAAGTTTTATGACTTGATCGTGTCATTTTTCCGAATTGACATTCTTGACAGAAAAATTTGTCACTGTTTGACAGATCAATGCCATTGACCAAACCGTCTTCTGCCATTTTCTTTATCGACTCTATATTTATATGTCCCAAACGACGATGCCAATGTTGAAGTGAAACTGATGCAATATTTGCATATTCTTTGAACGTAACCTAATGTTCATCTTGAGTTGATTTTTATTGTTTCGTTCACCTGTTGCTACAACTTCATTATCTTTATTCAACATAAATTTCATTTTTCACTTCAAAGGTAATGCAAGTTGATTTTCAAAAAAATTGAATTTTCCACGGAACGTGTAGGAATATTCGACCGATTCAAATGGTCGTTATATGGCCGATATCGGAGCCCATTTGCAGATTTTCGAATTTTATGGCTCTGAATTTGTGGCCTATAGTTCAGTTGATTTCCAAAAACATTGAATTTTCCACAAAACGTGTAGAAATGTTTGACCGATCGAGATGGCCGTTTGTATGACAATTACAGGTCTCAACGCCTATTGATAGAGGTATAAATTATCGAAATCGGAGCACATTTGCAGATTTTCGATTTTTGTGGCTCTGAATTTGTGGGCTATAGTTCAGTTGATTTCCAAAAACATTGAATTTTCCACAAAACGTGTAGAAATGTTTGACCGATCGAGATGGCCGTTTGTATGGCAATTACAGGTCTCAACGCCTATTGATAGAGGTATAAATTATCGAAATCGGAGGACATTTGCAGATTTTCGAATTTTGTGGCTCTGAATTTGTGGGCTATAGTTCAGTTGATTTCCAAAAACATTGAATTTTCCACAAAACGTGTAGAAATGTTTGACCGATCGAGATGGCCGTTTGTATGACAATTACAGGTCTCAACGCCTATTGATAGAGGTATAAATTATCGAAATCGGAGGACATTTGCAGATTTTCGAATTTTGTGGCTCTGAATTTGTGGGCTATAGTTCAGTTGATTTCCAAAATCATTGAATTTTCCACAAAACGTGTAGAAATGTTTGACCGATCGAGATGGCCGTTTGTATGACAATTACAGGTCTCAACGCCTATTGATAGAGGTATAAATTATCGAAATCGGAGCACATTTGCAGATTTTCGATTTTTGTGGCTCTGAATTTGTGGGCTATAGTTCAGTTGATTTCCAAAAACATTGAATTTTCCACAAAACGTGTAGAAATGTTTGACCGATCGAGATGGCCGTTTGTATGACAATTACAGGTCTCAACGCCTATTGATAGAGGTATAAATTATCGAAATCGGAGCACATTTGCAGATTTTCGATTTTTGTGGCTCTGAATTTGTGGGCTATAGTTCAGTTGATTTCCAAAAACATTGAATTTTCCACAAAACGTGTAGAAATGTTTGACCGATCGAGATGGCCGTTTGTATGACAATAACAGGTCTCAACGCCTATTGATAGAGGTATAAATTATCGAAATCGGAGGACATTTGCAGATTTTCGATTTTTGTGGCTCTGAATTTGTGGGCTATAGTTCAGTTGATTTCCAAAAACATTGAATTTTCCACAAAACGTGTAGAAATGTTTGACCGATCGAGATGGCCGTTTGTATGGCAATTACAGGTCTCAACGCCTATTGATAGAGGTATAAATTATCGAAATCGGAGGACATTTGCAGATTTTCGATTTTTGTGGCTCTGAATTTGTGGGCTATAGTTCAGTTGATTTCCAAAAACATTGAATTTTCCACAAAACGTGTAGAAATGTTTGACCGATCGAGATGGCCGTTTGTATGGCAATTACAGGTCTCAACGCCTATTGATAGAGGTATAAATTATCGAAATCGGAGGACATTTGCAGATTTTCGAATTTTGTGGCTCTGAATTTGTGGGCTATAGTTCAGTTGATTTCCAAAAACATTGAATTTTCCACAAAACGTGTAGAAATGTTTGACCGATCGAGATGGCCGTTTGTATGGCAATTACAGGTCTCAACGCCTATTGATAGAGGTATAAATTATCGAAATCGGAGGACATTTGCAGATTTTCGATTTTTGTGGCTCTGAATTTGTGGGCTATAGTTCAGTTGATTTCCAAAAACATTGAATTTTCCACAAAACGTGTAGAAATGTTTGACCGATCGAAATGGCCGTTTGTATGATAATTACAGGTCTCAACGCCTATTGATAGAGGTATAAATTATCGAAATCGGAGGACATTTGCAGATTTTCGAATTTTGTGGCTCTGAATTTGTGGGCTATAGTTCAGTTGATTTCCAAAAACATTGAATTTTCCACGAAACGTGTAGAAATGTTTGACCGATCGAAATGGCCGTTTGTATGATAATTACAGGTCTCAACGCCTATTGATAGAGGTATAAATTATCGAAATCGGAGGACATTTGCAGATTTTCGAATTTTGTGGCTCTGAATTTGTGGGCTATAGTTCAATTGATTTCCAAAAACATTGAATTTTCCACAAAACGTGTAGAAATGTTTGACCGATCGAAATGGCCGTTTGTATGATAATTACAGGTCTCAACGCCTATTGATAGAGGTATAAATTATTGAAATCGGAGGACATTTGCAGATTTTCGAATTTTGTGGCTCTGAATTTGTGGGCTATAGTTCAGTTGATTTCCAAAAACATTGAATTTTCCACGAAAGGTGTAGAAATGTTTGACCGATCGAAATGGCCGTTTGTATGACAATTACAGGTCTCAACGCCTATTGATAGAGGTATAAATTATCGAAATCGGAGCACATTTGCAGATTTTCGATTTTTGTGGCTCTGAATTTGTGGGCTATAGTTCAGTTGATTTCCAAAAACATTGAATTTTCCACAAAACGTGTAGAAATGTTTGACCGATCGAGATGGCCGTTTGTATGATAATTACAGGTCTCAACGCCTATTGATAGAGGTATAAATTATCGAAATCGGAGCACATTTGCAGATTTTCGATTTTTGTGGCTCTGAATTTGTGGGCTATAGTTCAGTTGATTTCCAAAAACATTGAATTTTCCACGAAACGTGTAGAAATGTTTGACCGATCGAAATGGCCGTTTGTATGATAATTACAGGTCTCAACGCCTATTGATAGAGGTATAAATTATCGAAATCGGAGGACATTTGCAGATTTTCGAATTTTGTGGGTCTGAATTTGTGGGCTATAGTTCAGTTGATTTCCAAAAACATTGAATTTTCCACGAAACGTGTAGAAATGTTTGACCGATCGAAATGGCCGTTTGTATGCAATTACAGATCTCAACGTCTATTGATAGAGGTATAAATTATCGAAATCGGAGGACATTTGCAGATTTTCGAATTTTGTGGGTCTGAATTTGTGGGCTATAGTTCAATTGATTTCCAAAAACATTGAATTTTCCACAAAACGTGTAGAAATGTTTGACCGATCGAGATGGCCGTTTGTATGACAATTACAGGTCTCAACGCCTATTGATAGAGGTATAAATTATCGAAATCGGAGGACATTTGCAGATTTTCGAATTTTGTGGCTCTGAATTTGTGGGCTATAGTTCAATTGATTTCCAAAAACATTGAATTTTCCACAAAACGTGTAGAAATGTTTGACCGATCGAGATGGCCGTTTGTATGACAATTACAGGTCTCAACGCCTATTGATAGAGGTATAAATTATCGAAATCGGAGGACATTTGCAGATTTTCGATTTTTGTGGCTCTGAATTTGTGGGCTATAGTTCAGTTGATTTCCAAAAACATTGAATTTTCCACAAAACGTGTAGAAATGTTTGACCGATCGAGATGGCCGTTTGTATGATAATTACAGGTCTCAACGCCTATTGATAGAGGTATAAATTATCGAAATCGGAGCACATTTGCAGATTTTCGATTTTTGTGGCTCTGAATTTGTGGGCTATAGTTCAGTTGATTTCCAAAAACATTGAATTTTCCACGAAACGTGTAGAAATGTTTGACCGATCGAAATGGCCGTTTGTATGACAATTACAGGTCTCAACGCCTATTGATAGAGGTATAAATTATCGAAATCGGAGGACATTTGCAGATTTTCGATTTTTGTGGCTCTGAATTTGTGGGCTATAGTTCAGTTGATTTCCAAAAACATTGAATTTTCCACAAAACGTGTAGAAATGTTTGACCGATCGAGATGGCCGTTTGTATGATAATTACAGGTCTCAACGCCTATTGATAGAGGCAGGGCCTTTCAGAGCTAGCAGGGGGCCTGGGCCAAATTATTAAAATGGGGCCCCATAAAAATAAAATAAAACAATCTTAAGTTTATATCACATGAATTCATTTTAGTATTTATTAGAATTTATTAGAAATTATTAGATTGAAGCTTTTCTCGCTTTATTATTAGAAAATTCTCTAATGATTTGCTCAAAATTAATTTTTCTTGCCATGTCGTGGTTAATGTTTAACATTGCCAATCCATTTAACCGTTGTTCTGCCATTGTTGAGCGATGAAATTTTTTTATTCTTTTAAGAATACTGAAACTCCTCTCGGCTGAAGACACAGATGCAGGGATACTTAATATATATATTCTTAAGACAATGATAAGATTCGGAAATAAACCAGCTAAGTTTTACTGAGAATATTTTCTAATAAATTTGTTGGTGTCGGATCTGCATTGAAATTAGCTTCATACATTTTTTTAAGGAATTTTACCTCATCTAGTATCTCGTTTGATAACTCACTCGTGTATTTTGAATGCAAACGGTTTACTGCAGCTTCAATTTTTTCATCAGTCAAATTTGAAAATGACCAAAGAAAACCAAAAAGATTGCAGATATTTTGTAAAGATTGAAATTGTCTTTGTAAGCCAGCTATTACGGAATTAACTATTACGTTAAACACATTTATCCTGTAGTATTTTTCAGCATCCGATTGTGTCCGTACCGTTCTATTAATGGCAAAATCACATGTAACTCCATATTCACGTGCTTTAGCTTTTGCTTTCGCAAATATTTCATTCCACATTCCGCTTAAATTGCGAAATCTCATTAGTAGACTTTCAATATTATTTTGCTGAATATCAAGTGTAGCATTTCGAGCTTCAATTACCAAATTTGTCTGATGCAAATCTGTCAAAATTTCGAGCCATATGATAGAAAGCAAAACACATTCAAATTTATTTAAATATTTCTCAATTGAGTGTAATTCAACGATTGCGTGTGGTGGTAAATTAAAGGAATGCATTTCATTTAAAGCATCTCGAATAGATAATAGATTTTTGGCTATTGGTTTTACTGCATCTATTCTAGCAGACCATCTAGTTTTGGAAATCGAATGAAGAGACATACGGATATGTTTCTTTGAAACCTCCCATCTCCGCGGACTACTGCTAAAAAATTATACATTTGTTGTATAACTCCAAAAAATTGTACAGCTTCTTTACACGATTCAGCTGAATCAACTCCAACAAGATTTAATGTGTGGTTCCCACAGCTGGAAAAAATACAATTAGGATTACGCTTCGTAAGAATGGCTTGCACACCGTTTAGCTTGCCAGCCATATTTGCACCATTATCATATGCTCGGGCAATACATAAATTATAATTTAATTCCATATCCGACAAAATTTCAAGAATTCTGGCAGCAATTTCTTCTCTGGTTTTTCCAGAGAATGAATCGAAGCAAATAAAACGCTCTTCAATGTCAAATTTTAAATTGTCACACATCTTGTTCTTGTTATAAAGACAAAATACTATCGAAGATCAAGCGCAAATGAGAAATCTATAGTAACAAAAAATTCGGGGGCCCCTAAAAATCGGGGGCCCGTGCCGTATGGCCCGGCTGGCCCACCCTCTGATTGGCCCTGGATAGAGGTATAAATTATCGAAATCGGAGCACATTTGCAGATTTTCGATTTTTGTGGCTCTGAATTTGTGGGCTATAGTTCAGTTGATTTCCAAAAACATTGAATTTTCCACAAAACGTGTAGAAATGTTTGACCGATCGAAATGGCCGTTTGTATGATAATTACAGGTCTCAACGCCTATTGATAGAGGTATAAATTATCGAAATCGGAGGACATTTGCAGATTTTCGAATTTTGTGGCTCTGAATTTGTGGGCTATAGTTCAATTGATTTCCAAAAACATTGAATTTTCCACAAAACGTGTAGAAATGTTTGACCGATCGAGATGGCCGTTTGTATGACAATTACAGGTCTCAACGCCTATTGATAGAGGTATAAATTATCGAAATCGGAGGACATTTGCAGATTTTCGATTTTTGTGGCTCTGAATTTGTGGGCTATAGTTCAGTTGATTTCCAAAAACATTGAATTTTCCACAAAACGTGTAGAAATGTTTGACCGATCGAGATGGCCGTTTGTATAATAATTACAGGTCTCAACGCCTATTGATAGAGGTATAAATTATCGAAATCGGAGCACATTTGCAGATTTTCGATTTTTGTGGCTCTGAATTTGTGGGCTATAGTTCAGTTGATTTCCAAAAACATTGAATTTTCCACAAAACGTGTAGAAATGTTTGACCGATCGAGATGGCCGTTTGTATGATAATTACAGGTCTCAACGCCTATTGATAGAGGTATAAATTATCGAAATCGGAGCACATTTGCAGATTTTCGAATTTTGTGGCTCTGAATTTGTGGGCTATAGTTCAATTGATTTCCAAAAACATTGAATTTTCCACAAAACGTGTAGAAATGTTTGACCGATCGAGATGGCCGTTTGTATGACAATTACAGGTCTCAACGCCTATTGATAGAGGTATAAATTATCGAAATCGGAGGACATTTGCAGATTTTCGATTTTTGTGGCTCTGAATTTGTGGGCTATAGTTCAGTTGATTTCCAAAAACATTGAATTTTCCACAAAACGTGTAGAAATGTTTGACCGATCGAGATGGCCGTTTGTATGATAATTACAGGTCTCAACGCCTATTGATAGAGGTATAAATTATCGAAATCGGAGGACATTTGCAGATTTTCGAATTTTGTGGGTCTGAATTTGTGGGCTATAGTTCAGTTGATTTCCAAAAACATTGAATTTTCCACGAAACGTGTAGAAATGTTTGACCGATCGAAATGGCCGTTTGTATGCAATTACAGATCTCAACGTCTATTGATAGAGGTATAAATTATCGAAATCGGTTCACATTTGCAGATTTTCAATTTTTATGGCTCTGAATTTGTGGGCTATAGTTCAGTTGATTTCCAAAAACATTGAATTTTCCACGAAACTTGTAAATGTTTGACCGATCGAAATGGCCGTTTGTATGATAATTACAGGTCTACACGCCTATTGATAGAGGTAAAAATGCTAGTATGCATTTTCACAATCATCCGGTGTTCTCAGTTTATTCATTGTATCGTCTCCGATCGTCGAAATCACTAACGTTTTCTCGCTTCTGGAATTAATTGCCTCTCTTTCTAAATGCTGTTTGAACTTCATGTCTTGTAGTTTCTCTAGAATTTCATGGTGTCGAATGTACTGGTTTTATAACAGAAGATGATTCTGCACTGGGCAATTTTTTTTTGCTTCTACAAAAGCGCCTAATATTTTTAGCCCAGGGCGCCTAAATATATAAGAACGGCCCTGTGGATATTACAACATTCAAATCTTTATCTGTTAATGCAGCAGTTGACAAAAGATTTTTACCCAAATCTGGAACATACAGTATATTTTCTAGCCGTACTGGCTCCCACTGATTATTAACTCTGGACTCAATCAATATTACACCAATCCCATGAATTTCAAGTTGACGATCATCAGCAATTTCAACAATTTTCTTTCCATTATAAATATGCATCTCATGAAACCAATCACAATGAGAAGTCATGTGACTTGATGCACCAGAATCAGCAAACCAAAAATAATTATCAATATATATCATTTGTACACACGTACACAATATATGACAACGTGTTTTCTTTTTTAATTCGTCAACGTTTCCTTTTGATTTTGGTTTCTTATTGTATTTAACTTTATGAGATTTCCCAGCAACAAACGCAACCTATTCAGCTGTGATGTCACTTCTTGTTCATGATTTCGGTACAAATTATCTTCTTCAAGTTGTAAAGCTGACATTAATGTATCTAATGTCCGACTATCCTTTGTATTGTACCATACAGTTTTGAAATTATTGAATTTTGATGATAAACTTCCAATAATACGAACCATTTTCAGCTTTTCAGACAATTGTTCACCTTGTTGTTCTATTTCATCAGCAAATCGGTTTATTTTTGATAAATAATCAAATATTTTCTCTTCCTCTTTCATTTTACATGCAAAATAATCCTCATATAGAGTCGTAATACGTATTTCGGAATTCTTTTCATATATTGCTGTAAATTTGTCCACAATTTCTTTAGCCGTTTTACACGATACAATCATATTTGTGTGTCGACTATCAATTGATTGCATCAAAGCAAACATTGATTTTCCATCATCTCTTTCATATTTTGATTTTATTTCATTAGTTGCATTTGGATCAGGAACATTGCCATCTAAATTATCCAATAAACCACGACCTTTATAATACATTCGAATTTGCTGTTTCCATATGATATAATTTGAGCCATTTAATTTTTGTGTAAACGTTGTTAATCCAGTTCCGTTGTTTTTTTTTTTTTTTTTACTAAAATGTTCTCGAATGTATTTGACAATACTACACGTGTTTTTGTTTTAATAACAGCGGCACCAAAACTTGTTCACAAAAAAACGTTCTCGAATGTTCCAGATTTGACAATTGAATATTAACGGTACGACGATCGGCTTAACTGATAATCAATTTACTTTATTAAATATTTACGACATAAATTATCGGCTTCTTACAATATTTAATGCCTCACAAAAAATTTTTTTTTTTTTTTATAAACTATCAAAACAGATAGGCATGATCTGGGCCCATAACCTATTGAAATATTACTGTGGATGTTTGATAATTTAATAATATAATTATAGTATACTAATTTGAAATAACTTGAACGACTTTTTATTTTTAAAAAAGTGAACAGCTTTACTGTTTATTCGATACAAGCTACTATGTTTTATTTTTATACTAGCTGAGTTACCCGGCGTTGCACGGGAGGTATATAATTCAAGTAGCTTGATTATTATGCAAGAATTCTCTCTTTACATCGCTGTAGTTGCAACCACATATGAAAAGAAAATTATAAGTAGCTGTATTCAGTAACGGGTGCCTCCGTCAATGCATCCAGGCGAAATTTTGTAATGATATTATTGGACATCCTGTTTGTGAGGATGTCATTTGAAAGCATGAGTTGTATTTTCGAATATTTTGTAGAAAATGCCTGGATAACTCAGTAGTTCCGGAGACGTAAGCTAGAAGAGGTTCAGTTGGATCATCCAGAGGAGGCAAATTCACTTTTCCATTTGAATAACACATTCCAGGCGATTCATTGTGAAACTTTAAAGCATGACAATACAAACAAATGTTTTCCATTTGCCCAATTGAAACATTGTAATCATAGTCTTTCTCGTAATTGACTTTAAATTACCTCTAAAAGTTTCTATTAATCGTCCATATCGTAACCGATCGACTTCCAGCCGGGCCTCACGATGTTCAGTGGTTTCAGTAGCTCTAGAAGAGGACATCCTGCTTCGAACATTTTCAAGTCGTGTTTCACGCTGTTCAGTTGTTTCATCAGCTCTTGAAGAAGACATCCTGCTTCGAACGTTTGCAAGTCGTGTTTCGCGCTGTTTAGTTGTTTCATTAGCTCTAGAAGAAGATGTACTGCTTCGAACGTGTGCAAGTATTGTTTCACACTATTCAGTTGTTTCATTAGCTCTAGAAGAAGACGTACTGCTTCGATCATTTTCAAGTCGTGCTTCACGCTGTTCGCTTGATTCAGCCACCCTTGCGGCTCTAATCTTCTTCGACTTTGCAGTTACCTGCCCAATTGATCTTTTTTTCGGTGGCATTTTTAAGCAAAAATGAAACGTGTAGCTAATTAATCAGGAATGACGGGCATTCAAAACAGAAATTAGTATTAATTTATCAAAACGATTTTAATGTTCCGTTCGATACGTTTCACCGCGAACTGTGTTTGAAAATGTCTTTACGGAATTTTTTTAAGCAAAATCAAATGTTATCTACAATCAAAAGGTAATCATAGATTAACACGTTTATAAACTGAAAACTTATATCTAATAAGAATGTATATTCACTTGAAATAATATTTAATACCTGGAAAATAATCACCAACAATTATTTTATTGCAATACAGCTAACTAATCGAGAACAACGGCATCCGAAACACAAATTAATATTAATTTATTCAAAACGATTAAAACTACGTCCACTTCGATACGTTCTACCGCGAACTGTGGTTGAAAATAACATTTCGAAAAACAAAAGAAGTTTTTTCAAACTAAGGCAATTTTACACGTACAATAATTTGAATCCAAGGATGTTTCTTGTAGAAGATGCTATTTTCAAATATAAAACGCTAGTACTTTTCAAAGTAAATCAGTTTATACGTACAATATTTTTTAGTACCTTTCCTAGAATTGATTTTATGAAACAATCATTGATTTATTTAAGTAATAAACTAAATAAAGTAATAAACTATTGGCGTTTAGTATGAAACTACTATTTTCATTAAAAGCCGCCGGTTGCAATAGTGGATTAAAATAGAACTCGCTGACTATGGTATATTTCAAAACAGGTTTATGATAAATAGGATATCACTAAACAGTACATGTCAAACCAGTAAAAATGGATTATTAGTATGGATAATATAAGTGTTCAGAGATTTGTCTTCAGTTAAAGTGACGAAAGATTGTCTTAAATTTAAATTAATAAAATTAATTTGAATAATTAAATCAATTATAGTAGAGGTATGATTTGTGTATAACAATCGCACGCTAGATATCCTTTTTGGTGTATAAATTTGCGGCTAAGGCGCTATTTCGGAACATTTAAATAATTGTATCTATACATGTAAAAATGAATTCTTGATCCAGGGCAGACTTCCGGATTGGAGCAAGTCACTAATTTCATATAACCCCTTTCCTAAAGTCATTCCCGTCAAAAAATCTTAAAAAAATTTAAATTTGAGAAAAAATTTGTACCACAGCCCCTAGACCCCGGGGTCCAGCACCTTCAAAAGTATCGTGGGCTTGGTCCTGAATATGCAACATATACATGGTAAAAATTTCATGGCGATCGGTAAAGCGGCTAAGGCGTTATTTCAGAACAATCAAATAATTGTATCTTTACATGTAAAAATGAATTTTTGATACAGGGCTGGGCCCCTCGGATTCGAACATGTCTCTTATTTCATATAACCCCTTTCCAAAACTCATTCTCGTAAAAAAATTTAAATTTTTGAAAAAATTTGTGCCATGGCTCCTAGACCCCGGGGTCCAGCCCCTTCCAAAATATCGTAAGGTTGGTTCTGGATATGCAACTTGTACATGGTAAAAATTTCATGGCGATCGGTTGAGCGGCTGAGACGCCCATTCGGAACAAACAAACAGGAATTCATTTTTATATACACTCCCGAGCAACTGAATCGACTAAAACCTTAAGCGCTCACATAAGGGCGATTTTTGTTAGAACGGTCAAATCGATTTTCATAAGACATTATTTTTTTGAAAGCCTGATATTTTTGCTTTAAAATGACACTATTTTTATGAAAATTGGTTTAGTACTTTTTTTGTAATGAATTTTGAATGAAAACGCAACCAAAATTGATGATTAAGCAAAAAATATTGGGGGTGTTTAAAATTAAATTACAACAAAAAACTCAAGCAAAACAAAAATAATTTTATTGGTTAATAATAAGTATGGCCCCCCCTTGCGTCAACAATGGTTCGCATGCGGTTCCTCATTGACCTTATTAAGGTTTTGACAAATACTTGGGGATCGCACCCCACTCCTCCTCTAACGCAATCTTCAGGTCACTGATGTTAGATGGTACCGGATTTCTAGCTCGGACCCTCCGTTTTAGTTCGTCCCATAAATGCTCAATTGGATTCATGTCTGGACTGAGTGCTGGCCACCTCATCGTCTCGAGTCCGACCTCATCCAAGAACTGTCGAGTGGTTCGAGCTGTGTGACACCGAGCATTGTCATGCATCAATATGAAATCTTCCCCTATATATCCTCCATAGGGCACTACATGATCCAAGAGAATGCCCTCGATATATCGTTCAGCGGTCAGACCTCCTTCACGGCCTCCACCAGGTACGAAAACAAGATCTGTTTTTCCCTCAAACGATATGCCAGCCCACACCATACACGAACCGCCGCCGTATGAGACTGTTTAAGCAAAACAGCACTGCGAAAATCGCTCTCCTGGACGCCGGTAGACCCGGTCTCTCATATCACTACCATGGAGACATATTCTGCACTCGTCAGTAAATAGAACGGACGTCCATTGCTCGATGTTCCAATTGATGTGTTCGCGAGCAAATTCGAGTCGCTGTTTGCGGTGGCGTGTTGTCAATTTTGGGCCTCTAGCGGGCCGTCTTGGAGCCGTCGTTGGCTTCCTTTAGCGTCTTCTTACTGTCCATTGACTAACAGCTACATCTCGAACTTGTCTTAGCTCCTGCTGCACATCGACGCCCGTGAGATGGCGATTTCGCAGTGAAGCTAGGACGATAAATCGATCGTCCCTCTCTGATGTACACCGAAACCGACTGGTTTGTGGTCTTCGATTGAAGGTACCAGTTTCCTGAAACCTTCTGAATACTCTTGAGACAGCAGATTGGCTCATGTTAAGCTGACGAGCGACTTCTTGTTGATTGCGTCCTTCTTGCAATAAAGCAACAACTTGTGCGGATTTTTCTGGAGTGGTATCCATGATTTTAAGGAAACAATGAATTAAACTGGTAGAGATTTGTTCAGGTCAACGTCTGACTCATAAGTGACGACAAATATCGGTCAACGTGGCATTATACAGGAGATTGCATTATGCCAATTGTTTTCACCGAAACATCGCATTTTGCTAAGACTGCTTTAATTTGAAAAGTACTGTATGGATTTTAATGATAAAGGTATCCTTGAAAAGATAAAATACTAGGCTGTCAAAAGACGGTTGTTTTTCGAAAATCGATCCAGCCATTTTAAAAAAATATGCGTTTTGATGGTCTAGTCGATTTAGTTGCTCGGGAGTGTATATATGTAGATATTCACAAATACTACCATAGACATTAGTGTTACATAATGAAGTGAAATTTAACAATGTAATTTCAACAATTTTAGCCATATGCTTTTGAAGCAAACGGCGGGATTTCCAACATTTACTTTAAAAATTGCGCAGGGTATCAATGAAATAACCAAAAAATATTAATTTGTTCTTCTTCAAAAAACGGAATTTTATCTCAAAAACCTAGCAAATCTTTTTACTGACGAATTAAACAACTTAAAAGATAAAGAAAAGTCGTTCGTATTGCACGTGTAATACATTTTACTTATAAATTATATGGGAGCACTAGGTGCCCCAGTACACTGTAAGTAAGAAATAATACAGTACACGGGTCTAGGGTTAAACAAACGATATAAGGTTCAAAAATCGGTAATTAGCCAAGCCACCTCTAAATTTAAATACATAATTAACAATAAAAATTTCAGGGAATTACTTTTATAAGTAATGAAAGATATTCATGAACAATCCCGTGGAAAATTCAAATGTGCGTTTTTTTTTGGCTCAGTCTACTGTTCATAATAACGATGAACACAACGCAGGAAAAAAAAACAAAGTTACAAAACAATATTGATACCCAGTTGCACAAATAAAGAGGCAACAGCCAGTTAAGTAATACTTCATCTTTTTCTTCATATATGAAATTACGATTTGTTTCATAATACAAAATCAATGCAAGCTGATTATTTTTCTTTTTACTTGAACATTGTAACTGGAGAATTAAATATTTGACTACCAGATTTCGTTTTACTAAATATTTAACTGAATGATAAATATTTCTACGTAAAAATAAAACAAAATTAACTGGCGTTGAATTCATATTACGAAACAAGTCGCATTTTCATAACAGAAGAAAAAGAGGAAATATTAGTTAACTGAGTGTTGGCTTTTTTTTTGTGCAACTGGGCATGAGTGTATTTATTATTCAACGGTTACTATTATTCTGAATAATGTATTTCTCGTATTACAATAAAGTGATTTCAAAGCATTACTTCATTTCAACAATTTAAACCATTCTTTTCTTTTATTTTCAGACAAGCATGTGCGATAGAATCGGCAGCAAAGCTAAATCCAAATTGGGAAGTTTTTATACTATTTGCCTCGCCTGTAGGTTCCTACAGTAATGCACCAATATCACCGATTATAAAAGCCTTATTATCATATTCGAATATAAATTTTCGAAATATAAATTTATGGGATTATGTAAAAAATACACCAATCGAAAATTGGTTTTATGATGGCCAAATATTTAATTCAAATTACATGAATTCTCATGTATCCGATTTATTACGATATTTAAGGTATTATTGTTCTCTGTGTGAAATTAATAAAATTGTAATCTACATAATTTAATTAAAACTATTTTTTTTTTTTTTTTTTTTTCAGTTTGTACAAATATGGTGGTACATATTTGGATTTAGATGTAATTGTAAAAGAACATTTTGATAATTTAGCACCAAATTATGCTGGTGCTGAATCGGATGATTTTGTAGCAGCGGGTATATTAAATTTTGAACACAATGGTATTGGACATCAAATATCGGAAATGTGCTTAAGGTAGAGACTTTAAAAAAAGACGCTTCTTATATTTTAGTGCACAGTGTTGACGGTTTGTTTCACCTTGTCTAATAATTTCATAAACTCGGTCGATGTACTATTAGCCCAAATATGGGGTGTGCATTATAATTTAATTTCATTAAAATAGAATCGATAGGTAGCTTTTTTTTCTAACATGTATTTAGTAATACAAACCTATAGGGAAAAGATAATGTTTTGCCACACGTATCGTATCACATAACAGAAACAAATTAATAGCATAATTTAATAAAAATTATCATAATTACAAAAAAAAAAAATTGTATTGTTTTCTATTTTTTTTTTTTTTTATTTATTTATTTCAGAGAGTTCGAGACAACTTTTGACGGTACCGATTGGGGTAACAATGGTCCCGGTGTTATAACACGTGTTCTCCGGAAATTATGTTCAACCGAAAATACTATCTACATGGATCGAATCCGTTGTAGTGGTTTCGAAGTATTTCCTGTTGAAAAATGTTATACGCCTGGCTGGCGACAATGGAAATATTTTTTCGAGAAAAAATATTTGGAAACGACCCTGGCACTGACCAGGGAATCAATTATCGTACATATGTGGAACAAGTTTAGTGCAAATAAGCTCATTAAGGTCGGCTCGAAGGTCGCGTATAGTGTATTAGCAGAACAGTATTGTCCGAAAGTTTTTAATTCGTCTGGAGAATATTTTTGATTTAAGTCGAAAATTATTTTGTTTTAGTATAAACTAGTATTTTATAAATATTTTATTTTTTTATAATTTTAATGACAAATGAATCTAATTCATTTATGACATATTGTACTATTTTGTTGTCGAGACCATTCCATAAACGGTTCTATCTTTTTTAGTTTTAATTTTATTTATTATGTAGTTTATTAATAGTTTTAACTTGTTAAAAGAAAATGAAAGCGCAATTACTATACTCCAAAGTTTTCCTTATATAATACTCAATTCAGGTTGTCATTCAAAATGTAAATGTTCATTTTTATTTAGCAATCGTGAGTAAAAGAGCTAAAAGGCAGATCAATTCTTCCAAGTACCTAACTAACTAGAAATAGCCTCATATCATGAATAATATTAGATATAAGGGAAAGTTATGTCGTTGTTAATACGTTGTATGAAACCGGTTTCATGGTAGGTTAATTATGTAAAATTTTATTTATGTTTAGTCACTTTATTTAATCATTTCGACGTGTCAGCATGACTGACGAAAAAGTGCAATTAAGACGCAGTGTACTCTGTGAGTACGAAAGAGACACTAACATATAGGTAGAAGAAAACTGATGCGGTGAATTTTCTTTGAAAGATGAACTCCCATCACATGTCATTAATGAAGAGCTACACTTTGGCAGATGTGGGCTTTAAGCTCGTCATTCATCAGATAACTACTTAGATAGAGAGACAAAAAAAAACTGTATTTAATTTAAAGGCAGAACCTTCCCTTACAGCTAATGGATTGATGTATTTTTATTTACTTTATTTATTTTTTTTACGGATGTTATTTTTATGTAAAAAGACAACTTTAATTTTTAATAAACCAAAATTAGCGAACTAAGTACAAACCGTTAAATTTGTAATGCCAAGTTGTAGTTTTTTATTAATAAATATTAAATTACAATTGACAGTATTTTGAATTTTTGGAGAAAATTGTAAGGGTAAACCTTTATAAAATAAGAAATTTTTTATTAAAATGATATTAAAGCAGGATAAAAGATAAATCAAAAAATACTCAGCTGCTTCATTTTATTTATCTGTGTTGCACCGAACACGAAATCTGGAATTTATATGATAATACTAATTTAGAAATAAAAATGTATGTAAGCACTTGTTATATACATATTTGAAAACACAAATGTATATTAGTTATGATTGCGTTAATTAAATTTGAACAAAACGCTTTTAATAAACAGTTTTTTTTATTTATTGCCTAAGTACCGGTTGGATATCCTTAAATTTTAAAACTATTGACTATCAGATTTTTTTTTTTTTTTGTATCGATTACTAATTTTAAAGAATAAAACAAAATAATAAATTATAAGTTTTGTAAATGTTTTATTTTTGTATACCTAATCCCATTTCAGTAATACGACTTCACTAATTTTTTCCTTCGACAACCAACACAAATAATATTGTATGTATGTAAATCGACATGAAAATATTATATGTATAAAACTTAAAATCGTGTGACGGCAAGAATTGTACAATATAATTGACGAGATCGATTGATGCCGCAGGAAGCCCTGGGTTAAGGTGTTATTCGTACCGTGCTGATAATCGACCAGACTGGGGGCCCAGTTTAAAAACTAGCTTAGTCGCTAACGGTGGATCCGGATATCTGGCGTGTTAGAATACATTCACATTAGTAACTGCTGACCTCTATCGCAAATGCATTGAACTTATCTTTCTATGTTATACATACTTTTATTAAATCAGTTACTCATTGTAAAAACAATATACAAAATAAAAGGAAAAGGAAGAATAAGATGAATAAACTGAGTTTGAATATCTAGTACCAACGTATAATACTAGGAGAAAGGCCTGGAGGGCCCTAGCCAAAATAAATAACATCTCGCCGGAAGACAGGTCGAAGAAAGACAAAGACTTGCGGCTTGCCCACGTGCGTGGGCAGAGAAAGTCACCGAACAGAAGTCGGAAAGCCCTTCAGCTGGCACACAGCTCAAAAGAGTAAAATCGCAGGAGGAAAGTCCTAAGAGCGCCAAAAGGACGAAGCTCCACGCTACTGGTATGAGGCCTTTTAGTGAGATACTCAAGGAACAGCTGGTTAAGGCAGTAATTGACCAATCTCAACAATATGGCAGTATCTCGCCCGCTAATTGGAGGAAATGGAAAATCCAGGACCTGCTCCGACTTGTCGGGATGGGGACTGGCACAGGAAACAGGTGAATCTGACTGCCTTGCTGTAATTGACAGGGAGGAGATCCCCTGTCGACCTACAGCTAGGGTGTACATCCCTTCGGAGCCGAGTTATCCGAAGGTAATACTCCAGTTATTTCAGGTTGTTAACCAGGATTTGCCAACACACAACTGGAAAATTGTCAAGCTCGAAAAATCAAAGGCTGACTACAGGCCAGCTGTTATTATTTTAAACAGGGAGTCACTGATTGCACTGGAAAAAACCAACAGTTTAATTAACTATAACTGTACAAGAAGGACGCGGACAAGCCAGAGGATCCGAAGTCAGCCTCAGACACTACCACTGTGCTTGATAGCTCATCTGGATGCGTGGGAGTAGCGAACAGCCAAGCGGAAACTCTCTCCACGGGCACGGAGATGTGTTCATGGAGGCTTTAAAGAGGCTCTCAGGGGACGACTCTGATATTACTGTGGTGGAGAAGAGGCTGTAGAGATGACACTGATATTTCTACAAGTCAACCTTCACCACTCAGAGGCAGTATCAGCTACTCTCCTTTTAAAAATTGGGAAAGAAGGGACAGATGTCGTCTTGATCCAGGAACCTTGGGCCACTAAAGACCGGGTACTTGAACTCAGGACTCTCAGTTAAAGATTAATGCACACGGAAAAAGAAGGTAGGGTTCGGATTTAGGATTTAGATGTAATTGTAAAAGAACATTTTGATAATTTAGCACCAAATTATGCTGGTGCTGAATCGGATGATTTTGTAGCAGCGGGTATATTAAATTTTGAACACAATGGTATTGGACATCAAATATCGGAAATGTGCTTAAGGTAGAGACTTTAAAAAAAGACGCTTCTTATATTTTAGTGCACAGTGTTGACGGTTTGTTTCACCTTGTCTAATAATTTCATAAACTCGGTCGATGTACTATTAGCCCAAATATGGGGTGTGCATTATAATTTAATTTCATTAAAATAGAATCGATAGGTAGCTTTTTTTTCTAACATGTATTTAGTAATACAAACCTATAGGGAAAAGATAATGTTTTGCCACACGTATCGTATCACATAACAGAAACAAATTAATAGCATAATTTAATAAAAATTATCATAATTACAAAAAAAAAAAATTGTATTGTTTTCTATTTTTTTTTTTTTTTATTTATTTATTTCAGAGAGTTCGAGACAACTTTTGACGGTACCGATTGGGGTAACAATGGTCCCGGTGTTATAACACGTGTTCTCCGGAAATTATGTTCAACCGAAAATACTATCTACATGGATCGAATCCGTTGTAGTGGTTTCGAAGTATTTCCTGTTGAAAAATGTTATACGCCTGGCTGGCGACAATGGAAATATTTTTTCGAGAAAAAATATTTGGAAACGACCCTGGCACTGACCAGGGAATCAATTATCGTACATATGTGGAACAAGTTTAGTGCAAATAAGCTCATTAAGGTCGGCTCGAAGGTCGCGTATAGTGTATTAGCAGAACAGTATTGTCCGAAAGTTTTTAATTCGTCTGGAGAATATTTTTGATTTAAGTCGAAAATTATTTTGTTTTAGTATAAACTAGTATTTTATAAATATTTTATTTTTTTATAATTTTAATGACAAATGAATCTAATTCATTTATGACATATTGTACTATTTTGTTGTCGAGACCATTCCATAAACGGTTCTATCTTTTTTAGTTTTAATTTTATTTATTATGTAGTTTATTAATAGTTTTAACTTGTTAAAAGAAAATGAAAGCGCAATTACTATACTCCAAAGTTTTCCTTATATAATACTCAATTCAGGTTGTCATTCAAAATGTAAATGTTCATTTTTATTTAGCAATCGTGAGTAAAAGAGCTAAAAGGCAGATCAATTCTTCCAAGTACCTAACTAACTAGAAATAGCCTCATATCATGAATAATATTAGATATAAGGGAAAGTTATGTCGTTGTTAATACGTTGTATGAAACCGGTTTCATGGTAGGTTAATTATGTAAAATTTTATTTATGTTTAGTCACTTTATTTAATCATTTCGACGTGTCAGCATGACTGACGAAAAAGTGCAATTAAGACGCAGTGTACTCTGTGAGTACGAAAGAGACACTAACATATAGGTAGAAGAAAACTGATGCGGTGAATTTTCTTTGAAAGATGAACTCCCATCACATGTCATTAATGAAGAGCTACACTTTGGCAGATGTGGGCTTTAAGCTCGTCATTCATCAGATAACTACTTAGATAGAGAGACAAAAAAAAACTGTATTTAATTTAAAGGCAGAACCTTCCCTTACAGCTAATGGATTGATGTATTTTTATTTACTTTATTTATTTTTTTTACGGATGTTATTTTTATGTAAAAAGACAACTTTAATTTTTAATAAACCAAAATTAGCGAACTAAGTACAAACCGTTAAATTTGTAATGCCAAGTTGTAGTTTTTTATTAATAAATATTAAATTACAATTGACAGTATTTTGAATTTTTGGAGAAAATTGTAAGGGTAAACCTTTATAAAATAAGAAATTTTTTATTAAAATGATATTAAAGCAGGATAAAAGATAAATCAAAAAATACTCAGCTGCTTCATTTTATTTATCTGTGTTGCACCGAACACGAAATCTGGAATTTATATGATAATACTAATTTAGAAATAAAAATGTATGTAAGCACTTGTTATATACATATTTGAAAACACAAATGTATATTAGTTATGATTGCGTTAATTAAATTTGAACAAAACGCTTTTAATAAACAGTTTTTTTTATTTATTGCCTAAGTACCGGTTGGATATCCTTAAATTTTAAAACTATTGACTATCAGATTTTTTTTTTTTTTTGTATCGATTACTAATTTTAAAGAATAAAACAAAATAATAAATTATAAGTTTTGTAAATGTTTTATTTTTGTATACCTAATCCCATTTCAGTAATACGACTTCACTAATTTTTTCCTTCGACAACCAACACAAATAATATTGTATGTATGTAAATCGACATGAAAATATTATATGTATAAAACTTAAAATCGTGTGACGGCAAGAATTGTACAATATAATTGACGAGATCGATTGATGCCGCAGGAAGCCCTGGGTTAAGGTGTTATTCGTACCGTGCTGATAATCGACCAGACTGGGGGCCCAGTTTAAAAACTAGCTTAGTCGCTAACGGTGGATCCGGATATCTGGCGTGTTAGAATACATTCACATTAGTAACTGCTGACCTCTATCGCAAATGCATTGAACTTATCTTTCTATGTTATACATACTTTTATTAAATCAGTTACTCATTGTAAAAACAATATACAAAATAAAAGGAAAAGGAAGAATAAGATGAATAAACTGAGTTTGAATATCTAGTACCAACGTATAATACTAGGAGAAAGGCCTGGAGGGCCCTAGCCAAAATAAATAACATCTCGCCGGAAGACAGGTCGAAGAAAGACAAAGACTTGCGGCTTGCCCACGTGCGTGGGCAGAGAAAGTCACCGAACAGAAGTCGGAAAGCCCTTCAGCTGGCACACAGCTCAAAAGAGTAAAATCGCAGGAGGAAAGTCCTAAGAGCGCCAAAAGGACGAAGCTCCACGCTACTGGTATGAGGCCTTTTAGTGAGATACTCAAGGAACAGCTGGTTAAGGCAGTAATTGACCAATCTCAACAATATGGCAGTATCTCGCCCGCTAATTGGAGGAAATGGAAAATCCAGGACCTGCTCCGACTTGTCGGGATGGGGACTGGCACAGGAAACAGGTGAATCTGACTGCCTTGCTGTAATTGACAGGGAGGAGATCCCCTGTCGACCTACAGCTAGGGTGTACATCCCTTCGGAGCCGAGTTATCCGAAGGTAATACTCCAGTTATTTCAGGTTGTTAACCAGGATTTGCCAACACACAACTGGAAAATTGTCAAGCTCGAAAAATCAAAGGCTGACTACAGGCCAGCTGTTATTATTTTAAACAGGGAGTCACTGATTGCACTGGAAAAAACCAACAGTTTAATTAACTATAACTGTACAAGAAGGACGCGGACAAGCCAGAGGATCCGAAGTCAGCCTCAGACACTACCACTGTGCTTGATAGCTCATCTGGATGCGTGGGAGTAGCGAACAGCCAAGCGGAAACTCTCTCCACGGGCACGGAGATGTGTTCATGGAGGCTTTAAAGAGGCTCTCAGGGGACGACTCTGATATTACTGTGGTGGAGAAGAGGCTGTAGAGATGACACTGATATTTCTACAAGTCAACCTTCACCACTCAGAGGCAGTATCAGCTACTCTCCTTTTAAAAATTGGGAAAGAAGGGACAGATGTCGTCTTGATCCAGGAACCTTGGGCCACTAAAGACCGGGTACTTGAACTCAGGACTCTCAGTTAAAGATTAATGCACACGGAAAAAGAAGGTAGGGTTCGGTCGTGCATTCTCGTTAAGAATAATATAAGTTGTTTTCTGCTGTCAAACTTCAGCAATGGAGATGTAACAGCGGTCAGCATTGAGGTCGATAAAAGGAACATCTGGCTAATATCAGCTTACCTAGCTTACGATAAAGTGAATATTCCACCATCCATTTTAGGTAAGCTAATTTTGGAGGCTCAAAAGTGTAAGGTTGGTGTCATCCTGGGGAGTGATGCAAATTCTAATCACACAATCTAGGGAAGTACGGATATAAATGAACGAGGTGAGTTACCCCTTGATTACATTCTAAGTACTAAACATCATATACGTAACATAGGTAATAGGCCGACTTTTATAACTAGAAATAGACAGGAGGTATTAGATATTACACTTGTCTCAAATTTTTTGTCGATTAGTCTATTAAACTGGAAAGTGTCGGAAGACCACTCCTTTTCTCAGGACTGTTATCTTCAATCGAAATGGACTTGGCTTCTCCAAAAAGTCCAATCTACAGGAACAGGAGGAAAACCGACTGGGATACCTTTACAACTATTCTGGGTAATTTATTATCAGTGCCGGTGCCAAAACCTTCAAAAACTACGGAAGAACTCGATGGCTTAGTGGACGAGCTGTCCAGCGCTTTTAATGAAGCGATACTGGGCTCTAGTCCTTTTAGTAGGCCTAGAGGTAAATCTCGGCCACCCTGGTGGTCCAAGGAGATTCAACAAACACGTCTAAGATGCAAAAGACTCTTCAAAACAGTAAGGAAAACAAGAACTGCTGTAGACTGGGACTCCTATATAAGGAAGTCCTTAAAATTTACAAATATCAATTAAGAAGCGCCAAGAACAGAACTTGGAGACTATACCGTGGTAAAATTCAGGAGTCTTCGGAGATGTCCAGGCTGCGCAAGGCACTATCCACTGGCCCTTCCATCCCAATTTTTCAAAGGCCGGATGGAGCATGAACCACAAATAGTGCGAAATCGCTAGAACTTCTACTAGAGACTCAATTTCCTGGCTGTTCCGAATCTACACTTACTACATCAGTAGATAATAGGGCAAGTAGCCTCGTAGTCCAAATTACTAGCAGAAGAAAGATCCTGTGGGCGATAAACAGTTTCAAACCAAATCATATATTCGCCTGGACCTGATGGTATTATCCCTGCGTATATTCAACAAACTACGGATCTAACTATTTCCTGGTTAGAGGAAATTTTGAAAGGCAGTCTAGAACTATGTCACATTCCTAGTAAATGGGCGGAAGTGAAAATTGTATTTATACCTAAGGCGGGAAAACGCACGCACTGCAATCCCAAAGACGTTAGACCGATTAACTTGTCTTCCTTCCTTTTTAATACACTGAGAAGATAAATAGAAGCTCATATTAGAGGTACGATTGTGCCGGAAAAGCTGTCTAAATCTCAACATGCTTATTGCAAGGTGAGATCTGTAGAGACTGTAAAATGTATAGAGACTAGGCAATGGTAACCTTTTTTAACTTTGAGGGAGCCTATTACAACGTGCTTCCAGGAGCTATAACTCGGGCACTTTCGAATCTAGGAGTGGATGATATGAATCACTCAAGGACTGGATAGATCAAATGCTAAGAGGCAGGATCATAAATGCATTTCTAAGCAGAGGTACGCCGCAGGGAAGGCACAGTACTTCATCTACTTTGCAACTTTCCTCGTCTGGCACGAAACAAACTGTAGTTTCTAGGGGCACCCCTCTTCAATGACCTGACGGACCTCAGCAGGATGGACTTCAGGAGTATACAACGTTTCGTAAATAGCTCAAAATGGTTCCAATGAGTTGGAGGAAAAACAAAAAAAATTGTGGTATGGCTACGGGTCATTTTTGTGTCTATGCCTGTTCCTAGTGGACTGCCACCTAAACCTAACCTAACCTACCGCAGCGTGGCGTACTGTCCTCCCTGCTTTGGAACTTGGTCATAAATGATCTGTTGCCGAGACTTCGGAGCACAAAAGCAGATTTTGAAATTTTTGGCTCAGAATTTCAGGAACGTACGTATGAGAATAACCAAGCAATCTTAATGCGCTTTGGCATAACAATTACAAGTCCCGAAACCTATCTTTAGAGACATCAAGAACCGTAATCGGAGCACAAGAGCAGATTTTGGATTTGTATGGCTGAGAATCTACTGATTTATATATAGTAAGGTGGCATTTCTACGAAATGACTGGAAATAATCAAGCAATGTATGTGGGAAGTATGTGCTGACAACCACCAAGTTGAAGAGTAAAGCTATCTCCATGATGCGCGTCCCGTTGTTGTTTGATGTGGGGAGCATGCAAGGAGTTTGGGTCGATGGTGCTACGATATGTACTGCCAGCACTGCCAATTTGAGCATTGAAGTCGCCCAAAATAATTTTAATGTCATGTTGCGGAATTTTGTTCAGGACGGTTTCGAGTTGGTTATAGAAAGCGTCATTGATTTGATCTGGCTTCTCCTCGGTGGGGGCAGGAACATTCACAAATGTAATGTTAAAGTGACGACCATGAAACTTGAGTGTACAAATCTGATTGCTGACCGGCGTGAAGTCAATCATAAATTGACGACATCGCACATCGGTTGCTAATCAAGAAACCGATTGTAGCGAGTACAATCGATGATATCATTGCCGATTAGTCTTGTTTCCTGCAGTGCAATGAGGTCGTGTTTATATGTAGATGCTTGTTCGAAGAGTTTCTCCAGGCGGTTTAGGCTGAGTACGTTCCATGTTCCAAATTTAAAATCGTTGTGCTTATATTATGTCCGAGGTCATTGTGAATCCAAAAATATCCGAGGCTCATGTTGAGGTTGGGCTTTTAGAATTCACTCCAACAAATCCAATCAGCAATATTGTAGTGGGTCATATTGCAAACTCAGAACCAACAACAGGGTGATCAGAGGTTCCAATTGGAGATTGAATATTTACCTTGTGAACTTAATCTCGAGGCTTAAAAAATGAAAGGCGGGAGCAGGAGTCATAGATAATTAAATATTAAATTTTTCGACTTTTTGTTAATAAATTTCTCGATCAAAAAGTATTTTGTTGGGCCATTATGTGATATGGAATCTACTTCAAGCTGAACCACTGCCTTGAAACAGGATGCTTTCGTCAGATATAATTAGCCTCTGTCATGGCTGGGAAGTTTATCTTGTAACCCATAAAGATAATAATTTAATAGAGAAGAAAAAAACGACAAACCAAAATCACCATATTAAATTCTACAGCTTTATTTGAATTTCAATTCACTTAAATACAAATGAGAAATGCAATAATTACTCGTAAGCTGAGCTTAAAAAATAGTTCGATAAATTAAAAAATTAAGTCTTATAATATGTTAGATTAAGCGTCACCACCTTGTGCCTTTGCCATTCCTTCCTTGTGCTTCTTGGATTTTTTTGAAGCTGATTCCACATCAATTGGCGCTGGTTTTACAAATGGAATCTCATTTTCATATTCTTCTGGCATATATTTTTTCAATACTTCCGGAACCTTAACACCAGTTTCGGTTTGATGTGTTTCTAAAATTGCGCAAATAACACGTGTAGTGGCACACATTGTTGCATTTAACATATGAACGTAATCCACACTAGCATTCATTTTCTTCGTTTGGCCGTAACGCACCAGTAGTCGTCGGGCTTGATATTCAAGGCAATTTGAGCATGAAACTAATTCGCGGAATGCACCTGAACCGGCAAACCAAGCTTCCAAGTCAAGTTTTTTCGAAGCAGCATGATTTAAGGCTCCTGACACGATATTAACAATGCGATACGGAATTTCAAGTGACTTACAAAATTCTTCAGCATTATTGATCATCTCATCCATCATCTCCCATGATTTGTTGTCGTGCGGAGATGTGAGTACAAACTGTTCGACTTTTTCAAACTGATGTACACGGAATATACCCCTTGTATCCCGCCCATGAGAACCTACTTCCTGCCGGAAGCATGTTGAATAGCCGGCATATTTAATTGGAAGCGTTGATTCACTAATCCATTCGTCACGATGATATGCTGCAATTGGTTGTTCTGAAGTGGCGATCAAATATTTTTCATCTGCACCATCCTCACTGCCTTTCCCAACTACTTTATATAATTCATCATCGAATTGAGACAATTGAGCAACTTCTTGCATAATTTCCTTCCTCATAAAAAATGGAGTATATAGTGGCTTATATCCTTTTTTAAATAATGAGTGTAGAGAATGTTGAATAAGAGCGTGTTCAAGGAAAACAGCTGGTCCAGTAAGAAAGTAGCCACGTCCTCCAGAGACGACAGCACCTCGTTCCCCATTCATACCATCAATCATATGAATTAAATCGACGTGAGAATATTTTTTTTTAGCTGCTATGTCCCCATACGTACGTTCAACTTTATTTTCATCTTCATCATTACTAACCGGTACACTATCATGCAAATGATTTCCAACTTCACGTAATGATGAATTCCTTTCACTTTCACAACGAATCAATTCTGTGTCGTTTAACACGATTGCTTCATCGATTAATGTACGAATTTTTTTGATTTGATTCACCGAAAGCTGACGCAACTTTTCGCTATTAAGTTCATCCAAACCAGCAATAATATCGTCGGATAGTGCGGCATCAGCTTCCCCCGGATTCTCCTTCTTTTTCATTTTGTCACCAATTTCTTTGCTGCACAAATTTTTTAGTTTATTCCAATTATCGGCTTTGTGTCTCCGATTTCGCCATTCAGTATCCTTCTCGATCACGGCATCAACCAGTGCCACATCTTTGAAGCGTCTTTGTTGATTTTGTTTCACTTTTTCTGGATCATATCCTTTATCACTACGAAACAGATCTAGATCGAGGACCATTTTTATTTATAAAATATTTTAAATTTAATTCTTGGTAAAAGACAGATCACAACGTGGCGAACGCTTTAAATGAATCAATGCAATGACAAATCTGTCAAAAACAGACGAAAAACTGTGACATTTTGGCTGCATCCAGTCCGCCAGTATTGTAGCAATTTCGATATCGAAAAAATAATTTAATTTCAATTTCATTATTTTATTAATTTTATAATTACAATTAAAATAGTAAAATTAATGTTCAATAATAAACTTTAAATAAACTTATTCATCGATTTGCTCATTTAATTGAGCTAAAAGGGCGGCACGTTGAAATTCCAATTCGGACTCGCTCAAACCTTGATCATCATGTTTGGAAACAACTGAACCTTCCCGTTGAATCGACCCGTTGCTGACTGGTGTACCCACAGGTGAACGTTTCTTGTCTTTTCGCTTCTTATCTTTTTTCTTCTTTTTAATTACGATAGGAGGTGCTTCGTACGGACTTTGAGGTGGACTACCAGTTGGGGCGCGCACGATTTGAGCAGGCGATTCATACGGCGATGGTGATCGTGAAGGCTTTCGGTGTTTCTTCTTCTTTTTACGTTTACGGTCACTATTAGAACTTTCGGATGTTGTCGAAACCTAAAATTACAAATTAAATTAGATACACATTAGTTCTGTGCGTGTGCACCAGTTTCTAAAATAAACATAAAAAAATATTACCGATCGTGAACGGGAATGACGCTTCTTCTTTGATGCTTTCTCATATTCTGCTGGTTCTGATTGTTCAGATTCTGATTTTGAACTAGATTTCGCTCGTTTTTTGTGCTTCTTGTTTTTCTTTGATTTACGTGTCCTCGCATGATGATGACTACAGGCTTCTTCACTCTCTTTCAAGAATTCTTCCCAAACACGCTCCACTCGATCTTCTTTCTCATAATCCGTGAACACATCTTTTTCAACGACCAAAGCTTTCGCTGCTTCCCACGTATCATTATTGGTAAGTGCAGCTTCGACCCAATACGCTTTAAGTTCGTTCTCCATTTTTTTGATACGTCGCGATTCTTCCTTTAAACGTTCGCGTTCCGCGGTTTCAGCCTTTTCCAATAATGAATTGAATGTTAGTTTAACATTTCCGGCATCTAAATTAGCCGAGCGCTTATCTTCACAAACAATAGTAGCAAAATCTTCAAATGTTGTGATTGTTTGAACAGCGAATAATTTCTCTTTAAGAATCTCTTTGATAACTTTTTTCTCGTCGTGGAATCTAGCCTTCAAATTCTCTACATAAAATTTAAACAAATCTAATGGAGTGGATCCAGTTTGGCCAAGCATTGCCGAAAATCGTAAATCAGCTGAAATTATAGGATAAAGCTCGACCCAAAGCGACATAGATGTTAACTTTCCCTCTTCATGCAAAGTATCGAGTAAAGTTAAAAATGAATCACGGTTTTTACGACATAAACGGCGATTACGTTTCTTTTCTCTTTCTTTCTCCTCCTCTTCGCCTCGTTCTAAAGCCCGAATATGTTCTTCAAAAACAATAAGAGCGTCTTCTTTATCCATGCCTAGTAAATTTACATCGTTTTTAAATGCTGAATTCTCTAGGAGCATGACTTGAGCTTCCGCCCAAGTAGTTTGATACGTTATGTTCGTCATTGATTCCAGCACTTCTCCTAATACTCGCATGTTACGTTTTTTCAATATTCTCGCGTCTTCCTTTTCGCGTTTCGCCAAATTAAAAACACAATCCTCATAAATATCTCGTCGGTCCGGTTCAGGAACAATACGCCATACTTCCAAATTACCAAATATCTCATCGCATTTATAATATTTGGTGGTTGAACTCATTTTTTCCGAAGACATTAAGAATTTCTCCAAATTTTCTTTATTCTGTTTGGCTTTTAAGCGCTGTTCTTCACGTTCATCTTTTAATTTTTGTGTTTTATAAGCATTGAACGCTTGCTTTTTTTCATTTAGTCCCTTAAATGCGGTATATCGTGGATCTTTTGATATAATTTTGACACACTGATCCCAATTGGAATTTGATGGAACACTTTTCTCCCTTAGTAATTCTTTAAATGCTTCGATCGCTTCTTTCTTGTCTTTAAACTCAATTTTTGGTTCGGGACTTTTTTCGGGCGCTTTTATTTCTTCGTATTTTTCTTCCTCTTTAGGCGGTTCATTGGGCACTTCAATAGAAGCCAATGTTGCTGCCATGGCTTGATCTAAAGCTGAGGATGAATTTTCATTGACAGAAACGGTTGATGGTTGTGGTGAATCCACACCGGTACCACCACCTAATGAGGTATTTGTGTCTTCTGAAATATTTGTTGGTGGAATCATTGGCAAAGTAGCTGGAATTGCCACGATAGGAGGCATTACAGCTGCTGCCGCTTTGGCTGCTTCTTCCGAAACGATTTTAGCTTTTATTTCGAGCAATTCAGGCGGCGCTTCCCATTTTGATTCTTTTGTATTTACATTGTGATAGTATACCTTCCCCGTATCCGAACGATACTCTTTCCAAGGACAAGCAGAAAGTAATTTTTCTGCAGGTGATTTAAGCTCTTCTGGCTTCTCCCATGAACTTTGTTTACTCACACTATTATAATAGTACGTCCTTCCATCTGGAGCTTTATGTTCAGACCATTCTGGATGAGCCATCGGCATAATTGCATTGGAGGTGATGGCTCCGAAATTACCAAAACCGGGTGGTGGCATATTAAACTGTTGTACCATGTTTGAAAATCCCATGGTTGGAGGTGGAATACCAGCTAATCCAGGCATACCGGTAACACTCCCGGGCACCACCACTTTTGGTGCTTCTATCATAGAAACAGCACTGGGGAAATTTGAGTTCGTTGAATTTGTTGATTCCTTTATTTTGGATAGAAAATTAATTCACAAAATTAAAATAAATCTAGAAAATTACCACGAAGACGTACGCAAATTTTACCATTACCATTAATCGCCTGTAATACAGATACTACGAAGAAAATGTTTCATATATTGCATTCAATATACTATGATTAAACTATAAGTATAAACTAAACATTTAAGTTACATTTATCATTTAATTTAACTAATTAAGTCGAAGTAATAGAGAAAATAAACTAAAATTATTATTTTCTGCAAGTTTATGCTAAAATGCTGTGCAACTTGACAGTTTGACTTGTTTGTTAATTTTTGTTGGATTGGTAGTAGTGGTTTGTATTTTTCACTTTTGTATAGTGGATCGTGTAGTGCTACATAATTTATCGGTTTAAAAATTTGTCGAATTTCTCCAATTTGAATTTTGATTTTTCTACAAATACAAACCGAATATCCTTATTACCAAAGCAACAAAATTTTGTTATTTTTATTTACATTTGTGATCGCAAAAAAATCTTAAAAACAATTTCGTAGTTTTATTTTTAAATCTTATTCCCTATTTGTAAATGAAAATATGGAAAATAATAGCAGCAGAAAGCTAAAAAAAGATTCCCGATGGGACAAAATCCGTAAGCGATATAATAGTAATCATAACCATTTAAATATATCAACGGATAATGTAAAGAAATTTTTGGAGTTGGATTTAATTGGGCAAAATGAATTGAAAATTCTTAATGGGAATGACATAAAAAGTACATTAAGCCCAGCTGATATTATGGATATAAGGCATAATTCAATAAGAAATGGATACAATAAAGATAATTGCGTAACGCTATCGTTGGAAGAACCGCAATCACTCGCAGAACAAAAACATGAATATCATAATCAGTCACTGGAGCGAGTGGCAATCGATAATGAAATTAAAAAATTTCGGACTGAATTTAAAAAATACCAAAAACTAAGTACCAATCATATTATGAATCGGAAAATTCAAATCAACAATAAAATAATTTATGAGAATATTTTAAATTGTCAAATAACCACTAGAGATTTTTATCAGACTTGTATGAAAGCCCCGCTTTTATTAGCTAAGGTCGATGATAAACATCAAGAATTGGAAGAGTGTTTGATAGAAAATCAAAGCGAAATATGTCGGTCGGTCCGATTTGAAAATAATATAGAAATTTTGAATGAAGTAGACGAGCATCGAACAGTTATTTGTTTGAATGCATTATACGAGGGCGATACAGAAACAACTCTGGAAACATCAACGCTCGAAGATACTACACATCACTCAACAAGCGAGGCTGAGACTATATCAGTTATGTCTGATTTTTCATTGGATGATGAGCGATCGCTGATAGAAGAGCCGAAATTAGTAATCCCGGAAATCAAAACTTCCAATGACAGTCAAAAAGAGTTACTAGTAATAACAAGATTCGGAATAAAAGGCGCGACCGCACAAACCGATGTACCACCAGAACCTACAGAACGTGATAAGATCATCGCAACTTTATTTGATGCAAAATTTTACAAGTCGACGCGCGAGTATGAATTAAAAGTGCTTCGAAAATACTTTCAAAAATGGTTGGTCATCACAAACTTTTCGAAAATAAGCGGGAAATGTCTGTCCAATAATGAAAATCGTGTCAAGAAAATTAACGAGTTTCTAACTAAAATACGCGATGAAAAAAAGAAGGCTATTAAATTGGATCAGAATGGTGAACCATTGAAGAAGTCCCCGCTGAAATACAAACAAAGATCATACGTCGATCCGATTTTGCTTTCGAAAAAGTATCAACACAAACTAAAAGCTCAACAGGATATGATTGAACTTCAAAAAGCGAAATTAGAGCGTCAGGAACACATGATAACCGAATTAAAATTATCGAAAATGTTTGATGAATCGAAATTCAGTAAAAATGAGATTAAAACGGAATTAGATCGTGCAGTGAAATTTGGTACGGTTAAATTACGCGCCAAAGCAAAATGTTTACAAGTCGTTGGGAATTTTAAGGTGCACGCTGCGGAAGCCAAGGAAAACAATGAAGATAAAAAATTGCAAGCAAATGGGAATGAAATGCCTAAGTTTCTAGCAAAGATGCAGGCTCGAGCGTTAGAGCGACATTTGAAACATGAGGAAGCGAGGGAAAAACGTGAACGACTTGAAAAAGAAAAAGAGGAAGCAAAGAATGCCGCTAAAGAGGCTAAGGTAATTTTGGTGAACTGTTTTCTTAAATATTTTTATTGATACAAATCCACGGTTACATTTCACGTTCTTATTTGTATTAAATAATATGATTTTCCTTGTGTTAAAAATACTTAGGTACCTACTTAAACTGACCTACATTGATATCAATATAAACTGTTATTTGTTTCTGACTGCGGAACCCAGCCAATCCTTTTCATAACCAATCTCCAATAATTATTTTATTTATTCTTTGATTCTAGCGATTAGAAGATGAACAAGCCAAAAAAGAACGATACGAAGCTTTACGTGAAAAACGACGGCAAGAAAAGCTTTTAAAAATTCAAAAAGAAAAAGAACACGCGAAATATTTGGCTGATATAAGGAAGTCTAATGAATTTTACAAACTAAAATTACTTAAAAAATGCATGACGCGCTTTAGGAAGATAATCGAGTCAAATCGGTTGAAAGAAAAGCACGCCAAAATCTTACGAAAACGATTAGTCCAGAAAAAATGTTTTTTCGCATGGCAACAATTGACACGCGAAATTTGGGATAAAAAAAGGAAAGCCGCTGACCAATTTTATATTGGCTATATCGTTAAATTTACTTTCCGCGCTTGGAAAAAGGTAAAAGGAAATCCCATTTCGGTTTTATATGTATTTTGTAACATGTTTTGTTTTTTTTGCAGCAACTTCTTATCGCGCAAAGTAAATATTTGGTAGCGGTTGATTTGTATGAATTAAGATTATCGGAAAAAATTCTACAATATTGGAATATTGTGACGAAACAACAAAAGCTATTGGAACATTATAAAATGCTCCAAGCCGAATCACATTTCAATTGGCATCTGAAATGGAAAGTTCTCGAGCATTGGCAACGATTGCACACAATACTGAAAATTGAACGTGATACGGAACAACGTCGGCAACGTTGGCGTATGAAAATTTGGGAGTTGTTACCAGACTACCAACCGAATCTAGATAATATTTGATAGAAATAAAAATTTTCAATGCTTGAAATTATGTATATCTTAAGTTGTTTTTTTTAATTCATAATATGCTGAAGTACATTTTATAACTAGAGATTTATTTAAATATTTGTTGATAAATCGGAGGGTAAACTAAATTCTTAATTTTAAACTTTTAATGTTATGTGATGTCGTCGTCCAAAATAAATTAGAACTACCTGAAATGAAACAAAATATAAGAAATAAGAATAATTGAAAGTCGTTAAGCAAACGATCAACAGATATTACGTATTTTATTAGATAGAATATTGCGACCAGGCAAACGAGGCTAGCATATAAGCCACTGATGAATCCAATTGCAACACTGAAATAGAAAATTTAGCATTATATATAGCTAGTACGTTTATTAATTTTTTTTTACTTACTCATATAAATCATAGATATCAGAACAATCGTCTGGTACCGATATTGGTACATGAAAAATGGTTATCAATAAATATGGGTGACATACGGCGGTCAAAGTTAAATCGGAATAAACCAAGAATGTTACAATTGCCGAAATTAATCCACAAATATAGTATTTTTGATTCGATTGATCGATAAAAGCATCAATCCAACAGTTGTAATACTCATTGTGTTGTGATCGATGAGATCGCGTTCTTATTGTATGTTCATCATTGTCTGAAATTAAAATCTTAGTGTCATCCTCTTTAGAAGAACTATCAATTAAATCTGCGTATTTCTGCCTCGCGGACATAGCTTTGGTTCGATAAAATAAGGCCATAGTCGAAAAAAGTAAAACCATTAGAATGATGCCTTCCTCGGGCAGAAATTCATAGAGGGGTAAAGTTATCTCAAATATTAACAGTAAATAGAGTGCTGTTGACAAGGCCCAATAGTAGTGAAAACGGCCTCTGAAATACAAACAGATTAAAATGAAAAATTTGTTATCGCTCATGCGTCGATTTTTTTACCTTGAGGCCAGCGTTGCGAAGTATTTATTTGCCTTCATTATAACCAACCACACAATCAGGAGTGCTAGTAAGGTGCACGTGAGATTGTATGTTGCCACATAAATTAGTGTTGCATTTAAAATGAACGGTACCAAACATTCCCAACTGATTAATTTGGCCCCACCCCGCCAAGGGATTCTTATACGATCGAACATTGTTGAAAGCATCGACTCTTTTTGTCTTTTATTTATAGGGCGACAGCATAAAAAACTATTTTCATTTTGGAATAGATAAAAGATAAAAATATTTATTAACTACTTTGGAAAACTATAATTAGTTAAATGAAGCAATTTGGGAAAAGATACTTACTTTTCAAAAACTTGATCAAAATCTACACAATTACAACAGCACCCTAATATATGATTCCTTTCATTATTACGATCGAAATATTCGCAACAGCAAAGTGGATCGTATTGGTCATCAAAATTCATATTTATCAATCAATTTTTATGTGTATTTAATACTTTTTGTATTGCACAAAAGGCTCTCGCTAGTCCCATGTAAAACCAAAATCTAATGGATTTAAAATATTTTGACATTTCGTTAAATTATACTGACGTTTGCTCAATTTTTTATAGCCGCTGCAGGGCTGAGCTCTGAAAAGTGCAGTGCAGAAAAGCGTTGCCACATGACGTATACCGTAAATACACGACGTGTTCGGTTGGGTCAAAATGAAAATAAAAAAAATATTACGATATTTTACGCCTTGTTAAATAAAAACGTCACAAAAATGATAAAGCACAGAAGCTTACTAGATATACATTTTTTTTAGACGTTTACGATAATATTTGCCACCAGTATTTTAATGATACAAATATACAATTGACTTCAAATTTTGTGACAGATAGATAAAGGATTGTTACATTTATCATCAACATAAAGAAAATTAGTCAGTCCCGTTTCTGAGAAAATCTGTTTGAGAGTTTTCTGCTCCACTGCAACCCCTTCGATTCTAGACTCGAATGGATCCAAAACACAACTCAAACTGCTTATTACTAAACTCTATCTTTGTACATACATAATTTCGACCAAAACTATTAATATTTGTGAGAATGGGAGGCAAAACAAAAACAATAAAAATGTATGACTGGAAGGATGGAAGAGCGGACTCGACATTTTTTAATCGATGTTTTGGAGTACTGGTACTGGTAACCTAATTACTCGAGAAATGTGAAAATCTAGAACAAAATATTTTTCGCGATGACAGTACTTAGTCAATTTAATTTCGTTATAGTGGGGAAAAGTAAAAAGCTTGATGAGAAGTCTGAAATAACAGGACGTACCACAAAGAAGATTCAACCTTACTCATGGATGGTAATGTGATAATACTGCAATTTTGGCAGTAAGGGAACAATACAATGTAGTACTGGATGAAAAATTGGAGAATCAAACTCAACGAAACCAAATCTGTGCATGTGAATTTTAGTAATAAAATAAATCCTAACAGAATCCCAATCAAAATCTGTGGATACTCCTGGTATTAGGGTACGGGTACGGGAATAAGACGTATCTTTTAATATAATTTAATTGTTTATTTCTCGATAAGAAAAGGCATACGTGTCCTTTCTCTACGTGTCAACTCTCTTAAACCTTTTGTTCTTTTTTCATGACCTACTATTCCTCACAGTTCTCCCCCATTTAGAGTGGACGCCAGCGTCAACTCATAATCTGCAAACCGCGAAGGCCTCTTTCCAGCTGTTGCGCGCTCGGATCGGCGGAGTTGTGGTGGCTCACCGTTCTCCCCGTTTAGGGAAGGCGCCGGCGCTAACTCATAATCCGCATAGCGCGGCGGCATCTTGCCAGCTGTTGCCCGCCTGGATCGGCGGAGTTCTGGTGGCTCTGAGGCTGTTTCGAGTTCTGATGCTGTTTCGAGTTCTGGTGCTGGTTCGGGTTCCCCCTCCGGTTCGGCTGACTGCGGTAGCTGTGGGCATTGCGGAACAATGATCGGTTCCACTATACGTCGCGTTGGTCGCAACTCGAAAGTGTCCATTAAAACATTGCCGTCGTCTAATGGTGGCTTATCGGGCGTATTGGCGAACCGCACTCGCAATTGATTGGCGTGGCATCTGACCTTCCTTTCGCCAGTCTTGACCTGTACCAAGACCATGTAGTCGACTTTGCCACGGCGTTCAACTACCGTGCCGGGCTGCCAGCTACAGCCGTTATTTTGCGTGAGCTTGAAGAAAATCGCATCGCCAACTTCAAACTCTTTGTGTCTTGCCCCGTGGTAAGTGTTGAATCGCTCCTCCATTTGCACATTTCTTCCATTGTTATAAACTGGTGGTGGCTTAATCAAATCCAACTTGATGCGCATCTCTCGGCCGGTCATCAATTGGAATGGTGACTTGTCCCCGAGTGCTGGTGACGGTGTGTAGCGGTAGCACATCAGGAATTTGCGTAAGATCTGGTCCGCATTGCCTTCGCCTTCCAGTTTTTTTAGGCCAGTTTTAAGCAGGCCAACGAACCGTTCCGCGCGCCCATTTGATTGCGGATGGTATGGTGCTGATGTCATGTGCTTGATCCCATCCTCGTCGCCACTGTGGATACTCCTGGTATTAGGGTACGGGTACGGGAATAAGACGTATCTTTTAATATAATTTAATTGTTTATTTCTCGATAAGAAAAGGCATACGTGTCCTTTCTCTACGTGTCAACTCTCTTAAACCTTTTGTTCTTTTTTCATGACCTACTATTCCTCACAAAATCAACACTAAAGAAGTTGGTTATGCGAATACGGCGAAATATCTAGGTATGCCGCTTGATGCCAACTTAAAATGGAAAGAACATGCCAATAAGAAAAAGGAGGAGCTGAACATGAAGTACCTATAGGAAAATGTACTGGCTCCATAGGTAGATACTCTCAACTATCCATACATAATAAATTACTTGTGTACCGGCAAATTTTGAAACCAATATAACAGATTTGGCGAAACTGAACATTGTAAATGCCATGTATATTAGAAATTAAGATCTCTACAGAGACTTAAAGATGGAATACATCGATGAGGTTATTACGTATTATGCTCTCAAGCATGATTCACAACCCCGACAGCATGAAAACAGAGATATGCTGTATGCTGGATATGCCGATGGCAGTAAGAGGTCTGCAAAGATCAAACCAATAATCCTATAGTGTATGGGATCTAGAAACTACACCACTATAGCAAATATCTATGTATATATATAATTAGTTTTAATGTCTGGGCATTGGTGGACTAATTGTGATAAAAGTTACTAGATGATTTATATAATCAGTTATAAAAGGGACTAAAAAAATGTCATCTTACAAGCGAACATTGAACCTGTCAAACACAGACACCGCATTAATTTCGTTTTGTTGAAGCTTTTGCTATTTGGGGTTAATTCGCCGCGTTCGGCGTTCATTTGCTCAATGTGTTAGCTGCTAAACACTCAGTGCTTACTGTATTCGCTGTGTTTTCCATGGTTTGTCAAAAATTTAAGCAAATTTTTTAAAATTTGATTTTATGAAATAAATTAAAATATAACATACATTTAAAATGAGTTTAGTTACAAAATGTTCTTTATTAGGTAAATTTTCTTAATCTTACAATAATTTCCCATGAACAAAAATTGATTTTAATGCAATTTATTTTTTAGGTAACTTTGTAAAACTTAACCTCACACAAGTAGCAGGGCTCAAAAATTTTCCACCTCCTATCAAATATGGAAGTGAGTAAAACTGTAAAATTAGTATTAGGCCAAATTTAAAAGCTATAATAAAATAAATTTGTTTTGTAGCTATTGAGTTTCCGGAGCGACCAAAATTACGGATGATGGAAAAAGTTCCTCAATATCCGCCAAATTTAAAAGTACCGAAGATGCAAAAGCGGTTGAAGTTTATGCGAGGTCCGGAAACAGTTCACAACACACTGTTGCACAAACAATATGGTATTATTGCGACTGGAGGAGGTCGGTTGCGATGGGGACATTTTGAAATGATGCGTCTTAGTATTGGTCGGCAAATGGATATAACACGAATGTTTGCTGTGTGGCGTGTTGATGCTCCATGGCAACCGATAACGAAAAAGGGGCAAGGTCAACGAATGGGTGGCGGAAAAGGTGCTGTTGATCACTATGTAACACCTGTAAAATCGGGTCGCGTTATTGTTGAATTGGCTGGTCATTGTGAATTTGGTGAAGTGAAAGCATTTTTAGAACTGATCGCACAGAAACTACCTTTCAGTGCAAAAGTTGTGTCGCATGAAATGCTCGAAGAAATAAAACTTGAAGAGGAACGATTACAAAACGAAAACTTAAATCCATTTACTATGAAATATGTAATTCAGAACAATTTGGGAGGTTGCCATAATTGGCTTTCGCCGGTGGATCACAAATGGTTCGGCAAATATAGATAATTCAATTTCAGATGTAATATAAAAATATTAAAGAGTTGCAATTAGTTTAACGTAAACTTTATTTCCTTCTATAATCATCATAATTTTGTTTCGCCAGTTCAGGATTAAACTGGGAATTATACTTTTGTTTTACTACTGGTCGACCGTTGTCCTTGGTTTCGTTTTGTTCCTCCTTTCTGACCGGCAGCGTTTCACCCTTTAACTTGGCCAACAGTACTTCTTGCCGATGTTTTTCTTCGCGTTCTCTTATTAAACGTTGTTCTCGTAATATTTCCAATTTTATTCGTTTAGCTTTCCTCTCTTCCTCATCAGATTCGTCCTCACTGAGTTCTGAATTTGAAGCACTAGATAACCGCTTTCTTTTGCGGTTTGACTTTTTATCCTTCTTTTGCTTCTTCCTCTTGTGTTTTGATTTCTTCTTTTTATGTTTCACTTTGCCACCTAAATGAGCGATAACTGGGTGGTACTTTGGTAAGGCTGAAGGAGCTGGTAAGATTGCAGGTGCTGGTTTAGAAATGTCTTTAATGTCAGGTTTAATTTCGGATGGTTTAAGCTTTGGAGTTGTTAAATATTTCTGCATAACTACTAACGGATCGTTATATATTTTGGTTTTTAATCCAACCTCAATCATTTTGCCTTCTTTGTCATATTGCTCAACCTTTTCTCTAGGCTTATCATACCAATCTCGCTTCCCTAATGCTTCGTTTGTATCTTGGCCCAAATAGGTAAGATATCCTATTTGTTTTTCGTATTTTTCTTGTTCATCTTTCTTTTCCTTGACGTGCTCCTTATTCGGTTTGCTATTTTTGATAGCTCCTTCATCTAAATCGGCAAAGAAATTTATATGACGGCTGTCATTGAAGCCTGCTAAATTAGAGGAGGTGGATTCAACTGGGCCATCAGATTTAATAGCAGATTTTCTTAGCTGTTCAATACGGATTTCTTGATCCTAGGTAAAATGAGAAAATTATTGATCATTGGATTTCGATGTAAACTACACAAATGTACTTACAGCTACGGTCGCTCTTCTAACTTTTTCTTGATTTTCTTCAGCTGCTTTTGCTTCATCACGCCGAACTCTTGCAATATTATCTTTATTGCGAACATGCCAGCTTTTATGATGCAAAATATTCATTTTTAAAATTTCATAAAATAAATATTATTTTGACATTTACCTATATATTTGTCAAAATAATGCGCAAAATTAAGCTCAAATTTAGTACTCACACTGTTATACATTTAGTACATATTTATTTATTTAGTACTGTTTGACAATTCATGATAATTTTACGTTCAAAACAAACGTTTTCACAAATAAACAAAAATTTTATTAAAAATAATAGACAAAATAAACCATATCACATTAATTACTTTGTTGTAAGTATTATTCAGTTGATGTGTGTTATAATTTATATAAAAGTTACTGAATTTAATTTGTTTTACTGTTGAATCGATGCTTGCAATAGATTCTAACCTCAAAATCTAATTAATAAACCGGGAAGATGTCGACTGCTATGCCAATAAATCCAAAACCATTTCTCAACAGTTTAACGGGGAAACCAGTTTTGGTCAAGCTAAAATGGGGTCATGAATATAAAGGTTTTCTAGTCTCGGTAGATGGTTATATGAATATGCAAATGGCAAATACTGAAGAAATAATCGATGGACAGAATACCGGAAATTTGGGAGAAGTGCTCATTCGATGTAATAATGTGCTGTATATAAGAGGCATTGATGATGATGATGAAGAGGGTGAAATGAAAGATTAATTATTGTATTTATTTGGCTATGTAACAATTTGAATTTAATTAAATAAAGTGTATTAAATTTTTTTTTCAAATGACTTGAATGCGTAAAATTTAAAATTACAGTAATTGACCCATTTGAACTCCTCTTGTCTCTTTTAATAATAATTAATGCAATTATTTATTATGAATCATTGTACTGGTAACAACATGAGAAAATGAGAACTCATTTTATTATGAATGAAATTTTATTATGTACATATGTAGTTGCTTTTACGTCTTTTATGTCACGTCACAGAATAATAAACAACTGTATCTGTGGTCACGTTTCAATTTGAAAACTGCAAAGATTCAACATCTAAAATGAAAAAGAGGGGCCAATTCAAATCAAACATTTTAAATTAAAATTTTACCTCTCACTTTAAAATCTTTCAGGAAAGATTAATTCAAATTACCTATGTTCTTTAGCTCTTCCGAACGCCTTATGTACAATATATCAACTCAACTTTCATCTCTTCGACCAACTGTTATTTTTAATTTTTGCCTCATTTGTCAGCGCATTGTGCGATCGTTCCCTTATGTATTTATGTTCATATTACAGTTATATGAGCAAAACCATATAGCAGTGTATAGTTGTGCTACGTATTTTTGGAATTAAGTTAACCCTGAAATCCATGAACGGTTGTTTTCGTCCTGGCCAAAACTACTTTTTGTTATTTTTTTCCGAAAGTTGCTCCATATGCAATTAAAAAAACAAAATATTAGTTTTTTTCTGGGCAAAAAACTATTGTTTCTTGAATAAAGATGCCTAAAGATAATCCGTGAATTATGTATTTAAGATTTTTTATTGATGTCAGATGGCCATCTTTAAAACGCGTACATCATTCATACAGCCCAACCGAAACGCGTATTGTACGCGCTAAACGCGTACGAATGGTCAGACCACCTTTCTTAAATCGAAAACGCGTACATCATTCATACAGCCCAACCGAAACGCAACAAGGGTAGACCCCACTATTCCTACGTTTCCGAGGTCGCTGAAACCGAATATGACCATAAGAAATGAATCCAACTGCCCATTTTCCAACTGTCCATCTTTTTAAGTTGGAATGGATGTGCCTTCCTATCGTTTCTTGGCTTGCTAAAACCGAAAATGATAACAAAAAATAAATTCGACCCTTCCACCACCTCTAGCGCCCCCTTCGGGGTAGTCCCCGAATTTCAATTTTCATGCAAAATTGGGATGGATGTACATTTCTATGTTTTTTTTTTCGCTGGAACCGAAAATCACAACGAAAAGTACTACTTCCAAAAAGAGGTTGAAATTTACTCTCCAGGAGGTAGTAAGGGGGGTGCTAGGGGTGACGGAAGAGGTCAAATTTACTTCTTATTGTCATTTTCAATTCCAGCGCTCCAAAAAACATAGAAATGTACATCCATCTCAATTTGGCATGGAAATTGAAATTTCGACCCCCAGGGGGTGATAACGGGAAAATAGGCAGTAGTAATAATTTTTTTTTGTTAAATTCGGTTACAGCGACTCGAAAACGTAAGAATAGTGGGGTCTCCCCTCTGGGTCACGACTTTTTTTTTGTGTGCCTGTGTAATTATTGATTTTATAGCGCAACGACGAAAACGACCCTGGTCCATGGAATTAAGGTGCCTAAAATACCTTCATGGATTGAGGGTTAATTTTAAATGGCGTTCGAAAGGGTTAATTGAAATTGTCTTACCTACTACATATGTAATTTCCGTTCTAGTATAGCTTTGTACTTCATGCCGTTCATCATACCTTCGACTGGCACCAGACTGCCTGGCCCCATATAAGAAAATCATCCCCAACAGACATGGCCCAATTAATAGAATAACACAAAAAACAAAAATTCGTGTTCACATTATTTCGAACAATACTGTAACTGCTGGAGTTACTAGAATATTGGGCAACAAAATAATATATACTTAAATAAATTATCAGTATTTGCAAGGTAGAGAACAGGCCCATTCCAAAACTTCCCCTAATATTTTTGAGAAACATTAAATTCAAATAAATTAAAAATTAAAAACTTCTCTGCAGTTTTTTGTTTCATAAAAAACATGTTAAGTGGCACAAGAAGAGTTTTGAAAAGGACCTCCGAATTCTTTTGAAACCATTACAAATTAAAAAATTAACCGAAAATCTACAAAAATCATCCCAAATAGAGTGATTTGCAGAGATCGATTTAAGATTTAACTAATTGTTGAAGTCGATGGAGTATACCATTGAAATAACAACGACAATTGAGAGGTCTCAACAATTCTAAAGGGTTGAGTTGACTTAGTCTATTGGTTAGCATATTGGTAAGGCTTAAAAGAAGAATTAATAAACCCATGAAAAATATAACGGAACTTGAGCAAGTAGACATTTTAAAGACCACCAAACCCTTCTCATTTCATAGAAAATTCTAACAAATCAGTTAGTGCTTTAAAACCTATTCTCTATTTGATATTCAACGAGTGTAATGCAGAAGGAACAGAAGTAGAAGCAGATGCAGAGCTGGGATCAGAACAACAAACTGTTTGTAATACGAAACTGTAAACAATTGTCCAATTCCCTACTAGAACTGGGTGATAACTACCTGTTTATGTTATCAAAATAGTATAAAATATCTCGACGAATTCCAATAGTTAATTGGAATAATGAAATCTTCTAGGGATATTTTAGAAGCTTAGGCCCTTTTCCAATTATTTGCTTATTTTGTGGGACCTAACTTATTCAATGTAATTTCTTACGTAATAAGTAAGTACTTCTCATACCAGGCGCCTCGCCTCGAAATTTTTAGTTACCACACATACGAAGCTGAGACCCTTTCATACCGGTGGCGTCGGCTTTGAACATTCGGTTGATATCAAATATTTTATTTAGGTCCATTTTACACGTGAATTATAGCAAGAAACGAGATATTATGAATTTGTAAGCTACATATGAGCTAGATTTTTCAGTAAATATAAAACAGTTGTACCAAAAATATGATTTGTATGTTATGTTGACAAAGCTCTTCGCTTTGTACTACTTTAAAATGTCGCAGTCGAGTGTGGAACGCATTGCCTTGGCCTCGTAGATAACTTCATTGCAATATATTTTATTTTTTTATTAAATTATCACTTAAAAATAAATTATTTTTCAACAAAATGAATTTATTACTATAAAATTAAAAATTATCAATCAAATGAAACTAATTTTCATAATTCAAAATTGAAATAAAGAATTTTCATTTTCGAAGCTCAAAGCCGAGGCGCTTGGTATGAAAAGTACTTTAGGTTTCACAAAATAAGTAAGTAATTGGAATAGGGCCTTGACAGTTTAAATTAGAAACAAATTTATTTAAAATTTAAATGTTGCAAGCTTACAGGGCATTCACAATGCAAAAACTTTTTACTTTTTACTTACAGGTTTGTATGAATTTCCAACTTAACGAATAAAAATTTTTGCTCGTTATGTTGGAAATTCATACAAACCTGTAAGTCAAAAGTAAAAAGTTTTTGCATTGTGAATGCTGTGTTAGATTTCGAATAACTACTTGTGGCAAAAAAGCAGCCTTTTAGTACTCGGCTTTCCGAAAAATTTCCCAGTATCCTGTTGGGTAATCCTTACCTCTAACCAGAAGCTTGTTTTTCGTTGCTAAATGTTAATATCAGGCTTCCTTAGTATAGTCTAGTCCTGCTATTGCTATTTCTTCCTGCATTCTTAATTCATTGATGGGAATAAGTAAATAGTTTTCGAGGAAGTTAAAAATATTTACTAGAATTCTGCATTAGGAAGGGTATTTACTTATTTTAATGCATTCCAGTTGGTTCTTGTATAGTCTTAGAAGATAGTCTAAGGATTTCACCACAGAATCCATTAATTGTCGAATGGAAGGCGACTAAACAGTTGTGGCACAACAAAGAAAAACGATAATACCGAAACAACACCGAGGCTGCGAGGTTTAGGATCGGTACGTGGAACTTGCAGTCATTACAAAAATCATGCACATTTGAGGGCCTCACCAAAATCATGAAAGGGTATCGGCTAGAACTCGATGCTCTGCAAGAAACTCGATGTTCTAAAAGTGATGAGCATTGCGCCACAAAGCCATACGTTGCTCTACAGTGGAGATGACCTCGGTAATCTTGGTGTTTGTTTTCTGCGAAACAGGTAAAATAGGTTCTTGGATTTCAAGGCAGTCAATGTCGAATAGGTAAGCTTTGCTTGGACACGAAACTATCCTGTCTGTCTGACAATGTAAGGAATTATTTTTAGGACAAAATTGGTCGGCCTCACATTATTTCCTCCTCCTAACTTTTATCCTAAAAATAGTTTTCCTTTACAACAGGAGCAATTTATAAGGAAACGCTAAACAGGATTAGTACGTCATTAGGAATAGAAGAAATATTATAGTGTGTTATGAGAATTTTGAAAGTAAATCTGCTGAATTTGGTAAACGCATTATTTTTCAAGTTAAGATTAGTTCATATTTTTATTGTTACAAAATGATTTATCTGAGAAGTCTTCGGCGGCCTTAATAATAAAATTCTTAATAAACTTATTTAGGACTACCTATAGTAGGTATAAAATAGTGGAGGTGTACATTACCAAAATAGGTAATACATTATAATGTTTAACAAAACCAATACCAAATTTTCTTGAAATGCATGTTTTATTTTAATTACTTCCAAACAATTATGTTAACTCAAAAATTAAATTTAAAGTTTCAATAAAAGTATAAAAAGTAATTAGAACAGCAGGGTATGGAAATGAATGCAATTTAACTTCAACAACAACTTTAGAGAAAAGAAAAAGAGTTACATTTATTACAAACAAATAAATATTTTACTTAAACAGCAAAATAAACTACTAAAATAGTTGATCTTGAGATATACAAAAGTTACCATAAAAAGTAAAACAAAACTTGTTCGTGTAGTTGTTGGATTTTTTTTTCGATTTTAAGTTAAAAACACCAAAATATAAAAATTTATTAAAAGTTTCTACAGATGTAGCCAAAATTTAAGCCACTCTATTTTTATTTGAATATACACATTAAGAAGCTTAAGTTTTAGGATTTGATCTTTATAATAGTTTTTGGCCATGAATTTATTTAAGGAAATGTACCTTTATGAATGGACAATGTACAAATCAGCTTCTAAAATGCATCCTCATTCCTCATCTAAATAATTTTGAAATGGTTTAAGCTTTGAAATAATGAACACAAATAAACACGAACTTTATATACACACAGTAGAAATTGTATAAAAGCCATTGTATTATTTTGGTTAACCAAATGAAAAACAGGAAAATTTCGAGAGGAAAATGGAACACATGTATATAGTGTGTATGGAAGTAGATTTTGATTATATGTACATACTTTTTTTGTACAAAAAGATGGACATTGTGAAGCGAATACAAAAAAACGTGCAGTGTGCATATACAAATAAATTGATCGCATTTTAATTAAATTTCATCGGCAATGAGATTGTCGCATTGAATTCTTTATATATGAGATACTTTTGCGTTGGCATGTATTTAATTTTGTCATTTTGCTGGCCATTTGTCGAGTATAGAGAAAATATATCATGCGATTTTCCCATAACGGGATTGAATTAACATTGCTATATTATAACATTCTTATAAAGATTTTTCTTTAATTCTCAAAGGCTTTAAAAGTATGAATCTTTCACCGTTGTTAACAGTTATCCTATCTTCGATAAACACTTTAATTTTCTGAGAATCTTTTGATAAGGACTTGGTTGAAATTATATTGTTAGCTAGCATTATTAATGATAAATGATCAGATATCCTAGAAGGAGTTTACTGAATGGTAACTTAAAATGAAATAAATTGCAAACTTTTTATTTGTCTATTCTTTGGAACAAGTGTGGCCAACACTCAATTTCAGATGCAGGGGTGACATGTTCTATCATCACTTTGATTCATGTCGATAGTGATCATCGCATCGAAAAACTGATATTGTTATGCTGTTGCTGTACCATTTTTGATAGATGATATAAAGGAACCCATTGTCGAAAATGAAGTGAAGTTTGACAGCCATTTTTAATAGCAACTTTATTTCGTTATTCTGTCACCTATGTTAACAAATATTTTTTTCTGTCCAGCAAAGATTTTGTATAAAGGTATAAAGTTTTGTTAAGGTTGGACTAGGGCTAAGTTTTGCTTCAGTTGGAGTTGAGTTGCGATTAAGTTTAGTAGGAGTCCGCGGTTAAGTTTGGAATTTATTTGGGGTTGTGTTGAGGGTTGAGTCAGAAGTTAGTGTAGCGAGTGCCTTGCTACAATAAGCAGCGAGTTAGCCACCCCTGAATGATTGTAGTATTGCGGTGAATTGTGGACTGAGTTAGAGGCTGAGTTAGGGTTGAGTTGAGTTCACAGACACATGCAGTTTTCGGACCATGTTGATTTTAGTATTGACTTGGTTGTTTAGTTAAGGGCTGAATTGTTGGTTCATTATTTTTTCGGACAATGTTGATTTGGAGATTGAGTAGGGCATAAAGTTGATTGAGTTGAGAGCTGTATTTGTGGGCGAGTCGGGTTGATTAGGGTTTGGTTTGGTTGAGTTGGGGATTTTGCGGGAGATTTGAGTTGCAAATTAGCTTGACTTTTTCTGAGTTGAGTTCATGTACCTACGCTTGTACATTTTTCGAGTCGTGTTGATTTGAGAATTGAGTTGGGCGTTTAGTTGAGGGTTGAGTTGTTATAGAGTAGGTTATTGAGTTGAGGTTGAACGATGGGTTCAGTTGATAATTTATTTGAGGATTCAGTTGTGGGTTGAGGTGAAGATTAGATTAAGTTGAGTTCATATGGTATAAGCATGTAGGTTTCAAACCGTGTTGATTTAGTTTTGACGTGATGACGTCTTACACCGCATGTTCAGAAAATTAACACGAAATTTTGCTCTTTGACGTGAGTAATTACTCATCAACTGTAAGCATTTTTAAGGTTGGCCCTTAGGCTTCATGCCTCACGCATAATATTATCGCAATGACGTTATCAAGCGGCGAGGCGAGCCGCACCGCAAACCTCTGATTTCACTCGATTTAAATGCTTGAACCACTGTAGCGAGAGAATGGCTCATCCGATCGGAGTAATTCTGGCTGAAGAAACTGTAGCAGATAATTTATATTAAATTAAAATAATTAATCTCAATATCTTATAAACTTTATTATGCAAAACATCTACGGTCGTGTAGACGACACAGCTCATGCTGAATTTTTGAGTTGAACGTTGAGTTTGGGGTTGAATTATGGTTGAGTTTAGGATTTGGTTGAGGGTTGAGTTATGGTTGAGTTAGGGATTAATTTGGGGTCGAGTTGAGGGTTTCGCATGCAGCTTTTGAATCGAGTTGATTTCGGAGTTGAGTTGCCGTTGAGTGTGGAGTTAAGTAGGTGGTTGAGATTTGGTTCGTGCTAAGTTGAGTTGAGGTTGAGTTAGCTTGCGTTGGGGTTGAGTGAGGGGTACGGTTATGGAATTATTTGGGGGTTGATGCGAGGATTAGTTATAGGCATTGAGTGTGGGATTTAGGTTAATAGTTGATTTGAAAGTTGATTTGGGGTTGAATTGGCAATTTAGTTGAGAGTCGGGTTGGCCGTTGATTTGGTGATTACGATGGGGATTGCTTTGCGATTAAGTTGAAGGTTGAATTGAAAATTGAGTTGGAGGTGTACTTTAAGGATTACCGCATTACCAAGAGATTTATTTGAAAAAAATTCTGAATTTGCAAAGATTCTTTTCTGTGACCTTCTTTACATAATTTTTGTTACACAGTGTACTTTCCACCGAATTGAAATTTCTGACAGTCAACTTTGGGGGAATTAATTATAACTGCATCACTATATTGAAGTCCGAGACTGGAACCGAAATGTTTTTCGTTCCGGTTTTCGGTTACGTTCCTAATTTTTAAATTTCGGTTCGGTTCAGTTCCGGTTCGGCTATTAAATATCGGTTCGGTTTCGGTTCGGTTCCGGTTCGGCTCCAAAACCATTTCAAGAATTGTTGTTTGTTAATAAAACATTTCTATTTATGATTCCAAATTTGTTATTCAAAATTTAATTAAAATAATAATCATCACGCATCACCTAAAATTTACGTTGCAAAAGTGCAACAAGAATATTTTCCCCCTCCAGTTATTTTATAGACAAAGAGGTAAAACACGAGGAAATGATGTGTTGCAGAGTTAACTTTGTGTGAACAGCCGGATTAATTATGAAATGCGCCCACTGAGCAGTATAATTCGTTTACCATGCTAAAATAGTTTTTATTATAGATACAAAAATCTGCGTAAGTCGGAAGCGAAACCGTCTAAAACGAAAAAAATACCGTCTTGGATAGTTCGATTAGTTTAATTTACACAATTTTAAAAACTGAAAATAATTGTATAAATTTTTTCGGATAGCAAAAACTTGAACCGGAACGAAAATTAATTTCGATTCCAGTTTCGGTTCAGGTTCAACTTTTTATTTTATTTCGGTTCGGTTCCGGTTTTCGGTTCATTGAAAATAGCGGTTAATTACGGTTTTCGGTTTTCGGTTCAGTTTCGGTTCCAGTCTCTGATTGAAGTACGATGAAAGTTTAAGTAAGATTCAAATGTTTTAGGATTTGAATGAAAAAAATGGCAGCTCCAACTGGCGAAACTGATATAATATGGTTTGATTGAAATTACTTCTCTTGGTAGAGAATATAAGATATATATGATATATCGGAAAGACGATGATATTGCAGACATAGATACAAATTTGGCTTGATGGCAGAATCTAGGCAAACATTTTACTCAATTTAAAAGACACATAGCGACCGTTAGATCTTGACAGTAATAACATTTCGTTTTCCAATTGAATAAGGCTTAATTGTCTGGTACAATCAGACAAATTGGAAATGTTATGAATACAAATTTTTAAATTTTCATTCTAATTTTGCATAAGTAGAGAACAGAATAAGGAACATATTTCCCTCTCACACTTTACAATATAATTTCGTGAGCATCTAGCAAAGTAAAAAGTTAAATTCGTAAAGTGCAAAAATTCGAGTATACCTACATATTTACAAGATAGGTAAATGCAAAATTTCAAAAATTTACCATGCAGAGGTGCTTTAATTTCTAATAAATTAAAAATTATAGGTGCATAGCGTCAAGTATTTTATTGACGCTCTATGTATAAAAGTTAGTTGCTGATCTATAAAGTCGGGGATGTACCGTTGGTCGCCTCGCCCTTAAACGACGGCAAACATATTAAATAAGTACATAAAATTTATTACATCAATAACAAGATAAATTTTAACAATTTTTACAAAGATACTATATATAAATGTGATAATATGATGCAATTCAATTGCGAATATTTCTCGGCATATTTGATATTATTACAGTTTACTTATTATCAGAAGAGATGTTTTCATGGGGCATTACACTACCTTTGGGATAAAAAACATGATTTGTTGATAAATGAATTAAATTGGTCAAATCGCTTGTATAAATATCAGCAAAACGGAATAGCCGCCTTGAAAAATAGGTTGGATTAATGAATGTTCGAAAAACACTGCCAAATTGATGGTTAAAGCCAGACTGAATTTTAATGCGTAATTTATCCCTTTCTTCATTCCATCGTTTCAGTTCTTCTCGAGACTCGGGTGCTTCATCATCTTGGTGGTCTTCAATTAATTGAGTTAATATTTGCAACCAACTAAAAGAGCGCTTATACACAGGATTATTTAACGTATGAATTTCATGCGTTAATTCATTTATTATAGCTCCAGTTCGCCAACCCTGCTCCATTGTAACATCAGCCAAATCAGTAAATGGATGGTCCCCAAAATACAAAATTTTTTCCCCATGCCAACCGGTTAATTCTTGAAATTGTTTAACAGTTCCTTCGTAATATATTTTTCCCCGTTCTATTTGTGTTACGCGATCCCACAAATGAAATCCAGTTTCCTCATCTAGCATGCGTAATGGACGCGAAACATCAGTAAAAAATTTTGGCTTTCGTGAATGCACAATGATAAGATCGAAGAAATGTTTCCAATCTGATCCTATCAATAGTTCCAAACCTTTTTTGACAAGGTTGTATGGGCTATTTGTTATTATAAATATTTGTTTCTTATTCTGAATCAGTTTTTCTAGATATATTCGAATTCTGGGATTTTTTATCATATACTTGAAACCATCTCTTTCGACATATCTATGCATAACAGGATGTGATAATCCAACTGATTGTCTAACATCGTTAAACAAACTCTCGGGACAATATTCAATACTATGTTTCTCAAAATACTCGCAAACGTTACTAAGAAGGCACATTTCTGATTTCGAGAATAAGTCGGCCATTAGCACCATATTTGCATTTGAATGTTCTCTATCGCCCTCAACATAAGCAATTGGTAGACTTCGAGTTTTGTACAACTTCATAACTTCTTCGTCACTGATTGATCTTCGACCACGATACACAGAACCAAATTGTATCTGAAGATATGAGTCTAATTTCAAAAGTAATCCTTTTTTTATATCATAGTGTAATCCGCGTACTGCAAAATGTGGATCGAATTCCAATTTTTCAATATTTTTGGGATAGCCGAAATTTTTAACCAACGCATCTCGGCTTAGATTGTACAGCAAATAGTGAAGATCCGGTTTATAACAGGATAACGTATAGTCGTAATCAAAACCATATGCTTGCACTTCACTTAAATCAAGCTCATTGCATGCAAACACACCGTGCGCATTTACATCAGACGGTAGTTTTTTTGACTTGAATTTATCTAAAGCTTTGTTGTAGGCATCACGCAGCTTGTTTTCGACTGGAGCCAAGGCGGTTTTACTAAATAATTTAAATTTTCCAACCACAAATTTATATCGAGATGTAGTGCGGACAAACATTTTCGTTTAAACCGCGAACTTTATTCCCTATACTTTATTGCTTTACTTCATCATGTTTTTATTTTTTAATAATAAGAGCACCACTCAATAATTTAACAAACAAATAAATTTTAGAAACAAAATTGGGTTTTTGCTATTTTTAAACTTCAGACAATCTCGGTGCACTACGTTACTTTTGGGATTGTTTCGTTGGAATATAAATTTAACACGTGCAGGTAATTGCGAAATATGTACCATTACATTATCCTTTTCCCGGCCTGTGTATTGTAACAAAGTGCATGATTTCTGTTAAACTTCATGCACTTGGTACACAATGAAATGTCACCTGATTCAACTGCGAAAAAATTCTGATGTAATTTAGCGGGTCGTGAAGAGCGGAGCTACACTCCGCGCAACAGTGTGAAACTTGACTCACTATAAAATCACTTACACATCACGGAAAACCCAAACCGGAACCGCTTCCCCATTACTTCGGTCTAGTCCGCACTACTTATGTCCCTCGTCCCCGAGGGATAAGCAACCCTTCTCTCTCTTCCGTCGCAATATCGCCTCTACGTAATATGCTGTTGCTCTCCATCTCTCTTCCGACTGAGCCATTACCTCCACCACTGTGTCCGGCGTTACCTCCCCTACTAATGCACTAATAAAGTGAGCAGCCTCCGTTCCATCGAGAATCCATCTCACCTGAAGAAAGAGTGATACACAGCGTCCCGCTGCAGTACAAACACTGAGGGGACCTCAGCAGTCCCATCCTGTGGAGGCAGGCCCAGAAGTACCCATGCCCCCTCAAAAACTGGCACACGAAAAAATTTACCTCACCATGCCCTCTGTTAATCCATGGACGAAGGACCGTGATCAAATGAACATCGTTGATTAGGGTTTTCCAGTAGAACAGTTGTCTTATCATTTTTAAGGTACTTGTAATTCCTAGGTGACCCGTATGTGCAATATTTAGTATCTTACTTGTTTGCACATTTGGCAGTTGGCACTACTATCTGGTCGCCTTTGAAAATGATGCCTTCTTAGGCCTGTATTAGACTATAAAAGAGCTTTGACAAAGATATTTTATAAAATATATTTGTCAAAGACTTTTGATAGTGTAATATGCATATTTTATAAATTTTTTTGTTTTATCAAATTTCTTTTATTATATTTAGCTTCTTGCGGCTAAATATGATAAAAGATTTTGACATTGCATAATTAATATTGTTTTTAAAAAATTGCATTTTATTGTAAAAATGGCGGAAAATAAATTTAATTGGAGTGATTCAATAACCAATTGTTTAATAAGTGAATATGAAGCAAATGCATTTTTATATAATACAAAAAGCCTAGAGTATAAAAATAGGAGAATTTCCACTTTTTTCCATCAAATTTCATGAAAAAATGATAAAATCTTTGACGTAGTGTAATATAGCAAAATATTTGTTAAAAGTTCTTTTATAAAATAAAATGCATGAATATGTTTTATCAAATATATTTGTCAAAGATGGTTTATAGATCTTTTATAGTCTAATACAGGCCTTATACAGCAAGTTCCTCCTTAAAGTTAATAAAATGTTTAATATCATGCGAGATTTAGTTTTCTTTGTTAAGCCACCCTTTCATGATGTACGACATTACTTGTGCGAGACTTTTATCAGCATTAGTATCTAGTATCTTCTTTCATTTTGTGTTGTGCATCCTGTGACATAGGCAGAATTATTTGAATATCTAATTCTTCCTAGTCTGTATTGTTGAGTTCTCTTTTGCAATCTCTGCTTAATGCATCGGCGATTGGTATTTCGATACCTTTTTGTACACAACTGTCGGTGCATATTGCAACACATCGAATAATATTCTCCGTAATCTAGCCGGAGCATGCTCAATCGTCTTTTAAAAAATTATCTCTAGATGCTTCTGATCTGTATCTATTTCCAACTTCTTATCGTATACGTACTCGTCTTTTCAATTTGAGGATAGTGTTGTTGCGCTGCCGTTAGGACCTTCGATGCATTTTATGCTAAAGGGTGATTATTTTGGATTAACACTTCACCTACCGCACTTTGAAACGTCAAACTTAACGTCAAAATATTTTAAAACTGGGGATGAGGATAATAGTTGTTTAAGTTTTTCAAATGTTTGTTGTTGATCAAGATCCCATACGAAACTAAAATTATTTTTTATTACTCCTCTTAATGGCGCAGTAATTTCAGAGGAGATGGAAATGGATTTGGCTCCGTACGTGACCATTCCAAGAAATCTTTGCAGTTGTTTTGCGTCTCTTGCTGTCTGGATCTTTTCTATTGCTTTGATTTGCTGTTAAAATGTGTCCAAGGAATTTTAGTGATCTTTTCTTGAACAATCATTTGTCTTTATTTAATTTCAGTCCCGCCGATGTTATTTTCTGTATAACTCCTTTTGTTCTAGCTTCAAGTTCTTCGATTGAGGCTGCATGAATGAGAATGTCGTCCATTGAATACTCTACATTTGGTAAGTCCTCGAACATTTGCGACATTATTTGTTGGAACACTTCGGTAGCTGACGCTAAACCAAACGGTAATCTTAAGCAGGTGCACGACCCCCACGGTGTTGAAAATGATAGGTATTTTTGTGTTCTTTCACTGACTTTGATTTGACAGAATCCACGTTTACAATCTAGCAATGTAAAGAATTTTGATCCTTCCACTCGCGCTGAAATTTCTTCTAGCGTTTTTAGTCTATACATATACCCGTAACTTGTTTTTCTGTTTTATTATGACCATCGGTGATACTATTTGTGTCGGTTCTTTAATTGGTTTAATCACTCCTATTTTTGTCATGTTGTCTAATTTTTTTTTACGTCATCTCTAATTGCATGGGGAATATGTCTCGGGGGAATAACGACGGAATCTGGATTGGCTTTGATGTCAATGTCATAGACATAATTTTTTAAACAGCCTAGTCCATTAAATACCTGTTCGTCGATTTCTAAACTTTGAATCGATCGTACGTAAATTTCGTCCGTCCTTTTAACTAACCCTAGTTCTGTGCATGATTTAATTTCTAGTATTGGAACTGTATTTTCATGTACTTTACAAATTATTTTTACAGATTTATTTTTTACTAAACAATAGATTGTTGCTTGTCCAATAACGCTAATTTTGTGGCCACTGAATGCAATTAAATTTTTTGTATTTGATCTCTCAATCATTAGATTTAAATTATTTGCTAACTTTTGCGTTATAACGTCTGTGTTTCAAGTTTAAAATCTATCTCATGATTGTTACTAGTTATCTTTTCAAACCACGCGCCTGAGTTTTCTCGTTTCTCGCTGTTACACAACGTGTGTAAATATAATACTTCGTCGAGTTCTTTTTCTCGTTTGTCGTACATGCAATCGTTAAATGATCAAGTTTTTCGCACTTTCCACACTTTTTTCTGTATGCTGGACAACTTTTCTTACCATGTGTTGTTCTGCAAAGTTTGCAGAAAAACGTTTTATGCTGGAAACACATGAGCAGAATTCTGCAAGCAGCAAAATTAGAATACACAAGTTTAAATGAATTGAAATACATGTATTCTGCTTGCCATGTAGAATTCTGCTTGTTGTTGTTGTTGTTGTTGTTGTTGTTATTTTCATTTGCTCAGGTCGACTAGCACAAGTAGCTGTATATGACCAATAAATGTATGTAGTGGTGGAAATAATTATATAATTAGGTTAAAAGTTATAGGTTATAATTAATGTCTTTTATGAAATTACACAGTATTTTATAATTGTTTATATTGCATGATTTTAGTATGTCTATTAATTTATTATTTATTATCAATGGAAATTTAGATCTTATATTGTTATATTTAGAGCATTTACTTATGATATGTTTATTATCTTCTATTAAATTACATTTATCACATAAATTATTAATTTCAAAACCCATAAGATGTTTAAATTTTTTATTAAAAGCGTGACCAGATCTTAATCTATTAATTAGTTTAATGTCATGAGAGTTCATATTAGTGTTCTTAAACCAAACATTATTTGGAGGAATGATGTTAATTTTTTTATTGTATTTTCCTTTAGAGATAGTCCAGTCGTTATATATATTATGCCATTCATTTGTTATTAATTTATCAATTATTAAAAAGGAGTCTTCTACAGTAATTAGGTTATCTATTGCATCCTGATTGTCACAAATAGCTTGCTTAGCCAACCCATCAGCAATTTCATTACCATGTATTCCTGCATGACCAGGAATCCATTGTATAACAATATTGATATCATTGTGATTAGCAAAAATATTAATTATTTCATTTTCATAAAATTTATTTTTATTGAACTTTAAGGAATTAATAAGTGAGTCACAATTAATTTTTGAGTCTGTGAAAATGATAATATTACTTAATTTCTGATGTAATGATATTTCAATGGCCTTTTTAATAGCAATTAATTCTATTGTTTTAATAGAGGCAAAATTTTTAAGTTTAAATCTGAAATTCATATTCGAATCCTTAAAGAAAATTCCAAAACCACCAGTGTCTGATATTAAAGAACCATCAGTAAATATATGACAATGATCTTTGTATTTATTTGAGATTTGTAAAAAATTGGATTGAATAATAAAATTATTTTTAGGAAAATTATCAAGATCATTAAATTTATTATTAATTATAATATTATTATAGTTATACTTAGTATTGGAAACATTTATTTTAGCAATATATGAAAGAAAATCATATTCTGAATATAGATCTCTAAATTTAGGAATACTATTATTATTGATAATATTTTCATATATTATATTATTTTTATAAATATAAGTATTCTTTTTATTTTCAAGGTGAGCTGGAAGGGTATTTGATTCTGCTAATATTGTAGATATTGGGGTTGATTTAGTATATCCCAAGATAGTTCTTAAGTTTTTGTTAATTAATTGTTGCTTAATATTTAAAGAATTTTTAAATTTTAATGGGGTAATGATGTCAGCAAAACTAATTTTTGAATTAATCAAGGACTTGAATAAATTAATCAGAATTTGGGGGTGGGCACCTCCATTTTTATATGAAATCATTTTTAATAGATTTGATGAGTTAGAAATATCTTTATCTAATTTTTTGTAATGACTGAGTAATGATAATTTGTTATTAAAGCTAACACCTAAAAGTTTTATATCTTTGACTTCTTTTAAAATATGATTATTAATTTTGATGTTATAATTAGAAGGAATATTCTTGAATAAACGAATATAAGAAGTTTTTTCAATGTTAAAACCAAGATTCAATTCTGATAATTCATTATTTAATTTTGTCATAACACGATTACAAAGATCAAAAGAAGAAGATTCATTAGGACTCTTTATCAAAATAGCAAGATCATCTGCAAATTGATAGATTGAAATGTTATTATTTTGAATGGTATGAATATTAGATGTATAAATATTGAATAAAGTTGGGCTGAGACAAGAACCTTGTGGAATACCTTTATTTGTAACTTGTTTTATTGAATTCGTACCATTATTAAAAATTAAAGTTCTATTAGTTAAGTGTTGATATATCCAATTAATAATGTCATTTGGTGTTTTAAAACTTATCAATTTATTGATAAGTATATTTTTATCTATGATACATTATCAAAAGCTTTTTTGATGTCAGTTGTAATGAGAATTATATTTTTTCTTTCTTTTTTATCCTTATAAATCTCGGAAAAAAGATTAACAAAATAGTCTGTTATGCTATATCCTTTTCTAAAACCAAAAGAGTTATCAGGGATAATCTTATTGGTATTTAGGTGTGTTAATAAATCATTTAAAATCATTCTATCAAAAATTTTTGAAATTGAATTTTGTAAACAAATCGGTCTATAGCTATCAATAATTAGATCATCTTTAAATGGCTTTTTAATAGAAATAACTTTAAATGTCTTCCAATTAGTTGGATAAATTTTACTATTGTAAATTTTATTTAGAAATTCAACAACAAAATTTAAAATATTTGGATTATTATCAATAATTATTTTAAGGAATTTGAAGGATAATTTATCACAACCTGGAGCAGATTTGGACTTATGTTTGAGTATATTAATAACAAAACCATTTACAAATTTATTATCAACAATGCCATCATCAACATCAATAGGAAATTTAATATTTTCAACAGAATATGGAAAATTATAATTAATAAATTCTTTAGCCATATCATAGTTTTCCAAAAGATTAAAAGAAATGGATTTTTTATTTCTGATTTTATTAATTTTATACCAAAGATCTTTACTATTTATATCATTATTTAAATTATCAATAAAGGAAAACCAAGAATTTCTTTTAGCTTTTCTTATTTCTCTTTTTAAAAGTGATGAAGATTTCAAAAGTTCAATGGCTGTGAACAAATTTTTATTTCTGTTATAAATTTTTTGTTTAATTAATTTAATCCTCCATAGTCTGTCAAGATGTGAATTCCACCAAGGTTTTGGGGTATTATTTTTATTTATAATTATTGATTTTGTGTTATTCAAAATTATATTGTTAATAATGTTTTCAATGTTATTATTGTTATCATTAAAAGAAGTAATTTTATTAGTCTCATTGACAACATCCGACCAATTTATAATATCTTTTTTAATATATTTATTTAATTTTAAATTAATCAAAATAGGAAGGTGATCAGAACCAATGTAATCATGTATTACCTCCCAAGACATTTTATTAAAAATGTCAGGGGAAGATAGAGATATGTCTATTGCAGAATTGGAATTATTTCTAATATCAAACCTTGTTGCATTACCATTATTAAGAATTTGAAAGTTACTATTTTTTATTATGTTAGCTATGTTATTGCCTTTTTTATTGTTAGTTGTATGTTTATCCCAAAGGATATTGCGAGCATTAATGTCACCTACCACTAGGGTGTTAGGGTGGTTATTGAAATGTGATAATACATTGTTAAAATCAAGTAGATCCAAATTATTAATGCTATTAAATAGGAGAGTTGTAGAAGTTAATTAAATTTAAGTTAAAATTTTTGTATTTAATGTTTATGTTTAAAAATTCTAAATGATTACAAGTAAGATTTATATCAATTTTTTTAAAGGCAATTTTTCTATGAATAAAGAATGCTAAACCTCCATAACCATCATGTCTATTTTTAAAAACAGTATTATAATTTTTAATTCTAATATTATCACAATCTTTCAACCAGGTTTCACTAATAATCGCAATATCGATATTGTATTTATTTATGAATAATTCAAATAGATTAAAATTACTTTTTAAACTTCTTATATTTAACTGTAAAATTTTGAAGCATTCCATAAATTTATTTAATTTTAATGTTTTTAATGGCATCCTTGATGTCCATTAACAAAGCATCAGTCATATTCATTCCATAGGATTTATTGCTAATGTTATAAATTTTATTTAAAACTGTGTTAAAATTATCAATTTTATTTTTTTGTTCCTTAATTATCAAGTCATAATTGTTAGCTTTGTTAATCCAATAATTGGGTGCATTATCAATGTTATTTAAAATAGGAAAATCAGATGGGTTAGTATTTAGAGGTTTATGTTTCGCTCATGTAGTTCACCCGAATTTCTGCCGGCAGCGATGCTAGCAGAAATTCTGCTCATGTGTTTCCAGCATTATGCTGGAAACAGATGTGCAGAATTTCTGCATGCAGTTTTGCACGCAGATATGCATTCAAAACACGTTCTTTATTTTTGACGTTTATTTGATACATATTTAATTTTTTTATACAATTTTATTATATGAATGATGTCTTATTTTGTCACAAATTAATTAATTTTTATCCTCCATTTTGGCACTTTCCACACAAAACATATTTTCTGTCAACAAATTAAAATAATTGATTGGAAAACATAAAAAGTATATAAATTGGACTATATTTGTTTTCTTTTACGTAATGTTGCCTACTGATTCGCAGCAAAATTAGAAATAGAGACAACTTGCAGAATTCTGCAAGGCAAGCAGAATGCATGTATTTCATTCCATATAATCTAGTGTTTTCTAATTTCGATGCTTGCAGAATTCTGCACATCTGTTTCCACCATGGATTATCGTTTGTCGATTTTTTCATGACTTCTGCCTTAATCTTAGATGATTTATTAACTAAGTTTACATGTATGGTTTGTTTTTTGTTTATCTCAGATAGTTGCTTGCTGATTGATTCACTCGCTTTACATATTATTTCTATGGCTTTATTCAGCGTTAGTTCAGTATTAGCCAATAAACGTTCTCTGATTTTGTTTGAATGTACGCCTACTACGATTTTATCTCGTATCAGCTAACTGATCAAAATTAAACTTCATTACCTGTGTTTTGATTCTTGTGTAGTATTCGCCAAAATTCTCATTCTCAGCTGGTGACATTTTGTTGAATGTGTACCGTTCAAACGTGACAATTTTCTTTGGTGTGAAATAATCATCGATTTTTTTTACTATTTCGTCGTATGTAATTTTGTCCTCTTGTAGCCGACAATTTTTCCAGCTTCAAAACCTAAGCACGTCATCAACGTCTTTTTTGTCCAACATTGTTGCTGTGCTGTAGAATTGGAATTGTTTAATCCAAATCTTCCAATCATCTGCGATATTTTGCGAGATGGTTAATTGTTTCGGCGGTCGAATATGTTCTACCGTTTTGTTATCTGGTCTTGTCGAACTTTTGTTTTTTATTTACACGTGTTTTTTACTTTTTTTATTTTTTTATTTTGAAATAGGTGATTTTACCACATATATTATTGTTGTCGCGTGTTTCATTTAAAACCTTTAGATTTAAATTGTTATGATGTTAATCGATTTAATTTTTCACATCTGACACCATATCAGATTAATACTCAACGCTTGCGTTCGGATGTTAGGTTAATAATAATGTATTGTCAATATAGAGATACATATTATGTACTCGTATATCGTTTGCGGTTAGGTGGATTAACATTAGTTACTTAAGGTAAGTTTACATGTTATCGTTACAGAGATTTTGCCCTTGGTCTAATTGGTAAGCATTACCTTTAATTTAAATGTATAATTTCTTAGGTTGGCCCTTAGCCTTCGTGCCTCACGCATAATATTATCGCAATGATTTACACCGCAAACCACTGATTTCGCGTGATTTAAATGCTTGAACCACTGTAGCGAGAGAATGGCTCATCGGATCGGAGCAATTCTGGTGTACATTTTTGTGTAAAGAAACAGTGATGGTTAATTTATTTTAAATTAAAATAATTAATCTCCGCATACATTTTAATTAAAATTAAAACCCTCAAAATAGCGATTTATAAGGCTTAAGTACGCTATAACGAGGGAACGCCTCATCTGATCGGAGCAATTCTGGTATCAATTTTTGCCAGATAATTTATTATAAATTAAAATAATAATTTTCCACATAAATTTTAATTAAAATTTAAATCTAAATGGCGATTTGCAAGGCTTAGTAGCACTGTAGCAGGAGACTGCCTTATCTAATTGAAACCATTCTGGTATAAATATGTGCTTAGCAAACCTGTGGCTGTATAATTTTTTTTTTAAATTAAAATAATTAACCTCCACATAAATTTTAATTGAAATTTAATTTTGCAAAATAGCTATTTACGATGGTTGAGGCTTGAGAGCATTGTAGAGAGACAATTACTCGTCTGACCGGAGCAATTCTGGTGTCAGTATGTGCGTAAAGAAACTGTGGCAGATACAATATATTAAATTAATATAAATAATTTATTTATTTATTACATCTGGGCAGCAAACGAGATAACATGCTGCCTCAACAAATCATACAAAATTATACAATAAAATCGAATTCATAATTTTTAATTATAATGAAATAGAAAACAAACGGGGAAAAAATAATAATAATAATACAAAATTATAAACCTAATGCTATATACAAAAACTGATAACAAAAGGTTGAAGACAAAACCTCAATTAAGCTTCATCAAATACCGCTGCTATTACTGCATAAGATCAAATTGTATTTTCTACGAAATTTCAATAACGATATACTAAATAAATTTAAATTACCAAAGTACAGCATATGGTTTGACGATTGACAATTGGCGCAAGATCTAGATTAGTTCTTGATGTCGTTACTTGGAACAATTATTGATTTCAAGTTCTGTAAGCCGGTGCATAGAGATTGATCCTTGATAATAACGTTGTCTCGACTAGACCGTTGATTAATTTGAAAATAAACAATTTATCAAGTAATATTCTTCTTTTTTCTAAGGTGATTAATTTAAACTTCTCGATCCGTATCTCATATGTCATATAACCAGTCGATGGAATATATTTGTAACATAAAAATCTCAAGAATCGTCGCTGCACACTTTCTATTCTGTTGCAATACTCATCGTAGAACGGGTTCTAGACCTGTGATAAATATTCCAAATTAGTTCTAATAAGGCTATGAAATAATTGTATGAGAACCGAATGATCCATAAAGTCTCTACCGCGTCTACAAACGAAACCTAATAATTTAAATGATTTCCGACAAATTATATCAACATGCCTATCAAAACGTAACCTAGAATCAAATGTAACAGCCAAATCCTTTATTGAATCAAGTTTAGATAATAAAGCATCTCCAATATTGTAAAGATGTTCAATTCTGTGAATCCGCATGGTAAACGTTACTGTGACACATTTTGCCACATTAAGAGGTAAATGTTTATTGACAGACCAATCATAAACGGAATTGAGATCGCTTTGCAAAATTTCTACACCATTTCTATTGTCAATGACTCTGAACATCTTTAGGTCATCTGCATAAAGCAAGTGTCTTGGAAGTGGAACGTTTCGGGAACAAACCATGTTATTCCGATGTGATTTGACTTTTAATCTGATAAAAAACTATATTATACATTAATTTCTCAAAAACTTTAGCTAACGTATTCAAAATGGAAATGAGCCTGTTGTTTTCAATATTAGCCAAATCACCGGTTTTATGAACAGGCACTAAAAACGATATTTTCCACTTATATGGAAAAACAGAATTATTTATAGACATGTTGAACAGTAATTTAAGCGGGACAGCAAGCACGTCCTTAAGATTTTTCAAAAACAAATTAGTTAATTGATTAAGACCTGCACCTTTATTAACATCAAGCGATTCCAACAATGCCAGAACTTCAAACTTGGAAATTAATGACAAATTTAAACTAGCATGACGGATTGGAGTTTTGCAACAAGACAGGCCCTGTACATATACCGATTTAAAATGCTCAGCAAAAAGACTACAGATCTTCGATTGATTATTTGATCTATAATCTTTGAAAAACATATTACTGGGATACTCAGACTTGGTCTGAAATGACCTATGGTAATTCCAAAAATATTTTGGATTGTGTTTTATATAACTTTCAATACGCGCAACGTACAACTTCCAACACTTTGAGATTCTCTACTATAACCAAATAAGAGTTACTTTTACTAGAATTAACAACATTTGAGAGATGGTCTAAGAATAATTTATAATCATTAAAGGAGATCCCTATGCTAAAGTAAACAACACAAACAGTCAAATTTGATCCATTATCAAGGCTAATTTTGATCCATATATCATCAATAACGCTACAGTTATCCAAACTTGTTAACCTGATTACTTCCCAGCCCTTGCAAATACGATAAACGTCGAATCTTGGATCAAACAATTCAGCAGAATCAATGGACCATTTAACCAAGTCTCCGTCAAGAAAACAATGTCAAAACCGCTAGCTTGCACAGCAAAATTGAATGACTGAAGCTTTGTCTTCAAACCTCTGGTATTCTGATAATAAAGCCTGAGCCCTTTCATCATATATAGAAAACAAAAAGCAAAAATATCTAAAATTATTAAGGATATTTCAAATTATTATAAATTTTCACTTACGTGGTCCAGAAGATGTACATAATTCTCAATTCCACTTAGTAATTTATAATTAACAAAATGAAATGTGGATTAGACATGCAAAAATTAATTTAATTAATTAATGCGTTGTACCATTACTTTCGATTCGTTTTCGATTGTGTTTTGTCTCTTGTAACAAGAACAAAATTGTACGCTATTTTCTTCTGTCATTATATTTTTTGTAATGCGTTCTCAGCAGTGTTTAAATTCATTTTTTCGGTCCCTTCTTTTATCTTTTATTTCTCTCTTTGTGAAAGAAAACAAAAAATATTTTTGTTGTTTCTTTCCCCGAAAACGAAATCGAAAAACGTAAAATATCTCTCCTCATATAAAACACAAAGGATAGGAGAAAAGAGATATTTTATTTTGTTGAATTATTCGTACCAAAGTAAAGAAACAAAACAAAATATTTTTCTCTCCTTTCGCAAAACGAGAGTAAAGCAAGGAACGAAATTTGAATTTAAACACTGGTTCTCAGCCTTCTGTATGCTTTTCCTTTTCTTCACATCGATAAAATATCGCAAACAAAATTTTTTGTGATAAAGAGTGATAAATGAAAGTAGAAATAGAATGTTGTTTTATTTGAGCAAGCTGAGATAGCTTTAGAAAAAGCATAATTGAAAAAGCGAAATAGAGTGCAATTTTGTTCTTGCTGCAAGAGATAAAACGCAATCGAAAACGAATCGAAAGTGATGGTACAACATCCCAGCCCAGGGGTGGGATGTTGTAACATCACTTTCGATTCGAATTCGATAGATTTTATGTCTCATGTTTCAAGAATAAAATTGTACTCTATTTCGCTTATTGATTACGCTTTTTCTATTGCGATCTCTTTTTGTTGCATACTTTTCTTTTCCTTCAAATCGATAAAGTATCACTAAACAAAAATTTGAGTGATAAATAATCATGAGTATAAGCAGAGCCTACTGTATAAATAAGAGCCTCCACTATCGACTGTATTTTTTACTAAGCTTAAAATAAGATACATACATACAATTTTTTCTTTACTACGAAACTATATGGGGAAACGCTTATTTTCATTTACAGTTTTAGTTTATTAGAAATGTGAGCTTTTGTTTTGTTTTTATATGAAAATGTTCATGAAACATGTAATGTTATTTGATTGAAAAATCGAGTCTTGAAAATGTTTATTTCCTAGTGAAAATCGTCATAAAAAATAAGGTATTTTTGAAATTTACAATTTTATTGTTTTTGTAGTATACGTCATAAACATAAATCGAAATTTATAAACAATACAATAATCATCTCTTTCATACCTCCATTCAATTTTGAATTTGAATATGTTTCTATAGTTATTTTGAATTTGCAAAGCATGCTAGATTGTTTTCATTTTTTGTTTTCTTCGCACTCATTGTTATGATTTATTTTTTTCTGTTTGCTCTTTCTGATTTATTTTATTTTTATTGTTGTGCGGAGACGTGTTGTCTTTTTTCTTACCATTGGTTTTAGATATGGACATATGATGACGTCTTTAAACTGAATTTTCTCTTTTTAATACACATTGTTGTTATTGTAGAATGTTTTTTAATTAAATTTCCCTTATTTTCTTTTGGTTAGTGCTGGAAAATAGGGTAATCTGAAAATCTGTGTTTTAAATGAGTAAGACATTGAGTTGTTTGTAAACGATTTCAAAAAAAATTATTTAATTAGGTTTAACTTTTAATTCATGTTTTATCGTCAATCGGAGTCGCGTTTTTTCATACAAACTCTATGAAAATAAATGAATTTTTAATGTTTATATATCCCTTATTTTAAGTTTATTTTTCACATGCCAGCTCTATTCACATCAAGATGGTTCTGGTATAAGTAAAAATAGAATGTTTTATTCGAGCAAGCTGAGATAGCAAGAAAAAGAGCATAATTGAAAAACGAAATAGAGTAAAATTTTATTCTTGAAACACGAGACATAAAATCTATCGAATTCAAATCGAAAGTGAAGTTACAACATCCCACCCCTGGATTAGCAAATTATCATGAAAGTGCAGGCGATTATCGAAAATTCAAAATTCACCGTGAAAATATTTTTTTAATATGGAAAATGCGAAATTTTATAGTATGAGAAAGCAGAATTGGTCTTTAATCAAAATTATGCCTTTTCGACCGATAATCATTTACTTTAAGGATTATCGCAAATACTAAGGGATGAAAAGATTCCGATTGCTTAACTATTTGAAAAATTCTGAATTTACTAAGATCCTTCTTTACATAATTTTAGTTACATAGTTGTCCTTTCCACCGAATTGAAATTTCCGACAGTCAGCGTTGGGGGAATTAGACAAATTGAGTGAAATGCTAAGAATGAGCCTGCATCACTATATTGAAGTACGATGAAAGTTTAAGTAAGATCCACACGTTTTAGGATTCGAATGAAAAAAATGGTAGCTCCAACTGGCGAAACTGATATAATATGGTTTGATTGAAATTACTTCTCTTGGTAGAGAATATAAGATATATGGCGGAAAGACGATGATAAAACGACGCCAAATATATTAAATAAATCATAAAATTTATTACATTATTAACAAGATAAATTTTAACAAATTTTACAAAGATAATATACAAATAATCATCGAAAACAATTATACATTTAAAATTTAACAATTTAAATGAATCCTCGTAATAGAAGATTGACATTTAATTGAGAATATTTCTCGGTATATTCGGTATTATTACAGTTTACGTATTATCAAAAGAGATGTTTTCATGGGGCATTACACTACCTTTGGGATAAAAAACATGATTTGTTGATAAATGAATTAAATTGGTCAAATCGCTTGTATAAATATCAGCAAAACGGAATAGCCGCCTTGAAAAATAGGTTGGATTAATGAATGTTCGAAAAACACTGCCAAATTGATGGTTAAAGCCAGACTGAATTTTAATGCGTAATTTATCCCTTTCTTCATTCCATCGTTTCAGTTCTTCTCGAGACTCGGGTGCTTCATCATCTTGGTGGTCTTCAATTAATTGAGTTAATATTCGCAACCAATTAAAAGAGCGCTTATACACAGGATTATTTAACGTATGAATTTCATGCGCTAGTTCATTTATTATAGCCCCAGTTCGCCAACCCTGCTCCAATGTAACATCAGCTAAATCAGTAAATGGATGGTCTCCAAAATACAAAATATTTCCCCCATGCCATCCGGTTAATTCTTGAAATTGTTTAACAGTTCCTTCGTAATATATTTTTCCTCGTTCTATTTGTGTTACGCGATCCCATAAATGAAATCCAGTTTCCTCATCTAGCATCCGTAATGGACGCGATACATCAGTGAAAAATTTTGGCTTTCGTGCCTGCACAATAATAATATTGAAGAAATTTTTCCAATCTGATCCTATCAATAGTCCCAAACCTTTTTTGACAAGGTTGTATGGGCTATTTGTTATTAAAAATATTTGTTTCTTATTCTGAATCAGTTTTTCTAGATATATTCGAATTCTGGGATTTTTTACCATATACTTGAAACCATCTCTTTCGACATATCCATGCATAACAGGATGTGATGATTCAACTGATTGTCTAACATCGTTAAACAAAATCTCAGGATAATATTCAATACTATGTTTCTCAAAATAATCGCAAACGTTACTAAGAAGGCACACTTCTGATTCCGAGAATAAGTCGGCCATTAGCACCATATTTGCATTTGAACCATCCCTATTGCCCTCAACATAAGCAATTGGTAGACTTCGAGTTTTATACAATTTCATAACTTCTTCGTCACTGACTGATCTTCGACCACGATACACAGAACCAAATTGTATCTGAAGATATGAGTCTAATTTCAAAAGAATTCCTTTTTTTATATCATAGTGTAATCCGCGTACTGCAAAATGTGGATCGAATTCCAATTTTTCAATATTTTTGGGATAACCAAAATTTTTAACCAACGCATCTCGGCTTAGATTGTACAGCAAATAGCGAAGATCCGGTTTATAACAGGCTAACGTATAGTCGTAATCAAAACCATATGCTTGCACTTCACTTAAATCAAGCTCATTGCATGCAAACACACCATGCGCATTTACATCAGACGGTAGTTTTTTTGAATTGAATTTATCTAAAGCTTTGTTGTAGACATCATGCAGCTTATTTTCGACTGTAGCCAAGGTGGTTTTACTAAATAATTTAAATTTTCCAGATACAAATTTATATCGAGATGCGATGCGGACAAACATTTTCGTTTAAACCGCGCACTTTATCCCCTATACTTTATTGCTTTACTTCATAAACATTTTATTTTTTAACAATAAGAATACTACTCAATAATTTAACAAACAAATAAATTTTAGAAACAAAATTGGGTTTTTGCTATTTTTAAACTTCAAACGATCTCGGTGCACTACGTTATTTTTGGGATTGCTTCGTTGGAATAGATTTAACCCGTGCAGGTAATTGCGAAATATGTAGCATTACGTTATCCCTTTCCCGGCCAGTGTATTGTAACAAAGTGCATGATTTCTGTTAAACTTCATGCACTTGGTACACAATGAAATGTCACCTGCTTCAACTGCGAAACAATTCTGATGTAATTAAGCGAGTCGTGAGTCAAAATTCCAAAATCGGAGTAGTTTCGATGGTAAAAGAAAATTTTGTTTAGGTTTATCGTAGGAAAAAAAGGAAAAAAAACTGAATAAAAAAATTGAATTTTGGCATTGACCTGAACGTTCGGTCTTTGTACAAATGAAACTTCATTAAGGAAGTAGAGCCTTTTCGAATCTTACATGTTTTTGTTAATTTTTTTTTTATTGAAGATGAAAAAACCTTCAAAAGGCGAAGAGCGGAGCTACACTCCGCCCAACAGTGTGAGACTTGACTCACTAAAAAATCACCTAAACACCTCGGAACCTGGTCCGCACTGCTTATATCCCTCGTCCCCTTATTGCTTCCTATGGATCCGCTAAGCAACCCTCCTCCCTCTTCCGTCGCAATATCGCCTCTACGTAATATGCTGCTGCCCCCATGCCTACTCTTCCGACTGAAGCATTACCTCCACCACTGCATCCGGCGTTACCTACCCCACTAATGAAGTGAGCAGCCTTCGTTCCATCGAGAATCGCAGTAAAAACACTGAGAGGACCTCAGCTTTCCCATCCTGTGGAGGTAGGCTCTGAAACACCCATGCCCGCCAAAAACTGGCACACGAAAAATTTTACCTCGCCATGCCCTCTGTTAATCCGTGGAGGAAGGACCCTGATCAGTCTGACTGTCCATCGGCCCTTATCCGTCGCCTCCCATCTACGCTTCCATGCCCCGATGGTCTCGACCCTAGCTCTGGTTGCAGCCTCCTTCCTCCCTGTATCCGCGCTCCGCAGATAAATTTCCTGCCGCTCCTGTGCCAATAAGTCGATCGGTATTACTCGATCGGTAGCTAAAGTGGCAACATCGGATACCATCATATAGACGCACGCCATTCTAGGAGCCTCCTTCCTCTGAGTCGATAGTTTTGGTAGATCATAGCGCCAGCCCAAATCTCTGCCCCATATAAGAGGATCGACTGCACCACTGACATAAAGACCTTTCTCCGGCTAGAACGTGGTCCCGCCACATTGGCCATCAGTCTGCTCAAAGACGCAGTAACTACCGACGCCCGCTCGTAGACCTTTCGGATGTAGTCCCCATAGCTTAAACAACTGTCCAGTGTGATTCCCAGGTATCTTGGTGCTCCACTCGTGTGAATCACGCAATCTCCGTTTTAGTGATTGCCAAGTTCAACTCACGACCTTCCATCCAGGCGTTTATTCTTCTCATCATCTGGTTGATCCTAAACTGAGCCAGCTCAGCACCTCTAGCCGTTATTACCGCTGCGATGTCGTCCGCATAACCCAAAAGGATACATCGTCCGGCATTTCAAGCCATACAGTACGTTCCATAGATCTGGACCAAGAATCGAACCCTGTGCTACTCCGGCAGTGATCTCTTTCCTTTCAACTCCACTTGCCGTCTCATAACGTCAAGTAATTGCAGTCAAGAGTAACGACACCAATGGTCTTGTCTGGTGGCTCGCACCCTCCGCCCGAGTATCCGCTGGTTACCTCCATAATGGCACTGATGGATGAGTGACCTTTCCGAAAGTCATGCTGCCTTGAAGAAAGACCACCCGCAGCTCTTGTGGCTAAGTTCAGCCATATCTTCAGCAGTTTATCCAACAGTTTCCCCATCGTGTCAAGCATATACAAATAGGCCTATAATTCGACGGAGAATCAGGATTCCCTCCCTTACCTTTCTCGATTAATGCGAATCTGGCCACCTTCCAGCGTGTAGGGAATACTCCCGCTACCAGGCAAATATTATATAATGTGAGCAGTATCTGTGGGCAGCCCCCGGTCACCACCTTCAATACCTCCCCGGGAATGCTATTGGGTCCTGAGGCCTTCTTGTATTTTAAGGGTGCCACCGCATCGGTCAGCTCCTCCTCCGTGAATGCGGGGACAATACCAACCTGCTCTGGAGTATCCTCTTCCGTCCTCAAGGCATGAGTTGGGAACAGTGTGTTGACGATGTTTCGCATCACCACTGCATCCATAGAGTTGCATAAGTTCATGGAACCCAGTCTGCCCGTGACTAACTTCTGCCAACATCGAACTTTTCCAGCCCGTATGGCAATACTGAGCATTTTCTTTGCCACCCTATACTGGTCTGATCTGCTTACTGCATCACTTCTATTTTGTGCTCGTTGAGTCCTTCATCTGAGTTTGAGGGCGTTCCTCCCAAGTTCCGTAATTTCGTCCGTCCACCAACAGGCCTGCCGTCTTCCGCTCCACTGTTTTCTCCGAGGCATCACTGCGTTGCAGGTTCGCTGGATAAGCTGCACGATTTCATCAACCTTTACCTCGACATCACTCCTGGTTATATTGTCCTGCAGAACCGGTATACTATTTCCAAGGTTTGCCTTCAAGAACGCAACCAGTGCTTCTCCCACCTGAATCCTGGATTCTCGTTCGCTCCACCGGTCTATCATAAAGGTGATGTAATTATGATCACTACCCAGGTAGTCCTCCATCACCCTCCAGTTCACCACTTTGGATGCCAGCCTTGACGACACCTGTGATATGTCGGGAATGGTGTTTCCGAAGCCAGGGTCTAGTCTCGATGCCATCTCCATCACTAGCTTGCCCCTGGTGTCTTGCTGCGGCATACCCAAATTCCAGAGCGTGCGCATTGAAGTCGCCGGCTACCACCAACTCCCCCATTGTATCGCGAATTGCGTCCTCCAGTTCATTCAACTTAGAGCGAAACTCCGTAATTGCGTCATTCGGTGAAAGGTATACACTAAAGACTATCGTGCCCCGACTTCTAACCCAAACATATCCGTTGCCCGTGCCATAATCGAAAATGCGAATAATATGGACGTCAACCACCCATATTGCCGCAGTGCCTAGGCGATCTGAAAATCAGGTCGGGGGATTCCTGTCCCAATACTGCTCACTGACGACCACTATCTGAGCTTCCATCTCACAAACTAGCTGCGTCAAAAGATCATTCGCAGCCCTACATCTGTTTATATTTCCTTGCAGGACTTTCATTTTCGGAGGACTCTCCACTTGTCCTGCAGAGCCTTTCTGAAGGCTCCACATGTGCCTGACCCCTGTATATGATTTATATTTAAAATCCGTCTATCATTGGAACTCTCTGCACATAGGGAACACTTCGATTCGGAAACACTCTATCTATCGCCTTCGTTACCACACCTCCAGCAACTGTTACTGCGATCGAGGCCAACGCAATTTCGCCTAATATGCCCGTATCCAAAACATCTTTAACATTTCTGGACTTGCAATCTCTTCCTGACTTCCCCATAAACCCAACCGATTTTCAACGTTCCCTTTTCCAGCAACTTTAAGGAGGCACGTTCGTTGAGTTACACGACCGCTTTTTTTTTGCCCGCGCTTATCCAAAAGGAAAAGGGAGACCTTAATGTCCCCGGTGGGCTCCTCTCTGCTGTCTTGACCTCTTCATTCGTTATGAGACAATCCAGATTCAGAACCTCTATCTTCAGACGAGGTATTAAACCTCGGACCTCACAATCTTTGTCTACTGCTGCACGTATATATTCTTTATAAAATTCTGTGATATACAGTTTGGATGCTTTGTACCTTGTCAAACTGTAACATAATTCCATAGGTTATATTCTCTAAAGATTCATTTGGAAATTGTGTGGGTTCCATTCAGAAAAATTGTATGTATGTCTCTCTTCCAAAAACTTTCAATTTTTTTATACACAGATTAGGTCGCTTATTTCGTCTAATTTCTTATTCAACTCACCAAATCAGAAAATCCTACGGAATATGGGAAACTGAAAATGGTAATAACGTTTTGTTAATTTTGCTATTTATTCCAAAATTGCTAAACATAATTAATTTCACCAAAACGGGGCAAACAGTGTCCCGCTCATAGTAATGCCGAAGGACATGGGACATTCGATTGAAAAACTGGTTTGTCCCGTCGAAAACTGGGCGGTTGGCAAGTTTAGTTTGGGCTTCGATAGAGTCCGCAGAGATATATTGGTAAACATCTTAGTAATCAATTATTTGTGTACTTTACAAATGGAAACTTCCTTTAGTGATCGTAAAACGGTACGTTGAGAATCAGAATTTATCATAATGTAAATGTTCGAGAGCGCAAAAATTTCAGTCCTATATCTAATGCCCAATCTGAATTAAAATCTTGTACAAATTCTTCATCAATCTGTGTATACCCAAACCATAATGTCAATCAATAATGTTCAATTCTCTTATCTATCAATATACCTTAAGTTTTTTTGTTTTATCAAATTGTCCATCTGTCATTTATATTTTTCTTAAAATAAATAAAAATATCAAAAATCATATTTCTGTTTTAGAGATATGTACATACATATGTATAATATATGAACCATAGGTTATATCACATAAAACCTATCATCATACTCAAGATATGTATTCCAAAAGGAGCACAAGAGCACAACAATAAAATTGGATTTTCTTATATGTATACATACCTAACCTACATATATAGACGTTTGAAATTAAGTGGATTTTTTGTCTTATTTACTTCTTGACATAAAATTGACCTAAAAATTTAAACTTATTTAGCCTTTTCCGATAAAAACGAGCTCATCCAAAAACTGAATTTATTCCATTTTTAGTATAGCAAAAATTAAATTAGTGTTATTGCTGTACTAAATGATCATAATCAATTTTATCGTGTTGTTGTTTGTTTGTCTATGACTTCAGCATACGGATATATCATAATATGAAAACTGTATCGATCTGCGCCGACTAATGCATATACAAATCTATGTACCCTCAAGTATTTCAAACTATCGTACACACATAAATTTTAAGTTAAACCCCATAAAAGTCCAACATGGACCATCATAAACGAGAACGAGTATTATTCCATTAAAAATATAGTTTTTGAATAATAAAATATCCAACTAAAAAAAAAAAAAAATTCTCGCCCATAGAGAACTTAACAATGACAATTTTAATAGTGATATCATAATAAAATATAAAAAAAGCTCTGCTGCATTTACTGGTACGACTTTCGTATATGTGAAAATTAAAAAAAAAAATTATTTTTATTTTAATTTCATTAAATTTCAAATGACGAATCTAATACGAGTAGTGTTATGTACATAAATGTACTGATGCCAATGTATGTAGTCGCACAGTCATCCATATACTCGTATAATACAGTAGTAGCCATTAAATTGACATTTCACCATTAAAGCATTCTATGTATTTCTGTTATAATGATGAACTATAATCCCGTTTTATTAAGAAAATCCAGATGCATGATTTCAATTTACTTCATAGCATTTTGAAATGAAATTATAAAAAAAAAAATTAAATTTTGTTGGTTTTAAATGTTTGCCAATAAAAATTCGATTTCCAATTTTCCATTTTAATGTATATTTTTGTAAAAATAAGACGATAAAAATATTTAAATGATTTAATATTTTTAACAAAAGCTCGACGATACAATGAAGTGTAAGTTGTGAATGATACAAATAAAATAAAAAAAAAATGCCTTCGATTGGCTCAGAGTGAAAAGTAAGAGACTGTTTTTTAACCAATAATCGATTTATTTGTCAACATTGTCTTCTTTTAGCTCGATATGCTAAGCCGAGCTTTTAAGCTAAAATACAATTTGTCAAACTCTGCAAAATAGGCTCTCGGCAATGAGCCTCCTCATAGCAGTGAAGTGCTATCCGCTGAGTACTTAGTTCATGTTTGGAAACAGGAAGAATTCACAGGGGTAGGGGGCAGGTAAATCTGGTGAATACAATTTCAATGAAATTTCCTTGGTAGCAAAAAGTATCAAAATTCGATTCTTCTTTCGATGAGTATTAAAATAAAACTAAATGTTGTATCAGCTTGAAATTTGAGGTGCTTTCGTAGAAAATTTGTATTTTTCAGATAGTTTAGCGCAGTTAATAATTTAAAATTTGACAGATGACCTTGAGTGACCTTAGTTATGAAGATTCGGATTAAAAGGTGTTTTATTTAATGGCTTGGCATACTTTTAAGCACAGCTACTGTGATAATTAAATGAGGAAGTGGTTGAGTTTATGGAGGACTAACGCCAACTTTGATAACGGGTATTTTCTTTTCCTTCTTCTTCTTCCGCTGGCGCTACATCCCATGAAGAGATTTGGCCGCCTCAACGATGCTCCTCCAAATAATTCGATCCGCCACAAGAGAACGCCATAGACACGGTGACCGAGTGTGTTTAGGTCCCTTTCAACGTTGTCCATCCATCGGGTAGGTGGTCTCCCACGAGGTCCTACTTTCGTTGGTGCCGACTCCAAGGCCTGTTTGGCGGTCCGATTTTGTGAACGAAGTACGTGCCCAAGCCATCTTAGCCTTGACGATTTTATGAATCCAATGATGTCAACTTTATCGAGATCATTTCTGATCTCGTGATTCATTCGCATTCTATACGTGGCTCCTTCTTTAATGGGACCGAGAATTCTTCTTATGATCTTACGCTCAGTTACAGCGATTTTCTGGATGTTTTGTGCTGTCAGCGTCCAAGACTCGCAACCAAAGGTGATAACTGAGGAGACTTGAAAATTTTTATATTGGCGTAAAATGCTCGGTAGCCTGCTGCGATCCTCGATGAAATGTCCACAGAAACGGAGTTATACTCAGTGATCAGTGATCCTAGATATTTGAACTCATTCACCTTTTCATATTGAGTGTATTTTCTTTGTATCTCTATAATCATTTTCGAGAAAAACATGGTGCACTGTTTTACCAGACTCATTCTTTGTACGTGGGCACACGTATATTTTTAGTACTAGTAAAATAGTTAGATATAAAACCTCTCTAAGTAAATTTGAACCCTTAAATATATTTCAGTGTAGTGAATTACATCAGTCTAAAAAGACCAAAGTATTGAAATCCTGTCAAAAATGACTAAAAATTTGGTTGGTGCAAAACCACTTTTCTCGATTTTTGAAAGTCCCTGATTCTGAAAAAGCAAAAAAAAAAAAATGTCCGTTCGGTTGTCTGGATTTCTGAATTACCCATGGTTTCTCGAGAACGGTTTGACCGATTTGGAATTTTTTCGCCAATCTGTTTCTAAGGACCAGGCGGAGATTTGAAAAGCTTTTGGAACCTTACGTCAAGAGGGTCTGGTTTGAATATTGAGTTTGGCATTGAGTTTGGGGTTGAGTTGCAGGATTAGTTAGGGGTCAATTTACCGGTTGGGTTGAAGTTGTGTTGGGTCTTAGAATATAGTGAGCAATTGACCAATTTTTTATTTAAGCTGGTTTGAGGATTGAGTTTGGCGTAGAGTTTGCGATTGAGTTGAGAATTCAGTTGGATTTGGTTTGCAGATTGAATTGGGGTGTGATTTGGGTTTAGTGAGCTGTTGAGCAATCTATGTATATATTAAAGTGAGTATTTGTACGTATGCACAGTACATGTGTATGATATTTAAACAAATCCACACGCCGTGACCGATTGGAATCAAACTTTACACAAATTTTGTTTAAGACTTAAGAAAGGTCGCTGTTAATATCTCAAACCTCCATCTCCTTCTTGAGGGATGATGATCAGGTCTAAAGTTAATTCGGAAGAATTTCTAAAACTTTACCAATTGAGTTGATTTTTGGATCATAATTCTTTTAAGGCTGATGTTGATGGTGATGGTGATGTTATGATGGTATAACGGTATGATAGTTTGATGGTATGATAGTATGAAAGTATGATAGTATGATGGTATGCTGGTACGATGGTATGATGGTATCGTGTTAAGATGGTATATATGTATGACGGTAAGATGGTGTAATATTATGATGATATAGTGGTATGATGGAATGGTATAATGGTATGATAATGGAATGGTATGATGGTATGATAGTATGATGGTATGATGGTATGACGGTATAGTGGTAATAAAGTTTGATGGTTTGATGATATCATGGACTGATAGTATGATGGTATGATTCAATTATGGTATGATGTTACGATGGTGTGATGGTACGATATTATGATGATATGATGGTATGAAGGTATGGTGAATTGATGGAAAGGTATACCACGTACACCATGGTATGATGGTATGACGGTGTGACGAATTGACATTACTATGGTACGATGGTTTGATTGTATGATGGTTTAATGGTATAGTGTCATGATGGTATAAAGGAATAATGGTTTGGTGGAATGATTGTTTAAGATTATGATGGTAAGACGGGCGTTTGTTGCTACGACTTACGTTACTATTATGGTATGATGGTGATTAAGGTTTGAGTTGAAATTGAGTTGAATTTTAGTGAGAAGTTCGGTTAGGGATTATTTAGGGGTCGAGTTTAGGGTTTAGTGGAAGGCACGCTTGAGTTGGGTTCATACACACACACAGCTTTCCGAATCAAGTTGAGCTAAGTTGAGTTGAAGCTGAGTTAAGGTTTAGTTAGCTTTCATTGTGGTTAAGTGAGTTATTCGGGAGGGGAATTATTTAAGGGTTGATTTGGGGTTAGGTTTAGGGTTGATTTGGGTTGCGTTTGAGTGTAGGTAGAGTGTTAAATTGAGTTAGAGGTTGAGCTGAAGATTGACTTATGAGGCTCGTTAGGGATTGATTTGGGAGTTGAACTAATTTGTAAGACGGAAGTTCTGATCACCTCATGAAATTTTACCCCTTTATATTTTAATAATTCAACTTACAGCGATCAGTTGAAACGAAAGGCAATATCTGATTTACATTCAACGATTTTCTGTAGATTATGCATTTCCTTCTACTTTTCCATGTATTGTATACCCGTTTTACGTTGAAATATTTAATCTAACAGTTTTTAAGGATGGGGGTCGTCATTTCAGAAAAAATAGAAAATATAAGTGACCAAATCACTCAATAATTGGTCAAACATAATTTTAAATTTGTTTTTTTATTTTTTATCATATTACACAATCAAATAATTTTGAAACGAACTTTATTAAATTTTTCTTGAAAATAAATTTTTGTTTATGTAATTTGAAATATTTACTTTTGTCTAATTAACAACGTTTTGCCGCCCCGGTTTTAAGCTCCGGAGGTCCCGGGTTCGATTCCCGGCGGGTGATGAAAAAATCACGGCTGGTTTAATGTAAGGATTAATGAACTAATCACTCATTATCCGTTGTAAAAATGATTACGAAACTTCTAAAATGAAGCGGCCAAATCCCTCCATGGGATGTAGCGCCAGCGAAAAAAAAAAAAAAAAAAAAAACTACGTTTATTTGATTAAAAAAGGGCCACATCTTACTTTCGAAGTGTATAATTTATTTGGTGCAAACAATTGTCGTGTTGCACAAGTAACTTTGTAATGCATAGCACATACAAATTCTGTCAAGTTCAATATAAATAAATAAAATCGATTGGAAATTGCGAACGCACACGAATGGGCGTGGGCGAATATACAAATATTACCGAGATAAAATTAATTTTGTTAGATAAAAAGTCCTCTGTTTTAATTTTTGAGGACTTTTCGAGTTAATAGAAAAATACTTTGCCGATTTTCATGAAACAAAGAGAGACTACCCATCAGCAATGTAACCGTATCATCTATAAGTGGTACAATAGTAGTGAATAATAGTTCATTTTAATACAAGTGCGGAAAGGGCACAATTAAAAAATGAGTTTGAAAATTGGAGCACAGCGAGGGAAACTTTTTTATATCAATATAGTAAAAATAACATACACAAATAAAAATGTGCATAAAAGCTTTCAACACGAATTTTCAGACTGAAAGTTTATAAAATCTAATCACTAAAAACTATACAGATCAATACAAAATAAGTACTAAAACAAAATGTTTTTTTTATACTCCATCAACCTTGCCATCAACTCTTTGCGCGAATAGTTGCTAGCCGCCAACAAACTGCTTCGTTCTCATCTCTTCCTCTGTATGCAATTTTGAATTTTAATAATCCCGTTCATGTTTCTTGTTTAAATGAAGAAAAAGCAATTTAAATAGTGCATGCAAATGAGTATATTATAAGAGAGAAAATGATCTTGGTTATACTTCGCAATATTTAGACTTTAAGCGTGAAATAGATAATTTTACGATTGTTACTTGCTTTTGAGAATGATTTCGTATTTATTAAAAAGGGAGCTCTAAACCATTATATTCAATATTTTGTTTAATTTCAATTATTGGCTCAAGAAAATAAAAATAATTGCTATTGGTTTAAAATAAAAATAAAATTTCGATACCTAAACCAATCGCTGCAGTTTAAAATGATTACCATATATACCGGCGCATAAGGCGATCAACGTTTAAGGCAAGGGTATAATTTTTCGTTACTTTTTATGTACTATAAAATGCTTTAGCTTATATCGCTCGTATAAAACGATCTGTACGTCGCCTTATGCCCTGGTGTGAACGGTAAATGCACAAAAACAATCTAATAACAACTTTACTTTTTACGTCGCTCAACTTGCTACTTGATAAACCAACCAAAATTTTAGATTTGAGGCATACAAATTATTACAAATTGAAATTCAAGCTACACAAAACGATTTACTTTATTAAAAATTTTTTTTCAAAAAATTATTGTTTGAGTTGTCACATTATTTAAACAAAGCTGAATAAATTCTTAAAAAGTAATTTCGAAGTTAACTATTAATCTCGTTGTACCCAGCAATTTAACGCCATTTAAATGCCCAATATCCGGAATAATAAAAAAATATTTGTTAATTATTTATTGATTTGGTTGAAGTAGAGGTTAACAAATTGTAAAATTAATTAAAAATCCGAAAGGATTATAGATAAATAGAACATGGCCGACTATTTAGTTCTTACTACATAAACATTTAAATAAAACTTTCTTAAACGAGTCTGACATATGAAAGTTAAAAACTCCAAACAGTGAACTAAATTCATACGATGCTCTTTAGATTGGTTGCGTAAAATCGTAATTTGTTGATACCAGGTCCTTGAGTGGTGGTCAGGCTGCTGTGTATGCAGGGGGATAAACACAAGACTCGCTTCATGTGCCGTAACTGCATGCAACTTCAGCAAGTGCTCACACTGCCTCTTCATGGCGGCCACTAGAAACTACTCTGTTAAAGGAGTAGGCTAAAGTGTGAGGGCTGTGGTCCTTCTACAGAAGGTTGGCGTTGGGTTAACAGCCCAACCTGTAAAAATTTTTTGTTACGAAACTTCAACATGAGCCTCGGATATTTTTGGATTCACAACAACGACCTCGGACACGATATAAGGACAACGATTTTAAATTTGGAACATGGAACGTACTCAGCCTAAACCGCCCGGAGAGCCTCCATCAATTCTTCGAACAAGCATCTACGTATAAACTCGACCTCGTAGCGCTACAGGAAACAAGACTAATCGGCAATGACATCACCGATTATAGTCGCTTCGGACTAACTCTCTGTCATAGCAATAACATGGATAAACATGAATTGGGCGTTGGTTTCTTGATTAGCAATCGATGCCGTCAATTTGTGACTGACTTCATGCCTGTCAGTAATCGGATTTGTACACTCAGGTTTCATGGACGTCACTTTAACATCACGTTTGTGAACATTCATGCCCCCACCGAGGAGAAGCCTGATCAAATCAAAGACGCTTTCTACGACCAGCTCGAAACCGTCCTGAGCAAAATTCCGCAACATGACATCAAAATTGTTTTGGGCGACTTCAATGCTCAAATTGGCAGTGCTGGCAGTACATATCGAAGCACTATCGGCCCAAACTCCTTACACCATACATCAAACAACAATGGGATGCGCACCATCGAGCTAGCTTTACTGTACAACTTGGTGGTTGCCAGCACATACTTCCCACATAAGCGCATTCATAAAGCCACATGGAAATCAAACGACGGGACAACGGTCAACCAAATCGACCACATCCTCTTGTCCAAGAGACATTTTTCTAGCCTTAAAACATCAAAACTAAACGTGGAGCTAACATTGATTCAGACCATTTCCTGGTAGTTGCTGAATTAAAATTTCGTCTATCAACCACATATAATCATCGCTTCCAGCGCATCACTCGTTGGAACACTGCGGCATTGAACGAGCAAGTTACCAGAACCACCTTCGGGATGACTGTATCAGAAATCTTGGAAAATAAACCACTTCCTGACTCCGTTCAAGAACAGTGGGACATTATCAAAACGGCGGTAACCGATGCCTCAAAGTCCACCATAGGCCAAAATCCGTCAAGGCCTAAAAATCTCTGGATTGATGATGATTGTATTGGTGCTATTCGGGAAAAAGATCGCGCACGACAACGAGATCTATCGCAAAGAACAAGGCAATCCCATAACGCCTACATGACCGCGAGGAGAATCGCTAATCGGCTATGTAGACGGAAGAAACGGGAATGGCATGAACAACAGGCATGCAACATCCAAAATTCTAGCCTGAGAGATAGATATCGTTGCATAAGAGAATTATCTATACGGACTTTCATCCACATAGCAGCGCTATTCGCAACAAATCAGGCGAGTTGGAAATGGACACCAAAACCGTCCTCGAAGTGTGGCGAAATTACTTCTCCTCGCTTTTAAATAAACAGGCACCACCTTCCGAGCAACAACCTCTCTTGCTTCAACGCGATATTAACGTCGAGATGACACCACCACCTCCTCCATCATATGATGAAGTACGGAACGTGATATCGCAGATGAAAAATTACAAGACACCTGGTGAGGATGGTATCTGCAAAGAAATGCTCAAATATGGCGGTGATTATCTGTTCTGCCGCATGTTTGAGCTAATCTCAACAATTTGGTCTAGAGAAGAAATCCCAGTAGAGTGGAAGACGGCTCTAATATGTCCACTTCATAAAAAGGGAGATCGATTAAACTGCAACAACTATCGCGGTATAGCTTTGCTGAACACGGGCTACAAGGTTTTGGCTAACGTAGTCGCAGCAAAGTTATCAACTTATAGCGAGAGGATCTTGGGTGATTATCAATGTGGTTTTCGGCCAAATAGATCAACGACCGATCAAACTTTCACCCTGAGGATTTTGCTGGAGAAATGCTATGAAAAGGACATCCCTGTACACAGTCTATTCGTAGATTTTCAACAGGCGTATGACAGCATTAAGAGGAACACGTTATGGAACTTATTGTCCTATCTGGGCATACCGTCAAAATTGGTTTCAATGTGCCAGCTCTTAATGGATGGCTCAATATGTAAGGTGCTAATAGAAGGCAAAATTTCGGATGCCTTCGAGATAACATCTGGAGTGCGGCAAGGAGACCCAATAGCTCAAACTCTATTCAATCTATCATTAGAGTATGTCATTCGTCAGCTTAATATAGCCCAGCGTAGCTGCCTGTATTATAAATCAACCCAGCTATTAGCATACGCTGACGATATTTGCATTCTGGGTCGCAACATCATCTCTCTGAAAGAGGTCCTCCTCCCGTTGGAATTAACAGCCCAACAAATAGGCCTTCAGATCAATGAAGCGAAGACCAAATACATGGTGACCGCGAGAAGGCAGACTCGTGGGGACTTCATTTCAGGAGATACTCAATATGAAAAGGTGAATGAGTTTAAATACCTAGGATCACTGATCACTGAGCAAAACTCCGTTTCTGTGGACATTTCATCGAGGATCGCAGCAGGCTACCGAGCATTTTACGCCAATATCAAAATTTTCAAGTCTCCTCATATATCGCGCAAAATAAAATTGGACATCTACAAGGCGCTGATAAGACCAGTTATCACCTTTGGTTGCGAGTCTTGGACACTAACAGCGCAAAACATCCAGAAAATCGCTGTAACTGAGCGTAAGATGATAAGAAGAATTCTCGGTCCCATTAAAGAGGGAGCCACGTACAGAATGCGAATGAATCACGAGATCAGAAATGATCTCGATAAAGTCGACATCATAGGATTCATAAAATCGTCAAGGATGAGATGGCTTGGGCACGTACTACGTTCACAAAATCGGACCACTAAACAGGCCTTGGAGTCGGCACCAGCGAAAGTAGGACCTCGTGGGAGACCACCTACCCGATGGATGGACGACGTTGAGAGGGACCTGTACACACTCGGTCACCGTGTCTGGCGTTCTCTTGTGGCGGATCGGATTATTTGGAGGAGCATCGTTGAGGCGGCCAAATCCCTTCATGGGATGTAGCGCCAGCGGAAGAAGAAGAAGGTCCTTGAGTAACACTCTATCGCGTGGACGCATGTGACGCTCAAGAGCGTGCAGATTTAAACATATGAGCACCTCGAAACTGTCGATTCGAGAACTGAAAATATTAAGATGAATATTGCTAGATGCTTTTGAAATAAATCTGTTCTCCATTAGGGTTTGAAAAGCTTGACTTTTTTAACTCAACATTAGTATAAACGAAGCGTTGAAACAACTTAATAACCTAAACAACGACTGCCAGTAGATTTCTGCCACGACGTTTTCGACTGCCAATATCATTTTATAATCCAATCAATATCCCTGTCCGCAATTGCACAGTATAAATACATATAGTACTTCCATGTGAAGTTCATCGGTGAAGTCTTAGATCATTTAAAATTTTTCAAAATACTTTTATATTTAAATTCGATTTGCTTAACTGCGTTGAGCTTGCTTATTAAACATCACGAAATTTTATTGTTTTTCACACAAAATTTTAAGTTTTTTATTGTAGATTACAATATTGAATTCCAACCAGAGTCCCACCTAAATTATTTTTTTTTTTGTGCTTTTGGCTGTGAAAACCCCACCAAAGTTGTTTTTAGTGTGTAGCTAATTTATAAACCAAGAGTTCATTCACCGCTTGCAATAATGTTGTATCTCATCTAAAATCAAACATAAAGATTCTACTTTTACGAGTTATTGGTATTCAAAACCTGACCTAAATTTTTTTTGGATTAGGAATTTCGTAAAATCAAGAGCTGATTCTCCGAAGGTCATGCAAATATTTTTCGCATATTTAACGATAATAGTTTCGGAAAGTCTTCGAAAAGCTTGTATAAAACGTAACAACGTACAATTCAATACCAAGCACTAATCATTAAACACCACGAAGGATTATGCAATACAAAATCAGTTCACCAAAATTCCGAAAGATGCATAACTATAACGTAAAACATGCGCCTCCACTCTTAAACTCGAATATCTCAAATGATAGGTAAGTACTTGACAAACCTGTCCGGTAGTAACCTGTAAGTAAAAGGTAGAAAGTTTTTGCATTGTGAATGCTCTATTAGTAGGCTAGGGGATGTTTAACTAACCTTGCATTCATTTAGGCGATTACCAAAGTTTTGTACTTTGTATTTAAATGCGATCGATGCGACATCTGGAACTTCACCGATTAAATATTTTTTTCGTTGATGGTAGTACTATAGTATGTATATATACTATGGCCACTGTGAAACTGACTGCCATTGGTATTACTGTTCATTGTGATAAAAATATAATCACACATTTAACCTGTTTACTTTAATCTTATTTAAATTCTTTAAGCTTAAACGTTTTGCGCAACTGCCCCACCTTCCGTCTCTTTCAAACCAATCACTAATATTATTTGTTAGTTTAGAATAATTTAAACAACTATTTCCAAAAAGTATAGCCTATCGGATATAATTCTAATTTTGCAATTTTTTTTTGAACATGACGAGCTTGCTTTATAACATTTTTGTAATCTGCGTGTATGAATTAATAAAAAGATGTAGCTCATAACCTTCACTGGCTCGTGGACTATTAGTCTTTTTCATTCCTTATTGTTTATATATACCATACAATGCCATTTTTGAGATACCGGTAATGCGATTACATGATGTAGTCACTTTTTCCACTTTTTAGTATTATTACTAATATAACGTTACTGTTATAATTTCATAATTATTCTTTTTCTACTTTAACTTGAATTAATTATTTAATTCATGTAACCACCCACCAGGAATAGCGCTGTGTGAATGTAAGAAAAAAATTGTAAGAGAATTTGGTTGTATTAGTACAATTCGCTAATACAACCTATACAGTACATTCTGCATATATATAGAATGAAAATTGTGGTACAATCAGTCCAGTCGCCGCGGCCTGATGAGAAGAATGATTTTTCATAATCATAAGTTCATCAGTTCGAAACTGGATTAAATTCTCTTACAATTTTTTGGAAATATTAACTTCAAATAAAATTAGTTATAATATCATTATAGTAAAATAAAGGGTGGTATATACAGTACACCTAACCATTTCTACGCCTTATCGTGTTTATTGATACATCACATTTGTCTCGCAGTCATACACCGTAAATGATTTTAATCTTTTGCCTCATTCTGAATTTATTTTTCATTTTTTCCACCCAACCATTATAACTCCAATAGAAAAATGTTTACTTTCTTCCTGATGTGTTGTTGTTTTGGCGGCATCTTTATTATATTTATAGCTTATTTTATAGTATGTACATCAAACACAAACATGATACAAGAATTCATTCAACATATATTTTCTCTATTTGTATTTAATAATTCTAAATAGCAGTCTAATCTACCCTTTTCCACACCAGAATTCAAGAAGGTTAAAAAAGATGTGTACGAGTAAAAATTTGCTGAGTTATTTGTTTTTGTTATATTATGTGAATCTGTGTATAGCTCCTACTCGTATAGATGGATACATTTTGTGTCGTACGCCTTGTTGTAACCTTTTGTTAAAGTTACACACTGACGTTTTTGTTTGTTATGGTTAAGGCATTTGTTGTTGAAAAGGTTGGTTAACTTTTTGTTGTTTTTAATTGTGTGTCAGTTTTGTCACGCAGGATTACATTTTAAATATTTTTGAAGGATAAAGGTTAAGCAAATCTTTAAAGCGTAAATAAACATATTGATTGATAAGCTTCGTTCGATGTACAAATATTTACGTAACTATGTACCTACATATATATGCAAATATTCATTAAAAATCGACCGGTTAACCATCGACCCTTGTCGAGCGCATCTAATAATCATCTGCCTTAATTTAATCAAACGAATCTGCTACAGATAATCAAATTATATATGCACATCGCGACATCATAATTATGTAATGACACAAACATATAGTATCATATGTAATAACAGCAGCAATAGCAAAAAAAATATTACTCCCACATTAAACAAACAAAAAAAAAACAATAATTAATTAATTTTAATTTTAGATGGGAAAAATCATCCAATTTAAAAATAATAATTATATTATATCATACATAAAAATAATGTAATTAAATTTTATTAAAAATATAGTCGGTATGTACATGTATTTGTTTTTGTTTGGTTTATTTGTTAAATGGGTTAATTTATAATTATTTTAATAAATATTATACACAAATTTTAAATAATTAATTTTTGTTTGAAAAAATAAAACAAAAAAAAAATGAAATATTGATATGCGATTGGGAAAATAAATTTTAGGTGTGATGACGTGTTAATGTACTTACTGGTACAGTTAGAGTACAAAGTATCTACACTAATGTAAATTGACACACAGTTTAATGTAATAATTGGGGTGTGAATTATTTTTTTTGTTAATTATGTATTTAATTGATCTTTGACGTTACTGTAACTCGTTTTATGTTATACTCAACATCACGTGCTGTTCCATCATTCCACTTAGATCTGTTATAGAGTGAAGCATGGTGACGAAATTTCATATTCTGATAGGTGATGATGTGTTGGGGATGAGCAAATGATGTGTTCCCATCATGCGAAATTAAAATATGTCCAAATCAGATGTCTCTAAAAGCCAGTACATACTATTAATTTTTATTAAATTTATATGAAACTGGGCCCTTATCATGCTACTTGCATGAAATTTATTTTCGGTAGTTTTCAACCTATGTGGATTAATCTTGATGCGCCACATCATAAATCATATTTTCAATTGAAATTCAAAGAAATATTTTCAGAGGATACTGAGATACGATGAACAATTTCGGTTGTCAAAAATTTTAGTTCGAATATATTTTCGTGTGAGTAGCACAATAAGGCCGCTAGAGTAGCATAATAAAACGTAATTATTTTTTACGCTTCAGGGTCAAACATTATTAGCGGAAAATTTGAGATTTTAGCCTCAAACGTACGTGACCTTGGGCCCTATTCTGGAATTCCACGTCCATTTGCCACATGTGGACATCTGTCAAAATTCATAAATTTATGTATATTACACATTGTTTGATTGATTGATTTTGAATGTACGACCAAGCATTTAGCAGAATCTCCCGGTAATTCTAAGAATTTTTGACGCCCGGCCCACCGTACACCCTTTTTTACATTTACTTGGATGGATTGAATAGGTATTAATGTAGGATTGAGATCGACCCTGTTACAAACACCTTGGCGGTCAACAATTAATAGTTTTTTTACTGCTTTCAATCCTTGGCAACCTAAAGTCATTATTTAGTTAGCAATTTCCCCTAATATGGAGGAAAAGACACGTTATTCCGATTCCTTATCACCTTCAAATCCAAAAAAAGGTAGGACCTCGTTTACCTCCACCTCGTATGTGAATTTAATTGTCTGGTCCTAATTGTTAATTAAATCAAGTGTTTGGTTTAGATATGATTTATTAATCACCGCGAAAACATCATCCAGATATCTTAGCCAGACACGAGGAAAAAACAGTGAGCTCTTGATGGAGTTTTAAAAGTGGCACATAAACACATTACTCAGATACGGTGCTAGCTTGCTACCCATACAAGTTCAAAAATTTTGTTTATATATTTTCCCCCTGAATTGAAAATACGACTGATCCATGCACACCTCAGCAACTTCTTGATAAATACGTATTTTATTGTCTTCACGTTTCTCATACCTCCCGTGGTCTACCAAACATTTGATCGCCTTATCGATTGGTACATTGGGGTATAAGGCTATGACGTCAAAGATATCATAATTTCGTTTTCATTGAGACACACGTTCTCTAGTTTTGTTGTAAATTCCGGTGTGTTCTTTATGTACATACGACCTCGGTTGTCTTATTTTATATAATTCACTCAAAAGCCAACTAGATATCATAATTTCTCTGTTGGTGTACAAATATTCGAAACTATAACTTGTTGATCATTTTGGGTAGTGGTTTTTTTTTGTTGCCGTTTTTGAATTTCTGTTCTTCATAAGGGCCCTCCTCTATCATTTTCTGCACTCTCTTATCACATTCACTTCTGTCCAATATTACAAGTGAATTGCCCTTGCCAGCTTTGATATACATATATCACATTTTTTGCTTTAGAATTTTGCTTAGAATTTTATACAATTTTGTTGGCCAATTTTCACTGTCCTGGGGAAACTTCGAGATTTAGTATCGTTTTCAAGCAAGATATTTTGAGTGTGGAATCTTATCGAGTTTTCCTCTTGGGTTTGGTCATTCTTGACATCCCACTTTCAAGATTGACTACGATTTCCTCGAGTGGAGCTCGTGATGGTGTTAGTGCAAACTTCAAACCTCTGTAAGTTCAATTCTTTTTCAGAAATGGTTGCTGTTGATAGATTTTTCACAAAGTTTTCCATATTGCTGACTTTTTTCCTAGGATTTGGCGCAAATCTACATTTGAGTTTCCTTATTTTTTTCCCGATGGATTTTAGTGATGGATATGTATTTTTTGTTAGCCCTGCGTATTACATAGTTTTGAAATTGCTACCAAAAAACTCGGGACCACAATTTCTCTTTATATTATAAGCACAAAAGTCTCAGAAAATGTTATTAAATATTTGAGGGACCACCAAAATATAAACTATAACGCGTGGAAGTTTATGAATGAAAAAGATATTTCAGTCATATTCTGAAAATTTATTTACTCATTTATGGTAAGTCAGCGCTTTTTAGTAAATATAATAGACCGTATTCTGGAATTTAATCGGCCAAAGTAATTAAAAACAAAAGTACCCACTCTCGTCCAGAATTTTTAACTTATTACTTAAAAAGTTCTCATGACAGTTTCCGATCATTTTCCTGAACCAATACTGGAAAAGCGCGAGAAACTGCAGCTACCGCTCATATTTTCTTATGCGCCGATCTTTCTCATAATCCACAATCTCACTATTGAGCCCGTTATTAAGGAATTAATTGAACCACCACAAATGTACCACTCACATCAGAGATCCAGATTGGAATTCCGTCCCATCCTCTAGTAGTAATCCTAGCTGGTATAAGTTTTATCCGCGTCGGTTTAATGCGATACTTGGGTACTCATCTGACCTTAAGTCTAACTCGGACTTATACCATCCGAACTCGGAGTACTCAGGCAATCGGCCTCGCTCGGCAGATGCGACTTTTTATTAAAAAACAGAAAGTGCCTTTGAAGATAATCATAACCATGTACAACACAACAATTGTACACATGATTACTTATGGTCGGAAAACGGCCGCAGTTACTCATGCAAACCGTCACCGATTGAGGTAGCATGAGCAAATTTTTCTAAAAGTGCTAGCCTAATTCAGCGCAAAATCCCAGAATCTAACGCATATTACGTGGTAGAACCATTACCAAAAGGACCAAAGTACACAGAATAAATTACTGGGGTAACATTCACCGTCGTGACCTAAACCATATTCTGAACACCGCGTTGAGGTGTACCGCTGAACCAAAGAAAAACCAGCACAACCGCCTTTCAATATTATAATAGGACCGGCAATCAATGGGGAAATCTTCTGTCTCATCGAAGTAAACTGAAGTAGACAGTTGATGAACTTTATACTCTTCACGAATCCGTTTCCAGTGACCTATTCGAAATCCAAGAAGGATAAGATAATCACAACATAACTTGGATAAAATAAACTCATCTACCCTTACTTCATTTGCATTCCCTTGTTATGATATTAAGATACAAATAAATAAAGTACTATGTATTTGCATCCTTTTTCATTTTCCTTTTATTTTCTCGGAGACAGTATTTCTACACACTTTTACAACATTCAAATTATCAATTTTTGGGCTATAAAGTTTAATACAATCCACAGCCAATGAACAGCCTGGAACAAAATCGGCAAACTGAATCATTTATTAAGTATTTGTGGTCTCAACTGAAATTGCTTCAATTCACCCACTAAGCGATTACTTGAGTCATATCACCGCCACAGCATCACACCCCGCAACTATCAAAATAACTGGTGTTACTTGGTTTTGTTTTGTGTGAAAAGGGGTGTACGATGGGACCTGTCCTTCTACTACACTTAGGCTTTGTCGTACATTCAAATCAATCAATAAATCAATATTATTTTTGATTTTTCAATTGAGAAGGAGGCTGGGAAATAACATAAAATAACTTTAATTCGGGGCATCGCCCCGTTTAAAGTGCAATAAAATTCCTTTTATGTTATTTATTACTCACTCCCTGTTTCAATTTGTCCTGAAAAACAAAAATAACACAACATAAATAAAATTTTAAATCCGAATATGGCGTAATATTTTCCGTTTTTTTCAATTTTATGCAATCAGATTATCAGCTCTTGAATAAGCAACCATTTCTTCAAATTAAGGCCAACTAAACTTCCATGGGCTGCTCTCATCCTTCATTGGAAATTTCCAACGCTTGAAACGCATGTTAGTGGGAATAACTGAAATCTTCCTAATAAAGGTGTGGTTTTTTTACCTAGCCATATACGAAGAAGGATATTGTCGGGTCCAAATAAGAGTGTTACATGTGCAAATCGCTAATTTTTTGCAGAGGCCTTAAAGTTTTTAATGCTAATTTCGACTTAATTTTTTTTAAATAAAATCCTTCCCGAAAAGTGTGGCAAGAATTTTATTTAAAAAAAAATTAAGCCAAATTTATTATTAAAAACTTGACACGGCCACTCCATAATATTAATGATTTGTAGACGTAATACTCTTATTTGTACACGACGATATAGTACTGCGTAATGCTTCGTTGTCAGTTTTAATTGCTAATTGATTTGTATTAAGTTGATATATTGAAATATGTATTCAAATATATTAATGACATGTTCAAAAATTGAATCTGAGTTTGTGAGACAGCAGACAGGTTTGTTGTTAGATGAGACCCTCATGTTTCAGGTAATTGAGTTCTTTGTTTATAAAAATATTTCCCTCAAGTTCAATATTGTCTTTACCTTCTTGCTCTACACTGTGGAAGAAGTTGGCGTAAAACCCTCTCGATGAGGCGCAGATTTGCAGATAAACTCATGTGTTGTTATCCAAATTTGTTTGACATGCTTCCAAAGGCAGATTTTTGACCGTTAACAATAATAATCTTACATGATACCGTTAACAATAATAATCTTACATTCCGTCATAGAAAAATCGTACCATTATACCATAACACCATCAAACTATCATACCATCATACCACCATATCAGAATACAGTAATACCATCACATCGCATAACATTATACGTAGATTTGTATAACAATCACACATTCACACATACAAACAATCACTTTTATATCCATATATAGATAAGATATAAAGGTATACATGATTTCCGCCATTCTATTCACTATCGCAAATTCACAACTTAGAGCTGTAATCAGAGAGTGAAACCAAAATGTTTTTCCTTCCGGGTTAGGGTTACGTTCCCAATTTTTTTTCGTAAAACTATTAATTTCAAATAACAGAGAGAGAATATATTGAAAATAAGCTAACCTAACAGTTTTCAAATCGTACTTACTAAGAAATTATTATTAGTATTTTTGTTCCGAATTTGTAAGTGACTAAACTCACTGAAAATGAAAATAAAACTGCATTTCGTTTTTCGCAATTATTCCCAATTCTTCCCAGAACTTAATCGTGAGCAGTGCTATTTTAATTTGGCGGTGAGCAGTGCTATTTTAATTTGGTATGATGATTTTTATTATGATGGTTTTTATAAGTTAAAAAAAATGATCGTGAAAAAATATTTAAACCTAACCGAAAAGGAATGGAATAAACCGAATGAAAATATTGTTCCGACAAATCCGACTACGGTTACGGTTTATCGTTTTTTATTTACATATCTGGTTTCAGTTTTTGGGTTATACAAAATTTAGGTTTTTTCGGTTTTTGGTTCGGTACCGGTTTCACTCTTTGGCTGTAATATACATAGCTTAAGCTACTATCATAGCTGTTGAAATACCGTATACCTGTATAATGACTTTTATTGTATTTTATGTTGACGTATATCGATCAGAGCTATTTTATACTGTTGATCTAAATAAATAAATAAATAATTATTAATTTAAATTAAATTAAATTAAACTGAGCTCATAACATCCTAAAATATATATAATTCGGCATCTAAATTGAAAGGTCAGCAAATTAATCACTAAATTTAACAAGCCTTAAAATAATAATCTACTTGGATTACATTTGTGTCCAGCATAACAATAAAATAAGCAGCTTTAATCTTATCCGGGTTACATACATCTAAGTAGTCAATACCTCTTTCAAATATTAGTATTTATGGCCATTAATATCTCTGAAAATTAAATTAAATTAATCAGTTATTCAGTTACCTCTAACAAGCAATCATCATTAATTCGAACTTCATTCAACATTTATAGAACAGTAGCTCAGAGACGACGCGACGTAATAAACCCAACCAGTATCAGCACCATTATTATGTGAAAACATCTTAAATCTCAACAGTCAAGCAGAATCAATTCATTTTTAAAAATCATTCATGTTTAATCTTAATGTATTTTATCAGAGACGTTATAGTAGTCCATATTTCTAAAGCGAGCCTTCGGGTGTGATGGACCCTCGAGTTTAACTTCTCTTTCATTCTTCCTGAAAAGTATATTAAAAGAATGAAAGCTTGTCAGGCGTAAAAATTTGATAAATCTGATAATTTAAGAACTTCACTAATAATCGGCAAAATTATCCATCTACCAAACGTTAGTTAAAAACAGAATATAAACAAAAATTGGACTTACAAATAAATGATCGTTTTAATATTTTCTAAAATTTCTAGAGTTTTAATTTTTAAAATTGCTCATATTTGATGTAGTTACTAAAATTCTTAAACTAACAAAAATTAAAACAAACCAAAAAAAAGTTTGAATCTTTTAAAATTTGATAAAATCTACCATACCTTCATTTATAAAATTCGAAATTTTTTAAATCCAATTCATAGAGTTTTAATTCTTATTGGTATAATGTTAAAATTCCGGACTTTTATAATTTTAAAACTCTGAACGTTGCAAATTCAAATGATCAAGAGACATTTTTAATTTCTTCCAATTATTATAATGCATTCCTACAACTCGTAAGTTTCTGAATTTGTCTATTGCTTAGAAAATCATCGAAATTCTCAATTTCTGTAACTTTATTCTTCAATTTTAAATTTCTTAACTAACATTCTTAATTGATTATTTTTACAACTATATAGAGTACGCAGTTGAAGTGGACGAAATTTAACGTACACATATCCAAATATAAAGGGTTGAAACCCCACGAGGTGATCAGAACTTCGGTTCTAAAAATTAACTCAACTCCCAAATCAATCCTTGTATGGTTACATAAATACACGACAATACGAAAGGTGAATGCGGTGAGAGATTTGGTTGGGAAGCGATTTGTTATTACTATGAGACCCCCCCCCCCCCCCCTCCCCTATGTTATTCCATGATTTTGAGTGTACGACCAAGCATTAAGAAGGATCTCCCTGGAATTGAATATAACGCTCGGCCCACCGTACACTTTTAGCGTGTTCGTTGATAATACTAATAGTATATAATTGGCTTACTCCTCTTGGACACACCAATTTCTAAATCTATTTATATACATTTCCTACAATTGTAGTTTAATTTATTTTTATAGTTTATATTTTTATATACACTAAACAAACACTCAAGTTTTTTTTAAAATTTAACGATTAACAAAATTTGTGTATTATTTATAACAATTTCTATATACAATTAACAATATTTATATTTATATACAATCCTTAAGGCTACACGAATTAAAAAAGGCTGAATTAAAAAAGGTGTTCATTAATGAAATAAAAAAGGCGAATTTTGTATGAAAAGGAATACCATTTTTATTTCAGAAAAAAATGAATTAAAAAAGGTAACAGGTGTTCATACAAATTCATACAAAATCACCATTTTTAATTCAACCTTTTTTAATTCAGCCTTTTTTAATTCGTGTAGCCAATCCTTAAAAGGAATTCCATCAATTTGCTTTATTGATGAAGAATCTTACGCTTTCCGCATTAACTTGTTATTTTTACAACAATAGGAAGAACTTCGTATAAATTCTTTAATTTTTATTTTTTAAGAATTGAACTCAACAAATTCTTTTTCTATTGTACGGAATTTTCGCGACTGAAAAATATTTTATTTTTGACGAATCAGCTCGCCAACTTTACATTTTTGAATTTCGTTATAAAAGAATTTATACGCCGGACTTTTTACTACTTTCATTTCGCCACGTCGACGATATACACATACCGAAATTTCGTGGTGTTTCTGAAGTAGTCACCCGCGCCACACACTCTTTTGTACATTAACTCGGAAAGATTGGATAGGATGGTTAGAATAGAATTGAGATGGACCCGGTTACAGACACCTTGGCGGTCAATAGTTAGTAGTTTAGTTCATGCTTACGATAATATACATTTTTTTATAAATTACTTTTGTTACTGGTTTCAGTACTTGACATCCTAAAGTAAATATCAATAAGTTACTAATTACCCCTTATATATTTTCCACCACCTTACTTCCTCCGGCCGTTTTTAATTGCTTATTTAATTAACCACATTCTGAAATCCCTTTCTCTAATCTCTGAAGCAAATCACTTTATTATCTTTCTATTTATTAATAATTTAATGGATACACTAGATAAATAATAGTAGGGTTTTGTTAGTAATATACATATATGATAAATTCTTAGCACAAGAAAATACAAATTCTAAACTCTTGTACATGACCGCTGGATGCTTGGGGTTCCTGGAAGCTGAGCGAGGTTTCTCCGGTATTTTTGGAAATCCAAATCGAAATTACTTAATTACCTCTACCTGCTACATTTAAATTAAAGTAAAGAAATATTTAAACTCTGAAACCGTCCTGTATTTCGGAGACGACGTAACAAATAAATATAATTTGTATCAGCTACTTATTCAAATGAATTCCGCCATACTGGTCACTGTCGCAACTTTAAATTTCAGTTAAGCTCAAACTACTATTATAATTGAATCTTTTTTGCGAACCTGACAAATACACATCACTTGGTAAAACCTGCAAAACTCAGAAAAGTGCCACTTAATTGTTAAAATTGCTAAGTATAGGCGACATAACGTAAATTGTGAACCAGAAACGAAATACTGTGAAGGGTATATTTACAACAAAACAGGATCAGCAAATATGTTTTGAAATTATTTAACGTCATAAAGAAGTATTTTGAAACACTACTTTTACTAAAATTAACCCCAATTAAGATTTAAAAAGAAAATATTTATTTTGAAATTTTTTAGATTCTTTGAGTTGAGTCACTTGCATTGGAAAAAATGTAGTGAAACCACAAACTTCACGTTCGTCCTATAAATGGTAAAACAATGGAACCAATTTGTTTATCTTTTTTCTGTTTACAGTTATCGAAAGAGAACAGAGCGGAGAAAAATAAACAATTAAAAACGTAATTTCAGAATTTGTGTCGCTTGAGCCCTTTGATCGAATTATTGTCGGTACTTAATTAAATTAATCATCATGATCATTAATATCTCTAAAAATGTAAATCAAATTAATCGGTTATTCGTTATTTCTAAGAAAGTAATCATCATTAATTCAAATTTATAAGAAAATTTCCTTATGACGATAAATTTAAATTTTAAGTCCTATGTATTAGTAGGTACTATACAATTATACATATACATATGACAAAAAATTAGCACAACAAAACTTGTCAACCAATTAAATCTCCATTGGATGCCTGAATTCTCTGCACTCTTAAACTCCAAATAAGGCTGAAATTCGATATTTAAAATTCTAAATAGCAATAATGTTTTAAACCAAAATTCTAAAATCCTAATCTATAAAAATCTTCTAAAAGAAAGCTGAAAATCTATAAAATTTCTATTTCTAAATCTATAACTAATTAATAACCGCAGATTCCAGAAAATACCTCTAGAATCAGAATTTGAAACAAACAATCGCCTATAAGTCTATTCTGCTTAAAATCCTACTGCAAAAAGTTCAAATTAAACTTTGGACTCATTAAACAGCATAAAGACGTCCATACTAAACAAATCCTGAGTATAAATCAATACATAACTCTGTGGAATCAAACAAAAACAGTGTACCTTATAATCTAATTAATTTACCAAAATGTTCGTTTTTTTCCGAAACAATATGTCGAATAGCAAAGTTATAGGTATCTTAGTATTTATTCAAATAGAGCACATATTTTGGATTGTTTTTCTGTTTTATTTAAGACGTTTTATGCATAATTGACAATCAAATTCACACAGTAGAATACGGTTAATTGGGCCATCGGTTAAACGGGACAGCCATTTATGTGGTCCATCTAGTGCAAAACGGGATACAATTGAGAATACAAACCAAACTTTCCACCATGTTAAATTAAGGAACAAATGCATTTGTACATGATAAACACGAAAAATCAAAAACAAATTTTTTTTTTTTTTATATAGAGCTTCTCTTGTTCCGATGTGTCCCAATTAGCCGGAATCTACTGTAAATAAAAAGTTTAACATTATGCAATGAGTACAATAATTCAAAATATTTAGAAAAAACTCAACTCAAATTTTAAATGCGTTTTCTCCACATGTTGATTTTTGGAGATATCCTGCTTTTGTCCAACTCCACAGAACTAGTATATTCCTACTAGTATTATGATTTGCATTATTCAAACAAAAAGCCTAAAATTGGAGAACATTTGATTTTTCTTGACATACTAAAACCTGGAAAATGTACACTTTATCCATCATTCAAACATTTACTATGTTTCCATGAATGAGGTTGAGTTAGGATTGAAATTAGGTTTACGTTAAATTTCAAAATGGCGTCGATCGTTTCCATTAAAGTCAGTTAGGTTGAGTAGAAAGTTTTGGGTTCTGTGTTGGCATCCAGTTGTGGATCAAAAATAAAGTCGGACACCTACCATTTAATTCTTTTTCACAGAATAAATAGTAAAATAGAAGCTTTTTTAAAAAAGTCCAATACTTTGTTTAAAAGCTCTATTCATTACCTTACAAAACCACCAAAATAAAAAACAAAATTTTATTTTATTATAACAAAAAAATCAATAATATAAAAAAAGTAAAAAAAAAAACTCAAAAAAGAACTCGGACGGATTACAATAGCTACTATGTTCATGGCAATTTTGATAAAACAAAAAGGGGAATCCCCAAAATCAACATGCAATGAAAATACGTATCTACAATTCGAAGAAAATATTTAGTCATATTGTGATATCAACGCCGAGCAGTTGCATTTTTACTAGTAAAATAAATATGGGAAGACAACGTGGCCAAACATCTGTAGAAGTTAGAGAACTGGTTATTAAATACTACAACGACCATAAATCTGTTAGAGAAGTAGCAAAAATAATAAATAGGCCACACTCAACGGTTCATGACATAATTCGACGATTTAATTTATCGAAATCTCTGGAAAATAAACCAAAATCTGGTAGACCCAAAATATTTTCGTCAGCAGATGAGCGATGGATCATCCACCAAATTAAAAAGGATCCGAAACTTAGTGCTCCGAAGCTTACCAAACAAGTTTCCATGGAGCGGGGAAAAGTGTAAACCCAGAAACGATAAGATTAGTACTGAGGAGGCAAAACTTTCATGGAAGAGTACCTCGTAAAAAACCTTTCATTAGTAAGCGAAACCGCAAAAAACGTTTACAATTTGCAAAAACATATAAAAGTGCCAATTTAGAATTATGGAACAAAGTAATTTATTCAGACGAAAGTAAAATTAATTTATTCCGATCAGATGACCAATGTTATATATGGAGACAACCAAACGAAGAACTACGAAAAAAAAACTTACAAGCTACTGTTAAACATGGTGGTGGTTCGGTGATGGTGTGGGGGTGTATGTCAGCTGCTGGCCTAGGAAAATTATGCATTATTGATGGCATCATGGATCAAACGAAATATTTGAACATTTTGAAGCAAAATTTAGTGCAGAGCGCTGAGCAATTGGGAATAAAAGAAAACTTTTATTTCTACCAGGATAACGACCCAAAGCACAAAGCTCGAAATTTTCGACTTTGGTTGCTTTACAATTGCTTACATGTTATAGACACGCCTGTTCTGTATGTCGAAATTTAGTAGAATCCATGCCTAGAAGGCTTCTGGCGGTGACCAAAAACAAAGGCTTACCAACAAAATATTGAATTTTGCATACATGAAAACATTTAAAGACATAGTCTTAACTTAAATGAATTAAATTATACACTGTCCGAGTTCTTTTTTGAGTTTTTTTTTTTACTTTTTTTTTTTACATATATTATTGATTGTTTTTGTTATAATGAAATAAAATTTTATTTTTTATTTTGGTGGTTTTGTAAGGTAATGAATAGAGCTTTTAAACAAAGTATTGGACTTTTTTAAAAAAGCTTCAATTTTACTATTTATTCTGTGATAAAGAATTAAATGGTAGGTGTCCGACTTTATTTTTGATCCAAACTGTACATTTAGGACTTTCCTATTTTTTTTTTTCGCTGGCGCTACATCCCATAGAGGGATTTGGCCGCTTCATGCTGAAGTTTCGTAATCAATTTTTGTTTAACGGATAATGAATGATTAAATCATTGATCCTAACCGTAACCAGCCGTGATTTTTTCATCACCCGTCGGGAATCGAACCCGGGACCTCCGGAGCTTAAAGCAAGCATGCTAACCACTGTGCCACCTGGGCGGCACTTTTCTATTACATTCTTAATTTTTTGATAATATTTTTTTGTTGTATTTAAGTATTGTAATATTTGTTTATGGTGTTAATAATAAAAATCTTTAATATTTATTCGCCGCGCCATTTTGAATTTCAACTCTACTCAACTCAGGTGTTTTCGTTGAGTACAAGTGCACTTTTTAATCACAAGTGAAGACACGTTTAAAAATTACAAGCGAAGTATTTTCAATTTATATTTTAATTAGTCATATTTATTAATTTGTTGTTGTCCAATTTTAATTAATTTAATGATTCCCTACAGCTCAAATTATTGTTCACAACGTAAAAGCGATTAAATTTGTGTTATGATGAAACATTTGTATGTGATATTTTTTGCAATGAGAATTTTTGTTGCTTGTGAGAAACATGTGACTTTATATTTCATCGTAAATTGTTTTGTTTGCGAAATATTTATGCTGCGATATTTTTGATAGATACCATAATATATTACAAATAACTGCCACAAAAGTACTTCCATATTTTAATTGCGATATTTGTTTCCGAATATGAATTGTGGGTTGCCGAGAAAAACGCAGAATATGGGATAACATTTAACTGAAGTGCATTCACGATCTTTACATTGTTATGATATTATAGCAAAGACAGTCAGAAAAGTAGTATTTAGCAGGGTAGAAAATTACATTGTTAGTTTATGAACGCTTTTTGGTTACAATAGTGTTACAATGTAAAGTTCGTGGACCCACAGGATTTAAGTCAGATATAATTTCACATGCAACATGTTTTAATGTTTAAATATTGAAGTTGATGTGTGACTTGTTAAGAAAGAATCTCATCTTGCTAAAATAAAGAGACGACTTGACAAGACACAATAAACAATCATCATCATTTAATATCAATTTTACAGCTAAAAAACATTTCAAATAATGATGAATTCTCAAAATCATTCTAAATATATTTTTAGATGTACATACATATATCAAAGCATATAGCACATGTTGTATGTAATATTCACCTCCGCTTAAATGCAAGCCAATCAACAATAAGGCTGTTACTTATCAATAAATGTTTAATTTGACAACAAAAAAATAAAAATAAAAGCCACACAAAACAAATTCACAAACACATACTTATCAAGTTCAATTCTAGAAAAAAAATTATTTCCTCAATCAAAAGTCGACAAAAAAGCTCCAATATTCTTCAATTTTTGATGAGGAAAGTTTCGATTTTATTTATGATTTTCTTCACAAAATATCAAATTTCGCTTATCATAAATATTACATTGTTTGTTTTCGTAGAGAAAAATAGTTTGACATTTCTCACAAATCCCACGAGAAATTTTGAACAAGCCGTATAGAAAACGATATTAAAATGTAAAATATTTTGCCACGGTTGTAACATTGTTGAATAAACTTTAGAGTTTTTGAATATTAAATATAAGTTTATTTGAAAATGTTTTTCATGATTATAGTTATACGTTTTATGTAAGTTCGATAATTTTCTAAAAATTATTCTTTTGTTTAAGTTTTCCTGGTGGATACGCAAAAGAATCATGTAAATCTTGAGAAATATGAAAGTTACACGCCAATGCATCCAATTGCCAAATTTATGTTTTATATTAAATAAAGTTATCTTGTATGATGACATACAAATATCCTAAATTAACTCTGCGGTATTAAACATTTGTGAAATTTTATCAACGGTGTTTTAAAAATTTGTATTACTCAAACTGTAGTTATTTTTGGACAAATTTGAAATCAAAATTAATTTTTGCTGAGATTGCTTTCAAACTTCAATTATTTAGTTTAGAAACCCAACGTTTACAAATTTTATCTAAGTCGAGGTGCAGGAATATTATTTAAATTGAAATTCTAAGCAAAACGTTATGTTTGAAAGCATTTTCATTTATAAAGAAAATCATAAAAAAATATCAAATTAGGATTTTTAGGTAGAATGTTTTTATTGGACTGGCTATTGACGAACTAGAAATAGAATGCATAATATGCCAAATTTCTGGGTCATTGCTAGAACAACTAATTATACTCGGAGAGTCGTTATATAAGATGAATCAGCAGGTTCAAGATTGCCATCTGAAAAACCTCACAACGCTGCTCGTAAAGCTCCTCAAAAGGAATTCGAAATATGTTTCAACAAACTAAAAGAACTCAAGCCCCAAGTGAGCGAAATTAGCGAAATTGAGGTGGGGTAACGTCAAGATAAGTTAAAAAGTTTCCTCTCAAGGATAATACATATTACCGGACGATTTCAGCGTCTTGGTCATAATTCTCCTGGTTATCGTGAGGAATCGGTTTCCATGTTAGCCGCATATGATAAAGTGTTAGAAGCCGTTATACGTTGGTGGATTCCAAATTATCGATAGACGACTTTCAAAAGTCGATTTTCGAGGTCTTCAGAAGAGAAAGATGAAGCAAGTTCCGTAATAATCGATTCAGAACCTATAGATGAAACAAATAAACCCGTTCAACCAAGTACGTTATCGGTAACACAGTCACAATCGCTTCCGGTCTCATCAAACAGTTAGTCAAACCCGTTGTTGGAGGTTATCCAAAGACAATCTAAGTCGTTGATCCCTATGAATCCTGATAATATTGATTCTCTTAATTCTTAAGAAGGCGCAATATTTGCGACTACTTCAAACCAGATGATTAATCCTATTTCGACAGAAGAGCTGACGTACTTCGTGGAACCATCTCGGCGATTTTGCTGTTCCAGTTCAGATCTCTCTCAATCAAACACAGAAATCACCAAATTATCTTAGAAATTTTCATTCGGTCTTGCTATTCATAAATAGAATGGCTCACCCATCGATAGATTTTTATATCATGTAGAACAGGTAGCTCGGTCTCTTAAAATCCCATTGGGCACGTTAGTTAACGATTTACACTGCCATTTGTACTGCTTCTATCTGGAACGCAATAGTTTCGTTCAGTTGGAAAATTTGGCGACAGACATGCGTAATAGATTCCAAGACCGAAGAACGGATTTTAAAATTCAGTAAACCATTGTGGCTAGAAAACAAAAGCCGAGAAAAAATTTTATAAATTTTTATTATGAAATTTTAGATGCAACTTTGTCTCTAAATCCTGAACTATTGTCAGAATCATAGATTTTTTTAAATTACGACAAAATATGAGTCCTCAATTGCAGTTAAAATTATCCGATCGGAAAATATTATCAGTTCCTGACATCGTCAATCAGTGTACCGACATCGAAGACACCTGGAAGCGAGTGAACTATTACCATGAAATGCATCGTAAGTTTGTCCATGAAATTTCAGATGTTTCCAATCCATCGGAGTATTCTGACCGCTTTAACACACCGCCAACACTATCAATATTCATACCACAGTTGGGAGAAATCGCAGGCGCCGAGGTGGAAACCCATTATCTGCATCTATATATAGAAGACCACCTCCAAATGTACTTACACATTTTCACATGGATGCGGGGCACCTAATGTATTAAAACCTAATTTCCAGAACTGTAATGCATTAATTACGGAAATCCAACTCTGGCAAATGATACAACCAGGAGTTTATTTTGCCCAAGTAACACAAACACCCACGAAACAATTAGAGGAAATAGCTCTTTATACATATCCCGAGCTCTATCAGAGTCGACGTTAGTTCCGAGAGATATTCATAATCTCTCTATTATTCAAACCTCTAACAATCATTTGCCTAACTACTCGTCAAATTTATTTAATCCCGTGCATGATTCGGGATATCCAACACAAACCTTGACGGTGTACCAACCTTGACGGTGTACCGGTGTCCAACACAAACCATGACAAAACTGCATTCACTGTTTCGGAACGATCTACATACCAATTTACCGTAGTGGCCTTCGGTCTGTGCAATGCACCGCAAACAATGTACAGACTGATGCATCGGGTGTCCCATACCATTTACATGATTGTTTTTCGTTTACCTGGACGACTTACTTGTAGTTTCAGCAAATCTTGACGAACACTTCTCGCTTCTTGCAGAGGTTGCGCGTTTACTCAACGCTGCTAATTTGACGAAAAACGTCGAGAAAAGCTAGTTTTTCTTAAAGGAAACGAAATACCTTGGTATATTGTGATGGAGTCATTCGCATTGATTCGGAAAAGGTGACCTCGATAAAAGACTATCCAATACTCAAAATAGGCGTTCGATCTTCTGAAAATCTCCTTAGCAACGGTCGCAATACTGACTTCACGAAATACTTTTACATCCAATGTGGCCAGCAATTGTGGAAGCGGGAGTGTCTTGTTTCAGCGATTGCATGACGGTGCTGAGTATCTCATCACATATTATTTGCATAAACTGAACTCTGCCCAGCGTAAATATCGCGTAACTGAGCTCGAGTGTTTGTCCACGGTAATGAGCGTGAAAAAATGTAGATCATATGAATAGAGGGTATAACGGTCAGTATTTTTAATGTACCCGTTCCAACAGACCTATATCACAAAAATCATAAAAAATTGGTGGCTATACTGTTTTTATTTTTTAAAAAAATTAACTTGAGCTTTCGGACTCACTTCGAGTCCATTTTCAAAAGCATTTTAGAAAAGGTTTTTCATATTTTGTAAAAGCTTTTTTCGTAAAATTTACGACAAGTTTTTTGTCACGGTCTGGAAAATATTTTTCCAGTCTAGACACAGGAGTTTTGGTTTCTATGGAAAAACTTTCAATTGTTTGGTTTTGTTTTTGATTTGTTTATAGAAGAAAAATTGTTTTGGAAAAACGCTTTCGAAAATGAACTCGGAGTGAGTCCGAAAGCTCAAGTTAATTTTTTAAAAAATAAAAACAGTATAGAGCCCTAGACTAATACATAATTTTAATTATATAAAATTGTGGCTCAACAATATTTAATTACTTATTAATAGTTAATATAAATTTTAATCAAGACAAAATAAGAAATTTGAGTTAAGGTTGATCAAATAAATAAAAAAAAAAAACAATGAGCGAGTTCACCCTCAATTCGCAAAAGATTTATGTGAAAACTTTTATGGATAAATATCTATTGAATCATTTCAAGCCATTTCGATGAGACCGAGAAACCCCTGCATAAAGGCAGCTGATGTTCGCTCAGTGTATAAGCTAAGTTACATTTTTGGTTCAAAAAGTCAATAAGTTATTCGATTTTGAATTTGGAGGACGAACCTTACTGATATTAATTGAGCATAAGCAAAGTACAGTTCTGTTAAGTTAATCACCTAAACCTACCATCTACGCTTTAAAATATATCATTACTCATACACGGCAATCTTGTTCAAGAGTCCATAATAGTGAATGGTCACGGCAAACCCGCTGAACAAAGCAAATACGCATCGCTTTGTCATTGATCAATTTAAAATAAATTAACTAAAGCGGTTCTATTAGGGCAAAATGTTGACCGTAAATTCATAGCAATTATAAAGGCGGTAGGGCAAAATACTAATAACAAAGCGTACCGATTAAACAATTTTAAATTTATTATTTTATTATGCACAATGTAGGTATATATGCAGTTTTCACAGCTCGCTATTTTCATTTAATTTTTTTGAGTCACTTAAGGCATTGCCTCGCATGCAAAACGGAAAACCGGCATTTAAAACCGTCAAACTCAATTTTTGGCTAAGTTGCTTCACTTTGCAATATGAAAATTATTAACAAAGAGTTCTAATCTATAAGTTCCACCTTATTCTAAGAAAAGTTTATTAAAATTAATTTAATTTCATTCAAAATCCCCAATTTTATAAAAGCCGCTCGTCAAAATATAAAATTAGAGTTTTTGAATGAAATTAAATCAATTTTAATAAAAATTTTTACGAATAAGGTCGAACTTTAGATTCGAACTATTTTTTAATAATTTTCATATTGAAAAACAAACAATTTTGTCAATTATTTAATTTGACGGTTTGAAATGCCGGTTTGCCGTTTGTGCATTACACTACATAAGCATAATTTGTAGTCCTTTTGTTTGTAATTTTCATTTTCAAAAACACTTGCTGCTGCGGCCATATATAGAAAATATTTTTACAACAAAATAACTTTTTGGCTCACGATGTTTTTAAAATGCCGGATGATGTTGTATATTGCATGTGTATGCATAGATTTTGTGTTGATTTTACGTTTTATTTATTTATTGTTCTTGTCGATATATATACACATACATGGAATATTTTTTGTTCGGCTTTTTTGTTTCCGTAACCCGATTTCTATAGGTACAATATTTTACTTACTCCTGCCGCTAAAGATGTTTTCACATCAAAAACAAACATAAAACGTGTTTAAATATAAGTCTAAAAAATCTAAAAGTTGGTTTTAAACTTGGTACAAAGTAGAAAATAGAAATTGCAGAAAAAATGAAAAATTATTTGTAAAGTGTATACGTAAATAAACTGTCTTCATTTGCTTGAGTTAATCTGAGGGTCGTGGGTTTTTTTGCCCTGATTAAACTCTGAGATAAGAAGATTCATTCACTGGTAAGTGGCAGAATATTGAGGTAAGTGGAGTGCATGTTGTATTTGTTATTATTCTATTTTATTGTGATTTTTTTTAAATCTGGTAGGCTAAGGTACAGCTATAATCTTTTCCCCACTTTGCTCTGGTTATCTCTCTTGATTCCATTCCACTGAGTCACATGGCTGACTCAGTGGGATAATTTGCATGTAAATCTTTCATTCCGGTTAGGAGTCCGATGAACCACCCCATCCATGGCCCCCTACCCTTAAATATAGGTTAAAGCAAGGTTCTAACACCAAACCCTACGGTAAGCTTATATGTAACAGTAAGGGGTGATGTTACTACTCCTAACCTCACTGTTACAAATTATATCGACTGATAAAACAAACAGTAAAATACTAATCGGTGATCTATTCATTATAATAGGCTAAAAAGCATTAATGTATCTAATGTAATAAATATCTAAAAATATAACAGTTTTATTGAATTTTGTATCTAAAAATATAACACACACAAGAACGTGTACCAAAACAAGCTTCTGATGTTCTTCACGGCACACAAATTTGTGTAACTTTTTTGTAAATATGTTCTGTTTTTTTTTGCTCTTCCTATTATTTGTGTGGGCGTGGGCATAAAACACACAGAAATGAGGGTTTTCCTTGAATTTTTGATTTAGTGAATATAATTCGCTAAGTCAGCGCGTTCTTCCTTATACTTAATGTATGAAGTTAGAATTGTATTTTTGTAGTTTGGACCGACTGAACTTTTCAGTACGAAAACAAAAGTACCACATAGAAAACACAAGGAAGGTTTTCATTTTTGGGCCGAAACCGGATACACTTTGTATGCCTCTTGGGTTATAGTATGAGGGAGGGGGGGATTTTGATATTTCTACTTTTTGGTAGATATATTATAAATGATTGGCCTCTTCATTTTTTCTGATTAACAATTCGAAAAATGTTGTGAACACCATTATTGTTAATATACATATTTTTTCTATAAAATCTTATTGATATTGGGCCCGATTCAATGGAAATCTTCTATTTCCTTTTTCTTCTTTTCTGCTATTATTTCAAAGAAAACTTGATCGATTATTAAATAATTCAAAAGTATGTGTGGTCATTTTGAAAATTACATCGAGTTTTCATAGAAATAATCGCAAAATAGAAGAAAAGAAAAATGGAAGGCTTACGTTGAATTGGGCCCAATAATTGATATTTTTCATTTTTATACATTTGATTGGGTACTTGATTTATTTTTGTTCGTCAATTAATATTTCATTTAAATTACTAATTTTCTTTCGATTTTAATAAATTAATCGACTCAGTAATCAACGGTTTTTTCAATTGTTCTCAAAATTAATATTTATGTGTTCAGCTAAATTGTCGCGCGAATTATGTTGTTCAATTAATGTAAATATAAAAAAAACATTTATTTCACTTTTATTTTCTTCACATTTACTTAAACTAAAAACAATTTAATTATTTTTTAAAAGCCGGTCTCTTTAGAGCCGGGAATCAATATTTTAGTACTGTGCTCTTTGGAGTCAGTTTATTGAATGCTTTTTATTAAGTTTTTTCGTTACATGATTTTTCTTTTCTTACATATTTTATAAACATGTTTCAACATGTTATTTTATATCTGATAATGCTTATTGCTTATTAATTAAAATTATATTTTGTTAGACAAAACAATAATTGTGATTTATATAAAATATGATCCATTAACTTATAATAATAATGATAATATTTTATGTTGTTAATATAAAATTGTATTATGAGCATCTTTACTTTGTTGCGTTTCCATTTCTCGGAATTATTTACTTTGTTGTGTTTCCATTTCTTGGAATTCTTTACTTTGTTGCATTTCCATATCTCGGAATGTAACTCGCGTAACAAAATGATACGTGAAACTATTTCTATTTCTGTTGGTGATGAAACTGTGATCTCGAACCTGAAATGCAAAAATTTCCTTTTGTGTAAACAGCATATTAATCAAGCTTCTTAGTGATCCAGAAAAGAACTCCCCCCAACCACCGCAACCTAGCCGGCTGTAAAATGCTGCCTGGATATATCCCTAGGAAGTCTGTGGGCAGTTTTGAAGAACTAAAAATATGATTACATTTTTTTACTACAAAACTGTCACACTGGATAGACTAGACTAAGTGGTGAAAATCACAATAATTTCTGCTATTCATATAAAATGTGAAACCACTTCAAAATATGTATAAATAAAACCTTCTATAACTTCATAAAACGTTACAGAAATAAGAAAATTAGAAACCCGATCAGGATATGCACATCTCTTAATATTTTCATGCACATCTCATAATTAAAAAGAAATTAAATCGTATGAAACCTTATATACGTGCATGTATACACAAATTATATTCTTATCATCATGTACGTATAATAAAACTTCATTAATTCAAATTTGAGGAAATTCGTCTCTTCCCAAATCGTACACATAATGAATTCACCATGCAACAGATGTTTTCATCTGAATGGTTATATCATAACCAAATATTGTACAAATTTATTAAAAGTAAAATTAAATAATTTAATTAAAAATAAAAAAAAATATTTTATTCTGTAGTTTATATAAAATTTGTATATTTTAATAATAACAATAATAATAAATAGTAATTACTATGATTATTTAATATTTTATTATTTGAAAGTTAATTAAAATACATAAAATAAAAACGTGATTTATTTGAAAGAATATATAAGTTTTAAAATATTTTAATTTTTATTTTATTCATACGTATATGAGTATGTATGGGCGGGTGTGTCTAATGGAAAATTGTTTTTCTTATAATACAATACCATATTATATATGTAGATAAATGTAATACGAATTTAAATAACTATAATAAATTAATCTTATTTTATATTGTTGGATGAATACCAAAATATGTAATAGATTTCTAATTAAAATAATTGTCTAAATATAAAATTAATTTGGTTGGTATGTGGTAACGTAAGGGTGAGCTACTTTAAAAACAAAAAACATTGATTAAATAAATATGCTTGCAGTTCGGTTTTAACTTTTAATTATGTGATTACCTGTGATGACTATAAATATATAAGGTCTATTGCGTTGCTGACACTGTAACATGTACATATCTGAATTGCCTTCAGCTGCTCACAGTGATAGTGGCGGAACACTTGTGTGACTTAAAGCATAGTATAAACACATATAGTACTACCACCGTAGCTTCACTGGTGAAGTGTTAGATGGCGATACCGATATCGTTTTTAATTTTTCAACACATTTTTATTTTCAAATTCGCCTAACTTATAGTCAAAATCGCCTAAATGTTATCTATTATTTCTATCTATTAAACTACAATCAAAGTAGTTGCGTCGAAATTTTCTTTTTCGTTCAACCAACGCAAAAACCATATTTCTTTCCTTTGTTCGCGGATTATTCTAAAAAAAAAAAAAGGATAAAATCGTAATATTTGTATCAATGAACAAAACAAATACATCCATAATGAAAGAATGAAAAATAAAAATATTTTCACAGCCATTATTTTGTTGTAAAGAAAACCGGTTTTAATATTATTTTTGGTTAAACATTATATTCAAATTCGGTTTCTCTGTTTCGTTTTGTTAACAGAATGAATGCCATTTATTGATTTTGCACGTTAAATTAAAATTGCTTTTAAATGATGGCTGTTAACATGTTAGAAGCTACTTTTGGAAGCAACAAAAAAATTGGTTCATCGAAATACAATATGTACATGGGGCATTTGCATTTAAATCTCACATGTTTTTGTCCCCAAGGATTTTTTTAATGAATTCGATTTTTTTTCTAAATATTACACAGATAATTTTTAAAGAGTATAAGTTTACTTATTGATCATACAGAAATTTATGAAAATGTATTTTTTTAAATTATTTTGGACTTTTATCGTCATGAACGTTACTTTACTTTTCATGAACGTTGCTTTACTTATTTTAGATAAATTGTGAAATTCAAAAACATAAATTTAATTTACCGACGATTATTCACATTGGTGATAGAGGTCTACTTCCAAATGGTATACATATTAATCTTTTGTATTTTCAAATTAATAATTTTAAAAATAACGTAATAACGTATTTTTAAGTAACGTTCATGAAATAGCACAAAATATTAATAAAAAAAAATGCAAAACCCAAATCTGCTCACGCCCAGATTTAAAAGAAAAAGAAATATGATTCAAAAAATATACTTTAATTTTTTTTAATTCGTTTATTATAAGCATGAAACTTGAAAACATTGAAATGTGAGATTTGGACGTGTGGACGTATGGTATCTAAACCCGACAACATTTTTCTACAAGGAAATTGTTTTTCGTTGCGTTGATCAAATGCATTGTTTTATTATTCTTGTATTTCGCATTATAATGTACACACATAGTTAATTACAAATACATATCTTATTTAAATTTTTTGGATTAATTGTTATTAAAATGGAAAGCAAAACATACCTACTTCCGAATTAAAATATAATTAAAGTTTGAAATTTATTACAGGAGGTTTCAAATATAAAAAATGTAATACAATAGACTTGTACATTAGTTAAAAAAAAAAAAGTACAACATTCAAATCATTTTAAAAATCAAAAAGCGGAAACCAAATATGACACAATCCAAGTGGGACAATATCCTGTATTTGACATTGTATTTTTTGTATTAGAACTGGAATTTTGTCGGTTCCCTGAATTTATTTCTCGTGAATTAATTCCGCCGAAAAAAATTAATTAATTTTGCGACAATTCCACCGAGAAGTTAGGTAAATCATTTGAATTATGAATTAATTCCGCGACATTCAGTATAATTAAGTATTAAATCGATTGCCCTTCGTGAAGGTATAATTTGTAAAATTAATTAACACTACAGTCCGGGCGAATTTCGCAAAAAATGGCGAACACTTTTTCGTAAAATCGGTATAATTCTTAAACCAGCGAATCAAATAAACAGTATTGTAGTTAAATCCGCAGATTAATACGAATTTATTCCTTGAGAACTTAATTCATTTTCAAATCGAATTAAATGCGATAATATTCAATTTTTAAATTCGAATTAAATCTACAAAATATGAATGACTAAATTTCTATTTGGTCAAAAATATTTTAAAATAAAATATTTTTGCATCAAGTTCAATTCAGTTTGAAAGATGAGTATTCTTCATAATATCGTACTTTTCCTCGTTTCTGACCTATGTATATACCTACGAGAGGAAAAATCATGCAAAGAACACACGTCTGAACTAGGGTTCCTCAAACGGGATACTGGTCCCAGAAGTATGACCGGGAAATTCCGGGATTTCTCGGTTTTCAGTTTATTTAGTGTTAGTTGTCTTTAAATAAAATCCGCATAGAAAATTGAGGAATTCTCAAATGAAATTCTGGGATCTCGATTTCTGTATCAAAAGTATGACCGGGATTTCCTGGTTTTCGATTTTTTTATACATATATACCACATAACGGCACAGGAATAATATATTACTTGGTTTAACCACATAACGGCACAGGAATAATATATTACTAATTAGGGATTGTCCAACTCTGATTTCCGATTGCCCTTTCACCTGAATGTAGAAAGTTTAAATATCCCGTATACAAGTTTATCCATCAATAGTATTTTCAAGTCAAATTCAGGCCGATTAGAAATGAACATGGTTATTACTTAACCAATTATGATGAAATTCAGGATGCATGATGGAAATTGGATTCTAAGGTGAGTTTTATATGAAAACCTGGAATACAACCGACCAGGATAAGGAACTTAGCCGTTTCTTTACTGATTAGGTGAAGCTCTGGAATACGGCCAATTTCCTTATAGCCAGTTTCCAGAACTTTGAGTAAAAATCATTTCCGAATACCATTTCCATCGTGTATGCTGAATTTCATCATAATCGGTTAAGAAACGGTCAAGTTCCTTCTTAATATAGGCCATATTCCAGAATTTCATCTAGAACTCTATGGTTGGCGATTCAATCAAAAACAATTTCACAGTTTAATAAATGGTGCCCCTGAGAATGACAGAATGTACCGTCGAAACGTCGGGTTTTTATTAAATAATTAATAAAAAATGAAATATGAAGCAAAAAACCAAATAAATAAATTTTATTATAACATAAAGCTTAAAAAAGTGAACTAAATATAAATAAGGACCAATAAACGAAAAAAATCTTCTACAAGCCTCAATCTTTGTAAAAGACACGTGACACGGCCCACTGTTAGGTAGAGTTACATTTTTAATTATTTTCTTTTTTGTCTTCTTTGTAATTCTTTTGTAAACAATTTTAAAATTTTATAAATGTGTATACAGATTTCGCAGATTCAAAATATGAGATATTCTGAATAATTCGGAACTATGGTGACGCGAATTTTTAAAATTAATACTTCTTACAGCTGATTTTTGAATACTTGCGGTACTCCGCTATCAATTGTTAAATAGTAACTAAATACGTCGTGAACCTGAACACACCGAGTGCGGTCAGATAAACATGACTCAAGCAGGGCATAGGGAGTACCTCCAAACCTAGCGTGCTTCAACTTTAACAGTAATGCTTTGTATGATACGGTATCAAAAGTCTTTGTAATATTCAAAAACAACCCAGTAACCTTCTTACCACTATTCAAACCATCTTAAATAGTGTGCAAAAAGTCTATAAGAGCATCCTCTGTTCCAATATTATACTGATATCCGTATTGTTACTGTCTGTTGCTAAAAAGAATATTTTTTAAAGAAATGCTATAATTCGTGATTATATTTTTGAAAATATTTTTGAAAACTAGAAAGTTAGGAAATTGGTCGATAATTTGAAACACTAAAACGAGAACTTTTTTGAATAAAGGAATAAGAATGCCAGTTTTCATTTTACTTGGAAATACACCAGAAACTAAAATCACCATGTTCCTTCCTAAATGGCCATTGTCCAAAACTGTATGTAAAAAACATTTTAGAATCCCGTTTCCATCGTGCATGCTGAATTTCATCATAATAGGTTAGGAAACGGTCAAGTTCCTTCCAAATTGGCCATATTCCAGAACTTCATCTAAAACTCATCTTAGAATCTCATTTTCGTCGTACATGCCGAATTTCATCATAATCTGTTAAGAAATTTTCATGTTCCTTCCTAATTGCCCATATTCCATCGTGCATGCCCAATTACTACATTATATACGGCGATTGTCATCTTAAAGTGCAGTGTTTGCACCAAAATCAAAGCAGATTTTTTTTAATTTTTTTCTGTACACAGAAAAATTTTATTGTTTGATTGTATAAGTAGTGAAAAATGGTGGTTTTCTTTTCTCATCCTACGTGAAAATGTAGAGAGATTTTCTTCTACGATTTTTCAATCATTAATTCTAAACATATTGAGGATGCAATTTACCGAATAATATTATTCAATTCGAGTGAATTTTTGTTCATAAATATTTAAGCCAAAATGTCCAAATTTACATTAGTGGAAATTAAAGAAGTAATATTTATGCCCGTATTATGGGATTTTTCTTCTAGTTTCATCATAATCGGTTAATAAATAACCAAGTTCATTCCTAATCGGCCTGAATTTTATTCGAAAATGCTATTAAACTGCTATGGATATTTAAACTTTCTACATTTGGACCTAAGGGACAATCAAAAATCAGAGACATGCCAATCGCCAATTAGGCTAATAAACCGACTGAACCGCTGAATAAAAAAAAGCATTGATTTTATATGGCACTTAAGCTATATCTTAAATTTTTCTCATCCAATTAACACATAATGCAGTCAAAAATAATCTTCAAAACCGGTTTTCACAATAATGTAATGAAATGACCTAATGACACTGGCAATATATTATTGTTTCATTCATCCTTCATTATGAATGTATTTTTATTTTGCTATGCGTATTGCGGTTTTGTTGATTTTTTTTTCGAAATTGTGAATGACGACTACCTCGCTAATCTAAATTAGTAGTATTGGTGTATTTTGTATACACAGTATTACGCGTACGTATATTAAATGTCTATTAAGTATTGTGTGGTTTTGTTTCTATTGTATTAATTGGTTGCTCTTGCATATATTTAGGCGACTACTAGCGTTTTATCCTAAGTGTTTACTAGCGATCGACGCGACGTCTGGAACTTCACCGGTGAAATATTTTTTTCGTATGATGGTAGTACTATATATGTTTATACTATGCTTAAAGTCATCCTTGTATGCCTAATCTAAGGCTGGTTCATAAAATTTGACCTGAATGGTCAAGAACAAATTGTTTTAATCAAGTACCGGGCGACTTACTACGAAAGTCTAGATCAAAATCCTCCAATTAATATTTTTAGTAACCAAATTGGAAAATCAATTCTTAAGGAGTCTGGCACGCACCATTTTTTTACTCTAATTTGAATAAATTAATTAATCTGTATTAATACCAAAAACGATGCATAATATTGCATATAGAGAAATACATATGTAGCATCAGTAAAAAAAGTTGATAAACGCTTAATAGAGTTGTTTATACTGATACCACAGAAAAGAATGAACAGATATGGAAGTTCCATGTCAAGTATTTACATAGAAATATTCAATCTAAAAAATGTATTCCTGCTCTAATCTAACCAGTTAAGACAGGGAAAATATAATACAATAATATGTTTCTCTTCTCTTCTTTTTTGTTTTTTATACAAAGAAGAGAAGCGAAATATGTAATATTGAATTATATTGTTTCTGTTTTAACTGATTAGATTAGAGTACGAATACATTTTATTGATTGAATATTTCTATGTAAATACTTGACATGGAACTTCCATATCTGTTCATTCTTTTCTGTGCTGATACCTAGAATTATACTGTGTAGTGCGTATTTACACACGCAGTATGTTCTCTTTGCTTGTCTCAATACAAACGTTGTGAAAGATTTTGTATAAATAGTTTGCGAAAAATGAATGATGAGGTGTCAAAATGTTTTTGAAAGTTGGACAACGAGGAGGGTTTTAACTTGGTATTTAGATCTGAGCTCTGCAAGAACCTACCTAATCAGCCAAATAACCACAAAAGTTTGATTTGTTTGGATTAGAGCGCGAATCTAAATAGAACCAGGGTAACTGTAAATTTTAATAATCATATTTTTTCTTGTGCTGTCGTTCGATTTATATTGAACATTAAATTTGATTTTTAAGAAGAGGAGAAATTGTTAAGAGTTTGCAATCCTGTTTCGATCTGCGAGCATGTGAAAAATAAATCATTTTTCAGTACATCGCATCAGGCTATAGCGACTAAACTGCTAATTTATTACACTGATTTTTTCCTTTAAAAGTGTTATTTTTAGATATTTTGTCCAAAAAATGTCTAAAAATAACACTTCTTATCAAGAATATTGTACTTTTTTGAGAGAATTTTTAAATTTTGACCTCAGATTCGTGAGTAGTGACCCCGAAAACCCCCTAGATCATGTTTTTATCGATTTTCATAAACGTTGAAAAATTGATATTTATTGCGGCCATCTTAGGCCCGCCGTCTTGAATTTTCAAATGCTGACCCTAAGTTAATGACAACCGACCCCGAAAACCCCCTACACTGAGTTTTTATTGATTTCTGTGAATGTCGAAAAATTAGCCTTCTTTCGGCCATATTCGACCGCCATCTTGTGTCCGCCATCTTGAATATTCAAATTCTGGCCTCAAATTCGTGATCAGCGACCTAAAAACCCCTCTAGGACATGTTTCTAACGATCTTTATGAACGTTGAAAAGTTTGCCAATTTTGGCGGCCATCTTGGATCAGCCATCTTGAAATTGTAAACAAATAATAAACAATGTGTAATCTATGACACCAAAACCACTTTTGAGTAAATTAACAGAGTTAAAATTACGTTTTTATGTCAATTTTATTAAACATTAAAGACTTCCTTAGCAGATATGGTCCGCCATTTTGAAAATTCAAGGACACTATAAAAACGCCATACGGCATTAAAAAGTAGATATTCTAAGCAAAATTTTAAGCCCAAAAAAGTTTATTTATCTCAAAAAATGGAATGTGCAGGAGGGGTGGCCGATTTGACAGAGAATGCCCCTAATATTCTTTAAATTTTTCTGAAAGCTTTTCAGAAGATGAAGGTGATAATACCATAGATATAGTACATGCACAATTAATCGATAACGACATTGTGCCGGCCAAAACAGGTTTGCCTTTACCTTTCATTTTACGTGTCGAACGAGAATTGTTTTTGGAATTTGCGTCACTTAACGACAATTTATCTTTGACGAATCTTCGCCAGCCCGACGTGAAATTAAGTCAACATTTTTTTCAAACAAAAACTGCCTTGTGTGCTACTGCTACCCAAGTAACAATTTTACTCTAGATAACCTGTAAGAGTGCCCTTAGAGCTACTTTATAATGTCATAAGCTTTAATTTTTGCTTTAGAAGCGCTCCTAGAACTTTTATGAAGCTTAATTAAAGCAACAAATGTGTGTGTGTTCTATTCGGTGCTGGAGGAGGAAACAATTGATTGGATTGTTGTATGGAAAACCAAAATTGGCAAATCTAGTTTTTGATTTATGATATCGACCATAATATCATTAGTATCAGTGGTCCGAAATACAATCATACTGTTGGGCCATGTATCAATTTACAAAATCTGATCCCAGCTCAACCTTAAGGCCGAAAAAATTCTTCAGGACATAAAATAATAGGTTTTATATTAGGAACTATTTATAATACTATTCAGATACCAAATTTTACTAAAATCTTTCAACATATATTTTTATTACGTTCGATGCTGGAGACTGAGAAGAAAGTCTGCATTGGCCAGTATGTAAAAATAAATTTGGCCTATAAAATTTTTCATTTGACATCATTAGAGTGTTCTTGCTGCTCAGTGTTCCGCAATATTTCTTAAATTTCAGCCATGGTTTAAATAAGAAATCCAAGCCCAGATAATATATAGCCAGAGGAATTCTTCAGAGGCGGAATTCATTATTTTTCTATTAGGATCTACTTGAGGAATTGATTCTACATTTCAAATCTCAGAAGTAAATTTTTATCAAAATCTATCCATAAAAGTACTACCTACGTTAAGGACGTTATACCAAAATATATAAAAAACTGAAAAAAGCTGAAAAACTATGGTTAAAGCAAAGAGAATGTAATACCAAGAGCAACGAAACTGAAGGAAAATTTTCATACAAAAAATGGGTCATGCAATGGGTTATACAACCGTTTAACTCGAGTTATGTTTATCCAATTTTAGAAATAAAACAATGAACGAATAGGTTATTTAAGGCAGAAACGATTGATTAAAAACTTGTTATGATGTAACGGCTTGGAAAATTAAGAAATGAGTATTTGTTGGTGCTATATGTGATTAAATTTTTTATTCTACTTCGGTACTCTTGGTATTCTATACTCTTTGGTTAAAGAATGAAATAAAAATGCTATATACGAAAATCAACAGATTAACGATGGAAGTGTACAGTCTACAGTTACGGATTGCTAGAGAATTCCATTATTTAGAATACGTCGAAATATTAGAATATGTCAGTGATCTGATAGAAACGAGATTTCAGCCCAAGAGATATACCATATGAAGGAAGTTAAACGCGTTGGTTACCATTAGAAACAACATGGCAAATTCTTTGTCGAACTTATAAACTACAACTCGCATCAATTTATGATTGAGAACCACACCAGTATTCAATTCAACAACAATAAGGTAGCGTTGTTAGTAAAAGGTCTGAAGTACAACATAGTGCTCCTTAACAATTCCAATAATCAACGGAGGGTCTTAATGAACATTGAGAACGCTATCACGAAAACAAATGTAGAACATCAAGCTGAGATTAGGAGTGTAGTAATTGACAAAATAGGGGACGAAATTGGTGAAGGCCCAGTTACACATAATAGCGAGAATAAAACGGCCATAAACATAAGGGACAAAATAAGCAGCAACGATGCGGTGATTGTTAAAGCGGGCAAAGGGAATTCAGTTGTAATAATGAGCAAACGGGGCTACAACACGAAACTTGACAAGTTCATTATAAACAACGAGATTCAGGAGTGTAACGAAGACCCGACGGCCAGATATAATGTTATTATCAAGGCTATTATCAGTAAGTCGAGACATTTTATGAGCAGTAGAGAAATTCGACAATGAGACCGATCGTGAACTTCACATCAGCACCGGCTTGAAGACTGCTCTGGAAGAGAAATTCTACATTCAAAAAGATGATGAACCTATGGGAAGCCCATTATCCGGAACTTTGGCCAACATATTTTTGAATCATATTGAAAACACGTACATTTTAAATGATAGAAATCAATTTTTCCGAAAAATCCAATATTGGCATAGGTATGTGGACGACATATTGGTATTGTTTACAGACAGTTGGATCAGCTTAATAATTACTCTAATGGAATCCACACAAAATTAAAATTCACACTAGATATTGAAAATGATAAATCTATAAATTTTTTGGACCTAACAATAAAGAAGCCTACACAAACGCACCAAACCATTCATTAAAAATTGTATCACCCGTATCAACAAAAGATAGCAGCATACCGCCACATGATCCATAGGTTAAACGGTATTCCAATGTCAGATTAGAGTTGGGGAACATTACCGCTCACAAAAATGGGTACCAAACAGCAGCAATAAAGGTGATGAACTATGGATACAAGAGGAGAATGGAATATCGGTGGTATACCAGTCTAAATTGTGATATTATTAATAAAAAATATATAAGTATGGATTGAAGTCATACTAGTAATAAAATTCAAAGAATCTTTCAACATTTTGGTTATACTCTGGCGTACAAAACAAATAATAAATTAGAAAAACTAATTAAGGACAGGAGTAACGCAACTTTGAATACCGGAGTTTACAAATTAACATGTTCAATTAACAAACGGGCCGATCCTTTAAAGAAAGATTTAGGGAGCATGTGAAATCAATCGGCAAAATCAACCCTGAGTCAAAATTCGCTCAGCATATAAATTCTAAGTTTGGGGAGGTGCATCTGGTACCACCCTCCACTTATTGGACAGGGTTCAACGCCGCGCTATCAGAATAATACGGAATCCCAGACTTATTAAAGAACTAGACAGCCTACAGCATCGCAGAGATGTTGCAGAACTCTGCGTCTTCTACAGATGCTTACATGGTAAATGTTCTGCAGAACTATCGGAGAAAATACCACCATTCGTTACAACAACAAGAGTAACAAGAGGAACAACCAATGCACATAGGTTTACGGTGAAGCTCCCGAAACCTCGAACTGAAGAAACCAAGCGCGAATTTATATACATACCGAACATCAAAAAAGTGGAATTCGCTAATACACTTCAAATTTCCGAAAGAATACCAAATGAATAAATTTAAGGTAGCTATTAATCTTTACTTGCAGGATCGCGCATTGGGTGCAGAAGCTCTGACAGTTACAAGGAGCTAGGACCGTTAATAAGTCTGCTCTGCACCCAATTAAAGAATTGATAAAAAAAAAAAAAAATTTACAGCGCAACCATTGAAATTTCAAAAAATTTTAGTACATATATAAAGGATTGAAAAATACGAAATAATTCAATAAGTAAATCAACTGATGATGGTGCTATAGCATCGAAATCGATATTGAAGACAAAAAATATTCTATTTCACAATAAGGTAACGGAATGGGGACGAAGGGCCGAATTTCAAAGGGCCGAATGTCGAAGGGCCGAATGTCGAAGAGCCGAATGTCGAAGGGCCGAAAGGGTCGAAGGGCCGAATGGGTCGAAGGGCCGAATGCCAAAGGGCCGAATGGGTCGAAGGGCCGAATTTTTTTGTTTATTTTTTTTTTGTTTTTACAAATATAGTTTTTTAAATTTCTTGTTTTAAGGAATATTTTGTAAATTTTTGTATCAAATATGTATAAATAAATTTCTTATGAATTTATGTATTTTATTATGTTTAATCTTTGGATATTCTATCGACAAAACTATTGCATTTATTTTGGTTGTTTATAATTTGTGTTTCACGTATTCAGCAGTGGTGCATTTTGGTGAAGGAAAATTTTATCATACGCCACCTGAGACATTCGGCTCTATAGCAGCCTTTTGATAATAGGCGTATGTATATAGATAGGTCCATGGTACATTCATTTTGTTTTTCTTAGATATCTTAATCTTATTATTCCTTTTGTTTTTGAAAAAATTAAATCAATACAATAACTGCGAGTTTACGTAAATATTCTGGGGTGCAGTGAACAAATTTAAAATTTATAATTTCGATTTTTTGTTTTTTTTCGCTTCTCTCTTGTGTTTAGTTGTTCTTTTTTACAAATAAATTTTTGTTTCCTCTCTTTAGAAAAGAAGTAAATCGATCGCTATTTCATTCCCTTCCCTTTGTTTTTATACGAGGAGAGATATTTTTTTTTTGAATTTCGTTCCCAGGGAAATAAATAAATTTTTTTTTTGTTTCCTTTCGCAAAGAGAGATTAAGGAAGGGAACGAAAAATGAATTTAAACATTGCTGGGGTGGCATGTTTTACCATCACTTTGATTCGTTTCGATAATGATCATCGCATCGAAAAAAGTGATATTTGGTATGTTTTTCGATAGATGGTATAAAGAAACCCATTTTCGAAAATGAAGTGAAGCATTTTTAAATAGCAATTTTATTCTGTCATATACTACGTGTCTGTATTCGCCTTTAAAGCGTCGCAAAAGATGCCACGATCATTACGGGCCGATGGTGGTAACCATTATTAATAAATCAATTACCTTTCTAAATGAATTTTATTTTTTAACTCAAAAATCTTACCTGAATATTTTTAACCCTCAGGGTACTGACTGGGTTACCGTAACCCAGACAGATTTTGAAATTCGCGCCATTTGAAAGGAAGTGAAAGGTGGGGGTCCGGAGTGGGGGGTAACATTTCTTTGTGGCAGTGTCTGTGTAAGCCGTGAGTGGCAGCCTCAGTCTGCGCTTGGTGCTCGAGTGATACGAGTTAGAAAGTTGACCTCGGGTATTTCTCACCCAGTCAGTACTAAACGTTACAAAATCCGTATTTTCAGGAGACAGAATTTTTTTTTTTTTTGGAGTTTTGGCTGGAGTAAAGTGTTTTGGTTTGTACAATTTACTATTTTTTATATTTTTATTATTAATTAAAAATTTATTATTGTGTATGCTACCCTCAAAATTATGCTCTATGCTTATGTACAGTGGAATTCCCTTATAATGAACGGTCATAGGATAAATAATTTTGTTCATTATAAACGTGTGTTCATTTTAACCAAATGTTTGTTAAATTCTTTTATCCTTTACAATTTAAATCAAAATAACACTGAAATGGAAAGAATTGATTATGGAATGGAACTTGCGATGCAACTTGTTAAACCTGCGCTAGCTGCTAGACTAGCTACCCCTACGTTGCGAATAAAACTACGCGGTGTGATTGAAGATTTTTTGAAGGCGAAAGATTTACCAGAGGACATGGACATAAGTCATGAATTTGTTGATAACAAAATGGCTAAACAAAAGCGCTGCAACTTGTGTCCGAGTTCTCTCGACCGCATAACATTTTACAAGTGCCTCAAATGTAATAAGGCTATGTGCAGAGACCATGTAGCCAAAATATGCTGCGAATGTGGAAATACAGTCTGATTTTGTTTTTTTTATATTTTGAACAATAAAACTTTCATTAAACAATCAATTTTGTTATTTACTTATATTACAGTTGTGCCTTGTTACGATAAATCAATCATGGAACGTTTTATCGCTATCCTAAAAAACGGGTGATTTCAAGTTAAAAAAAAATATAGTTTTTGGAATGGATCAAAAAAACTGATTCGGCCATTTTAAAGAACAACCTTTTAGCTTTAAAATGCAACAAGAAAAATTTCGATATCTATTTTTTTCACAAAGTTATGCAATTTAAAAAAAAAGTGATTTTTCACAAAATTTTTTTTCAAAATGTTTAAACTTTTGAATGTATCTTTGTTTAAACAAATTATTCGATAAATCTATTAGCACCCTCGTATTTGTGACAAAATGGACTATCGATTAAAAAATCGTTAATTAAACGATTCAATTGGCCAACTACAGCCCAAGATACAGCCAATCAAAGTTGCCGGGTTAGGTTAACCCATGTCAGTACTGAACGTGACTTTTTTATATCCTGAGGGTTAATTTAGATTGAATACAGAAATTTTTCAACTAACATGTTATTAATATGTTTCTTATTTTATTCAAGCATTACATAACGGTGTATATTGATTATTCATGTCTTCCCCCCAAACTTCAAAAACAGTATATATCAAAAATGAAAAGGTCAAGAGTGTCTTCATAAACTTTACATTGTAACGATATTGTAACAATGACAGCCAGAAAGGCAATGTTTAGCAGAGTAGAAAATTACAATGTAAGTTTATGAACGCTTTGTGGTTACAATTGCTGTGTTCCATTGGCCTGAGTAAACTACTCGCAAGTACTTCTATCTACTTGCAACTACTTATGCTCAAACGATGGTGTAGTTGAGAAGTAGTTACGCACAAAATTAACGGCAGAGTTAATTTAGTTTAAAAAATTCTAATAGATGGCTCTATACCAATTTTGTTTGTGTGGAATGTCATTTTTTTAACCCTAATCCAACCAAAGTGTGCTTTTCGGCTCATTTGATAAATGCATCGATTTTCAAAATAATGTTAATTTAGTTATAAACTTTTATGTATTTTATTTTGAAACATTTCCATACATTCTATACAACGTACACTACTTGGCATTCTTTGCAAACATTTAGGAAGTTATTTGATTAGAATTTGAATTTACTGACATAACAAAAATATGCTGTTTGGATTAGGGTTAAAAAAAAATTTTTGTTTATGTTTGTGATACGACACGGCAATTTTTAAATCGCAAAAATATTTTAATTATTTTGTTGTTTAATGTTTTAATACTTATTATTATTAATTATTAATGTATTTTTTGTCAAAATCTACCAGTTTTATTTAAATTGAGGTTTTGTTTTACTACTGTCACAAAAGTTCGTGTTCCATTGGACATCTACTCACAAGTTATTTCCAATGGAACACTACAAATATTACATACGTTTTTAAATTTTTTTAAAAACACTTGTTTAATATTTCGCAAAATTACAACATACAAAAATGTGTGTATTAAGTGTGTTTCGCCAAGTGCCTACGGCAGAAAGTGTAAAAAGTACTACAAATATTGTTACAATGTAGAGTTTATGAACACGCTCCTGTTTCTAGATAAAAATCATAGGTTTGATTGTTTTGCAAGAAAACTCATGGGTAGTTTCACCTGAAACCAAACGTTAACCTGAATTTCTTTCAAACGATCAATTAGTTTCCATCGCTTTTATGTCAGTTGAATGGGCTAGATTTTGTAAATATGGCATCGAATCAAGAAACAAAACTGTTTTAATTTATGTATTTGTGTGCTTGGCGAGTCACCAATTACTAAGGAGAAATGGATTACGAGTTAAAATCACAAAGGTGTCACTTGATTGCAAATCAATAAAGGAATATTTTACGTTAAACCCCTTTCATAAAGTACACCAATTTTAAGCCTTATAAATGTGTTTGACCTAATTATTAAATCCTGAATTCGAATATTTCATACGAAACCTTAAGTCTTTGGATAAAAAATACCTAAAGTTTATACAGACAACGGAAGCGTCAGATTACCCTAACAATAAACCAAATATTTGTACATCATAAACAGACACACAGGTGAAAATATTACTAATTAATTACATAAAGTATATTGTGGTATAAACAATTATTATTTGATTTCGTTTACCTGATAACAACAGATAATTATAATAATATTGATTTATAAATATTGATTAAAAATTTCGATATAATATTCTTTCAAAGTAATAGCTAATCCGGATAGATAACAAAGTTAATAATAATTTCAATGGTTTGATTTTTAAAATTGTTGAGCTATATAAGGTTTATATTTCATGGAATGCTTCAACGTCGCCATAAAAATTTTAATCCACTTTATTTAAGCCTAATCCGATAATCAGTCGGATTAGATTGAAGATATGAAACAATGTTATTTGGCTTTTACAGTATGTGTGTTTAAATAATACATCGAAAGACGTCTGTGCCTTATCCCATTGAGCCCAAGAAATATTATTTTTCTTAGAATTTTGTATAATTTCCAACCTACATACATATAAACATATACTGTATTATAAAAAGTAAATGTACCCAAAAACCCTTATTACAATTGTTTTAGATTGCCCAATTTATATCAAATTTGGTTATTTACCCAACAAAAAATAAAAATATTTTGTAAATGAGATTATAGAGAATCACAGCACAACCCAAATTGATAGGCATATAATTTTCATTATGTGTATGAAATCCTTTACCTCTCCTCTTATGAATTATTACGAAATATGAACCATCAGGACGAGTATTATTATGTGCATAGAGCCAATTTGTTTAAGCAAATTTAATGTCTACATTTTTTAACACTTTGGCTAGATTAAAACAGATCAATTTATAGTCTATAGAGTAAATCTACTGTACGAGTATTTATTATCCACATACTATGTATAGTTAGATAGTATTTTGTTTATTTATCTATAATACGTCAAATGGGATTATTTGATAAACAAAAAATTGAAACACAAAACAAACCTGACGTTGCCCGTATCTCCTAAGGCAATAACCAAGTAAAGTCGAGAGCACAAATTTTTATCGGATTATGATAGTATATAAGAAAGGATTGGATTAGGATTTACTATGATTTATTTATCTTCATACGATTTATTCCGATATTATTTTGTAAATTTTAAAATAAACGATAACAACAAATTCAATGTACCGGATATACGATAAAATAAAATTATTTGTACGTGATTTTATTGGTTTGGTTTGGTAAAATTTAAAATCATAATTTATTAGGTTTTTAATTTACATGAATGCCTAAAGGCGATTCAAATTTTGACAAAAATTCAATTCTGGGATAAAAACGTTTTAAACAAAATACCCGAGTAACCGTAAAATTAAAAATTGGTGACCAAAAAACTTTAGACTAATTTATCACGAAATATACGTTACATTTTGTCTCCAAAAAAGTTGACGATTTTGGACATATTTTGCGGATATTTTGTGCGAAAATACATGATGAATTTATCCACAAAAGAAAAAAAAAGATTTCAGTCACCAATTGGTCACAAAATTTATATTATTTTCGACATACTAATAATGCAAATAATTAGTGATAAATTAGTTTACAAAATATTCCACCAAAAACCGCCAAATTTATTTCGTAAAATGCCGGTTTTCACGTGAAAATTTGCATTAATCCCATTCATCGTATTTTATTCATTTTGTCACAAATTTTTCTCACATTTTCCCACCAATCACCATTTCTGGCGGCATGATACAAAACAGAGTTTTAAGAAAAAATTTGTGTTACATGTTGGTAAAGAAAACATGTAACTGTCAAAGTGGCGTCGAAAAGTAGAGGTGCAAAAAAATATGTTGCCTGGTGCTAGAAAGTGCAACGGCGGCCCTGAGTAATACCATTTATTTAGAACTAATTAATCTTAAGGACTAAACAGAAAGTGAGGAAGCCTGTCAAATTAAAATACATAGAAAGCGTACGAACAACCAGATGGTGGATTCACGAGACCGGTTTACTTTTAATAACCAAAAAAATATGATTTGATTCACTTTAAATGTGAAAAATCCGACGTCTTGGCTGTGTAATCATTATAATTGTCGATCTCAAACGATGTTTGCCGATTAAAAAATTGTTTAAAAATACTTCAAATTATCCCAAAAAATTACGATTCCTCAACAAAATATTTTTTAGTTAGACATCGATTAGATTATGAATTCCGAAATGGATTTTAGTTGAAAAACACTATAATATAAAAAATGGCCATACACAAATAAACACATAAAAAAATTACGATGTTAAAATTGTCTGATTTAATATAAATTGTTTTCGGCTTTTTATAGACAACATACTATTTGTAATGACATACTCATTATTTTCGATTTGGCAAATCAGAAAAATAATGGAGTCATACTCCTAATATATCTACCAGCATGAATATTTTCTACTTTTGCTGGTAGATATATTAGGAGTATGACTCCATTATTTTTCTGATTTGCCAAATCGAAAATAATGAGTATGTCATTACAAATAGTATGTTGTCTATAAAAAGCCGAAAACAATTTATAAAAAAATTACGTCTATTCGACTCCTCGTGCTAGACTTACAAAAGTTTTCCCTCTTCCCCAGTATCACAATTAAGGTATGGCAAAGGTGTAGCCCTGCGATTTTCCATCAGTGAAGACAATCTTCATCAGACAGGTGCATCTCTCTCCTCCGCCCTAACAGCGTGACAATATTTAAGGTTTAAGTTTCACCATGTGAATAGTAAATAAAAAATTATTTCGTTGGAATGATTTTGATTTCTTTCGGAAAATATTCACCACGTTCAAATTTAGGATGACTTCCTGGCATAATTGCTCCTTTGAAGCATCCTGGCATAATTGCTCCTTTTTATAGTCCGAATTGGATGATATAGAAGTGGATGACATGTAGTTTCAACAAGACGGGTCACATGCCACAAAACCAATGCGACAATGGCTTTATTGCACGAGAAGTTCCTGGAATGCATTATCTTGCGAAACAACGAGGACAATTGGCCACCAATTTGACACCCTTGAATTTCTTTCTTTGGGGTTATCCCAAAAGTAAGGTCTGTGCCAATAAGCCAGGAAAATTTTAAGAACTAAACGAGGAGATAATAAGGCATATTGGTGGAATAGAGTAGCAATCATGCCAGGATGTCATCCTTTTACAAAAAAAAAATCGCAGCAACTCAGGTAGGCAATTACTGAAGTAACGTGCCGAATCGAAATGTTAACTGACTAAATACTCAATGAAAAATCTAACATAGAAGCTGCAACCCAACCGAAATGGTGACTGAAATGAAGACGGTTTTATTTTTCAGTGTATTATGTAAACTGTAACTTGATTGAAGTGAAATGAGCGTAATCAGGATTCGAATCCAATTTCCCCTGATCCAAACGCAACATATTCGATAGATTTTCGAAATGTTTGTTTTCAGTTTTTACAGTCTACAACAAACATTTAAAATTTCTCACACCTCATTTAAAAAACTCGGAAATATACAAAGACAAATTCAAAATAGTCAAAATTCAATAAACCAAGTTATATTAAATCTCCAGTTTCAATTAACATTTTTAATCTAATTCAATTTGGCCTTTAAATTAAAGTCCTTTTAAAATTTAATGATCTTAGAAGAGGACTTACATAGTTAGAAAAATTATATGATTAGATTTGAGTTGTACTAGTGGGGCACCACTATTTTTCCTAATAGACCATCAAGGTGAACAGCATTATATTTCTGCAGCTTTGTAAAATTTAGAATTTCTGGTCTAGATTTAGAGATTTTGTACAGCTCAAAACTTTAGAATTTCGATTTGTGCCGCTTAATAATTCGCCATTCCTTCACATGATGAACCTTGCAAAAAGTATCGATAATTTTATTACTGTTACTCAGCATGGTGCTATTTATGTTATAGTAGTTATGTTTTAGTAAAAAAGAAAATTAAAGGCTGCGGTCAAGAATTCAACCGCTGCGCAGTTGTACTGCAAGTCTGTAAAAAATTAAGTTTTGTAGCCAAAGTAATGCATCCTAGCGGAATAAAATGCAGCAAATAAAATTACGTCGCGAAGTTTACGTAGTCATAAAGAAGATGCAACAACCGCAAACGTCATTCTGATTGTGATATCCGAAGGGATAAGTAGTCAATTTATCATAAACAGAAAGAAGCCATTTGACAATTTTGTGAAAAAAAAATCAAATATTAAATTGAGAAACCATTTTTGTAAGACGAATATAAAATTAGAGGAATTCAAAATTCCAGACACAGATTCAGAATCAGATTATATAGAAATAAACTAAGATAAAAGACCGAAATATGGTAGAGATCGAAAAAAAGGTGGTAAAAGTAATAGCAATAATAAAGAACTGAAAAGAAAAATGAACAACAACGGAATAAATAAAGAAAGTGAAGTGAAAAAATAACGGTGAACACGGGGAAACGAAATAATGAATTGGCCACATTTATAATTTGTTGAAACTATATATGTACATCATGTTTTTCGAAAGAGGCAGCACCAAAATAAGAATTTTAGTGTTATATGTTTGCCAAGAGATGTCACTATTGGGCAGTATTTGTAGAATAGTAGGTCAGGTTTTTTTAAAAGATGGTAACGGCGTTCTAAATTGAAAATGAAAGAGGTGTGTAGACGTATTTGTGAACAACTAACACAATTTTAATTTATTTATTTAACCAAATCAAATATTTTAATTTGTTCAATTATCATAAATATAAATGATCACAAATAAAAGGTCTTGTTGACAACATGTACAAAAATGTTTGTTTTTGTTTTTAAAATTTGTGACAGTAAAGCCAAAGAAATTGAACATGTATAGAATGGAAACAATTTGTTCCCCCATTGACACTAGGTAAAGTGATTTCAGTGCCATCTGTGATTATATTTTCGAAAATGTTTTATACGGCAAAATGTGACAGTTAATTCTTCAGTGCAATTGTCATCAAGTTTGAAGAAAATATTCTTTAATAAAAATATTTAAATATTTTTTTATTCTTTAATTTTAAATTAGATTTGGCAGCGATAAAAAATTGAGTCTTACAATAGACTTTCACCATAATTCTGATAGGTGGCAGGTTACCTAGTGTCAATTGTAGTGTTCCATTGGAAACAATTACCTACTGCCAAGTACTTGTGAGTAGATGTCCAATGGAACGCGAATTGTCGTGATAGTAGTAAAACATAACCTCAATTTAAATAAAACTGGTAGATTTTGACAAAAAATACGTTGTTCTATTAATAATAATAAGTAATAAAAAATTAAACAACAAAATAATTAAAATGTTTTTGCTATTTAAAAATTACCGTGACGTATCACAAACATAAACAAAACATTTTTTTTAACCCTAATCCAACCAGCATATGTTTGTTGTCAGTAAATTCAAATTCTAATCATATAACTTAATAAATTTTTGCAAAGAATGCCAAGTACGTTGTATGGAATGTATGGAAATGTTTCAAAATAAAATATGTACATATAAGTTTATAACTAAATTAACATTATTTTGAAAATCGATGAATTTATCAAATAAGCCAAAAGGTACACCTTGGTTGGATTAGGGTTAAAAAAATGACATTCCACACAAAGAAAATTGGAATAGAGTCATCTATTAGAATTTTTAAAACTAAAATCCCTCTGCCGTAAATTTTGTGGGTAACTACTTCTCAACTACAACATCGTTTGAGCATGAGTAGCTGCGAGTAGATACAAGTACTTGTGAGTAGTTTACTCAGGCCAATGGAACAGAGCAAATAATAAACTTTCTAATCCTTTCGGATATATAAAAAACGTATATGGTTAGTATTGTTGTTTATATTATAAATAGCTATATGGTAAAAGCATTTCCGCATGACAAAAATACACACGTTTAACTAAAAACTTCCATTTATGAGTAATCACCTCTATTATGATTATCGAGTCGATCGACAATCGATACGACTCTGTGTTGCGTTCTCATTTTTTCATTTGATGTTAACAATATGAAAATCGAAAAGGCGACAGAGAGTCGTATCGATTGTCGATCGACTCGAAAATCATAATAGGGGTAAATGACTTCACATTTTTAATTAAATATGATAAGAAATAATAAAAAAGTAAGCTAATTTATTAATTAAAATAAATTATTCAATAAATCAATTCAATTCTACCTTCCCAGAAACGGCATTAAATTCTACCTTCCCATATTAATTTAAATCAAAAATATCCTAAAATTTATTCTAAATCAGTTTTTAGGAAAACGTCTGAGTTTGTTACACTGACATCTATTGATAATCCATGTAATGTGAAATATTAATTTTTTTGTGAAGATGGCATTGTCGGCGGTTAAAGAAAATTTAATATTAAACATGATCTATTGGAAGGGAAAAAAAAAATTATTTTTGGGCATCGAAATAAACATTTTTAACCACAATAATAATAAATTGGCAACAAATTTATAAATAAATAAATTAAAAAAATTAAATTAGTTTTAAAATATTCTGAAAAATGAAGATTTATTTTTAAAATTGCTTTGTCAACCTTGCAAACACAGATCAACTATTAAATAATTTGTATCAATTAAATTTGATGATAAATGTTTGTCGCCTGAATATTTAATATTCCATCCAAAAATATTTTTTTGTATTCTCGTACGTTTGTTCCAAATTATTATATATGTTGCCAATTTATTATTTTGGATGATAATGTTTGTCATCACAAAATGTTTCTTGTTTGCTGATTTAAATTGTCCGTTTTTTTTGTAATCCAATTTTTTACATTATTGTTGTTTTTCGATTTTTTTTATCGCTACACTGGACGGCAGCATGTTGACGAGTGTTGTTGACATTTGACATAGTATGGGTCCATAGTTTCTGGTATTATAAAACGTCCATTTCCAATGTGTTGAGTATACCTGTAGGCGTATTTTGAAATTGTTCTCGATACTTAAGGATATATATATATTAAGGAAAGTATCGATATTTTCGTTTCGATAGCGTATCCCTGCCTACACGATGAAATTGTGTGACAGATTATAAATAGAAATAAAATTCGATTTATTTACCACCCTTAAATATTTTACAAAAGCCCAATAATAGTCTTGGGGACGAAACTTAGCCCTCCTCCTCTATACTGATTACCGTAACGAAATAGAGACACAAAAAATATTTGCTCCCTTTACCTTCAACATTAAATCAATTCGAAATTGAGAAATTGCCAAAACCATAACCATCGTAATTCTAACAACAACAACAACAAAAATTCTATCAAATCTAGCGAACATTCTTACCATTAAGACATAGCTGAATTATATCTTTATATACTTACTTATACTACATACAAAAGGCACATAATAATGCTTGAAGAATTTTCACTAGAGCACATCACCAAAAAAATAAAATTTAGAAAATCAAAAATAAAATTGCGTGCGACTTTTCGAATACATCTACATAATCGAAAATAAATAATGTTTTATAAAATGGGTTTGAAATTTTGTGGTTTTTCATCCTTTTAAATATTATTATACATACCTACCGCAACAACAATAACAACATTATAAATAAATTGTAAAATACTGACAGACATGAAAAATAAATAAAAATACAAAAAAAAGGGATAATTTTTTTTATCGATACTCTTTCTTCTAAATTTGACGACAAATTGAACAAATCGTCGACCATAAAAATAGGAAATACAATTTAGAAGAATATTGACAGAGTAAGAGTAGATACTCTTATAGCTAGCTAGCTAGCTATGTATGGTGTACAAGACCTCAAAAAACGATCAAATACCAAAAAAAAGTATTTAGGGGTTGGGGGGTATATTTGATTGGGGTATTTTTTATTTGGGGTTTAGATTTAGTAAGACATACGTACAATATTATATTATGATGGTATGTATTATAGTATCTCATATAAATTATATGGGTTTTTAAGGACAATAAAATAATTTAAAATGAAATAAATAAATAAAGTATGTGATTGATATTCTAATGAGTCTATTTGTTATTTATTTTTGTGTGTTTTTTTTTTTTGAAGCAATAAAGTCACAACAGAATTTACCTATTGTGGAATGAGCTCTAGAGGGATGGATTCGGGATTTATTACGTGATATAATTTATTATTTAAAACCTGTCTTTATACATTACCAGGTTGTTTTTGGGTAATTGATTTACCCTTTATGATATACGATTTAAATAAATTAAGTATTGTAGTGCTGCTTTAGCTAGTAGCTATCGATATTATAAAATTTATTCATCAGATGTGAACTTTTTTTAACTATTCTAAATAATCTTGTACACATAAATTTTGGAATTATGTCAAAATATTATACAATATTTACTGAAATGTATACATACATATTTGAGATTATGGTTTTATTAATAAAATATTGAATATATTTTTACAAATTCACATTTCATGTTTTCCATATACAACGTTAAAAGAGCTTTTTAATGCGCTTTATTTATAATATGCAACATAAAACCACCACAAATATATTTTGGACTAATTTTTATCAAAATTATTTAAATAAAACTAGTCCTGTTTTTAGTTTTATGAAATATTTTTTATTTTATTACTTCGCCCTAAATTAATAAAAGTTTGATGTGTGTCAACCAGTTTGAAAATGGATTTAGTCATTTAAACATTTACATATAGACGTAGTTAATAGACATGGAAAATAAATTTGTAGTTATTGAGCTACGGGTTCTTTTTATGGACTACATAAAGCGCCGAAAGATAAATAAAAGAAAAACAGAGCATTCATAATGAAAAAACTTTCTACTTTTTATTTCAAGTTTGTATTAATTTCCAACTTGACGCACAAAAATGTTTTGCTCGTTATGTTGGAAATTCATACAAACCTGGGGTGGGATTCTAATTCAGTGAGAATGATGAAAAATCTTTTCATTCCCATCTAGTCATCCGTTCTAATTTTTTTCATTGCACAAAACAAAATTCTGTGGTATTAAACAAAAACAGGATATCTGCAAAAATTCACTTTTTCAGTTTTTGCTGCTATACGTTTCAGCATCTGAAGCGTCACCTTATAATCTAAATAATTTTCCAAAAGCTTCATTATTTTCGAAACAATATGTGGAAAGGTAAAATTAGGTATCTTAGTAATTATTGGAATAAAGCTACATATATTTAGGATTATTTTACTGTTTTATTTAATACATTTTATGCATAATTGATAATTGAATTCAATGTAATTAAAAAGTTTAACATTATGCAAAACGTATAATAATTCAAAATATTAAAAACAAACTCAACTTAAACTTTAAATGCGTTTTCTCAAAACTTTGATATTTGCAGATATCCTGTTTTTGTTTAATACCACAGAATTATGCATGCCATATTGCACTACCTAGGATGCGATTCTGGTGGCCAATTATCGTTCTATGAAAAAATGAAATTACAAAATAATTCTGTGTAAACCAAGCTCTAATTTGAATTTTTTTCTTGGTTTGCGCCTACTCTGAAATTAAAATATATAAATTTTATAACGAAGGAACAGTAAACGACAAATACACCCTGCGCCATTGAAATGTTCGATTTCGATTATTTACTATTTCATGCAATTCTCTCATAGATTTTACCTCATTCGCTATTTTTTTTTTGTTTTTTTATTTTTCAGTATATTTCACGCCTTATTAGGTATTTAAAACCAAACTAAGGATGAAATATTCGTTCGATTTCTATTAGGCCGTGTGTGAATATGTTAAAAATATTTGGTTAAAAATTTGGTGAAAATCAAATTATCGAGGTGAAATATTTTTATCTACCAAATTTAATATTGCTGTGTGAATTAGTTAAAAATTAAAATTTTGACAACTAAACAACAACATCAAGCGCATGTATAATAATCATTTTCCTATTTTGTTATCTATTTTATTATTTTATATAAACCGTAATTTATCAAATGAAGCTGTTTTAAGAAGAAACAGAAAGAAACACGTCGTGATTATTGTATTACCTGAACCAAAATTAAAAAACGCGGTTATGTTTTTTTAACTCGCTTGTCAAATTTTATATACGGTTCCTACCATGATACATTTTTTATTTATTTTTTGTGGTGAGTAAATTTTTTATTTTAAATTTTATGTCAAAATTTTAATTTTTAACTAATTCACACACGGCCTAAGTAGTCAAAGAGTTAATTTTACAAAGTGTCGCTCTAAATTAAATGCTAACGAAAAATCCAAAATTTTGCAAGCAAAGGCAAAAAGTACACACATTCACAAATTGCAAGAGTAATTTAGTGTAGCCAAACAGCAATTAGAAAGTTTTTAAAGCACTATTCTTAAAATCAAACGATAATTTGGTTCTGATGCAAAGAGGAGAACTTCTGTTTCAACAAATCGAATTTCAGATATTTAGATCTTAAGCAAGCTTGCTACGGCTTTGGAGCTGAGAAGTTAGCTTTTAATAGCAACAACCGACACTATTTCAGTTCATACTAATAAAAGGAACTTGGTTTGGCTGCTGTGTATGCAGGGGGATAAACACAAGACTCGCTTCATGTGCCGTAACTGCATGCAACTTCAGCAAGTGCTCACGCTGCCTCTTCGTGGCGGCCACTAGAAACTACTCTGTTAAAGGAGTAGGCTAAAGTGTGAGGGCTGTGGTCCTTCTACAGAAGGTTGGCGTTGGGTTAACAGCCCAACCTGTAAAAATTTTTTGTTAGGAAACCTCAACATGAGCCTCGAATATTTTTGGATTCACAACAACGACCTCGGACACGATATAAGGACAACGATTTTAAATTTGGAACATGGAACGTACTCAGCCTAAACCGCCCGGAGAGCCTCCATCAACTCTTCGAACAAGCATCTACGTATAAACTCGACCTCGTAGCGCTACAGGAAACAAGACTAATCGGCAATGACATCACCGATTATAGTCGCTTCGGACTAACTCTCTGTCATAGCAATAACATGGATAAACATGAATTGGGCGTTGGTTTCTTGATTAGCAATCGATGCCGTCAATTTCTGATTGACTTCATGCCTGTCAGTAATCGGATTTGTACACTCAGGTTTCATGGACGTCACTTTAACATCACGTTTGTGAACATTCATGCCCCCATCGAGGAGAAGCCTGATCAAATCAAAGACGCTTTCTACGACCAGCTCGAAACCGTCTTGAGCAAAATTCCGCAACATGACATCAAAATTGTTTTGGGCGACTTCAATGCTCAAATTGGCAGTGCTGGCAGTACATATCGAAGCACTATCGGCCCAAACTCCTTGCACCATATATCAAACAACAACGGGATGCGCACCATCGAGCTAGCTTTACTGTACAACTTGGTGGTTGCCAGCACATACTTCCCACATAAGCGCATTCACGGGACAACGGTCAACCAAATCGACCACATCCTCTTGTCCAAGAGACATTTTTCTAGCCTTAAAAACATCAAAACTAAACGTGGAGCTAACATTGATTCAGACCATTTTCTGGTAGTTGCTGAATTAAAATTTCGTCTATCAACCACATATAATCATCTCTTCCAGCGCATCACTCATTGGAACACTGCGGCATTGAACGAGCAAGTTACCAGAACCACCTTTGGGATGACTGTATCAGAAATCTTGGAAAATAAACCACTTCCTGACTCCGTTCAAGAACAGTGGGACATTATCAAAACGGCGGTAACCGATGCCTCAAAGTCCACCATAGGCCAAAATCCGTCAAGGCCTAAAAATCTCTGGATTGATGATGATTGTATTGGTGCTATTCGGGAAAAAGATCGCGCACGACAACGAGATCTATCGCAAAGAACAAGGCAATCCCATAACGCCTACATGACTGCGAGGAGAATCGCTAATCGGCTATGTAGACGGAAGAAACGGGAATGGCATGAACAACAGGCACGCAACATCCAAAATTCTAGCCTGAGAGATAGATATCGTTGCATAAGAGAATTAGCTACGGACTTTCATCCACGTAGCAGCGCTATTCGCAACAAATCAGGCGAGTTGGAAATGGACACCAAAACCGTCCTCGAAGTGTGGCGAAATTACTTCTCCTCGCTTTTAAATAATGAGGCACCACCTTCCGAGCAACAACATCTCTTGCTTCAACGCGATATTAACGTCGAGATGACACCACCACCTCCTCCATCATATGATGAAGTACGGAACGTGATATCGCAGATGAAAAATTACAAGACACCTGGTGAGGATGGTATCTGCAATGAAATGCTCAAATATGGCGGTGATTATCTGTTCTGCCGCATGTTTGAGCTAATATCAACAATTTGGTCTAGAGAAGAAATCCCAGTAGAGTGGAAGACGGCTCTAATATGTCCACTTCATAAAAAGGGAGATCGATTAAACTGCAACAACTATCGCGGTATAGCTTTGCTGAACACGGGCTACAAGGTTTTGGCTAACGTAGTCGCGGTAAAGTTATCAACTTATAGCGAGAGGATCTTGGGTGATTATCAATGTGGTTTTCGGCCAAATAGATCAACGACCGATCAAACTTTCACGCTGAGGATTGTGCTGGAGAAATGCTATGAAAAGGACATCCCTGTACACAGTCTATTCATAGATTTTCAACAGGCGTATGACAGCATTAAGAGGAACACGTTATGGAACGTATTGTCCTATCTGGGCATACCGTCAAAATTGGTTTCAATGTGCCAGCTTTTAATGGATGGCTCAATATGTAAGGTGCTAATAGAAGGCAAAATTTCGGTATTTTTTCTGGAATTTTTTCTTTCGAGAATATGATGGTATCCCATTTTAAAAATTTGTAATTATTAAATACATTTTAATTTAAATTCTGGGAATATTAAGAATGTTCGAAGAACCTATTTTCTCGATTTTTGAAATAGCATACTCTTCAAAATTTCTTAAATTTCAAAAATTAAGGAAACATAAAATAAAAAATTGACGTGTCACGACTTTCTTTTACGACCAGCGAATTTTGAGAAATTTATTAAGGAAATTACTTGCAAACTTAAGATTTTTTTTTTTGTGTCATATTTTCTATAAATGGTATATTTTTGAGATATTTGCAAAATAAATTTTCTGGTTCACGATAGCTGGAAGCTGAGACCTCAAAATTTATGAAAAGAGTTTAAACATTAAGTTGCAGTTTGATTGGTTAAATCATCTGGGCTACAAACTGTCAGACAAGTAGACCAACAGACCAAAAAATCCAAAATGAATTTTTCGGACTCAAGCACCCCAAAAATTTAAGGTCGAAAATTAACATGAAACTCTTTTTATTTTTTTTATTTTTTAATTTTAATTTTGAATATTAAATTGACAAAATGTAACTACGCCCAAGGGAATGGCCGCTTCCGGTGGGCCGATTTACACTAAATTTCATTGGAACCTTCCAACTTATGAAAAAACCTTAAATATAAAGTTTCTTTGCGATGGGATAAACCATCTGGTCTGTAGAGAGGACACAGGCAGACTGACAGACACCATTTCGAACCCCACTTTTTTGGACTTAGGGGACGTTTACTTATGTAAAAGAAAGTAAACATAAATATCAAATTATTATCTTAAAATTCTGAAAACATTCAATTTGCTCGAAGAGCTCAATTTTCTAGATATTGAAAATGACAAATTTTCCAAAACTGTTAAATTTCGGGAATAGTTTAAAAAATCTGAAATTATTAAAATGAAAATTAAATTCTGAAAAAATTACGTTTGTCCAAAGAACACAATTTTCTAAATATTGTACTTTTCAAAATTTATTATATTTCAAAAATAGGGAAAAATTCTAAAAATTTTAAAATATTATATTAAATTTTAAATTTAATTCTGAAAAATTGAAAAAAAGACTAAAATTAATTTCTTCAAAATTTATAAATTTCGAAAATTAAGGAAATATATGGAAAACTCTGATGTTATGAAAATATTAAGTTTGTTCAATGCAATTAAATTTCTAGATTTTCAAAATTTATTAAATTTCCCAATTTGAAATTTATTAAATTTCGAAAATAGGGGCAAATTTAAAAACCTGAAATTAAATTTAATTCTGAAAATATTCATGAATTGAATTTTTTAGTTTTTGTAACTAGTATATTCTTAAAAATTCGATAAATTTCGAATAACAAGGAAAAGTTTAGAAAAAATCTGAAATTATTAAATTGAATGTTTAACTTTATAATTTTGAAATCTAATCTCTATATTAAGTTAGTCCGAAGAAATCATTTTTCTTGATTTTTTATCAAATTTCGAAAGTGGGGAACATTTCAAAATTCATCATTAAATAGCAACATTTTTAAAATTTATTAAATTTCGAGAAATAGGGAAAAGTTTATAGAATCTGAAATTATGAAATGAAAATTTAGTTTTAAAATTCTGAAAATATTAAGTTTGTCGAAAGAACTCAATTTTCTAGATTTCCTAAATATGAAATTCTTCAAAATTTATTAATTTTCGGAAAACAGGGAAATATTTTAAAAACTCTAAAACTATTAAATTTAATTTTTTTTTTAAATAGAGTTACGTTCCAACCATTGAATAGTAAACACTCAAATTTATTCTATTGTGCAATTTAACATAATAAAAATAAAAAGTGCAGTGTTAACAAAAATTTCAATAAAACATTTTGTGTAAATTATAGCTTTAGTTTGCATGAACTACATAAAATAAAATTGCAATGTTAGCAATTGAAAATATTAATTTCATAAAGAAAACTATACGTGAACTGTAAAGTGCAGAGAAAACAAAAAGTGATTAAAAGTTGTAAGGTGTTAATAACCTAGATTGTAGGTCATTACACATTGCAATGTCCGAGACCGATTTATTTTCAAAAACAACAAAAACTCCACGGACTCCACCACCAGGTAATTCGCTTCAAATGACACAAATTAATCAAAATTTCATTAGAAAACATGTCATCTATACAACAAAATTATTCTCCGATGTCGCCCAAACATAGTTCCGCTAACTCCGCAACTACTTCGACATTCGGGACAACCTGAAGAGTCAAGTGACCCAACTGTGTCCACGCCGTCCATACCTACATCTGAAGATAACGATGGATGGACCACGGCCAACAAAAGGGGTAGAGGCGCGAGTCCACTAACACCTAACACCAAATGCAAACAAATGAAGTTGAATGATTACTGGTTAGCACAACCTGCAGCTGCAGTGCCCTTATCTACAAGATTTCATAGTTTGTCCGAGGAAATCGAAGAACTACTCCAACCCAAAAAAATAATGGCGCCACCAATATTTGTGAGAGGCGTAGAAACAATCAATCCTTTAACTGGCTTGTTAAAGAAACTGGCTGAAGGTAACTTCGATTTAAAAATAATTGGAATTAACCAGGTTAAAATACAGTTAAAAGTTGCCCAGCTGTACTAAACTTGCATCCATCAATTAACATCGAAGATTTGAAAAGTGAGTTAGTTAATCTGGGCCACGATGTTGTTAATATCTGCAACATGAAGCAAAGTGGTACGAAAAAGCCACTCCCACTCTTTAAAGTTGAGCTTCGAATGAGTGAATCAAATGGAGATATACATTCGATAAATAGACTGATGCATTCAGTTGTTCAAGTTGAAAAGCCACATGTCAAGCGTGAAGTAGTTCAATGCAGTACTTGTCAAAGATATGGACAGACCAAATCGTATTGCAATCACAAACCCAGATGTTGGAAATGTACAGGTGAACATCTCACAAATCAATGTGAAAAGAAAACGTGGGGTACAGAGGTGAAATGCGTGCTCTGTAATGGTAGCCACCCAGCCAACTATAGAGGTTGCACTGTGTATAAAGAAGTTAAAACTCGCAGATTTCCACCTCTCAGAGAAAAAATAGTGGAGAAGTCACAGCCCGCTGCAAAATCGAATCCATCTTATCAGTTAGTTGCTGGGACAACATATGCGCAGAAACTCAAAGATTCAATTAAAGATCAAACTTCGGAAGGAAATCGTTCCAGAGAAAACCAATCAACGGATAACTCAAAAAATTCTTTAACTCTACAAACTCAAATTTGACTTATTTACATTAAACATATTTCTAAAATTTTTTTAATTTGTATAAATTTTATAAATTCAATAAATTCTTTGAATTCTTTAAATTCTATAAATTCTATGAATCCTATAAATTCTGTAAATTTAATAAATTCAATAAATTTTATAAATTTTATAGTTTTAACATGTCTATATACTCTATAGATTTTTAAATTTTGTGAATTTTATAAATTCTATAAAATATACAAATTCTATAAAATTTATAAATTCTATAAATTTTAACAATAATATAAATTCTTTTAATTTTGTAGATTCTTTGTGTTCTATTAATTGTTTTAACTGTACCTGTTTTATAAATTCTACAAACTCGAATTTATTTACAAAAATTTTGAAAAATCCTATAAACTTTAAGACAATTCTGTAACTTCAATAATTTCGTTAAAAATTTAGAAGTTCTATAAATTCTATGAATACAGTTTAAAAATTCAGTAAGTGTCTTTTTCTTATAAATACCGTAAATCCGATAAATTATATTATCCGATTTTATCCGAATCTATAAATGTTATAAATTCTAATATACCATATTTATAAACTCTATAAATTTTATGAATTTGATGAATAAATTCAAAGAATCGTCTAAATTACATAAACTCCACAAATATTATAAATTTTTTAAATTTTATAGATTCAATCGGTTCTAGGAATTGTTTCAAGTTTGTAAGTTCTAAAAATTCTATACACCCAAATTTTACCTATTCTAAAAATTCCATAATTTTTATAAATCCTATAAATTTTATAAATTCAAAAATTTTATAAATCTTATAATCTTTAATAATTCTATAAATTCAATAATTTCTATAAATTTAATAAATTCTATAAATAGTTCTATAAATCCTATGCATAAAGTTTTAAATTTCAGTAAGTTCTTTACATTCCATAAATATCATAAATTCTTAAATTCTTATAAATTCTGTAAATTCGTAAATTCTATAAATTTTAAAAGGCCAATAATTTTGTAAATTTTAAGTCTGTAAATATTATAAATCCTAATATGTTTTTAAAACCTATAAATTCTATACATTTTATAAATCCTTGATTCTAGGAGTTCTATAAATTATTCAAGTCTGCCAATTCTATAAATTCAAATATTTCTAATGAATAATTTTTAATTTTTATAAATTTTATAAATTCAATAAATTCTGTAAATCCTATAAATTCTATGAATTTTATAAAGCCTAAAAATTCAGTGAGTTACGTTACGCTAGTTGGAGTGCTACAGAATTTATTCCCTTCACTCTTACTGGAACCGTTTATCTTGCATGGACTCCCCAGACTAACTAACGATACTAAACCGCAGTTACAATTAAAGGCTTGTTAAAACATTTATTTTCTTACTCGCTCCTTATAAAATGAATGAGAAAAAAATTCGGAAACATTTTTAAACATACATTTAATTGCTACTGCGAGTTAGTCCTGTTCTTACAATTGGCAATGACTGAAATCAAGTGTTTCCTGTTTTTTCTGGTTTTTCTCATTAAACCTGACGCATCGAGGCTTGTGTCATTTAGGCTAGAAATTCATTAATTCCGGTATTAGTTCCGGAATAATCGAAACCAAAATATCGGCCGCTATTCCGGAATACTGCAATTTCGAATTCCGGAATTGGATGCCCTACTCATAACTGCCCTACCTATTTTTTCATGAGTAACTACAAGCAGTTACGTCAACATCCTCCCCTAATATAATAATCTCCGAACAATTTTTCGCACTTATAAGTATTTGCGGTGGTCGATTGGAAAGCTACTTATAATAAACAAATTTTATTTTAAAATTCTGTAAATGTTACGTTTGCTAGAAGAACCCAATTTTCTAGATTTTTGATACAGCAAACTCTTTAAATTTTATTAAATTTCAAAAGATCGAAAAAATTCGAAAATATAAATTTGAAATCCGAAATCTGAATTTCAATTGAACATTTAATTATGAAATTCTGAAAATATTAAGTTTCTGCAAAAAACAAAATTTTCTAAATTTTTGAAATAGATGATTTTTAATTCAAAATTTATTAAATTTCAAAGTTTTTTTATTTTTATTTTAAATAAATTTTATTTATTTATTTTATGTAAATTGTAACTTAATTGACTAACTTATATTAATGTATGGCTTCTTCCTATTGGCGTTCCTAAGTGTCTGGTAAGTAAAATAAACTACATCTTTGTAGTGGATTCTCGAAATTTCGGAAAATAAGGAAAAGTTTAAAAAATCGGTCATCACTAATTTGAAAATTTGTCTAAAGAAAAATTTCGGTAATACGGAAAAATTCTAGAAATCTGAAAATGCTATACACATACAAAGTTTTAAATTTAATTCTGAAAATATTAAGTTTGGCTGAAGAAATTAAAAAAAGTTCTTTAAAATTTATTAGGTTTTGGAAATTTTTTATTTTTAAAAATTTTTAGTTGTTAGAAATTTTTTAAAAGCACTGAAATTATTAAATTGAAAGGTACATTTTAAAATTCTGAAAATATTAAGTTTGTTCAATGAAACCAATTTTCTATATTTTCGTAATAGCAAATTCAACAAAATAAATATATTAAACTTGGGACAATAGGGACAAATTTTAAAAATTCTGAAATTAATAAATTGAAAATTTAATTTTAAATTTTGTCCAAAAAACTCAATTTTCTAGACTTTGAACAGTAAATTCTTCAAAATTTATTAAATTTTGAATGTATAGGGCAAAATGTTAAACAGTTGAAATTATTAAATTAAATTTTAATGTAATTTTAAAAATGTTAAGAATGTTCATAAAATCTAATTTTCAAATTTCGAAAAATATAGCATAAACCATAAACCCCCATAAACATTTTAAAATCTGAGCTTACAAGTTACAATATTAAATAAAAAATTGTGTAACTATTTAATTTGTCCAAAGGACCTCGCAATGTTAATCTCCTCACCCAACTCCAATTTTAATCTGTATATTTAAGGTTAATACCTTGTTCCCTTTAACTTTTACGTAAATTAATTTATAATAAGTTTTATATAATTGAACTTAATTCAGATAAATAATTAATATGGACAGGTACATTAATTTAAATACTGAGGAGGGTGAATGAAAGCAAAGCTGATATCTGCAAGTAAGTAAGAGACTTGCATCAAGTTTCCTAAATTGATTATTTTCTTTGAGTTCAGGACCCGGCGGTTCAATGGTTTCAAATTCCAATGTAAATCCACTGTTATCTTGTCTTCATATTAAAATGTAACTTTTTAGTAGACAAATTAAAAAAAAAAAAAATAAAAAAAAACTTAATCTCTAATGCTAATCTGTAAAATCTACATTCTCTAATTGATTCGTCAGCTAAACTAATAGTAATTGTTGATATAGCAGATTTCTTGTCGTTTAGGCGTTCGTCTCTTGTTGCTCTCCTTTTTAATTGTCTCTGTTGCTATTTATTGTACGTGTACGTCGAGTGTGTTAACCCTACAAAAACACACACAAAGCATAACCACACCAAACTAAAATAAACATAAATATAAAACTTTAATATAAATTAGAAAATATTTTCCAAACGATAAAATTCTATTTTTGTTATACATACGTATGTATATCCAATTTACTCTCTCGACACACCTCATTCCTGAGTCGCATCCCTGTTGTTAAAAATAAAAAAATTCAAAGCGAAAACCAAAATACAACAACGAACAAAAAAAAAGGATTTTCCACAGAAAACCAAAATTATGGAAATTTTTTGATTAACAAATTGAATAGGTAAATTTAAATTTGATTAAATGAAATTGATGATAAATGTTTTTTATTTTTTATTTTCATCCAACTCACTTCTGTGTACCAATAATAACAACAAACATACTGTCTGTGTTAAACAATACAATGAGCAAGCACAAACTTAGTATTTTACATGGTAAGTTGGGTACACAATGAAAGCATGCAGCAAACAAACAAAAAGAAAAATGAAATTTCTTCGAAAGAAGATTTCCATAAATTTATTTTTCCAGTTTATCCAAATTTTTATCCAAACAGACACAAAAAAAAATAAAAGAATTTAATTGACTGATTTAAATATTGAATCAACATTGGAAGCTTTGCATATTTTTTTTGTTTTTTTTTTTTGTCTTTTCTGCTCGGTGCTTTAAAAGTTTACGAAAAACAACAAAAAAAATATTTATTTGTAAATTTTTTTGTCGTTACGAATATTTACTTTGGATTTTTAAAAGGGTTTGATTTGTTAGGGAGGTTGGGGGAGGTAGTGGGAGTTAAACTTACAACACAAAACGTAACAAACTAAAAATTAGAATTTTGGGTTAGTATTACGGTTGTTGTGTGTGTTGTTCAGTTGCTCATTGTGATTTATCGAGATCTCAGGCAATGCAAAAAAGACCAGGTCCATTTAGAGATATATATGTACATATTTGTTTTTGGTATTATGTGTTTACATAAAAATTTATTTTTAGGATCATACATACACATTTAATAAAACAAATTTTAGTTTATATTTGGTATGTGATATGATTTTAGGTATTTTTTTGTGTGCTTTATTGGGTGGTTTTCGTTTTTACCAAAATCTAACTTTGAAATGTCAACATTATATTTTATTATTTATATTTTAAATAAACAAATATATAACAAGTAGGTATAGGCTCTTTCTATTGCGGCACGTACCATTGATTTGTGTGTGGTATTGAATTTTGTTTATTATCGCATGTAGATATACACAAAAAAATGTAAATGTAGGTATAATTTATAATTATGTATGTAAATTGCGAGGTCCGGAGAATTCGTTCCTCTAAATACAGTTTCTGATTTTATTCTGATTTCACTGGGTTCCGATTTAATTATATTTGCAAAATCTCATAAAATCACACCGGACGATCTGATACAGAATTTCAAAATTGTAACTACTGCTTATGTTAGGAGACGTTTAAACTGATTGGATATCTATGTAACCTGTCCACCTACTTAACGTACGTATTGTTTTCCAAATCGGACCGTCAATATACTGAGGCAAAATCGCAATACCGATAGTCGGAATTTTATTATCTTAAACAATCCAACCAAATATCTAATGTATAGAACATTAGACCTATGTAAGGACATTAAAAGTAAACTGCCAAAGAATTGGGAAATCCTCGAGTACCAGAATAAAATGTATTAATTAAAGGATTTTAAACTAACCAACCATACTTTTAGTAATTTACACCGAACTTTACATGTGTTCAGTAAATGTGTAGTAAAAGCCAATAAACTAAAATCTTCACAACAACAACCAATGGAAATTATTATGAATTTGTTAATTCCTTCTCAAGAATAAATTTATTTGACCTCAATATTTTTTTTTTGATTTGAGGGTTGAAAGAATGAATCCCACTCTAGCGAAAATGTTTTCAGTAGAAAAAATAAATATTTTCTTTGTAGAATTTCAAACAAAGCTAAAAAAGAAAATTCGGCCTAATTAAAAAAAAAAAATAGAAATTTTGTCGAAAAAAAATTAGGTTGTTTGATATCAATATTAGGGATTGCCTAAAAAAAGAAATTTTTTCGGTTGACATTACTTCACAAATTTTAGTATTTTGGTTTTTTAAACCGACAAATTTCCGAGCCGATTCAACATTTTCCTGTAAATTTAGTTAAAAAATCTGCGCTTCCTTAGGACATCGGTATTCACTTGTTCTATTACTGGTGAGTTAGTTATCAGAAGACAGATCATAGCTATCGGTGACCTTAGCATATGTTCGTGGAATACCCTTAGTTACATAAAAGTAAATTAAATCAGGAATTTTCTTTATATCCGTGGGCCAGTAAGTTGCGTTAGAGGCAGATAAATATTCCAGGGACTGTTCCTCTATACATAGATTCATAAAATTGTTTGCCTTTCGGCATGTTTTGGAAGACAGCACACAGCCGATATGACACAGTTTCCAGACCACTCCTGTAGGTAGATGCTCGTTGATTGTATATGTTTTTTCTCGTGTTTCGTAGGTTTATAGTATTTTAATCTTCTTTTAATCAATACTGTAGCGCCTCCATGTGCTTTTCCATCTAGGTGCTTGGCGTCATAAATAGAGAACCCATTAATTTTTAAACTCTCAATATTTTATAAATTTTTTGGTTTTGAATTAAAATAAACGAATTTATGAAATTTAAAAAACCAGGTGAAATTAAATAATTTGCTTTTTAGTATAGTACAATAAATAAAATGATATAATATAATAAATTTAAATTAAAAAATTTATAGAATTTATAAAAAACTGAAATTTTAATGTGATTATAGAATTTAAACAATTAAAGAATTGAAAGTATGTAAGTATTTTTTTAATTTACGGGATTTAAACAATATAAACAATTTACTTATTACAAATTATTATTAATTTAAAAGATGCAAATGAAAAAATAATTTATCTGATATTAATATTTTTAGAAAATTTACAGTAATAAAAAATTTGAAGAATTTAGCGATTAGAATTTTAATTAATTTTGTTCATTAAATTCATAAAACTCATTAATTTCATAAAATTTATAAAAATAATGAATAAACTTCTTTAAACCCAGAAATTTGCTAAAATACGTAAAATTTATAAAATAATTAAATTTCTTAATATTCATAAAGTATATAAAATTCAAAAAACCTAAATTCGTAAAAAAATTAAAACTTATAAATTTCATTAAATTCGTAAAATTTATAAAATCTACAAATCTCATTAAAATTAATAATTGTTTTAAAATTGATGATATTCATAAAGTTTTTAAAATTTAAAAATTCCTAAAATTTATAAAATTCATAAACTCCATAATAAAATTAAGCAACTGAAAAAATCAAATCTTAAAATTTATGAAACTTGGTATATTCACAAAACACCTAAAGTTCATAACCTTAAGTTAAGACTTATACGGTTTAAATAATTAAGTGGGTTTAATCAAAATATTATAAAATTTTCAAGTTTAGAGACTTTAAATTATTTTTAAAAATTAAAAAACTTATTTTTAAATTAATAGTACTATTTATATTTAGGTCTAATGAATTTCTCTAATTTCAAAACATTTCAGAATTTGAAAATATTAGAGAATTTAAAACATTTAAAATATTTCAATATTTTTAAAATAATTTGAAAAATGTATATTACAATTTAAATAATTTATAAAAACTTAAACGACTTAAACAATTTTAAGTATCTAAACAATTCTAAGAATTAAAAGAATTTAATGAAATTGAATAATTTTTATGTTCAATATTTTTAATCGTTTTAGAACAGAATTTTTAAATAATTTAAATCGTTTGAACAATTTAATCAATTTAAGGAGTTAAAAGAATTTAATTAATGTAAAGCATTAGAAAAAAACAATTAAATAACTTAGGGATTTTAATGCAAATTTAAATGATTTAAAAATTTAAAAAATTCACCGAACTAAAAGATAGATATTAGAAAATATAATTTTAGAAAATTTAGATTAAATCTGAATGAATCTAAAGAACTAAATTTTTTTGAATGTTAATGATTTTACGAAGCTTATGTATATGATTAAAATTAGTTATAGAATATAAATACAAATTTGTCGAACATAAAGAATTTCAAAATTCTAAGAGTGTTATTATTTATTATTAAATTGAATTTATAGGAATTTACTCCATAAATTATTTAAAACCTTTCAATTCTTTAGAATTTTTAAACTCTATTCTATTGATTTTTTTTTAACTAGAAGAATTAAAAATTGTTTAGAATTTAAGTTATTTTTAGAAATTAATAATTATAATAAGAACTTAAACAATTGATGTGAGTTCCCTCTGCTCCTATAGACCATTTTATCAAAAATGAGTTAACTATTGATTCTAGTGTTTTTCACCAGGGTCTCTCAGTATTTTTGATCAAAATTGGCGTATCTCTTACAGTTTCGAAAATATATTTTTTTTAGCGGGCACGGACAGACATTTCTACGATAATGGGAGTATTAGTTAGTTCTAGAATATGGGCGATAAGAAGGAACTTCGCCATTTCTTATCCGATTTTAATAAAATTCAGGATCCACGATAGAAATGGGATTCTCAAATGAATTTTAGATGAAATACTGAAATGTGGCGAGTTAGAAAGGAATTTGACCGTTTCTTATCCGATTTTGATGAAGTTCAGCATGCACGATGGAAATGGGATTCTAAAACGATTCATTTGAGAACCCCATTTCCATCGTGCATGCTGAATTTCGTCAAGATCGGGTAAGAATTAAGAAATGAACAAGTTCCTTCCAAATTCTCCATATTCCAGAGCTTTGTCTAAAAATCGTTTGAGAATCCCATGTCTATTGAAAATGCTGAATAAAAAATGTTTATAAAAAAAAAATCACAAATCCGCAGTTCAAGGGAAAGCTCACCTCAACGGACAACTTTTTTCGTCCCGTCGGTATCCGTTGTACTGAGGTTGCTCTGTAATATAATATCCACTTTCACTGTAAATAATTGACCTAACAGCTAAGCTCACCTGGAGTACTTAAGGATGAGAAAATTAATGGCATCGTATCCATGTTTGACTATATTCCACAAGACGATCAGGAATTTTACAGAATAATTTTCAAACTACTGCACCAGCGATCTAATTAATTTAAATTTTGCGAAAATCAAATTATTTAAATATTGATCGAAATATTTATTTGAATTTTTGAATAAATTTTCCATAGATTTTTTTTGTCCTCCTTTCCCTTCTTCTTTGGTCCTATATGCCATACGCTTTATTATTATTATAACATAAAAAAAAAAAAAATTGTGCGTGTCAGCTCCGACGCAGTCGCAATATAAATCTTGAAGAGTGAACATCTTTATTGAGCTGGTGGTCCCGGGTACTGCGTAATATACGTAAAAGGCCCGTTATATCGTGTACAAAAGCGAGGGTATCACAAATAACAGCTCAATAAAATAGATAGTGGTGCTGGGTACTGCATTTTTTAATGTCTAAGGCCCATATATCCGTGCTAGTCGGTGGTATCACAAAGTGCGACTCAGTGAAAGTAAATAATTAGACTCGGGACATCCATACTTCTTTCTAGAAGTTTGGACTAACCGTTTTATATAAATACAATAGTAGGTCATATACAGCTATAAGTGCTAGTCGACCTGAACAAACGAAAATAACAACAACAACAACAGCTCCGACGCGCGACTGGAGTTTACTCGGAAATTCCTGAACATTAACCAGATTCCGGTCATTATTATCTGCCTGTGAATTTTTGATCTCTTTCTCTTCCTGACATAACCGCATGCAGATTTCCATCGTTTTAGCGATATCTTAATTGGAGTCGAATTTTTTTCTCCGCTCCATTATAAGGCCTTCATTTACATCGAAAATACGCAGAAATTTCATATCTGTCAGAACATCAGTTTCTGCAATCCTAAAAGGGATATGTAAAGTAACCATTTCTCTCTTGTATTCCGTTAACTCTTTTACCAGATCATAATTTCTGTATCTTATAATTTTTGTATTTTTCCGTTCTTTCACCCCCGTCTATTTATTGGCAATTTTTAAATTTATTTAACGCCAAACTATAATTTTTAATTCAATTCCCGTGTGAAAACTTTATTAAAGAAGCTCTTCAAATTTTTTTTAGTACACACAGTTAATCTACTCATACAGAGATGGTGCGTAAGTAAAATTATTAGTTTATGTGATTATAAGAGGATGCCATGCCGAACTTAACGACTTCATTTATTGTCAACGCCCGATGTTGCTTCCCATCTAATTTGTGTACCGCGGGCTATGAAAATAGTTTTTTTAAGGATTAAACTCCAATAAACTACAAAACAAATAAATTTGGAAAAATAAATTTCAAAAGCTTGGTGCAGAATCGAAACCTAAACCTTTACCGCGCTGCTCTATTACATTACCACTACGCCACGAACGATATACCACTTCACATTTAATTTGCATTGTTAAATTGTTCTATTATTTCAAAGCATATAACGACTTCACTTTTTGTTAACGCTCGATTTTGCTTCCCATTAATTTGTGTATCTTGTGTAAGCAAACTCGTTATTTTCTGCACACAACTACAGGAAGCGTGTTGCTCAAATTAGTCCTTGCTGGTAGTTAACTGGTAAAAGTTGTTGTGCTAATTGGGCCTTGTATGGATGCATGTGAAAATTCCGAGTTAAAATCCGCCGAAGTGATGTTCTAGACATGCCCAGTTGTTTAGAACGTCTTTACGTTGATGTTTCTGGATATTTTTCAACACTGTTCCGTTCACGGTCAATGTTCACCTGGTTCTGCACTATTCTCGGTCTTCCTGTTCATGGCAAGTTTGACACTGAACCTTGTTGTCAGAACCGTGCAATTAAACGATTAATTGCGGTTTGGCTAGGTGCATTTCTGGCGTTGAAATAATTTCGATATGCTTGTGCTCTTCCATATCATTGCTGGTCTTCCGACTTTCTTTTTTCCTTTCGGGTTCCAGTCCAACCTTCGTTATATCACTTGGTGATTTTCTCACTATATGGTCAATCCATCTCCATTTTCGTCTCTTTATTTCGATTTCAATGTCTGACTGATTAGTTTTCCTATGCAGTTCGATGTTCGTTATGGTGTTAAGCCAGAAGCATTTCAGTATTCGTCGAAGGCATTTGTTTACGAATACCTGTAACTGCATTTTGATTTTTCCTGTGTGCTTTCATATCTCGCACCCATAGTAGTGCCGATCACACACGAGTTGAACATTCGTGTCTTGGTCTTGTGTGATAGGGCGGAAGTATTCCAGATTTTGTGTAACATGTAGTATGTATGTCTGGGGCTTTATTAATGCGTTTGCTTATATCTTCCTCTATCCCACCTGTTTTTGTTACTGTGCAACCAAGGTATACGAAATTGTCTACATCTTCTATTGTTATATTGTTGATGTGTATACTGTATTGGTGTGGTTATTCGCGAGTTGAGTCTGATTGCCTTTGTTTTCCTAATGTTAATCTAAGTACCAACTTCGTTAGCTAGGTCTGATAGCTATTGTACTTTCTGCTGCATGTCTGAATGTTTATGTGTGAGCAGACATATTTCATCTGCATAGTCCAGATCATTGAGTTTACCTGTTAATTCCCATTGGATGCCGTTAGGGGACGTGCTATCTAGTTTTCGCATCACACTATTCAGTACGATCAGAAACAGCATTGGCGAGAGTACGCATCTTGCCTTACCCCACGAGTGTTATAGTATGTTCCAGTTTGTTTGCCTTTATATTGAACTCGGCTTCTAGCATCTCGATACATTTCTTGTATGAGTTCGATTAATTCCTTTGGGATGCCCACTTCACAAAGTTTCTGCCATATTGCGTTTTTATCTATCGTGTCAAATGCGTGTTCGAAATCGACGATAAGAGCAGGTACAATGGTGAATTCCATTCATTCATTCAAGTACAACTTCTTCCTGGTCTAAAACCAGCTTGCTCGTTTCATAATTTTGCATTGATCGTAGGTGAGATTCTATCAAGGATGATCATTGCGAGTATTTTTATTGTTGAATTGAGTAGGGAGATACCTCGCCAGTTCTTGCATTCTCTTAGGTCACCTTAGGTCTTGGGTTATTGGTGTTAATGCGTTTGCCGATGTAGATGAGTCTCATTTGAATAATATTTCGGCGGTTATATTATCCGTTCCAGCAGCCTTATTGCTTTTAGTAATGACACTTTTAATGTCCCGTTTCGTTGGAATTTAGGTGTTGTTAGTTTCGTTATTGTGGTCAATTGATGGCGGGAGATTTCTGGTGCTGGTGGTGGCGTCTTCTCCGAAATATTCTTTCTATCTCCATAACTGTGCTTCGTCATCCGTTGTTAAGACTTGACCATTTGCATCCCTTATTGGTGGTATGTTTGTAATTTTTCCTGTGACTTTTCTTACACACTGGTGGCTGGCATATTTTGGGGTTACTGCTGCCTCTTCAGCAGCTTTGACTCTCTGTATATTTTTTTCGATCAGTCCCTTGCCATCTTTTTTACTTCACGTGCTGTTTCTTTGTATCTAAATGTTTCACCTCTGCCGTATTTTGTTGGTGCATTTGTGACTAAAGTTGACGGCGTTCCTTTATTTTCCTCCATGTATCACCGCTTATCCAGGGTTTTCTATTATATTCTAGGTAGCCGAGTACGTCCGTGGCAGTCTTGAGTCTCTTCTTTCTCATCCACTCGACCCCTTTATAGAATACGTAAAACTTATAAAATTAATGAACTGATAGAATTAATAATAAATTTAAATTATTTAAATAATAATTATTTTTGAATTAAAAAACCTGGTTTCAAAGAACTTCATATATTAAAAGATCGATCGTAGATAAAACATAAAATTACTGAATTTAAAAATGTTAAGATCAAAATAATTTATTATAATCTTAAAGAATCTTACAAAATTTGCAGATATCACAGAAATTTAAGAATTTTAAGCATATAAACTATTTGAAATATTTAAACCATTTTAAATTATTCAAATTCTTAAAAATATTTAAGCTTTTAATATTTTATAAATATTTAATTATAAATACAATTTAACGTATTTATAAAATTTAAAAAATTAAGTGAAACTAAATAATTTAAAGAATTTGCAAAATTACCTACAGACTGGCAGACTAACAGATTGACATACTGCCAGAGTAACATACTGACAGATTGACCGACTGAGAGACTGATATACTGTCACATTGACCCACTAACAGGCTGACAGTCTGATAGACTGAGAGGATGACAAACTGGCAGAGTGACAGACTGACAGTGTGACAGACTGACAGATTAACAGACTGGCAGACTAACAGACTGACAAACTGTGACTGACAGACTGTGACTGACAGACTGACAGATTAACAGACTGCCAGACTGTCAGTCAGTCAGATTGACAGAGTGACAGACTGCCAGACTGACAGAGTGCATACTGACAGACTGACAGAGTGATAGGCTGCTAGAGTGACAGACTGACAGAGTGGCAGACGGACAGACTTACAGACTGACTGACAGACATACACAATTACTTTATGAGAGAAGAGAGTAAGAAAAGAGCGATGTGAGTAAGAAAAACAAGAGGAATACAAAGGCCGTTCCGCAAAGTACTTCTCAAAATGACCTGCAGGTATCTCGAATGTCAGAGACACTTATACACAAGGAAGACGGAAACCAGGAAAAAAAACCGAACTGAACAATGAAAGACAGTAGAATCCAAGGGACGCACTACTCAGAGACGTAAGAGATACACTAGTCCAGATGCGCTACTGATTAGAGCGTCTAAGTATATCTCATATGCGGACATATTGCGCAAGTTTAAGCTGTACCCAGATCTTAGTTGTCTTGGGGAAAATGTAAAATACATCCGCAAACCGACAAAGGGAGAACTTTTATTAGAGATGAAGAATGCCGGCACCGAAAAGGATCATGGAATACCAAGCCAAGCTTGAGACTATCATTAGTCAGGAAGCTAACATAAGGTCTTTAACACATGAAGCTCTTATCGAAGGCAGTAATTTTAACCCTCCTACTTGTTCAGAAATGATGCGCAATATAGTAACACCGCTGTTCCCGCAACAAGAGCATGTTTCAACTAGCGGAATACCAGCAACCGACGAAGACGAACGAATACCAACCGTTATGGTCAATGAAGTAGTCAAGGCTACACGAAAGTTAGTAGTAATAAGGCCCCCGGGCCAGACAACATACCGAATTTGGCATTTAAAGTAGCAATTCGAACAATACCCGAACTGTTCGCAAATGTGTTCGATTCTTGCATAAGCGAAGGTGTATTTCCCGTGAGATGGAAGAAGCAAATACTACATAGTGCTGTTACCGAAAGGCAAAAGACCACCTGAAGATCCATCGTCGTACAGACCCTTGTGTATGATCGACACTACGTGGAAAATAGTAATTTTGGCAAGATTAAAGGAGGCAATTGTAAGGTCCGGTGACTTAGTTAAACACCAGTACGGCTTCAGAAAGAGTTACTCAACAACTGATGCCGTTAAACTCGTCAATGAAATTGCCCAAAATCAGGACAGGATCCTCATGTATAAAACAGAAGATGGTTCAGTGGAATACGCTATTACGGGTGGTGGAACATCATGTATGATGTTGTGTTAAGTCGTTCGCATGATCCACAACTGGCTGCTATAAATGGGTTTACAATTGGCTGAAGAGAAGATGAAAGCTGTACTAATCTCTAGCATGAAGGTGAAGGAGACCGTAACTCTGGATGTAGGTAAATGCACTTCAATCACCTCACAACCAGTGATTAAGTATCTAGGTATAACAATTGATAGCAGATTAGACTTTAAAAATCATATGAATAATGCTGCAAAAAAGGCCTCCACTATAAACAGCGCACTGTCTAGAATAATGCCGAATACAAACGGAGCAAGACAAAAATGAAGAGTGCTCTTAGCCAATGTGGTTTCATCAATAATGCTGTATGGAGCTCCAATTTGGGCTGACGAAATGAAAATCTCGTATAGGCGTAAGTTAAACTCCGTTTATCGACTTAGCGCTCTAAGGGTGCTTTGCGCGGTTCGAACAGTTTCAGACGATGCAGTGAGTATAATAGCAGGAATGCCTCCGCTGGACCTCTTAACTAAAGAGCGTAAAAGATTGTATGAATAACGTGGCAGCGAGATGAATGTTATAGAAAGGAGGAAGATTGCCCGAGAGGAAACTACGACTGAGTGGTAAACTAGATGGAGCCAGCATGTTACTCCTGAAAACATATTGCACCGTCAAGGGGTATAAAGTGCAGCTTTTGCTGGGTGCCTGTCCCGCGACGTAATGTCTAGCGATAGTTCCGTGGGGCTGTATGTCACTGGATATTGGAGGAAGGTTTTAGATGGCAAAAATCCCATAGTCTTACTTGTCAGTCTATGGTTTACAGGTAAACTCTTTAGAAGATCTCCTCCCGCCACCAAAAAAAAGAAAAAAAGACTGACATACTGACAGAGTGACAGACTGACCGAGTAACAGACTGACAGATTGACAGACGAGCAGACTGAGCGACTTACAGACTGACTAGCAGATCGACACAATTGCGAAACACCTTTTTTCGCACTCAGAGGTTCTCAAAATAGATAAATCTCCAAAAATCTTATTTTACTTACGGGAAAGACAGTAAAATTGAGATTTTTTTAATTTTTAAGCTGTGTGCATCATATTGAACATACGCAAAGCATCGATGTATCGCACTTCTGCGGTCTTGCTCCAAAATCGTGAACACTGGATCAGCGTGATTGAAATTTTTCACTGCCATTCTTTCTAAACATTCATTTGAAAACGTCACTAATTTATGACTAAGCAATGATTGCATAAATAAATTTAAAAATTGAATTAACAAAAATTCTATATATCTCCTATCTTACAGCTACCGCGATTACATTCAATAAAGAATTCACAGAACCTGACGGATAAAATATCCAAAAATAGATTATACAATGAGGATGACTCAATAATGTATTTAATTCTAAAGAACTGGCAAACAAATATAAAATTTCGCAGAAAATCGGTTCTCTGCTGAAGCAATATTAAATTATTAAGCCGAAATATTGAAGAAATTCCGTACGCGTGCATACCGCTATTAAATCAAATGTAATAACTGAAAAATATTTCTATTGGTAAGGATTTTATAAGAAAATTTATAAAACTAGAAACTGAATTTAAATAATAGATTTGTTAATTATTACTGGTGCGAAGATTTTATTTATATTGTTTACCTTTTTATGAAGTCAAAATGTCCAACATTTTACAAGCATTATATATAGCCCAAATTAATTTTAATTTCCATACAAATTGAAGGTTTTTTGTCTTGAACAATATATTTGGCCCTGAGTTTTCACGTTCCGCTCTTTGTTACCTTTACATGTGCTCATTTATAATAGAAACCTAATGTTTCGCCAATAAAAAAAAAGTGAACAAATGTAAATCGTTCGATCAAATTTTTATTAGTCCAAGAGCTGATTTCCATTACCTTAGTACCATAATACAACAAAATCTAATTCCACGCGCATTTCACCCATACTGGGTTTGTAATTTCAAATAAATGTTGTTCCACCTACACGATTTGATTGTTGCTATTGAACCATAATAAAATTAGACAAGAATTACATTTTTCCAAAAATGCTTTTTCCCCTCTATCTCTCTATGTTACTCTCTCAATTTTCTTTTTTTGTTTTTGTATGCACAATATTATATTATTTGTTTTCCAAATGAAAATTATAACAACACGATTCATAAACATAATAAGTCGAGATTTTCCCAAAAAAAAAAAAAGAAAAAAAATTTTTTATACACTGAGAGTTGGATTTCACATTTTGTCCGCGACTGTATTTTATTTTGATATTTTTTTTTTTTCGTTCTGTTGTGTTGTTGTTGTTTTGTTGCTGAACACACAAAGTATGCACAACAACAGATAGAAATAGTTAAACCAAGCAGCATGGTTAGTCAGTCTGATATGAAACGTTCAGTTGTAAATATCACAACATTTTTTTTGGTTAATTAATTTAATTTATTCCAGTGTTAACAAAAATAAATTTAAACATTACAGAAAAACTAAGTTTTGACAAAATAAAATATAAAAGCTCGTCGTGCTCTTGAGTGTTTTATTTTAAAAGTGGTTAAAGTTTATTTTTTTTTTTTTGGTTTTTAATTTAAATTATTTAAATAAATTTTAACGAAGTGTTAAGTGAAAATATATTTGTTTGTAAATAAATGAAATTTATTTATTATATTTATATGGAAATAAAAGTGAAATAACAAAAAAAAATAATAATTAGTGGAAATAAATAAATATTATAAAGTGAATTTTTTTTTGTTATTTATTTATTTTTAGAATTGTTGTTGTTTTTAATTAAAAAATAATGTAAGACCTTTAAAATAAAATTATCTTCCTTAATTGTTTTGATGAAAAGTTGAAAAAATATTTTCCTTTTTTTTTGGGGTTTTTGATAAATTTAATTATAGAGAGCTTTTGAATATTTTTTTTTTTGTTATTCGGGGTGGGTGGTGAAATAGTCTTTTATAATAATAATAATATGTATATAAATAAGCACGTATATTTTTAAAATTTATAACCGACTATAAATAATGTTTTTTTATTTTTTATTATAACGTAAATTGATTTTGGCAGATAAATAAAAAAACAAAAAAAAAATAAAATCCAAAGCCAAAAGGGTGGAAAATTTATGTTTATTTTTATACATATTATGTGTGTACGGTTTGGGGTGTACATACACACATATATAGTCTATGTCTAAATTGAGATTAATTGATTAAGATCTGGAAATCTTCATCGTAGATGAAGATTTGAACACATATAATGTCAAATTAAGATGTGATTAGAGTAATAAAATAATGGTAAATCGAATGTCACCGTGTGTTGTGGTTCTTTAGATTTTGATTAACAACAATTTAATACAAAACAAAAAAAAAATATTGTTTTGGTTTATAATTTTATCACGTGTCATGTTGAGTTGAGAATCATAATTTATTGGGGATAATACTGGAAGTTTTGTTTTATGTTGGCTCGTGTAACTCTCGTATTTATTAATATAATTAATTGCGTAAAGAGCGTCATCATTTTTCGTTTAGGATTTTGTGATTAATTTTTAATTAGATTTGCGTTTTTTTTTTGTATAATATTTGAGTGATTTTAATTAGTAGTCTTTTCTAGTAGAGTTTTAAAATAATTGTTTTTAGCTATTTACCGGAAATTAGGTTACGTTATCTAATATTGATATCGTGATAACGCAATTCCTGCGAATATACAACGTAAGTTGACGAATCAAACATTTATTCCTGTAGTATCCAAGGGTAAATAGTAACCAAAATTTTGTTTTATCATGTCTAGTCATTTTGAAGGGGAAACAATAATCGAATGAATAAGGAATTTTAAATTAATTTTGACTTGTTGTAAACCCAAATTGTTTAGAAGAAAATCGAAACCAAACTTCTGGAATATTCAAAATAATTGTTTAAACAGGAATATTTTGGAATCATTTCAATCAAAATATTACTCAAACTCTTCTTTTTTTTAATATTATTGTATTTGAAATTTTATAAAATTCTGAAATTAAAGTCAATGTTGTAGAAGTATTCCGAATTTGGAACCTTTGAATTTTATCTGCTTTTTGATTTTTGATCTCGTCTCGATTATTCTGAAATTCTCTTATGACCTCAATTACTATTTCATGAAATTAAATATAGTCTTTATTAATAGTAGGAGTACTATTATATTTAACTGCCGTTCTAAAAAGTCACATCTGCCTTTTTGTAGTTTTGAGTATTTTCAATTTTTCTGTTTTTATTTGCCATAACTTAATATGAAACTTGACTACTACATAAATAACGTTATTTTATGGCATTTAATGAAGGATATTTGGCATTTTAAAAAAGCAGAGGTGTAGGTCCTTTGTGACTTTTTTTCTTAGCATGGCAGTATAGGTGAGATAGAATAAAATGAACTGAACTAGAAGATTTTCGAATAAATCGAGAATTTGACCAACTATACCAGTTACAAATCCATTAATCGTTTCTGTATATTTCTAAACTAAACTGGACAATATAATTGTATTGGGTATACCTACTAAAACTTGTCTAGACGATATAATATCTATTAAGATTAAATTCTAATAATATTTTTCTAAAATACAGGTTGGTTGAAAAGTATTGAAAGCAAAAATGAATTTAATGAAATTAGTTTTTTTATTCAATAATAGCTGAAACACCCGGCGTTCTCGGGAAAAGTTAATAATTTTATGGTTACCATCGTATACCATCATGGCTAAATTCCATTTTGATAGGCGGTTGACTTCATTTGCAAGCTGCATACTCGATTCAAGATTGATTGGTTTATAAATGGCTTAGTTCCATTTATTGGAACTAAGCCCGGCCACCCTTCGATGTGTGCTCAGTCTGATATGAAATGAATCGGAAAGTAAATAAAAATATTTTAGCGAAATCTATGTTTACCGAGAAAAAACATCTTTCAATCCAATACCCTACCTGGCAACGCTGTGGAATGAAAGGCAAGGAAGAAAAAATATGTTCATAGAAAATAATTTTTTATTGATAAGCTAGTGGATTGGCTACTTTTTTTGTTTGTACATTTTCTGCATAAATATAAAGATCAGATGGTTTACCAACTCTGGAGCATGCGATGTATAATTGCCCATGAGAGAAGCAATCGTTTTCTAAATTCAAGCAGCACACTTGCAAAGATTGACCTTGCGAAATTGAAGGCCTTTGAACTCGAATGCCATGCTGATCGGAATGAGTATGGTATTCTTGGAAGTAGTACGTCTTCACCTTTATGAGGCCCAATCAGAATTGTTGCTTCAATAATAATTGTTTATCAACTTTTTTACTACTAATCGTGTGCCATTGTATAACTTTGGCTGATTTATGCTTCGGTGTAATATAATTGGCACTCCAATTTTCAAATTAAAATCCGGGAACATCAAGAGAATTAAGAAATTCCGTTGGAAAATTTACTACTTCCCTTAGGTTCATCGCGGAGTCAATGGATTTGTATGTCATCGTTTCACCTGCGATTCAGTTTAAAATGCTGTTGTTCATATCGTATACGTCGACATTTTTAGCCGCTAGAATGGCTCTTCTGCTTAACCATGCGTGATTTCGATAATTTGTTTCTATGCTTTGGAAAACCTTGTCTACTAAAATTCTTCTTTTGAATTCACGATGTTGCAGAAATTAGATGGGAAAGCGATTTTTCCTATTTCTGGATTTGTAGGTATAGTTCCGTATCCGTTACCGACCTCGAGTTATTGCCTTGAAAATATGTCGACTGTGCTTCAAAAAGTTGAATATTTCAACCAGGCATGCTGGTGTTGAGCAAGGTAAAGCTGTAAGCGTTTGGCTGAAATGAAACCTGATTATTTCGCAAGTCTTTCAATGTATGGTCTATAATTCTGCCAATGACTTCTTGTGAGCCATTGTACACTCATCCCATACAATGATTTTGTACGCCTGAAGAACCTTTCCCACTCCTGATGCTTTCGAAATATGACATATTGAGTTGTCTATGAATTGCATGTTTAGAGACAGTTTAAGAGCTGAATGCGCTATTCTCCCTCACTCCATCAACATATGGCAGCAATGCCTAAAGAAGCAAGAGCTAACGCAATATGGTTGAAGATTTGTTCCACCCAGTTCCACATAGAGCGTCCAAAAAGTACAATCTACCAGATTGGTTGGCTACAGCTTGTAGGCGATGGCATCAAATGCTATCTTTTGTTCTGGAAGGAGTTTTGGTGTATTTTCTTGGACGCACAACTGTAAGTCATTTCTGTTGTATGATTTCTCTATGAGCAGTTCTTTGCCGAATGTTGCATTGGGCCGATTTAGCGCTGTCATTCCTAATTGTGCTAACAATTTGCCGCACATTGCAAGACAATGAAATGCTTGTGAAATCCAAGCCATGATTTTCGGTTTTTCACCCATTCTGTGCAGAATATCTTTGTATTTCTCCCACAATTGTACCGGTTGTGTTGGGGAACATGTAGATAAAATAATTGAAAACAGTGTTCGTTTTCCAGCAAATTAGATTGACATAATTTAAAAAATGCTGTTAATATTGTGTTCGGTGGATTTGTTGCCCTGTTCGTTATGTTTTGTTCCGTGACCGTTTTCAAGATGGACAGCAAGATGAACGACAGTTAGATCCCTCTCGTGGATTTCAAATCCTAAAATACGCCACACGGCTTCATTGCTGCTGGACATATCTGCCGATTTGATAGTGAGATATTTCATCTAAATTACTTCTTGTTGAAACTCCAAACACGGCACATATTTACAAATGTATTTCACAGAATTGCAATATTATTATCGACTTCAATGTTATTTCCTCTCACTTTCAATGTAATTGATTTTCCATTGTCTTCTGTACTTCTTCGTCGATATAGCAGGTAACCACCATTGCCAGTATAATTGTGTCTTTTAACAACTCTCGAGAATACCGTTTAGAGCATTTTCCATCGATCATACACGGTGAATTTGCATTGATTGAAGTCACAACTTCAAGCAACTCATTATCAATTGTGGGATCTGGTATTTCTGTAGATATTACTTTATCGGTTTTATTTGGCATTGTCTTCACAGTAAACCATACTATTATGTGTGCATGTGGCAATTAGATTTTTTTAGATTTTGTTTGAAAACGCATGCTGTTATATCGTGGCGATCAATAGGAGTTTGTCCTGGAAGTTGTAACTCTTTTATTTAATCTCATGCAGGATTACATGTAAATGTATCCTGCGCATATACGTGCATATGTCGTGGAATACCATTATGTGGCAGGTGATATGGTTTCTTTTGATTTTTGTTGCGACTCTATTTTCGCGGACATATTGACGATGTACTGATGGAAAAGCTGATGGCATTTCAGAATATGGTTATCTTCATTTTCACGTACCATAATCCGATAGGAATAATAATTCATTGAACTAACCTTTTTGCCTGGGTGTTCACCTGCGACTGTGTTTATCATTTTGACTGATCTATGATTGTCGGTAATTCTTTGTAGTTGCTCATTCCTTCACTGCGAAACGATATCGCGAGGATGAAATTCTTCTCCAATCATATGACAATTGCTACCTCATCCATTATTGGCGCGTTATTACATCTGATGTGCTCACTGGCTGGTATCTGATTAGCATGAATACAAATTCTATGGCTATCTGATGGTATGAGATCAAGCGCATTTTTGAACATCCGAATTAAATTATTGTTGTCATGTAACATTTTTTGCAACGACTCAAAATGCCTTCTGATTCCGGTGGATATTTGGCAGCGTGCATTCAATTGGTCATTTTCATCTCCGATGAAGTAGATTTGTAAATGTAAATGTAATGTGTAATGTGGTAAATGTCGGCATAAATGCTCTAGATGTCATCTGGAAACAGAATTTTTAATTTCTGATGTTTTTGAGGAAATGTTTTGAATCATCCATCAGTAATTCTATTTAGCAAACTTTTCAGTAGTTCATGTGCCCCCTCAAGTTCAGATAGCTTTACTTTTCTGCTCGCACAGCACATTCCCGGAGTTTCTCCTTTAAATTTCATTGCCCTGCAGTGCTTCCAAACTTTGTCCATTTTTCCGATTTGAACGAATTTACATAGGTATTGTGTTGAATATCTGGTTCGTATGAAAAAGAATTGAGGTGACATGAAGCTGGATCATTCAGATATTGCAACTGCATACGTCTTCGCTGTTGATCTAATTGTTCTTGGTATAGATAATCTCCCTCAACTTCAATACACTTATTCCAATGATCCTCTAATAATTTTATACAATCTCTGTAATGATTTTCCGGAAGCTCTGCAAAATACTGTTCCACGGTTGCAATAGATTCTTCATTCGACGAAAAACGCTTTCCATGAAGGAATTGTTTAAGGTTTTTGAAGTGATAGTAATTGCTGGGAGCCGAATCTGGTGAACATGGTGGGTAATCAAGCAATTCGTACTTTAATTCGTTCAATTTAGCTATCGTCAAAAGACTCGCGTGAACGCGTGTATTGTCTTGATGAAAAATTATTTTTTTCCAACTGGTCCAAAAGGTTGCAATAATATTCAGAATTAACTGTTTTTCCTTTTTTAACACATAATCAATCAACAAAATCCCTTTTGCATTCCAAAAAACTGATATCATGACATTTTTTGCCGATCGTTCTGACTTCATCTGTTTTGGAGCTAAACAACCAACTCCAGTCCGCTGTAAACGTTCTTGTTTCGGTTTAGGATCATGGTGGTAGAACGAAGTCTCATTCATAGGTATAAATTTACGCACAAAATCGGTTTTATTTTGCTTAAAACGCTTCAAATTACGCTGAGAAATTTGTTTTCGATTCAGTTTTTGTTGAATTGTTAACGAATGCGGCACCAGTTTCCCAAGCAGCTTTTTCATACGTAATTCTTCATGTAAAATATGGAGTACTCGTTCATCCGAGATGCCTATGGTATCAGCAATTTTACGCTTAGCCAAACTTGGATCTTCACAAACAATATTATACACTTGCTCAATGCTTTCTGGTGTTGTTGCATTTTTTGGACGTCCACTACGTGGTTCATCTTCAACGCTTGAACGACCACGTTTAAACTCTAAAACCCATCGATGCACAGTTGAAAATGAAGGAGCAGATTCCTTAAACGCGATATTCGATTTTTCCATTGTAAACGAATACACTGACACGTCAACTTCTAATGGCTTGTAAACAAAGAATGAATTGCCAGATCGAAATAAAGATTTTCATGTGTTCAAATGAAAGATGAAATATTAAAATTTCGTATAAATTTTGATTCCTCTACTGGTTAATAGGTGTCGTTTTCAATACTTTTCAACCAACCCAATTTGTCCATAAAAACCTTAGATTGCATTTAAATTCATTTTCAACTTTTTTGATTTCAAGAACCTTTTTCTGGTTAAGTCACGAATCAAATTCCATTGATTTAGAAAATGTTGGCCGTTATTTGTTATTAAATTTGTAAAGTTATTCGGAATATTTAGAATATACGGTAAGGATCTTCAGCTAAAATTAGCCTCCATTAGCCGAAGCATTTTAGAACGAAAGGATTAACTAACCAATCGATATTTTGAACTCGATTTTATAATTACCGTTATTGTAAATGTTGTAACATAAAGGGAAGTACATAGTTGAGAAAATGTACAAATTTTCACAGGATGAATATATCCCTAGCTCTGTGGCTTTAAATAACGAGCTTTAACTCTCTGAATTAGAGAAATAGGATAATTAGACACCACGTCCTATTCTTATGTAGATATAGAAAAGTTAAAAACCTAAACCTAGCAACCGTTTTAAATTTATACCTCTCGACAGCAATCGATCTAATAGTTGAAGTAATAAATGGTTATGATTTATTCACTCATGTACAAATAACGCATTACGTTTAACAAATTACAATTTTTACGGCTTGCGGTGGACAATAAACGATTTAATTCTGCAAATTTTATGTTTTGCCAAATCGGTTGGAGGGAAAAATGAGTCAATGTTAATTAATCTGCTGCTAGTTACCTCGTTCATTTTTATAGCAAGACCAGACAAGACCAGAGGTATACCACTCTCGGCTCACTGAAGTTGTGTTTCTTATTTCCACTTTGATTCTTTATCTGAGTATTAAAAACCCTGTTTCTTTTCCCGATTTTCGATCATTAGATCGATTTTCTCAATTTGCAAAAATAATACGATTTTTTCGATTGTTTTTAGTTTCACAAACTTCTCGTAACTCAAACCACTAATGGTAACACCTCACTGCCTAAATCCATAATTTAAAAAAATTTAAAAAATTCAATACAATGTTTGAAGACTTTTCGCGGACCAGTAGAAATATATCACGGACCACCGGTGGAGAAACACTGCTCTAGAAGATAGGTTTGCGTAGATAGCAATAGTCTCGAGCAGTGTTCGCAAATAGTTGGTTATTGGCTTGCCAGTAAAATGATTTCTTTAAACAATTGATTTTTTTGCGTGCCACTGCCAAACTAATTTCGTAAAATATTTTTTTTTATGTGTAACATAAAAGATCAGTCTGAAACGGGCCATAATACGCCAGATTTTTATTTTTCAACGCAAAAATAACTTAAGATAAATGTTATTATCTCGGAGTCGGGTCCAAAATCTTAACCCTTAAGGGTTGGCCGTTCGGATCCTAATTATTTTTATAATATTAATCTGTAAAAATAGAAACTCACAACGATTTGTCGAAGAAAAATCTGGTAGTTCAGCTATTGCCAGTTGGAGCACCAAATTGTATTATACGATAATTGCCATCGTAAAATAAATGGCTAAGTATGTTGCAATAGATGAAGTACATAACGATTCTGAATATAAGGTCTTCATTCGAACTTCCAGTTCCAAATCTCTTCACGTGAATAACCCTTTCTGCTAAACGCATTTCGCTTCTATTTTGATTAGATCTTTAAGAATTCCACAGTTATACAATTAAAAATATATCGACAATTGTGTGTGTTCCATTCGGTGCTGGAGTTTGCAGTTTTTCATTTATGATATCGACCGTATTATCATTAGTAAGAGTAGTGCTCCAAAATACAGTCATACCATTGGGCCATGTTTCAATATACAAAATCTGATCCCAGCTTAACTTTTCGGCCGAAAAAATTCTTCAGGCCATGAAATAATAGGTTTTATATTAGAAACTATTTATAATACTATATCTATTACATTTGATGCTGGAGACTTAGAAGAATGTCTGAATTTTCCAGTATGAAGTGGCCAGTTGACATCATTAGAGTGTTCTTGCTGTTCAGTGTTCCGCAATATTTCTTAAGTTTCAGCCATAGTTTAAATAAGAAATCAGACCTCAGTTGATATGGCCGGAGGAATTTTTCAGAGCCGCACTTCATTATTTTTCTATTAGGAACCGTTTATTGGATTGTTCCTGTAAAAAAAAAAAAAATTGGTTTATTGATTTATTTATTTATTTATTGATTTATTTATTTATTCACATACAAATTTGGTATAGGTGCACACTCTATATTGAGCATGAGCTCATTACGATAAAATGTACACCAATAAGCGGCTAACGAACGCCATTAACTAGTTTACATGTTTTATGCTCCAAATGTATAGCTCCAAAAGGTACGTTCCTGCATTTAGGTAATGTTCTTCCAAAAATATTGTTTCCTTTTCATCTTCTTAGTATGTATGGTTATTTTATTTTCCAATTATTTTTGGGTCCCGCGGTTGAGGCATTTAGTGGTTTCGCTTTTGTTACATGTAACAATTAAAATTTAGGAATAATAGAATTAATTTTAAAAAAGCAAATATTTTTCGGAAAAATTAAACACATGCGATTGACTCGAAAGTCAAAGCCTATGGTGAACCAATTTTCGATTAATGGTACCAACCATAATATCATTAGTTGTGTTCCGCAATATTTTTTGAATTTGGCTCTTATTTTATTTAAAAAATCCGACCCTAAATGATATGACATATAAGGAATTCTACAGAGCATGAATAATTCATATTTATATTAGGAACTACCAACTGAATCGACTTTATAACCTAGATATGAAATTTCACTAAACTCTATTAACAAACGTGCATGTTCCATTTGGTGCTGGGACTGTCGAAAAGGCCTGGATTAGTTATGTACTTAAAAAACTAATCTTTTCTTGGCAAATCTATTATTGTTTTATTTAAATTTAAATAGGTTTAAATTTATCTACCAAAATATAATTTGTTGAATTCTGGCCATGTTTTATTTAAGAAACTCAATCCCTGCTCCAAACGGAACTTCTGTGAATATTCACCAATTCCATTGAAATTTTATATCTGACTTAACCAACATATTTGATGCTAAATGAATTAGTTGCGGCATACTCAAATGATGAATCAAGGTGGCGGGTTTTAAAACTTTCCTAGAAGAAATGTCACTAAAAATCTGTTTTCTAACCAATTGTCGTTAATATCAAACCAATTTTATGAAGAATTTTATTTTTTTTATCATAAACCCAACAAATTTCGAGACTTAAATTGTCTTGGGTTTTTAAGTCGAAATGTTCTATTCCTAATATAACTAATCCAAAAGCGACGTGCTTCTTAATTTGTTGTACGAAATAAACCCAGAATTAAAACTATTTAAGCCAATCAATAAAATATCGCCGCTAAACTCGTAAAATTTGTGATTGCCGAGAACGTTTTCGACAGCCAACAATAAACTAAGCATCCAATATAGCTGCAAATGTCATGATACGTCAGGGACAAGTATACAACAATGCAACAAAAAAAAAAATTGTAACAATTAGACATGTATGTAGCATGTGCAGAGTAAAAATTCCTCGATTTTTTTGATAAAACCTTATATTATCACCTAGCACTTTTCTTTCAAGCTTTCCGTATTTATCGAAAATATTTCGTATTCGTAATGTCCAAATTGATTTGATGCTTTCCCATATCGCAGCAGTTCGATATTTCGACTTTATCAAAACTTTAAAAACGTCTTGTTAATTTTTTGTAAGAATAACTGCAAAGAAGGCCGATTTCTAAATCTCAAATTTTTTTTGACGTGCCGGCCAAATTCCTAAACGTGTCAAGTTTAGCACGCGTGTCACGTATTTGCGATCACTGGTCTCGAGTCTGCTTATTTAAACAAAGAATTAGAAGAATTTAATTGAGTCCATAGAAAGAAAATGAATGAATCCAATTTAGAAGATCCAGTATAATTCGTAAATTTGGAGGATGAACTGGTTTTTGAAGTTTATTTAGCTAGAAATTCAGAATTTTAAAATTTTTCTTAAATTCTACTGAATTCCGAATTTTGACACACTTATTCTGAATACAGGAAAAATTCTTAATTAAATAAAATAGCGATTCAAGCTGAGAGCTGAAAATAAATGTTGGGACGCAGCACACATTCGTAACGGAATATGCGAAAAATGTAACACTACAGTTTTCCTACTTCATTCTTTAAATTGCAGGTTAAATGAAGCTGAAAGCTTTGAAAATTTGTTAAATACGTTTTATGAACTCTGTGGCATTTAGTTGACAAGAGTCTTTTGTAAAAGTTGAGTTTTTTGCAATTTACTTGCAGCAAGTACATCTTCAATGCCGATTAGTTTGGTTTTATAATTTCTAAATAAATTTGGCTAATAGCATATTCGCTGAATAGAAAATTCGGACGGGCTGTGGTAACTCATTCTTCAGGAAGGTTTCCCATGCGAAACTTGATACTTCTTGGCTTGGTCTGAAAACACCGAATGTAATTGTTGACTGTATGTCGAGCTACTATTTACTCATCAAGTGGCCAGAATCGTTGTCTACTAGCGGCTTGCAGTGCTTGTGGTGCATCGCATAAGTTTTTAACACGTAAATACAACATTAGTATACTAGTAAATGGAGTAGACTTTGCACAGGAGGAATTGGTGTTTTGAATCGAAAGGAAGAAGGTAATTGTGGATCCGACCTCCTAAGCGTAGTAGACCGTGGTCGTTCAGGAATGGACTTAGAGAGCGTGGACGACTAGTTCAGTGAATTCATTTGGGTTTCTGGAATTTCATAATTTCACCACTTAAATAAATGAATTGAATATTCTTTGCGAGTGCTAACTGGGCGCCATCTAATTCATCCGCAGTTAGTGGTACCTTATTTTTGGCAGACTTGCATTTAGAGCAATTGGAGATGAAGCGAAGACAATATGCAAATATTCGTTGTAACTTTGTAAATGATTGTCAGTCAACAATGATTTCATCAACAAAAGACGGACTTGTTCCGAATACGAGGAGAATTATCTTTGTATTAAGATGCTCTCTCTGGAACATCGGTGTGACTGTTAATTGTAAATTGATTTGAGTTAAACGGCCACTTTAGTTCCGGTTTATGTAAAAATATAGGACCTTGAAACTGACTGGGAAGCATGCCTCTGCTGATCATGTCGGCCAGATTTTCAGATGATGGCACATGATTCCATTGATTTATGTTGGTGAGCTCTTTTATTCTGGAATCCCGAGTGGGGTGCAAGGAATTATGCTAGATAAACGTTGGACTAAATCAGTCATTAGAAGAACACCGTACAAATCAAGCTTTGGTAATGAGATAGCTTTTAATGATGCCACTCGTAACTTTTCGCATTCTAAATTAACGTTTATTTGACCGTTGACGTCTACCGATCAGATGTAAATTGATGTCCCATAAGCAGCTTAACTACTATCGCAGAATGCATCCGGGAATTGGGTTATGATTCTTTTATGTCTTTTATTTGTCTATTTCAACAGTCAAAATATTTGTCTACTTCAAGTCTACTTCAACATCTACTACCGTTGGCAATCCAGTTTTAACAAAATCTTCTATTCGACCTATTTGGCCTGCAACAACGGTTTTATTTACTGCACTAAAAGGTTTTAACACGACAAAGGTTGTTATGTACTGGATAAAAGCAATTTCACTAAATTGTTTTAGCCTTTCACGAAATTGAATTACGAAATGCCGACAATTTGTGTACTCAAAATGTAATAAATAAACGGTTTATAGTTACCAAATATTGGTCAGACTAAAAAATAACACCGACAAACAAAAAAAAAAAAAATTCTGATCCCGAGGTCTGACATGCCAATTTTTATGTATTTCGATTCGCTGAATACGAATCCGATGTCCGTTTTGCTCCATCACCCACCAGTTTTCCACAAAACCCCAATTTTGGGTCAAAATTGCCCAAAAAAATACCAAACTGTATTTTTTGTACCGCTTACTCCAGATATATCGTTTCCGGAGTATTTTTTACCGCAAAATTCGGTAGTCCAAATTTACTTGTGATTGTGACACTTCATAACCCAAAAGTAACGCGACTTTAGGTCAAAATGGCCAAAAAAATTCCAAATAATTTACCTTTCTATTTTGGTTACCAATGGCTTTTGACTAAACCATTGTTAGAAAGTCAGACAAAGAAACTCACAACTTACACTTATTGAGTTACATGTTAAGAAGGGTATTTCTACGTCTTTTTCTAAGATTTGTTTCTTCATCTCTCTTGAGCATCCAACAATAGTCCGTTAACATGGTAACATCCCACCTTCCCTAATATCTTCTTTCCATTTCTCTTACATCCTGGTGGAAGCGCTCCCCTTGCTCTTCACTATAGTCGCCTAAATTGTCAGGAAAGTAATCAAGGTTAGTACAAAGGTTCTTGAATTACATTAGGTTTTCCTGGCTGAAGACAGTTTCTTAACGGCCACTTTTTTTTAACATAATGGTTTTCTCGGTCTCTACTATTCCAGAGACATTTAAAACAGGAGTACTTCTCAAAACCAGGCTGCTGCCCTATAAGTTTGTTATAATTTTTAAATCCCCACAAACTTGCCAATTGTGCAGCGTGCATTTTCTGGGTACCTTCCAATTCTTTTCACAAATGCCGCATGTTCCTATGTGGGTCTCGATGTCGCTGTCAATTCCGGGCCAGTAAACCTTGCATCGTGCTAACAGCTTCATGCGTACTGTCCCTGTGGGTGGCCCGAATGCAGTTCTTCTAGAATAGCACCACGCAGTTTAAATGGCATTACAATTCGTTCACCATAGAAAACACACTCTTCTGCCAATGAAAGCGACATACGGAGTGGGAAATATTCCGCTGCCTTTCGCGCCTGATTCGGCTTTTTTTCCTGGCTAACCTTGTTTGATGAGATTAGCGACCTCTTTCAGAATTCCACACATCGCAGTTTGAGACTGGATCGTTGCGAATTAGACAGTCTGCGATTTCATTGATTCGATTGCAAAACAATCTACGATAATTTCGGTTCTGGCCGAAAATCTTTATACTGATGTATTTGATATAAAAAAAAAAATGAGGATGCTGCGTACATATTTGTGCAGCAGTAGCGCCCTCATCCCGTAGCTTGAGGCATCGGCAGCGAAAATGATTTACTTTGTTGGGAACTTCTTTTAATTTGATGAATGATTCCTCGCGGACCGATGTCCATTCGTATGTAAAGCCATATCGCAGCATTTCGTCTAATGGCCCTCGCAGGTCCTTCACTACTTTAATAAACTTGCCATACCAATTGATGGCTCCCAAAAAAGAATGTAGCATTGAGATATCCGTTGGTGCCGGCAATTGCTGAATTACATCGATCTTGGCTTTGTCCATTGGTCCCCTCGACGTGCTCGTTTCGCTTTAACTTGAGCTCTGACTGGCAATATCCATTCTTGTGTTCGGGTGTCTTGCACGTTTGCCATTCCTTGTCCTTAAATAGACGATCTCGATTAAAATGGACATCGCCACATAAGAGGCACGGGTACTTCGCAGCCAGGCCATTGTTACTATTTGTGTCCATCTGTGTGTAAAGATGGATTCCCAAGGTTCTGCTGTTTGCTCTGTTTCCAATGTGCCTTCCTGTGGATTTCCAGCACTTCCGACTTGATTGCATCGCGATGAAGAATCATGTCCTTGTTATTTATGAGGTTGCTGAAACGGTCAGCAATGTTCAACAGCATGGTCAATTTGTGCTCTATCGCTGCCTGTGTTTCTGTCTATTGGGCATCTAGTAGAACCTTATAATCCTCCCCCGGACATACTACGATGCCAAATTTTTCACACATCATGTTGATGCGAGCAGCATACGTTTTGTAGTCTTATTCGCACTCGCTTTTTGCGATCTTTATAGACATTTATATCGCAGCAAAAAAAGCGATTCTTTTCGTCCATAAATGTGCTTCAGCTCTGTGACGGCCAACCTCCAATGTAATCTCCATTGGTTTACGCAGCAAAATACTGTTGGCAAACTTTTGGTAGTCTTGCGACTCAAGTTTCTGCAGCAGCAGACCCACTTACGCCTTTTCTGTTAATAATGCGGCATCTTCGGTGAAAATCGATTCGTAGCGGGCATACCACAACTCGAATGTTGCGTTTTCTTCTGCATTGTGTATACGAATTTCTCCATGCGGTCGGATAAATCTTTAATGATTGAGTATCCTTGCTTTTCAGGTATCAGACACTCCAACAATTGTTTCATGAGTTCTTTTTTCGATGGGACTCAGCCTCATGCTGCTAGTTATTCAATTGCATTTGTTGCAATAAACTTTCCACTCGTTTTTCCAGCTTTAATTTTTTTTTATTTGCGTACGTTCTCTTTTTCTCGTCGCCACTGTTGTATCCTGAATAATTAAGACTACAATTATTTGACTAGTAATGTGATCTTTATTTATTCCACTCAATCCATTTGCTATTGATAATATTTTACCAGCTATCGTATTTCAACAAAAATCGGTTATTATTCGGTTTCCTATAAAAACTCCAATTTATTTTACCAACTCGTACTTCGTAGACAACCATTAACATCATGATGAAGTAATATAATTTTTAAAATTTCTTAAATTGATTCTTAAAAAGTAATTTACCGGATTTATGGCATTAAAACAGAATAAACAAAAAAAGTCTAAGTAACACCAACCGATAATTCAATTACTCAAATATGAAGAAAACGGAAGAAAAATGAAACCTCCCATCCAACCAACCATCCTCTAACACACACACATACACACAGCTTAGGTATATAATTTTCTATTTTTCGTATTTCCCACAATCAGTCATGCTGTGTCTGCGTACATACATTGTACACTTGCTACTACATATATCGTTATTAAGTCGTTTAATACTTTAAATTAGGAAAAATCAATGTCTTATTATCACAAGTCGTTGTGTCGTATACAAACACAAGTAAGTGTACGTAATGTATAAATGTAGGTTATGTTTTCTTCTACTTATTATTCCTTTTCCTATTATTACTTAAACTAATTGACAGTTTACATCAATATTTTATTGAATTGCTTTTATGGGATGTATCGTTTTGACACCGTGTGACATTTGTTGATTTTTATACACAATATAGCATGGAGTCCATATTCAGGATTGTGTGCACAAATCTATATACATACTATATATAGGGTAGACGAACAAACATCATAATTAAGTGCTCAATTTAAGTACCACAACTTGATGAGATTTGTTATACTCGTAAAACAATTTATAGATCATCAATCAAATTGTTTGTGTATACATTTTGTACATATAGGTTTATGGCATAAACACTCATTTCGACATTTACATTATACATACATAGTATACCAGCTATGAGTTTAATGAATGGCGATGTAAACCATAAACAAGCAAAAATTATGTTGTTTAGGTTCGAGCATCATACAGCCAAATCTACAATATATAAATCATTTATGTGAAAGAAATTCGATAGAATATCCTAATCAAATCAAATATGTTTACTGTGTGGTTAAATTAATTTATTCACACTTGAAGACCGATCGATAATATCCATTTACCATACTGTATTGAACATACATAACTATTTTATGCTTTTATTAAAATTAAAAACAAAATATTTTCTTGCCTACAGTAGTTTTGGTACGAGTATAAAAGTATTTTAATTTTATAAAAATTTGAATAATAATTGTCCAAATTGAATGATGTGCCGAAGCTTTTTATTTTGTCTTTACCAAACCATTTTGATTTCGGTTTGAGATGAATATTTCATAACAATGACTTGCAAGCTTTTTAATTTTTGTACGTATATAGATGTAAGTATATAGGTAATAGTACATTGTGAGTACCAAGATTTTTATCAAATTAATTGAATTAAAACGCCCTGAAGGAAATTCTATTGTTTCTTCAGTGAAATAAAGCTTTCTTTCCACTGTGATTCTTTTACAAAAGTTATCAAGATTTTCAAAAAAACGTAACTATTTATAAAGTGAAATAAAATGTAATAAATTAAAATACTTTTCCGGTATTTGTGTGCGGGAAAGTGTTTGTGTAATAATAGGCCAGGTATTAAACGGAAAATAAATGAACAAATAATACACAAACGTTAGGAAACGTGCCGGAACTTAATTTTGGTTTAGTGCCTCTCTAAGCTAATCTTTGAAAATTGGCTACACACCTAATCGAGGCAGTGTAATTATGTATATAAAATAACTAAAATTTTGAAAAAATTGATCGGAATACAAACGTTTTAACCTTGTCTGGGGTTCAGAAATTTGGATTACATTAGGTTATTGACTTGATAATTTCAAGTCTGGCGGATGATGGAGCGAAACAAAGATATGTACTTAAAACCTATACTGATATGAATTGGGGCAAAGGCTTAGCGTTACTTCAGCAATGTATACCCATTTTTGATCATTTAGGCTGATTTATTCAAAACTAGTGGTCACTGGTGCATGTCTAAAAAATCGATATCTCAAGATTTTCACCTGTCGGCAAATATATCGGTGGGACACTATGTAACACCGATTCGGTGTTGTGGTGTCATTTATTTTTTTGTGTGTAAGCTAAGCGAGTAATACAGTTTACGTTAACTTAAAGTTGCGGCAAAAATAATAGTAGTGCTACATCATAATTGCAACATATTCGAATTTTTCATACTTTTAAGCAAAATTATGATATTATTTTCTTATTATGTAATAAATAATGTAAATTTGGAAAACAACATTTTTTAAAAACTATGCTTTGTTTTCAGGCAGTTTGTATTGAATAATCTTGATTCATTCACTACTATTATTTTTGCCGCAGCTGTATGTAGTTAGCTCGCCAAGCTCACCTCTTTGCACTTTTTAGCTGAAAGTGATAACTACGTTTACACACAAATACATTGCTGATTTTATATCTTCCCATTAAAATTTTGTGTTTACAACCTTGAGAAAAGAATTTAGCTCACATCGCTTAGCTTAGCTTAGCTGAAATGTATACAACGGGCCTTAGTGTTGACATGCTAGAGAATCACAATGTCAAATTTCGTTGTTCTATTAATAACAAGATGGAGACACGGAAAGTTATCAATCCAAAATTGGATTGAGGAAAAAGTTGTAAGCGAGATGGAGCAACAGACCATGTCAGTAAATAAGGCAACGAGATGTTTCGTGCGTTAAAACCTATAAGTAGTGAAGCATGAAGTTGATTTACATAAATCAATAAATGATTTATGTAAACAACTGCGTTAGTCGCTACAGGACTCCGCCGCAAGTGAGTTCCACTCCTTAAGGAAGTTGAATGTTAGTCTTGGAAACGAATTGATTTATGTTGGCGATGAACTGGTTTCTCATCAGCTGAACATAGTATGCCGTAAGCCGGTTTTCAGTCGGTCAATTGAAATGGTTTGGTTTTTTCCATTATTTGACACGGTGAATTGCTTCCGAATGCGTCGAATGACTTTAAACGGGCCTTCATAAGGAGGTGATATGCCTGTGCGAACCTTGTCTGTTCTTACGAACACAAAATCACAGTTGGAAAATACCTCTGAAACAAAAATGTCATCTTGTTTGGCTTGTGGAGTTGATTTTGGGATAAGGTTTTGCATTGTGTCGCGAAGTTGATCGATAACTGTGTCGCTGGTTGTTAAAAGTAAAAAAGGATTTTCTTTTCTTTTCCTGCATAATCATAATTTTTAATATTCAAAATTTCAAGTCCTGGGATATTTTTCAAGATCTTTGCGTACTTCGTCATCTATTTCGTTTTGATAAGATAAGTCAATGTCTTGTTCTGCATCGTTTCATTTTGTATACTCTGAATTTCGTGTAATACGACTTTATTCATTTGAAAGACAATTTCATAATTCTGCGCTTTGTCAGATTCCTTATTAATAAGTAATCCCAGCTTAAACGCACACTGAATTGCAAGCTCTTTAGTTGTATTAATTGTGTTTGAAATTTCTGTATCTGATGGTAAATACACCGGAGCTGGATTACCACCAATATAATCGTTAGAAAATCCTTTGTGACGCTTTTGGAATGGATAATCCGCGGAAGAAAGCTTTTTCCTTATTTCATCTTGAATGTCAACCCTCTTTATTCGAAATAAAACATTCCTCAGACTGAAATTTACTAGAGTGTTCTAAGTGGTTGTCATGGCTCTTAAAGTTCTAAAAAAATGTTCACATGGTCGACTACTAAATAACTATGGCTTAAAAATATCTGGTAGATTGTTCTTTCTTAAAAGTAAACATTGATAATTGCATGGCCATTTAACTCTATACAATTGTAAACATTCGATGTTACAAAATTATCCATACTGTAGGTTTTGTTATTGATTATTCAATTTTTTCAAATTCTTAATATAAATATCACATAGCATAAATTTGATGAATTCTTTGTAGGGATGACAGTTCTTAATCTAAGAAAGAATATACGCTATAATTTATTAATTTAAGAAATTCGATTGTGCCCTCTGATTGTGCAACCTTTTTTGATAACTCTATGTGATATCATGAATTTCCCTAAAACCAACCTTTAGTTTTCATTTAAAAGCCTTGTGCGCATTTTTGTTCCAATATGAACTGCATCTTGGATATATTGCGTTTTGAGTTCCAAAATCACGGGTGTGAAGTTTGTCCTAAAATAAAACATTTGTCCTAAAACATGATTTTTTGAATAATAAATCTCTCGTTATTATGAATTTTTAGGTAAAAAAATTATTTTACCTACTATGTAAAACAGTCGGGGGTCCCCGCTATCCAAAACTGTTGAGCAAAAAATAAAAACGCAGATTTTATTCAATGAATGGTTTTATTTGAACTAACAAAAACGATATGGTTACACTGATTATATATAAAAAGAAATCTTAATGTGTGTGTGTAATTAATATGCAAAAAAAAAAATTAACGAAAGAACCGGGTGTGCAATAAGTAAAATTTATTTTATTTACAATTTTAACACTCCCACTTAAATAAAAAAAAAAAAATTATACAATTCAAAAGAAAATTAAATAAACCAAAAACAAAATTATTTTAAATTACACACATTAAGTTTTTCACGCAAATTTTCAAAATTTTGTTTACATATTGCTTTCGTAAAGATGTCACCCAGCTGATTTTTCGAAGATACATAAGTAATACTGAATGCACCTTCTTCATACTGTTCGCGAATGAAGTGATATCTTACGTCTATATGCTTAGACCTTTTGTGAAATTCAGGATTCTTTACCAACTTTATTGCGCTTTGGTTATCCATATGAAGAACAGGACTGTTTTCAAAATCAACTTGTAAATCATCTAAGAGCCGTTTTAACCATAACATCTCTTTCACAGATTGTGATGCCGCCACATACTCTGACTCTATTATTGAAAGTGCAACACACTTCTGTCTTTCTGAGCACCAACTAATCGTACTAGAGCCTAGCATGAATAAATATCCGGTGGTAGACCTTCGTGTTAGTTGGTCACCAGCATAATCGGCATCACTATAAGAGAGTAAAGAAAACACTATTTGATTAGATTTAAAAATTATACCATAATTTGGAGTTCCTTTGATGTATTTCAGGATCCTTTTGACAGCTTTAACATCAGTTGCAGTTGGATTTTCCATAAAACGGCTAACATAACTAATCGCATACGCCACATCTGGTCTTGTTGCAACAGCTAAATACATAAGACTGCCAACTGCTTCTCGATAAGGAAACTTTGGCTCCATCAGGTTTAGTTGTTGTTCTTTTATTTGTCCGGAATCAGCTGGAGTTGACACTGGATTACAATCTTGCATGTTGAATCTCATTAGAACCTTCATAGCAGAGTTGCTCTGAGGCAAGAAAATTGATCCATTTTCCAACTTTGTACTCTCCATCCCAAGGAAATATTCTGCATCTCCATATGTTATTTCAAAATCATTTCGTAAGTATTGTATTAACGGTGTTATCAAGTTTTCATCATTTGCAGCAATTAATCCGTCATCGATGTATAGCGCCAATATGATTTTATCACTACCATTTTTATAGATAAATATTTTTATACATAAATAGAACTTTAGATTCCAACACCGAGATGTCTGTTTAAGACCATACAGACTTTTTAAGAGTTTGCATACTCTTCCCGAATTATCGTCATATCCTTCCGGCTGCTTCATATAAATATCTTCGGATAAATCGCCATGTAAGAAAGCCGTTTTGATGTCAAATTGTTTGATGATAAGATTTTCATAAGCTGATATGGCTAATACAACTCTGATTGATGAAAATCTGGCAACTGGACTAAACGTTTCTCTAAAATCGACACCATACCTTTGGCTATATCCTTTCACCACTAGTCTCGCCTTGTATCTATCTACTGTTCCATTCTTTTGTAATTTAACCTTATAAACCCAGCGATTTTGTATGGTTTTTTGGCCAAAAGGTAACTGAACAAGATCCCATGTATGGTTTTTTATTAGAGCTTCGTACTCTTCTTCCATTGCTTTAAACCATTTATCCTTTTCCGGAGATTTAATTGCGTCATCGTAGCATAAAGGTTCTTGAAAATCTGCTATGAAAGCAAAACTGTCTTCTATTGCTAGATTACCAGTTTTACTACGGCTACGTAGTCTGTCCTTAATTGATTCTGATTCATCTAAGGAATGTATGCCTTTACCATTTACCTTATTTGTATCTTCAAATACATCTTCAGTTCTGTTATTAGGACTATCTACTTTTGTCATTATCGGTGAATTATCTTTCAACCCGCTATCAGCAGTCACATAAATTTCATCAGACAGTTCTTTGAATTTGACATCACATGACACTTGTATTTCGTTGCTATTACAGTTCCATACTCTAAATGCTTTATTACTCTCACTATACCCGACAAAAATTCCTATGTCAGATTTCTTATCCCATTTCCTTCGATTCTGCTTCGGCACGTGAATGTATACTTCCGAACCAAATTCTTTGAAATTATCACAATTTGGTACTTTGTTAACCCACAATTCGTACGGTGTCTTACCGTCCACTGGACTTGGACCTGTTCTATTCAAAATGTATACCGCAGTATTTACTGCTTCAGCCCATAGCTTCAATGATAAATTTTTAGAATGTATCATCGTTCTTGAAGCCTCCACTATCGTACGCATATCTCGCTCTGCTCTTCCGTTTTGCTCAGGAGTATAAGGCACTGACCTCTGATGTCGAATACCATTTTCATTTAGCCAAGTCTGAAGGTCATTATTTATATATTCAGATCCGTTATCTGTTCTCAATATTTTTATTTCACAATCTGTATCTTTCTTAATTAGTTTTGCAAAATTTTTTAAACATTGGCTAACCTCCGATTTATTCTTTATAAAGTAGATCATGCGGAAACTTGAAAAATCATCCTTAAATAAAATGAAATACTTTGAGCCACCGTATGATTCTTCCTGCATTGGGCCACATACATCACTATGGATTATTTCACCACATCGTGTTGACCGGTTTAGTGATAAAGGAAAAGATGATCTATGCTGCTTCCCAATTGTACAATCATCACAAGTGAAATCTTCATCTAAAAAATCAATGTTCATTTTCTTTAAAAAACTTCTCACCTGATTTATATTTTGATGGGCTAGACGTTTATGCCACAATCTTAGCGTTTCTTTTTTAACCGTAACACTTGAATAATTGTCTACGCTAGCCATGACATCGGGCAAAATGACTTTAAAAAGCATTTTGAACAGCTTAGCTGTTCGAACTCCCACTGCTACGATACTGCCATCCTTGATCAATTCACATTGTTCTTTATTTGATTGAAGCTCGTAACCTTTATCCAAAGTTTGACCTTGGGAGAACAGATTCAGCTTTATATCTGGAACATAAAGTACTTCTGATAAGAATTTTTCTTTCCAAGTACGATTGTTAAACACTAAAATGTCGATTTTTCCTCTTCCATACGCCTTAATTGTTTCGCCATTTCCAATTCTAACATGTTTGGGTTCACTGTACTCCTCATAATCATAAAACCACCTTTTGTTAAACGTCATATGGTCACTGGCTCCAGAATCGAGATACCAATCATCAACATCACTAGGAGATACTGTAGTATTACACACTAAAGCGTCACTAGGTTTTCTAAATTTTTGAAATTTTAATTTTGATTCTTGATTAAGTAGTGGACAATTACTTTTCCAATGTCCCTTTTCTTTGCATTTAAAACACCTTCCATTTTTCTTGCTTTTGTTGAATTTATTGCTATACTTAGCAACCAATGCTTCACCATTAGGTACAACTTTATCTGTCAACGATAAACGGGATTCTTCAATCATTAACCTTGTCGTTAAGTTGGCTAACGTACGCTGTTTTTCTTCAGTTGATTCCCAAGCCGTATGAAAATTACTGTATTCCCTAGGAAGTGTTAACAGTATTTTGGTAATTACCATTGAATCGGATATATTCTCACCCATATCCTTTAGTTGCTGTACAAGGTTTTGAAATTTTGCAATATGGTTTGCCATATTGTCTCCGGAATCTTTCGAGAAAGAGTAGAATTCTTGCTGTAAAAAATGTATGCTAGATGTAACGCAGTTTAGTATATGAACCAACGGTTCCTGTCCTATTGCTGTAGCAATAATTTTTTGTGCTTTTCTATCCAATTTAATCCATTTGTTTAAATTTTCTTTATCAGTAGCTTGCGGCTGTTTGGAATCACCCGTTACTACATCAAACAATTCACTATCCAACAATAAAATTTTAACTTGGAATTTCCAAACCATCCATTGATTTCTATTTTGCAGTTTAGTGATTTTAATCGAATCTGATTCCATAATAATAAAAATTTTGTTATAGTTTCACTTCACTTTTAAATATACTAGAATTATTAATATTTTGTCTTTAATTCACTATATTTATAATTTTATAAAAAAAAAAAAACTGCTAAGCCCCGGTTAAAAAAAAAACTGTATATTTTTTTTTAGGTTTAGTAAATCAAAGATAACCTTTATATACTTTATATATAATTATTCTTTTACCGAATACTAACTACCGTTTCTGGGCCCATAACCTGTTGAGCAAAAAATAAAAACGCAGATTTTATTCAATGAATGGTTTTATTTGAACTAACAAAAACGATATGGTTACACTGATTATATATAAAAAGAAATCTTAATGTGTGTGTGTAATTAATATGCAAAAAAAAACTTAACGAAAGAACCGGGTGTGCAATAAGTAAAATTTATTTTGTTTACAATTTTAACAAAGAATTTTGACAAACACTTTATTACGGATAGAGGGCGATCCCCCAAACTAAAAATAATAACAACATTCAAAAATCTAGAAGAACTGACTTAGGACAAACGTGATGCGTTCCTATATGTAAATTTACATTAAGTTGGATATTAACAAATTTCACATTTTGGCCCAAAGATCGTACGCAAATACATATATGAATATATTTTTAACGGTAGCTGGCAACCCTCTCTATTTAAAAAAATGTTAGAACTTCCAAAAATCTAGAAGATAAGCCACTTAGCACAGACGTGTTGCGTCCCTATATGTAAGTTTTCATAAAGTTTGATATTATAAAATTTCTAATTCTGGCGTAAAGATAGCACCCAAGTGGGCATATATTTTGAAGGATAGTGGGCGATCCCCTCTATCTCCAAAATATAATATCTTTCCAAAATCCTCCCCTATCTAATAAATATTAAATCTTTCCAAAATCTGAAAGATAAGTGACTTAGGGAAGACGTAATGCGTTCCTATATGCAAGTTAGCATAAGGTTGTATATTTAAAATTGATAATTCTGGCCCAAAGATCGTACCCAAGTGGACATATAATTTTAAAAGTAGTGGGGGACCTGCTATATTTAAAAAATAATACATCATTTCAAAATCTAGAAGTTTTTGCTAAGTTACTTATATTCTAGATTTTTGTAGGATGTTATGATATATTTTTTAGATAGAGGAGGTCACCCACTCTTAATAAAAATATATATCCACCTGAGTACGATCTTTTGGCCAGAATGAAACGTTTTTAAATATATGCGAACTGGCAACTTGCATATAGGGACGCATCACTTCTGTCCTAAGTGGCTTATCTTCCAGATTTTGGAAAGATGGTATATTTTGCCACTAATAAAAATATTTGTTCACTTGGGTACGATCTTTGGGCCAGAACGAGAATTTTTTTTAATATCCAACTTTATGCGAACCTGCATATAGGGGACGCATCACATCTGTCCTAAGTCACTTATTTTCTAGAATTTTGAAAGGTGTGACATTTTTTAGATAGAGGAGGTCGCCCACTACTAATAAAATCATATGTCCACTTGGGTATGATCTATGGGCCAGAATGAACATTTAAACAATATTTAAATATTTAAACAATATACATTTACAAAAGTTGAATATTATTGAGTTCCAAACATTTTATAAATTTCTCAAGCCGAATTAGCAGGAAATGATAGTAGCATAGGAATTCCTGTAGGGCTGTCAATCGGAAGAACAAACCCAATTATTTAATTTGATATTGCGCCATATTCTAGTTTCTCCACAATTTTTGTAGCATCTTCACTTATCCAAACATAGAGATGAACATTTTTCTTTTCCAGAAATTCAGATAGCTGCTTAATACGTAAAGATTCTTTTGTTGGCGTAGGTAACACATTTTTCATGTAATTGGAAATCGATGTTAAAGACGGCAATGGAAAGTTTTGTTGCACACACTCATAAAATTACCTTCCAGCTACGATAAAAATGTAACAGGCAAATAATTTTGTTTTCATCAAAGCATAAATGAATACCATTGAATTGGAATCATAATTTATATCACACAGGTATCTAAATTTTCTTCCAAAAGATTCTTTAGCTCATGTTTTCCTTTAATTAAAACTTCAATTCGATTTAAAATTGGGAAAAATTCGTCAATGTTTGATTGATTACAACAAAATGTATTGTTTCGTTTTTGACGCTCACGTTTTGTTCTTGAAAATTTCGGATTATACCATTTGGATTTTCCAGAGCTTTATTGTGGTGGATGAGAAAACGAACCACGTTAACAGACAAAATTACGTGATATTACATATTATGAAGGAAATACCAATTTAATTCTTGGTAGAAATCGAGCTCCAAGTCATCGAATATTTAAATCATTACGTTTAGAGAAATTTTATACTGAATAAATCGCTTTAAATGTATGTAAATGTTCGCTGGTTCAGATTTGGCTAATATATGCTGATATTTTTAAAACCACGCCATGGGCAAAAGTATCTGAATATAGCTGCGGATACTTTTGTAGCATAAACGGCTCAGAGCTTGAATACTTAATTAACCGTATGTCTTCTGTTTGATTTTCCTGCCAGTTTATCATTTGAGTGAATTGAACAAATTATTCTGTTATTTTGTTTTTCAGAATTTTTTCAGAAAAAAAATGTTTATCTATTATTAACGTAGGTTCTTGGTTTGATAACAAAAATAAAATGTCTGGTATTTTGGGTGGTGAGATTTTATTTTAATGAATTTCGGGAAATGGTATGTTTTATTTTGGCGAAATAATTTGTTTTTAGAATAATCTAGAAGGAAAATTTTTTAATGGTACATTCTGTCTGAATTTCATTTTTTATATTCCCCACTTTTAAAACCATTTTCTGATAACTAAGATGAAGACTAAGTCTTGTATCTTAAATGCCAGTGTTTAAAATAAAATAAAAATTTTCAAGCTTAAGGCACATTTAGCAAATTTGATTTATCTCAGTGATGGCCACAAATCATTAATTGATTTGAGTGACCTGGAAACGACCTATGAAGGACAAAAAACAAACAACTTTCTAATAGCTGTAACTGAGGCTGAATTAATATTTAAATTCTGCAAACCATTAAGTACGTCAAAATTGTGAATTCTATGCAAACATGGATGATTGCGAATCTGAAGGACCTACAATGTTATTAGTACCATAAACTTTAAACGAATTGTGAAACAAATTTGGAAGGGCGTTACATATTTCTTGGGTGATGGTAACCGTAACCATTGTTAAAGTTAGCCGAAAGTAAAAAGTCGGTAACGCAGATTTCATTATTAACATTTCAGCCGAAAATATAAAATTTAGTGGTTATTAACCGAAAGTAAACAGCATACATAAATTGCAATAAAAACTTTTGTAAATCGTCTTTCGTGAAAAACTTTGTTCCACCTACTCCTGGAAAATATCGAAAATCAGAAGAATCCAAAAAATTTTAATAAAATCAGCCTCTAGTGTGTATATATGTATGTAGATCAATAGTTTTTATGTGATTTGTTGCTGGAAATGAGCTGTCGCAGGAAAAATATCAATTCAAGTTTCCCGTGAGAATTCTGGGAAAATTCAATTTTTCAGAAATTATTAGAAACTTTGTATAAAATTAACCTCTAGAGTATTATATCTGGAGAGGTATCCCGTCAATTCACAGAAAAAAAATTCACAGAAAAACAATTCACAGAAAATTTACAGAAAAAATAATAGTATTTCCCAGAAAATCGCGCAAATATCTGGAAAATGGAGATTTAATATTATAATTAGAATTAAAATCTCCCTTTTCCAAAATATTTCAACACAAAATTCTGGATAAGTCAGATAAAATCTTCATTTTCCAAAATTTCTGTATTTTTTTTTTCTGCGAATTGTTTTTCTGCAAACTGTTTTTCGGCGAATTGTCGTGGAATCATCTGGAGATGGATTGCTTTGTTGTTATTTGTCAATAGCTATCGCAGGAAAAAAATTCAGTTTAAGTTTCCCGTGGGAAATCTGATAAAATTTTTTGGAAAATCGCATTTTTTCATATTTCCTACTGGACATTTTTACTGATTTTAACACTCTATCTTTCTCTCTCGGTTTCTAGTTTTTTCCACGATTTTCCACGAGGAACTGGGGCAAATTTTGCCACTTTAAAATATTGACTTCAATGCTATGTATCCATGCATCCGGAGTAATTTTCGGCTAAACACTATCGACTGATTACGACTTAGTTTATTATTTTTGTCTGGGATAACGCAATCTGCATTACCGATATTTTTACTTTCGGCTGACATTTGATACAGAAATTTATTCAAATATTTGACACAATACTCATATCACGGTATTTACCTTTAGCAATACATTTCCAGGACTTTTATAAACCTTAAATGCTTTCGAACAAATAACCCAGGACCAGTTTATAAAACTTTATATTAACTGCAACACTGTTTCCGAAACATTTTTATTATTGAGCAAAGTTGACCAATCAATTTAATCAAGAAAGTTGTACAAAGAAAGCACGTCGGTTTTAGATAAATCATGTTTATAATCGTTATTAACATCTTCATACAAATTTAAGTCAAGAGAATTAAATTTAATTAAAATTCCCGTATTATGTATAGAATGTCCAGCTAAATCTGGATAAGATTCAACATCAACATCACCAGCAAATTTTTAATAAAATCAATAAATTCGTAAATAATCAGCTATACCAATACACACATACCAGTAAGAAATACGGTATACCTATTATTATTTTGACGTTATTGGGCTCTCGATCCCTCCGAATTGAAAATGACATTCAGCCAAATTTTCTTTAAAATGACAAAGATCTAATCGTTAATTATAACATAGAAATGAGAAGCAGGTGCCTTTGAGCTCAAGTATATATGTAAATTGTTGAAGCGGTTAGTCCTTTTGTTGGTGTGTTGGTGTCGTCGCAGGTATGATTGACAGGAGTGTCGTTTAGAGTAGATGCTATATAAAAGTGTTTAAATAAATTTTATATTAAAAGCTGGGATGTAATATTGAATAATGTACAATTTGACCAAATTTTGAAACATTGTTGTTTGAAGCATTATTTGAGATAAACGACCGAATTAAAATCCTAGATCCGACATAAATCAGTAGTCTCTTGAAATTTATCATCATATATGGCGAATTTGAAGGAAATAAATTGAATTTAATATCTCTGCCCTACGCAATAAGAGATTAACAATCGATGTCCGAAATCGGAATGCTAAGTTTTTGGTTTACATACATTTTTTCCCCCCCTAAAAAATGACCAAACACCTTTTTGCCTTTTGTTCACGTTTTAAAGGTCCCTGTGTCCGAAAAAACAAAAAAAAAAAAAAAATGTTCGTCCGTCTGTCTGTATGTCTGTACTGAGTACTAACGGTATCTATTTAATCTGTTTCTATGGTTAAGGCAGAGAATCAAAAAGTTTCCGGAACTTGGACGTCAACAGGATCGGACACCTGCCATCCGGTATGCCCCAAAACCAGGTAACCATTTCCTGATTAGGGATAATTTTCAAAAGAAGCCTAGAACTATGTCACATTCCTAGTGGATGGAAGTAAAGGTTGTATTTATATCTAAGGCGGGAAAATGCTGACACTGCAATCCCAAAGACCGACCGATCTGTTTGTCTACCTTTCTTTTTAAAACACTGGAAAGACAAATGGAAACTGATATTAGAGTCACGATTGTATCGGAAAGCCGTCTAAATCTCAACATGCTTATTGCAATGGGAGATCTGTAGAGACTGCTCTGTATTCTCTTACACATTTTATTGAAAAATCTTTCGCGTATAGAGATTACGCAATGGTAACGTTTTTGGGCATTGAGGTAGCCTTTAACAACATGGTTCCAGGGCTATAACTCGAGCACTTTCGAATCTAGGAGTGGATGAACCACTCTAGTACTGCATACATGAAATAGTAAGGGGCAGGATCATAAATGCCAGTTTGGGGGAGTCATCTGCCAGAGAATTTGCAGAATTCAAGGTGATTGGAGGCTAGTGGCGTCTGTGGCAAATATCCCGAAACTCTTAATGAGCTTATGCAAAATGCCCTGAGCATTCTTTTATTTAGTGCCAATGGTTGTGGGTTGAATGTGAACCCACATAAAATCGAATTGGTTCTCTTCTCTAGGTTTCGTTTGGGATAGCATATTAAATTGGAAACCTAATATTCTGGAAATGGCAAAGAAAGCTACGGTAGCGCTACACTCTTGCAAAAATGCCATTGGGAAAGAATGGGACTAGAGCCCCGCATCGTACATTGGATTTATACCGCAGTAGTCAGACACACACTTTTGTATGAGGTAACAGTCTGGTGGCCTGCTCTGGACAAAATTATCAACCAAAAGCTGTTGACGAAAGTTCAGAGAACAATCTCTCTGCGGATCAGTGGTGCACTGAGGACCACATCCACTCAAGACCGGAGAGTCGGCTATTTTTGATTCCTCTAGATATCTTGGGAAAACAGTTGGCAGAAATCCACCTTAATGTGGACCTGCAACAATACATGGCACTCTATACTGTGTAACAAAGAGATTCCCAAAACCACCGACTATTATGTCCCGTCACTATCTTTTGACACAAAGTTCCAGACTAGGGAGGACTGGATGATGGATGCAGTTTTGGAACCAGGAGTTATAAACTTCTTCAGTGATGGTTCAAAACGGCTCAATTTGCAGGCTCTCTTACCGGCTCAACTAGAAAAAGCCCACAATAAAAAAACTGGAAAGAGACTTAATACCTGATTAATGAAAACAAAGAAAAAATCGAAAAGAAAGATTTAATTTTAATCATCCCATCGTTTCAACTGCAATCGTGGTACAATTACAGATTTTGGATTTTTTAGCTATATTTAAAATGTTTGGAAATAATCAAGCAATCTACATACGCATTGGCATAAAATAATTTACTTATCTTTAGGAGGTATAAATAAATTAAGAACAACAAGCGGAGAACAGAGCATAATTGCAGATTTAAGACTTTTTTTGGCTCAAGATTTGCTGATTTACCTGGGTAAGGTGATTTACAGAAAACTCAAATTTTCTAAGAAATGTCTGGAAATAATCAAGCAAACTAATAGAAACTACTAAATGTCGATAATACCTAGAAAATATTCGAAAAAGGCACAGTTTATGTTTAATTTTTGCTCCGTTTCCTACATTTCAATCCTCGGCAGCTACTCTGCCTTTTTTGAAATGTTTCGGCAGCAATTATCCGTTTAGATAACTTTCAGAATAAACAATCACACGTAGCAGATGGCAATTACCGTTCCAGCAGTTTCGAAATGAAAACATTATGCAATTCTAGATGTTTGCGGCCGAAGTACAAATTTCCTCTAATCGAGCACTAGATTACACTTTTACTATACAGCCTAAAAATAGTGGCAAAATAGTTTTTACAGTTTTTTAAAAAAATCAAAAAATTGTCTCTTTCCCTGAAATTTTGTATAGGTACTTGAATTAGCTAAGTAACATTCGCAAAATTCATCAAATTTATAGAATATAAATTTATAGAAGCACATACGTCTCAGTGGTAGATTTAAGTGACATTTTTTGTTTTTTTGTTTACTCATAATTACTTAATAAAAATCGTAGAACAATCCTGTTTAAAAATAAAAATAAAAATTCTTAATTTCAATATATTCCACAAAATATGTACTTTGGAAATTTATAGGTTCGAATTTTTATTAACCACTCTGTGGTAAAGATTTAAAATGGGATAAGTTGAGTTATACCCTTTTACGAATTATTTCAATTTCGAAATCTCCGTATTCGACTTCAAATCATATCAATTTTTTGTAATATTCCGGCAACTATACATACAACCGTAATAAGCGTTTACAAAAACCAGAATTCTACAAACTTATACGATTTTGAGTAACTACACATTCCAGAACTACACATTCCAAATATAATTTTAGAATCCCATTTACATCGTACTTGTCGAATTTTATCATAATCGGTTAAGAAATAACCGAGTTTGTTCCTATGTGGCCATATTCCAGAATTTCTTCTAGATCACATTTTAGAATCCCATTTCCATCGCTCATGTCAAATTTCATCATAATCGATAAGGAAATAGCGAAGTACCATCTTAAGTCTTTCTTAAGCAGAAAGTACACTAGCATAAATAATCTACAATAAATAATTTATCCACATTTACCAACGTTAAGTGGCAAATATGTATATTATCCAAATTTAGTAGGTAAATGTAGGCTGAACTCACATTAAACAAAGTAGTAGGTGAATATGCACATTTACCGGCGAATGTGCATATTCGCCGCTCTATGCACATTAGCCGTCCCGTAACATATATGTACACTCTGAGTCTACATTTTGTACGTGACGCATCTTCATACACAAAAATCAATCGGGTCTATATTTTTAATTTACGTGAAGTTAAGCTTTTGCATTTAAGTTGTGGTGTTGGATTTTATTCAAATAAATTGTTAACCAACTTTAATAAGTGCTGTAATAAACACGGCACACAGGCTTTATTGTGTGCCGCCAAATATAGTAATCGGAGCGTTGAATTTATTCTTTGTTATAATTCCCTACAGGCGTTATAAATTCTATTTTTAAATATTTCACATTCTTAACATTTTTAAGATTCTTTAGATTTTTTCATTTCTATAAATTCTATAAATCTTTAAATTCCTTGAATTTTTAAAATCATCAAAATTTAATTTCCATCACTAAATTTGTTCAACTCTTTAAATTTTAAAACTACTTTCTAAATTTTATAAATTCTTTAAATACTTATTTTAAAATTCTTTGAAATTTAACAACTTTTTGATTGTTTAAATTTTCTAATTTTGTTCAAATTTAAATTTTTTGAATTCGATTCCTTTGCAATTGCAATTCTTTATACCCTTTAAATTCATTAAATTGGTTCATTTATTTACAGTTTTTAATTTTCTAAATTTTTAAATTCATTATCTGAAAATACTTAAGTTTCTTTACATTCTTCCAATTTTATACAATCGTATACTTTTTAAAATTTTTTGTAGGAAGAAAATTCGAGGCAAAAATTTAAAGTTACAGAAATTAAAAATGTAAAGAAACTTTAAAAGTTTAAAGAATTTAAACAGAAGAATTTATCTATTCATATTCCTTAAAGTCAACTATTCAAGACTCCAAGGCTTTTACGTCAGTTAGACGTATTTTTCTCTAAAATTATTTGCTTAAATTTTTAGTCACAAGTAATTTAATGCCAAAACTTAAAAATTAAATTTGGATCATTCGGGTGATAAAAGTTCATCTGATTATGTACATTTTCTCCGTGTAAGTGATGATTATGGCGAAGTCTGCGGATCGATTAAAAATCAAGTGCAACCATTAAAGAATCGAATAGTTGAAGTTACAGAATTGGCGGTGATACTGGCTGGACGTGCTATTTTTTCTTGTTATTTTTATGTTACTCACGTTTTTTTGGTACGGTCTGTTATTAATGAGCTGATGCTCAAAATAGGGTGTACCGGAATATGTAAATTAAATAAGTAAATTAATAAATAAAGATAAATAAATAAATTTAAATTCAAGTTTTTTAATGTTTTAAGTCTTTTAAATTGTTCAAATCCTGTAAATTCTTTACTTTTTTAAGATTCTTCAAACGCTTTAAATTTTTTAGATTGTAAATAAATTCTTTAAATTTTTTATAATCTTTAAATTGATTGTATTGCATAATTTTTTTAAATTTTTATATCGTATTTTTATATTATATTTTAATTTTTATAATTTTTTAATTTGTTCCTTTAATGTTTAAATTCTTCAAATTTTTAAAATTTTAAATTTTTTCGAAATTATTGAAGTTCTTTAAATCGTTTTAATTTAAGTCGTTTAAATTTAAAAATAATTAAAATTTTTAAATATTACCATATTTTTAAATTCTTCTCTTTAAATTTTTATAATTCTTTATACCTATTCTAAAAATTCTTAGATAATTAACCAATTTATAGATTAAGGCTGCGGTCGAATTCTCGGGTAAATCATTTACTTCGGTAAATATAGATTTTTAATGTTCGTTTTTTATTAAATTACGCATTTTTTTTCTATTTTTTACTCGTTCATTTGTTATAACAATAAAGAATGAAGTATTTAAACGTGAACCATTTACCTTTTTTTATTTCGTTTACTCTCCATCAAAAAAAGGTAAATGCATTTACCGAATTTTGCGGATTTACTCGAGAATTCGACCGCAGCCTAAGTCTATAAATTGGTTAATTTTCCTAAATTCTCTATTTGTTTAAAATCTTAATTATTTTATATTCTTTAGAATTTTTAGACCTTCTCCTTCTAAAATTCTTTAGATTCTTTAATAGAGAACTAATTGTAATTTTTTAAATTTATTCAACTTTTTAAATTTTTTCAATTTCTTAAACTTTTTAAATCCTTTAAAATTGTTAAATTTTTTATATTATTAAAATTTTTAAGATTCTTCAATTCTTTCAATTTTGAACATTTTTTATTTTCTTCAAATTCTTTAGTTCTTCAAACTCAGCATTTTTTTAATTCTGTAGATTTTTAAAATGTTTAGTTTTCTTAACATAAGGCCACACTTAGACCCGAATACATAGTTATATCTACTGCTATGATTATAGCAACGATTTTCTAAAATCATGTTAAAAATTCGATATGAATTCCAAATTTATTTTGTTGTTTTCGATATTTTTTAACAATGTTTATAGTGATGGATTTTGATCACTAAAAGGTGTATTGATTCAATTTCTTCGCAAAATTTTCAACTGTGTACGTACCAGTAAAATTTGTAGATATGGAAAAACCAAAAAAATAATTAAAAGCCAAATTTAGTAATTTGTTGTATTTTGAGATTTTTGCAAATTTTATCCCTGTCAAATACGGAAATTTGATGTTGAACGAAGGTTAGTAAGCTAACAACGATAGTTTGAAGATTAAACATAGTGATTTATAAAGTGATATTTGGTCTAAAAGTTACAGCAACAACCCAGTTCGTGGTTTATTATCGGGTGGGCGCAGAATCGATTACAAAAAAAAAAAAACAAAACGAATAACTTCATTTAAGAAAAGTTGCATTTAATTTGTAAAAGGTAATTCAACTTTATTTTATTTAATTATTTCTGTAGAAGTATACAAATAAAATATTAAATAGTGAAAATTAAATGTACAAACAAATCAAATACATACATAAATAAAATGTTAAAAGCTTTTTTGTTAATTATTTGTACATTTATAGTTGCATTTGAGTGAAAAAACAAAACGTTTATATTTTTTTTTTGTACTGTGGGTGGAAAAACAATTATTTAATTGTTTTTGATTCATACAAATAAAATTTATTTTCATTTTCCTCCACATTTTTGAATTCATTTTGTATTCTTTACAATATAAAAATGAAAAACTGAGCGGAATATTTTTATAAATATAATTTGACCATAAATTCATTCACAGAAATTGTAAGTACAAAATGTTCTCACACCAAAATAACATTTTTGTTGGTGTACAAGCGATGGAAAATATCTCGAATTACATACATACGAATAAAATATTCCTGCACTCGTATATCTTTGTACAACACTATACTATCAGTCCTGCCGTGGCCGTTTAAATTGTTTTTCGTGTTGTCCTTTTTTTATCGTATCGTGGAAATCGTACATATGTTTGTTTTGAATTTTGTTTTTGTACTTGGAAAATTTCTCATACACATTTTTTGATATATTATCAGTTATCACCTTTGGTAAAACAACCTCCTACATACCGTTTTTTTGTGATAATGAACGATGGATGGTGTGTGTACAATTTTATTTTTGTGAGAGAAACAAATAAATTCTACGAAATATTTTCTCGCTTTATACAATACAAGTTAGTTTACATGTTGTTGACAAATATTGTATAAAACCCAAAGTTTTTTTGGTTAAATCGAAAAGTTAAATGCTTTAATAATATGTTCGCGTGTAGACATGAGTGTTTGGATACAATCAACCAGAAAACTGTTTATATTTTCAATTAATGTGATTCAAATATAATTGTGAGTTTGTTCACACCCCAATTCTATTTTATTTCTACTCACGATATTGAATAAAGCAAAAAATGGGTGATTATTAGAGTTATACAATATAATGGGTTAAATAGGGTATACATGTATGAGTAATATGAGCCAAATTTAATGTATAAACGGTAATGGTAGTTCGTAATTGAATCGAAATGATACCATTTGCAATGTGGTGGGAAGTTCAACATTCCCGGGGTATTGAATAAATATTTTTTCGGTTGATTCAGTTTTTCATTTAAAAAGAATTATTATTCAAATATCTTCAGGTAAAATTCTCTCATTTTTCTATAAAATATAATACAAGAATTTCAAGTTTTTATATACCAAAAAAATAAAAAATTGTTGATACTATAAATAAATTGCATATTGAAAGTTATAATTTTTGTTTTGATAATAATTTCGTCTAGGGAATTCTATTATACACAAAAATGAATTCTTTGCTATTATGTATAAGTTTTAAACAAATGTGTATTGTATTCATTGCGGTCGTTTATATGTACATAGTAATAATTGACGACAACAACAACAACGCTAGTACTACATAAATACAAATTAAATGTTCACCCAAAAAATCGAAGATCGAAAACTATAGGTACACCTATATGCAATCGAACATTGAGGCACTAGACTCTAGAGAATAAACCTCAACTTACACCATAACTTCCGGATAAAAGAAAAAAAGAAAAGAACAAGATGAGGCAAAGAAATAGCTGTAAAAGCAAAACAAAGTTTCCGTTTGGACATAATAAATTGCAATATCGTCTTATGGGGAATTGAACTTAAATTGAATTCAATCGTAAAACTGTTTTTTTTTTGTCTTTCTACAAGTTATCTGTGTATCTCGATTTTTTTACTATTTGAGAATATACAGTAATACCTCGATAATCCGAAATAAAATTATGTTTTTTTAATGCAAGATATTACTGTATTTATGAGAATATTTGTGAGCGCTTAAATGCAATATTGCCTAGGAGTCGATAACGCACACAGTCGGCGGAACGGCCCCGCAATCGATCGTCTTTTGAAAAGGGCGCCAAAGCTTTTGGAAAAGTTATACTCATTACATAGTTTTGACCATAACATAGCGAAATCAACTTTATCAAATTCTTTGGAAAAGTCTATGAGGACCAAAACTCTAGGTTTACTATCTTCGATATTACTAGTAATATCATCAGTGACATTCACAATGCAGTGGTAGAACTGTGGTTGGCACGAAATCCAGATTGTAGTTCATTCATTAAGCTATGTTTAGCAATAAAGCTACTGATCTTATTCGTTCAAAAATGTTAGATAATGTTGGTAATATGCTGATAGGATGAAAATCGGTTACTGTAGATGGGTTCTACATTTTTGGAATAGGCGTAATTGTCGCAATTTTCCACGCATCCGGAAAAGTTGATTTAGTGATACTAGAATTTATAATGAATGTTAAATGTGGTAATAAAACCGGAAGTAGAATTTGGATGAGATTAAGTGATATGCCATCAACTCCAACCGAATTCGATTTTATTTTATTCAGATGAAAGTGAACTTCTTTAGCAGAGACAATATTGAAATAGAAACCATTTTCATTGGTAACATATTAAATTGTATCTATAACAAAATTAACATCATTAGAGTTGAATTGAACTCATCGGGAGTAATATCGCATTTACACTCCGCAATGGACATATTTACATATGGGTTGAAGTTCTGCCAAAACAATTTACTCGTAGTTTTATTACAGAAGCGATCATTAACAAACTGGCATTTGACTGCTTTGATCATACAATTCACTTTATTACCTATTATAATCTATTCTGAAATATTTTAATCTATTCATTTCAACCTTATGCTTTCTCCAGTTTTCATGCAGAAAATCGCGAATATTGCGATGTATTATAATATCGTTACTAAAATATGGTCCGCGCACTCTACGGTTCCCACAAATCTTTTTCAGTGGTACAAATACAAACCTATCAATACAATAACCAAAAAATTGATTGGTTCATTGATTTGATTGATCAGAATGCACGACCAAGCCTAAGCAAAACCCCCGGATGATACCGTGACCTCCTCCGTACACCCTTTACACATAACAAAACCGAAGGAACTTAAAATTATGTTAGTAACAAAGCATCAACCCGGTTCCAGACACCTAAGTAGTTAATAGTTAAGTAAATTTGTTAGTAGTATATTTTTAGTTAATTATTTAGCACGAGACAACACAATTTTAAGTTTACTACTTAAGTTCCTGGAAAGCTGTTTAAGGTTCTTCATAATTTCCTAAATATAAAATCTGTATTAATCCTGTATGAAACCCTATAAAATTTCATTCCAAATCTATAGCTATCTATACTCTAGAAATTACCTCCAAAATAAATTAAAATAAATAATTGCTTATGGCTATTCTGCTTAAAATCCCACTGCAAAATAATTTAAATTAGATCTGGAACTCATTAAATAATAACAGCTTTAAGTTGTTCATACTAAATTAAATTAAATAATTTGAGTATACACATTAGTATATTCTTATTAGTACCATATATGACAACCAATTAGCACAAATATATGATTTGGCTAATAATTTTAAACGCACAATCTGCAACACAAAATTCCCGCTAGAAGAAGATATATTAATTTAAATTCAGAATCATTTTGATTAAGAAATCCGAAACTTTATTAACCTTGCCCAAACCAACAATGTTATAAACAAACTACTTTAATCCAAAAACTTTTTACCTTGGACAATTAAACAAATAAATTCTAAATATTAAATTTCAAAATTCAAACTGCTAATCCCAAATTCCAAATTCCAAATTCCAAATTTCAAATTCCAAATTTTAAATTTCAAATTCCAAATTCAAAATGTTAAATCTTTAAATCCAAATTCCAAATTTTAAATTCCAAATTTTAAACTTCAAATTCAAAATTCTAAATTCCAAATTTCAAATTCCAAATTTTAAATCTTAAATCTTAAAATTCAAATTTTAAATACCAAACTCGAATTCCAAATTTCAAATCCCACATTTCGAATTTTAAACTTCAAATTTCAAAATCCAAATCCTAAATTCCTAAATCCAAAATTTCATATTCCAATTTTCAAATATTAATTTTTAATTTTTTCCAAATTGTAAATTTCCAATTTTAAATTTTAAATACCAAAACTCAAATTTCAATTTCCACATTTCAAACTCCAATTCCTAAATTCCAAATTTCTTATTCCAAATTTTAAATTTCAAATTCCAAATTTCAAATTTCAAATTCCAAATCAAATTCCAAATTCAAAATGTTAAATCTTAAACTTCAAGTTCCAAATTTTAAATTTAAAATTCCAAACTTCAAATTCAAAATTCCTAATTCCAAATTCCAAATCCCCAATTCCAAATTTCAAATTCTAAATTCCAAATTTCAAATTCCAAATTTCAAATTTTAAATCTTAAATTTCAAATTTCAAATTTAAAATTTTAATTTTAAATTTCAAATTAAAAAAAAAAAAATTTTAAATAGGTACCAAACTCGAATTCCAAATTTCAAATCCTATATTTCAAATTTTAAACTTCAAATTCCAAATTCCAAATCCTAAATTCCAAAATTTCATATTCCAATTTTCAAATTTTAATTTTTTCCAAATTGTAAATTCCCAATTTTAAATTTAAAATACCAAAACTCAAATTTTAATTTCCAAATTTCAAACTTCAATTCCTAAATTCCAAATTTCTTATTCCAAATTCCAAACTTTAAATTTCAAATTCCAAATTTCAAATTCCAAATCAAATTCCAAATTCAAAATGTTAAAACTTAAACTTCAAATTCCAAATTTTAAATTTCAAATTCCAAACTTCAAATTCAAAATTCCTAATTCCAAATACCAAATTCCAAATCCCAAATTCCAAATTTCAAATTCTAAATTCCAAATTTCAAATCCCACATGTCAAATTTTAAACTTCAAATTTCAAAATCCAAATCCTAAATTCCAAAATCCAAAATTTCATATTCCAATTTTCAAATTTTAATTTTTTATTTTTTCCAAATTGTAAATTTCCAATTTTAAATTTAAAATACCAAAACTCAAATTTCAAATTCCAAATTTCAAATCTCAAATTCCAAACTTCAAATCCCAAATTCCAAATTTTAAATTTCAATTTTCAAATTTAAAAATCCCAATATCAAATCCCAAATTCCAAAATCCCAAATTTTATATTCCAATTTTCAAATTTTACATTTTTATTTTTTCCAAATTGTAAATTTCCAATTTAAAATTTTAAATACCAAAACTCAGATTTCAATTTCCAAATTTCAAACTCTAAATCCCAAATTCCAAATTTCTAATTCCAAATTCCAAATTTTAAATTTAAAATTCTAAATTTCAAATTACAAATTTCAAAACCAAAATCTTAAATTTCAAACTTCGAATTCCATATTTTAAATTTCAAATCTCACATTTCAAATTTTAAACTTTAAGTTTCAAAATCCAAATTCCTTATCCCAAATTCCAAAATCCAAAATTTCATATTTCAAATTTTAAATTTTAATTTTCAAATTCCAAACTTCAGATTTAAAATTTAAATTCCAAATTGTAAATTTCAAATTTAAAATTTTAAATACCAAATCTCAAATTTAAATTTCCAAATTTCAAATTCCAAATTCAAAATGCTAATATACTTCAAATTCCAAATTTTAAATTTCAAATTCTAAACTTCAAATTCCAAATTCCTAATTCCTAATTCCAAATCCCAAATTCCAAATTTCAAATTCTAAATTTCAAATTCTAAATTTCAAATTTTAAATTTCAAATTCTAAATTTCAAATTCCAAATTTTAAAACTTAAATCTTAAATTTCAAATTCTAAATTTTAAATTTTAATTTTAAATTTCAAACTTCGAATTCCAAATTTTAAATTTCAAATCCCACATTTCAGATTTTAAACTTCAAATTTCAAAATCCAAATTCCACATCCCAAATTCCAAAATCCAAAATTTCATATTTCAAATTTTATATTTTAATTTTCAAATTTCAAACTTCAGATTTAAAATTTAAATTCCAAATTGTACATTTCAAATTTTAAATTTTAAATTTCAAATCTCAAATTCCAAACTTCAAATCCCAAATTCCAAATTTCAAATCCCACATTCCAAATTTCAAATTTTAAACTTCAAATTTCAAAATCCCAATCCCAAATACCAAATTCCAAAATCCAAAATTTCATATTCCAAATTTTAAATTTTAATTTTCAAATTCCAAACTTCAGATTTAAAATTTAAATTCCAAATTGTAAATTTAAAATTTTAAATACCAAATCTCAAATTTAAATTTCCAAATTTCAAATTCCAAATTTCAAATCTCAAATTCCAAACTTCAAATCCCAAACTTCAAATTCCAAATTCCAAGTTCTAAATTTTAATTTTCAAATTCCAAATTTCAAATCCCACATTCCAAATTTCAAATTTTAAACTTTAAATTTAAAAATCCCAATCCCAAATATCAAATTCCAAAATCCAAAATTTCATATTCCAAATTTCAAATTCCATATTTCAAATTCCAAATTTCAAATATAAATTTCAAATTGTTGCTTTGATGTATTTTCATAATCGATACATTGTATTAACATTTTGCGAGGATACATAATCCCGAGGGTACAAAATCCTGAGGGTACAAATTTTCGAGGGGATAAAATCCTGAGGATACAAACTCCCGTAATCCCGAGGAAACCCCGAAGGGTGATATGTTGTAACCCTTCAAAATTTCTGAATCAAAATCTCGTTTTCCAAAATCTCGGTTTTCAAAATCTCGGTTTTTTAGAAATTTTGGTTTTCAAAATCCTGGCTTTCAAAATCTTGGTTTTGAAAGACATATCTTTTTTTTTTCGGGCCACTTCTTGCTCTTCTGGTGAAGGAGAATTTTAAATTAAAGTAAAATAAAAATCAAAACCGGGACTTTCTGAAAATCGGGATTTTCTGAAAACCGGGATTTTTATTTTTGCAGAACCGGAATTTTGAAAAGCAGGATTATGAAAATGGGATTTTACAAAGCGGGATTTTTTTTGGGCAGGATTTTGATAAGGCGGGATTTTGAAATGTGGGACGACTCTGTTATAACCGGGTTGGTATCGTTATCCAGAATAAAATATTCCCGGAAAACAAAAAATCCCAAAAAATCAAGTTTTTTAAATATAACAAATTTTTGAAATATTATTTTAATTCGTTTTATACCTTAGCTTAGAGGATGGGGGCTGCCACCTCAAAACCCCCGCTGTGACGATTTTTTGATATTTTAACATTCATAGAAATTAGTGCATTTTTGAAAAATGTAGGATTTATAATAATTATTGACATACTAAAATAGAGAACTCCCCAAAGCCGCTTAGCATTGGTCCTTTCCGCGCAAGGATGACTTGAAATTATGTAGCTTCCTTTTGTCTTCATATTGTATAGTTAACAAAAATTTAATGGGATCTTCCTTTTTAGTGGGGCAGTTTACTTTGTATTTTTCTGTATTTTTTTGGGATTTTTTCGTTCAGGAATATGATGGTATCTCGTTATAACCATCATTATTTTCGATATTCGATTTTTCGTGTGTATTCATCTTTAAATCAGGAGAAAACTCCGCTAATTGTGCAACAACCAGATTTTGAAATTTTCATAAGCTTTCGGGAGTTTATACCCTACTGGTTTTGTATCTTCGGGATTTTGTATCCTCGGGATTTTGTACCCTCGGAATTTTGACTCTCGGCATTTTGTCTCTCTCCCAATGAATCATCCTTATATTTATGGTTCATGTTTGTCAAAACATAATTATTATTTGTGTTTCTTTTTTGAATCGCAATTACGCGATGAAAACATAAAAGTTGGTATTAAAAAAGTAAAGACGAAAATAAATTTTCTACTTTATGAATATTTATGAAAATTTAATAATTTCTACGAAAAACGACGAAAATTATTTTCTGTGTTACACAATAATTTGTTTTTAATTTATTTTTTCTCGTTTTTAATTTTTATTAATTACATGTTAATTTTAAATATTAAAATAATTTTTCTTTTTGAAAAGCGATTAAAACAAAAAAAAAAAAAAACAAAAAAATTTGGTTGTTAAGACGTTTGCACGATGGATATTATATGGGATTATAAAATTTATTTATAAATGTAACATAAGAGAACATGCAAAGTGTAGGTTAACCCCTCATATTTTTTGTTTGTGATCTAGACAATCAGTCGAAAATAATAGGATTGTAATGAACCCAAAAATGCAAAGTAAATAAATTTTCTAGTTTCGTTTTCAATTACCTAAATAAATCAAATAGTTTTCATCCAATATACATATGTACGGGTACGAGTAAGATAAATTTCCGGCGATAAAGCACAGTGCGAACACAAAAAAAAAAACTGCAAATTGATTTTATTTGATTTGCTATAAATTCTTCTATTATTCGACAATCAAATACAATTGGGTAATGATGGCGTGCGAATGGAATGAGCTGAATAGGTCTCCAATTCGAGAAATACAGCATCTAATTTAAATTCAAGATTCGTAACAATTTTTGTTTTGTTCGATTTGCTATTTGACTGTAAATTTTTTTTTTACTAAACTCGGTTCATTTTCCAATCAATAAAACTTTAAAATATAAAAAGTTCATAGAGAGATTTTTTAGTTATATGCTGTACATAAATACATAAATGAAAACTAAAACTTATACATTTGTAAATATTAATATTTAACCAGAAACAAAAAATTGAAAATATTAAAAAAGTTAAAATATGAAAAATCATAAAACCAACATCATTTTTAATGCTAATACCAGTTGTACACGAGTTAAAGCAAAAACTCAAAATACGAGAATTTCGTATTTGTGTAAAATTGTAAATCAAACTAAATTGTATAGTAGAAATTGTATGTTGTGTTAATAAGGATTACATATCTGTATTGTAAATAAATCTGTATTGTCGCCATTTTGCACAGAGCTTAAAAAATTTCCGATTTTCATACAATTTAATCTGAAACATGATTTTGGTAAACTGCAAAATACTGAAAAAATATTTGGAAGATTGCTGAAACTGAATTGATTGGCTGTCTAACTTCACACAAGGGGATAATTTCACACAAGAGTATATGTGGCATAATTTTATTAGTATTGCCTGATTAATTTTTATTTTTATTTTCTGGGATAAAATTCTGGGCTAACTTCACATAGGTACCTATTTAATTTAGTGTGTTGCCTCAAAATTAAAGTTTAAGCTTATTTGCGATTATCCAACTAAATGTTAAAAAGTTTCTGCAAACCAGAGTCCTTAGTCCTATTAATGGAGTTGTTTCGGGCTTAAGATCTGGCTGACCATTTACTAACCTATAACGATTGTGTAATACGTGTAAAATAATTCGATAGATCTTAAGAGGGCAAACTTGCCACAACTGCTTAAATCAATTGTATATTATTTATAGAACTAAAACGCTCTGTGTTTGACAGTTTTTCATTTAATAGAGTTGTTTGGCTATACCAAATCCTGCCAAAAATAATCAAATATTTTGTTTGTCCAAACTACTTTTCGCAATATTTTGAAGATCTCTGAGTCCGAAATAGCAAAAAATAAACAAATTTCCATCCGTCTGTCTGAATGTCTGTTGAGTTTCTGTACGCGTACAGTTTTCGGACTGTGTTGATTTGAGGAATGACTTGGCAGTTGATTTTGGAATGGTTTAGTGCTGATTTGGCGATTGAGTTAGGCATTGAGCCTCCATTATCATCTAGCTATTACAAATATTCCAATTTCTTGAATGGTTTTGAATACCGTGGTTTTTACACATGTAATTGGATAAATTCGACAACAGGAGTTTGATGCATTTCGTTTTCTGTAACTGCAAGCGTCAATACTGAAATATCCAGGTCTAACTTTATTACAAACATATCAGATCACTTCGTTTTTCACATTTCTGAAAAATTAAAAACTAGCAAGCATTTCTTGTTGCTGACCATCATTTTAAATTTCAGAGAAAAGAGGACGAGATAGACTAATAATACCCAAGGTTTCTGTAATTGCCTTGCCTAATTACAAAGTAGAACACAGTAAATCGGAAATCACCAAAAATTGTCATTTGTCTTCCCAGCTGCTTTTAATGCTGTCTGGTACCTATTGATTACTGCCAGTATCATTGGCACTCACGTCACTGTAATATGCCCAAGGCTTATCGTAATCTCACAATGTTTCAATTAAAATAATAATTGAAATAAACCATTTCGACACTGGTCGAGGTCAGTGATCAGATAAGGCGTTCTCTCGCTACAGGACTGTGTTCATAAACTCTACATTGTAACAATATTGTTAACAATGACAGTTCTAAAGCGTTCATAAACCTCGGTTGTAACCACAGCAACGTGCTTTGTATTGTTCATAAACCTAAACCAAAATTTCCCCTTATTGTTACAAACGTCATTTACAACTCTACTCAATACTGCCTTTCCAGCTGTCATTAAAAGAAACAATTATGGATTCTGATCGTATTAATCAATTTACGGATGAAAATAATTTATTCGATACAAATGAATATTGGTTCTTGTTAATTAAATAATTATTTTTTTTATTACATGTATTTATGATAACGAAGAAACAAAATTTTGCTAAACAAAGTTTGTTTTGGTAACAAATTTGACGTTTGTAACAATATCGTTGTTAACTGCTATGTCATTTGTACAATGACAGTTGTAACAATTTGTTACAATGTAGAGTTCGTGAACGCAGTCCAGTGCTATCAAGCATTGTAAATCCCTAGTTTAAAATTTGTAATTTTATTTAAAACTCATGTGGAGAGTAATTATTTTAATTTAAAATAAATTATCTGCCACAAGTCGTTACGCACAAATTGACACCGGAATTGCTCCAATCAGAAGAGGCGTACTCTCGCTACTGTGCTCTCAAGCATTGGAAATCGCTATTTTGAAGATTTTATTTTTAATTAAAATTTATGTGGAAATTAATTATTTTAATTTTAAATTAATTATCTGTCACAGTTTCGTTACGTACATACTGACACCGGAATTGCTCCGATCAGAAGAGGCGTACTCTCGCTACTGTGCTCTCAAGCATTGGAAATCGCTATTTTGAAGATTTTATTTTTAATTAAAATTTATGTGGAAATTAATTATTTTAATTTTAAATTAATTATCTGTCACAGTTTCGTTACGCCTAAATTGACACCAGAATTGGTCCGAGCAGATGGAACTTTCTTTCGCTACATTGTTCTAAATCATTTTTAATCGCTATTTGGAAAATTTTAATTTTAATTAAAATTTGCGTGAATAATTATTATTTTAATTTAAAGTAAATTATGTGCCACAGTTTCTTTATGTACAAATTGACACCAAAATTGCTCGGATCAGATGAGCCGTTCTCTCGCTCCAGCGGTTGAATCATTATAAATCAGTAGTTTGCGGTTTGAAATCAGAGGTGCGCTACGCTTCTCCTCCCACCGCAAAAGAGTTCCATTATATTGACAAAGAAACATTTTTTTGTCAATAATTATGACCACCACACCACTAACACAGACACAATTTTTTGTAATAAAAATTTTTACTAACAAGGTTGGTTACACAATCACCGTTTGTATAATATTAATGTCGATATATTATTAGGCTTTGAATTATTTTTAAACCTCTTGACTCTTGTTCCTTTCTACTTTCCATCATCAACATATTTTAAAGCCGATGAATACGGCTTTTGTATGGCATTGCAATATCATAACAAAATAAAACATTGTGTAAAAATCAGAATAACAAAAAAATAAAAAATTATTTAACATTTAAGCATTTTATTGTTATCGCATTCACAATTAATTAAAATAAATTAAAAAAGGAAAACAACAATAACAATTTTACAAAACAATAAATAAATAACAATAATAATAATAATATAATTTTATTTTTAAAATTTAATTTTTGTTTAATTCAAAAGTGAATATTTATGTATGTATATATTGTGGAATTTTGTCGATTAAATAATAAAAACGTAAATAAATAATAATAGATAAATAAAAAGTAAAATAAATATAAATACAACGACAACAAAAAAACAAATAAATTAAACAATATGGTTACGACACATAATATTTATAAAATTGCAAATAAAATATGGACCCAAATATTTGTGATTTCATTAACAGGTGAGAGATTTATTACTATTTATAAATATTGTATTGTGGAGGTTTATTGAATTTAATATAATAATTTATTATAGTTTTTAAGTTTTTTGTTTTGTTTTAGTGGTCACAATGTTTTTTGTGTGGATATATTTTATAATCGTCACTTGAATTATAATTATTTATGTGTATGAATTTGAAGGGTAGAAAAGCTTTTCTGGCCTGATTAAAACGATTTTTTTTTTATTTTGATGGTTCTAAATCGCGGACCGTATAATCGCATACACACACCCGGCTTAGTATTATCAATTGTAATAAGTAATAACCTTGTCAAAGGATTAGTTTTTAATTAATTCATTTCGATTTTTTCTATTTTTATTTATCCATTTTATCAGTCGTCGAGCATTAAATATATAAATAAACTGTAAATCGTATGAGTAAATTTTTTTGTAAACGAATTTAGATTTAGATAATCCGATTAAAAGATTATCCACGTGTTTTCTGATATACTTATCATTTGGTATGCGACGCGATTTTATATCGTATGACAACCGCAAATATAATCTTTGGTTGCTTTAAGTAATGTTGGTGTTTTATTTTTAATTAATTTGTATAAATCAATTAATTTTACCTGCGTTATTAATTTATTGCGAATTTTTATTTCTAGAGCGCCTGAGTACATTTACGTTTTATAAGATAAGCAGCACAACTCGTGAAAGTTAGTCAATAATTTTTTACTGTCTGTAGTGGTGCTCCTCCTTAACTTTACATAATACAGTAGGCCACTCACTAAATTGAACCACTGAGATAAACGTGCAATAAAAAATTATCATAACTGTATTAAAGAGTGTTAAACTGTATTAAAGACTGTATTAAAACGATAATTCTCGATGCTACTCGGACGTAACAAAACAAAAAAAGAAAGAAAGTTGATTTAACTAAAGCCTGCTTGAGATATAGCCTCCACGTTAAAAACAAGCTATTTGAAAGGTATCAAAAAACCCCAAAAAACATATTTCATACATTTTTTAATAAGTAAGAGGCATGACCTCATTTTATCCATATCCGTACTAATATTATAAACTGGGGGTATAGATCGTCCTAGGACCGATACAATTTATATATAATGGTGATGTCCAGCGCCGCTGCCACAATCATCATTTTACCATTTGAAATTTTTTTAGCCGTTATTTTTTAGCCGAGTAGGAATAGCTCGAGATTAAATGATTTTAAGGATTATTGTACCTTAAATAGACCTAAATTGCTCTAGACCATTAGACCAATACGTTACTACTAACAGTACTAAGCCACATCCAACGTTAGAAAATTTATTTAATTTTCATTGTTATATTGTTTTATTGCTTCAAACATAGCATGCTATGAAGTTTATGACAAGAAAAAAATTTGTTACCGAAAAATTCTCATGGCTTACTACAACTCACAATATAAAAGTTTTTAAATAATTTGTAGTAGTGTTCGCATACATTTAGGCGCGTCATAAACGCATAAAACGTATTTTCTTGTGTAACTAGAGCTACTGTAATAACTGTAAAGCGGAATATTTAATTTAAAGTACAATATGTGGTCATTACATGAACACTAAAAAAAAAATTAAAAATTAAAAAAATTAAAATTGGATGAGAATCGAAACGAAGACCTTTGCCGCTCTAGTCCAATGTGTTACCACTACGCGACAAACAATGTAACATGTCACATTAAGTTGTTCTATTATTTTAAAGCGTTCTACAGTCACCCTAGCTAAATATAATACGGAAACCTGTCCGCCAGTCTGTTACGTTTTTACGGCTAAACCACTGAACCGATTTTGATGAAATTTGCCATTATGATAGCTCGATCCATTATGATAGTCGAAGGACATATGTGTCTTTTATAAAATAAGCAACATCTAAGAGGGTGAAATGGGAGTTAGAAGTTTGTATGTTAATTATTTAGGTTTTATCAAATAAATAAAAAAATAAAAATATTAGACTGCAGCCGTGCAGTGACGCGAGAAGGTGCACATCGCGAGCAATACTTACCCGAACGCACAGTCAAGTGAAGTCAGATTTTGTTGTCGCATGTGCCAAACCTAATAAAATTTAATTTTTGTTTTAAAGTTATGCTAAGTTAAACAGTTGTTAAGCTTTTAGTCGATTGTATATTTTTAAATTGATATCTTCGTTTTTAGGTAGCTTGGGTACCACGTATTGTTTTCTCATTTCGTATTTGGTTTAGTTTAATTACAAATTAAACAGTTGCTTGGCATATAATTATAGTGTTTGAGATTTTTTTTTGTAATTCTTTTCGTTTGAAATATTTGTACTGATTTTTAATAAGTAAGCAAAGTTTAGTTGTTTGTTTGTTATTTATTTAGCAGTTAAAATTAAAACCTTTTCTTTTTTGAAGTTGGTTAGTTATGTTTCCTCTTGAAGTATTATTTAATTTACGATATGCCTCGCAAACGTAAGTCTAATTTAGCGCGAAAGTCTAACAGAGCTCGGGCTCTGAAAGTTAGTCAAACCCAAAAAAACCTGGAGCAATATCAGGTTCGCCAGGCGTTAGATACAGAGCGTCACGAATCTCTTTAAACTACAAAGCGGCATTAGAGCAGTCTATGATCCGCCGGATGTTAGATGTTGAATGTCAAAACTCAGACTGAGGTGGATATTAATTCATCGCAACCGGAGAATAAATCGTTTATGAAATCTTTAAAATCTAAGTTACTGGCAAAAAAAGGTTGCAGAACTGTCTACAATGAGGATTTTACAAATGGATGTGACTTTATCAAGCGGATTTCTTCTCATTCATTTGAGTATGCTGAACCTCAAATCACCTCTTGGATAAATGGGAATTTTTTACCAATTTCATCTTTCATGATTTGCGTTGCTATGCAAGCCAAACTAGACAAATGTCTTCTTTAAGGAATATTTTGCTAAAATTGGGAAGAAACTACACATGTCTATGAAATTGAGGGGAAACCTATTATTGTTGTTTCTCAACAAGATAAAACAAACTTTAGAGATTTAATTTATGTGTTGGATACTTTGGATACATATTTGCAGCAACGTAAGAGTGAATCCTTTATCCTCACTCTTGATAGTAATTGCTATGTAGATAAGTTGAAGTTGGCCTTGGATTATGTTACAAACTGTTCCTGCTCAAATATCAAATGGGTTTTACATATACCGTTCAATATTCAACGCGTTATGAAATAGCTTTATCGTCTCGATGGATAACTGGTGAGCCGTCCAATTTTTTGAAGACATCAATTATGAACGATTCTTCAGTTGTAAGTTGTAACCCCCTTATTTTATGCTGACAGATAGTACCTTAGATCATATAAATATGCAATTTGATGTGCGAATAAATTTATAACGAATTCGGAGCAATTAAATGTTACATACAGATGTCCTATTGATGTTACGTTAGCACTAAAAGAATTTTATCCAGATATCAGCATTAAAAACGGTATAGATCTATCAATGGAATTCTTCAAGTTACCACCAAATATCGCTGCACTACCAATTCTAGATAGTACGTATTATTTAACTTTCACCACAGCGGATAAGCGTTTATTATTCGCCCAGCTTACCTTACCACCAACAAGTAAAGTGTTAACAATTCACGAGGCGCAAGGGCTAACTTTATCGAATGTTATATGTTCTTACACACAATGAAGATTCGAATGGTTAACTTATGCAATCGTTGCGATATCGAGACACACGGGTTCATTTAAATATTTTGCGCCCGTTAAAGATGATTTGCTACACTCACTAGTGACGAAAGGGCGCCACTTAACATGTACTAATGTTGTACCTTTATTGCCTACAACTAAAACTAAACCATCGGAAAGTCAGCAGGTAAACAAATTAGAGGGTTGTATTCCATGTACTATCAGAACGTTAACAAAATGGCTTCAAAGGCATCCAAATTTTACCGTTTTGTTATTCAAATAAACTACATATCTGATTTATGCAATCAGCGTAAGTAACTTAACTCCGGGAATTAGCAGTTCTGAATATTTTGGGCCTGACTATGTTATTTATAGATGTGATCGCAAACTTGAGCTCTAAGAAATCGGGCGGTGGTGTAATCATAGCCGTACATTCTAAACTAGTGAATACTCCAGTAACATTAGTCTCATTAAACGTTGAGCAGATTTGTGTGAAAATTAAAATCAACAAACGATATATTACACAGCGTACATACGACCTCATTCTAACAGTGATTATTATGCAGCATGCGTCGATTCGATTGAAGAAGTCATTAGTACATCAAATTTATCTGATATGGTTCTTGCACTTGGTGACTTTAATCTTCCGAATATCATCTGGAATTTTGACCGTGAATCTAATTGCATTCTTCCAAACAATATAAAGTCAGACGCAGAATCTTTGTTCTGTGGTGCAATGCATGGTTATAATTTAAACCAATTTAACTCCATTGCTAATAATCTGCGGAAGTTTTTAGATCTTATCAACCATAAATCTTTGGATATTGTATTTGACACTACAGACTGTATGCCAAAATCTGAACACCTGCAACAAATCAAATACAATTTTAAAAGACAAACCATACTGGTCTGCATGTTTATTTGAAAGCAGTGAATTGGGATGGAATTCTAAACGCAAGGGATGTGAATGAAAATGTCAACAAATTTTATGAGATATTACTTCAAGGCTTTGAACTCCATGTGCCTATTTCCAATAAATCACTAAGTATTTACCCTCCATCAGTGAGGGTTAAGGGGTATCGTGTACTCAGAAAACCTGAGTTGAGGCTGCTTACTGGCTATTTCACAGGTCACATCCCCTTAAGGTATCACCTTAAGAAAATGGGCCTAAGTACGACAGATGGATGCCGCTTCTGCGACCTGGAAGCGGAATCAGCGGAACATGTTCTGTGCTATTGCCCAGCCATTTTCCGCCAAAGACTACAACATCTAGGAGGGAGAGTAATGAGCCCAGATAGTGTGTATCATATACCGGCCGGCAGTATTGTTAGGTTCATTAAGAGCCTGAATATTGACTGGACGTATCATTGCGCAGGGTCCATGCACAAAAGATCTTTTAGGTCGCAGTGCGAGGTGGCTTAACGCCCACATGGCCCTACAATTAATAATAATAATAATTCACCCTCCATGGTTCGATGACCGGCTTATAAATCTAAAAAATCGTAAATGTAAGGTCTATGCTGAAATGATGATATCAAGTTTGGAAATACACAAGCTGTCCTTTTTACAACACAGTGAGGAATTTTATGTCTGGCATCCAAGAAAAAAATAGTTCTGGAAATATTTTAGGTCTACGCCTGCAATTGAGGGATACCCTGCCAATATGACCTTCAACAAGATGAGCACAACAAACGCCAAAGAGAAAGCGGACATGTTTGCTGCATCTTTTCAATCTGTCTATCGACCAACCGCTAGTATTGATAACATCGATAGAACTAGCAATAGCAAGATATCAATCACTCCTCCAGCCACCTGCAGTCTTATCTGAAGAAGACATTCTAACAGCTTTGAAGGGTTTTGGAGAAGGATGTGGGCCGGACGTTGTACATTCATCTACATTAAAAAAGTTTGTGATTATTTTGGTAAATCCGTTGTGCAAACTGTTCAACCATTCCTTATCTACTGCTGTGTTTCCCGAAAAATGGAAAATCTTTAAAATAACTCCAATCTTTAAATCAGGCAAACGGGATGACGTAACATCAATTCCTAAATTATTTTCAACACTAATCCATCATGTAGTATATCTGTCAACCAGAAATGGGTTTATGCCTGGTAGGTCTACATCTATTAACCTGATTGAATTCACCAGCCAAGTAATAAGGGAGATATAAAAATATCATCAAGTAGACGTAGCTTATATCAATTTCAGTAAGGCTTTTGATTCTATATGTCATCATAAAGCACTCCAAAGTCTATTTGCATTTGGATTTTTATTAGAATATATTAATTAGTTCAAGTCATACTTAACAAACCGTCTACAATATGTAATAATTGCAAATAAAAAATCCAACGTTATCAAAGTGAAATCGGGTGTTCCTCAAGGATCACATATTGGACCATGTATTTTTATTGTTTTCAATGATCGGATAACCAAGATCATGAAAACTCAAATCTTCTTATATTTGCTGATGACGTAAAAATTTATCGTACGATTGAACCAATTTATGATGCTGACAAACTGCAAGGTGATCTCAATATAATTAGTGAGTGGTGCGATCAAAACTCATTACACTTAAATATCAAGAAGTGCAAAATTATGTCTTTTCACCATAAAAGGAATTCGATAATAACTACATACAACATCAATGACAATAAAGATCAAAGAATACAAGAGATTACTGATCTAGGAGTCACCTTTTTCTAAAATGCTAGTTTTAACAGTACATGCACCAATGGGCAATGGGTTTCAAAGATAGTATCGTTAAGGGTACCGCTCCTAAAGTGCAAGAAACTGAATAAGAAAATATCTGAGCAGCTTTAAATAAGTTAACCAATATGGTGACGTTCAGCAAATTCTCGAGCTTTGTCTTCATTATTCTTACCCCATTTCTCGCCTGCTATTCTTATTGGAGGATTCTGCATTATTGGTCTTTTAATTATTTTGGTTGCTTTCCACAGAGAGTAATTAGTACTGCTATCATTAGTTTTCTTAAATAGTTGCTGATTGATTCATTTTTCACTTCTTTGATCTCTCTTCTTAATTTGTTGAGTGAGATTGTTCAAATTAGTTTTATTTTGAGGGGGCCCTTGTTTGTTGCCATACTCTTCTCGCTCTTCTTTTTTCTGCTAGGGGTTCCCTAATTTCCAAAGGGTAGTTGTTTCCATTGATTTTCTTTTTAATTTCAGAGGTATTTTCCCAAACTGATTGCTGTATGTCGTTAACAAATTTGTGAACTTCTTTGTCCAATTGCTCGTCGGTCTTTAATGGAACCAATAAGCTAATTTTTTCTTCTAGCGATAGTCTAAAGCATTCCCAATAACTATGTGATGATTTACTAGAAATGGGTTTTTCCTTTCTGAATGATTTTTTCAATTAACGTTAAAAATATCGGTGAATAATCAGAGTTTAAGTTGTGGCTTTCTTCTAAGAAACTATACTTCTTCACAACTATATTTCCTAATATAGCTTTTAGGAGTTTCTTACCATTAGTCGTTGTTAATCTGGAGCCCCAGTGTATATTTTTTGCATTAAAGTCCCCTCCAAGTACAAACCGTTTTCCTATATTTCTTCTGTTACATATTTTAGCTATTCATATAGTGATGAATACTACTTCTAATTATAACAGCACTTGCACTACTACCACCTTTAGCAGTGTTTTCCGGGTGAATAGTGTGATATATTTGATAATTTTTAAATTTAATGATTGTTTGTCTAGTGAAGTGTATTTCCGTGATGAGGAATGCATCGATTTTTTCTGTGTCCAGGACCACCTGCAATTCTTGTTGATGTTGCATAAGTCCATTGGCATTCCAACATAAGATTCTAAGATCATTGTCCATTTTTCTGTTTAGGCATGGATCCCTTAGTACTGTAGTCTAGTTTCTGTAATCGCTCATCAAACGTATTGATTTTGCTTAAAGTTAATCTAAGTGTTTGACTTATATTGCCATTTTTACCAGTTTTTCCTGGATTTCCGTTAATCATCGTTACTTGAGCACAAGTTATTTTACCCAATTCTCCATGAGTAGTTCTCGACACTCTACGATTTTCTTTGGGTTGATTCATCTTAACTGCTTGCTTCCTAACTATTCTTGGATTTTTAGCAATCTCGTTCTAATTTTTGATGTTTCGCAGCTCAATAGCAACGCTGCATCCTCTGTAGTTAGTCGGATGGTTTTCTCCACAGTGAACGCATTTAGGCTGAACATTTTTATCTTTTTCACAATTTTTGGTATGATGTTTAATTTGTTAAATTTTTTCGATATCTTCATCAGTATCGAAGGTCAACATAAACATGTTGAGAGGTACTTTGCCTCTCCGTTTTAGCTTAATTGATTATTCAGTAGCCTTAAATCCTTTTGCTTTCAGGCCATCAATTATTTTTTCTGGCTATATGATGTAGATTTTAAGCCATAACCCTTATTGGTCTGGTTTGTTTGTCTTCAAACAAAAAAAGTAACAAATGTACACATACACTTTTGTGAAAATGAGATAATTTTGGAAGATGTTTAAAACAATAAAGTTTTAAATTTTTATATAATAAAGCTTTTGGCATTCTTTCAGTTTTATATTCCTTAAAGTAAATCAATGCAACCCATTAGATGCAAACGAAGTTGGTACTTGAAACTTTTAGCGAACTTTTCGTTAAAAAACAAAATATTAAATTTCCTTGTGGAAATGTGTGCATGATGCTTTTATTATTAGATAATTTTTTTCCAGGTCTTTCCGTTCACTTGTTCAAATATAACATTTCTTGTGTGTATTAAAAATTCATTAAATTCTCGTTTAATAAAAATGAAATTAATTATTTTGTATATTTCACTGGAAATTATACACGTTTTATTCTCGATTCGTGCGTTCACCAAACGAAAAATTATGTAAAAGCATATTATTTGATTTTCGTAAAAGTTTGACTAGCTAGATACAAATAGACCATAATTAATTATTACGTGTACAAATAAGTCAATATTTAATTAAACGATTGAATATTATATGCTTTATGAATATTGGTTCGTGATGATGTAATTTAAATACTTTAAACATGAATTTAATGTTTTAGGAGTACGCATGTTATCTTCTTCACACAATTTTTGGTTATCTCCGGAAAAGCCAAGGAATCTTCAAAATAGAATACGAATTTATTTCGATTTCAAATGTCAATATTAATAATTATAACTTTTAATTTTCTTCTTTTTTTTCCAAATTGTTATTTTTAATAATTTATTGAAAAACTTTTCAATTTTTTTTTCTCAGTAATGGCAAAGAATACCAGAAAAATAGAAAAGTTTTTCCTTCTCTTCTAATAATAAATAAAATTAATAAGGTTGGAATACCGCATATTATACATACTCCTCTACATACATATATCTATCTACTCGTATCCTAAAGACATAAATACAGAAGGAAAATGTTGTGGTAATTTATTATGTTTTCAATTATATTAATTTATCTTTTTACCATTTATGTTTTCGGTTTGTATATACTCGTATTTACGAATATGTTTGTATACGATGTTGGTTAATAGTAAAGCGTTTTTGTATCAAATTAATAAGAAATCAGTGATCTTGACATACAGATATGTGTATGTACATATGTAATATAAATATTTGTGAAGTTAAATGAAAATGTAACAGGCAATAATTTTTATTTAATTTGATGATTTTTTTTTCTCGTTTCAGTGATGTTTGTTGGTGTAAATACAGAAGACTGTGGACAAGAAGAATGGACACAGTGTTCAAGGCCATTACAAATACTAAAAGCTACATCTGATTTATCATTTGTTACAAAAAAAGAAGATTTAGATCAGTTGTGTCCGTAAGTAATTTTATTTTAATTTTTGTGTATATGTACTTGAAAAGTATTATTATGTTTCTCTAAACCCATACGTTGACAGAAATGAACAAATTTATTGCAAATACGATAAAATTGTTCTAAAATTATTCGCAGCTTTAGTGATCAATTTACATTAGGTGAAAAAATACGTCAAATCACAAATTTTTGGAAGTCGTGTTTAAGTTTTTTATTTTTTATGTTTTGAATTGGTAGTACTAGTTAAAAAAAACATTTTGTAGAAAATGATTTTTTGTTGTTGTTGTTGTTGTTTAAAATACAGGGTGTCAAATTTTGAGAAAAATGATAAACATGATGTTGTGTTTATGGCTATAAAAGGAAAAATAAATATCCGATATTTATGATATAGGGCTCGTTTTAAAGGTAAGTTAATACGGATTAATAAAAAAATATAAAAATGGTAAGTTCTTTAATTTCTTCATTTTCAAATTTCCCGCCAAAATTTTATTTTTGAATTTTCTCAATGATCGTCCAATTTTTTTTTTTTTTTTTTTTTTTTTAATTTTACGTCATTTAATTCTATTGAACATACTAAAAACTTGCGCTAGTAAAATTTTTCGTTTTCGTGCAAAATACGTTTAAGTATGACAATCTACAAATTTATTATATTTAAACGTATTTTACACGAAAACGAAACGAGATGCTGTCCTGATTTTTTAGGATGTCTAATAAAACTAAATGGGGAAAAAGATAATAAAAAATAATAAAAATAAAAAAAAAGTAATTTTGAGAAAATTGAAAAAAACTGTTTCGGCGGCCATTTTGAAAAAATAACAAATGAAAGATAGTACCATTTTTATAATTATTTTATAATCCCTATTCATTTATCTTTAAAATGAGGCCAATCTTATAATTTTCGAATAATTAATTTTCTTTCTAGAGCAATAAATACAATACCAAGTGCATTGAATTTTTAAATATTTGACACCCTGTATCTTAAAAAACAACACCAAAAAGAAAATTATTTTCCATAAATGTTTTGTTTAATATAGTGCTACACATTCGAAACATAAAAATATAAAAATTAAAATATAACTTCAGAAAAAATTTGATTTGACGAATTTTTCACTATAGAGAAAAATACGTCAAATTGCTTATCTTTATATGTGACCGGAAGTCAAGTTTGAATTTTATAATTTTTATGTTTTGGATATGAAGCACTGAATAAAATGAACAATTATTTATGGAATACGATTTTTGTTGTTGTTGTTGTTTTTAAGGTACAGGGTGTCAAATATTTAAAAATTCAATGCACTTGGTATTGTATTTATTGCTCTAGAAAGAAAATTAATTATTCGAAAATTATAATATTGGGCTCATTTTAAAGATAAATGAATAGGGATTATAAAATAATTATAAAAATGGTACTATCTTTCATTTGTTATTTTTTCAAAATTGCCGCCGAAACAGTTTTTTTCAATTTTCTTAAAATTACTTTTTGTTTTATTTTTATTATTTTTTATTATCTTTTTCCCCATTTAGTTTTATTAGACATCCTAAAAAATCAGGACAGCATCTCGTTTCGTTTTCGTGTAAAATACGTTTAAATATAATAAATTTGTAGATTGTCATACTTAAACGTATTTTGCACGAAAACGAAAAATTTTACTAGCGCAAGTTTTTAGTATGTTCAATAGAATTAAATGACGTAAAATTAAAAAAAAAAAAAAAAAAAAAAAATTGGACGATCATTGAGAAAATTCAAAAATAAAATTTTGACGGGAAATTTTAAAATGAAGAAATTAAAGAACTTACCATTTTTATATTTTTTTATTAATCCGTATTAACTTACCTTTAAAACGAGCCCTATATCATAAATATCGGATATTTATTTTTCCTTTTATAGCCATAAACACAACATCATGTTTATCATTTTTCTCAAAATTTGACACCCTGTATTTTAAACAACAACAACAACAACAAAAAATAATTTTCTACAAAATGTTTTTTTTAACTAGTACTACCAATTGAAAACATAAAAAATAAAAAATTTAAACACGACTTCCGGTCCCATATACCAAATTTGTGATTTGACGTATTTTTCATCATTATAATGTCGACAAATGATTTCTTGAAATAATATTTCCAAGTTTGTTTTGGTTTGAATTATTTTATTGTCAAATTTACAAAAATTTGGCAAAAATTATTACCGAGTGTTAGAAGAAAAAATGAAGAAGATGCGAAGTGTTCCGACAAATATATTATTTATTGTGCTAAATGAATTCTACTTTTATGTATGCATATTCTATAATTGAGAATATTAAAATCGAAACATTAATAGGTTATTCCGAAATTAGATATGCTATGATTTTTTATAAGTCTCGATAGATATCTATAAATTACCTCCAAACTTTCTCTATTTTTACGGTTAAATTGCAAATAATTCCGATTAATTTTATAAAATAGGACTTTTTATGCTATATTTTATCGTTTCTAATTCATTTCCTTGAATTACACAACTTATTAATTGTACATGAAAATCTTGCTTTTTATCCAGATATGCTATCGAGACTACAGGGGCGCTATCATGAAATCCGGACGGTAAATTTTAGCGGTAATAAACAATTCTATGGAAATTTTAGAATAAATTCAAAAAATGATCAAAGTTACCCAAGTTATTTTGTATGAAATTGCAAATAAATGAAAGTTTATCGACAAATTTGTCTGCGACAAATATTTCATGACGATCAGAAATTTGCCGTTAAACCTTCATGTAATTGCGATTTGATACAAAATAACTTGGGTAACTTTGACCATTTTTTGAATTTATTCTAAAATTTCCATAGAATTGTTTATTACCGCTAATATTTACCGTCCGGATTTCATGATAGCGCCCCAGATTTTCCCTTTTATGATATACATACGAAAGTAAATTTTTAGTACATCTATCATTCAATAGGAAACTAGTAGCTGATTTACATTTAATCTTTTGCTCTATTTTAAAAGACAGAAAATGTACGTTTAAAGTATTCATTATTATTTCCTTCCATTATGAAGAGGCATATTCGAAATGTGTTTTTAATACTATTTACCGCAATCCTCAAGTTTTTTTTGGCGAAAAAAAAATTGAAAAATAGAAAAATGAACCTGTTTGTCATTTTTCGTAAAAGTTGCTCAAAATTTGAAACATCAAAGTAACATTTTGAAAGGAAAAAAAAAGTTTTAGTATGTCCGTCTCATTTTTTTATATGGGTAAAATGTATTTACACTTTTCCTCATGTATTTATACTTTTGGAATAATAAAATATAATGAAAACAACAATGACGTAGCGTTGTTAAAATAAACACAATTCTTAATGCTGCGAGTGCCAGTATTTTTAAGCGGATGATAGAAGTAGCTACAATTTCCCTTTGGTAAATATCTGAATAGATCTATCGAGACTTATAAAAAAACACGAAAGGTGTGAATACATTTTATCCATTTAAAAAAATGAGACGGACGTACTAAAACTTTTTTTCTTTCAAAATGTTACTATGATCTTTTAAATTTTGAACAAGATTTACGAAAAATGATAAACAGGTTCATTTTTCGATTTTTTCATTTTTTTCGCCAAAAAAACATGTGGATTGCGGTAAATAGTATTAAATAACACATTTTGAATATGCCTTTTCATAATAGAAGTAAACAACAATAAAATGATTACTTTTAATGTACTTCTTCTGTCTTTTAAAATAGAGCAAAAGATTAAATGTAAATAAGCTACTAGTTTCCTATTGAATGATAGATGTACTAAACATTGACTTTGGTATGTTTCCATGCTAAAATACAAATTTTTAATGTGTGTCTTTACTCATCAAAGGGAAAATCTGTAGTCTCGATAGCATATCTGGACAAAAAGCAAGATTTCTTGTACAATTAATAAGTTGTGCAATTCAAAGAAATGAATTAAAAACGATAAAATGTTGAATAAAAAGTTATTCTTGATTAAATTGCAGTTTAACCACAAAAATATAGAACATCTGTATGCGATCTATTGATATCTATCAAGACTCTTATAAAAAAACACAGCAATAATAATTTTACGAAGAGTAGCAATTGTTAAGAGTTCTGCAATTCAATTTCGATCTGACGAGGAGTGTGAAAATAAATCACTTTTCAATCATCTCATCAGGCTATAGTGACTGAACTGCTAACATTTTACACAGATTTTATCATATACACAGGATGCCCGGGGGACAACAAACTTTCACAATCTACACACGTGTGCTGCTGAACATCATTTCAGCACCGACTATAAATCACCACTATAATCGTAAAGACTGGTGTAAGCGGCGATAAGTTAATTGGATCATTCATATTACCATCGAGATTATAGTGAACGTTATTTGCAATTTTTACAAAACGATTTGCCATACTCATCTTTGACGATTTTCCTATTTTAAGTAGAATTTCGCACACATACCAACATGATGGTGCACTTTGTCACTACGATAATAATGTTAAGAATTTTTTAATTGAAATGGTTCAATTCATTGACCTGCAAGATCCCCTGACCTTACGGTATTGGATTTTTATGTATGGGGAACGTTGAAGGCGCTTGTATACTCCAAAGAAATTCAAACAAAAGAAGAACTAATACAACGAATACACACAGTAGCAATCACACGGAGGACATTTAGAGCACCTTTTATAACTCCTCGACCCAAACTTTGTATTGAAGGGTTGTAGGGGGAGATCATGGGGGAATCCAAATGTATGATGTAAAAAAAATAGAATTGGAATTGACCGAGAACAAAAAGTTAATTGGTGCATTAATCGATAAAGCTGCCGGTGTATACTTGATTATCGAGCCATTAGTATTTTATCAGTTTTACTGAAACTTCGTAACGGGGTACAAAATTTGTTTGTCTCCGTTAGCATAAATAGATATCAGTGGCCATGAAGAAGGTCTTAATGTCATCTTTTCCCCTAGCTCGTCGAAGAGGTAATATTGGTCGTGGATAGATTTTTTTCTTCATGGTACTCACTGCTGGTATGATGACATAGATAGTTCTGATTAAGATAACATTTCACTGCAGACCTCTACTACTTACCCCGCTCATAGTCACACAACGCGAATTTAATGCATGTGAGGCATTTTCCCAATTAGTGAAAAAAAAAAATATAAATAAATAAATTTAAAAATAATTTCGTTGTCATAAACAATATTCCAAAAACCCGATTTAATTTTATTTTAAAATTTATAAGAAAAATTTGTTAATACAACCATAGACATTCATACTAGATTTCTCATTTCATAGTAACTAAAGGAAAAAAACAAAAACTTCTGATAATTCCAATGTATCGTTGTGTTGTGTATTTTATAAGTCAATAATTTTTGTTTTTATTTTCTGTTTTTAGTCAAATGAGAGATCTATTATGATTGTCTATGATACAACTATGAAACACCAAAAAAAAAAAAAAAATTCACCATAAGTATGATTTAAATTTTAAGAACCCAACAAAAATTTTAAGAATTGAATTTCTATTGGTAATTTATAATTGGTTTGATTAATTAATATTTACTGTACATGTGTATATGCGTGTATTCATAAATAAATTCCCGAAAATATATTCCATACACATATATGTATAATAAACTTTAAGAAGTTCTCGAACTGTTTAATTACTAACTTAACTAATTAAAATTAATCAGAAATTTAGAAATAATAATAATTATAATATAAATAATTAAGAAAATAATGGTATTGAAATTAATTAAATTAAATAGTCTACTTTACATGTTTTTCTTTTTTTTATGATATGATGATAATGCGATGTAAGCCAAATATTCCATAAGATAATGTGGTGTACCGCCGTTTCCTTGACTTGATTAGGTATATATCTAGATACCAGAACCGAAGCGAAGCGATGAGTTTTGTAACCATTCAATTGGGTTACTATACATATATTCGGTTGCAAATTATGAATTGCTTGTTTAATTATTGTTGAAATTATGCGTATACTACTTAATGTTAATAACGTAATACGAATAAATCTTCACTCTTTTATATGTTGTACGCCGTTAATTTCAGCACTAACAAAATCGTTGGTAGGTTTATTCAAATATGAAACCGTTTATAATGTTAATACTACCAGTCACTTCACGAGTTTATAGATATGATTCAAGCCAATTGTTTATTTTGGATCGCACTATTTTTGAAACTCTTCACCAAGTTTATGTTTCACAGATGATTATAACATTTTTATTATTTTGAGTTTTTTTTAATTTGTTAATTTTTATTACAGTAATTTAGTTTTAGAAATTAATATTTAATGAAGAAATTGATATTAGATATATGTATTATCAGTTAGATATTAGCAGATGATATTAAAATGCTCAACGACCATTTTAGATAATTCGTCAGCATACGTAACATTACACAAAAAAAAAAGTGTTAATGATGATACGTTATACAAAAATGTTATCAATGACCATCATACGCTCAGAATTTTTGTACAAATTTCATAACAAAGTTTATAATTTTACTTAATTTTAACTTAACACTATGATCATTAATCCAACCACTATAAATTTCCAAATTTGTGTGTTTTCAGTTAAAAATGACTGTAATAATTTGCCAGATCAAATCATTTTTCACAACACAAAAATGCACAAAATTAAAACCTCGAACTTTCGTTCAAACGGTGAGATAAAGTTTTTACTACTGGCATTACCGTTCACTGTTCTTGCACAAAATGTTTTTACAATTTATTGTTTTTCCACATGTGCATAATTGTTAACATGATTTTCGGTAAACTTAGAATTTTTAAGCACTCAGAAAATAAGTTGGTCTTACTTTATAATAAATTTAGACAATTAAAGTAAGCCACTCAATATATTTAAACAAAAACAGTATTTTAATTTTAAATCACTCAATAATTTAAAAAAAAAACGACTTGACTGTTTCAAAGCACACCCTTTTCTAAATCTTCTTTTCCTTCCCCAACAATTTGTCAATTATCGATTTACATCGATTTTTTTTTTTCAGTACTTTTTATAGATAACAATGATATACATGAAGTTGACACATTTGTATAGTAGATCAATAAATTGTAACATGGTAAGATGTTACAACTTTAACAGATTTAGTTATCTGGTCAGACTGCTCGGATTCCGGTGAAGATTCAGCTTTCCTCTTTTTAACTCGCTTCGAAAGTTTTTTTTTTTTTGCTTCAAGATTCAATCAGTTTTTGGGTTTAAGTTTGTTTTCGTCTGTGTAGTAGTTAAATATTTTTTCTCATCTGATGTTTTTAATCTGATGTTTTCGTATCTGTTGGTGTCAGCTCAATGTTTAAATTATTTTTTAGACCTTCGTTCTCTAACTTAAGAGTTTTAACTTCATTGCTCAATCTGACAATAACTTGTTCTATGTTGTTTAGTTTCTTCCATAGTTCTTTGTTTTCTCGTTCTAAATTTTTTACTTGCAGTAACTCGTTGTTCCTGCTAGTTGAAGGCAGGTCTGCCACCTGATGTAGTAACATCTGTTGTTTTACCCATTGCCATTGCCGTATATTAACAACAATTGTTGTGCATTTTATACCTTCTGCCAGGTGATACAGCTGCTGCCCCTCTAGTGTCAGGCGCAGAGCAGAAAGCTGCTTAATTTTGGTACAAACCCTTCTGAATTGTTGTGCTCAATAATAACAGAGTTCACCCAACAAAGCTGGAGGCTTATCGGTTTTTAGGTACCATTCCTCCTCCATTCTCAATCGAGCTTAGTGCCGGCTATGGTGGCGTTCTAGGATATTTGATTTTATCTGTATTGCTATATTTATCTTTATCTCTGATCCATTAAGTATTTTCTGCTAACTCTCCTATGCAGACGGATCATGGTTGTCTTCGTTCGTTCGATTATTCGTTCCAATAATTTTTCTCACTAATCGCAGGATCCTGAAACGAACGATAAATATCTGCATCTTGATGGACCACATACAAAATTCAAAAATGTATAATGTTTTAAACAGAGAAGTGTGAAACATTTTAAGTTTTAAATTATTCTGGAAGCGTGATTTCTGAAAAAATAAGATTTAATTTTAGAATATTCTCTAAAAGAATAAATTTAATTTTAAGGTTAGAATTGAATTTCTAAAAAAGGACGATTTATATTCAAAATATTATCGAAAAGGGCGTTATTTTATTTATTTATTTGTTTATTAAACAAATTTTCGTAAACGTTATTTTGAGCAGGAGCTCATGCTTCGTAGAGATGATAATAGACCAACTTAAAATAATGTACAAAACGAAATGTTAAGATTAGAGCACAGCCACTATACTTCTCCCTGATTTACCTGTGCATCATATTGTATTTAGGAGTAAAATATCGAATCACAATTTCCTGAACGGCTCGTTCTTTAGCCAAGATAACCACAGTCGCTGTACACTTCAGTCATCATCCTTTCACATTAGGTAATAGTGATGAATGCAACATCACAGTTCCTCACGGTTTTTTAAAGTTCGTATTCCTGACCATTTGTATATTAATTACTACAAAAAAAAAATTAGTTTTAGGCCAAATTGAGGCCGACTGACTCTAAAGTTAGAGCCTGTTAGAATGGAATTTCTGAAAAAGAAGATTACATTTTAAAATTGAATTTTTTAAAATATAATCTCCCTTTACCAGAAAATTTTAAAATTATTACTACTTTTCCCTAAAGATAATTTTAATTTTAAAATTTTATTGAAGGATTTTAAATTTCAAAATATTCTCTAAAAGGGAGATTTAATTTTAAGATTAGAATGAAAATTTAAAAAAAAAATTTAAATTAAAAATATTTTGGAAAAGGGTGTCTTAGTTTTAAAATTAGAAATGAAATTTAGAAAAGAGTGATATAATTTTAGAATTAGAATGAAAATATTCTTAATTTCAAAATATTCTGGACAAGGAAAATTTATTTTTAAAATTACATAGAATGGAAATATAGAAATATTTTCAATTTAGTATTGAAATTAATACTTCCTCGTCCGGCATATTTTAAAACTAAAAATATTTCAATTCGAATTTTAAAACTAAATCTCTTTCAGAATATTGCAAACTAAACTTCCTTTTCCAGAAATTAGTTTCTAATTGAAAATAACATCTCCCTTTTCTTAAAGCTAATTTTAATTTTAAAATATTCTAGAAACGGAAGATAAAATTTGTAAATTGAAATAGACATGGAAAAGGAGGATTTAATTTTAAAATTAAATGCAATTTTTGCGATAGCAAGGTTAAATTCATGAATATTCTGGAAAAGGTAGTTTTAATTTTAAACCATTCTGGAAAAATGACGCTTAATTTTTAAATTAGGAGGAAGTTTCTAGGAAGATTTAATTTGAAGCACTCTGGGCTAAAAGATTTAATTTTAAATTTAAAAAGGAAACATTTTAATTTTCAATATTCTGGGGTGCGATTTGTGAATTCTGTTCAAACGTATTTGACTTCACAACTAATTCACAAATCTCCCATTTGAATTTGACAATTTGAATGGAAATTCAGACAAATCAAAATTTAATTTTAAAACTGAAATGGAATTTCTGTAAAAGGACGGTTAAATTTCAAAATATTCTGGAAAAAGAAGTTTTAATTTCAAATTAGAAGGCAATTTCTGGAAAAATAAGTTTCAAATTATTCTGGAAGAGGGATATTTGATTTTGAAATTGGATTAGATTTTCTGGGAAAAAAAGATTTAATTTTTAAATATTTTGGAAAAGGTAGTTTTAATTTTAAAATGTTATGGACATGGAAATTTAACATTTTTAAAATTGGAATTTGAAATATTTTTATTTCATAATTTCTGGAAAATGAATATTAAGTTTTAAAATAGGTTTGTAGTTTCTGTAAAAAGACGATACAATTTTAAAATAATCTAGGAAAGAGGGATTACATTTTAAAGTTAGAATGCATATTCTGAAAAAAGAAAATTTTATTTTTAAATATTCTGGAAAATCGAGATTTAATTTTAAAATATTCTCCAAAAGCAAGATTTTATTTTAAAGTTAGAATGGAAATTTTAGAAAAAGAATGTTTAATTGTAAAATTAGAACAAAAATATTTTAAATCTTAAATTATTCTGGAAAAGGGGGTTTAATTTTAAAAGTGAAGGGAGAGGAAGATTCTGTTTTAAAATACTCTGGAGAAAGTTGAATAAATTTTAAATTTAGAATGGAAATATTTTTAATTTTAAATAATTTGGAAAAGGGAGATGTAATTTAAAAATTCGACTGGAGTACCTGGGCAATTTGTAGGGAATCAAGGTAAATTTTATAATATTCTAGAAAATGGAGATTTAAATTTGGAATGAAATTTCTGGAGAATCGAGAGTTTATTTTGAAATATTCTTGAAAACGATGTTTTAATTTTATAATTAGTATTGAAATATTTTTAATTTTAAAATATTTGAAAACTGGAGAATTAATTTTAGAATTAGATATGAATTTCTGAAAAAAAACATATAGGTTTAGTTTTAGAATTAGAATGGAAATTTAGATAAAGACGAATTTTTAATATTAAGTCTCCCTTGTCCAGAATATTTTCATTCTGGTTTTACAAATTAAATCTTCCAGAATATTTGAAAACTAAATTCCCCTGTCCCAGTGATTACATTCTAATTGTATAATTAAATCTCCATTCTCCTACGGGTAGTTTAAATTGTAAAATTTTAATTGAAATATTTTAAATTTTCAAATATTCTGGAAAAGATAGATTTAATTTTACGGAATTTTTGAGAAAACAAGATTTAATTTTAAAATATCCTGTAAGAAGAAGATTTAATTTTATGGTTAGAATACAAATTTTGAAAAAGGAAAATTTAACTTTATAATATTCTGAAAAAAAAAGATTTAATTTTTAAATGTGATTGGATTTTCTGGAAGTGGGATATTTAATTTTAAAATACTTCGGAGAAAGAAGATTTAATTTTAAATTTAAAAAGGAAACATTTTTAATTTTCAATATTCTCTAGGCCTTTTGTGAATTCGATTCGATTGTATTTGGCTCTTGGAAGTATAAGATTTGTTCAAATCGAATTAACAAATAGCCCATCCTGGAAAAAAGAGATTTAATTTTAAAACCAGAACAAAATTCCTGCAAAAGGACGATTAGAAATTAGAATGAAAAAATTTTAAAATTTAAAATATTCTGGAGAAGTGAAATTTGATTTTGAAATTGGGCTTTGTTTTGGTAAAATATGTTAAGGTTTAATTTTAAAATTCGAATATTTTAGTTTTAAAATATTCTGGAAAGTGATTTCATTTTAAAATTATTTTGAATTTAAAAAAAAGCTTCATTTAATTTAAAATATTCGGAAAAAAGGAGACTTAATTTTAAAATTAGATTGAAGATATTTTTAGTTTCAAAATATTCTACATAAGAAAATTTTTTATGAAATTAGAATGAAAATTCTTGAAAAGAGATGTATTCTGTTAACATATTCTGAAAAAGGGAAATTGAATTTTAAAATTACACTCCGTGAATTAATTTAATTCCTAAATATTTTGGAAAAGGTAGATTTAATTTAAAATTTAAAATTCAAACGGTATTGATGTTAAATTATTCTGAAAAACATGATTTAGTTTTAAATTATTCTTTAAAAAGAAGATTGAATTTAAAAATTAGAATGGAAACTTAAGAAAAACTTAATTTGGAAATTGGGATGGAAATACAGACAAAACAAAATTTAATTTTAAAACTAGTAGAACGGAATTTCTGTAAAAGGACGATTTATTTTCAAAGTATTCTGGAGGAGGGATTTTCTGGAAAAATAAGGTTTAATTTCTAAATATTCTGGAAAAGGTAGTTTTAATCATTAATTTTAATATTAAAAATATTGGGATTCAAAATTAAAAATTAGAATACACATTTTTTTTAATTTTAAATTATTTTGGAAAAAGGAGGTTGCCTACAATTTAACAAAATTTATATTGAATTTTAAAATAATTCTGGACAAGGGAAATTTTATATTAAAGTTAGAATGGAATTTAAAACAGGAAAATTTAATTTTAAAATTAGAATCTAAGAGAAATATAAAATATTTCTATTCTGATGTTAACATTAAATCTCCCTTACCTAGAATATTTTAAAATTAAAGTTATTTCAATTCAAATTTTTAAATTAATTTTTTCTTTTCCTAAAGGTAATTTTAGTTTTAACATTAGAATTGAAAATTTTTAATTTTAAAATATTCTGGAGAATGAAAAGTTAGTTTTAAATTAGGAATGCAATTGCTGAAAAAATAATATTTAATTTTAAAATATTCTCTAAAAGGAAGATTTAATTTTAAAGTTAGAATATAAATTCTCTACAAAGAAAGGAGACAGCGCAGATTGGCCATTCAGAGTGCACGAACCGTTAGTCCATGTCCAGTTAGCTCAAGGTCCAGTCACTAGAATTTACCGTATTGCACAAATAACTGAATTTCTATAGCATAACGAAACCAAATTAACAATATTTTTAGCTTAATCAAAACATGGATTATTTTCAAGATTTCTAAAAGAAAATTTAAGCTCGAATTGGTGTGCTTTATCAATATCTGCATTGCAAAAACAATCAGATTTCAATTTCGATGTAAAATTTTTCACACTCTTAATATGCAACTTTTTCAGAAGAGAATATCATAAATTTTATACCACTTAAGAATTCAAAATAGCTATAGTTAGCTCGTGTCTTACACATAAATACTAGAATGTTCCAGAGGTTTCGTAAATATGAAATATTAGACCAGGAACAATTTACCACACATTCGGTATAACCTATAGTATGTGCATCTATAATAAATCTTTGAACCTTGTAACATTTTTCCGTTGCCTCTTAAAGTATCTTCTTTCATTTATACGAAGAACAAACATCCACATAATTCATTTTAATCTGCAATTTTCAATTTTTTTTTTTAACTTTAAAGCTTTTTTCACTTTTGTTTCAGATTTCTTCAACGTAATAAATTATTAAATTATATATTTCATTATTTTCGTTTGGTTTCTGTTTTTGTGTCTGTTCGTGTCGGTGTATGTTTGTACTCGCATAAGAAGAGAATGAAATCTTACACCAAAATACTTAGCATGGAATAGTACATTGAATTGTAATGGAAACAAACAAAGCTTGTTATAAGAAAACCGTAAACTTTTTATATACTATATACAGTTTGTTTTTTAGGTCAGTTACATCTCATAACAATTAAATGTGGATTTGATAAAACAAAAACAAAGACAATCCCAAACCATGAGCAGAAGAAGCAAGCAGCAAGACAAAAATCTAAATAAATTAAATTAATTCAAAGTATGATGATTTTCTTCTTCGTCTTTGTCCTTTTCTATATAACATCTTCGGTTCAAAATTTAATTTTTTGTAATTTTTATTGTCTTTGTTTTAACTTAAGGGTACTAAAAACGAACACTGAGAAGAAGACTGTTGTTATTGTTCTTCTTCTTTTTGTGTAAATGCACGTAGATAAAGTTTCTATCAAAAAAAAGTTTTTTCGAAGCTTTTATTCATCCTTTTCGTTTCTTTTTTTTTTTTTGGACAATATTGAAAGTTAATTTTTGATTAAGGAATGTGCTAATATATTCATGTGTTGAGAATTAGCAGATAATGTTTTCATCTATTTGCAAATTATTACGGATAAAGAAGACTTAATTTTACAGAAAAGAATGAAGAAATTAAATGAAGGGTTAGGGATTATCATGTACTCGTATTTCAAATTAAAGTATTTTGAGTTGTTATATATTTGGGTGTTAATAGGGTCGTTTTTTGGAAATGGAGGATTACTTTTTTTGAAGATCTGGCTTAACCCTTAACCTAAGTATGCTGTTCGAGTATTTTTTTGATATAAATTTGACGTAATGATTATATTGATCGGAAAATTAAAAAGCTCAAAATAATAATCTAAAAATACTTGTGATTTGGTAAAAACCGAGTTAAACATTTAGTTCGCTCGAGCAGCATACCGAGCTTTTGTATTAAAAACTGAAAAATTAGATTTTTGATTAAATTTTTTTTACTGCACCAAAACTTCGTGTTAGCTATGGTTCGGCTGCACCTCTGCAAACATTCAGCAGATTTTTTTTGAACTTTGCGATCCTTAATATTAAAAACTGAACTCGAATTACTACAGTAAGGCTTAAATAATAAACTCAATTTTTAATTCAAATTATTCTACTGGTCCAAAACCCCATGTTGACTATTAGTTAAGCTAAAGGTTCACCTATACCTGTGTAAACAGTTTTAAAATGGAAATAATTTTAGACCTAAAATTAGTGTAAAATAAAAATGTGTGCAGCTACAAAGTTTTGCAGTGACTAATATACATTTACCATAAACGTAATTAATATTTTTACAATTTGAAGAGTTAAACAAATTTTTGAACTTCAAATTGGAAAATTACAGAATTCTCTGCAGTACTATTTGGAACAGAAGAATTCAAATTTGGTTTCTAATATTTCTAAAACTAAACTTCAGATGCTGGTGGTTTGGCGTCTATTAGAGAGAGGGGGGAGGGGGGGGGCGACTAAAGTTGAGTAGATTAATTTACCAGTCCCGTAACCTTCTAGTAGGGTGCGTACCACGTGATCTGTTCTGGTTATGTATCAGGCAGAAGCATGATGGGTACAGTTGTGTTAGGGGTAACATGGTCACAATTCGCAAGTGTACGTGATGCCTCCTCGTGCCAACCACTGGTAACTGAGCCATTTAGCACATTTTTGGCCATTTGGCACAGGTACAGCTGGGTGAGCTACAGGCGACTTACCATTCTCAGCAACTCGTAAGAGTAAAATCAAAATGGTAGGTTGGGCAGCGATAGGTATATAAGTGAGTGGGATTGCCCTCTCCAAGTCCTTGGGTACCAATGCTACCATCTTTCTAGCAGAAGTACATGTTATGGTAAACATCTAGGAGGGAGAGCAATGAGCCCAGATTTTATGTATCGCGTACCGGCCGGCAGTATCACGTATTATTAAGGGCCTAAGTATTGACTTCAGGGTCCAAGCACAAAAGATCTATTAGGTCGCAGTGTGAGATGGCTGAAGGCCCATATGGTCCTACAGTAAGAGTAAACTTCAGAGGCTTAAAGTGAAAGATAAGAAAAAATAGATCGATATACAAAATCTTAATTAAAATAATTGCTTCGTTTCTTTAAGAGTGACTTAAAAAGGTTTCAAAAATTAAAATTGTTTGAGTAAAAAAGCTGTGTTTTAATTAATTTATTAACATAAATTTGTTTTTATTTCATCACAGTAAAATTCATAAATAAAAAGTATTGACTATTTGCTATGCTGGAAGCTCCAAACTCGGTTCAACTCCTCTAAAAATTTGGACTCTCGAGGCCTTTTAAAATTAATTTTTTGACGTAAGCAATCATCTCTCTGCATTGGGATGTATTGATCTTATAGTTTCGGCCAGTCTATGTAATCCCGTGTGCCAAACAAGTAACGTATAAAATTTTCAGGTACACAATTTTAATTTGAATTGAGCGAAATATGAATTTGTCAATTTATTTACACGAATGTCGGAAGCTTCTAGCATTTTGCAAAGGTTTAAACAAAAAATTCGGGTACGTGAAACGTCTGATTTTTAGTTCTATGGTTTTTTGTTCATTTTTTTGTGTTTTAAGATCTTATATGTTAATCTTAGAACATTTTAGAAATACAAATAATGGTCACATGTGTCTTATTGGTATGTTTTACCCGAGGAAATTTTTAATATCGCGTTTAAATTTGGCCGTTGCTTTAAAATTCATTACCGTAGACAAAAAATATACGATATCAAATTACCTTACCAAAATGTTCAAAAATGTTTATTTATGTGAAAAAGTTTACGGAAAAGGGGAGAAAAGGTGCTGACAAACCGATGCCATATGAAAGGAAATTTTATGAATCATGTTTCTATGTTGTGGTTACACGTAAACCTGGCTCCAACACGCATACGTTTTAACCTAAAAATCACAGCCCAACTCATTAGGTATCAGTGGAATATACTTGAGTTTTCCGCTTCCGGTGCCCGACATGCTGAATCTATTGCGACGTACCTTTTTTAAACCAAGATAGGATAATTTTCTTAATAAGAAAAACTTATAAAGACGTCGTTTAAGTCTTTATTAAATTACGGGATTCGCTTGATTTCCGTTTTCCACCAGTTGTGGTGTTTTAGGATATTTCCGTTAAAAGAATAACGCACAGTAATTAAATTTCGGCCACACAATTTGGTCGCTATGTGCCGTGAATTTATTTACGCCGTTTTTATTGTTGAACAAATAATTGGAGGATTAATTGTCACCACCACTTGTTGCCCGACAGCAATTAATCGCGAACGCGAACTTGATTTATATTACGGACTAGCAGGTTACCCGGCCCTGCCCGGGCAGATCACATTTTGAATAGATCTCTGAGGGTGCTCAAGTAGGGGTGTCTGGGTTTAGCATAGGGGCTTTCTAAGACGGCTACCTAGATTTAAGTGTTGTCAATCCGCTTAAATGAAACTTTCAATCACTACTATTCCTCGCTTATTCTTTGTTTTATTAACATAAAAAATACATAACAAAACATAATAAATATATCTATTCAATTTAAAGCGTTTTGATAAACTACGTTTTTGGTTTGGTTTTCCGGAGCATAAATATATAAAGACGATGGCTTCCCTACACGTGAGCATGCGACATATAGTTGTCCATGCGAGAAGCATGGAAACTCTAAATTAATCCCGCAAACTTCCAACGACTGGCCTTGCGACTTGTTTATGGTCATCGCAAACGCCAGGCGCACGGGGAATTGTAGTCGCTTAAAATCGAACGGCAAGTCCGTTGGAATCATTGGGATACGTGGAATCAAAACATCTTCTCCTTTATATTTTCCTTTGATAATCGTTGCTTCGATGACATTATTCATTAATTTTTTCACAGCCAATCTCGTTCCATTACATAATCGAGGTTGATTAATGCTACGTAACATAATGATAACTGAACCAATTTTCAATTGTAAGTTGTGAAGTGGTAAGCCAGGCAGTTCTCACAAAGTAATCACAAAATTTCTTCTTGAGTTTCCTCAAGGATATTGTTAGGTGAGCAGAAGCCTTTTTGACTCATGTTTTGGGCAGAAAATCATCAAAGATTTGAAATTTTGAGGTTAAATGAAAATTTATAGATTCTGAAATTTTTTATTTTTTTATTTTTTTAGCTGAACTTGGGGGTTTTTCAAATTTTTTTTTTTCTAAACTGAACTATAGCAAACAAAACAAAAAAAAATTTTGAAAATCGGTCCAGCCGTTTTTGAGTTTTAGCGAGACTAACGCACAGCAATTCTTCATTTTTATATATAGAGATTTAAATTCACAAAAATTATAACGCAACTTTGTTATTCTTTACTAGATACGGGAAATGATATATTAATTATATTCACGCACTTGAAAAGATTTCCAAAAAAATATATAAATGTAATAGCGACGACGTGTCGAATTAAAAATCAGAACGAGAAAGGTACCTTTTAGTATGAAAATTGCGTGTGTCACAATTACCATTACACGGAAAAAAATAAACTGGTCCTCAACTAAGAAACCGTACTTTTAATTCAAGAAAATGTACTTTTTCTTGATTTAAAAGCTAATTTTCTTATTTCTTTCGAATTTTTCTTCATTTCAAGAAACACAATTCTTAAATGAAGAACAACTCGAAAGAAATAAGAAAATTAGCTTTTAAATCAAGAAAAAGTGCATTTTCTTGAATTAAAAGTCCGCGGTTTCTTAGCTGAGGACCAGTTTATTTTTTTCCGTGTGTTAAGATTTTTCAGCAGTTAAAAACTTATGACTGAATTTATGTTTAAGCAAAATTGAATTTTTGCTGAATGAGTTAGTTTGAATGATGACAATAGATGGTGGTAATTTCGGTGTTGTATTAAATATTTCCAAGATATTTAATTAATACAAAATAGTGAACTGTACTCAAATATAGGGAAATATATTTATTGAGTTGAGCACAGAAACAAACTCTAGAAAATAGTCAGTTAAAGTTTCTGGAGGTGTCACTATAAGCCGAAAAGAGTTGTTCACGTACAATTATATTTGAAAGTTGAAATGCGCTACATTTTAAATAATTGTGGCGATAAACGAATTAAAATTAGCGATTTAAATAAGTGAATCGCTACAAACTTATTAATATAATACGCGATATGAAAAACAACTTAAGTAGATGTGTGTTCTTGCCTTCTTGGGCAACAGCAAGAATGTCAAAATAATAAAAATTGTGCACGGCTACCAAAACGAAATATAAATTTTCAAATTTCTAATAGTAGTTCCTTCCAATTCAGTTATAATTTAGATATAATGATGATTAATATTCTTTAACGCAATATACATCAAAACAAGTAGTGTAATTTGATCATTGATATTAATCTTAATCTTATTAAGGCTGGTTGATGCCATGTTTGTAAGGGGCTAGTTAGTGAAATTTTTTATAACAATTTCCACAAAAATTATACATTTTAAGATTGAACACTTAAAACAATTTTTTTAATTACTAACCAGTACTGTACAAATGTTACAACTGAATATTATGGTGTTACATGCTTTGAATTGTACTCCATTTCCTCCAACTGCTAAATACACATAATTTATACTGTTTATGAGGGAATTTCGGAACATCAACATCTCACTTTTACGTGTGCTTAACCATTTCTGCAAGGCCATATCCATATTTAACGAACCTAGTATCGCTGAATTTTCCGTATATTCGAACAATATAGTAAGTTGATCAAATCCTTCCTTCGTGTACGCTAGATAGTTTTCTTCTATTTGGCTTAATTTTTTTAAATTACTTTTTGGCTAATTTTCTATGTTTAGCCAAGTTAAATTTATATTTTGCTCAAACACAATTAAAATTTAACCGATTCGCCAAATAATATTTGAATTTTGACATTTCGAGCCGTAAAGCACCATGAGCGCCTCTCTTTTAGTTCGTTTTTTTATACCGCGTATTGTCTACATATACTCGTACATACATACATACATATGTATACGGTAATTATTTGAATTTTTGCTTACTTTTTTCCAACCTTCACTTTTATGAATTGGTGGCCCTAATGAACTTAATTCTTTTTCGATAGAGTCCCATAGGTCTCTCGATTTCACCTTCGCTTGTGGCGTTTTCAAGTATCATTTCAAGTATTTTTTATAAAAGCCCTAATTATCCTTTATTTAGAATAATAATTACGGGTAATAATTAGCTTCAATCCTGATTTGGACGTAATAATTGTGAATACAATTTTAAGTAAAATAATTAGGTAACATTTTAAATTTAATTAAGAAATGAAGTTAACATGAATTTTAGTAAAATATTGGGTGCAACATATTGTTTGTCAACATACGTTGGTGAATTTTAACATATCAAATATAAAATCAGAATTTCGAGCAAAAATCTGAATAAGAATTTAAATTCTTAAATGTAAATGAATAATTTCTTAAGTAGGTTCTTAAATTAGGCTTAAAATTTAAAAATTTAATTGGAATTACAAACTAGATTTGACCAAAATTTTATGTTTAATATGAATGAAAAGCTAATAGAGTTTGAATTCCAATCTTTAAATAAAAATTTCAACGAGGGCTTGACTAAATATTGAGTGGATTTGAAAAAAAAACCTCCAGTGTTAAATCCATAAATTTTCAGTTTGAAATTAAACAGATACAATTTTAATTGAGTTACAATTCGAGCCAAAACGCCAACATTGAGTGAAATTTAAAATAAAAATTAAGAAAATGTTAGTGGATTAAATTAAATTTTGCATGGAATTCAAACAGTACAAATTATTGTACAGTGTTACTTGGACTAAAAATTGATTTAGAAATTTAGATTAGAAATTGATTGAGCCATTCTGTTTGGTTTTGAGCAAAAATTTCAGAGTAAATTTGGCGTTTTTTTTTTTTTTTCGCTGGCACTACATCCCATAGAGGGATTTGGCCGCTTCATTTTTGAAGTTTCGTAATCATTTTTTAACGGATAATGAGTGATTAATTCATTGGTCCAACAATAATCAGCCGTGATTTTTTCATCACCCGCTGGGAATCGAACCCGGAACCTCCGGAGCTTAAAGCAAGCATGCTAACCACTGTGCCACCGGGGCGGCTTCTGCTTCTGTTTGGTTTTGAGCAAAAATTTCAGAATAAATTTGGCGTTCCAAACTAGATTTAAACATAATTTTAATTGCATTGAGGTAAAAATTGGGTTGCAATACGATATTTGATCCCAAACAACCAAACAAATTTCCTTTGAATTTATTTTAGAAATTTGTCTCGGAAATTTTAAGTGAAATTTGAATTAAAAATTTAAATTTAAAAAAAATGGTTTTGGAATTTCAAAACAAATAAAATCTTTGGTGAAATTATATATTATATAAGAATTGATTTACCACTCGAATTTTGATTTCACAAAATTTTGAGTGAAATATAAGTTTGCATTGCACAATAGTTGCACTGAGTAGATTTTCAATTAGAAAACAAAAAAATGAGAGCAAATTAGGTGGAGCAAAGAATAGATATGTCAAGGGAAACCCAAAATACATATCGTCACCCTAACTGTGAATTAACGTATCTGACATTTCTTCAAAATCTCATCTCTGACACCAAATGGTTCATCGTGAGAAACTTACCGTTAGAACAACGATTTCTCCTAAGAGTCAACTATAACGTTGGTACGCGCGAATTCGGCTTCAGTTTCTCACGACGAACATTTTGGTATCAGAGATGAGATTTTGAAAAAAATGTCAGATACGTTAATTCGCAGTTAGGGTGACGATATTTTGAAACCAATGTTTTAATGGATTTGAATAGAATATTCAGAAGGAAATAGGTTATCAATTCCATCTGGATTTGAATAAACTTTGAGTGGTTTTAATCCGAAATTCAGTTAAACTTTCAAACTGTACTTGAATGTAGATTGTAATTTTGATCACACTCATTCAATTAAATTGAAATAAAAACTTGAGTAAATTTAAACTGTTAACAAAATTTTATTAAATTATTAGTATTATACTAACTGATTATTGTAATTTTTCCTTTAATATGTGAGTGGTCCAATACCATTGATTGCAATACCAGAATTTTTAACATAAATCTAGTCTAAATTGGTCAACTGCATTCAACAGAGAGGAAATTTCCTAAGAGAATTAAATTTTAAAGAGAGAAAATTACCTTGAATTCTAAGCTAGATCTATTGAATTTGAGTGAAATTTTAAGTGGAAATTTTCTTCTTTATATTACATTTGGGAAACACATTTTGCAAACAATTTTAGCAAAATATTTAACGCACTTTAAGTGACTGAGTTTAAATTCTAAACACGATTTCAACAAATTTTTTGGTCAACTTAGAAAATCAGGAATCGAGCAAAAATGTGCATTTCAATTTTAAACCGTAATTGAATAAAATCTTAAGTAGGAACGTACATTAGAAATAAAGTTTAAATTACAATTTAGTTTAAGCAAGTACGAGCATCTAGCTTAAAACTTGAGTTTGGAATCCAGACTGCCTAACCGTTTGAGTGAATTTTAAAAATTAGTTAAAATTATTCGAGCAAAATTTTTATTTAGAATAGAGTAAAACCAAATTTGAGCATAGTTTGGACTAAAAATTCAATTTCAATCCAATCGAGGGTGAATCTTTTAGCCTCAATCATCACGGTTGTTGACGCAACACAAAGCAACACCAATCAACTCACATCATAATGTGATCAAAAACAAACTTTATTTAAATAATATAATTTCAATTGTTATAAAAAAAAATAAATAAAGACTTTAAAAAAGCAGAGTCTCAAGTCTCCAGTTTGGTTTTGAAAATAATTTGGAGAATTTACAACACGATTTTAACATTAATCAGCTCAGCCATGCTTAGCTTTATCATTATACAGTTGGATAACCTCATGTTGGAATTTGGATAACCTTAACAAATAAGGGAAGTAATTATTGAAATTTATTATTTAAAAATAAAAGTGTGAATTTAAGGTGAATACAATAAACCCACATGCGCGTGATATAAAAAAAAGAAGAAAGATACTTTTTCGCTAATTACCTAAATTAAATTAATCACGAATAATTTTGATCAAACAAATTCGTAATTTAAATCAATTTAATTCATTATAATATTAATTTAACATAGTGTTGTGATTGTTTAAAATTATATTAACAAGATTACAAACTCAGTGCCAAGTTTATATCGATCAAATGGAATGGGCGAAAAAGTTTGTAACGGAGTGTGTGCAACGGCATCGTACCCTGAGTTAGACTTACGGTTATTAAACTTAAATAAAACATTCGAAAATATTTGTGTTGCTCAAACTGCTCTAGAAGCTCTTGATCCTTTAGAAATAGGAATTCTAGAAAAGGAATCAGAAATAGGAAAATAGAAATTAGAAATAGGATCTTTATTAAACCGGCTCTGTAAGTGCTCATGTGTAAACTTAAGAAAGAGGAAAGAGTCCCTATCGACACAAAAGATACTGTTCAGAAACAAGGTACGTCTGTGCGATTGCCTAAAATTGAAATAAAACCAATTTTGGGATATTATACGAAGTGGTTAGAATTTCATGAAGCTTTTGATGCACTTGTTCATCACAATGAAACGCTAGACGATGTTTCAAAGTTTCAGTACCTAGGAAATTCGTTAACAAACAGTGCATCTCGAGTAATAGACTCACTCGAACCACTGCTAAATTTAAAATACGAAAGAAGCCAAACACCTGTCTGCGGGATCGGAAGTTCAACAGTAGCATGTCAGTCGCAAATATTTGTGACAATTCAATCTTGCATCAATTCATTTTCAACCGAATTGCAAGTACGCGTATTGCCCAAAATAACCGATAAACAGCCGGCACTGAGAGTGAATACATCATCATGGAAAATTCCAAGCAATATTCAACTGGCGGATCCACATTTCAATGCTCTTCAGAAGATTGACATGCTAATTGGAGCCCAGTTATTTTTTAATTTACTTAAATCAAAATGTCTGATGATTTAGGTTGGGTAATTTCTGGGAGGTCAATAATAAACGCACAACATGCGTACATCTGTAACGTTGCAACTTTTGACGTCGCTGAAGAACAAGATACAAACAAGTTTCTTCAGAGATTCTGGGTAATAGAAAACTGTAAACCAGCCCATGCTACATTAACTCCTGAGGAAGAAAACTGTGAGCAGCACTTCAACGACACTGTTGCCCGAGATTTAGAAGTTAAATTTATTGTTTCATTACCATTATTAAAGTCACCGTCGAGTTTAGGTAATTCCCGTACTATGGCTGAAAAACGTTTCTTCAGCTTAGAAGCCCGATTAAACAAAAATATTCCATTGAAGCAGGAATATAGTCAACTTCTCGATGAATATAAAACTCTTGGACATATGAGAGCTATTGACGAAGAAAACATTGCTGACGATCATTATTATATACCGCACCACTGTGTCTTGAAGCCAGAAAGCATATCGACATTCATCGGGAATATCATTAAATGATATATTAATGGTCGGACCCGTGATCCAACAAGACATTCTATCTATCTTATTGCGATTCCGGACTCATTCAATCGTATTTAGTGCAGATATCTATTATTAAATTGTATCGCCAGATAAGAGTAGTCGAAAACGATGCTCACCTTCAATATATCCTATGGCAAATACAAAAGACGCCCCGGTGGCACAGTGGTTATCATGCTTGCTTTAAGCTCCTGAGGTTCCGGGTTCGATTCCCGGCGGGTGATGAAAAAATCACGGCTGGTTAATGTTGGATCAATGAATTAATCACTCATTATCTGTTACAAAAAATGATTATGAAACTTTAAATGAAGCGGCCAAATCCCTCCATGGGATGTAGCGCCAGCGAAAAAAAAAATAAAAAAAAAATACAAAAGATGACAAGCCAACAACTTTTCAATTGCAAACGGTCACATCTGGTACGACGTCCGCGCCATATTTAGCAACGAAGTGCTTGCAGCGGCTTGCACAAGATGAAGCGAATAATTATCCACGGGCGAGTGAAGTGATTCGTAGGGGCGTATACGTAGATGATGTGCTAACCGGTTCAAATTCCAACTGAAAGTTGCGACAAATTACTAATTTTTGATGACGGCGATGCCATAAACCCTTAGGCTTATTTTGGCAACCTAATTTCGATCAGTTTCGTTTCAACGTGAAACTGATACAAAACACAAATCGTATAACCAAACGTACGGTCTTAGCAGACATCACAAGGATTTTCGATCCCCTTGGGTTAACCGGACCACTTATATAATATTTGCAAACATTTTCATGCAACAATTGTGGCTTTTAAAATAAAATTGGGGCGCAGATTTACCACAAAACCTGCATACAGAATGGCACAATTTCAGAACAAGTTTACAGCTGCTTAATAATCTTCGCATATATCGGTGTATATTTTCAGGTGCAGAAACATAATCAATTCAGCTACATGGATCCGCCGATGCTAGCGAGAAGGCTTACGGATGTGTTATTTATACATGTAGTGTTAACATGAACGATGTCGTCATACAGTGATACTACTGTGCGCTAAATCAAAGGTAGCACCTTTGAAAACCACCACATTTCAAACCACGTACAAGCAATGGCTAAAATTGAACCGATTCTCAATCTTACTATTATGCCAAGAAATTTTATTGGGTGGATTCAAAAATCGTACTGTCATCGAGCAAGGGTCATCCATCATATTGGAAAAACATTCGTCGCCAATCGAATGGCGAAAATCAAAGATATCAGTTCAACAGACGAATTGAACCACGTTGTTCTAAAAACAATGACGCAAGGTGTCAATTTGGTGTAATGGTCCGGAGTATTTGCTAATGCCTGACAGAGTCCTGAAATGCAAATAAATCTTGGTGCGAATTAGATAGTCCAGAACGAAAATTTTAAAAATGCGAACTTACGAACTTTATCTCTCTTCGGAACGTCGTGGCATATATTGAGAGACATCTGAGTCAAAAAGAGCTGAACATTGCACTACGCGGTCTATCATAATGATAACTAGTTCAAAGATTAGAATTTCCGAGCGATTCTGGAATCTAAGAAGCCACTTCAAAACAAAAATCAGCTAAACAGTTTATCCATTTTTCTAGATGACGAAAACGTAATTAGAGTTGGCGGGCGACTACAACTTTCGGCAATTCCTTATAGTTCCAAACGCCCGAACCTATTACCATTGAAACATTTTTTTACACTTACCCTCCTAAATTACCTTCATATAAAACATTTGCATACAGGTCCACAGGCATTACTCGCTACAGCAAGGCAAGATTATTGGCCGCTACAAGGAAGACGGCTTGTCCAAAGAGTGTTCATCAACCGGAGTTCATCAAATCATGGGCAATTTGCCTCTAGAACGCGTCAACTATTGCGGCCCAGTTTTTGTACATTAAAAAATAAGAAGTTAGGCTCCTACGAAGGCATACATATCCGTATTCATATGTTTTGCAGTTAAGGCGGTGGATCTCGAAATGGTGACAGAGTTGACAACCGCTGCATTCATTGGTGCACTAAAAAGATTTGTGGCAGTGAGAGGATTGTGCTCTAACACAAATTCCGACAATGGAACTAATTTTGTCGGAGCCAACTCCGAATTAAATGAATTATTTAAATTATTTTCTTCGCAGAAACATAACGATGATATCATTCGTATGTGTTAAGCTGATGGAATAACATGGCACTTCGCTCAACCTGCGTTACCTCAATTTGGCTGATTATACCCGACTCAAGACTGTTTAAGGACAGGTTAAACGGGCTATATCAAAGGTCTGCCCACTCCCGATCAGTTATGGTGATAATTCAGAATTGAAAGCACAAGTTTTTCAAGGCGAGCAGGATGTTGACGCAACACAAAGCAACACCAATCAACTCACATCATGATCTGAAAATAAATAAAAGTTAAACAATTTCATTCTTGTAAACATTTTAAAAACAAACTTTATTTAAATAATATAATTTCAATTGTTATAAAAAAAAATAAAAATTAAGAATTTAAAAATGCTTAGAGTTTCAACAACAGTGTTCTTTTGAAGTGAGTATCGCTTACCAGTCCAAATTTTTAAGTGTATAGGTGTTGAACCATTTTTGTACTACTTTTCTAGCACTTTGTAACCCAATCCAAGTTAGTTTATCCAACTTTATAGCCAAAATCTTGATACTTTTTTGTTAATGAGTGAATGTAAATCCTCTTAAGATAAGGTCTAGTTTTAATTTTCTTTTCAAAATTTGACCACATACGTTTCATTTTAATTATATGTTTTACCACATATTTTGCAATTTTAATTACATATTTTAGGAACAAATTTTTGATTTTTTAAAACCTAAAAATTCTAAGCCTACATAACAAAATTCCACATAATAAAATAACGAGAATAGCACACCTTATGTGCATAATATGTCAAATTACAATAATGCGTCATTAAATCAAATTTGTATAATTTCTTGCTTAGTGCAATTTGAAACTTTTCAGTGTGTCATTCTTCGTTTGATTTGTTTTGAATGAGTATACAAGCAATTTACGTTGCAATTGGGTTGCCCCATGTCATGTTGTTCTCATGAAACGAATTGACCAATTTTTATAATTTTTGGAATATGGATCTGTTGGAACGGGTTCATTAAAAATGCTGCCAGTTACAAGTTATTTATTAAGACAATTTAACTTTAAAGTTTAAATTCTTTCCGAGAATGGTTCTCCATTATTGAATTGCAACACAACAACAACAGAGAAAATTATTTAAGTTTTGCAATTTTTTTATTTTTCAAAAATACTTTATATTAAATTAAATAATTAACATTATATGTACCTATTTATGTTTTTTGTTGTTGTATGTTAGAACAAGAAATATACGAAAAAAAAAAATTTGATTCATTAAAATAAGCTGCAAACTTTTAAAACTTTCAAGAAAAAAAAAAGTTAAAATGAAGAAAAGTAAATTTTTGATAAATAGTTTTTCATTAGTGCTTTTGTAAGGTATTATGGATTTTTCTTAAAAATAATTTATTTTCAATAACAAATGAAGTTTTTTTTATTTATTTATATTTTCTTATTTTTGACTCTTTGAAATGAACACAATAATGAAAGGAAGTAGCTTTTCACGTTTTTGTTTGTGTATCAAATACACAACACATTTCTTGCAGCTATCTAGATATGCATAGAAGAAAAGAACAAACTATGTACTTGTTTGTAATTTTGTATGTCTTAACTATTATGCTACATAATATACATATACCTACTTTCTCTCTTTACTCCAATGTTGCAAATACCGTTTATGTTGCAGTTTCAATTATTTTTAATGAATAAAAGTTTTTTGTTAATATTATTAAAGAATATTAACAAAAAAAAAAATGAAGACAGTTTGGTATCGTTGTAATTTGGTTGTGATTTTTTCTCGAAGTGAAAATTTAACAACACAAAATGTTAACTAAATCGGATTTAATGAGTACGAAAACATTGTGTACTAAAAAAATGTAAAGCTTTCGCTTTTATGAGATTTTAATTATCTTGCTCTTTATACTTGTATATTTTATACAGCTATGTATGTTCAAGAGGCTTATATTTTAAGATGATTTTTATCTTTTTAAATAATAAAGAAGGTTCTTAGAAAATTATTAACTACACGCGAAGATGTTAAAAAAAAGTTTTAATGTCAGACATAAGGAGGCATACTGGAGTGAGGTTTAAGTTGTCGCAACCAAATAAAAAACACGAAATCTTTTTTGCTGGTAAACGAGGATTAGGGATCATTGCTTTATAATTGGGAAAATTCTCAAAATGTGAGACATGTTCATTCAACTATATGACAATTAAATGTTTGAAAAAAAAAAATCGACCGCAAACTGAATACCTATTAATACCTTAAAAGCTTATAAAAGTCAAACAGTTGGTCAATTTTATTAAAATATTTGGATATCATATTTATCGATTCATTGTCACCGTTGTTTCTTCTGTGTTCATTCAGATGAAGGAACTTCTGATTTCTTGGATTCCTACTCGGTGCCTTTATTTTAATTGATTCCAGTGAAAATGGTGCACTGATTTGATCATAATAATAATGGTATAATGGTATCATGTTATGATGGTTTGATGGTGTGGTGGTATGATGGTGTAATGGTATGATGAGAGATGGTATGATGGGATCATGGAATGATTTTGTGAGTGATTTTGATTGTTTGATGGTATGACATTATGATGGTATGATGGTATGGTGGTATGACTATATGACAGTATGAAGGAATGATGGTAACATAATACCCTGGTCTGATGATTTGATGGTATTATTGTATATTGGTGTCATGGTATGACTGTATTATGGTATGATAGTCTGATGGTGTTATGGTATAATGGTACGATGGAATTTATGACGTAATGTATGTGTATTGTTGATAACGGTATCATTCGTAAAATGCGCCTTGGGAAGCATGTCAAACAAATTTTAATAAGAAGACATGAGTTCATCTGCACAAATCTACTCCTTATCGAGCGAGTTTTTACGCCAAATTCTTTCGCAATATAGAGCAAGAAGGTAAAAACAATGAAGAACTTGAGGGGGAACATTTTTAAAATCATGTAACTCAACTTTTGAATCATGAGGGTCTCATCTCATGGCAATCCTGCCTCACAAGCTCACATTCAATATTAACTTCTTGAGGATTCAACCTCATACAAATAAATTAGCTGACAACGGGAAGCGCTGCTTTTTTGTTTTAATTTGAAGAAAAGTGCAGATGATGGACATCAATTTCTGTGTGAAGTATATATATGGGGAACGTGCTCCATTAATAAAATCATATGGATACTGGTTCTGGCGTTTTAAAAATGACAAAGAATGCGAAGGAAGGCCAGTAAAATTTGAAGACGCTGAGTTGGAGGAGTTATTAGACCAAAATTCATGCCAAACTCTAGAGGAGGTCGCTGAAACTTTAGAACTGACTCAACAAGCGATTGCAAACCGTCGCAAGACCATGGGTATGGTGCAAAAACAAGGAAATTAGATTCCGTATGAACTCAAGCCAAGAGACGTCGAACAACGTTTTTTCACGTGCGAACAACTGATCCAAAGGTAAAATCAGAAGGGGTTTTTACATCGAATCGTGACGGGGGACGAAAAGTGAATCCACTATGATAACCCAAAGCGCAGAAAATCGTGGGGTAAGCCCGGTCATGCATCAACTTCAACGGCCAACCAAATATTCATGGCAAGAAGCTAATGCTGTGCATCTGGTCGAGCAGCACTTCACTGCTTTCAAAGAAGCCAAAACTTGGGTCTATTCTTGGATCACCTCTAAAGATGAGGAATTTTTTCGACGCGGAATCCGTATACATCCTGACAGGTGGGAAAAACTCGTAGGTAACGATGGACAATACTTTGAATAAAATACATTGTACCAATTTCTCTGAATAAAGCTTTGAAGTTATATAAAACACTTAAAACTTAGTTGTACACCTAATACTAGGTTAAGTAATTTGTGGTTCGGCCATTAACAAGAATATCGCAGAACCTATTCTAAGAAGTGATTAACTGGGAATACTAGCGATATGTCTCATAAACCACAAGGACTATGTTGTGAACCACAGGGAGCCATTTCGCGACGTTGTGACGAACTCCACAATTTCACTTTTCTTCTTATGCCAGGCCAAGTTTTTTCTTGTATGAGTAGTTTACGGTTTGGCCAAGAACAAGAGTAACCCATGGATTATTCTAAGAAACCACTAACTAGGAATAATGGTCTTATATCTTGTAAACCGCTTGGGCTATATGCCATTTACCAACGGTTTGTCAAATGCCCCATTTTGAATTTTTTTGTTAAGCATGCCAATTTTTTTACACGGTTGAGTAATTTATGGTTCGGCAAACCACAAGAATATTGTTTCTAGCAACGGTAATTCTTAAATTTTGGTATAACAGAATAAATTCTGAAATTTAATTATTTAAATTTTTGTACAACCAACATTTTAATTTTAGCAATAATTTTCAATAAATTTGAATCTTTTAGAAAAACTACACTAAATTTGACAAATTATGAAATTCTCTCATAAATTCGAAAGATTTAATTTAAACTTAATTTTTAATTGACAAATTAATATTTACTGCGGTCGCCGTGCATATTGCTAGGACATTGGCATTGGATTTACCATATTGATATCGGTTGGTGGTCATCTCAATTTTTGAACCACATATTGAGCTCGTAATTATTTACTTGCTTCGAAAAATTCGCGAGCCTCTCGACTTAAACAGGTTTAAGAGAATAAAGAGATAAAATTAAAATGAAGAGCTAAATGAAGTCTAAAATAGTTTATAAAACGACGTTTATTTCTGGATAAATTGTTTTAAAATATTTTGGAACCGAATGAAATATTCTGGAAAAGGAGGAACATTTTTTAATAATCTGTCCGCTGTTTACAAGAACAGGAAAGGGCACTACAGTCGAGTATGTACTGATTTGTATATCGTATAGCTTTAATTTTAATTGGTATCGCCTTTTTCTCTTTCTGAGGATGCAAATTTGATAGACTACGAGTTAGGCCAGAAAAGATTTAAAACGAACTACTAAGTTACTATAAGTTTGAATCTCTGCAAATCATATCTCACTATTCAGCCCATTCCAAATTCCAAAAAAATAATTTTGAAGTTTATTATTCCTTCGGTGCTGGTGTATGCTATTTGAAAACCGTAAATTGACATAAATCCGTAAAGTTTATATTCGAATTCGTTCGGCATGCTGACCTTTCAATTTGGTCAAGAGAAATCAACAAAATGTGTACCCACAACTGAGGTATGCCAATAACAAAGGAGAGAATGGAGGTAATGCTAATGATAAAGATTTAATTAAGTGTAGCAATCAAATTATTGACGCCTCCAGAAAATTAATTTAGTGACGACGCATCGGAAAGTAACCCAAAAAATTTTTTTGATGGAACAAAAAACTGAACTAAAATTTTAAAATTCTTTCGTTCGAATAATAACCAAATATCGACCTCAAAAATCACTTACAATTCGCAAAATCTTGATATACTTGTAAGTCGGTAACTTGACGCAAGTAAACGTCAAAATTCGAGAAAACGGAATAATACTTGTAAAAACAATTTTTATGAAATTAACTTTATTTCAAAAATAATATAAAATCACCAAACCCGTAAATCGAGATGTCTAGTCTTCGATTAAGTAAAGATGATAAGTTCGAGATTTTTTCCGAAATTATACGATTACACGAATTACACGATTATATGTAAAACATTTCGAGTTCTCATAATAGCGCTTACGTAACCGTGTTTTCTCGTAATTGCGACTTTGAGAAGGCAGTTATTGAAATTCGTAACTCGAAAGTCGAAGCACGAAGATACTTATTCGACACGCTACTGAAAATCGGTTAACCGAAAAGCTGAAATTAATCGATCAACCCATGACCTGTTTTGATTTCCTTACCAGAAATGTCTTCAGACCAAAAACATTTTCTGTATGCTTAGTTTAGCATCGCAGACGTTTTAGGGAATTGATCATGGTTAATTTACATTCGAACAATTTACGAATAAGCTTGATAACTTCACAACGCTGTGATAAATAGGATAATACTTGGTTATCTGCCAAAATGCATCTTTACATTTTTTTCCTAACGTCGATACTGAATAGATGTTTTAGTCGGAAATCATTGAAATGACAGGGTAGCAAATTTCGCAGCAGAATTAATGTTTCTTGAAAACTCCAGAAGATAATTAATTACTGTTGGCAGCAAAATCTCAAGAAGAAATAAAAATAACGAAAAGAATTCGAACGCATCCGTGTTAATGTTCCTTCTTACGTTCTTTTAAGCTACTTTCTAAAAATTTCCCCGTTCGTAAAAGAAACTCATGTGTTGACCACACCTCAATTTTTTACTTTCTTTTACGTTAGAATTTTAAAATTCATTGTTTGTCTATATATCTGTGTTCTCTCTACATCACAGATGATTTAACTTTTAACCCATTGAACTGAAATTCCGAGTGAAATTTAACGAAAACCGGAATTTACAGAGAAATTCTAACAACCAAATGTTAAAAAATAAATAAAAAATGAAAACAAAACAAAAATTAGAAATCTTCCAAAATTTGCTTGAAGCTTTTCAAAATTCTCCGTTTATAAAAGCAAATCGGGTGTTGACTCACCTCAATTGTTTTAGCTGACGTTTATTTTATTTACATCTGGCCGGTCGGACCATTTTAGAAAGATGGCAACCCTAACATCGATCATAAAGGATGGTGGATAACCGTTCATTTATCAGTAAAAATTAGCAAAGAGGCGATACCGATTGAATAATTATTCGAAGTGCCTAATATCCAAATCTGTTTGGTACGGGATGTACATAAATAATTTTCCAGGTGGAGGGAAACTGTCAGAAGTCAAAGTTGGTGGAACAAATAAGGTAATGGCCTAAATGGTATAAATCGAGATCGTTGACTTGTAGATCAGAATATGTTTCATTCCATTTAGAACGTACTTGTAAGGTGTTCAGATATTCCTTGAATCATCTAATCCAAAAGGACTGGTGTTGATGTTCAATGGCCCTCCATTTGTTTAACCGATTTTGAGGAATATCTTCAATATTTGGACGGTTTATTGCGGTAAGTGGATGACCAATCAAAAATATTCCTGGTATAAGAGCTGCCAAATCATCGGGCGACATTGACTTTGGGGTTATCGGCCTCGAGTTGAGATACGCTTCTATCCTTTTTGATAATGTATGCAATCGTTCATAATCATATGATTGATTGCGAGTTATTCATCGAAAATGGTGCTTAAATGACTTGATCGCAGCTTCCCACAATCCGCCAAAACTTGGAGATAAATTTCCAATTTATCCCTTCGTTGTTACAGTGGTCTTGTATTTTATTGATATTAGCTTGCTCGCTGAAAAAGAATTGAATTTGCCTCTGGTTGATATAAATCGATCTAACTCGGCAAGAAAACTGCTAGTTGATAGGTCAGTCACTATTTCATTCTGCACGGCCTTTGTGCTGAAGCAAATAAATACGGCCACATATGTTTTATATTCAGCCTTGCTACGAGGATTCTGATTTTTTGTTAAAAATGGTCCGCAAAGATCGATATCGGTGATAGTAAACGGAGGACTGGGAACGACACGACCAGCTGGTAAATCGGCCATAATTTGGTGTTGAAGTCTTGGTCTTTGATGATGGCATTCGATGCAATTCCTGTAAGTCTTGTTAGCGCATGATCGCCTATTGATTGACCAAAACTGCTGATGACATTGTGCGAGGAGCATTTGTGGTCCACAATGTAACTGATTAATATGTTCATGTTGCATCAAGAGCTCTGTAAATCGGTGTTTAGCTGGCAACAAGATTGGCTTTTGTTCATCGTTTAGGAGGATGGTATAGGTTAAACGTCCTCCAACTCGAATAATCCCCTCCGCATCCAGGAAGGGATATAAACGGTTTATACGACTTGTTTTAGAAATGGAATTGTTGTGTTAACCATTCAAAACTTCGATTTATACATTTTTTATCCTTCATGAAACTACTGTAGAAGTTGTTGCAAAATTGAATGCAATATCCAACGACATTTAATAGCCTTCGAAATGAACGAAATTTTAAGATCAGTTCATAGAGAAGGATCTCATTATTGTCCGCTTCTCTACAATGCAAGATGGTGGAATCATCTTTGATTTAAGGTTCAGGCAATTCTGACATCTCAGATTGAACACTCGAAAGCCATTCTGCTTTGGTGTTTCATAGGAACTCAGGTCCGTTCCACCACAACTTTTTTGATTGCAACTCATTAGGCATAACACCCCGTGAAATTATAACCGCTGGATTAATCTCAGATGGTATATGTAACTAATTTGGCGGGGTGCGGTCTCCACTCGAATTCTTTCATCAAGAGTTCACATTGCTGATTGTAAATTGTTCAGCAGGTAGCCTCACACGAAATGATGCATAGTCGTATATCCTCTCGGTGGTACAGTGGTTAGAATCATGCTTTACAACTTCGGGTCCCGTGTTCTTGACTTCCGGTGGTGGTAAGGAAAAATTTGTTACGATTGAATCTGGTTTTTTCTTGAAATGTCATACCCATTGGAAGAGTAGCATAACAATATAACATAAAAATAAAATCTGGCCGTTTACTTCTTTCGATGAGATTTAATGCACATGGCTTCGTCACGTTTCATTTCACCTTTAATAAAATTTTCAAATTGCTGTTTTGTAACCAACTTTGAAATATTCTTCGTATAGAAAAAGGGGTAATGGCTTTAATTTCCTCGAAAATCGACTGGGCTATAACGGGTGCTGTTGATGGCGGAGATGCTAAAGTTGATGATGCACTATGACACGTTTGCGCTTTTGCAGGATGGACGGTTGTGATAAAAGTGATGTAGAGTATTCATGAGAGTACAGGTTGTGACGTATTCACTGAATGAATGTAAAACATTTTTCATAGACTCTTCTGTTAGGGTAATCCTTTTAAGATAACTTTCCACCAAATTTTGGTAATCGTGCATCCTCCAAACATTCTGAAACCATTTATCAACCCGTTTCGGGTGTTTAGCCGGTGTACAATTATCGATTTTACTTAATATCAACTAGTTGTAAATTTTCTAAATTTCCCAAAACCTCTATAGTCTAATTTATTTTAAGATGAACATTCCATGCTCTGCTGTTGACTACATATTATGCAACAATCTTAATTTGTCTGAAATTCCTATCTTTGTATAAACAATATTGTTTACACATGGAAAAGGATATTACAAATCTATTGTCTCCTAATCAATATTATTGTTGTTACGAGTTATAAACTTTACTCGTACTATACTACTATGTACACCTTTGTCTTATGCAATGGTAATAAATTTTCTTGTACATAAGATATACCTCTATACATTACATATGCATTTTGTTAACCCTGTCTGCAGGGTTTTATTTTTAAATTGTACTTTTGGGAGGAGTGGATGCGTGGGACTCAAAGTGTTATATAATTTTAAAGGTACGACAAAATTCAAGAATAGAAATTGAAAAAAATTAAGAAATAAATTCAATAAAATTGTATGCAGTATTCATATACAATATATATATATATATATATACAAAATTGTCGCATAAAAAACACAGAAGTTGTGTAATTTTAGATTTTAATCAAAATTCTTTTGTTTTATTGTTAAGAAGTCCTTTTTGTGTATTACGAGACATTTATACAATTATATACATAAAAGACATTTCTTTAATAAATAATTTTTTTGTTTGTTTTTTCTTTTCTATTTGCAGTGATTTAAATGCGGGCTTAAATTGTATAAGAAGTTATACAAGACGTTGCATGAATATTCATCAGCGGGAACATTTCAATAAATTGTATCAAGGTACAAGTGAAGTAATACATGATTTATGCAAAGAAGGATCATATCAGGAAGGCACGTACGTATTATAGAATCTATATCAATGTCTTTCTTCCTGGTGTATTTATGTACTTGTTTTGTGTTGTTGTTGTTTTTTTTTTTTGTGTGTGTATATATTCTTCCTTATACAATTTGTACTCCTCTATTGTTATGTACATCCTTATGTGTTATGTTGTGTGGTGTCTCCAATCAAAATAACGACAAGTCACAAATTGGTGAATGTGTTGTTTTGTGTTGTCGTATTTGTGGTTGATTATATTGTTATTGTTGTTTTATCCTTTTCGTGTAAGTTTTATGATTTGATTTAAGTTGTTTTTGTTGTTTTGTTATTTTTGTGTTTTTCAGTTATTGTACATTTTTATATATCCTGCTTTACTTGTATACACAATTGGTTGTGCTGGGTGGGGAGGGCTTTGTTTTACCAAAACTGAGTCAAAAAAGGATCATAAATGGATTTTGGGTAAACTATTTAACAATTTTAGTGTTGTCTTTTTATGCCACTATATAGAGACAAAAGCTTTTTGTTTCACTTAATTAAAGGTATTAATTTCACATTAGATGTCGACAAGCTTTTGATTAAATTTGATTGGGATTATGATTCAATTCACCAATTTGCTTGCCCGAAAAATGGGATTATTATGTAATATGAGTATTTTGGACAAAATGTTAAGTAATCTTCCTTTTTTCGTAAAGTTAATTTTTAATCCTTCAGAACAATAGGTACAGGAAGTTGCAAAAATTTATCTTTGGCATTTTCAAAACACAATAAATTCGTTGGTTTGATTATAACTAAATATTAAAGTTAAAAGTCTCTAAATTGGAAACAGAATCAACATACAATTAAATGAAAGGCTAAATTACGCCCGCGCATATGAAAATAAACCAATCCATCGAGAAACACTATTCAAAACCAATTTAAGAATAGTGCAGTGAACTTTTTTCTATAGTGTTTCAATTATAAAACATAAAGGGCTGAACCCTCATGAGGTGATCAGGACTTTGGTCCTGGAAATGAATTCAACTCCCAAATCAATCCTTAACTCAATCTTCAGCTTAACTTCCCACTTAATTTACAACAACCTACAACTTAATCGCAACGCAATCCTAAACTCAACAACCCTCAACTCAATCCCTAACTCAACCTCTGATTGACTTTCAAATCAATCCTTATCTTAACCCCAAATCAACCCCCAAATTATTCCCTAATTGAACCTCTTACTTAACCCCAACGTAAGGTAGCTAAACTTTAACTCAACTTCAACTGAACTTAACTGGAACCAAATCTCAAGCCTCCTTTCAACTCCCCACTTAGCGGCCAACTCAATCAAAAAATCAACTACATACAAAAACTACATGCGTGTATGAACTTAACTAATATCAACTCAATCTAATCAATCTCCCTCTTAACCCTAAACTAGACCCTAAATTAAACCCTAAAACTGAGCCACTCATTCAAATCCAACTCAACTTCAACTTAAACCCTTATTCAACGTTAACTCGACCTCAACTCAACCCAACCCTAAACTTAATCATAACTCAACCCCAACTCAACCTTCAAACAACCCCAATTTAACAATCCCCGAATCAACTCCCAAATAAATCACCAACTGCACTTCATCGTTCCACCCCAACTCAACCTTCTTCTCGACAACTTGACCCTCAACGCAATCATTAACTTAACGCTTAAGTCAATCCTTAATTTACCGCGGTTCCAAAAATTTAACGCGTACATGGGTTCAACTCAGAACAAGTCAATCTAACTTAGGACTCAAATCTCTATTCAACCTCCAAATAAAGCTCAATAAATCTCACTCAACTCCTGGTCCGAAAAATACATGCGTACGTGAACTCAACTCAAGCTAATTTCCAACTCAACCCACAATTCTCCGAAAATAAATCCGCAACTGCATCTTCAGAAAACCGGAACTCGATCCCAATTCAACTCCCAATATAAAAGGCTGAAACCTCATGAGGTGATCAGATCTTCGGTCTTCAAAGTTATTTCAACTCTCAAATTAATCCCTAATTGAACCTCTCAAGTCAATTTTCAGCTCAACATCCAGAAACAATATTTGTGCTTGTGTTTGGTTCAAATCAGTCAAGGCGTGTGAATTTGTTTAAATATCTTACACATACACAGGTTCTACAGTTTAAGTTGAACCTTTAGCAAATTATATGTATGGCCAATTAGGATAAAACTTATCTATTTTAAACGATCGAGATTACCTCCGTAATAATTTTCAAGTTCGCCTTGAAATTTTTCTTACCAATCTTTCGCTTTAAACATTGAGTTATGTTTTTTGAGTATTTACTGTCAGAGCGGTAAGTTTGGCCATGTTTAAAAAATATAGTGTGTGTGTCCGCCGCACTGAGGAATTACAACTATTAATGGTAGGGTATAGTCTCGGAATTAGATGTATTATTTTAGAATCTCCTTCCATCGCAAATCTTTAATTTTATCATATTCGGTTAAGGAGTAGCCAAGTTCCATCCTAATTGGCCATATGCCAGAATTTCATCTTATAGTAACTTAAGAATCCCACTTCCAGTGTCTCTTTCGAATTTCATCGTAATCGGTTGAGAAATTGGCAAGTTCTATCGTACTTGGCCATAATATTCCAGAATTTTATCCAAAAATTATTTTATCATCCCATTTTCATCGTGGATGTGAAATTTCACTAAAATCCGTTAAGAAATGGATTCTAATGGCCATACATATAATTTGGTACAGGTTCAACTTGAAATGTAAAAATTTTAATTTGAATTGTAAAACCTGTAGTACTGAACAGTATACATACATAAAAACACTCACTAGATTACTCAACTGCTCACTAAACCCTAATCCAACCCTAACACAACTCCAACTCAACTTCAACTCAACCCGCAAATTGACCCCTAATTCAACCTTAAATTCAACACTAAACTCAATGCCCAACTCTAAATTCATATATATAAAAATTGGTAAATATTTATGTAACCAGGTATTTTGGACCAATTAGTCTGGCAGGTATCCGTTTCTCTTGACGTACAAGTTCCAAAAGCTTTTGAAATCTCCGCATTGATGATAGAAACTGCCATTCTCGAAATACCATGAGTACAGAGCCAACAGACATCCATACATCCAGACAGACGAACGGACATTTTTTTTGCTTTTTCAGATTCAGGAACTTTCAAAACGTCGAGAAAAGTGGTTTTGGACCAACCAAATGTTTGCTCATTTTTGACAGGATTTCAATACTTTGGTCTTTTTAGACCGAAGTAACTAACACGATTTGAAAACCGCTTGTATCTTCGAACTCAACTCAATCCTAACTGAACGTTTAACTCGACCCCCAACTCAACGTCCAAGCCATTCCTCGAATCAACGCGGCTCGTAAAACCTTTGCAACACTGTTCCATCATACCAATACTCCATCACACCATTATTCCATCGTTCTATCATTCCACTATACCATCATTTCATCATTCCACAATTCCATCATCCCACAATTTTATCATTCCATCGTACCATTATACCATTTTAACATTATAACATTACACCATTGAACAACTACAGTATCTGGCGTTGAATTAGAGCCACCTTTTGATTTTGATATTTTTTCAAATTTATCAGAAACAATCCTGAACAATCCTAATAACATAACGGTTTTTTTTATTGAAAGAGTAGGTGTTTACTTTACAATCCAAAAATTGTTTTAAATTTTAATTTTAGGAAAAATTACAGTTAATTTAATTTTTAACCAACAAAACAGTAAATCAATTAAATTTATAATTATTTTGGGTTAATTAAATTGTGATTTAGTCACTTATGTATTGTGTGAACTTGATCAGTTTGTTTTGCGTCTTGGTAACATCTCGCAAGTCGTTCAAATATTTGTTGGTAAAAACACCTAGAAACTTATCCCACTAATTGTTAGTTTTCTTGGCACTCTGCTACAAATTTTGCTCTTGCTAGATCGTCAATATTTTAAATTTAATTTAAATCGTTGCAAATTTAAATCGAACCCCTGCCCTAGCCTAAATTATAAACAAGATATTTCAATAAATGGCTCTTTTAACCAACGGGAAAATTATTGTGCTGAATAGTTAATTGAGGACCAACTAGTTTATCATCAACTTGGAATATTACCCCAATCAATAAACCGAAATTGAACTATGGCTTTTAACAGTTCTAGTTTATAGGGTATTATACACATAAACACGAAATATGATCTGTCGCCAGGAAACAGAGCGTGAACACGGTATCATATGACCAACCCTATGAGATTTGGGGAACTGTTTTATGCTCAAATAAGTGCGTTGTGCGTTCTTATCTTATTTTTGATAATATCGGAAATATTTTTATTATTACATAAACAACGAGTATCAATTATTGCGTGGATACTGCTTCGATTAGATTCTCTTGCGCAAAAAAAGGTTATCTGGCTATGCAACATAAGTATAAATATTCAAGGCCAATGTTTAATTTCGGTTTATTGAATGAGGTAACATTGTTAGTTGACGATAAATAGATGGCCATCAGTTTTCTGTTCAGCACAATCAATGTTGCCCTAATACATAAGAAGAGTCATTGCCACAAAATTGTTCAAAAATCTCGAATATAATTAGTGGTCTCGGCCAGGGCAGGCGATTAAATCACAATTTAACTAACCAAAAATAATTTTAAATTTGATTGATTTACCGTTTTGTTTCTATATTGCACAAAAAAATTTGCGTACACAAATAATTTGGTTAACAACTAAATTAACTGTAATTTTTCCTATAATTAAAATTTAAAACATTTTTTGATTGTAATGTATACACCGTTCCAATGAAAAAAAAAAACAACATTATATTACACTACCCTGCAAAATTTTGCCCCTGGACAATAAATAGTTGTTTCCGAAGTAATTTTTCACGCTGGATCCGAATCCGGGCTCAAAATTGCTCTATCACGTCAGGTTTTTGAGATATTCTAACCTAAAAGTGCAAAAAACACTGTTTTTTGACATATTTGAGGTTATGTAGCAATGTAGTTTTTACTTTTTTATAAAAGCCATGTATCCGATCTTATTGTACAAGGCTTCCTCTTTAAAATGCCGTTGAATTTGCTCAAATATCATTTTTTTTCGTCGAGATATCGCATTTTCAAATTTGCATATTCGTGAATTTTTCTGTATAAAAACACTACCCTGCAAAATTTTAAAAATTTGGTGCCACTTGATAATGAATAGTTGTTTCCGAAGTAAGTTTTTACGCTGAATCCGAATCTGTGCTCAGAATTGCTCTATCACGTCAGGTTTATGAGATATTCTAACCTAAAAGTGCATATATACCGTAGGTATAAAAGGTAGTGTATTATACAGTATACCGACAAATTCACGAACCTGCAATTTTGAAAATGCGATATCTCGGCGAAAAAAATGATATTTGAGCAAATTTAAATGCATTTGAAAGAAGGAGACTTGTACTATAAGATCACATACCTGAACTTTTGAAGAAAAAAAAAAAAAATCGCGGTGCTAGATAACCTCAAATACGTCAAAAAACAATGTTTTTTGCACTTTTAGATTAGAATATCTCGTAAACCTGACGTGATAGAGCAATTCTGAGCCCAGATTCGAATTCAGCGTTAAAAATTACTTCGGAAACAACTATTCATTGTCAAGTGGCAACAAATTTTTAAAATTTTGCATGGTAGTGCTATTAGGATTGTTTCTGATAAATGTGAAAAAAATACCAAAATCAGAAGTTGAATCTAATTCAATTGCCAAGTACTATACACCATTCCCATTACCTTTAGAAAATACCGTTATACCATAACCATTATAAAATACCGTTGTATCATTACCATTATACCATACTACCATTACACGAACCATTATACTATTATGCCATTATACAGTTAAACCATTGTACCATTATACCCTTATACCATTAACATTAATATTACCATTACCATTACCATTACCATTAACATTACCATTACCATTACCATTACCATTACCATTACCATTACCATTACCATTACCATTACCATTACCATTACCATTACCATTACCATTACCATTACCATTACCATTACCATTACCATTACCATTACCATTACCATTACCATTACCATTACCATTACCATTACCATTACCATTACCATTACCATTACCATTACCATTACCATTACCATTACCATTACCATTACCATTACCATTACCATTATCATTAACATGTCACAAATATAAAATTCGTTGTAATAACTGAAACAAGCTTTTTTCATCAATTTTTTGTTCATTTATTTTTTATATTAACGTTATTTTACTATGTATTTTGTTTAACTATAATATAATACTTTGGCTACCGTATAAGTACATGTTTAAAATTCAAACGGGAGTTGCGTTTATTTTTTTTATTGGACATAGTGTTTTTTGCTCCTCAAAGTAAATCAATTTCCAGTGACACAATGTCCTTATAATTGTAAAAAATTACAATCAGACAAATTCGATTAAACCAGAGTTTATATTAATCGTTCTTTTATTGCTCTTTATAAAAATTTTCGCTCTTGCTCCCAAAAATATATTTTTTCACAAAGCGTTTGTACTCTTGCTCTCTAATGAAAAGCACTTCCAAAAATTATTTCGCTGTTTCAAAGTGATTTTCATTTTTATTTTTAATATTGCTCTAGAAAGAGGAAGCGTAAAAGTTAACCTTCGTGTCAACACGAGAATAAAACCTCTTTTACCAACACGTTCAACCCCTGGAGTGTATGAATTTAATCAAGAGTTTTTCATCAACGACGGATAAACATTAAATATAGAAACGATATCATAATGAAAATTTCATTTAACTTTATTAGAAAAAAAACCATTCAGTTACAAAAATCAAATACGAGGTGTGTCGTGTTAACAGGCAGGTTAAAAATATCGCTCCCTATCTATACTACAGAGCGATTGAAGAAATATTTTTAGGGAGCGATATTTTCTGCAACACACGAATTGCTCTTTGAATGCAGATTTTACCCTTCAAATCGAACCTTTTACACCAAATTGATCAGTTTACACTTCAAATTGAACTTTTTACATTTCAACTTGAACCTTTAGCAAATTATATGTATGTATTGCCAATTAAAATGGAAGAACATTAACAAACTTATCTATTTCTTAAGGGATTTTAGTGAAATTTGACATGAAATGCTATTCTAAAATGATTTATGGATAAAGTTCTGGAATATAGACAAGTATGATGGAAGTTGACTATTTTTCAACCAATTATGATAAAATTCGACATGTGCCATGAATATGGGATTTTAAAATGATTTTTGGATATAGGTCTGGAATATGGCCAAGTAGTATGGAACTTAACTTTTCCTTACCGTTTATGATGAAATTCGACATATGCACTGGAAATGGAATTCCTAATTAATTTTTAGATAAAGTACTTGAATATGGCCAATAAGAATAGAAATTAACTATTTCTTAACCGATTTTCGATCTGCCCCACAGCAAATAAACACCGACAGCTGCCTGATTTACAGAAACTCCAATCGACAATATCTTTTATGATATTACCTGTTGATGTTTTTTTTAAATCTGGCAGCTATTTTGGTTTCTCATATATATTGACATACGTCTGGCGGGAAATTTAATCGCAATCAAAGGAAAATAATAAAAAGTGAGTGGCAGCACGCTCAGTATGAATGAAACTTCAAATGGTAGTGTAGGGTCCCGAAATTAGAAGAATCATAACCAAGCTCTAACCAAACCAGCCATATTCCAGAACTTTATCTAAAGATAATTTTAAGGTGCTATTTCCATAACATATGTTAAAACTTAACTGCAAAGTCAACGCCCAGCCTAATTCTCAATCCAGCATATTATATAAAAAACTGGTCAACTGCTCATTATGTATATCCTTAACCTTTAAGTCAACCCCAAATTCAGTATCCAACTCAATATTCAAACCAGCATAAAATTGGTAATTTTTTATAAAACCAGGTGATTTTGGATCAATTAGCATGGTAGGTACCCCACCCTCTTGACGTATAGGTTTCAAGAGCTTTCCAATTCTCTGCCTTGACTATAGAAACAGATTGGCGGAAAAAGATCAAATCGGACAAGCCTTTCTCGAAATATCATGGGTACAGATATCCAGACATTCAGACATCCTATACATCCAGGCGTCTAGACAGACGGACGCACATTTTTTTTTGTTGTTTTTTCGGACTCGAGGGGTTTCAAAACGTCAAGAAAAGTGGTTTTGGACCAACCACACTTTTTCTCAAATTTGACAGGATTTCAATACTTTGGTCTTTTTAGACCGAAGTAATGCGTATGGTTATCCTAGCTCCGACTTTTTAGCACTCCATCTAAGTACTTTTAAAAATGATTGATGGAATCGTTTGTTTATCGTTAAGTTATCAGGCTTTGTTTGATACTTTACGTCATGTTACGATTCGTTTAAACCCGTTATAGCTATTTGTAACCATATTTCGGACCTTATTAGTTATTTGTATGTGATGTATTCTTTGTTAAGTCAGCCACCCTTCTGTCTAATATTCAGAGCAATGAAAAGCTTTCGTTCAGAACTCAAATTTTAGCTAATGCCCCAAACTTTTTTTTGCCGAGTGGCTTTTTAAAAAAAAACAATATGGCGGACACAATATGGCGCCTCTTAGAGATTACGATTTTTTTTTTTAATTTTTTAGCTTTAGAGATGAAAAATTAATCCGACGAAATTCTTGTTGTGCTCAAATTGTAGACATTCCAGCCACTTTCCTAATCCAAGCTCTTACTGGAGTGATCCCTCTCCTGCTATTCGTCGACACTCTTCGTTGTCCATCCTTCCTTAATCCGATTAAGGCTATTGATACCCTCCTTTTCCTCAATTTTACTGCATTTTTCACATCTTGGTGCACAAGGCCACCTTGATAGACTATCTGCATTACCGTGCACTCTACCTTTCCTGTGTTCGTTGTTGAAAGTGTAGTTCTGCAGTCGTTCTATCCATCTCGCCACCTGTCCTTCTCATTCATCTCATTCTTCTAACTCATTCTTCAGTGTGTTGACCATACAGGTATTTGTGGAAATGTTTAACGCATTCCACGATGGCCAGTAATTCTCTTCGGGTTACACAATAATTTCTTTCCGGCCTGGATCTGATTCTGTTGAAGTAGCAAATGACTCATTCTTTTGCTTCATGTTGTTGAGATAAAACACCTCCAATTCCCATGTTGCTGGCATCCGTGTCCAAGATGAATTTTTGGCCTGGCCGAGGATATGCCAAGCAGCCTTGATACACCGTAATAATTCGCACAGATTTTTGAGGTGTTCGTCGAAACTTTTCCCGATTATAATGATGTCGTCTAGGTAAACGAGACATGTCTTCCAGTGTAGCCCTCTCAAAATTTGTTCCATCTTCCTCTCGAACGTAGCTGGTGCATTGCACATGCTAAATAGCATAACGATGAATTGCCATAGACCGGTGCCCGTAGAAAATGCTGTTTTCCGTCGGTCTTCTTCTTGAATCGCAACTTGTCAATATCCACTCTTCAATTCCTGGGAGCAGAATAACATTGATTCTGACATTGTGTCTAGTGTAACATCTATCCTGGGTAATGGGTAGCTGTCCTTCTTTGTGCCATCATTTAGTTTTCGGTAGTCTACGCAAAACCTCATTGACCCGTCTTTCTTTTACACTAGAACTACTGATGAACTCCATGGACTGTTGGATGGCTCAATGATTTTAACCCGGCACATCTGTTCTATCATTCTATCATAGCACTTTCATGCTCCCAGGATCCCCATCCACGCATTCGTAAGCTAAGGCTTCGAAAATTGGTCCAATATGCAGAGGATCCCTTAGAATAACCCTGACTTTGTTTCCAGTATCAGTAAGGCCCAGAGGGATTTCAATACTCTGCCATCGTAGTAAGCGCACCTTTATGTCGAGCGATATCCCGTGTTCTGTCATGAAATCCAATCCTAGGAAGCGTTCATCTATAATGTTCGCCACAGTAAACTTATTCCGAAAATTGAGGCTTCGTATGTTTATGCACACTCTCCCTGGATGGCTACGCTCTCTCCGTTAGTAATCGTATTCGGCCTGCTGTTTATTGTTCCTTCAACGACGAGACTGTGGTTGTTTCGCATTAGCTGTGCCACTATGATGGTGGTCCTGTGTCTTTTTGTTTCTCCTGCCAATTTTTGCCCCGCAAAGCTGGCGGAATTTAGTTTAACGGCTCCATGGCGTTACTACTTGAAGGATCTCCTTCAGAGTTGATGACCCTTATTGGCGCTTCTTTGTGTGACTCGTATGCCAGACGAGGCTTTTTCTCTGCTGGTTTTAATCATGGAGCTCGGCATGGTCTGGCAAAGTGGCCTCGTTCATTGCATCTGTAGCACCTTGGTCCGGATACTCCTGCTGCGGCCCTCGATATTTCTACTAAATGCTTTTAAAGACTCCTTGATCATAGTCTGAATTTGACTCACGTGTGCAGCTTCCAATTTATTTAATTTGGCAGTTTCTGGATAGAGCGTTTGCTTTGCGGCCTCATATTCTAATGCGGCTATAAGAGCTTCAATTGACGTAGCCGTTGTCGAGAAATGCAACTTCAGCGTATCATCTCGTACCGCATTGATGAATGCATCCACAGCCAAACTGTTTACAATAATCGCGGGAGCTGTGCCATATGTTATCTTTGCAAGCCATTCGATTTCTGCTTCCAATTGTTGTAGACTTTCATCTTTAGCTTGCCTGCGGTTTTGTGGTTGTATCTTATGAAGCTCCTGCATATGGGAGTCTCCGTATCGTAACTCCAATGCGTTCATCAGTTGTTCGTAGTTCAGGTAGTAATTCTTGGTTCAATTTTATCAAATTTGTGCTGCCATCAATGTGTATTGACTTAGTGACCACACGATTTTTATAGTATTTCAATTTGACATTGATGTTGTTATGAAATATAAAATTTTCAATTTTGGTATAAATAAACCAGTTACTACTAGAAAATGAAAACGATTTTCTTAACCGATGTTCATATTTGTGGAAATTCAAACATTTATGAATATATCTCAGAGATCATAATTAAGAATTTGTAACGTTTTCGTTTAAAAATTTGTCTTATGATAAAACCTGATTTCTTATATGCTTTGTATGTTTTACTATGGCAAGTTTGGTTCTAATTCCTTTACAAAAGCTTCGTTTCTTAGACTATGGCTTTGTATAGTCTAGGTGGCTTTGATAGATCCGTGGAATCTTCTTCAGCAATGTGAATCTTTCTATCCATGGATAGGGTGTTTCTTCTATTTCTACCCTTGATATATAGCATCCGGTTTGTAATAATTTCCTAGTTATTTTCCTCTAAGCGGGCTTTTCACTTCTTTAGAATGGCGTTGTGTTTTTTATTGCTTATTTGTATTTTATGCAAACGTTAGTTGTTGGTGATCAGTAATTTTTTTGTTTGTCCCATATATAACTTTAAAACTTGTTTGATAGGTAGGGATCAGGTTTGATATTCTTATCCCTCTTCGTATGAAATTTGATTTATTGGAGCTGTTATCTCGTTGTTGATATTTGTTTTGTGTATGCATACGCCTTTTAAGGATTTCATCTTTGTGGGGAAATTATCGTTCGAGAAGTCGAATAGACCTCATTTTTTTGAATTTAGTTTATTGTAAATTAACTAAAAATTAATTAGCTGAAATAAAGCAAACAATTTGGAATTATTTTGGAAAAACGAAATTTTTGTTTACGTTTTTCTGTGGGCTTAACGCTTCCCCTTATTATGTGGGCGTACCAATCTGATACACAACACAAGAAACTTTGTCGTTTTTGCTTAGTATGCTGGTCTCGTTGAAAATTTCGAGTTTTGAATACTCTCTCAAATCATCTGATCAAAAGCACAGAATTTAACTGAATTTTCCAAGGTGTATTAAGGTGATTGGTTTTCCCATAATCCCATAATTTTAACATGCATCGATTTTTATTTGGCTACTGCTGAAACCAAAATCATACATCCAAAATAAGAGGATGTCCGGTCGTTTTTATATACATACATAATAATTACCTAATAAGGTTAAACACATAACGATGATTAATGTTTGGGAAAATAAATTTTGCGTCCGATTCATGAAAGCAAAAAAATAATAATTACAATTATATACGTATTCATTGTGTATGTAGCATTACAAAGTTCACACCGTAACCGCATAAATAGCATTAAATTAAAAAGAAGTTGCATTTACAAAAAAAAAAAAAAACGGATTAAAAAGGATAACAAACTTTTGTACAACTAAAAAGTTTTTCCAATTTGTTACCCCTTCCCGGAATTTGTTGGATGGTCGATAGGAAAATTAATATCATGTACATATCTAAACTGAGTGGGTGGATAAATGTTGAAAACAAACCAAAAAGGATTATACTCGTACATACTACATATGTATATAAATGTTTTATAAGGTGATCGATTTTTTGATTCTGTAATTTGTAAAAAAAAAAAAAAAATTAATTGAAGTTTTCTTTTTATATAATTTTAAAGAGCTTTTACTCTCAGCATGACGTAAATCATAACATATCACAAATTATATTATTTAATACACAACACGCCCTGTTGGAAATCATTTAACTTTTAGTTTTTTTTGTTTTTGTTATTTTTTACAGATTTTTTACGACATGCACCATGTATGCGACACGTTAGGAAAGAATTTGAAGTATGTTCAAATCAATATCAGACAACGATAACACGAATTGGTCAATCAGCATCGGATAGTAGCCAACAACAGGCACGTAATTTATCACAAATTGCCATCGAACAGGAGATACGGAGAGAAATGTGCTGGTAATTTTACGAAATTGTCTTTGTTGTTAAAACAACTGTTATACATCTTTGTTTTTGTTTCTGTTTGTCTAGTTCTTTTACAGAGTACATTGAATGTTCGGAACGGGTTGTAAGACATGCGTGCGGACCATCAACAGCTAATTTTACGCGCAAATTTTTAGATAAAATGTCACGTAATCTGATAAGTGTAATTATACCAAATTTTTATTTATTTATTGTTATTTAATTAGAATAATTTTATGCTGTAAATGTAGGAATTGGCACCCCATTCTCATCTCTGTTTTGTTTTGCTTAACTTGGATTAATTACTAATGCTTAATTATTTAATTAAAATTGGTATAGTCAAAATAATAATTTGATTTACCATATTTACATAATCGGGGCTCCAGCCACAAAGGACATCTCTGTGTCAAAGTTGCGGATATTTTGTAATTGTTCTAATTGTTAATTATTTTAAGCTTAATTTTATATTTAAAATCATAATTATTGACCCTTTTCGGAATTTCGGCCACCAGTAGAAACTCTTGGCCACTTGGAAAGTAACCTGAGAGTCTACCGTAGAAGTTATCCCCATTGGTTGTAGTTGTAGCCTACCCTATTTGTTATGTAGTCAGAAGTAACGTATCTTGGACTTGTATTTATTTCAGACAGCAGTAATCCTGAGAAGCCATCAGCTTTTGCATGCTTAGTCGGTCTATCCTATGACGTACTCGATGTCGGAAGTCATTTGTCCGATAAAAGAATTTACATTACCGCTTTATTATCGCTAAATAAACATACACGGTGATAGATATACACGGCGATTTGGGGTCGAAGTTCTAAGTTTATCGCCTTAATAATGAAAATAGTTGAAATTTAAATTTTTTTTATGATAAGCACAAATTTTTTCAATGTCTTTACAAATGAAGCACATTGGTCAAAGTTTCCTGTTTTCTGCTGACAATCAGGTTTTATATTTCTGTATTTTACCGCCTTTCAGCCGTAATTTGAAAATTATTTTTCCATCTTCTTAGTTTCTTTCCTGGCTTAGCAATATTTTTGTCTAATGACCACTGATCAGTGGTTAGAGATATTCATTCTTGAAATTGAAAGTTTCCTAGATTTCAGCTGACAATTAAATAATGCGCATGTTCAAAGTGTTTGTTTCTTAGACAAATAAACTTAAATAATTCGATTGGTTCTAAAGAACTACAGGTTTTTTTTAACAATTTGGCCAACGAAAATTTTCACATTTTCACTAAAGATGAAGATTCTCTTTTCGATGGAGTCTAAAAGCTACAGAATTTAGTTTAACATTGTCGCCAAAAGAAATTTTTAATTGTTTGCACCACTATGGCACGTTAATTTCTGTCCAGACAAGCAATCTTTTGACCTTTTTTAAAAAAATTGGGCCACACTAAATTTTTCAGCCTTTTCACTGTATCGTCAGGGCTGAACCCCTTGTAACCAATATAATATATTGATTTCTGGACAGTGGGTCGGAACCATAACACTTTCGGATAACCAATATGCTAGAGATAGCTGAGATCATAACACATCCGATCAAACAAAATAAAAAAAGCGAAAGGGTCTAAAGAGCTGTAAAATTTCTTTTTAAAAATTTGGCCAAATGAAATTTTTTATTTTTCGCTGCCACGATTTTGTTGCGCAAAAGTGCCATTGAGACAAAGTTTATATACGTAAGTGATATTCAGTAGAAAATATTGTTATTGTATTTATCTTTTGTTTACTCAGTGTTGCGTCAGTGTGCTGTTTGTGCCGATAACCATAAAAATAATTAAAAATGGAAAATACGTTTTTGGTAGGGTCAACTTTCTAAAATGGTCCGACCAGCCCATTACATTTACATAGGTAAAAAAAAAATAAACGTCAGTTAAAACAATTGAAGTGAACCAACACACAACTTTCTTTTACAAACGGAGAATTTTGAGAAGATTATTATGCAAATTTTTTAAAATTTTAAAATTTTTGTTTTAATTTTTATTGATTTTTTTTTTGGAACATTTTGTTCTCATAGTTTTTCTGTAAACTCTGGCGCTCGTGGAAGCCCCCACTCCCGGTTGGCCGATTTTCATTAGAATTTTCTAGCACCTTCCATATTAAGAAAGAAGCTTAAATATGAAGTTTCAGTTCGAATCGTTGAAGGTTAAGCCATATGTGCTGAATGGAGGACCCGACATACAGACAGCAATTCGAAACCCAATTTTTTTTACTGAAGGGACCCCGCAGTTAAAAATTTCTAACATAAAATAAAGTAAAAAAATTAAGGTGTGGCCAACACACAAATTTCTTTTTCAAAAGGGGGCTTATGAGAAACTACTTCTTTGTGAAATTTTGCTGCGAACAAAGCCCACATCAATTAATTATCTCCGATAAAAATTTTTTATACATATTTTTAGTATCTATGTTAGTAAAAAAATTGAAAGATGGATTTTGGCAGATAAGAAAGTTTGTCGTCTTAAGAAGGCATTGTACGGCTTAAAACAGGCTAGTCGTACTTGGAATTGCAAATTAGATAGTGGTCTTAAAGATTTCGGCATGAAGTCATTGTTAGTGGACCCCTGAATACCTTTAAAATGAATGACTTGAGAGTAGTTCAACAGTGCGTAGGAATGTGAATCACTCGGGACCGTGAAGCTGGAAAAATATGGATTGACCAACAATAATACATCAAAGAAATGTTAAAAAAGTATGATATGGCCGATTATAATCCTGCGTTGACACCGATTGTATGTCACCTAAATCTGATAATGAAGCCGTTCAAATGAAAAATGTTCCTTATTTGGGAGTATCATGTTCGCTCAATAACATCCGTGGTCTGTCGCACTGGAACGCGGTTAAAATAATCCTGAGATACCTTCATGGTACTATATCAGCCGAAGTGGAATTTTTAAAAGACGGTAATTCAAAGGTAATTGGTTATTCTGATTCGGGTTGAGCCAAAGACATAGAGGATAGACGATCGGTTACTGGCTATGGCTACATTTTTAAGTTTCAGGGAGAAGCTATTTCTTGTAACAACAGCAAGAGACATCCAACGGTTGCTCTTTCCACAACGGATGCAGAGTTTGGCACTCTCCGCCGCAGCTCAAGAAACTTTATGGTTGCGAAATTTTGAAATCGAATTAGAGTTGAGCTTAACTCTAGATGTAACTACTATTTCTTGCGGAAACAGGAGTGCTATAAGTTTAGCATCAACTGATCATGCCATGATAAAGCACATCGATATTCGACAGCAGTTAGCACTGACCAGATGATTGCGGATGAACTAACTAAGCCTCTCTTCAGCAATAAACATTTATTACTTATGTTTACATGGAATGATCTTGGTGAAACAGTAATTAACAGTTCTAGGGGAAGTGTTGGAAAGTAAAACGTAAATTAAAGAACATATAGCACCCATTTTTATTTGTATACATTGCTTGGAAAATAAAACGCTCGCTTGTTTCTGGAACGTTAAATGAACATCACTTGGCTTTTAATTAATATTACAACAAGGTTACAGGTACATCATGATTTTGGAAATTGTAATTGATTTTTGGAGGTCGATACTCGGTTATTATTCGAATAGTTCGTAAATGTCCAGAATGAAGGAAATTTTTAAATTTTATGCCAGTTTTTTTTTGTTATCGAAGAAAATCTTTTTTTGGTTTAGTTCCCGATAAGAGGTTATTCGAGTCTAATAAGTTCTCTCTCACTGAGTTTTATGTAACAGAGATTATTAAGGGTTTGGTACAATTTTGGACCTTTTTTTTTTTTTTCATTTTTTTCGAGATTCTGGGAATTATCTAGATTTCCGGATGTCTGCATAATATTTTTCAGTGATTTCTTGATTTTTTAAGAATACACTATGACCCCGTTTTGCGTCGCAGTTAGGTTCCCAAAAATAGCGACTCAAAGTGAAACAAGGCAAACTGAAAATTATTTTTGATATAAATACGCAGGTTTTGAAGAAGATAGGTTCCTAAAATTTGATGATTTATCCTGGTAAATTTCCTCATAAATTTTGATTGAGTTTTTAAGCAGTTTTGCTACCATCAAACTGCGCTCCGTGTCAGAATCATCGTTTATGAAAATGTTTGCTACTTCGTCAATTAATTTTAGAGCATCCGTGATTCCCTTATTGGATAAAGCCTGTTTTGGTTCTTTGTCTTCAATTGATAGACTTTGATTATTATCCAATTCGAAAAGCTCGTCGTTATCTAACTCCTCTTCACTGTTTTGATATTTATCAAGTCGACGATATCGCAAGTCTCCATGCCATCCAGTCCAATCACAGTTGCGATTTCAGATACCTGCACAATGATTCTATCAATGGATTGATATTTGAAGCTTATAATTTCATTGTGACAATATCGTTTTATTTCCGGAATTGCACATTTGGAAGCCCAATCACGAAAAGTAGCCGCAGTCATCCAAGCTTTTCTATTCGAGCGCCAATGAAGAGGAAGATTTTTCTTATCTACGTTTTTGAAAAATCTAGGAGCCTCGGTTGCATTAATAGTAAAGGGTTTGAATTTAAAATCCCCTTCCGCGTTGCCGCCTAGAAGAACTCTATCCTTGTACGGTTTGAATCCGGGAGCCGATTTTTCTTCTCTTGAAATAAAAGTGCGCTTCCGTAGACGTTTCCAAAAAAGCCCCATTTAGTCTACATTGAAAATCTGTTTGAGGCTATCACTATACGTTCCTGATTTTACAAGGTCCTTTAATTTATTCACGAATAATCGCCGGCGATAAGATCTGCACTAGCAGCTTCTCCTCTAACTCCGATGTTGTGTAGCGTTCGAACCAACCTTGGCTTGCTTGGAATTTTTCCCGTTGGTATTCGGTGTATTCTGGCTTTCGTTTTAGAGTGTCAAATAAAGTTTTTGTCCTCATGCAATGATGCAAAGAGTAATCGGTTGTTTCCTTAATTATTCGATATTTTTTTTAACTGAAAATGACGTAAAATGAAATTTTGCGACGCAGTTCGAAATTTCGAGTATGATTAGGGAAGGTGTTGCATATCGGAAAAAACGCAAAGTGAAACAATGCAAAACGGGGTCATACTGTATTCCAAAAGCCTTAGCTTATTCGAGTTTTTTGGGAAATTCAAATTTTTATTGAAATTATCGATATTTTTCTAGAATTCTCACATTATTTGAATTTTTTGAGGTTATTTGTGTTTTCAATATTCCTCGAAATTTGCAAGCGATGGAGTTGCTTCTTTTTGCAGAATTAATGATCTGCTTATAGCATCGAGTTATTTAAAGTTAAGTTAAGTTAGGAGGATATTGATTTACATAGGTAACATTTTTTTAAAATATTTGAGACCATCCGACTTTCTTGAAATAATTTTGGATTATTCCGGATAATGAGAATTTGAACGGATGAATTTGCAACATTGAAGTTAATTGACATTTTTGAGATTTTCGTGATTACCTGCTCGTTGATGTTACTCGCATGATGTTACAGTTAATTCAAAATTATTAGTGATGTTAAGTAATTCTTCAAGATTTTTTGTAATTTTGCAAATTCGAGCAGATTTTGTAATATTATTGAAAATTGTTAGAAATTACTCGATAATTGTCTGGGATTCAGTATAGCTGCTTTATGTTGAGTGGTATTAGGATTGGTATTATGATCATCTTACAGTGTTCTTTGTTTTTTGCCGGTAATGTTTAAATCTAATGAACACAAACAGATAGGTAACAGAAATGGGTTATGGACCCTTGGATACTATTGCTTTTTAATCAATTGATCATCGATCTTCAAAACAATTACAGCTTTCTCAAGAAGTTGTTGGTAAAATTTATAAAAGAAAATTTTAATTCACACTTTTTTGAACTGAATTTTTTTATGTTTGCAATTCATGCATTGCATTCTTATACCAACCGGCTCTTGTAATACATAAGTCGATAAGTCCTAATACTAGCATCCTAGTTTTTATTCGACCACTTCAAAAAATTTCGTTACATACTTAAAATGATGATTTAACTGAAGTTCATTGAAAACCGGTTATTTGTTTTGCCGGTCAGCTGTTCGACCGGTGACCGACTTATTACTGTGAAAACCAGCCAGTTCGCAATCAGTTTTTGGTACTTATGTTCTTACATGTGAGATTGTTCCTTGCTACTGAAATGGATGTTTGACGTTTGTTTTAATAAAATAACTTCAGAAAAATATCAAATATTCCAGAAAAACTCGGATAAATTTAAAATCAAAGAAATATCTTGAAAAATTAAGAAGTTACTAAGAATTTCGAAAATTCTGAAAAGGACCCAGCAGTTCTTCGCTTAAATAATCTAGAAAATATGATAATGACGATTAGTTGGAATAACTTTTATGATAAGCTGCAGCTAATGCTACTTAAATTTGGAAATCGATAAAACCAAAAATCTTGAATTTCGAGAATCTCTTCTCTGTAAAATAATTAACCTGAGTGCTACGCGTACTAGTAATTTAACTCCAAGATTAATTCGAATAAACTTAAAAATTTCGATAAATTCTCAAAAAAGTGTAAAATTCAGTAACACACACTCAACAACTCCATAATGTCTTGCGTAAATTTTAATCAAGTCTCGAATAATTTTGTAGAGTTCCAGAATAGTCGCGAAATTTTCAAAATAAAATCGAATACTCCCGAAAATGTCGAATAAACTTAAATTTCTAGAATAAAATAACTTAATAAACCTCGAATAATCTCGAGAATATATGTACATAGTACCTCTATGGTAGGGTAATTGATGTTGATAATTTCGAATAAATTAGATACCAAGTTGTTTAATGCTATTCAAGCCCAGATATCTACATTATTTGAAAAATCTCAAAACGCTTGTATTTAAATCCAAACTAACATGACTAAAATATCGAAAATCTTCGAGTATGTCGAAAAATCCGTTAAATAGTGAATGAAAGGCACAACAAACCTAACCTCGAGAAAGTTTGGAAATCTCGTAAGCTGTAAGTCGGTAATACGACGCAACATAACAATTAAGATAATTTTCTTTGTCCACCTAAATTCGAAAATCGAGAAGCTTGGTGTCGATTTTGTAAGCATAACATGAATTTGGAGAATTTTCGAATTTGCGATAAAAGATTATTCATTTTGAGTCCTCATACTGCATACAATAAATAATCAAATTAGAATAAGTGGAGATGCTTTAGATAGATTTTGGCTAAACGCATAAGTTAGGGATGTTTGATTGGTGTATAATCACACCTATTATAAAACCGAGTCGATCGACAATCGAATGAACCTGTGTTGCCTTTTCGTTTTTCATATTGTGAATATCAAATGAAAAAATTAAAACGCAATACAGATTCGTGTCGATTGTCGATCGACTCTTGAATCATAATAGGGATGATTAATAGGGATTAATGTATATGAATGACCTTCAACCATATGACGAAAGCGCTGGACCACTAAATAGACGGCCAGCAGCTCTCAATCATAGGCGCTATAACGCTGTTGTGTGCTGGTTGTACTGCTCATATTGCTGTATCGGATGCGTCTACCATCAGTGCAAATTTAGCTGATAATGAAGAGTGAACAAAAGCATTGTTTCCCTAGCGTTTTGGATGAACGATCTATACAAATTTAAAATGCCCAAAAAACGTCGTAAGTAATTCATTAATCGTTTTTGAATCCGCCTTGATCATAGAAACAGATTGGCGAAAAAAAATTCCAAATCGGACAAGCCGTTCTCGAGATACCACTGGTACAGACATCCAGACAGAGGGACGGACATTTTTGTTTTGTTGCTTTTTCAGACTCAGGGACTTTCAAAACGTCGAGAAAAGTAGTTTTTGGACCAACCAAATTTCTCGTCATTTTTAGCCAGGATTTCAATACTTTGATCTTTTTAGACCGAAGTAAAATGCTCCCTTCGGCCTATACTTCTTTTCAAAATGAAAGGAATGTTTCTTTGTCAGGAAACTTCAAATAAATCAACGTAAAACTAAACAAATTTTTTTGATAAAATTTTAGTAACTTAAAAAATAGAAAATTCTCGAGAAGTTCCTAGATTCTCGAGAAAAAATATCAAAACTCTCAAATTTCTCGGAGAAATAAAATTTCTCGGGAAATCGCAATCTCTGTCTAATTCTTACCATAGTGTTAACTGTTAGCATAGAAAAAATCCATTCTCTGTTAATTTTAATCGTGAAAAACAAGACAAACAACAAAACGTTTGTAATTTCCTTAGCTACTTAAAGACTTTGTTGACAGCTATTTTGGGTTTTTAGTTTTTTAAAGAAAACATTTTTTAACATCTTTAATAGCGCCTCGGAAGAGTATAAAAGTATTGTATTTTTCATGAAACGAGAAAAACTGATTCATTCAAACATTTTTGGAGTTTTAGTAAAATTTCTTAATTGATTTTGTAATTCAATGTGACATATATCCCTTTTTCACTTATTGAATCACTAAGGTAATCTTCGGGAAAGTTGATTTAGTTGATTTTTAATACGCTTGAATTGATATGAGGAGTTTCGAGAACTCAAGATTATCGGGCTAATTATGTGTGGTTATGTTTTGCGCCGATGTACATATTTCACAAATATTGGCGGCTTCCGCATTTACGGGCTCGATTTAATTTATTATGGACACCTTGTTATATTTATATACGATTTATAATTAATTTAATGTTAAATTCTATTGATGCAAAAAAAACGGATCTCGATAAAAAAAAACTGAACTGAGATCAATTTCTGCTATGAAGCGTTCAGCAGTTTTTGATCTAGATTCCGGTTTTGGGATTCAATAGAATACGACATAAATTTTCATCAAAATGGTTGTCAGCAAAAGATAAGAAGCTCGAAATGTGTTTTTACGTGGAAATTAGAGAAGACAATGTGACGCGCATGTTTCGTTTTTTTATGTTTTTGATTTTTTATTATTTATCGAACATTTACCTGGTTAAAGTTAGCAGGAAGTTATAAAATGTCGGTAATGCAGATAGTGGCTTGGCTATCTCAGCCGAAAGTTCCCAGTCGAGATATTTCAGCCGAAATATATTTCATATAAAATGAAAAATTGACAAAACAACCTAGATGGAATTTCTGAGAGGAGCATAATATAAAATTTAAAAATTTGGATAAATTGAACTTTTAAAGTGTCATGTATGGAAAGTATTTCAACTAGTGTGCCTAGCCAATAGTTGTTCCTAGAGTATATTCCCCCCCTTTTCCAAAATAATTTTAAAGAACTTCTTTCAAATTTTTCTAGAATATGTCTCGGCTCGTTTTCAGAATATAATACTGAAAAGAGAAGAAAATTGGCCCAGAATATGTTTCCGCAAATTTCACCAACGTTGTGCTCTGACATCACCTTTTCTGGGAATCTGTTTTTCGGATAGCATCTGCATATTTCCACTGACGTAAAAGTCAAACCGCATTTAACCAATTGTTACCAAAAACATGTACATACGTTGTATATTAATAAATATTGTATATTAATGATAAATTCTGAAAAGTCCGAAGTGGGGTTCAATTTTATATTTAACTGCTATTCACCTGCTTTTTTCTAGTTTAATAATAATAAGGAAAAGTGGAAAATATTCTGGAAAAAGGGGATAACTTCTGGAAAACGGAGGGAGGGGCTTTCTTTAAAAATATTTTGGAAAAAGGGGAATGACTTTACTGCTCTTTCTATAGTAATAAATATATTCTGGAAAAGAGACGGGTCACATTCTGGAAAAACGGAGGAAAATTCTATCAAAATATTTTGGAAAAGGGGGAATTTACGCTAGAGATAACTGTTGGCTGGACTCACTAATTGAAATTCTTTCCAGACATAACACTTTAAACAAGTTTAATTTATACAAATTTTTAAATTTTATATTTGGCTTTTCTGATGAAACTTATAATATAATTCCTTTTAGGTATGCAGTGATAAACCAAAATGGGCCATTCACCCATAAAATATTCACCCTTAAAATCACTTCGTGGTAGTTTCCAGTTTATACGTTGTTTTGTTAATTTTTCATTTTATTTTATGTTTCGGTTGAAATTTAAAATAAGTTTAGGCGTATCTTTCGTCTGAGATAGCCAAGACACTATCTGAATTATCGATATTTTTACTTTCGGCTAACTTTACTAGTACGCACTTTTGTACGAAAGTAATAGGCGCGTTGATTTTATTTTGATGTTAGCTTGTACGCGAACACATAAGTTGGCCAATTTTTTAATGATGTGGCAGTGAGTGAATTGCTAGGATTAATGAGTGAATATAAAATGAATGAGCGAGCCGTTACAAGATATATTGACAAATTTTTTTTAAAAATAATTTTTTAATTCATTGCGAATTGTCTGTCGTACTTAAACAAGTATTACGAGTAAAACAACAACAACAAGTTGCAATTACGAGAACTCGTAATGTCTTACGCATAATCGCGTTTTGTCGCCTTTTCGAAAAATTCAAAACTCGCAATGCTTACATAATCGCACTCATGATCTGTGCATAAAATACTAATTTTAAAAATGTTGACTAGATGTTTAGAAGCAACAATTTGGCTCTTATTGTATATAAAATAAATAGATTCAATTGTAACTGTATGACATAACTAAATACTACTCATCTACTTTCAGATGCATTGTGAAGACTATCGCAACAAGACCGGTAAATGTGGCGATCAAAAATCAAGCTCAACAACACATCATCACCAATCAACAGCATTTACATGGATAGTCGCCACAATTCTACATGTTTTAATTATCAAAGCAATTTTATCAATTTTTTAATAAACTTTTTTTTTTTTTTTCCAAAAATAAAACCAAACGAAAAAATCCCACGCGCACGGATGAACACCCGCGATACGAAAATTAAATAAAATAAATTTAAAAAAAGTGAATATTAAAGATACGTACCTGAATTGTAAATGTAAATGCCATGTGCTCCTATATATGTATGTTGTCTCCTGTACACATATATATACAATAATTAATTCGAACAGTATTTTGTTGTTGTTGGGTGGAATTGAAAATTTAATTTTTGTGATAATAATTTAAAATTCATCTGCAAAAAAAAAAAAAAAAAATCAAAGATAAAATTAAAACTTTCAAAGCCATTACCACATATCTAATTATCCAATTTATTTTATTTTTAATTTTTTATTCTATTTTTAATTTAACTAAAATAAATAAAAAACTTGTAAAATTTTATTGTAAATATAATAATAGCTGTATTAAATAAATATTAAAAACCTTATATATCAATAAATAATAAATAAAAATTGTTATAATAAAAATCAATTTGTTTTTTGAGTACATATGTACCTGTTTATCATATTGTCTGTGCGGTTTTTATTAAAAATGTAAAAGCTTTTTATTTTAATATGCCTTTAAGCTAATCATCATTTAATCAATATCCTTTGGTTAAATTGTCTGTTGTCGTACAAACATACAGAGGTAAGTATATGTGTACATGGTAAACAGATGTGGTTTAGGATTTATTACATTTATTTATTTAGATACGTTTTTATCTAATTAAAATTCTGCACATGTGAAATTTGGGATTTCAAAAATATTTTTATACATATTCTATAACGTAGTAGGTAAGTAATCGATCACCTGTGTTACGCGGAACGCAAACAATTTCTTTTTATCGTTATGTAGGTTATTCACCAAAAGAATGTTTTCAAGTAAGATAGGGAACTCCGTACACTCCGAAATATTAGAAACAAACTTTGAAAAATATTTTTGAGAACCAAGTCGGATCCAGATTGCCCTAATTACCTGAACGCCCATGATGATTTTTCACGCGTATAAGGCACGCGTTGGGCCAATTCGTGTTAAAAAAAACTTTTTTTCATTTTACAAGTTAAACATGGCAAATTACGTTAAAATGTAAATTACATTTAAAAAAAAACCAATACATTTTAAAAATATGTAATAAACAATAATAAATATTTAACTGCAAATTTAAAACAAAAATTATCAATTCATTAATTAAAAAATAAGTAAATAGAGAATTTTAAAGTGTCCACAAATTCAGAGCCACAAAAATCGAAAATCTGCAAATTTGCTCCGATTTCGATGAGGCGTTGAGACCTGTAACTGTCATAACTATGGCCATTTGGATCGGTCGAATATTTCTACACGTTTCGTGGAAAAAATAATTTTTTTGAAAATCAACTGAACTATAGCCCACAAATTCAGAGCCACAAAATTCGAAAATCTGCAAATGTGGTCCGATTTCGATGATTGATACCTCTATCAATAAGAGTTGAGACCTGTAACTGTCATACAAACGGCTATTTGGATCGGTTGAATATTTCTACACGTTTCGTGGAAAATACAATTTTTTTGAAAATCAACTGAACTATAGCCCACAAATTCAGAGCCACAAAATTCGAAAATCTGCAAATGAGCTCCGATTTCGATGATGGATACCTCTATCAATAGGCGTTGAGACCTGTAATTGTCATCCAAACCGCCATTTGGATCGGTCGCATATTTCCACAAGTTTCGTGGGAAATACAACTTTTTTGAAAATCAACTGAACTATAGCCCACAAATTCAGAGCCACAAAAATCGAAAATCTGCAAATGTGCTCCGATTTCGATGATTGATACCTCTATCAATAGGCGTTGAGACCTGTAATTGTCATACAAACCGCCATTTGGATCGGTCGCATATTTCTACACGTTCCGTGGAAAATTCAACTTTTTTGAAAATCAACTGAACTATAGCCCACAAATTCAGAGCCACAAAAATCAAAAATCTGCAAATGTGGTCCGATTTCGATTATTGATACCTCTATCAATAGGCGTTGAGACCTGTAATTGTCATACCAACGGCCATTTGGATCGGTCGAATATTTCGTGGGACACGTTTCGTGGGAAATACAATTTTTTTGAAAATCAACTGAACTATAGCCCACAAATTCAGAGCCACAAAATTCGAAAATCTGCAAATGTGCTCCGATTTCGATGATTGATACCTCTATCAATAGGCGTTGAGACCTGTAATTGTCAAACCAACGGCTATTTGGATCGGTTGAATATTTCTACACGTTTCGTGGCCAAATCAATTTTTTTGAAATTCAACTGAACTATAGCCCACAAATTCAGAGCCACAAAAATCGAAAATCTGCAAATGTGCTCCAATTTAGATGATTGATACCTCTATCAATAGGCGTTGAGACCTGTAATTGTCATACCAACGGCCATTTGGATCGGTTGAATATTTCTACACGTTTCGTGGAAAATTCAACTTTTTTGAAAATCAAGTGAACTATAGCCCACAAATTCAGAACCACAAAATTCGAAAATCTGCAAATGTGGTCCGATTTCGATGATTGATACCTCTATCAATAGGCGTTGAGACCTGTAATTGTCATACAAACGGCTATTTATATCGGATGAATATTTCTACACGTTTCGTGGAAAATTCAACTTTTTTAAAAAATCAACTGAACTATAGCCCACAAATTCAGAGCCACAAAATTCGAAAATCTGCAAATGTGGTCCGGTTTCGATGATTGATACCTCTTTCAATAGGCGTTGAGACTTGTAATTGTCATACAAACGGCAATTTGGATCGGTTGAATATTTCTACACGTTTCGTGGAATTTTTTTTTGAAAATCAACTGAACTATAGCCCACAAATTCAGAGCCAAAAAATTCGAAAATCTGCAAATGTGCTCCGATTTCGATGATGGATACCTCTTTCAATAGGCGTTGAGACCTGTAATTGTCATACAAACGGCTATTTGGATCGGATGAATATTTCTACACGTTTCGTGGAAAATTCAATTTTTTTAAAAATCAACTGAACTATAGCCCACAAATTCAGAGCCACAAAAATCGAAAATCTGCAAATGTGCTCCGATTTCGATGATTGATACCTCTATCAATAGGCGTTGAGACCTGTAATTGTCAAACCAACGGCTATTTGGATCAGTTGAATATTTCTACACGTTTCGTGGCCAAATCAATTTTTTTAAAAATCAACTGAACTATAGCCCACAAATTCAGAGCCACAAAATTCGAAAATCTGCAAATGTGCTCCGGTTTCGAAGATTGATACCTCTATCAATAGGCGTTGAGACCTGTAATTGTCATACCAACGGCTATTTGGATCGGTTAAATATTTCTACACGTTTCGTGGAAAATTCAACTTTTTTGAAAATCAACTGAACTATAGCCCACAAATTCAGAGCCACAAAAATCGAAAATCTGCAAATGTGCTCCAATTTAGATGATTGATACCTCTATCAATAGGCGTTGAGACCTGTAATTGTCATACCAACGGCCATTTGGATCGGTTGAATATTTCTACACGTTTCGTGGAAAATTCAACTTTTTTGAAAATCAACTGAACTATAGCCCACAAATTCAGAACCACAAAATTCGAAAATCTGCAAATGTGCTCCGATTTCGATGATTGATACCTCTATCAATAGGCGTTGAGACCTGTAATTATCATACCAACCGCCATTTGGATCGGTCGAATATTTCTACACGTTTCGTGAAAAATTCAATTTTTTTGAAAATCAACTGAACTATAGCCCACAAATTCAGAGCCAAAAAATTCGAAAATCTGCAAATGTGCTCCGATTTCGATGATTGATACCTCTATCAATAGGCGTTGAGACCTGTAATTATCATACCAACCGCCATTTGGATCGGTTGAATATTTCTACACGTTTCGTGAAAAATTCAATTTTTTTAAAAATCAACTGAACTATAGCCCACAAATTCAGAACCACAAAATTCGAAAATCTGCAAATGTGCTCCGATTTCGATGATTGATACCTCTATCAATAGGCGTTGAGACCTGTAATTATCATACAAACGGCCATTTGGATCGGTCGAATATTTCTACACGTTTCGTGAAAAATTCAATTTTTTTAAAAATCAACTGAACTATAGCCCACAAATTCAGAACCACAAAATTCGAAAATCTGCAAATGTGCTCCGATTTCGATGATTGATACCTCTATCAATAGGCGTTGAGACCTGTAATTGTCATACAAACGGCCATTTGGATCGGTCGAATATTTCTACACGTCCCGTGGAAAATTCAATTTTTTTAAAAATCAACTGAACTATAGCCCACAAATTCAGAGCCACAAAATTCGAAAATCTGCAAATGTGCTCCGATTTCGATGATTGATACCTCTATCAATAGGCGTTGAGACCTGTAATTATCATACCAACCGCCATTTGGATCGGTCGAATATTTCTACACGTTTCGTGAAAAATTCAATTTTTTTGAAAATCAACTGAACTATAGCCCACAAATTCAGAGCCAAAAAATTCGAAAATCTGCAAATGTGCTCCGATTTCGATGATTGATACCTCTATCAATAGGCGTTGAGACCTGTAATTATCATACCAACCGCCATTTGGATCGGTTGAATATTTCTACACGTTTCGTGAAAAATTCAATTTTTTTAAAAATCAACTGAACTATAGCCCACAAATTCAGAACCACAAAATTCGAAAATCTGCAAATGTGCTCCGATTTCGATGATTGATACCTCTATCAATAGGCGTTGAGACCTGAAATCGTCATACAAACGGCCATTTGAATCGGTTGAATATTTCTACACGTTTCGTGGAAAATTCAACTTTTTTGAAAATCAACTGAACTATAGCCCACAAATTCAGAGCCACAAAATTCGAAAATCTGCAAATGTGCTCCGATTTCGATGATTGATACCTCTATCAATAGGCGTTGAGACCTGAAATCGTCATACAAACGGCCATTTGAATCGGTCGAATATTTTTACACGTTTCGTGGAAAATTCAACTTTTTTGAAAATCAACTGAACTATAGCCCACAAATTCAGAGCCACAAAATTCGAAAATCTGCAAATGTGCTCCGGTTTCGAAGATTGATACCTCTTTCAATAGGCGTTGAGACCTGTAATTGTCATACAAACGGCAATTTGGATCGGTTGAATATTTCTACACGTTTCGTGGAAATTTTTTTGAAAATCAACTGAACTATAGCCCACAAATTCAGAGCCAAAAAATTCGAAAATCTGCAAATGTGCTCCGATTTCGATGATGGATACCTCTATCAATAGGCGTTGAGACCTGTAATTGTCATACAAACGGCTATTTGAATCGGTTGAATATTTCTACACGTTTCGTGGAAAGTTCAACTTTTTTGAAAATCAACTGAACTATAGCCCACAAATTCAGAGCCACAAAATTCGAAAATCTGCAAATGTGCTCCGATTTCGATGATGGATACCTCTATCAATAGGCGTTGAGACCTGTAATTGTCATACAAACGGCCATTTGGATCGGTCGAATATTTCTACACGTCCCGTGAAAAATTCAATTTTTTTGAAAATCAACTGAACTATAGCCCACAAATTCAGAGCCACAAAATTCGAAAATCTGCAAATGTGCTCCGATTTCGATGATTGATACCTCTATCAATAGGCGTTGAGACCTGTAATTATCATACCAACCGCCATTTGGATCGGTCGAATATTTCTACACGTTTCGTGAAAAATTCAATTTTTTTGAAAATCAACTGAACTATAGCCCACAAATTCAGAGCCACAAAATTCGAAAATCTGCAAATGTGCTCCGATTTCGATGATTGATACCTCTATCAATAGGCGTTGAGACCTGAAATCGTCATACAAACGGCCATTTGAATCGGTTGAATATTTCTACACGTTTCGTGGAAAATTCAACTTTTTTGAAAATCAACTGAACTATAGCCCACAAATTCAGAGCCACAAAATTCGAAAATCTGCAAATGTGCTCCGATTTCGATGATTGATACCTCTATCAATAGGCGTTGAGACCTGAAATCGTCATACAAACGGCCATTTGAATCGGTCGAATATTTTTACACGTTTCGTGGAAAATTCAACTTTTTTGAAAATCAACTGAACTATAGCCCACAAATTCAGAGCCACAAAATTCGAAAATCTGCAAATGTGCTCCGGTTTCGAAGATTGATACCTCTTTCAATAGGCGTTGAGACCTGTAATTGTCATACAAACGGCAATTTGGATCGGTTGAATATTTCTACACGTTTCGTGGAAATTTTTTTGAAAATCAACTGAACTATAGCCCACAAATTCAGAGCCAAAAAATTCGAAAATCTGCAAATGTGCTCCGATTTCGATGATGGATACCTCTATCAATAGGCGTTGAGACCTGTAATTGTCATACAAACGGCTATTTGAATCGGTTGAATATTTCTACACGTTTCGTGAAAAATTCAATTTTTTTAAAAATCAACTGAACTATAGCCCACAAATTCAGAACCACAAAATTCGAAAATCTGCAAATGTGCTCCGATTTCGATGATTGATACCTCTTTCAATAGGCGTTGAGACCTGTAATTATCATACCAACCGCCATTTGGATCGGTCGAATATTTCTACACGTTTCGTGAAAAATTCAATTTTTTTGAAAATCAACTGAACTATAGCCCACAAATTCAGAACCACAAAATTCGAAAATCTGCAAATGTGCTCCGATTTCGATGATTGATACCTCTATCAATAGGCGTTGAGACCTGTAATTGTCATACAAACGGCTATTTGGATCGGATGAATATTTCTACACGTTTCGTGGTAAATTCAAATTTTTTAAAAATCAGGTGAACTATAGCCCACAAATTCAGAGCCACAAAAATCGAAAATCTGCAAATGTGCTCCGATTTCGATGATTGATACCTCTATCAATAGGCGTTGAGACCTGAAATCGTCATACAAACGGCCATTTGAATCGGTCGAATATTTTTACACGTTTCGTGGAAAATTCAACTTTTTTGAAAATCAACTGAACTATAGCCCACAAATTCAGAGCCACAAAATTCGAAAATCTGCAAATGTGCTCCGGTTTCGAAGATTGATACCTCTTTCAATAGGCGTTGAGACCTGTAATTGTCATACAAACGGCAATTTGGATCGGTTGAATATTTCTACACGTTTCGTGGAAATTTTTTTGAAAACCAACTGAACTATAGCCCACAAATTCAGAGCCACAAAATTCGAAAATCTGCAAATGTGCTCCGATTTCGATGATTGATACCTCTATCAATAGGCGTTGAGACCTGAAATCGTCATACAAACGGCCATTTGAATCGGTTGAATATTTCTACACGTTTCGTGGAAAATTCAACTTTTTTGAAAATCAACTGAACTATAGCCCACAAATTCAGAGCCACAAAATTCGAAAATCTGCAAATGTGCTCCGATTTCGATGATTGATACCTCTATCAATAGGCGTTGAGACCTGAAATCGTCATACAAACGGCCATTTGAATCGGTCGAATATTTTTACACGTTTCGTGGAAAATTCAACTTTTTTGAAAATCAACTGAACTATAGCCCACAAATTCAGAGCCACAAAATTCGAAAATCTGCAAATGTGCTCCGGTTTCGAAGATTGATACCTCTTTCAATAGGCGTTGAGACCTGTAATTGTCATACAAACGGCAATTTGGATCGGTTGAATATTTCTACACGTTTCGTGGAAATTTTTTTGAAAATCAACTGAACTATAGCCCACAAATTCAGAGCCAAAAAATTGGAAAATCTGCAAATGTGCTCCGATTTCGATGATGGATACCTCTATCAATAGGCGTTGAGACCTGTAATTGTCATACAAACGGCTATTTGAATCGGTTGAATATTTCTACACGTTTCGTGGAAAGTTCAACTTTTTTGAAAATCAACTGAACTATAGCCCACAAATTCAGAGCCACAAAATTCGAAAATCTGCAAATGTGGTCCGATTTCGATGATTGATACCTCTATCAATAGGCGTTGAGACCTGTAATTGTCATCCAAACCGCCATTTGGATCGGTCGCATATTTCCACAAGTTTCGTGGGAAATACAACTTTTTTGAAAATCAACTGAACTATAGCCCACAAATTCAGAGCCACAAAAATCGAAAATCTGCAAATGTGCTCCGATTTCGATGATTGATATCTCTATCAATAGGCGTTGAGACCTGTAATTGTCATACAAACCGCCATTTGGATCGGTCGCATATTTCTACACGTTCCGTGGAAAATTCAACTTTTTTGAAAATCAACTGAACTATAGCCCACAAATTCAGAGCCACAAAAATCAAAAATCTGCAAATGTGGTCCGATTTCGATTATTGATACCTCTATCAATAGGCGTTGAGACCTGTAATTGTCATACCAACCGCCATTTGGATCGGTCGAATATTTCGTGGGACACGTTTCGTGGGAAATACAATTTTTTTGAAAATCAACTGAACTATAGCCCACAAATTCAGAGCCACAAAATTCGAAAATCTGCAAATGTGCTCCGATTTCGATGATTGATACCTCTATCAATAGGCGTTGAGACCTGTAATTGTCAAACCAACGGCTATTTGGATCGGTTGAATATTTCTACACGTTTCGTTGCCAAATCAATTTTTTTGAAATTCAACTGAACTATAGCCCACAAATTCAGAGCCACAAAAATCGAAAATCTGCAAATGTGCTCCAATTTAGATGATTGATACCTCTATCAATAGGCGTTGAGACCTGTAATTGTCATACCAACGGCCATTTGGAGCGGTTGAATATTTCTACACGTTTCGTGGAAAATTCAACTTTTTTGAAAATCAAGTGAACTATAGCCCACAAATTCAGAACCACAAAATTCGAAAATCTGCAAATGTGGTCCGATTTCGATGATTGATACCTCTATCAATAGGCGTTGAGACCTGTAATTGTCATACAAACGGCTATTTATATCGGATGAATATTTCTACACGTTTCGTGGAAAATTCAACTTTTTTAAAAAATCAACTGAACTATAGCCCACAAATTCAGAACCACAAAATTCGAAAATCTGCAAATGTGCTCCGGTTTCGATGATTGATACCTCTTTCAATAGGCGTTGAGACTTGTAATTGTCATACAAACGGCAATTTGGATCGGTTGAATATTTCTACACGTTTCGTGGAAATTTTTTTTGAAAATCAACTGAACTATAGCCCACAAATTCAGAGCCAAAAAATTCGAAAATCTGCAAATGTGCTCCGATTTCGATGATGGATACCTCTTTCAATAGGCGTTGAGACCTGTAATTGTCATACAAACGGCTATTTGGATCGGATGAATATTTCTACACGTTTCGTGGAAAATTCAATTTTTTTAAAAATCAACTGAACTATAGCCCACAAATTCAGAGCCACAAAAATCGAAAATCTGCAAATGTGCTCCGATTTCGATGATTGATACCTCTATCAATAGGCGTTGAGACCTGTAATTGTCAAACCAACGGCTATTTGGATCAGTTGAATATTTCTACACGTTTCGTGGCCAAATCAATTTTTTTAAAAATCAACTGAACTATAGCCCACAAATTCAGAGCCACAAAATTCGAAAATCTGCAAATGTGCTCCGGTTTCGAAGATTGATACCTCTATCAATAGGCGTTGAGACCTGTAATTGTCATACCAACGGCTATTTGGGTCGGTTAAATATTTCTACACGTTTCGTGGAAAATTCAACTTTTTTGAAAATCAACTGAACTATAGCCCACAAATTCAGAGCCACAAAAATCGAAAATCTGCAAATGTGCTCCAATTTAGATGATTGATACCTCTATCAATAGGCGTTGAGACCTGTAATTGTCATACCAACGGCCATTTGGATCGGTTGAATATTTCTACACGTTTCGTGGAAAATTCAACTTTTTTGAAAATCAACTGAACTATAGCCCACAAATTCAGAACCACAAAATTCGAAAATCTGCAAATGTGCTCCGATTTCGATGATTGATACCTCTATCAATAGGCGTTGAGACCTGTAATTATCATACCAACCGCCATTTGGATCGGTCGAATATTTCTACACGTTTCGTGAAAAATTCAATTTTTTGAAAATCAACTGAACTATAGCCCACAAATTCAGAGCCACAAAATTCGAAAATCTGCAAATGTGCTCCGATTTCGATGATTGATACCTCTATCAATAGGCGTTGAGACCTGTAATTATCATACCAACCGCCATTTGGATCGGTTGAATATTTCTACACGTTTCGTGAAAAATTCAATTTTTTTAAAAATCAACTGAACTATAGCCCACAAATTCAGAACCACAAAATTCGAAAATCTGCAAATGTGCTCCGATTTCGATGATTGATACCTCTATCAATAGGCGTTGAGACCTGTAATTATCATACCAACCGCCATTTGGATCGGTCGAATATTTCTACACGTTCGTGAAAAATTCAATTTTTTTAAAAATCAACTGAACTATAGCCCACAAATTCAGAACCACAAAATTCGAAAATCTGCAAATGTGCTCCGATTTCGATGATTGATACCTCTATCAATAGGCGTTGAGACCTGTAATTGTCATACAAACGGCCATTTGGATCGGTCGAATATTTCTACACGTCCCGTGGAAAATTCAATTTTTTTAAAAATCAACTGAACTATAGCCCACAAATTCAGAGCCACAAAATTCGAAAATCTGCAAATGTGCTCCGATTTCGATGATTGATACCTCTATCAATAGGCGTTGAGACCTGTAATTATCATACCAACCGCCATTTGGATCGGTCGAATATTTCTACACGTTTCGTGAAAAATTCAATTTTTTTGAAAATCAACTGAACTATAGCCCACAAATTCAGAGCCACAAAATTCGAAAATCTGCAAATGTGCTCCGATTTCGATGATTGATACCTCTATCAATAGGCGTTGAGAACTGTGATTGTCATACAAACCGCCATTTGGATCGGTCGAATAATTCTACACGTTTCGTGGAATTTTTTTTTGAAAATCAACTGAACTATAGCCCACAAATTCAGAGCCACAAAAATCGAAAATCTGCAAATGTGCTCCGGTTTCGATGATTGATACCTCTTTCAATAGGCGTTGAGACCTGTAATTATCATACCAACCGCCATTTGGATCGTCGAATATTTCTACACGTTTCGTGAAAAATTCAATTTTTTTGAAAATCAACTGAACTATAGCCCACAAATTCAGAGCCACAAAATTCGAAAATCTGCAAATGTGCTCCGATTTCGATGATTGATACCTCTATCAATAGGCGTTGAGACCTGTAATTATCATACCAACCGCCATTTGGATCGGTCGAATATTTCTACACGTTTCGTGAAAAATTCAATTTTTTTAAAAATCAACTGAACTATAGCCCACAAATTCAGAACCACAAAATTCGAAAATCTGCAAATGTGCTCCGATTTCGATGATTGATACCTCTATCAATAGGCGTTGAGACCTGAAATCGCCATACAAACGGCCATTTGAATCGGTTGAATATTTCTACACGTTTCGTGGAAAATTCAACTTTTTTGAAAATCAACTGAACTATAGCCCACAAATTCAGAGCCACAAAATTCGAAAATCTGCAAATGTGCTCCGATTTCGATGATTGATACCTCTATCAATAGGCGTTGAGACCTGAAATCGTCATACAAACGGCCATTTGAATCGGTCGAATATTTTTACACGTTTCGTGGAAAATTCAACTTTTTTGAAAATCAACTGAACTATAGCCCACAAATTCAGAGCCACAAAATTCGAAAATCTGCAAATGTGCTCCGGTTTCGAAGATTGATACCTCTTTCAATAGGCGTTGAGACCTGTAATTGTCATACAAACGGCAATTTGGATCGGTTGAATATTTCTACACGTTTCGTGGAAATTTTTTTGAAAATCAACTGAACTATAGCCCACAAATTCAGAGCCAAAAAATTCGAAAATCTGCAAATGTGCTCCGATTTCGATGATGGATACCTCTATCAATAGGCGTTGAGACCTGTAATTGTCATACAAACGGCTATTTGAATCGGTTGAATATTTCTACACGTTTCGTGGAAAGTTCAACTTTTTTGAAAATCAACTGAACTATAGCCCACAAATTCAGAGCCACAAAATTCGAAAATCTGCAAATGTGCTCCGATTTCGATGATGGATACCTCTATCAATAGGCGTTGAGACCTGTAATTGTCATACAAACGGCCATTTGGATCGGTCGAATATTTCTACACGTCCCGTGAAAAATTCAATTTTTTTGAAAATCAACTGAACTATAGCCCACAAATTCAGAGCCACAAAATTCGAAAATCTGCAAATGTGCTCCGATTTCGATGATTGATACCTCTATCAATAGGCGTTGAGACCTGTAATTATCATACCAACCGCCATTTGGATCGGTCGAATATTTCTACACGTTTCGTGAAAAATTCAATTTTTTTGAAAATCAACTGAACTATAGCCCACAAATTCAGAGCCACAAAATTCGAAAATCTGCAAATGTGCTCCGATTTCGATGATTGATACCTCTATCAATAGGCGTTGAGACCTGTAATTATCATACCAACCGCCATTTGGATCGGTCGAATATTTCTACACGTTTCGTGAAAAATTCAATTTTTTTAAAATCAACTGAACTATAGCCCACAAATTCAGAACCACAAAATTCGAAAATCTGCAAATGTGCTCCGATTTCGATGATTGATACCTCTTTCAATAGGCGTTGAGACCTGTAATTATCATACCAACCGCCATTTGGATCGGTCGAATATTTCTACACGTTTCGTGGTAAATTCAAATTTTTTAAAAATCAGGTGAACTATAGCCCACAAATTCAGAGCCACAAAAATCGAAAATCTGCAAATGTGCTCCGATTTCGATGATTGATACCTCTATCAATAGGCGTTGAGACCTGAAATCGTCATACAAACGGCCATTTGAATCGGTCGAATATTTTTACACGTTTCGTGGAAAATTCAACTTTTTTGAAAATCAACTGAACTATAGCCCACAAATTCAGAGCCACAAAATTCGAAAATCTGCAAATGTGCTCCGGTTTCGAAGATTGATACCTCTTTCAATAGGCGTTGAGACCTGTAATTGTCATACAAATGGCAATTTGGATCGGTTGAATATTTCTACACGTTTCGTGGAAATTTTTTTGAAAACCAACTGAACTATAGCCCACAAATTCAGAGCCACAAAATTCGAAAATCTGCAAATGTGCTCCGATTTCGATGATGGATACCTCTATCAATAGGCGTTGAGACCTGTAATTGTCATACAAACGGCCATTTGGATCGGTCGAATATTTCTACACGTCCCGTGAAAAATTCAATTTTTTTGAAAATCAACTGAACTATAGCCCACAAATTCAGAGCCACAAAATTCGAAAATCTGCAAATGTGCTCCGATTTCGATGATTGATACCTCTATCAATAGGCGTTGAGACCTGTAATTATCATACCAACCGCCATTTGGATCGGTCGAATATTTCTACACGTTTCGTGAAAAATTCAATTTTTTTGAAAATCAACTGAACTATAGCCCACAAATTCAGAGCCACAAAATTCGAAAATCTGCAAATGTGCTCCGATTTCGATGATTGATACCTCTATCAATAGGCGTTGAGACCTGTAATTATCATACCAACCGCCATTTGGATCGGTCGAATATTTCTACACGTTTCGTGAAAAATTCAATTTTTTTAAAAATCAACTGAACTATAGCCCACAAATTCAGAACCACAAAATTCGAAAATCTGCAAATGTGCTCCGATTTCGATGATTGATACCTCTTTCAATAGGCGTTGAGACCTGTAATTATCATACCAACCGCCATTTGGATCGGTCGAATATTTCTACACGTTTCGTGAAAAATTCAATTTTTTTAAAAATCAACTGAACTATAGCCCACAAATTCAGAACCACAAAATTCGAAAATCTGCAAATGTGCTCCGATTTCGATGATTGATACCTCTATCAATAGGCGTTGAGACCTGTAATTGTCATACAAACGGCTATTTGGATCGGATGAATATTTCTACACGTTTCGTGGTAAATTCAAATTTTTTAAAAATCAGGTGAACTATAGCCCACAAATTCAGAGCCCCAAAAATCGAAAATCTGCAAATGTGCTCCGATTTCGATGATTGATACCTCTATCAATAGGCGTTGAGACCTGAAATCGTCATACAAACGGCCATTTGAATCGGTCGAATATTTTTACACGTTTCGTGGAAAATTCAACTTTTTTGAAAATCAACTGAACTATAGCCCACAAATTCAGAGCCACAAAATTCGAAAATCTGCAAATGTGCTCCGGTTTCGATGATTGATACCTCTTTCAATAGGCGTTGAGACCTGTAATTGTCATACAAACGGCAATTTGGATCGGTTGAATATTTCTACACGTTTCGTGGAAATTTTTTTGAAAACCAACTGAACTATAGCCCACAAATTCAGAGCCAAAAAATTCGAAAATCTGCAAATGTGCTCCGATTTCGATGATTGATACCTCTATCAATAGGCGTTGAGACCTGTAATTATCATACCAACCGCCATTTGGATCGGTCGAATATTTCTACACGTTTCGTGAAAAATTCAATTTTTTTGAAAATCAACTGAACTATAGCCCACAAATTCAGAGCCACAAAATTCGAAAATCTGCAAATGTGCTCCGATTTCGATGATTGATACCTCTATCAATAGGCGTTGAGACCTGTAATTATCATACCAACCGCCATTTGGATCGGTCGAATATTTCTACACGTTTCGTGAAAAATTCAATTTTTTTAAAAATCAACTGAACTATAGCCCACAAATTCAGAGCCACAAAAATCGAAAATCTGCAAATGTGCTCCGATTTCGATGATTGATACCTCTATCAATAGGCGTTGAGACCTGTAATTATCATACCAACCGCCATTTGGATCGGTCGAATATTTCTACACGTTTCGTCAAAAATTCAATTTTTTTAAAAATCAACTGAACTATAGCCCACAAATTCAGAACCACAAAATTCGAAAATCTGCAAATGTGCTCCGATTTCGATGATTGATACCTCTATCAATAGGCGTTGAGACCTGTAATTATCATACCAACCGCCATTTGGATCGGTCGAATATTTCTACACGTTTCGTGAAAAATTCAATTTTTTTGAAAATCAACTGAACTATAGCCCACAAATTCAGAACCACAAAATTCGAAAATCTGCAAATGTGCTCCGATTTCGATGATTGATACCTCTATCAATAGGCGTTGAGACCTGAAATCGTCATACAAACGGCCATTTGAATCGGTCGAATATTTTTACACGTTTCGTGGAAAATTCAACTTTTTTGAAAATCAACTGAACTATAGCCCACAAATTCAGAGCCACAAAATTCGAAAATCTGCAAATGTGCTCCGGTTTCGAAGATTGATACCTCTTTCAATAGGCGTTGAGACCTGTAATTGTCATACAAACGGCAATTTGGATCGGTTGAATATTTCTACACGTTTCGTGGAAATTTTTTTGAAAACCAACTGAACTATAGCCCACAAATTCAGAGCCAAAAAATTCGAAAATCTGCAAATGTGCTCCGATTTCGATGATGGATACCTCTATCAATAGGCGTTGAGACCTGTAATTGTCATACAAACGGCTATTTGAATCGGTTGAATATTTCTACACGTTTCGTGGAAAAATCAATTTTTTTAAAAATCAAGTGAACTATAGCCCACAAATTCAGAGCCACAAAAATCGAAAATCTGCATATGTACTCCGATTTCGATGATTGATACCTCTATCAATTGGCGTTGAGATCTGTAATTGTTAAACCAACGGCTATTTAGATCGGTTGAATATTTCTACACGTTTCGTGGAAAGTTCAACTTTTTTGAAAATCAACTGAACTATAGCCCACAAATTCAGAGCCACAAAAATCGAAAATCTGCATATGTACTCCGATTTCGATGATTGATACCTCTATCAATAGGCGTTGAGACCTGTAATTGTCATACAAACGGCTATTTGGATCGGTTGAATATTTCTACACGTTTCGTGGAAAAATCAATTTTTTTAAAAATCAAGTGAACTATAGCCCACAAATTCAGAGCCACAAAAATCTAAAATCTGCAAATGTACTCCGATTTCGATGATTGATACCTCTATCAATAGGCGTTGAGACCTGTAATTGTCATACCAACCGCCATTTGGATCGAATATTTCTACACGTTTCGCGGAAAATTCAATTTTTTTGAAAATCAACTGAACTATAGCCCACAAATTCAGAGCCACAAAATTCGAAAATCTACAAATGTGCTCCGGTTTCGATGATTGATACCTCTTTCAATAGGCGTTGAGACCTGAAATCGTCATACAAACGGCCATTTGAATCGGTCGAATATTTCTACACGTTTCGTGGAAAATTCAACTTTTTTGAAAATCAACTGAACTATAGCCCACAAATTCAGAGCCAAAAAATTCGAAAATCTGCAAATGTGCTCCGATTTCGATGATGGATACCTCTTTCAATAGGCGTTGAGACCTGTAATTGTCATACAAACGGCTATTTGGATCGGTCGAATATTTCTACATATTTCGTGGCCAAATCAATTTTTTTGAAAATCAACTGAACTATAGCCCACAAATTCAGAGCCACAAAATTCGAAAATCTGCAAATGTGCTCCGGTTTCGATGATTGATACCTCTTTCAATAGGCGTTGAGACCTGAAATCGTCATACAAACGGCCATTTGAATCGGTCGAATATTTCTACACGTTTCGTGGAAAATTCAACTTTTTTTGAAAATCAACTGAACTATAGCCCACAAATTCAGAGCCAAAAAATTCGAAAATCTGCAAATGTGCTCCGATTTCGATGATGGATACCTCTTTCAATAGGCGTTGAGACCTGTAATTGTCATACAAACGGCTATTTGGATCGGTCGAATATTTCTACATATTTCGTGGCCAAATCAATTTTTTTAAAAATCAACTGAACTATAGCCCACAAATTCAGAGCCACAAAATTCGAAAATCTGCAAATGTGCTCCGATTTCGATGATTGATACCTCTATCAATAGGCGTTGAGACCTGAAATCGTCATACAAACGGCCATTTGAATCGGTCGAATATTTCTACACGTTTCGTGGAAAATTCAACTTTTTTGAAAATCAACTGAACTATAGCCCACAAATTCAGAACCACAAAATTCGAAAATCTGCAAATGTGCTCCGATTTCGATGATTGATACCTCTATCAATAGGCGTTGAGACCTGTAATTGTCATACAAACGGCTATTTGGATCGGTCGAATATTTCTACATATTTCGTGGCCAAATCAATTTTTTTAAAAATCAACTGAACTATAGCCCACAAATTCAGAGCCACAAAATTCGAAAATCTGCAAATGTGCTCCGGTTTCGATGATTGATACCTCTTTCAATAGGCGTTGAGACCTGTAATTGTCATACAAACGGCAATTTGGATCGGTTGAATATTTCTACACGTTTCGTGGAAATTTTTTTTGAAAATCAACTGAACTATAGCCCACAAACTCAGAGCCACAAAATTCGAAAATCTGCAAATGTGCTCCGATTTCGATGATGGATACCTCTATCAATAGGCGTTGAGACCTGTAATTGTCATACAAACGGCTATTTGGATCGGATGAATATTTCTACACGTTTCGTGGAAAATTAAATTTTTTTAAAAATCAACTGAACTATAGCCCACAAATTCAGAACCACAAAATTCGAAAATCTGCAAATGTGCTCCGATTTCGATGATTGATACCTCTATCAATTGGCGTTGAGACCTGTAATTGTCTAACAAACGGCCATTTGGATCGGTCGAATATTTCTACACGTTTCGTGGAAAATTCAATTTGTTTAAAATTTAACTGAACTATAGCCCACAAATTCAGAGCCACAAAAATCGGAAATCTGCAAATGTACTCCGATTTCGATGATTGATACCTCTATCAATAGGCGTTGAGACCTGTAATTGTCATACTAACGGCTATTTGGATCGGTTGAATATTTCTACACGTTTCGTGGCCAAATCAATTTTTTTAAAAATCAACTGAACTATAGCCCACAAATTCAGAGCCACAAAATTCGAAAATCTGCAAATGTGCTCCGGTTTCGATGATTGATACCTCTATCAATAGGCGTTAAGACCTGTAATTGTCATACCAACGGCTATTTGGATCGGTTAAATATTTTTACATGTTTCGTGGAAAATTCAACTTTTTTGAAAATCAACTGAACTATAGCCCACAAATTCAGAGCCACAAAAATCGAAAATCTGCAAATGTGCTCCAATTTAGATGATTGATACCTCTATCAATAGGCGTTGAGACCTGTAATTGTCATACCAACGGCCATTTGGATCGGTTGAATATTTCTACACGTTTCGTGGAAAATTCAACTTTTTTGAAAATCAACTGAACTATAGCGCACAAATTCAGAGCCACAAAAATCGAAAATCTGCAAATGTGCTCCGATTTCGATGATTGATACCTCTATCAATAGGCGTTGAGACCTGAAATCGTCATACAAACGGCCATTTGAATCGGTCGAATATTTCTACACGTTTCGTGGAAAATTCAACTTTTTTGAAAATCAACTGAACTATAGCCCACAAATTCAGAGCCACAAAAATCTAAAATCTGCAAATGTGATCCGATTTCGATGATTGATACCTCTATCAATAGGCGTTGAGACCTGAAATCGTCATACAAACGGCCATTTGAATTGGTCGAATATTTCTACACGTTTCGTGGAAAATTCAACTTTTTTGAAAATCAACTGAACTATAGCCCACAAATTCAGAGCCACAAAAATCGAAAATCTGCAAATGTGCTCCGATTTCGATGATTGATACCTCTATCAATAGGCGTTGAGACCTGAAATCGTCATACAAACGGTCATTTGAATCGGTCGAATATTTCTACACGTTTCGTGGAAAATTCAACTTTTTTGAAAATCAACTGAACTATAGCCCACAAATTCAGAGCCACAAAAATCGAAAATCTGCAAATGTGCTCCGATTTCGATGATTGATACCTCTATCAATAGGCGTTGAGACCTGAAATCGTCATACAAACGGCCATTTGAATCGGTCGAATATTTCTACACGTTTCGTGGAAAATTCAACTTTTTTGAAAATCAACTGAACTATAGCCCACAAATTCAGAGCCACAAAAATCGAAAATCTGCAAATGTGCTCCGATTTCGATGATTGATACCTCTATCAATAGGCGTTGAGACCTGAAATCGTCATACAAACGGCCATTTGGATCGGTTGAATATTTCTACACGTTTCGTAGAGAATTCAATTTTTTTGAAAATCAACTGAACTATAGCCCACAAATTCAGAGCCACAAAAATCGAAAATCTGCAAATGTGCTCCGGTTTCGATTATTGATACCTCTTTCAATAGGCGTTGAGACCTGTAATTGACATACAAACGGCCATTTGGATCGGTTGAATATTTCTACACGTTTCGTAGAGAATTCAATTTTTTTGAAAATCAACTGAACTATAGCCCACAAATTCAGAGCCACAAAAATCGAAAATCTGCAAATGTGCTCCGATTTCGATGATTGATACCTCTATCAATAGGCGTTGAGACCTGTAATTGTCATACAAACCGCCATTTGGATCGGTTGAATATTTCTACACGTTTCGTAGAGAATTCAATTTTTTTGAAAATCAACTGAACTATAGCCCACAAATTCAGAGCCACAAAAATCGAAAATCTGCAAATGTGATCCGGTTTCGATTATTGATACCTCTTTCAATAGGCGTTGAGACCTGTAATTGACATACAAACGGCCATTTGGATCGGTTGAATATTTCTACACGTTTCGTAGAGAATTCAATTTTTTTGAAAATCAACTGAACTATAGCCCACAAATTCAGAGCCACAAAAATCGAAAATCTGCAAATGTGCTCCGATTTCGATGATTGATACCTCTATCAATAGGCGTTGAGACCTGTAATTGTCATACAAACGGCCATTTGGATCGGTCGAATATTTCTACACGTTCCGAGAAAAATTCTGTTTTTAAAAATCAACTGAACTATAGCCCACAAATTCAGAGCCACAAAATTCGAAAATCTGCAAATGTGCTCCGATTTCGATGATTGATACCTCTATCAATAGGCGTTGAGACCTGTAATTGACAAACAAACCGCCATTTGGATCGGTCGAATATTTCTACACGTTCCGAGGTAAATTCAATTTTTTTAAAAATCAACTGAACTGTAGCCCACAAATTCAGAGCCACAAAATTCAAAAATCTGCATATGTACTCCGCTTTCGATGATTGATACCTCTTTCAATAGGCGTTGAGACCTGTAATTGTCATACAAACGGACATTTGGATCGGTCGAATATTTCTACACGTTTCGTGGAAAATTCAATTTTTTTGAAAATCAACTGAACTATAGCCCACAAATTCAGAGCCACAAAATTCGAAAATCTGCAAATGTGCTCCGATTTCGATGATTGATACCTCTATCAATAGGCGTTGAGACCTTTAATTGACAAACAAACCGCCATTTGGATCGGTCGAATATTTCTACACGTTCCGAGGAAAATTCAATTTTTTTAAAAATCAACTGAACTATAGCCCACAAATTCAGAGCCACAAAATTCAAAAATCTGCATATGTGCTCCGCTTTCGATGATTGATACCTCTATCAATAGGCGTTGAGACCTGTAATTGTCATACAAACGGACATTTGGATCGGTCGAATATTTCTACACGTTTCGTGGAAAATTCAATTTTTTTAAAAATCAACTGAACTATAGCCCACAAATTCAGAGCCACAAAATTCGAAAATCTGCAAATTTGCTCCGATTTCGATGATTGATACCTCTATCAATAGGCGTTGAGACCTGTAATTGTCATACAAACGGACATTTGGATCGGTCGAATATTTCTACACGTTTAGTGGATAATTCAATTTTTGAAAATCAACTGAACTATAGCCCACGAATTCAGAGCCACAAAATTCGAAAATCTGCAAATGTGCTCCGATTTCGATGATTGATACCTCTATCAATAGGCGTTGAGAACTGTGATTGTCATACAAACCGCCATTTGGATCGGTCGAATATTTCTACACGTTTCGTGGAAAACTAAATTTCTTTGAAAATCAACTGAACTATAGCCCACAAATTTAGAGCCACAAAAATCAAAATCTGCAAATGTGCTCCGATTTCGATGATTGATACATCTATCAATAGGCGTTGAGACCTGTAATTGTCATACAAACGGCCATTTGGATCGGTCGAATATTTGTACACGTTTCGTGGAAAATTCAGTTTTTTTGAAAATCAACTGAACTATAGTCCACAAATTCAGAGCCACAAAATTCGAAAATCTGCAAATGTGCTCCGATTTCGATGATTGATACCTCTATCAATAGGCGTTGAGACCTGTAATTGTCATACAAACGGACATTTGGATCGGTCGAATATTTCTACACGTCCGAGGATAACTCAATTTTTTTAAACATCACTGAACTATAGCCCACAAATTCAGAGCCACAAAATTCGAAAATCTGCAAATGTGCTCCGATTTCGATGATTGATACCTCTATCAATAGGCGTTGAGACCTGTAATTGACAAACAAACCGCCATTTGGATCGGTCGAATATTTCTACACGTTCCGAGGTAAATTCAATTTTTTTAAAAATCAACTGAACTGTAGCCCACAAATTCAGAGCCACAAAATTCAAAAATCTGCATATGTACTCCGCTTTCGATGATTGATACCTCTATCAATAGGCGTTGAGACCTGTAATTGTCATACAAACGGACATTTGGATCGGTCGAATATTTCTACACGTTTCGTGGAAAATTCAATTTTTTTGAAAATCAACTGAACTATAGCCCACAAATTCAGAGCCACAAAATTCGAAAATCTGCAAATGTGCTCCGATTTCGATGATTGATACCTCTATCAATAGGCGTTGAGACCTGTAATTGACAAACAAACCGCCATTTGGATCGGTCGAATATTTCTACACGTTCCGAGGTAAATTCAATTTTTTTAAAAATCAACTGAACTGTAGCCCACAAATTCAGAGCCACAAAATTCGAAAATCTGCATATGTGCTCCGCTTTCGATGATTGATACCTCTATCAATAGGCGTTGAGACCTGTAATTGTCATACAAACGGACATTTGGATCGGTCGAATATTTCTACACGTTTCGTGGAAAATTCAATTTTTTTAAAAATCAACTGAACTATAGCCCACAAATTCAGAGCCACAAAATTCGAAAATCTGCAAATGTGCTCCGGTTTCGATGATTGATACCTCTATCAATAGGCATTGAGACCTGTAATTGTCATACAAACGGACATTTGGATCGGTCGAATATTTCTACACGTTTCGTGGAAATTTCAATTTTTTTGAAAATCAACTGAACTATAGCCCACAAATTCAGAGCCACAAAATTCGAAAATCTGCAAATTTGCTCCGATTTCGATGATTGATACCTCTATCAATAGGCGTTGAGACCTGTAATTGTCATACAAACGGACATTTGGATCGGTCGAATATTTCTACACGTTTAGTGGATAATTCAATTTTTGAAAATCAACTGAACTATAGCCCACGAATTCAGAGCCACAAAATTCGAAAATCTGCAAATGTGCTCCGATTTCGATGATTGATACCTCTATCAATAGGCGTTGAGAACTGTGATTGTCATACAAACCGCCATTTGGATCGGTCGAATATTTCTACACGTTTCGTGGAAAACTAAATTTCTTTGAAAATCAACTGAACTATACCCCACAAATTCAGAGCCACAAAATTCGAAAATCTGCAAATGTGCTCCGATTTCGATGATTGATACCTCTATCAATAGGCGTTGAGACCTGTAATTGACAAACAAACCGCCATTTGGATCGGTCGAATATTTCTACACGTTCCGAGGTAAATTCAATTTTTTTAAAAATCAACTGAACTGTAGCCCACAAATTCAGAGCCACAAAATTCAAAAATCTGCATATGTACTCCGCTTTCGATGATTGATACCTCTATCAATAGGCGTTGAGACCTGTAATTGTCATACAAACGGACATTTGGATCGGTCGAATATTTCTACACGTTTCGTGGAAAATTCAATTTTTTTGAAAATCAACTGAACTATAGTCCACAAATTCAGAGCCACAAAATTCGAAAATCTGCAAATGTGCTCCGATTTCGATGATTGATACCTCTATCAATAGGCGTTGAGACCTGTAATTGTCATACAAACGGACATTTGGATCGGTCGAATATTTCTACACGTCCGAGGATAACTCAATTTTTTTAAACATCACTGAACTATAGCCCACAAATTCAGAGCCACAAAATTCGAAAATCTGCAAATGTGCTCCGATTTCGATGATTGGTACCTCTAGCAGAAAACAAGTTTTTAAATTTGGGATGGTTTACAATTGACAACTGGTATGCTGTGCTCTAGCGGACAATAGTGAACTACGAGACTTCTAATAACAAAAATTGGCCATCTGAAGTTATATGGAAATAGTGTCTATTTAATTTGAATTGTTATTTATTAATTGTTTGATGGTTGGAAAACCTAGTTAATCTTTTATGTAGTTCAAAGTGTGTTTTTTGTATATTTGATTTAATTGCAACCGTTTTATCGTTTTAAATGCTCAAAACCGTGCTTTAGGAAGGAATAAAGCTAAATAGGAAGAATAAAGCTAACAAGCTTGCTAAGCTAAATTGTGATACTATAATTCATACTGGCAGTTACGACGAGATTTCGAAAATCAGCATCGGCTCGCTTACAGAAACTATAACTCAAATTTTAAAGATAATTTGACGCTGGATCCTAAGTTGGTTTGGAGATTCGTTAATGCTAAACGGGAATCCAGTTATCTACAGACGATGTCTCTGAATAATGTTACTGTTAACAATGCCAACTATATGCGAACTATTTGCGAATTTTTTCTGAGCTGTTTATAAGAAACATCATGCTGATCTAATAGTATTGCCAAATATTTCTGTGACTGATGTAATTGATGGTATATATCCAAAATTAAATATGGATGCGGTTTTGATAATACATATACCCACAAGTATTCTTAAAAATTTCAGTAAGTCATTATAATTGCCTTTATCTTTGAATTTCAATGGCATATTTCCTGGGAGATGGAAGAAGTCAATTATTATTTCAATCTTCTAATCTGGTAAACGTTATGACATCAAAAATTATCGGGGAAAACCCATAATATCATCCATACCTAAATTATTTGAACTAATTTTAACTCATTATCTGCATTTTAATGTCAAATTTTCATTAGCAATTCAACAACAAGGGTTCACCCGACAACATTCTACCACTACAAATCTGTTAAACTTGACATCAAAAGTATTCGATGCTTGTCATTTTTACTGATTTTTCGAAGGCATTTGGATACACCGCAGTTCGACATTCTTGTTGGAAAATTAGACAGATTTGGTGTATGCAAATTATTTTTGGATTGAATTGGCTTGTAAATTGAATTGTGATAATGTGTGTATTGATGATTAGACCATCAAAACTCATCAAATACTGGGTTGCGCAAACTTGCTAATTGAGCAGATCTTTAATCTATAGCCTCTCTGTATAGCAAAAAGTTTATGCATAATAAATTTTTGTATTTTCAAAATTTACAACGTTAGGTTTTGGTGCTCAAATGATTTTGAATATACTTATGTACATTGTGCTACAAAGTGGTATTTTGTATTCTGAAGAATACATGTAAAAGCTTCATTCTGAAATTTAATTTAATTTATGGTTTTCAACATAATGTTTTTGGATTTTTGGTTTTGGTTTTACAAAAAATACAATTTTGAAAAATAAAATTATGTAATGATAGAGATATAGGTATAATGTACGTGTAGCTAGGGGAATTTATAGATTTATGATAATAATGGGACTTATGATGCTGTATGCTCCAGATTGAATAGATTTTAGGAAACCTATTTTATCAAATCAACGTGATGGTGGATTACTCCTAATTATCTTAATTACGAACTGCTAAATTTAACGACCTATTAACACTTCTCGGACCAAATCTAAACCATAAACGAAACGAACAAAAAAAAACTTTTCTCGTTTGTATTTGTTGGTTGTATCCATACTCTAAATAAACCGGTAAATAATATGAATACAGTTATTGACATACAACATAAACAAAAGCTTTCACGAATATATGACACAATCCAAATATTAGCTTTATAAAACTAAAATGATAAACAAATATTAATTTTGGTTATAATAAAAGCTTCGGTACGATTCAAAATTCCACCAAATTTGAATGATATAAATAATGTTAAGCTTTATCTGCTATGCAGTTTCTCCTTCAATTTAGGATGCTACTGGATTTCGTCGCAAAATTTATTCATTTTTAAATTTATATTCATTACAAAACAAAGCACAAAAAAAATTTAAACACGACAGGATTTATATTGCGTCTTCTTATATTCAATTCCTTTCTCTGCATACGACGATAGTGAATAGCCGAGTAATGTATGGTATATGTATAACCGTACATATACTCGTATTGTTTTAAATAAAATATCCTTTAAAACAACAGACATACTCGTTACATTACATACATATATATCTCGAGTCGATGTAGGTTCCAGTATCAGGATTTCTTTTTCTATCTGAATGTTATGTATAAACATACATCTAGAAGATCTCAGCTTAGTTGTTTTGTTTCTACTATTTTCCGATTGAATTATTTGGTTTCGATATTGGATTAAACCATTTTCTTTGCCTGGGCGATTGGCTTATTTACTTGTTTTATAAATACTTATTCCTCTGTACTGTTTGTAAATAACAGTGTTTGATACTAAAAATACTTGGGTACAAATTAATTCTTCCTACTATGTTTGATTTTCAGTTGTCATATGCTCACATTTTGCAGTACCACATAAAGTAAAATTAAAAAAATTCAAGTTAAAAATTATTAAAAAATCATTTTCCAATTGTTGGAAAGTTTTATATTTCGTGCCAAAAGCTTTTTTTTACTTGACAAGGTGCTCCGGCTCGTACTTGCTGTATTTCTGTTTTTGTTATTATTAGTTCCTTTCCTAACTCAGATACAAGTTGGTAAACCCCAGTGTGTGATTTCCCAATAACTACTTGCAACCGCCGATGCCAACTTTCCACGGAGTTATGAAATTGTACTAAAAATTGGAGAATAAGCGGGTTTTCGTTCTGACCTACTCTTGGCTTTTATCCCGGGTAAATGATTTTTCTTCAAACCATATCCCTATTTCCCGAGCATCCGAATCCATCGATCTTTTCAGTTCACTGTAATACACCATAACTTCATTTGGCGATACGCTTGCCTTTTCGTAGACCACTATTATGACGTTTGGCTTCATATGTACGTTCCATTCGCTTGCTAATTTATAAATTTCATTAAAAGTCTCGAAATATGCGGCTTCAGTTTTCGAATTCATCGCACACAGAACAATTATGGCACAATTCCATATTAATTTTGCCGTGAATGGTAAATAGTTGGTGCATAAATACTGGAACTACCTCGAACGTCCCATCCATAAGCCAACATTCAGCTTCTCCCAGGAGTTTAATTGTTGATTGCGTTCCTAACAAAATAATTTTTTGAGTATCGAATATGTTTTCCGAAAGTACAAATAGTTCTCCTTCTAAATATTTAAAATTTTCCAACTCTACTATTTTTTGTTTTTGAGCCTGTCTGCTCGGCAAGTAAACGCGGACTCAAACATTTAATGATGTTATATCGAATAATTTGAAAAGGCAAATTAGTTGAGTTTATTGTATCATTCTTCACGTTTCCATATGTCTCGAATACCGATTTCTCATAAGGAGACGGATCATGGGTATGTTTGGGTGGTCCCATTCTTATATTATGTGAACAATTGGTACTCGCGGCTACCACTCTTACCTTACGTGATAGAGATTTTGAGCCGGCGCACATCCAGCGATAATTAATTTCTCTTTCCCTTTATTTGTTTTCACAATGTGGTTATTCATCATTAGAACAACTTCAATAACAGTCATGAAACTTTTTTCAATTAACTGACTTCACTACTATTAATAATTACTACCTAATATTACTTGTTTTATTTATTTACTATCACTTTACTACTATCACTGGTATCTTTGCCCTTGGTGTATTTACTTATTACTTATTTATCACAAGCGAACAATTTAATAATCGATTAAATTTCGTCACTTATGTGAAAAGTATGGAATAGGTACGAAAGGCCGAATGTCGAAAGGCCGAATGTCGAAAGGCCGAACGCCGAATGTCGAAAGGCCGAATGTGTCGAAAGGCCGAATGTGTCGAACGGCTGAATCTGTCGAAAGGCCGAATGGTTCGGAAGGCCGAATGTCGAAAGGCCGAATGTCGAAAGGCCGAATGTGTCGAAAGGCCGAATGTCGAAAGGCCGAATGTGTCGAAAGGCCGAATGTGTCGAAAGGCCGAATGTCGAAAGGCACAATGTGTCGAAAGGCCGAATGTCGAAAGGCCGAATGTGTCGAAAGGCCGAATGTGTCGAAAGGCCGAATGTGTCGAAAGGCCGTTTATGTCGAAATTGATTTTAATTTTTCATCTTTTTATGAATGAAAATTTTCAAAATTTATATTTTTATGAAAAAACAAAATTCATATTTTCATCAAAATTTTTGTATAAAAATGTTTAATAGTAAATCGCCTTAAATATTAAAATCTCTTTAGGTTTTTTTGCCATATAAAAATTAATTAATTATAATAAAAAAGAAAAATAAATAAATTTTTTTTCGCCAAAATTTGATCACATTAATATGTTTGCTAAATACACAGGATTAACATTTTACATTACGAAATAAATTTAATGGTCTTAAATATTGATGTCAATCAATTAAGTGAAGGAAAATGTAATGAAAATTCGGCCTTTCAACCCAATCGGCCTTTCCACGGGCTGGCCACGTATCACTGTTTTTCAAAAGACTGTATACAAAAGACTGTTTCTAAAATCTTTTCTCCAAAATCAGCATTGCAAATAATATAGCTCTTCATTGATTTATAGCACTAATCCATTAAATTTAGTTTAATTTTTATTATGCCAGTCATGTCCAAACTCTTTGAGAAGCTTCTGGTAAAAAGGTTAAATCCGATAATCGAGAGTAAAAACTTAATCCCAAATCATCAGTTCGGTTTTCGTAACCAACACTCAACAATTGATCAAGTTCACCGAATAACCAGTATAATTGAGAAAGCACTAGAGGAGAAAAAAATCTGTTCAGCAATATTTCTAGACGTTGCCCAAGCATTTGATAGAGTGTGGCATGAAGGACTTAACCATAAATTAAGAAATTTTCTACCAATCCAATTTGCTAATATACTGGAATCTTACTTAAAAGATAGATTCTTCAGGATTAAGTTAGATGACACTTTCTCTGAATTGAAAGAAATCAACGCAGGAGTTCCACAGGGCAGTGTATTAGGGCCGGTTTTGTACCTAATATACACTTATGATCTTCCTGTATTAGAAAACAATACAGTGGCGACTTTTGCAGATGACACGGCGATCTTAGCTGTTGGCACAAGCAACGAAGAGTCAACACAAAAGTTACAAACAGCAATAACTAAAATTTATAAATGGACAAAAAGTTGGCGAATAAAACTAAATGAAACTAAATCAGTTCACATCAACTTTACAAACAGGCGATTCGAACATATCCCGATTACCATAAATCAAGAAATAGTACCGTATGCGAACACAGCTAAGTATCTCGGCATGACCCTGGATGCTAAACTGCGATGGAAAGCACATGTCAAGAAGAAAAGTGAAGAACTAAGAATTAAATACAGAAAGATGTATTGGCTGATGGGAAGGAACTCTTCTTTATCAACATACAACAAGCTGCTACTTTATAAGCAAATATTGAAACCCGTTTGGACGTATGGTATTCAACTTTGAGGTTGTACCAAACAGAGCAACGTAAATATCATCCAAAGATTTCAGAATATGGTATTAAGGAACATCGTTGATGCACCTTGGTATGTCAGGAATAATGATCTCCATAGGGACCTTAAAGTGAACCTCATCGTAAATGAAATGCAGGAGAAAGCGCGGAGACATGAAGAGAGGCTCCGGCATCATGTGAACATTGAGGCAACTCAGCTTCTAAACAACACGAATTTAATACGTAGACTTAAAAGAACCAAACCTTTTGAGTTGGTGTAATTGTTAGCTTAAACAGCATTGTGCTGTGTAAAGCCCACTACAAAGATGTGGTTTAATTCAATTTACCAGACTCTATGGAACGCCAATGGGAAGAAGCCATAGATTAATATTAAGTTAGTAAATTAAGTCAGAAACAAATTGCTCATTAGTCCAGGAGACTAGATTGTAATAACATTAAATAAATAAATAAAATTTATTTTAACAAAAAAAAAAAAAAAAAAAAATTTTTATTATATTTTTTCAAACATATCTCAAGAAGAGAAACTAACTTCTGAAATTATAATTTTAAATAAAATGTGTGTACGTACTTCAATTTATTATTAAAATTAAAACAAATGCCTGCTCATGTGAAAAATGAACTTAAAATAAGGGACATAGAAAATTTGGTTTGGGTATGTAATCTTGCTTTACAAAATATTACATTATAAAATTTCGCATAGAAAATTTTGCATTACAAAATATTGCAATTAAAAAATGTTGCAATTATTAAATATTGCAATACAAAATCTTGCATAACAATTTCTCGTATATTTTGTTTCTCTATTCTGATGAAAATAAATTGAAGAAAAATGACATCGACTAATTTAACTTAGAATTGTAGAGGCTAACGGCTTTGGTAACTCTCACGGGCACGCGGGAGATCGCTACGCTCCCCCCCGCTTAGCCCTCCGAGGGGCTTTAGAAATGAACTTCAGCGGATGTAGAGCCGGGATCAGCAAACATGTCGCACTGTGTGCCGCACGTAGGAGCGGATTATATAGAATCTATTAATGACAACTACTAAAAAGAAAATAATTGCACTATTTTGTTATGCAAGATTTTGTAATTGAACGATTTTGTAGTTGCAAGATTAATAAAAAAAAGCAATATTTTGAAATGCAATAGTATTAAATGTTAAATAAAATGAAACCCACCCAAATGTTTTTCATTTAAAATGGTGTTCCACCTTCGGTGCCATGATTCAAGCGTATTGGTGGTTCGTGGAATATCGTTCTCAACATGATTAAAAACTGACCAAAAGGCAGGGTGAAAGAGCGGTGGTTTTCTCCGAATGTTATGTGTAGCATTCTTTTTTTAAGCAATGGCTTCCATCCTTTTTCAAAGTTGTAATTCGAGCGTTACAAAAATGTTCTTTCTCTTTACCACATTGGCTGTGATATCGCCTTTCACATTCCCAATAATAAGTTAAATTCACTTTTTTGTTCAAAGTAAATATATAACCATCAACGGATAACATGGTTCTTCCTTTGTTCGATTTATACTCAAAAATATCCATGCTAAATTAAAGATAAGCTTACGTCAATATTCGAATTTAGTTAAAGATGATAAAATTGTTTAAAACAAAACTCTTCTTAGTTTATAGTTACCTGAGTATTTTGAAAAACAGCAATGTTTCAAACGAAACTTAATAATAGAAAAATATTTATTAACTTGGAAGAAACACAAAACGTTTGTTAAAATTTAAAGAAAATTTTGTAATGAAGAATTTCCAAATTTCAAATACACAAAGTCTAATTCAATTGCAATTTAATATTGTAAAAATTATTTAACTTAAAAAACAAATTAGTTGTTGTCACTTGAGAGTCGCACTAAAGAATAAAAATGAATTTACAAATTCCTCAAGCCCTGATATTTAAACTGGGTTTTTCCGTTCGGTATATAATATCAATGGAAATTATTGGTTTCTGTTAAACGTATATAGTATTGAGAATAATTGTATACGGGGTGTGTCCGAACCAAATAAATTCATTTATTGAGCTCATTTCATGAGCTGGCGAATTAAAGTTCGGGGATACTCTGTTTATAAAATAGAAAAGGAATGCTGTAATTTAAACTATAAAATGCTATCTTCTCGTAAACATACTTAATAAAGAATAAAAGAAATCCTGTAACACGTTTAAATTTCGTTCACCCTTAAAAATTACAAAATAAAGAAAAATAAAACAAAAGAAACACTATTATAATGTACACTGAAACCTCACTACAGTGGACAATGATGCAACCAAACAATTTGTATACGAGAACGAAAATATTTTTAAAATTCGGCCTTTCGAAATTCGGCCTTTCGACACATTCGGCCTTTCGACACATTCGGCCTTTCGACACATTCGGCCTTTCGACATTCGGCCTTTCGACATTCGGCCTTTCGACACATTCGGCCTTTCGACACATTCGGCCTTTCGACCCATTCGGCCTTTCGACATTCGGCCTTTCGACACATTCGGCCTTTCGACCCATTCGGCTTTTCGACATTCGGCCTTTCGACACATTCGGCCTTTCGACATTCGGCCTTTCGACATTCGGCCTTCCGACCCAATCGGCCTTTCGATGTTCGGCCTTTCGACATTCGGCCTTCCGACATTCGGCCTTTCAACATCGAACGAAAAGTATTACATGCAAGAAGTAAAAATGTTTTCATCTGGGGAATCCCCGATATTTAAATTTTATATAGTTAGGGGATTTCCCTATTTTTCGCGCGCCCGGTAAATTACATGCAAGAATTAAAAATATAAATATTTTTCCTGGAAATCCCCGACATTGAAATTATGCATATTTAGGGGATTTCCTTTTATGAAATTGCTCATTATGAAATTCATTTCAATATTATTGTATTTTTTTAGTTATTTGTAGTATATCTCACTCATATCGGATTTAAAATCTTGATTTTTCAAAATTTTAATTTTTTGAGCGCGCGCTCTAATTAATAAAAACGGCATTGTCAATACTAAGATTTTGAAAAGTAAGATTTAGAACCCAACCCATTTAGATCATGTATCCATAGTAAAGGGAACATTCACGGGAGAATTGGTGAACATGAGTTATTAATTGATTAAACTCCTTGGTTTTAAAAATTGATAAAACCGGTGGTCCAGCCCCATCGATGAATTCGTGTAAAAAATTGGTAACTTGTTGGAACAAGGCATTATCGAGATGGTTGACGAATCGCCGAATTGGGTTAACTCCCTTTTGGTATAATACCAAACAACTATTTCGATGTGCCAAACATCTGTTTGCAGATAACTTTGGGGCAAGTGTAATCTGCTTTGAAAATGATACACGCTTCATGCATGATATTTTGATTTGTGGCCCCATAAACGAGGTGGGAGACAAACGTCTAGAAAATGTAATGGACTTACTGATAACCTCCAATTTATCGCTAAATGGATAGAAATTTACTTTTGCTGTCACTATAATAACGATTTTTTGTTGACAAGTTGTCTACAAGTGTAACACGGTCATTTGCAAAGTTGTTGCAATAAAAAACAATTTTGACGGCCGGAAACAGATGAAGAAATACTTAATATTTTAGGTTTGATCAATTACGTGGGCAAATTCATTCCTGATTTGGCTACAATCACTGATCCACTTCAGAAATGAATCAGTAGTGATGTTCCGTTTGAACGGGTGCAAGGACAAAACAAAGCTTTCTAACAGATTTATTATTGGTGTACCAGATCTAACACAAGTTATAGCGCCTACAGTGTGTACACACCAGGAAACTCAAATATTGCTGATCCATTAATTGTCACGTCTCCGCTAAATTACACCAAAGGCACTGGAAGCAAGTGAAATTGAACAAAAAGCAGATCATCATGTATATTTTGTCGTTGAAACAGCTTAGTTGAAAGTAATAAAAAAATTAAAGATTAAAGATAGATGTATACTAATGAATTAGATTGAAAATTTAAGTCAGTGTAAAATGCCTCTAAAAAAATGACAGTGATGTCACATCGTTGCATCAGGTGTCGGCGATCCATTTGAAAAATATTCCAGACAAGGCTTCAAAATTTACAGTCATCATCATCATTGGCTGCTGCACCTTCATCATTCATTAGCATTGCACCAACTGAGGATGATAATCAGTTTGCTCTACGAATGAAATTTCCTCGCTAGAAAAATATCAAGCATCCATTGATATTGAAATCCACAGACGAAGGAACCGGAATAATTGTCCGAGTACATCACTTACATTAATTCCATACAACCAACACTGTTGATGGCTATTCTTTGCAGAAAATATTTCATCTTAAGGGGCAGAAATGTAATTAGGAAATAGTACGAATAAAACACTAAACCAAATAATTGTTGATTTGCCGGATTTTAATTTGAGGCCATTCCCAATTACTTTATTGGTACAACTTCTGTTGTGTTTTTTTTTCTTTTGACCAACTCGCGTTATTTGTCTTAGCGGGTTTGGGTCCCTGTTGTACGGCTTAGCGCTCAGTGAGCGCTCATTGATCAATCACGGTGATCGCTATCTTATGTGAGTTATAATGTGAGCGATTATCACTTTACAACTTATTTCGTAAGAAAAGAACGAAAATAATGCAAACATTGTAACGCAGTTGTACTAAGCGTGAGCAATGGATATATTTTTGTATATACCATTTACCATAAATTCTTTCTTCTATTTTCCCTACAGATTCATCTGAAACATAGAAAGTACATTTCTTGCACCCACGAATTCAGAATCTGTTACCTCCTCAAGCATACAACCTCTTTTGGCAAGGATATCGGCTCTTTCAATACCTTCAATCTGTATAGGTGTGAGAGTATTCATACAAGTTTAGTTTTGGAAAATATATTCATATTTTCCGCCATTATTTTCAACCGTTGTATTTTTTGGTAATCCGTTCCTTCTTCATATCTTACTTTTATCTCAATCACTAACACATTATCTTTAATAAATTATTTATTTATTATAATTAATAGGAAAATCACCTCATTCAGACCAAAGAGTATGTATTGGGGTAGAATTAATCGCCCTTAATACCACTCTATAGCGAGAATCTAGCGAATTTATGAGTGAGTGATGAAAAACTTTCGCTAACTCATAAATTCAAACACCCATTTACAAATTTTTCAAGTAAGGCCTAGGCTCAAAAGAACCTAATATAGTTTCGCTGGAACCACATAATCATACGCTCTTTCAATATCCAGAAATACTGCTACATCGAACCCCTTTTCCTTTTCGTACTTCACACACGAATTTTTCAATACATTCATTTGCAGAGTGGTTACGTCCAAAACAAGTTCATTCGTAAGCCTTGCCAACCAGCCTTCCATCATCCCATTCAAAATTTAATAAAAATATTTAACATACATACATATTCCTCTTCAACATAGTTTATTGTCAGATTCGTGTCACGATCGATCCTGAGAATTGAAACCACTCTGCATTCCTTCCATGTTTCTCGTATTTGGATACTCATCCTAACTCTGTTTATTCCTGGGGTTCATTTCATCCAAATTTTCACCAACAGTTTCAGGTAACACCCAATCGTTACTATTACCCAAATTATTCTGAATATCACATTTGTAAGAATTGATTTCCCTTATCAAATTTATTCCATACATCTTTAGTTGTGATTCTATGTGTCATACGGATAGCCTTTTTCAATTTTCTGTTTATCCATTTATAATTTCATCTACAATCACGGCAAATACACATGTTAAATTCATGCAAAGTTATCGTTTCCTTTCATACCAATACTGAATCTCATTATTCAATTCTCACATACCCTTCACACTGAAGTTGGTTTGCATCTTTTACTTCATTTGTTATGAGAATATCATTCATAAGTTTGATCCATTTCTTGGTATTCAGCTATATTCCAAGTGAATTGGGTTGGCAGTCCCCTAGATATTAAAGTGATGTCTATCGCACTGGCTGTGGCCCTAACATACTCCATCCTAGTTAGTTCAGAATCACGAGATCGGAACCCGGAACATGAGATCAGCCAATAAGTTTCCTTAATCATCATTCCTTTCACAACTCCAACACATGTCACTCCGATAATAATGCCACTTTTTCCATGCACCTAGTCAAACAGTTTTTTAACTCCGCAGCATATCACTCTTGGTATATATGCTTTAGCTATTTATCTGATCAATTCTCAGATAATTATTGGATTTTACCATACGCTCTGTCATCATTGGTTCGCAAAGTATTTTGTCATACCTATTTGGTTTGCACATTATGCCCTAAATGAGCAGAATGCCATAATCGGTACTCTCTCACTTCTTGTTCTAATATGCCCATGTCATTCACACGTGACACTTCATTGGATTGGGGGAATACGTATTCACTTCCAATCTCAGGAATCCGGGTTCTATGTTCTCATTCTCCATTGGTCGTTTTAACCGCTCCACTTTGATCACCGTTTGGCTCTCTAGTTCCTTGACGATTTCCTCCACTTTTACCATTATTAAGTCGCAGCCGTCATCAATTATTGGTATTATTCCTCTTTATTCGTTGATGCCGAAAGATTTCCACTTCGTAAACACTGCGTCTCTTTAATATGTGTCTCTTTTTGTCATCGACAAACCTTTCTCGATAAGAAAGCGTGATACTCCATTGAAGCTCTTTTGTGATTCTTTTTACGACTAAACACTTTTGAGACGCTTTAAAAGTCCTTGAAGAATTTTCAATTCTATGTAGTTTTGCAAATCCTTTCGCGTCTACGAAGACCATAAACCTATTTTTTAACATTTCCGGCGTTCGCCAAGTGTACAGCTACTTTTTGTTTAATCTGTGTATGCAACTCTTGTTATTTACTGTGGACTTACGCAAAAGAATAAAACGAATAAAACCCCCTGTCTTTCAGTTTTAAAACTATTTAAGCCACTTATCACCAATTACTTGTAACCTGATGTTTCAGAGCAGTCTCTTAACAAAATAAGTTACTTAGTAAAATCAACGGTCGATACAGCTTGTGGCGATGATGTTTGGAAGGAAAAATCAGACCAACAATTTGTTTGTCTGGTCACTTAAAATTCCATATACATCCAAGCTCTTTAAATAATATTTTTTATCCTGAATCTCTACTTTATAACATTAGCAGCTGTTGTTAGGTTTCTATAAACTGTAAAATCGTATATCTGGAAATCGACAGACGAATAGATAAGCTGACCGCCGAGGCATTGTTTGAGGCATTTTATGATTTATTGGTTTCTTGTCACCTGTTGTGCAAAATTGTAAATTGTTCCTTAGTCGTGCTTTAATTATGGTTCTATAGTTGATGGTTTATGGTACCGAATGAATACTATTAAAAAATTAAATACAGTGAAATCTCTTTTCAATGGACACTCACTTTAGCGGACACCTTACTTCAACGGGCAAACTTTTAAGTCCCATGCAAAACTGATATTTTTACCTCTCATAGTAGAGAGCCTTTTTTATTATAGCGGACACGGACAAACTTTTCCGCGATGATGGGAGCATTAGCTAACCAACCTTACTATTTTTTTCTATTTTATTTATTAAAAACACTTTTTACTTTTGACTTGCAGGCTTTTATGAATTTCCAACATAACAGGCAAAAATTCATCAATTGAAAATTCATACAAACCTAAGTGGATAATAAATAGCCAAGTTCCTTTCTAATTGGCCATATTCCAGAAATTCATTCTGTTTTTTAACCAAAAGCGACATAAAATTATCTGGACCTAACCCATACTGGCTAAAAGCTTCAATGTCAGTTAGAGTCAGATTTCAACCATTTTAAATATATCTGATGACATTACCAAACAGTGGGAATTGAATATTCAATTAACACTTCTAACGGCTGGAATTGAATATTAATAAAAAATTAAAAAAAAATAAGATTGGGATCAAAAAATATGATGAAGGCAGTATTTCGCTGGATTTGTCATGTGCGAACCTCAAATTTGCCAATAACTAGCCTGATCATCCAGGAAAAAGTCAAATAAATAGGAAGATTGTACAAAAATCCAAACTTGCACCCTTCGAATGATTGGATTTAGAGCGCTAGGCGTAGCCGAGGTGTTTTAGAGGCTCGAAGATAAAAAACCTTTCAGTAGAATGGAAATCCAATAAAAAGCATGGATAACACGAGATATCATGACGCAATACTTAAATAACCCTTATTAGACAACGCTACCTCACACAATAAAATGCCAGAATTGTCCAACATTAAATTAATATATTTTCTACCTAACACTACCAGTTCATGTCAACTGTTGGACCAAGAAATAATTCAACATTTAAATCATTATTATTTGTACTGATATAACCATACCGAGTGAAAATTGGCCGTAAATTTATTGCAGTCGGTACAGTGGATTGAGTATGCTGGGAAAAATATCTCTGTTGCTACCATTACTAACTATTTCAAACATGCTGGGCAGCTGCATGTCTACAATCGCTATTAAATATATGCAACGTCACTGATGTAATTTCTACCGAATTTCTTAAAGTCATAATTTAAGATGATTTCCCAATCTCAGTTCCATTGTAGATGAAATTCAACAAAAAGAAAATTTAAATTTATTTGATTATAGTAATCATGACAGTGGTGATGATTTTGACGAAGAAGGAGAAGTTAATAAATAAAATCACCATCATATTGGCATAAATTCCTTTAAATATGTATTAGAGTATATCCGTAGCCCTTGCTAAAGTTTTCCACAGTCAAAGGTGGCGTGGGACTCTTATCGATGTTAACATCAATCGAAAATTTACTTCAAAACATGGTTTTGGAAAATCAAAGTACAATAAAATCTCGATTGAAGGGACCCCAATTTAATGGACACAATTCGGATTTAAGGGACACAATTTTTTATATTTTGTTTAAGATTTTTCAGAATATCTGGGAAAATTAAGATAATTTTATGTTGGTTTTGGTTAAAAAAAACATAATGAATTTCTAGAATATAGACAATTAGAAAAAAACTTGCTATTTCTTATCCACTGTTGATGAAATTCGACTTGTAAGATGGAAACGGGATTCTAAAATGATTTATACAACAAGTCATTAAATTCATCAAATAATCATTTTAATATCCCATTTCTATCTTAGAAGGTGAACTTCGTCATAATCGATTAGGAAATAGACAAGTTCCTTCCTATTTGGCCATATTCTAGAACTTCGTATACAAATCATTTTAGAGAATCCCATTTTAGAATCTCATTTTCATCGTACATGCTGAATTTCGTAAAAATTGAGTAAAAAATGGCCAAGTTCCTTCCCAAAATTGGCTGTATCCCAGAACTTTATCTAAAAATCACTTTAGAATCCCATTTCCTTTGTACATAAATGCTGAATTTCATCAAAATCGGATAATAAATGGCCAAATCCCTTCATAATTGGCCACATTCGAGAACTTCATCTAAAAATCAGTTTAGAGTCCCATTTTCATCGTGCATGCAGAATTTCATTAAAATCGGATAAGAAATTACCTAGTTCCTTCTAATTAGCTTTATTTCAGAAATTTATTTCAAAACCGTTTTAGGAGCTCAATTCCATCAAAATCGGATAGGAAATGGTCAAGTTCCTGCCTACCTTGCAGTGAGGTTTTCCTATATAATGTAATTCTAACTCAAATTAATCTCAACATTTTTGTTTGTTTCTACTTATGTCACACTTGATTACCTTAAAATATAAAATTCGGAAACCGGAAATTTCTTATTATTTCCCTTATGATGATTGTGTCCAAACAAAGAAACAAAAAAATTGAACTAAACTATTATGCCATTCCGTGTCAAATTTTTTAATTTTTTTATGTTATTATTGTCCGGTTCCAATAACAAAAACTCAAATTCGAAACAATTTTTATATTCCTGTTGACATTTTTCTTATTATTTTCTAATATTTTCCGTTTTTTTGTTTGTATTGTTATACATAGTATCTCATATTAAGATGAAAGCACACAAAAAAAAAACTAAACGACCACTTTACAACAAAAACTCCCAAAATGAAACTAAACAACATAAATGAATGAGAAAATATCAATTCTTTGGTAATTTTGGATTTCTTGTATTGAATATTAAGATGAATAAAATGTCGATTTTTTGTATCGTTGTTGTTGTGCTTTTATTGTTTGACTTGATTGTTAAAAGAAATCTTGAGCACAAAAAAATAAAATAAGACCATCAAAATTTCGATGATGTGCTTACGTGATTATTGCCTCTCCCTCTCGTTTTGGTGTGGTGTTGAAATGAATCGAACTCATTTAACACATTTCCTGTTAATTGGGCCGGTTGGTATGCAGCAAGAGATATCATTGCCATCATTGAGTCATATTAGCTAGGTAGAAAAAGAAACGCAAATCATTTTGTAGTTGTTGACTGCGTCATTGCTATGTCGTTTTAACAGGGTGTCGTTTTGTCTTGTGTCGGTTTATCGGGATACATATTATATTAGGGGATTCCGGTAAAATATCACCAGGCGCTTGGCCATTAGGAAGAGTAATTTAGCCATTGAAAATAATTCAATGGGAGGGGGGGGGGGGGGGGCAACAAACAAAATTTATTATATTCTAAAATTTTATTAATTTACTTAAATTTTGTAAAGTTTGTTTTAACAAACCAAACTTTGACATATGTAAGTTTTGATTAATTAATTGCATTGAACTTATTAACAACGAGCTTCAGTTCAATATAAACATCAATTGAAAAAGTGGGCGTAGCGCCTCTCGAGCAAAAAAAAAATGAAAACGATGCCATTGTAAACATGTGCCTGAAATGCCACGAAAGAAAATTTAGCTGTCGGGAAATTAGGTATTGTCTTTCTAATTAGAATCTAATTAAACAAGTCAGAATATCTCCAAAGCAGGGATTCCAGCTCCGCTTGGATAGAAATTCGCTCCACTCTCGCCTTTACCATGTTAAAGTTAGCATTACGTGGAAAACTTTGTTTAACCTAATCGCGGAAAATATCGGAAAATCAAAAGAATTCACAAAATTTGAATAAAACCAACCTATAAACTGTATATCTGAAGTTAAATCGTTTTTATTGGATTTGTCAGTAGCTATCGCAGGAAAAAAATTCAGCTCAAGTTTCTCGTGGGAAATCTCGGAAAATTCGATTTTCCAAAAATCGTTTAGAACGTTGGCACGTTTAGAAATTTGTCCTGCAGATCAAAAAAATTTGACTTTTCAAAAATCGACCTTTTTTGCAGTTATAAAGACCAAATATTGAAATGCACGGTAATGGGAAACCATGAAATAAATTGGGACTACTCTATACCTTTACGAATATTTTCAAGAAATACGGAAAGCTCGAAAGAAAATTACTAGGTGATAAAACCCATGGTTGGATCATAAAATCGAGGGATTTTTGAACTTCGCGGGATGCATGTCTAGTTGCTACAAGTTTTTTTTGTTGTATTGGTTCATTAAGTCCCTGACGTATCATAATATTTCTAAGCTATATTTGATGGTAAGTTTATTGTTGGCTGTCGAAAAGGTACTCAGCAATATTGTTTTTGGAACAGAAATAAGTTGCATGCCATGGCCGGCGAATACAGAGGCTCAGACATCATAATGATGTTGTTTTTGGCCAAAAAGTTAGGAACATGCTGGGAAGTATAACTTCAAGGTAATACTCCTTATTGTTGCTGCCTGGTAGGAAGAACTCTTGGTATACTATGCCATTGAAATCGAAGCTCACTGTTGAGCAGAACTGTCATATTCTTTCGAACGTGACGAGGGTTTTGCGGTCTTACCTCTTCAGGAAGCTTCTATTAGGACCATTAGGCCTTAATTTCGACGTCATATTCGTATACTTCTGTTTTATCACCAGTTAAGACCCGTTCACTACAAGAGACATCCCTAGGACCAAAAAAGTCCGTTGTAGTGAGGTGTCTCTTAAACTGAGGATTTGTGATTTTTTTATATAAACATTTTATTGGGATTTCTATCCGATTTTGATAATATTCAGCATTTCCAATGGAAATGGCACTGCCCCGGTGGCACAGATGTTAGCACGCTTGCTTTAAGCTCCGGAGGCTCCGGGTTCGATTCCCGGCAGGTGATGAAAAAATCACGGTTGGTTAATGTAGGATCAATGAATTAATCACTCATTATCCGTTGAAAAAACGATTACGGAACTTCATCTTCAAGCGGCCAAATCCCTCTATGGGATGCAGCGCCAGCGAAAAAAAAAGACCCGTACGAGCAGTTCTGGATCGTCGTTCACTTCATTCGCTGTTGGTCGAAATTCAACCATATCGAAGCAAATTATGCTACCAAACGTTTCATTACCAAAACATTTGAAAACAAGTGTGTGGCATGATCCAAATGATATACCAACATCGTCAGTAATCTGTATGATAGCGATTCGGCAATTCTCAATAACCATTTTACTGAGTTTTCGACAAATGTTTTCGACATTTTATTCGATACATTTTTACATTTTTAAGTGTTCGATTTTTTTATACATTTTTAAGTGTTTCGATCAAACATTCAAACCTCTTGCAAAAACCTCTCTAAACCAATTCCAGAACATTTCGACTTAAAAAAACCAAAGCAATTTTTAAGTCTTGAAATTTGTTATGTTTATGATAAAAAAATTGCTATATACATTTTTTTTGGTGTTAACGACTGACGACGATCCATTGGTTAAAAAAAAGATTTGTAGTGAAACCTCTCCTAGAAAAGTTCCAAAAAACACCAACTTGATTCATCATTTGAATATGCCGCAACTAATTCATTTACCAGCAAATATGTTAGTTAAGTCAGATACCAAATTTCAATGGAACTGGTGCATAATTGGCGAAGTTCTCTTCAGCTGATTCTATAAGTGGTTCATAATATAACATTGAATTATTTACGTTCTGAAGAATTTCCTTGGGTCTTATCATAAGGAGGAGGAAGAGACGGTACTTCATCTTCTTTGCACCTGTCCTCGTCTGGCACGAAACAGACTGAATTTTCTAGGGGCACCCCTTTTCAACAACCTGGCGGAGCTCAGTGAGAATGACGTCAGGAGTATCCAGCGCTTCATAGCAAGCTCAAAGTGGTTTCAATGAGTTGGAGGAAAAATTTTTAATTTGTGGTATGGATACGGACCTTTTTGTGTCTATGCCTGGCCCTGGGGGACCGCCACCTAAACCTAACCTAACCTAACCTATCATAAGGAGTCTGATTTTTTAAATAAAATAAAATAAAAGCCACATCCAAGGAATCTTGCGGAACACATTAATGTTATTATGGTTGGTAGCTAATCAAAAAATTGCTTCACCAAATGTTTTTTTTTATATGAACAACCAATCGAAGGAGTTTACTACGTTTCCAGCTCAAAATGGAATTAGGTAGCACTTCTATGGATTGATTTTAATAAAAATTTACTTCAGAGATTTGAGATGTATAATTGATTCTTTAAGAATTCTTTATCAAGAATTCCTCCGGCCACATCATCTGGGGTCGGATTTCTTATTTAAATTTTTGCTGAAATTCAAGAAATTTTGCAGAATACCTTCAATGATATCAAATGAAAAATTATATTTGCCAAATTTATTTTTACATACTGAGCCAATTCAGGCTTTCTACTCAGTCTCCATCATCTAATGGGACCAGCATATATGTTAACGGACTTTAGTGAAATTTGATATCTTAAATATGTTGTAGATATTACAAATATAAAACCTATCATTTCATGGTCTGAAGAATTTTTTCGGCCTTAAGGTTGAGCTGGGATCAGATATTTTATATTGAAACATCAAATCAAAATACATAGCGATTATCCTACCAAAAATTGTGTAATCTAGGATACCTTCCACACAAAATAACGAGGATGCGCTGTATCACATCCTGTACTGTCTGATCAACACTTGACGGACCAGCAAATGTATAAATAATGTGGTTGATGGTTGGATGTGAACACGATTATTTAGCACACTGAATTTCACTTCGCTTGGTGAGGACTAAAATTACGTAAGCTATATGAATACGATAAGATATGCGTACGATTAAATAACAGACTGGAATTCACTGCACTTGGCAGTAACGGAACAAAATATGCACATGTGACGAGATTAAATAATACTTGGGATACTTGGTAAGAAGGGAACAGAATATGTACATGTGAGCACGATAAATATGCGACTTGATTTCACTGTGCTTGGTGACATTAAAACAAAATATGCACTTGTGAAATGTGAATGCGATTAAATAACTGACTGGATAGATTTCACTGTACTTTATGCGGAGTAATGTTATGCATGCGTACAAAAGATTAATTAATCGACTGGTTTTCACTTTGCATACTTACGGATAACGGTATAAATAAATTATGACGCAATAAAATAAAATTGGCTTTACTAAAATGGGATATATGTAACAAAACAGAATACATGATTGTTAATTATTTAAATCACCGTTGGTTATTAATGATTTCCTGGTTGCGACTGCGGATGTGAATACTATGGTTGGTGATTCACTTGCGCCCTGGTTGGAAAACACAAATACTGATACACAAATCCAAATACTGACTTTACAACCACTGGTTTTAATAAAGATAATACACAGGTTTGTGAATCGGCACACAAGCAATCCAATAAAATTGATGCGATAAACCCCAACCGGCTCGAATGCCATCACGGAGACCGCATCCTGTTCTAGAAGATTTGGAACTTTAAGTTCGTATGAAGACCTACAAAATCGATAAAATTGATTGTTTAAAGAAATAATTTCATTGGCACGTCAATAATCAACTACATATTTGCGAAAAACTGCTCTAGAGGCTAATTTTATATAAATTTTCTAATGATTTTTGGAAAATCGAATTTAACGAGATTTCCTATGGGAAAGTTAAACTGAATTTTCTTCCAGCGATAGCTATTGACAAGTCACATCAATGTAATCCATCTCCAGACATAACACTCTAGAGACTGATTTTATTCCAGTTAAAATATTTTTTGGGTTTCGCGGATTTTCCACAACTCTCCACGAGGAACTGGAGACAGGTTTTGCCATATAAGAATATTAACAATCCTATTATCCTTAGTAATAGGCTAAGCACTACCGATTTATGTCGATTACATTTCTTATTTTCGGCTGGGATAACACAATCTGCATTATCGACTTATCACTTCACATCGGCTATCTTTAACAGTATGCAAAATTTGTCGTAATACCACTGAGTACTATATAGTACTCAGAGGTAATACTGTATATCACAGAAATTCAAAAATAACAAATATACAAATTAATTAATTCTTTAACATAAATGTTCAGTACTTATTGTTAAAATTAAAATTAGTTAAAGTTATTAAGCTTTATAAAAAGAATGTCCTCAAGTACATATGGATTTAATTGACAGCGTAAGTGTGTCCCCAATCCAAACTTTCTAGACAGATATAGTTAAGGAAGTATAGAAAGAAAGGTAGATTTTTTTTAGTAACCCTAAAACTCAATGGCGTACGATTAATAGTTAAATTAGGGAAGTCCCGAATACAATAAAAACTTACGAAATTTTGGACTCTAACGGGAAAATTCATAATTAGGCATTTTCGGAAATAGACCAAAGTAACTTCAGAGTAAGTTTTAATTTTTATTATGTTGGTAACAAAGTTACTCAAGTTACTTTTCACATACAAAAAAGTAAGAAAGAATTTCGAGTGCGTTTGTTTCATGAAGTTACTTTTTTAATTACTGAAGTTACTTTGATCGTTCTTAAATAGATGGGTAACTTTAAAGTTTGAAACTTACTATGAAGTTACTTTGGTCTATTTCCGAAAATGCCTATTAATGGCTTAAAAATAACTAAGACTTTTAATCAGTATTTTTCTACTGTTTCCGCTAAATTGAAGCAAGAAAATATTGAAATTAACTGTTTAAGTGAGGCTGAGAAACTGCTGTTTTCAAATCATTTTGAAACAAAAAATTTCTTTTTTACGCCGGTTGTATCTTCTGAATTGTTTAAGATTATTACCTAGCAGTTTAAAAAATTCTGAGTGGTTTTAGTAATGGAATAATTAAAAAAATTTGCTTTAATATTAACCCTGTTAAAGTTAGCTGAAAATTTCCAGCCGAAAGTAAAATGTCGATAATGTAGATTACCTTATTAACATTCCAGCCGAAAATAAAAAAATTTGTGGTTACCAGCCGAAAGTAAATAAGGTACATGGCTTGTAATAAACAATCTTGAAAATAGTCTTACGTGGAAAACTTTATTTAACCTAATCGCGGAAAACATTGGAAAATCAGAAGAATTCACAAAATTGGAATAAAATCAACCTCTAGAGTGTACATATATCTGGAGATGTATTTTAATGATGTGACTTGTCAATAGCTATCGCAGGAAAAAAATTCAGTTCAAGTTTCCCGTGAGAAATTCTCGGAAAATTTGAAAAACGTTTCAGCCGAAAGTCAAATTTTTAAATGAAATTATTACAAATTCTTAACTATGGTCATTGAGATATTTTCATAAATGTTCGAATTTTCTGAGATTTCTCACGGGAAACTTCAACTGAATTTTTTTCCTGCGATAGCTATTGATAAGTCACATCAGTAAAATATATCTCCAGACATAACAGTCTAGAGGTTGTTTTTAGTCCAATTAAAAATTTTTTTTGGGTTTCTCGAGTTTTCCACAATTTTTTACGAGGAACTGCAGCCAGGTTTTGCCATATAGAAATATTAAGAAAGGTATTCAATGATAATCATCCATCCTTACATTCCTTAGTAATTTTTAGGTTAAGCTCTACCGATTGATATCGACTTAATTTTTTTATTTTCGGCTGGGAGAACACAATCTGCATTACCGATTTTTTTTACTTTCGGCTGGGATAACGCAATCTGCATTACGGTTTTTTTTACTTTCAACTGGAAACTTTCGGCTGTAGTAATTCAATCTGCATTATCTACTTTTCACTTTCGGCTGGCAACTTTCGGCTAACGTTAACAGTATTTAATATTATAGATCCAGTCACATTTATTTGTAATTACTTCGGTCTAAAAAGACCAAAGTATTGAAATCCTGTCAAAAATGACGAAAAATTTGGTTGGTCCAAAACCACTTTTCTCGACGTTTTGAAAGTCCTTGAGTCTGAAAATGCAAAAAAAAAAATGTCCGTCCGTCTGTCTGGATGTCTGGACGTCTGGATGTCTGGATGTCTGGATATCTGGATGTCTGGATGTCTGTACCAGTGGTATCTCGAGAACAGCTTGTCCGATTTTGAATTTTTTTTAGCCAATCTGTTTCTATGGTCAAGGCGGAGATTTGAAAAGCTTTTGGAGACTGTACGTCTAGAGGATGGGGTACGTGCCACACAAATTGACCCAAAATACCTGGTTTTATAAATATTTACGATTTTTTTTATATAATATGCTGGTTTGATTATCGAATTGGGTATTTAATTGGGAACTGATTTGAAGGTTAAGTTAGGGATCAATCAGCGGGTTGAGTTGAAGTTGAGTTGGAGTTGAGTTGGGGTTGGATTAGGATGTAGTGAGTAGTTAACAAATTTTTTATTTGGTGGAACTTGCCTATTTATCAACCGATTACTATGAAATTTGACATGTGTGTCGGAAATGGGAATCTAAAATGATTTTTGGATGAAGTTCTGGAATATGGCCAAGTATGATGGAAGTTGCCTATTTATGAACCGATTAAGATGAAATTAGACATGTGCGTTGAAAATGGGATTCTAAAATGATTTTTGGATGAAGTTCTGGAATATGGCCAAGTATGATGGAACTTGCCCATTTCTCATCACAAATGCGTTGAAAATGGGATTCTAAAATTGTTTTGGATGAAGTTCTGCAATATGGCCAGTATGGTGAAACTGACCCATTTCTCATCCGATTACGATGAAATTCGACATGTGTGTTTGAAATGGGATTCTAAAATGTTTTTTAGATGAAGTTCTGGGAATCCAAAATAATTTCTGGATGAAGTTCTGGAATATAGCCATTTACACGGTTAGAAATATCAGTATAATTTTGTAAACTACTTTCGGTATAAAGTTCTGGAATACGATGTTTCGTATTAAATTGGATGCCTGTACTTATGGTACTGAAGCTTTTGATCTATTTGGCTGTTGTTGTATAAGTAAATAAATGTTGGTTAAATTAGAAAACAATACTGTCAAAACTGTCACACCAACTTTATGACACAGGTGAATGCTATCTTCATTGAAGATAACAAAGACCGAAGTTCTGATCACCTCGTGAGGTTTAAGCCCTTTATATTTTTAGTATTGGTACTTCCCAATTAAACTTAAAAATGCCGTTATTATTCCATTGTTCAAAAGCAGGGAAACTTCAAACATGTCAAAATTTCGTCCTATTTCGTGGTTATCAGTTTTTTCAAAGATTTTTGAAAAAATAGTTAAAAATAGAATGATCATGTTCTTGCAAGAGACACAATTTTTTAATACTGTTCAATTTGGTTTCAGAGTTATCCTTAAATATACAGAGGACGCGATTCTCAAATTGTTGTCCAATATTTTCAATAGCTTAAATAATAATAAAAAATGTGGAACTCTGTTCATAGCATTACCAAGGCTTTTGATACTGTTGATCATAAAATTTTGGTTAGTACGAGTACGTTATATCATGCTGGATATAGAGGTAGGGACTTGGTAAACCATTCCAATTCCTTACCTCTCGAATACGATTTATGACGGTTCCATATCGGAACCGAGCTTTCGGTCCAGATCTAGGCGACTGAGCAAGCGGAAGCGTCAGTCTCTTCAAATAAAGCTTTCGGGGCTTAAGCTCGGCTTAATTGCACAAGAGCCTGCTTCTGGTTTCTCAAATACTCCCAAGCGAACCAGGTTAATAACTGGCACTACTTCTACGCTTAAACCGTCGCTAGCTGTATTAAAATAATCTGAGCTTGAGATCTCAACCCGGTAAAAACCCTGGATGAGGAGAAGCTGGGTGTCTTCCAGCTTCCGGTTGGTATTCAGTAAGCGAGTTATCGAGTCGGCTAAAACATTGGGAATTGTACCGCAGATGCTGGGATGCTACCATTTAGATAGCAAGTGCAATAACAATGATATTTACTTATAAGTGGCTTTGTGAGGAAGTCTCCAAAATTACAGATATTTGGAGTGATTGCCAGCTTGTTGTTGGGACCCTCTTAAAACCTTTCTTGTACAGACTTGGGTCCCTGGTCGGCCAGAGGATCCTCGTGTAGTAATCACCAACATTGGACTGATGAAGATGGAAAGTTATCCGTTGCAAGAGTGAGGCGAATAGCCAATTGATTGTATTCCGGGTGGACGTGAAATCTTGATTGATTACTATGACCCCCTTGCTTGCAATAAAACAGATCAACTTGCACCACAGTAAGTCGGCTTTATTTGAATTAAGGAAGTTGTTTGCTACACCGCACTCAGGAACCGTTCCTTCTTGATGGTAGTGTCTCTGGCTTGAATTCAACTAATGGTAGAATCTTTTCTATAAGATTCATGTCATTAGGAGTCGAACGTGCCTTTTGTGTTGGTAACAATATTAAAGCTTCGCTTATTGAAGAGTGCAGTGTAGCTGATCTGACAGCTGTGCCAATTACTGTGCTAATTGGCTCTTGCTTCAGTTTATCTTCCCTATGACTCCCCTTAACCTTCTCCTTCGGTTGAGTTCAATAATTTGTTGTTGTGGTGTAAGCAGAAACATATCCCCCTGGCGATTGGTTGTGATGCTAATGCTCACCACTCAATGTGGGGTTAGTTCAAACATTAACCATCGAGGGGCTTCTCTATTCAATTTTTTAAGCTCTTTCAAGCTTGAAATCCTCAATAAAGGCTGCGAGTCAATTTTTGTTAATTCACAAATCACTGATTGACACAGTGTGCGCTCTATGTATGTCAATTGTTGCTTTAATTTTTAACTGGAAAATGACGAACGATATTCTCACTTCTGATCACATGTGTATCTCTTTTTTCTATTAAACTTAAGAGACCGCCATTTAAACCATCAGGAAATTAAATGATTGAGAAATTAAATGATTGGGATTTTTTCTCTCTCGAGCTCGTTCCTTTACTTGTTTTACCGAGCGCATCTCGGTCTGCTAAGGACATTGAATTACAAGCATCTTTGTTTACCAGTGCAAGGATTTTGTTCAAAAAACGAGACTTGAGAGTGGCAATTTTTATCGGCTTACTAGATGTACGATAATATTAAAATTATATCAAACAACAATAATATTGACTGTTGTATATCTAGTACGTACACGAAAAACGTAACTGTCATGTCTCGTTTTTTGAACAAAATCCTTGCACAGAAGTCTCGGAACAAACTATTTTTGGAGTTCTGAACTTAAAAGGTTAAGAAAATTCGCTAGAAAAGAAATTAATAATTTCTGTGAGGAAATTAACAGCCTGTCGACTGTAACTAGACTTAATAAAGCTTTGGCTAAACATGATGTTTGTAGACTTCATGCTCTTCCTCTGCCGAATAGTCAGCTCGCCTCTTCTAATAGGGAGGTTGGTGAGTTACTTCTTTCTGTTCATTTCCCCGGTTGTGACTTCGGTTCTGATCCTGCTGTTTTCAAGCCTGCTAACTTTTATGTTAAAACCCCTAATTGGGGTTTATCTCACAAGCTGATGACGAGAGTGTTCTGATTTGCACCTTACAAAGCTGAGGGTTCTGATGGAATTTTCACTGCTGAATTACAGTATCGCTTTCCCTACATTCGGAGGCATCTGCTTCATATATTCCAAGCGTGCATTGCATATAGTATTATTCCACAATGTTCGAGCAAGACTGAAGTTCTTTTTATCCCGAAGGCTGGCAAGCCTGATTTTTCGGACCCTAAGTCATTTCGGCCTATTAGTCTGTCTTCAACTTTTCTTAAGACTTTCCACTCTTTCCACTCAGTATCATGCAACACGCTTATAGAGTTGGTAAGTCCTGTGAAATTGCTCTACATGAACTTGTCACTAAGGTTGAAAGGTCCCTCAATAATAAAGAGTTCCTTGTGGGTGTCTTTTGGATATTGTGGGAGCTTTTGGTAGTGCTTCGTTTGCTACGATTACTAAACCCTGTGCCAATTTTGGTATTGATCGCTCTATTGTTTTATGGAGCGAATCTATGCATAAGTCTCTCATTGTTGAGGCTGAGGTGGATGGCTTACCCGTCGCGGATATTAAACGCTGTCCACGAGGTGGACTGCTCTTTGCTGTGGTTTTTGGTCATTGACGACCTACTAAGTTATGCTGATGATATTGGGATTTTTAAACTTGTTAAGGAATGTAACCATTTCATCAAAATTCCCTTCTTTGTTCTAACAAAAGAGTTACTGTGGCTCATTGTGAAATTGTAGAGATAGCCGGATCATGTAGGCTGCCTTCTCTGCCTTGGTCTAAACTGATCCAGTTGGCTAAGGTAGGTTGCAGTACGCATCCGTGAGTTGGGATTGAATCCTAGGTTTGCCATGGGCCCTTGTGGCATTAAATGCGGAACCTTCATGTGTTCCAATTTCAAAAAACGGTTCACTCCAGTCCGCTCCGCTCCGAATGCTAGCTCCAAAGTATGTCTTTATCAACAATCTTAAACGTCAAAATTATCCTCAAGCTCACTTTAAAATGTTTCCGCTAGGTGGAATCCATTGTGCTTCAATCGTCACTAGTGTTCAAGTAATTCAGTCCATTGCATGAATTCAAGAGGAATTAGATTACAATAGCTTGGAATGTTACAGCAATAATCTTGGATTTTGTGAGCGAAGTTTCAATTATTATATCTCTTGTAACTTATACGAATTTCAAATGTTATTTTGTTAATTTTTAAAACGGGACCTATCTTATAGGTCAATTTCGCTATTGCCAGTGATGTCCAAACTCTTTGAGAAGCTACTGGTAAAAAGGTTAAATCCCTTAATCGAGAATAAAAACTTGATCCTAAATCATCAATTCGGTTTTCGTAACCAACACTCAGCAATTTATCAAGTTCACTCAACAATTTATCAAGAATAACCTGTATGTATACATATATTTAAACTAAATCAATATTTACACGCAAATGTCAAAAATTAGTTCATTTTTATAAAAATAGATGGTTCTTATGTGCCTAAGAAATAATATGCCTACTAAGATTTCAAATTTATTTTAACAAACAGACGGCCCAAAATAAATTATTTTCTGTTATAAGTTATTTTAACCCAAGACTCAAACCAAAATGTAGTGGACCCCTAATTCTGGTTCTGGTACATATTTTTAAAAATTACGTTTTTAAACGAGTTCCAATACTGTTCCAAAGTTTATGGCTATAGAGAATATCGGTTAGGATGACGAACGACGGAAGGTTTCAGGATTGGGCAAGAGAGTTGAAACCATTAAGTTATACACGGATCTTCTGATACTAGTCAAGACGCATGCACGCATTACGTGGGATGGCAGCAAATCATTTGAAAGTGTTCGATCTTTTGCCTCATCAGCCTTAAAACAAAAACAAAGCAAAAGGATGCGTATCAACAAATAAATGCTCAAATACAGAACAATAGTTACAACAATAATAATTTCTTGTGAATCATCTGATTTGTAATTAGATTCATAAATAATTGTTTGAAGCACATCTAACAAAAGTAAATTAAAGTCATTAAATCCATACTTATAAATGAAAATATTAGATTAATATCGCGAGTTGGTAGCAGAACACAAAAGGCATTAATTGAATATAGTGCTAGACATGTAATCGCATTGCCGTAAAATCACCCAATATCCGAAGTAATAATTATCACCAACTCCCGCGGGACCTAATTTACTTTGTAATATGGGATAATCGGGGACTGACTAGTCAACTGACAAAAAAAGTGTACAGAAACAACAACAAAACATGGGTCAACTTCCAGAAGAAAGGGTAAGACTCAATTACGCATTTGGAATGTTGATTTATATGGGCCGTTTAGAGTACGTGAAGAGAATCTTCTTTGCATGGCGATAAACGCTGTTCACCTAGAATCTTGCATCAAACTGAGGTCGAAAATTCAAATTAATTGAATCCACTAGGCACATACTCGCATTTGCACTGATGAACGTTTTTGAAAAAAGAAAGACGGTCACTCAGTCTACACAATAAATCAAATATGTATTTGCCTCTTGCTCCCAATCCATTAAATTTATTTGTTGGAAAAATCATGTGAAAATTAAGTAGCACAACAATTATTTTTAATTTTCCTTAATTGATTCACTCAATCCAAAAACATGAATATATCGAAATAACACCACATATAGCACACAAGGATAAGTCAGACTAACACCTTCGGTATCGTCGTAATAAATTAATTTAATTAAGCCGTAAACAGTAATAAAAACTTTCCTAAATTCAATTTACGGATATGCAATGGTTATGTACCGAGTATGTGTATTTGAGATTCATAAAATCTTGTATACGATATTATAAAGAAGAGAGACACACACCGCAAAAAGAAGACATATTATATGTAGTATACCAACATCTAAAGGATTTAAAGTTAACCCTTTACAGGTGAATGATTTATTTCTCGAAAAAGTCATAAACACGTTAAGGTCTATATAGGGTTACTCGATAAACAATTTCACCACATACATACACATTCGGATACATTTTATAGTTAGATAAGAAATAGATTACAGTTACATGAAAGATTAAAACAAAAGACGAAAATCTAATAAAATTAGACGACGACGACTACGTATAGAAAATGAACGGAAGTAGATATCTATTTCAATTTCAATTTGTTGAAAGTTATTTATTGACATTTTGGTGGAGGAGTTTTTGTCTTTTTGGCTATATGTATAGGATGGTACACGAAGTCGGTGTCTTAGACGCCATAAAGCACAGGATTAAGGTGATGTATTTCAATTTCCACAATCCATAGTTTTTTTGTTTTGTTGTTGCTACTTTTTATGTTTCTAAAGTATAATAATTAATGTCTGCCATGAATTTAAGTTTTTTGTGGGTTTCGTGCTTTTTTATTTTTGTTGTTTTTGTTTTTGTGGTAACAAAATAATTTAACTTTTTTTTTGTATGTATACACTGTGTAGTAATGTAACTTAACACCGTATTCCAGTATCATGTAGCAGTATCTAGGTTGTATGGTATCGCTTTGTGTAAAGTTAGTGAATTGTGATTACACAGGGTGGTTAAAATTTATTGTATAATCTCAGGTGAGATGCATAGTTTTACATATTTTATGGACGACATGGACCATTTGATTACCATTGCCATCAAAATTTTATAGTTTGGTGATTGGTGATCCTTAACTTTATGCCTCGGATTGATGAGTTTGCTACTCAAATTATAGACTGTTCGTTAAATCTGATCGAGGAGGCAATTCCTCATACGAAAACACTAAAAACCCGTCAAATTGAAATGTCTTTCTGTAACACCATAGTGATCCAAAATTCGAATGACTCCTGTTTCCCGGGAATGTAAAAGATCCGGGAATGGGCAAACCCTAATTACTATAGCGTTAATACGAGAAATTAAAAATGCTCGCGAACTGAGGATGAACTAAAATGTGGGCATGTAGGTAGGTAGATCATTGATGATGGTGTGGTACATTCTTTCACTCTCCCGATTTTTTCTGCGATTTAAAACCCCTGTATGCATGTTACGGAAAACTGTCCCATTCCTCTATGTATGCGTACATTTAGTTAACCTACTTGTTCCCTATTAGGGTTACAATTTATAAATCAATGTTACAACCAAGCCTAAGGAGCTAGACTCCCGGATGACACCTTTAGTCCTGCCTAATAAATATGAAATTACATTCCTGGTACATTCATGGATTCTGACTCACAATAAACACTAATTTAAACTTTTTTGTAATAAAAAAAGTTTTTCAAAAAATTATTTTTCGTCACTTATCCGTAGGGGAAAAAGTTTGTGGATGTTGGCGCAACAAGTAAGACATACCCATACTAAAATTATTGTGTTATATATTTATAAATGCACAACCAAACCAAATTTATGTTTCAAAATCCTTAATACCATAATTAATATCCATCCATAGCATAAATATAAACGTTAATCTCCTTATAATGCGCACAAACCCCATAAACAATAAAACAAGGATATAACATTTAACAACAACAAATTTTTTAAATAGTAAAAATAGAGTAAATAACAATAATTTTAGTACAATTCTACATACATTTGTTGATTTTAATAATAAAATTTATTACATAAAATAAAACAGTTCTCAGGAGTGTTATATCCTTAATAAAAACAAAAAAAAAAGTTTACTATTTAACCAAAAAATTAAAATCTACTGTTCTAACAAAATCATTTGAGATTTTCCAAGCTAGTACATATATAAGAAACGAAACGGCAACAAAAATTTTTTTTTTTAATTTCTATCCAAACATACTACATATAAATACATATATTCATACGTTTATGCTTTTCTGGGTTCAGAGTTTATCATGGAAGTATCTCATGAGTAAATCCCTTTAATTTTATTGAAACACTAAATTATTTCTTTGTATAAACCAGAGCCACTGGATAAATTATGTATTATGTATCAAGTACAAATATAAATCCAAATTTTTGAGGATTTTATTTTTAGGTTTACGAAACAATTGTATATGTAATTTGTACACTGTACATGTGAATAAGCTTTAAGCATTTTTTTTCTACGTTTTGCTCTCTGTGTGAGTGTGTGTTGTTGACCTATGGTTAAATATTTAAAAAACAATTAAAATTAACAATTAAAATAAATTCATGGAGTGCTGCAGATATATACAAAGGTAAATATTAATCCTTAAATGTGTGTAGGTAATTAGGTTGAACGATGTTAGGCGGGATTGAAATGAATTTGTGGGTTATAAATAAATAGCGGGATTTAATTATAGTCCAATTATTATTGTGTCAAAAAATATGTTGTGGGCTAATATTAGAATATAATCTCTTAACTTAAATATTGCAAGACCTTGGTTATAGGGAATTCAACTTGTGATTATCTAGTGTGATTTGAGGCCCATCATTAACATTACTAACTTAACACAAATTTTTTATTTGTTTATAAATTTAACAAGTGAAATTAAAATAGGTGCGCATAAAAAACAACAATTAAAAATACCTTGGACAACAAAGCCAGTAGCGGGTTTTTCTTAATCACCATCCCATACCTCTCTTCAAATTGCGGCGTTGAAAAGAGACTAATTAAGTAATGCGGTCAAATAGAAATTTAATTGAGCTATGCTGTGCTGAGAGATCCAATATCGATAGGCAGCTTCTTAAAAATAGTAGGAACAGATACTAAGAAATAATTGAATCGTTTAGTAAAAGATTTATGTTTATATTACTAGTAGTTTTATGATAAGACGTCATTACTATATGGTTAATGGAACGGCACCTACCTTGCAAAAAAAAAATTATCTATTCTAGAAAGGGCACAAAAAAGGGACAACTGAAGTATGCTCTTTGATCTGTGATTTCGTAGAATATTTACCACCTGAGACTACCGAACTCCATATTTCTTCTGATGCCTGCACTGACCAAAATCTATCAGTATTCCGCCGTTTGAGGCCATAGTTTTCTACCTTGTGATTGTGTGTTTGGAGATCAAGAGAAATTTAAAGAAAATTGACAGAATTTATTTGCCAGAGGAATACGGGACTAAGTACACTACAAAAAATCACACAAACATTTTATCAAATAATGATAAATTATTAAACTTTAAGATTGGTGGCCTACTTTTATCATAAAGCAGGTAATTGCTGTAAATCAAAAGGCAGAAAAGCAAAATCAAATTTAAAGTTTCTGAATTTTCACATTTTGAAATGACCAGCGACGGAAATTTGGAAGCCCGGGTATTTATTGATAGTTTGGAAAAATTTACGTTTAAACTTCTACGGTTTAATACTTCCGAATTTATGAAGAAGGTAATATTACCTTCTCAAAGAGCGATTGATACTGTAAACGTAATAAATATTAAAAAAATATGTGACATGCAAAAAGTCCTAAAGTACATTGTAGTGACAATTTACGTTGTCCTTTACATTGTTAACTTCATTTTTAACCTCGCATACATTAACCATCACAGTGGTAATTATTATTTCAGATTCGGTTAGCTCGGTACCGCTTATTAATTTTTCAAAAATTAGGACATTATTGTTGTGACCATCGTCAATAAAAGATATCAGTCCATAATATAATAATGGTGTAAAGTTATGTGTGCAGCATTTTTGATATATTTACAATGTAAAAATTAATTTTGTATATAATAAACTAAAACTTATATATAAAATAAATTAATAAAAAGCAAAATTTATCTAATAATAAAAACTAAATTAAAAGATAAATAAATGTGAAAATATAATAGTGTGTGCGTGTTTTAATATTATACGTTTTTAAGACTGGAAATTACATGAAAGCACCCGTTAAACACGACCACTGTATACATACCTACCGAGTTTCTGTATTTTTACGACGAAATTATGCAATGGTCAACTGGAATGGAATTTAATAGTGAGAACGGTGACTACTTAAGTCTTTAAAATATATACTTTTCTAAGGTTTTCTAATTTATTTTGATCCTATTTTAATAAATGAAATTGTAATATATTTTTTGTATTTATAATTGAAAGGGCACATGTCCATGCTTTAAAAATGAGCATACCAGAGCTGAAATAATTGACAAATAACCCCAAAATTCAACTTAACATTTCATAGTGACTCACATTTTCATTAACAAACTCAAATTCCCTCTTGATTCCCTCAAATTCCCTTTTTTATTTCCTGAATCATTTGAAAAAGTGGACATGAGCCCTTTCAAGACTAAACGATTCAATTATTTGCTTCTTATGTATACAATAGCTTAGTTAAACTTTTGAGTTGTAAGAGTGCATAGATTCGTTCCTTTATGGGTTCCATGATTATTTTAAATTTGTAGCAAGTTTAAATGTAAACCGTGGTTTATTGGAATAATTAACAGAATCACCACATAACTTTTCATCTGTCTAAATGAGCATCTCTGAAATCGATAGCAGTGTTGCAGCTTTTTGCACTTTAACAGGCACCTTCCGTTGTGGATCATGTAAAAGTACTGTTCCACCTTGCTTGGAACTTCTTGTATTAGTTTATAGTCGATGGTGGTACATATCTTGTCCCTTCTTCAACATATCTAAAGCTATGGTATTGCAATACTTTTAAAAATTCTTACTAGGCTTACTAGGCATAGTACAAATAATTACTAGGCTTAGGATTCTTATGTAAAAAAATATTCAACCAATAATTTGTCGGATTGTTATTCTTTTTAGAATAAATAAAAGCGAATCAGCCATATAAGTTACCACTTTTTACTTTTCCCACTAAAACAAAGTTATATTGAGTAAGTATTGTAATCGCGAAAAAAATGTTGTTCCATATTTTCACATTTCTCGACGAATTAGGTTACCAGGACCCCGAAACACCAATCAGAAAAATGTCGTGTCCGTCCTTCCGTCCGTCCGTCCTTCCGTCCTTCCAGTCGCACATTTTTATTATTTTTGTTTTACCTCCCATTCTCACAAATATTGATAGTTTTGGGCGAAATTTTGTACAATGATAGATTTTAGTAATAAGCAGTTTGTGTTAACTTTAAGGTCCATTCGAGTATAAAATAGAGAGGGTTACAGTGGAAGAGAAAACTGCCAAACAGATTTTCTCAAAACTGGGTCCGACGATTTTTTTTGTTATGTTGATGATGAATTTGACAATTCATCATCTACTTGTTCACAAAATTTGAAGTCGATTGAAGTATTGCGTGGGGGTCCTTTTAACATAAAGAAATTTGTTTACCTGTTTACCGAGGCAATATCGAACTTTCCGAAGAAATATATTTCTACAGTTAATACACCTTTCAAATTCCAACAACTGTTCCTTAGGTGTCTTTAAGATAAAATGGATAGATTACCGTGTAATATGAAATTTAAACTTCTAAATTTACCTAAAATACTTTGCTGGTTGGTGGCAAATAATATCGTCAATATTTTAAAATAATTATATCTAGTGAGCTTTTAAATATACCAATGATATTCCCGTTTCTATGACATTGAAATTTCTGACATTGATATTTATGCGACTTTTTATGACATTTTAATGATTGGAATTTCAACGACATATTGATCAATACATTATTTGTGAATTTCTTTCATAAAATCGCCTTTAAAAGTATTATTTCTGAGTAATAAATTCTCTTGATATTCCAAGTCGTATATAACTCTTAATAGCAAATTAATTTGGGAGGCTTTAAAATAATATCATGTTATTAGGATGGAACAGGTTTAGGAGAGCTTGGAGGTATATAAAATGAAATGCTATATGATAAGAAGGAGGAATCTGATTTTGTATTGTTTGTGTTTTATGTTTTTTATTTTCGAATGGTCCACAGCGATGCCCCGTCCAGACTGAAGCACTGAGTAAAGAATTATATCGGCCAATTCTCACGTTGCTCACATAATATTGTTATCTGAACAAGCGGCACAAATTTTCAGAAAATAAATTTTTGAACATTGTGGAGGGTTTCTGTATGGAGTAAATTAAACTCTTAAGGATTTTCAGTGGTATACTAGAGATGTATAACTGATCTAATTCGCGGGGTCGACGATGAAAAAATGGTGAAAGAGCTGCTGAGAGGTCGACGATGAAAAAATGGTGAATGCGACTTTGATTTCTGCTCAACACGTGTCAGTTATAAATAATCTAACATTATTTATGAGTCTGTGATTTGGTGGGATGAAGGTAGAAGATTTATATTGTCGTGACCAATTGTGATATTAGAGAAGAGGTCTCCAAATTTAAGAAAGGTCGTGACATATTTTAGGGACTTTGCCTGTCCAAAGTAACGGAAAATGTTTGTAAAATATAAATGATTGGTTTGGAGATTATCAAAGGATGCTTTCTGGGAAAAGTGTCGTCCGAGGAATCGGATAGACCCAATTTTTTTTAAAAATTTTTTGAATATATACATATTTTTACATATTTCCACTTATTTTATGTTTTACCATTGAGTCAATGGTTTTTCCACACATTTTACGGTTTATTCCAAATATTTTTAATTTTTCTTCAAGAATAATGAATTCGAATTTTAAATTATGGCTAACGAATATTTTTTTTAGAAGTTAAAAATGTTTTGCTTTGGCCTAAACTTCGCTAAATTAGATAAAATAATTGGAATGAGTGAAGGGCAAGTCTGATGCCAGCAGCCGAAGTAATTCCAGCTCCAATAGCGTATATTAAAGTTGTTGCGGTTAAAACATTCGTAGTTGAACTTGTGTCACCGTAACTGGGTTCGTAGATCATCTTGATGCTATGACGTATTACTGTAGTTGCTTAAACGTAAGTTTATCCGTGTAATAAATCTAAATTAGTGCTCTTTACCGAGCGCTGTTCTAGAACAATACACTAAATATTCTTTGCATGGAATAATGGAATAAGACGTCTGTTCTATTTTCAATTGGTTTTTAGATCAAGATGTAATGAATAATAGAAGCAGTTGGAGGCATTAGTATTTCGGCGCAAGAGGTAAAATTCGTGGACCGTCGTAAAACTAAAAGATGTTTTCATTAATCAAGAACGAAAGGTAGAGGTTCGAAGGCGATCAGATACCGCCCTAGTTCTAACCATAAACGATGCCAGCTAGAAATTGGATGGAGCTATTATTATTACTTGAGGGCCATGTGGGCGTTAAGCCACTTCGCACTGCGACCTAAAAGATCTTTTGTGCATGGAGCTATATATATGGCTCTTTCAGTCGCTTTCCGGGAAACCAAAGCTTTTGGGCCCCGTGGGAAGTAAGGTTGAACTGACGGAAGGGCGCCACCAGGAGTGAAGCCTACGGCTTCATTTGACCCAACACGGGAAAATTCACCAGGTCCGAACATAAATGAGTAAGTCAGATTTATAGCTCTTTTTCGAATCTATGAGTGGTGGTAATTTGTCTGATGGTTAATTCCGATAACAAACGAAATTCAAATTTCTTAACTAGATGCCGGCAGGGTTATGGTGTAGAAACTTTGCAGACATTATTGCTTCTGTTATACTGTGCTTCTAACGGGGTGTGGTTTTAATACGTAAGAGTTGTCTGTAAGTGAAGTCATACCTGGTGGTTTATCCTAATAAGACACTTGCTTCTTAAATAGGCAAATTGCGTCTAGCAATATGAGATTGAGCAATAACAGGTCTGTGATCCTTAGATGTCCTGGACTGCATGTGCGCTACAATGAAGGTATCAACGTGTCCTAGTCTAAAAGGGCCGGGTAAACCGCTGAACCAAATTCGACTGAAACTGTTCACATAAACCTGGAATTCCCAGTAAGTGCGGGTCAGAACAAAATAGATGTCAAATTAAAATATCTCAATAGTTTACTGCACGTTATTTGACGATCCGGAGTACCATTATCAGAAATGAAATAATCCTCGTTGTGACATTTACCTGATTAGGGCAAAATATGGAAATGTAAGTAAAAGAATTTATCGGAATTTAAATAAATCAAACAGAGTTAAACTCCTTAAACTATAAAAATGAAGCAAATGAAATTCTATCCCATTTATGCACTTGATCAACAGCTTTAAAGGTATTCTTATTCAATATGGGCTCGAACGAAAACTAATTTTTAATCCGAAAAATTCCAAGTTATTATATGTTTGAGGGAAATATTGAACATACATTTTATTATCATTCGTGAATTACTAACTGCATTATTTCACCAAAATGGTAGATTAGAAATCGATTTCAAATTACAATTAAAACAAGATGGATTTGACCAAAATTAGAGGGAAATCTAAAGGTAACAAAATTAGCTTCAATTCTGGATTGGACGTAATGATTGTGAATGAATTTTTAAGTAGAATAATTAGGTAAAATTTTAAATTTAATTTTAAAATGAAATTAACTCAGAATTCAAACATGAATTTTAGTAAAATGTTGAGTGCCATTTACGTGAGAAAAGTCAACATATCGTCGCCTCAGTATTATCTTGTCGTAAGTGCCATTGGTTCCCGTGGCACTTACGACAAGATAATACTGAGGCGACGATATGTTTGTGAAATTACGCATATCGAATATAAAATCAGAATTATATGAGCAAAAATCTGAATGAGAAATTGAATTAGAATTATAAACTAGATTGAACAATATCTTGTGTTTAATATGAATGAAAAGCTAATCGTAGTTTGCAGCAGAAATTTAGCTATAGATATAAATAGAGTTTGAGTTCCAATCTTTGAATAGAAATTCCAACCACAACTTGATTAAATATTGACTGAATTTAAAAAAACCGCCGGTTTTAAATCCATAAATTTTCAGTTTGAAATTAAACAGATACAATTTTAATTGAGTTTCAATTCGAACCATGACGCCAACAACATTTTGAGTGAAATTTAAAATAGAAGGTAAGAAAATGTATTTGGATTAAACTACTTTTTGCATGAAATTCAAATAGTACAAATTGTTATACAGTGTTACTTGGGTTAAAAATTGATTCGGAAATTTAGATTAGATATTGATTAGGACATTCTATACTTGGTTCTGAGAAAAAATTTGAATTTAACTTTGAGTTTATTTTGGTGTTCCAAACTAAATTTAAACATAATTTGAATTGCAATTAGGGAAGAATTGGGTTGCAATACGAGATTTGATCTGAAACAATCAACAAAATGTCCTTTGAATTTAATTTAGAAATTTGTATCTTAGATTAGTGAAATTTGAATTAGTAATTTAAATTTAAAAAAATGGTTTTGGCATGCCAAACTTAATAAAATCGTTGGTGAAATTTTCGATTACACAAAATTTTGCGAGAAATATAAATTTACATTACACAATAGATGTACTGAGTGGGTTTTGAGCAAAGAATAGATTAGCCGCCCTGGTGGCACAGTGGTTAGCATGCTTGCTTTAAGCTCCGGAGGTCCGGGTTCGATTCCCGGCGGGTGATGAAAAAATCACGACTGGTTTAATGTGTAGAATCAATGAATTAATCCCTCATTATCCTTTAAAAAAAATGATTATGAAACTTCAAAATACTTAAAGCAGCCAAATCCCTTAATGGGATGTAGTGCCAGCGAAAAAAAAGAATAGGTATGTCTACTAGGGAAAACCAAAATACATATTTGAAACCAATTTAAATTGGATCAAAAAATTATACTGGGAACGAAAATAGTTTTAATGGATTGCATCCAGAATAAAATTAGATTACAACTCCATCTGGATTTGAATAAACTTTGAGTGGCATTTTAATCCGAAATTGAGTTAAACTTTCAAAATCTACTTGAATGTTGATTGTAATTTTGATCACGCTCATTAAATTAAATTGAAATAAAAACTTGCGTGAAATTTAAAATTTTAACAAATCTAGGTATTCTACTAATTGATTATTGTAATTTTCCTTTTAATATCTGACAGAGCATTCACAATGAAAAAAACTTTTTACTTTTGACTTACAGGTTTGTATGAATTTCCAACATAACGAACAAAAATTTCGATTCGGAAAAAATTAAGATTTTTAGTCAGAATCCGAGCTCTTTGTTTCCGAAGTTGAACAAAATGATAAATGGAATTTTGAACATACAGTGCTGGTAAAAAAAAATTGGGCAAACAAATTTATTGCAAATTGGAGTCTTTTTTGGCTAAAATTACAGAACTTTCGAAAGCAATTTGTTTATTGTTTCATTTTAAATACATGTATGACGTAATTTTTTGAAAAAAAAATTGACCTGCAATTTAGGGGCAAACCCCGAAAAATGCCAAAATATTCAAAATACGTTGATTGGTGTTAAAGTAATGTAATAAATTAAACACTTATTTTTTATTTTTTTTTTTTTGTTTTTTATTGATTTATAGAAGTTCAGTCTTTAATATTAATAGTTTGTTGGACCGCTTTTTGCTTTTGTTACACCGGTACAACCCCGCAACTGATGTGGAAAAAAATTGGTCAAGCAATTATTTTATTTTAAGCCTACCGTTCTTGGCCGTCATTAGAGTGCAGTTGTTTTATTGCCTGTAATTTATTTTTGAGTATATTTTGTAAAATTTGTAAAATTTCAGCCGGCTTAGTGAGAAAAAGACTTGTTAAAGCTGGTTTGAGAGCACTTAAACCAGTCCAGAAGCCTGGGTTCACATTACTAGTGAAAAAAAAAACGTTTGCTATGGGCCCAGGAGCATGTTTCTTGGACTCCAGAGATGTGGAATGATGTGATTTTTTCCGATGAATCAAAATTCAAGCTGCATGTTGGAGATGGAAGAATTCTCGTAAGGAGAAAACCGGGCGAGAGACTTAGCAACGAATGTCTTTTAAGACTTCCACCGAAAAATGAAGGAGTTATGGTCTGGGGATGCTTTTCTGGAAATGAAACCGGTCGATTGTGCTTCCTTAGTTCCAGCGTTACAGCAGCTGTTTAACTGCAGGTCCTTTAGAACGAATTTGAGCCTTCTGTGTTAAAGCTTTTTGGCGAGACTTCCAAATTTATTTTTCAACAGGACAACGCTCCGTGCTATACCGCCAAAATCGTGAGTTATTAATTTTGAATTGTAGATAGACAAATTGGCTTTCAGATAAACATCAATAATTTGTTAAAAACTTGTTTTTTGCTAATCTTTTCATTTAAAGGTAAAAAAGTACTTCGAAGAAAAAAGTATCAATGTGTTGAACTGGCCCCGGTATAGTCCAGACTTAAATCCAATTGAAAATATTTGGTCTATAATGAAGCTAGAAGTAGCAAGGAAGCGCCCAGAATCGATTGAAGCTTTAAAAAGTTTGTTGATGACTATTTGGAAATCCATATCTCCTGCGACTTTGAAAAATTTATCAAATTCAATGAATCGGAGGTGTATCGCTGTAATAAAAGCAAAAGGCGGTCCAACAAAATATTAATATTAAAGATTGAACTTCTATAAATCAATAAAAAATAAAATAAAAAATAAGTGTTTATTTTGGCATTTTTCGGGGTTTTGCCCCTAAATTGCAGGTCAATTTTTTTTTTCAAAAAATTACGTCATACATGTATTTAAAATGAAATAATAAACAAATTGCTTTCAAAAGTTTTATAATTTTAGCAAAAAAAGACTCCAATTTGCAATAAATTTGTTTGCCCAATTTTTTTTTACCAGCACTGTAAATCTACTTAGTCTAAATTGGTCAACTGAATTCAACAGAGAGAAAATTGATTAAGAGAACGAAATTTCAAAGAGAGAAAATTATCTTGAATTCTAAACTAGATATAATTTGAGTGAAATTTTAAGTAGAAATTGTATTTTTTTATATTGCATTTGGGGCCACATTTTGAAAAAAAATTTACCAAAATATTTAATGCATTTTATGCGACTGAGTTTAAATTCTAAACACGATTCCAACAATTTTTTTAGTTCAACTAGAAAATCAGGAATCGAGCAAAAATCCGAATGCTTTTTGCATTATAATAGAAGCGCAATTGAATAAAATCTTAAGTAGGAAATTAAATTAGAAAAGAGTTTAAATTACAATTTGATTTAAGCAAATACATGAATGAGCTTATAGCTTAAAACTCAAGTTTGAGTGAATATTAAAAATTTAAAGAACGGGGTAAAAGCAGATTTGAACAAAATTTGGACTAGGCATTGCAATCTCGGGATCCGGGGTTTGTTAACCCCAAAATCTTGAGTCCCGGTGTAATCTCCGGATCCTCGTCTCTATCTTTAATCGCGGGACCCCGGTCTTTTTGTTAATTCCAAAATCCCCAAATCCCTGTTTTATGGTTGAAATTAAGCTAGAAGTTTTGTGATATTTTGTTTACAAATTAAGTAAAAATTCCAGCCAAGACTTGTCTAAATGTGCATGATTAGAAACATGGAGAACAACTTCAGCTTTAGTTGCAAGTGCGTTTAAGATAAATTTAAGATAATATCTAAATTTGCTTTTCTTTTCAAAATTTAACCACATATTTTGTAATTTTGGTTACATATTTTAGGAACATAAGTTTGATTTTTTAGAACATAAAAATCCTAAGCCTAATTATTACTTAACTTCCATGTGTAATTAAATTTTCTAAAAATCTTTCGATACTTTATATGCAATCAGCCTCTTAGGGTGTTATGTCGAGGGATGGATTGCATTCATAGATTATTGGAAATTTTTGCAATTAAGCCATTCGAAATATGGAATGAATTTTTTTGTAGCAATAGTTGTTTCCAAAGCACATGTATGTAGTCCATCTCCAGATTTAACACTCTATAAGCTGTATGTTTAGAATTAGAATGAATGAATTATGTTGTCGAAAGTTTTCATTGCAACCCTTTTGACCTGAACTCTTCTATTAAAAAAAAAAGTATATTTTTCGTGTACATTTTTCTTCAGGAAGCTATGGTCGGCCAACTTTCGGTTGGACATCGGGTAACTTTAACAAAAGGGGAGGTCTTATATCCGAAAATTTGCTCGACGGATCTTATATCCGAAAAAATATTTAAATTTCTCAACGCATAAACAATCTAGTGGTCTAACGCCAACCCATTACATGCTATATTCTTGGTCCTATGTTCCAACTCACAATTAGCCGAAATGGCGTGTTGTATGCTAACACAAACCATTTGTTTCTGCCCCTCTAATATCATAAATTTATTAGTAATTCATTTTACAACTTTTACCGTATAAAATCACAAATCATGTATTATGTATCCACATATACATATACGTATGTAAATGCATACAGATAAAAAAAAAATTCAACTTTAACCTTATTTTATACAAAACAAAAATCGATTTTATCGCTTTTAAATTGATTGATATTTTCATATCGTTGAGATTTCAATCGTTTACAGATTTGTAGGAAATCTCTAGATAATTTCAATGTATCCTATCATCCTATCTATATCCAATATCCGTATATGAGTATATCGAAAGCATACAGAATACAAAAGCAAAACAAAAAAAAAAAAGCTCAGTCCCAATTTCCTGTTGAATAATATTAAATTATTTCTCTATTAGTGTTCTTCTTGTTTTATTTGTACCCGCACCACCCCATCCGGCTTATATCGACACCCATCCACGTATTGTTTTTTTTTCCACTCTATGTATGTATTCGGAACCTTTATTGTTTTTTTTATCAGAAAACAAATATCCACTCTATTCTACATCATCTTATGATCATCAACTTATATTTTATGATTATAGTGTTTGGGGTGAAATTCTGTTTATTTCTTGTGTACACATTGTGTATTGTACACACATCTCTAAACCGTATAGATGTGTCGTTCTTCTTGTACGTCTATTTAACGTTTCTTATCACGTACGATTATATATGTACATATGTATGTGTGTATAAAGAAATATAGAGAAACCTATATCAACATTTTATATTTACGGAAAATTATTTTCATGTTTTCCCTTCATTCACAATACCGTGCTGTATGCGAGCTTTCCCATACACCAACCCAATATATAAGTTATTCTCAATAGCCGTTCATTCTCGTCCTATTATTGTCCTTAGTTTTGTTATTTTCTAGAAAAACGATTTTGATTTAAAACTTTTTTTTTTTTTTAAATCAGCTTTTTGTGCTTTTAATTTTACTTTTTTTTTTCTATTTGTAGTTCACTTTATTGTTGTTTGTTATTTTAGTGTATAGAGTAACAAAAGCTTAACAGCAGCAATATTATAAGTATAAACAAGACAAAAGTAAAACAAGCACACGTCATTTTTTTCGTTTAGTTTTCTTTTTCGTATAACATAAGGTTGGGAAAAACAAAACAACAACAAAAAGTTCAGGTAAATAAATATTTAATGTTAAGTGGATTACATCTTAACAAACTAATGTTTTAATTTTTAACTTGTATATATTTGGAGATTTAAAACTTTTAAATTTTTTTTTAGTAAATGAAATCAAAAATTTTATAAACATACTCTCGTACATAAAGAAGGTGTATTCCTTTTTTTCAAAAAAAAATGTTTTGGGTAAAAAATTTCTCTGTGTTAAGATTAAAATAACAGGAATGCTAAATTAAATTAGAGCTTTTCAGTTTTTTTTTTTGTTAAACTTTTAAAATCCGTTAACCTTTTTTGTTGATCTTTGGATGCTGAATTTTGATTTGATTTTTTTTTTTTAAATAAGTTAAGTATTTTTTCATTCCTTTCACAAAATTAATTTAATTAGATTATATGTGATACCTGAATTTAATATTAATGATTGGGGGACAGGTTTGTCACATTCGAATGTACATATGATTGTATATAATCGTACATATAGGAGTAAGTTACAAAAAAAAATGATTTTGTGTTTCGACAACCATTCGAAATTATTCCTAATCGGTTGCCGATTATTACCACGTGCTTTCCCTTTAAACCATCGTCGAAGAGGATAAAGCAATAGAGTGTGGAAAAGTAAATTATCAGTTCGAGTAAAATGTGATTATTTCGATTAAGACGAAATTTGATAAATGGACTAAAATATTTCTTCGTTAAAATTTAGGTTTGTGGCGTCATTTAGAGCAATTGGGATTATTTTCCTCAAATCAAGTGCACAGTGCTTGAGTATTATTAACGAAAATAATAACGAGGCCGATGTTATTCAAGGGATTCCTTATCGTTGTCTGCTTGTAGTAGATGTCACAGGGGATGTTGGATAGACTATGTTTCACTGGTTCTGCGACTTTTTCAATTTCAAACAAAATGGTGTGCAACAAAGACTAATATCTTCGTTAATTGGTTCAATGTTTGGTTCAGCGGTGGCAAGTAAGTTGGAAGCACTTGAAGCTAGAGCGTTATAGGTTCCTGCAATTAACCAAACTAATTTTGATGATTGTAATATGATAACCCTTCAATTATATAAAATGTTTAGTCGGTAGCAAATTTGGGTTATTGGTGATGATATGACGCGGCATGTTGAAACACCAGTGCTTGTCTACACAAAAGTGGATTAGTGGATTATTATATTAATCTTCACATTGATTGTTCCAGTGCAAGAATTACTGCAGCAGTTGCAATTTCTGGCTATTTCCCGGATTGGCAGCAGCCTGATCAACTAGATTAAGCATATGCTTTTCGGCTTCAAATTCCGCAGCTTTTGCAGTATGATTGTAAGAAAATGGATCCGATAGTTTTTTAATGAGACGCCGCTTTCCATATTATGAAGACGTGCTCTGCTCTCTGCAGTTTACTTTTATCAATTGGAAATGATTGATGTTTCAGTTTTACTGTAACAATATTCCATTTTTTGGGGGGGTTCAGTCAGATAGTTGTGATCAAACAAGCCTATCATCGTATTATTTATTGAAATTTGAATTTTTATTTTTAAGACATTAGAGACATCTTGATTAAAAATTTAATAAATAATAAAATTTTCTAAAAGTACATATTAATTAGATTGCTTGTTATACTATTCTTATGGATAAACCGTACATTGGAGAGATTATACAGAACTGGCATATTGCATAAAAACTATATAATTTTTCGAGTTGAAGTTTTTTGTTAAATGTAGAACACGTTTAGAAAATTTGACAATATTTTATTTCAAATTAACTAAATTCGAATGATTGCTATCGCGATCTAGAATAGACATGTAACGTCTATTATATTAAACCTATTTAGCTTATTTTATAAAAATTATCATTCCATAAAAATATCACGTAACATATCGTATAGAACAAAGTATTTTGCTTATACAACATAAAAACAATCATACATAAATATTGCGGTTGCATACTAAATTTTTAACTTTTTATCAAGCCAGATTCAAATTATATTCCAACAAGAAAAGGACTAAAAGTATGCTCACCGTAATAAAATAGTTCATAAATAATTTCGCGGATAAAACAAAACCAGTATCAAAATTATCAAAGAAAGACTTAAAATGTTTGGAAGAATGCAAAATGCAAATCTCTTGTAACAAACTTCGAACATAATCCCAGTCCAGACATAATAGACAATAACTTTTCTATCACTGTACTTATATTAGTAGAATTAACCAGCACAATATCTACATATTTTGAAAATGAATCCACAAAGATTAAAAACGTTTTTCCGGAAAAATGAAAAAAATCCAAATGGACTCGCTTGAGTGGGCAAGAGACGCAAGACTTTACCACCTTTTCGATATCGGCATCAATCTTATCCCATCAGACATTAAATCGCGCTAACATTTTCATTTTGAGTCTAGAATTACAATGCGACTGTTATAAAAGAGACAACCGTCCTCCGTACTCAAAACTGTCGATTTTGCGAAATAATGTTTAACATGTTCTGGTAATAGTTTTGGCCATCCATTCAAGACATATTCATAAACTTGTGACAACAGAGGGTCTTTTTGAGTCTGACTTCTAACTTTTTCCATATTTATCGGGACTTCATTCGATCGGCGAAAATAACAAATTTTAATATCTTCAATATTGGTGCTGCCTTGGATTGGTAATCGAGAAAGTGTATCCGCATTTGCAAACTTATGAGCGGATTTGTACTAGATCTGTACTTCTGAGCGGATCTGTACTTGCAACTGCTGAATTTTCCTTTTTTGGATTAAAAATTTGTTGAAGACTCTGATGATCCGTGCAAATAGTGAAATTCTTTCTTACCAAATATTTTTCGAAACGTTTCACTCCAAAAATCACAGCTAGTGCCTCCCGGTGTAGTTGTGAATAATTTTTCTCAGCTGGTGAGAGTGTGCATGAGGCATACATCACCGGATTTTCCGCTCCATTGACTATGTGCGACATTACACTGCCCACTCCATACCGACTAGTATCCGCGATGTTAAAACGATTGGTTTTTGAGGGTCAAATAACTCTAACACCTGATTACTCAAAATTAAATCTTTACTTTTTTTGAAAGTATTCTTGCATTTATTTAACCAGACATAAGCTAGATCCTCACGTAGCAGTTGATATAATGGATAAAGCTCGGAAGATAGGTTTGGAATAAATTTCCCGTAATAATTAATAAATCCTAAGTATGATTGAAGCTGTTTTAAGTTTTGGGGTTTTGGTCAAACCTGTTGGTTTGACCCCATCACTAGAAATTATGTGGGCCAAATATTCAAAGGCAAGAAATTTGCATTTATTTAAATTAATGCGCACATTATGTTGCTCTAATCTTTTTAAAATTTCTAATAAACTTCTCTACCTTGCTCTCTAGTTGCGCCCCCCCCCCCCCTATAATATCATCAAGGTAACATCTAACATTTTTAATTCCCTTCAAAATTTGGTCCATAACGCTCTGGAATAGAGAAGGTGCAGAGGACGCTCCAAAAGGTAACCTAGTATATTTAAACAATCCTTTATGCGTGTTGATTGTCAAATATTCCTGTGACTATTCACTTAAAATAGTTGCAGTTCGCCAGACTAGCAAAAACATCCTCCACCGTTGGGATAGGATAATGCTCCGTTTGAGCAAAACGATTAATTGTCATTTTGCAGTCAATACAAAGACGAAATTCATTCATTCAATTTTGATTTAATATAATTTATTACCTCTGTTCAATTCGACTCAACGTCAATTTTATTTAGACCACAGCAATTTGTAGTTATTATTGGTTTAAAAAGTAAATTATATCTCCAGTTTGGTCGCAAACCATCCAACCAATCACGTCCCAATAAAGCACGAAATGGTCGTTTAGGCTTAATGATAACCAATTCCAAATTGTTTCTTTGATCTAATGGACCCTCTTTAACCCCCACTGAAATTATTCCAACAGTTTCGAAGCATTCTCCTGAAACATTATGGAAAAGTTCAAAATTAGGTTTTAATTTAATTAAACTAAACTTATTTAAATACTCAACTTCGGACATCCTTGACACTGATGCTCTACAATCCACTTCGAATTCCAAAATAATTGGATTATTTTCACACGCAATGTTATTTATACAATAGAATTGTTTGGATGAGGCTTGATTGTAGCATACCCTGGACGTATGACCTTTTTGATTACATTTATAACAAATCCATTCCACCGCCGAGCAATTTATTTCCTGATGCCTCCCACTACTACGAGTTACTGAATTGACACGATAACCTTGTTGACCGGAATATCTTACTGGTGAAGCTTCTCGATTACTATACTGGTCGACCTTGTATTACTAGGTGACATTGACCTATTTTGACTGCGGTAATTATTCGAAGACGTTTCTCTAATTCGGCCTTGATAGCTATCCGAATCACGTGCCACAGCAGCTATGGTTTGAGTAACACCTGATTCAGAAAAACTCATTTCTAAATTCAAAGCGAGTTCACATGCAGACTCAAAACTGTCTTCTTCCGTTTTAACATTTAATAGAGCTTAAAATATTCTTTCAACTCTCACTCCCACAATAAAACGATCTAAAAGAGCTTCTTCTATTAGCACATTTTTTATTGCAGCGTGAGCTTTGTATTTGTCCTTCACCAAAAACCCACCAAAATCACATGATTGTAACCTGATTATAAAATCATTTAGTGGTTCACCAACTTGTTGTTGGGCCTTGTAAAACTTTGCCCTTTCTGTTCTGATATTCCGTTTTTTTGAAAAATGTTTGCGTAGAAGCGAAAGACATTCCTCTAGTGTTTTTTCAGATGGTAAATGAGGGACTGTTAACTTCATTAATATTTCGTACAAACCGTCACCGTAATAAAAATTGCTAACTGTTCATCCTCCAGAATTTTATTTGCCTTAAAATAATTTTTTAGTCTATCTTCATACGCTATCCAGTTTGCGCCTTCCACAAATCCTTCAAGTTTTCCGACCATTTTTCGATGAACTTGTATTTCACCCTGACCGTTTTTCTTTCTTAATTTTAGATTTTTTTTTGTGTATCCACCCCACCATTCACTATACGATTAACACGGAACAATTTTTATTGCACGATTGTATTGTCGTACTCACGATTATCGACACAAGATAATTTAATTTAAGAAGACGTTTTAACTATTAACTGATTATCCGCAATTCTAATGATTACTTGATAACTTAATTTTAGTTTTATAAATTGGTTAACAGCTAAGGCATCTCATCCTCGTCGCCAATATTGTATACATCCTGTTTTCTCTTTATTCTTAAGCTTTATTCTCGCGACTACAATCATTCTTTTTACCTTTTGTCTATTATCAAATAACTTGTTTGATCTCAATACATATACACAACATTAATACAGAGTTTGTTAGGACATTCTATCACTATTGGCGAGTTTTTTTATTACATCGGAGAGACCAGAGAGATCAGACAGATAAATTATCTGAAATATCCGATAATATTTAATCTGAAAAGACCTTTTTCGGATTTTAAACGCGTGGGGTTAGTCTTTATTTTCGGGCCACTTTAAAGGTTAAAAAAATATTCTCTGGTTCTTTGGGTAAAGTAGAATATCGTAGTAGAATATATTTTCTGAACTTACCGGGAGTTTTGGTAAAATTTTAATTTTGGTTATTTACAACTCACCTTTTGCTTGTAGTATTGATAGTAACAATTTATAAACAATTTTTGCTGAATACCTAATAAGCTATGAAAAGATTTTCTGCTGTGGTGATTTCAACTTCAATATGATGGTTAGTAATCAACTAGGAGCTTGTTTAAATTTGCATAATTTATGTTATTTGCCTTATAGACCCACTAGGACCAACAGTCTTTTGGATCTGATAATTTTGTACGTGCGTGATAGACATAATATTATTTCGTTTGGCCAGGTAGCTGTACCTGCTATTTCTGATCATGATTTAATATTTTCATCTTATAAGTTTTCTCGTACTAGGGATCAAATTTCTTATACTGTTGTTCCTGATTATAAAGCTATCAATCCCGAGAATTTTATAAATAATTCCTTTTCATTAGATTGGGTCTAATATGTACAATTATTCCGATGTGAATGATATCCTTGATATATTTAATTCAAATTTCTTACATTTAGAGTTAGCTTGTGTACCCCGGAAAAGTATCATTAATAAATGCCCTACTGCACCGTGGTTGAATTCATATATGTTAAATTTAATGAAATGTAGGGATTCGGCTCATAAAAATTTTAAATCGTCTGGGTTGCATGCTGATTTGGTAGCTTTTAAATTTTTTAGAAATAAAACTGTTAAAGGCATCAATCAAGCCAAACATAAATTTTATTTCAAGAATGCTCATAATTCTAAGACAACGTGAAATAATTTAAAAAAAAATAGGTATTTCAAGCTCTACTACAGGTGATGCAGCCATTGAATTTTCTGCAAACAAATCTTATCTGGGATTTGTGATTCTACTGGAGTTTTGCCTGTACCTGATGTTGATTTCTGTAGTTCTGAATATCTACGATGTTCTTTCTGATATTGGCGATATAGTCCAATTAGTATTTTGCCTGCTCTATCTAAGGTCTTGGAAAAAGTTATGCAATTGCAGATCCAGGCGCACCTTAATAAATTTGATTTTTTTTTTGTAAATATCAATCCGGGTACAAATCCAGCTGTAGCATTACTACAGCCCTTGTGCATATAGTTGATGAGCTGTCGTCTACCTTGGACAAAATGAATTCGTTGGCTATTTTGGTGCTCTTAGATTTTTCTAAGGCATTTAATTGCGTTTATCATATCCAGTTGCTACAGAAGCTGTATTTATATTATAAATTTTCCAATTCTGCTATTATGTTGATACATTCATATTTATGTAACCGTAAGCAGTTTGTGACTGTTCTTTATATAAATGATGTTCTTTTCTATTTATATAAATGATCTATCATGGCCAATCCTGAATTGTCGATTTCATCTTTATACTGACGATTTGTAACTCTATGGTGGTAAATTATCAGAATTAAATGAAATTGCCTTGCGACTTCATTCTGACCTTACAAATATTTCACTTTCAATTAATCCAGGTAAACGTAATGCATTGTTTCTTTCTAGAAATACTTCTCTTAATATTAGACCTGTGCTTTATTTGGACAGTGATATCATCTCATTTATTTCAACATTAAACAATTTACATAGCGTGTTAATTATAGCTTGTACACGCTTAGGTTGATAAAAAAAGTTTTGCCCTGTTAACTTAAGAATTTATTTAATTAAAAGTTTGGTTGTACCCATTTTCAGCTATTGTGATGTAATTTATAACAAATGTGATAGTTCCTCAAGACGTATACTTAAGGCGACATTTAATAATTGTACTCGATATATTTATGATTTTAGAAAGTTTGATGATGTCTCTGAGTATAAAGACATAATTCTTGGATGCGACTTGTTTCAATTTTACTGCTATACACATTTGAAAATTTTTATGATATGCGATGTTATTAGCATCGCATATTGTTCCAACTTAAATTTACATCACTTTATGATTCAAGCCATGCTTCGAAATCGGTTTAAATATTATTTGCATCGAAAACGGAATTTAGACGCAGACATTGTGTCGAATAAGATTTAATTGTTAATTGCACCGAAAAAGTGATTTTGACGGAAGTGTTACATTAAATAAAATTGTGACACTAACTGTATCGAATGAAATCGCAACAAGCGTCTTTATTAATTATAATGCAACTGCATTCTATAAATTATTATAGAATTCTTCGTAAATCCCCAAAAAATCTTCAACATACAAATAAATAATCTTATTGCTTTCTAAAATGTCTACTATTTTATAAAATTTGACTGTCTCTTCCCGGACATACTTTTCCTTTAAAATAAAAAAACCTTTTTTGTAGTGAAACACATCTTCTATATAGGAAAATGAAAATAGCGGCTTTTGTAACAGGGCATATTTTGCGTGTGCTTTTAGTACTGTTTTCTTTCCTGTAACATATTGAAATGGATCAAAGTTTTCCTAACTTGTTGCCATCATTTGTTTGTGACGTGTGGCAAAAGTTTTGCAAATATTTATGAAATTTGTTGTTTTATTTTTGGTGAAATATCGATGTTTAGCTTCGTCTCGCATAGTCCACATATGGATTAGCGGACTCATGCTTCTAGCTACCATATGATAATGCACCACCAGATGTTGTTTAGCAGTAAGTAATTTTTTATACACATTTAAAATAATACTTAAATGTGTAGATATAAGTTTTTTCAAATCATTTATATCTTCATCCATAATTTCATGGGCGAGTATTATATCCACTATTTGCAACATGGTTGTAAATTTGTAATGCCCTCCCAATATTCTACATGCTCCAATTTGAAAAATCGATCAAATATAAAGGGGAAGTGAGTAGCAAGGGTTAAAATTTGAGATGCGTTTTGACCTATGCTACTTTTATCTAGATTTATATTTCCAGGTTTAGATTTTCTGTCAAGATACCCGAAGTTATATGAGGAAATGCAATCATTTAAACTACTAATATTTCTGAAAATATTTTCAGATAAAAAAAACTCAAATAATGTATTTTAATATTAAAGCAACAAAAACTTCTAAACCGTCATGCATAACATAAAATCGACACTGAAATTTTTAATTGTATTAAGAAACGTAGTTCGTTTAGAACTGATGTACGACTAATGCCAAGGGTTTCTTTCAAATTAATTTTTATTCCAAGTGGTTGGTCTTTTAATATGTCATAGCAACTGTTGTGGTTTTCGTGTTTAACTTTTCCATACTGCAGAAACGGCAAAAATATTTTGCAGAGAAAGATTTGGTGAAACCCAGTAAATCATTTGCTGCCAAGTTGTCATGTGATAAAGAAATTACAGTGCAGTGTAGCACACCCATATTTTCTATTACAAGTCTATCTACTTCTAAGATTTTAAGGTCATCAATTATGGGTTTTAAAATTGTATTCAAATTAAAATTTCGGCATAAATCGTTTACGAAAAACAGAGAAACTAAAAAAATGTGTTGCAGTTTTGATTTTAAATAATTTGGCATGTTAACTATCGTAAAATAAATAGCACCTACTTTGTGTTTTACTACCGAGAACTTTTGTCACTTCAAAATCATCGTTGTACAATTGAATAAGGACAAGATTTTTTGATCTAAAATCGGAACTTAGTGATTGTAAGGTTTGTCCACAGCAAGAATTACTTTATTAAAATTTTGGAAAAGTTTCTTGAAATAATTGTTTTGAAATATTTTTTTTAAGGTTAATGAAATAGGAATGAATTGAAAAAAATGTTGAACTACTGTTTTTTTATAGGAGCTTGATTTAGCATTGAAACGTGATTCCCATCGAAAACTAATTGGAATTTGTACAGGCTGCGCGTAATACAGATTTTCATGAAATATTTTTTTTCTTTGGTATCATGAAGATATATTTTAAAAAACATTAGTTATCTTTGTTTTTTCCAGACACGGTTGACTTAGCTGAGACAAAGGGAATACCAAATCAATAGCATTTTCGGTTACTGTTTTGATTTCAGTGAAAATCATAGAAATTGTTTCCTCCGGCAAACCGGCCATGTTTAATTTCTCGTACATACGTTTAACGCTATTTTCAAATCCTTCCAGTTTATTGATTTGAGTAATAGTTTGTATTGGATCATTATTATGATTATTGTTATTATTAAAACAAACTATTGAATGATTCTCTATTGTCCATCGTCTAAATTGTGTTTGTTGTTTCTTGAATGTTTTTTTAAAGATTTAATTGAATTAAAAGAGCTTTGACAATTACTATCAACAACACATCTAATTTTCTGTTCTGAATTTTCTTTTATAAATTCAATATATTTTAAATGCGTTTCTAGACTTTTAAAACAGCTAACATGTTTATGACATACGTAACAAAAAAAAATCATTTTATATAAAAACTGTGTTGACTAAAATATTCGTCTAATGTTATGGAAAATCATCCATAAAACAATTCTACGTTGATAATACGATTAATTTGGAAAATGCGGTAGGATTCATTCACTTTAATGCGTCCGATGTGAAAGCTAGGAAAAATAAAAAGAATTAGGCTAACGTTTTTAAATAAATTATGTTAAGATTTACCTTTAAAAACATTAAGATTTAGTCTATAAAGATCCTATTAAAAACAGGTAACATTTATGAAATTCCGTATTTTATTTATTTTAATATTTGTGAATAATGGTTTAAATAAATGCAACGTTGTTGACTTACAATAAATAATAAATAATTAAATTTCGATATAAATACCTTTTCTTAATTATAATATTACCATCTATTTCTAAAGGCTTCTTAAGAGGTCCCTTTATGTTTACAAAAATTTTATGAATGAACGGTGAAATGGTCGACCATTTAGTTTTATAATTGGTTAAATTTGGTTAAAATCTGGAATACAAATTTTAAGGTATATTTAGTTGAACATATATTTGCTTTGTAATTTAAGATTACCAAATCATGCTCCAAGGCATTCGAATAATTTTTGTCAGTAAAGTGTTATTTGATAATACTGTAAATAATCCGACGTTATTTTTTTTTTTTCAATTTAACAAAAAAATTAGATCTTCAGTTCTGTAGCACCTAAAATAATTATTAGTATTTTTTCGTTAGTGTCTGTAGTACTTTGGTAAAAGAACATCACGTTTTTCGATAGATACATTGAACCCTTAAATTGGGCATAATTGAAAACATGTGAAAATTTAAATATTTTTTAAGTTTTTTTTTACTTTAAATTGTGATTTAATTTGTCTGACGTGTATACTAACATTTTCATATTTAAATAGAGAATATACATGAATTATTTCAGATGTTTAAAAATCACCAAGAACCCCATAAAACAAATAAAAGTAGACAGGTTAGTTTAAGCGTAACATGTATACAGTTGACGTGAAATGCCCCATATATACATACATACATATATACACACAGTTTAAATTTCTTAAGTATTTTCAGCCATCGTCCGATAATTTATTCCGAATACCTAGACTCACGTTACTGAAGTATATAAATATAAATGATAAAATTATATTTACTTCGACTGTTACATACATTTCAGAGCTTGATATACTTTTTTGTTTACTCAAAACAGTACTATATGTTCAACAAAGTTGGTGTGTGTATTTTTCAGAATAATTTTTAATTTAAAGTCCGGGTGTCCGTAGTACTACTTTATAATTTCAATACAATTTACTTCTTTAAGCTTTGCTCCTGTGGAAGTGACGAAATAATCAATTTCAATTGATGGAATGCCCGCATGGATTGCAACTAATTTTTCGTTGTAAAAAAAATAATATTTATAATATGTTTATTTGTAGGTAAATGGATTAATCATAAAAATGTATCTAACTTTGATTTTTCCACAAATGGTGCTTTTTGTAACGTACGTGAAATTTGTCCTAAGTTACCTTAAGTTGTCCTAAGTTGTCCTAAGTATGTCCTAAGTTTTTTTATATGTGTTGGTGTAAAAGTTTCGTTATTATGAATTTATTTAATTCATATTGAAATAATAAAAATTATGCTGAAGTTTAATTACTCTAACAGAAAAAATTTAGAATTTTTCCATGTCTCGTTTAGCTATATGCCTGAATAAAATAACATCATTTTTTAACAACTGAGGTACCCGTGTTTAATATGCATTTGAATGTTTTATCGTATATGTATAAATGATTTTCCGAATTTTCTTGAGAAAATCCTAGGAAGCGGCCACCAAAATGTCCTTTATACTAAGTTGTCATAAGGTCTTAACTATTCAAAATATATTTCACTTTTGAAAAAAGTAGGGGATTAGGGTATTTAGGACAACCATGTTTGACATAATCTCATATGATACATCGAATATATGTATAAATGATTTTCCGAATTTTCTTGAGAAAATCCTAGGAAGCGGCCACGAAAATGTCCTTTATACTAAGTTGTCATAAGGTCTTAACTATTCAAAAAATATTTCACTTTTGAAAAAAGTAGGGGATTAGGGTATTTAGGACAACCATGTTTGACATAATCTCATATGATACATCGAATATATGTATAAATGATTTTCCGAATTTTCTTGAGAAAATCCTAGGAAGCGGCCACCAAAATGTCCTTTATACTAAGTTGTCATAAGGTCTTAACTATTCAAAAAATATTTCACTTTTGAAAAAAGTAGGGGATTAGGGTATTTAGGACAACCATGTTTGACATAATCTCATATGATACATCGAATATATGTATAAATGATTTTCCGAATTTTCTTGAGAAAATCCTAGGAAGCGGCCACCAAAATGTCCTTTATACTAAGTTGTCATAAGGTCTTAACTATTCAAAAAATATTTCACTTTTGAAAAAAGTAGGGGATTAGGGTATTTAGGACAACCATGTTTGACATAATCTCATATGATACATCGAATATATGTATAAATGATTTTCCGAATTTTCTTGAGAAAATCCTAGGAAGCGGCCACCAAAATGTCCTTTATACTAAGTTGTCATAAGGTCTTAACTATTCAAAAAATATTTCACTTTTGAAAAAAGTAGGGGATTAGGGTATTTAGGACAACCATGTTTGACATAATCTCATATGATACATCGAATATATGTATAAATGATTTTCCGAATTTTCTTGAGAAAATCCTAGGAAGCGGCCACCAAAATGTCCTTTATACTAAGTTGTCATAAGGTCTTAACTATTCAAAAAATATTTCACTTTTGAAAAAAGTAGGGGATTAGGGTATTTAGGACAACCATGTTTGACATAATCTCATATGATACATCGAATATATGTATAAATGATTTTCCGAATTTTCTTGAGAAAATCCTAGGAAGCGGCCACCAAAATGTCCTTTATACTAAGTTGTCATAAGGTCTTAACTATTCAAAAAATATTTCACTTTTGAAAAAAGTAGGGGATTAGGGTATTTAGGACAACCATGTTTGACATAATCTCATATGATACATCGAATATATGTATAAATGATTTTCCGAATTTTCTTGAGAAAATCCTAGGAAGCGGCCACCAAAATGTCCTTTATACTAAGTTGTCATAAGGTCTTAACTATTCAAAAAATATTTCATTTTTGAAAAAATCTACTTTTGAAAGAATATTTTTCGAAATAATAATTTTTTTTTTTTAAACAACTAGCAGGTGTTCAACGAAAAATTTAAAATCATGATTATTATATTAAAATCACAAATTTAATATTTTGATTTGAGAAATATTTTCCAAGAATTTCAAAAATATATATTGTTATAATTTAAAACTCAATATAAATGAGCTGGTACCAGCAAGTGTTTTATAGTGAAAAGTAAATTTAAAGTTTTCAAACGTTAAAATACAGTTATAGTGCTACAAGTGAAGTGTTTTTGGTTTACAGTTTTAAACTCAGTTATAGTTGTTTTGTGATTTTTTAGTTAAAAATACTATTTAACAGGTTTAAGCGATTTACTATTTAAATACAGTTATAGTGAATTCAGTGAGTTTTTCAGTTATAAGTAATACTTACTGTTATTGTGAGTTACGCCTAAGTGACTTTCATTAGTGTACAATTATTTAGTGTTTTAAGTGAGTTTTATTTATAATTACAATTATTATAGAACTTACATTCATTTTCGATTTAGTTCTTAAAAGGGCTTCCAGATATTTTATTGTCTCATAACAAAATTTAATTTTAAAAATGTCAAAATTAACTTTGCCATCATATCATAAACGGAGACTATGTAACATTAAAAAAATTGAAAATAGACTCATTCCCGTTCTATTGGAAATATTTGATGATGATCTTCCAAACATTCCTGTGCCGAGACACAAATCTATTCATTTTTCAAAAATTGTCTCTAAACTCAATATTAAAAATTCATCAACTAATCGAAAGCGCATTTACAACTTGTGGAAGAAACACAGAAATCAATTTGATAATGCAATTAAATATAATTCAAATTTCAAAGAAAACGACATCGATCACTTGAACTTTACGAAGGAATGCTACGCTGAACCTGTCAATATTTTAAATGTCGAAATATCAGGTATTTTGAAAGAAAACGAAGGTATGGAATTCCTAAACAAACCGTCTAATTCCGATTATATAAATACGTCAAATAGCGAAAATCACAATTCATTAAATATAGCAGAAATGCCAATTGAAATTGATGAATCCAGTCCTAATGAGTGGATTCAACGGGGGTACATGAGCATTTCCATAGATTTGACGAAGCCATGGTCAAACGAAGACATCAGATGTTCTATTCGAAAGGCACTAACAGCAGCTAAGCATCCGTGTGTATTAATGTTCCGCTCAATAAACTGGAACAAAAGGGACCAAACCATTACTCAATATGGGAAATGCAAATACACAAAAATTCACAGACAGAAATTTAAATTTATCATTAATAATTTTAAATCAATGAAATATTACACATACGGTCCTGATATGAAATGTCACGGAGAACATAAAGAGTTTGTACAACTTAGAGGTAAAGCACGTGAAAACATACAAAACGAATTGTTGCACAAGCATGCTTACGCCTTAAGTTTAAATCAATTTAAAGATGTTGACGTAGAACTTCTTAAATCAGGCAACACCCAAGAAATAGTTAGACCTATCAATTTACGAAAAGCCAGATCTGAAAAAATGTTATTGTCTGATTTAGTAAAGGGATGTGAACTAATTGATCTAGTTTATCGTATTGACATGCAACCACCAGAAGATAAATATATTTACTCGGTAAGAAACCCATTAGCAGTTACACTTATTAGAGAATCAGCTCTAAAATTGTTGACTGAAAAAAATATGTTAATACATATCGATGCAACGGGTAGTTTAGTCCGGAAACCTAAATGTTGCAAAACACATAATTTTTCCAGGATTTATTATTATGCCTGTGTTATTAAAATAAACGGAATTATTATACCAATCGCAGAATATGTTACATGCGAGCACGATGTCGATTCCCTGAGAACATTTTTTAAGGATTTTAACAAAGTAGTACGCCAACAGAAACCGAAGATAAATACTCCAAACATTTTCATCACAGACTGGTCCTGGGTGTTTATCAATTCCATTCTACATGAAATGAATTTAATGGATATTAAACAATATCTCAACGCTTCTTTCGAAATTATTACCGGAAAAGTAAAAAAAGGAAAAATTTGTGGAATATTTATTTGTTGTGCTCATTTTGCCGCAATAATAGTAAGGCAAATCAAACAAAAAATAAGCAACTGTCCTTATAAATTAAAAGAACATATTATGATTATTATGTTTTTAATTATTGATAGTGAAAATTTGGAAGAAATTGACGAATATTTTGAAATATTTTGTGTGCTAGGTCTGTCCAAATTTCACAACACAAAATTTTGGAATGCACAGAACAGACTTACGAAACTTTTGAAACAAAAATTGTGTGTTAGTCATTCTGTGCCCCCTATATCTACGGAAAAAACTGCATCAATGGAGCCAGATGATAGTGAGGATTACTTATACACTTTTACTGAACCAAATTTAGAGGATACACCGTTTTATGCGCGATACAACAAAATTTTAAATAATGTCTTAGCAGACTTAGCTGAAAGTCAATTAAAAGAAAGCTTACATTCAGAAAATAAACTGTACTGTGCTGAATTTATAAATTTTGCAGTTAGAAGGTATATGAAATTTTTACCGTTGTGGAGTACCGTTTTTTTGAGAAAATTTGAAGTTACCAAGCGAGTCTCTATTGCAGTAGTCGAATGCTGGTTTAATCAGCTGAAAAATAATTTACTTGGCGAGTTAAATTTAAAAATAGGCAGATTTGTTGATAAATTGCAGCATACAACAGCACTATTATTAAAATCTGTCGAATGTGCTCCGCATCTTAAAGTGAGCATTAAAAAAAAGAAAAATGAACAAAAGAAAAAGGAAATAACGAAGCAGGACTCTACGCCCTTACGAATTACAGCGGATGAAGAAAATCCCTACAATAAAGAGTTAGAAGAAACTTGGTGTAAACAAAAACGAAGGGGTACTCCTAGATATGCAGGAAAATTGGCTTTACAGCGCCTTTTCCCACCAAAAAAATTAAGATTTGAGACAGCGAATAAATATGAGAACTACCAAAAAATGTCTGAAATGAAATTTAGTATTATCATATTTCAATTTCATTTTAACGGCATGTGGTGCTGTTTATATAACGAATGTTTTAATTCATTGAATAAAACAAATTTTTTAACGACGGAGCTAGTTTATATAGCCATCAGTGTTCTGACTAAAGGAACAAACAGCGTTTGTCTAGACCATTTTCAAACTTCCAAGATATTACAAGACAGTTATACAATCAACGATCACAATACACAAAAAGAGATCGAACTGTGTAATAAATATAGGTATGCTATAATACCTATCTGTGAAGCAGGTCACTGGACTTTAGCTGTCATAGATTTTGAAAAATCAAAAGTAATTACTTACGATCCGCTAAACCCTGTAAGGCGACAATTCAAACATGGTAACAAATTAAAAACATTCATCAATAAACTGTTCACATATTACGGGAAAAGTGTACCGAATTTCGAAATAATTTCAATTAGTTCGCTGCCGCAACAGAAAGATGGTTTTAATTGTGGACCTTTAGTAATTTATGCAGCGGAACATATTATCACATGTAATTTGTTCGAAGGCCTGGATTCAGAAGATGACGATATGAGTAGCCGCGCATTAGTTAATTATCGCCATTATCTGAAGGATATTATTTCAAATAATACAGAATCAATGGGGAACAATTGTTTAATTTGTTTCGGAAAAACTTCTGATTCTACAACAATCCAATGTGCTTCCTGCAAGCGATTCGTGCATAATGATTGCTTAACAGATTTTAAAATCGTAAATAATGAATGTATGTTTTGTTCTTCTCAAAATTAATTCGATTTGTGTTTAAACAATAAAAAATAATAAAATGTAAAGCACTTTTTTCATTTATTTTTCTTTCTGAGTCTCAATTATTTATTTTTCTCAAGAAAATTCGGAAAATCATTTATACATATATTCGATGTATCATATGAGATTATGTCAAACATGGTTGTCCTAAATACCCTAATCCCCTACTTTTTTCAAAAGTGAAACACTTTTTGAATAGCTAAGACCTTATGACAACTAGTATAAAGGACATTTTGGTGGCCGCTTCCTAGGATTTTCTCAAGAAAATTCGGAAAATCATTTATACATATATTCGATGTATCATATGAGATTATGTCAAACATGGTTGTCCTAAATACCCTAATCCCCTACTTTTTTCAAAAGTGAAACACTTTTTGAATAGCTAAGACCTTATGACAACTTAGTATAAAGGACATTTTGGTGGCCGCTTCCTAGGATTTTCTCAAGAAAATTCGGAAAATCATTTATACATATATTCGATTTATCATATGAGATTATGTCAAACATGGTTGTCCTAAATACCCTAATCCCCTACTTTTTTCAAAAGTGAAACACTTTTCTAAGACCTTATGACAACTTAGTATAAAGGACATTTTGGTGGCCGCTTCCTAGGATTTTCTCAAGAAAATTCGGAAAATCATTTATACATATATTCGATGTATCATATGAGATTATGTCAAACATGGTTATCCTAAATACCCTAATCCCCTACTTTTTTCAAAAGTGAAACACTTTTTGAATAGCTAAGACCTTATGACAACTTAGTATAAAGGACATTTTGGTGGCCGCTTCCTAGGATTTTCTCAAGAAAATTCGGAAAATCATTTATACATATATTCGATGTATCATATGAGATTATGTCAAACATGGTTGTCTTAAATACCCTAATCCCCTACTTTTTTCAAAAGTGAAACACTTTTTGAATAGCTAAGACCTTATGACAACTTAGTATAAAGGACATTTTGGTGACCGCTTCCTAGGATTTTCTCAAGAAAATTCGGAAAATCATTTATACATATATTCGATGTATCATATGAGATTATGTCAAACATGGTTGTCCTAAATACCCTAATCCCCTACTTTTTTCAAAAGTGAAACACTTTTTGAATAGCTAAGACCTTATGACAACTTAGTATAAAGGACATTTTGGTGGCCGCTTCCTAGGATTTTCTCAAGAAAATTCGGAAAATCATTTATACATATATTCGATGTATCATATGAGATTATGTCAAACATGGTTGTCCTAAATACCCTAATCCCCTACTTTTTTCAAAAGTGAAACACTTTTTGAATAGCTAAGACCTTATGACAACTTAGTATAAAGGACATTTTGGTGGCCGCTTCCTAGGATTTTCTCAAGAAAATTCGGAAAATCATTTATACATATATTCGATGTATCATATAAGATTATGTCAAACATGGTTGTCCTAAATACCCTAATCCCCTACTTTTTTCAAAAGTGAAATATTTTTTGAATAGTTAAGACCTTATGACAACTTAGTATAAAGGACATTTTGGTGGCCGCTTCCTAGGATTTTCTCAAGAAAATTCGGAAAATCATTTATACATATATTCGATGTATCATATGAGATTATGTCAAACATGGTTGTCCTAAATACCCTAATCCCCTACTTTTTTCAAAAGTGAAACACTTTTTGAATAGCTAAGACCTTATGACAACTTAGTATAAAGGACATTTTGGTGGCCGCTTCCTAGGATTTTCTCAAGAAAATTCGGAAAATCATTTATACATATATTCGATGTATCATATGAGATTATGTCAAACATGGTTGTCCTAAATACCCTAATCCCCTACTTTTTTCAAAAGTGAAATATTTTTTGAATAGTTAAGACCTTATGACAACTTAGTATAAAGGACATTTTGGTGGCCGCTTCCTAGGATTTTCTCAAGAAAATTCGGAAAATCATTTATACATATATTCGATGTATCATATGAGATTATGTCAAACATGGTTGTCCTAAATACCCTAATCCCCTACTTTTTTCAAAAGTGAAATATTTTTTGAATAGCTAAGACCTTATGACAACTTAGTATAAAGGACATTTTGGTGGCCGCTTCCTAGGATTTTCTCAAGAAAATTCGGAAAATCATTTATACATATATTCGATGTATCATATGAGATTATGTCAAACATGGTTGTCCTAAATACCCTAATCCCCTACTTTTTTCAAAAGTGAAATATTTTTTGAATAGTTAAGACCTTATGACAACTTAGTATAAAGGACATTTTGGTGGCCGCTTCCTAGGATTTTCTCAAGAAAATTCGGAAAATCATTTATACATATATTCGATGTATCATATGAGATTATGTCAAACATGGTTGTCTTAAATACCCTAATCCCCTACTTTTTTCAAAAGTGAAACACTTTTTGAATAGCTAAGACCTTATGACAACTAGTATAAAGGACATTTTGGTGGCCGCTTCCTAGGATTTTCTCAAGAAAATTCGGAAAATCATTTATACATATATTCGATGTATCATATGAGATTATGTCAAACATGGTTGTCCTAAATACCCTAATCCCCTACTTTTTTCAAAAGTGAAACACTTTTTGAATAGCTAAGACCTTATGACAACTTAGTATAAAGGACATTTTGGTGGCCGCTTCCTAGGATTTTCTCAAGAAAATTCGGAAAATCATTTATACATATATTCGATTTATCATATGAGATTATGTCAAACATGGTTGTCCTAAATACCCTAATCCCCTACTTTTTTCAAAAGTGAAACACTTTTCTAAGACCTTATGACAACTTAGTATAAAGGACATTTTGGTGGCCGCTTCCTAGGATTTTCTCAAGAAAATTCGGAAAATCATTTATACATATATTCGATGTATCATATGAGATTATGTCAAACATGGTTATCCTAAATACCCTAATCCCCTACTTTTTTCAAAAGTGAAACACTTTTTGAATAGCTAAGACCTTATGACAACTTAGTATAAAGGACATTTTGGTGGCCGCTTCCTAGGATTTTCTCAAGAAAATTCGGAAAATCATTTATACATATATTCGATGTATCATATAAGATTATGTCAAACATGGTTGTCCTAAATACCCTAATCCCCTACTTTTTTCAAAAGTGAAATATTTTTTGAATAGTTAAGACCTTATGACAACTTAGTATAAAGGACATTTTGGTGGCCGCTTCCTAGGATTTTCTCAAGAAAATTCGGAAAATCATTTATACATATATTCGATGTATCATATGAGATTATGTCAAACATGGTTGTCCTAAATACCCTAATCCCCTACTTTTTTCAAAAGTGAAACACTTTTTGAATAGCTAAGACCTTATGACAACTTAGTATAAAGGACATTTTGGTGGCCGCTTCCTAGGATTTTCTCAAGAAAATTCGGAAAATCATTTATACATATATTCGATGTATCATATGAGATTATGTCAAACATGGTTGTCCTAAATACCCTAATCCCCTACTTTTTTCAAAAGTGAAATATTTTTTGAATAGTTAAGACCTTATGACAACTTAGTATAAAGGACATTTTGGTGGCCGCTTCCTAGGATTTTCTCAAGAAAATTCGGAAAATCATTTATACATATATTCGATGTATCATATGAGATTATGTCAAACATGGTTGTCCTAAATACCCTAATCCCCTACTTTTTTCAAAAGTGAAATATTTTTTGAATAGTTAAGACCTTATGACAACTTAGTATAAAGGACATTTTGGTGGCCGCTTCCTAGGATTTTCTCAAGAAAATTCGGAAAATCATTTATACATATATTCGATGTATCATATGAGATTATGTCAAACATGGTTGTCCTAAATACCCTAATCCCCTACTTTTTTCAAAAGTGAAATATTTTTTGAATAGTTAAGACCTTATGACAACTTAGTATAAAGGACATTTTGGTGGCCGCTTCCTAGGATTTTCTCAAGAAAATTCGGAAAATCATTTATACATATATTCGATGTATCATATAAGATTATGTCAAACATGGTTGTCCTAAATACCCTAATCCCCTACTTTTTTCAAAAGTGAAATATTTTTTGAATAGTTAAGACCTTATGACAACTTAGTATAAAGGACATTTTGGTGGCCGCTTCCTAGGATTTTCTCAAGAAAATTCGGAAAATCATTTATACATATATTCGATGTATCATATGAGATTATGTCAAACATGGTTGTCCTAAATACCCTAATCCCCTACTTTTTTCAAAAGTGAAATATTTTTTGAATAGTTAAGACCTTATGACAACTTAGTATAAAGGACATTTTGGTGGCCGCTTCCTAGGATTTTCTCAAGAAAATTCGGAAAATCATTTATACATATATTCGATGTATCATATGAGATTATGTCAAACATGGTTATCCTAAATACCCTAATCCCCTACTTTTTTCAAAAGTGAAACACTTTTTGAATAGCTAAGACCTTATGACAACTTAGTATAAAGGACATTTTGGTGGCCGCTTCCTAGGATTTTCTCAAGAAAATTCGGAAAATCATTTATACATATATTCGATGTATCATATAAGATTATGTCAAACATGGTTGTCCTAAATACCCTAATCCCCTACTTTTTTCAAAAGTGAAATATTTTTTGAATAGTTAAGACCTTATGACAACTTAGTATAAAGGACATTTTGGTGGCCGCTTCCTAGGATTTTCTCAAGAAAATTCGGAAAATCATTTATACATATATTCGATGTATCATATGAGATTATGTCAAACATGGTTGTCCTAAATACCCTAATCCCCTACTTTTTTCAAAAGTGAAACACTTTTTGAATAGCTAAGACCTTATGACAACTTAGTATAAAGGACATTTTGGTGGCCGCTTCCTAGGATTTTCTCAAGAAAATTCGGAAAATCATTTATACATATATTCGATGTATCATATGAGATTATGTCAAACATGGTTGTCCTAAATACCCTAATCCCCTACTTTTTTCAAAAGTGAAATATTTTTTGAATAGTTAAGACCTTATGACAACTTAGTATAAAGGACATTTTGGTGGCCGCTTCCTAGGATTTTCTCAAGAAAATTCGGAAAATCATTTATACATATATTCGATGTATCATATGAGATTATGTCAAACATGGTTGTCCTAAATACCCTAATCCCCTACTTTTTTCAAAAGTGAAATATTTTTTGAATAGTTAAGACCTTATGACAACTTAGTATAAAGGACATTTTGGTGGCCGCTTCCTAGGATTTTCTCAAGAAAATTCGGAAAATCATTTATACATATATTCGATGTATCATATGAGATTATGTCAAACATGGTTATCCTAAATACCCTAATCCCCTACTTTTTTCAAAAGTGAAACACTTTTTGAATAGCTAAGACCTTATGACAACTTAGTATAAAGGACATTTTGGTGGCCGCTTCCTAGGATTTTCTCAAGAAAATTCGGAAAATCATTTATACATATATTCGATGTATCATATAAGATTATGTCAAACATGGTTGTCCTAAATACCCTAATCCCCTACTTTTTTCAAAAGTGAAATATTTTTTGAATAGTTAAGACCTTATGACAACTTAGTATAAAGGACATTTTGGTGGCCGCTTCCTAGGATTTTCTCAAGAAAATTCGGAAAATCATTTATACATATATTCGATGTATCATATGAGATTATGTCAAACATGGTTGTCCTAAATACCCTAATCCCCTACTTTTTTCAAAAGTGAAACACTTTTTGAATAGCTAAGACCTTATGACAACTTAGTATAAAGGACATTTTGGTGGCCGCTTCCTAGGATTTTCTCAAGAAAATTCAGAAAATCATTTATACATATATTCGATGTATCATATGAGATTATGTCAAACATGGTTGTCCTAAATACCCTAATCCCCTACTTTTTTCAAAAGTGAAACACTTTTTGAATAGCTAAGACCTTATGACAACTTAGTATAAAGGACATTTTGGTGGCCGCTTCCTAGGATTTTCTCAAGAAAATTCGGAAAATCATTTATACATATACGATAAAACATTCAAATACATATTAAACACGGGTACCTCAGTTGTTAAAAAATGATCTTATTTTATTCAGGCATATAGCTAAACGAGACATGGAAAAATTCTAAATTTTTTCTGTTAGAGTAATTAAACTTCAGCATAATTTTTATTATTTCAATATGAATTAAATAAATTCATAATAACGAAACTTTTACACCAACACATATAGAAAAACTTAGGACATACTTAGGACAACTTAGGACAACTTAAGGTAACTTAGGACAAATTTCACGTGCGTCTTTTTGTATTACATAATAACATTTTTAGTCGATGGTTCTATCCTAAAATAATTTCTATAGCTCTGTATATCGTAATAACATTGAAAGATACAAAATATTTAATTTAAACTCTTTGAACTGAATTCAAATTATTTATACACTTAATAAAACAAACAACTTACCTGAGCTCAAGATGCCTTGAAATGCCCACTCGGCAGAATGACGGACAATTTGCACAAATTGAACTTCTTTAAAATTAAATTCTATTTGGAGAAAAAATGTATCCAAAAATTCCATTATTATTATGTCACTTTTGTAAGATTGAGATGTGAATGATTTGCGTATTCTGTCTGTACATAAAACAAAAAACAATAATTTTCCGGAACGTTTGATTAAATTATTTTTCATTGGGAAAAAAACGCGTGAACGGCAAAGTAGAAATAAAATAATATTTTTCATCACTCATTCATAATTTTATATTGTACCTATGGACGAAAATGTTCAAAAAAATATTCTTGCGCATGTGCGTTAGTTTTCGTTATAAGCTTTACAACAAATTTCGTTGTAATTGAATCAAATTTATTTCGAATGCATAACTTGCATGAAAATCAGATGTAAATTGCATAGTAAGCGCGTCCATAAATGATAAAAGTGTACTATTGCGCATGCGTATTTCTTGAGTGCAGTTTTACATCGAAATTGGAAGTAGTTGCATACAATATACTTTTGATGTAAGCCTTATATCAAAATATGACGTAGGAAAAAATCGCATATGCCTCGATGCAAAGCCTGCGTTGAAATTCGTTGCAAAATTTTCAACTGTGTAGGACTGCGGTTTTTATTTTTCGTATAATCAATTCGGGCATGCCATTGTATTTGCATGAAAAATTAAATTTTTCGCAGTCACTGCGCACAAAGAATGTTAACTTGCTAACAGAACTAATGTTAGGAATAATTCAGCATTTTTGCTAACAGTTGATAAATGCAATTTCACCTGGAATAGCTTGCCTTTGGAGCTAAAATATATGAGCTCTATAGGGTTATTTAAAAAGGGTCTGTTTAAATTGATAACTGAACAGCGATAATGTAAATAATTTGTATATATTCTTATTTCTATTATACGATGTTAATTTTTGTTTTGTTCCCTTATTGCACATTTGTATATAAATATGATTGTTATTCAAAAGCTTCGGCTTTCTTAACATTTTAATAAAATATTACTATTACTACTATTACTATTATTATTACCATAGACAATCATAATAGATCTCTCATTTGACTAAAAACACAAAAAAATAAAAATAAAAATTGTCCATTCAAATGTTATCGGTGTATTGCATATATGTACGTATTATATTTGCAACGCATTCTAAAATCATTGCCTTATAAAATACACAACACAACGATATAACATTGGAATTATCAGAAGTTTAGTTTTTTTCCTTTAGTTATAATGAAATGAGAAATCTAGTACATATGAATGTCTATGCTATTGCTATTAGTTCATTTCCGAGAGTATGGGTTGGGAAAGACGGCAACCTGGAGTAATCAAGGTCCAATGCAAGTATTCATATGGACCGCAAGTTTTCCCAACAGGAATATGTCACACCATGTATTTGGTCAATATTGTTGACAATACGTAGAGTATTAAAAAAAGTATTAAAGTTTAATTTAGTTAATATTTACTTAATTAGTAAAGGAATTATCGAAATAATTACTTATCTTGTTGAATTACTCAGTTGAACCCCTTAATGTAATTTTCAAGAGTTGTATAATAACAAAAACAAAACAATGTTTTCAACCTCCATAATATAATGTAATTATCACAAAATTTTGTTTTTAATTCATTTCACTTAGATAAGCAATACATATTTTAAATACAATGTACAGTAAAAAATAAAGCGCATATTGAATAAAAATGGATTTTAAATTAAAAAACAAAAAAAGCAAATAAAAATAAATTGCTGATTTTGAGTTTCCTGTTATAAATCATAAAACAATATTGCCAAAAGCATCCAACCTATGTATACGTATATGTAAACTACCCCATGACGTTTTTTTCCCTCGCAAATAATATTTGTATTAAGCTTACCAAACACCACACACAATTTAAATGCTCATTAATCGAAAAATGTTCTACAAAAAAACTGTATCGTTATTACTGCATATGACATCATTTATGTAAATGTAATAAACGCAAAAACAACAAAATATTATTTCCCAAATTATCATATCAATTTTCACTGATTTGCATTTTTTCTGTTTTTCGGTTGTGTTGGAATTTAATAAACGCGAATTATAAAATTTGAATTGGTATAAAAATTTTAATTTATATTAATTTTCAAAAAAAAAAAAAAACAATTATTTAATTAATTATTATTAATAAATAAATATTTTTATGCAATCAAATATGAATAAATATTATTATGCGCATTTGATTTTTAAATTAACAAAAAAATGTTATGAAATATAATTATTTTCAGTACCGATCTTTAATTAAATTCTGCCTAAATATGACTACTACTGTATGCATAATTATTTAGTAATTATTTAGTTTTAAATAAAAGAGGTTTTATACATATTTATAAAATATAAAAACAAATGTTTATTTAGTTGTCAATTACAGAGCCGTGGTAACCCTCGCCAAAAATTCTGTGAGAAACAGTTGCTCAATTAATTACCACGAAAAATTTAATTAATGAAATACAACAAAAAAAAAATTTAATTAATTCGTCCAAACAAAATATTTTGAAATATTTTTTAATTAAAAAATATATTGATAATTTATTTATTAATAATCTTCCCTTAGGCAGCGCTCAAATATTGTGCAAAGACCGAATAATTAGCAAATGGGAACAAAATTTCGGTATACCGTTTCGGTAAATTTCGAATACCGTCCATGAATTATTCACAAAATTATTATTACTTTTTTTCTTTTCTTAATTAGTATTAGTTAAAAATTCTTTTATTTTATTTTAATTAATTTGTAATCATAGTATAAGCGTACACATTTAGGTGTATTGAACTATTTAGTTTTCAGTTAGATTTTCTTTCAAATTTCTTAGTTTTCCTAATTTTGTTATTCTAACATTAAGTTTACATTTTTTAATTCTAACAAAAGTATGCTAGCGAGGGATCATGCTTATATTAAGTATAGGAGAACAGCCGATGTTAAGGACTTAGTAATATATCGTAATGAACGCAATAGGGTAACTAGCTTGATAAGAATCTCAAAACAGAAATATTTTTTTGGAAATAGTAAATTAACCATGAAACGAATTTGGAATAACTGCAATCATATTGGATTAGGAGCTGGTAAAGCTAGTTCTTTGACCGATTTAGACCCTTCAATCATCAATTCTTATTTCTGCAACGTACCCATTTTGCCGGTTGTTATTCCCTTACCTGAGTTTGAGTGCACAGATAATCACACATCTCTCTCTTTCAGCTGCATAAGTGAATTTGATATTTCCAAAGCTGTTTATCTTATTAAATCGAATTCATCAGGTCACGACAAAATCAACTTAAAATTTCTTAAGAATATTTTACCGTATGTTATATCACCTTTGACCTACCTGATTAATAACTGTATCATGCGTTCCGAATTTCCAGATATTTGGAAAACGAATATAGTGATTCCGATTATAAAAAAGAAGGGCATTGATTCTTTGGATAATCTTAGACCGATTAGTTTAGTTTCGATTCTATCAAAAATTTTTGAAATCATTCTTCGTGACCAAATCAACCAGCATTTAACTAAATTTAATTATCTAAATCAGTTTCAGTCCGGATTTCGTAATAACCATAGTACAACATCGACCCTTCTTCATGTTGTCGATGATCTGGCTTGTCATCTTGACAAGATAAACTCGTTTGCTGTTCTTATACTTTTGGGTTACTCAAAAGCATTTGACTCGTTAAACCATGTTTTGTTATTACAGAAGTTAATGCTTTTCTTTAATTTTGATAATACAGCACTGAAACTTATGTTTAATTATTTAACAGACAGATATCAAAAAGTCATCATAAATGGAAAAGAATTGGAACCTGAGCGTATAATGTCAGGTGTATTTCAAGGAACGATACTCGGTCCAACTCTATTTTCTCTTTTTATAAATGACTTAAAGCACTTCCCAGTGATTCCTGAAATTTTTATCAATAGTGTGAAAATTAATTTTAAGAATCATGTTAACAATCTAGGAATTTGTATAAACAACAGATTCACATGGGATTCACAAGTTGTTAATGTTTGTGGCAAGATCAATTCCACTTTGTATGGTTTGAAGCTCCACAAAAATATTTGCCCTAAAAATGTTCGAACTTTGTTAGCACGATCATTAGTAATTCCCCACGTAGTTTATTGCGAATTCCTTTTTTTAAGTTGTGATTCTGCCTCAAGTGGTTTGCTGCAAGTTACTTTGAACAACATCGTGAGATACGTTAATGGGCTCAGAAGATTTGATCACGTATCAGCTAATTTTAAAGAATTTTTCGGTTGCACTATGGTTCAATTCTTTTATTACAGAGCATTATTGCTTTTATATAAAGTCATTAATAATCGGGTATCTTCATATTTATATGATAAAATTAAAATTGGTTCCAGTCAAAATGGCAGAATAATACTGCCTGTTAACCGTACAAATATTTACAATAATTCACCTTTGTTTAATACATTTACTATTTGGAATGAGGTGCCGATTGAGATTAGAAGAGTGAAGCCTTTTGCAAAATTCAAAAAATTAGTATTTAATTTGATTCAAAATAAATTTTAATTTTGTTTTATTTTTTTTTTAAATTTTTGTAACATATATATGTATATTTTTAAAATTATATTGTATGGATAGAAAAGCTATGCTTTATCCTTTTTTTTCTAAATAAATAAATAAATAAAGTTTATAAATTCAAATTTAAATTGGAAATGGTAAATAAAATAAATTTTTTTTATATTTAATATTATCTAACATCAGTTCAAATGTTTTATTGTTATCAATTTTTTTTTTTTCTAAATATCTTTTGAGAACCACAATATGAATTAATAGCTTCTTTTTAGTGGACTATAGAATTGTAAGTAGTTGTGAGGGTTCGTAGTGTAGTAATATAGATCATCATAATTTGTAATATCTTTGTCATCATACCAGCAACGGATAGGTACTCATGGAAACGCAATTAACCCCATGACCAATAAGACACCTCTACGATTCGAGGTATAGGAAAAGATGATGCTTTCCATTACCATTAGAAGTACCTTTATGCTAACGGGTACCTTCACACAAAATATTGTACTACGTTACATGGTATCCAGAGGTCGTATACTTTGGACTGATTAACCTGTGAGTCATTCATCCATCGGCATATGCTGTTCATTCTTAGATTAGGGTTTTTGGTCAAGGATTTCTCCTTTAGCCTGCGCCAATTGGCCAGCCAAATGGTGTTAGTTACTGGCGGTTTCGACGAGGAGGCAGCACATATATTTGCGAATTGTGACTACGTTAACCCTTACACAATTGTACCCATCACGCAGGGGCACTATACTGGATGATTTTGTAGGTGGTAGATTAATTTACTCAACTCTGTTTCCCTCGCTCTATTAGACGCCAAACCACCATTTTTTTTGGGTTATATAGAAGCACATAGAATGTGGTTTGTGTCCTCCAATATGGATAAAAATTTGTTATGTCTGAGTCATGGAGTTCCATCTAGGTCAATCTAGGATTCTAAGTAACGGAAGCAATTGGTTGCGAATTAAGCATAGCTGATATTTGGCACAGTAAAGTGTATTACAAACTGTTTTAAAAAGATGACGTTTTATTATTTTGACTAGAAACTCCCAGATGCCACCAAAATTCGAACTGTAAAAATAATAATACCTCGTTGTCCGATGAAATCGTGTACATTGGTCAGTTATGGGAATGAAAGCGGATATTGGTTGATCTAGTTTTCGTTGAGCAGTTGTAGCGGTAGAACGTTACCCCATCCCAATCCCGATCTCCACTACTGTCGAAATATAACTTTTACAGTGATTCTGACGGATAACACCAAAGCAACCTTGATTATACAAGCCATAATCTAAAAATCGAAGCTTTTATAAGGGAATTAGAAACGAGGAAAAAACCAAAATTTCCATAGTAAAACCAGAACCATCTTGATGTGAATAGAGCCGGCATGTGAAAAATGAACTTAAAATAAGGGATATAGAAACACTAAAAATTCATTTATTTTCATAGTGTTTATATGAAAAAACGCGATTTCGATTGACGATAAAATATGAATTAAAAGTTAAACCAAAGATGATATTATAATGAGATGACTCCTTCAAAGCAGAATTTTACTGTATGTAGATATTTTTATAGAAAATGTAAAACTAAAAAGAAGAAACGCATTTTTCTAGCTTACTGTACAATATAATACATATACACACTTATACTTTAATTTTGCTTGTGTATTTTCAATTCGAAACTTTTTCTATTTTTTCATGTTTACTTTTAAAACCAATACAAACTAATTTACTTTTATTTTGTGTATTTGCAGTGACATTTTCATTGCATTTCCATTTTAGTTTTAAATCTTTTTTGTGTTGTGAAGTACGCTTAGTCTCTGCAAATATTTAAATAAAAATGAATCAATCAGTATCGGGCTTGAATTGTATAGTGAGTAATTGCCATAACTCGAGACGAAATTCTAAATTAAAATTATTTCGTTTCCCTAAAAATGTCGTTCAAGCAAAGGAATGGTTAATTGCATGTCGCATAATACCTAATCCATTTGTACTTGATAATTTACATAAAAAAAGAATATGTAGTGTCCATTTTGATCCCAAGTTTATCGGAAAAAAGAGACTAATAAACACAGCTATTCCATCTCTTCATCTACCTTTGGATAATCCGCAATCAGAGATTGTCAATTTCGAGTCAATGGTTCTTAATAAAGCGTCGACAGCTGAAAGTAAGCGAACAATTAAAACCGTTGATCAATATAAAAAGCAAAATCGCGAATTATTACAAGAAATAAAAAATCTTAAATCAAGATTAACTAAAAAATCAATTAAAATTAAGTATCTTACTTCCAAAGTGTTCACTCTAAAACGAAAAATTCAAATTTTAGTGAAAAATAACAAAAAATGGAATGATATACTCCTAGAGAGAACTGACCTGGAACCTACGGCTAAATCATTTGTGGAAATGATGGTTGCACCAACTAACAGGAAAAATGTATTTACCGTTTTACAAAAGCAACTAGCACAGACCCTTTATTTTAAATCTCCAGCAACTTATTTTTTTATGGAAATTGTTTAAAATTTAATTTACCGTCTAAATCATCGATAAATAGATGGAGACCAATAAAAAATTTGAGGCCTGGATCAAATGAAATACTTTTAAAAGGACTCATATCAGCAGTTGGATCTCTTGATGATAGAGGAAAACAGGTGACATTAATTTTTGATGAAATTAAAATTAGGCAAAATTTAACATACAACGAAGTTCATGATGAAATTCAAGGTGTTCAAGATTTTGGTGCTTTCAGAACGCGTTCAATTGCGCAATCCGTTTGTGTTTTTATGGTCAGAAGCATATGCTCACAATGGAAATTTATCTTAAATTATTATTCCACAAAAACTAATATTTCTGGTTCAAACCTTCAAAAAATTGTATATGAAAATTTAAGAATTTGTGGAACTGTGGGCTTAAATGTTGCTGCAATAATTTGCGATCAGGGTAGCAACAATAGAAAATGTTTTAAAAACTTGAACGTTACCTCGGAGCACCCTTATTTTGTATATAATGATAAAAAAATTTATTGCCTATATGATATTTGTCATTTAATAAAAAGTTTACGAAATAATTTATTAAAAGGTACAAAATATGATAGTCCGGATGGTTTAGTTTGTTGGAGTGTGATTCAAAAATTGTATAATTGGGAAAAAAATGCGACCACAAAACTTTGTCCTAAACTAACATCAAAGCACATATTAAGCGTGTTCGATACGCCACCCAAATTTTTAGTAAGAGTGTTGTGGCTGGAATTAAAACCGCAGTGGATTTGAAAATATATCCCGATCCTGAATTAGCTATATCAACAGCAAAATTTACTGAAGTTTCTAATAATTTATTCGATTGTTTAAATAGCAAAACACTCTTTAATTCCAACCCTTATCGATGTACTTTGGCTGAAAATAACAAAATTTTTCAAACATTAAACAGCTATTTAATTTATTTTAAAAATACAACATTTAAAGGAGCTAAATCTATCTATTGCATTGATGGTATAGTGCAAACCATTAATGCGGCAATACTATTAGAAACTGAATTTTTTAGAAATCCAAATCTAAACGTTAACTACATTTTAACGAATCGATTAAATCAAGACCCAATCAAAAATTTGTTTGCTCAGGTTCGATATAAAGGCGGTAACAATAAAAACCCATCCGTTTTTCAATTTAATAATATCCTGTCATAAATAATATCGTCCAAATTACAATTTAAATCCAATTTTTCTAACTGTGAAGCAGACGGAGATGATTTTTTAAGTACCGAGTTTCAAGAAGAGGATCAGCGGAAAGACACTATTTTACCAGAAATATCAGAAGAACAAAGCGAAGAATTATGCGAATTTGGGGAATCGTTTTATGTAACTACAGCAATTGGAGAAAATTCCATGAAATATTTTGTTGGTTATGTTATTTTTGTAGTAATTGGTAAAATCGATTGCTTAATATGTTTGGAAAATATGTCGTCTAAAAATAACATCCAGCTGGACAATGAATATTTTTTATACAACAAAAATTATTATAATGATAATAGTTTTGGATCACTAAATTGCCCAAAAGAAGACTTCTTTTTGCTATGTAAAATACAAATTGAGAATTTTCGCCGCATATTTCAAAAACGATACCACGAGAGGCATATTAAACAAACTATAATGGATAGTTGTATCGAATTAGCCAATAACGCTCCACAATACGCTGAATATTATTCTTCAAATAATAGCTGCTTAGAACATCGTTTAAAAATTTTGAATTTTATGATTAAAGTTCTTATAAAAAAGCATTGCCAATGGATGCTAAACAGTCTTAAACAACAAACAAAGTTCTCTCGTAATTCACGGTTAACAATTCTACAACAATAGAAAATATCATTGTTGTTTGTGTTTTCTATCAAAACGGATCAGCATTTGTTGTTATATCATTCAAAAGAAAAGAAAATCATTTAGGAATATTATAAATTTGTGTTTTTATTTTATTTATAAGGATTGGAAAAGCCCAAAACCAGCTTTAATAATAAAAATGAACTGTTTTTACAAGCCATTGCTTCACAACACGGAACACTCAAAAAAAATTGTGTAACACCATTAGGGCCAGATTTATTTTAATATTAATGCTACCTTAACCGTTTAGCATTTTAGAACCATAAACTTCATCCCAGCTTTTTCACAAATGATCAACACCTTGTGCAAGCGCAATAAAATATGTACTCCAACCGCAACAAAATCAACTCACTGTAAACGTTTCTTAAGTATTTGCACGGATGCGATTTTGTTATCCAATAAAGTTCTATTGCATGAGCAATATTCTTAAAATATACCCACAAAATAATTTGCTTGTTAGACTAGCCTTTTATATTTTATAGTTAAAGCAAGCCAAGAAAAATACAACACCATTCAAACAATATGCTATTTTATTATTTATGTTGCACATTGATTGTGTATGAGTATAGAAATGTAGCAAAGGAAACAGCAAAAACGAAATTATTTTGTTGTAAACGTGTATACAGTAAGCAAAAAAATGTTTTTATAAATTTTATTTAAACTGGAGGCTCCCTTCGGTATGATGGAGGTACCCTAGATTTATTTTTATATTTTGCACTGATTGAACTATCTCTATTATAATATTATCTTTGGTTAAACCCAGTTAAATAATTTATTAAGAAATCGCTAACAAACAAACCAATGTCTTACTCATTTAAAACACAGATTCTCAAATTTCCTTATTTTCCAGCAATAATCAAAAGAAAATAAGGGAAATTAAATTAAAAAACATTCTACAACAACAACAATGTGTATTAAAAAGAGAAAATTCAGTTTCATGACGACATCATATCTCCACATCTAAACCCAATGGTAAGAAAAAAGACAACAGGTCTCCGCTCAACAATCAAAATTTTAAAAAAATCAAAAAGAGCCAAACAGAATAAATTAAATCAATACAATGAGTGCTAAAAAAACAAAACATCAAAACAATCTAGCATGCTTTGCAAATTCAAAATAACTATAGAAACATATTTGAATTCAAATTGGAATGGAGGCAATGAAAGAGATGATTATTGTTTATGACAATATGTTATAAAATGTTGATGACGTATATATTACAAAAACAACAATATTTAAAATTTCAAAAGTACCTTATTTTTCATGGCGATTTTCACTAAGAAATAAACATTTTCAAGACTTGATTTTTCAATCAAATAATATTACACGTTTCATGAACATTTTCATATAAAAACAAAACAAAAGCTCATATTTCTAATAAACTAAAACTGTAAATGAAAATAAACGTTTTCCCATATAAGTTCATAGTAAAGAAAAAATTGTATGTACCTTATTTTAAACTTAGTAAAAAATACAGTCGATACTGGAGGCTCTTATTTATACAGTAGGCTCTGGTAAAACACATAAAACATATGGGAAATCACTTTCTTTCCTAAGACAAATTTGTAAATGAAAACGTTGCAAATTCTTTTTTTGCAAATTATGATTTCTGAAATATTTTCATAAATGTTTGAATTTTAACTTATATGAAGGTCGTTTAAGTAAATCGTTTTTATTTTCTTGTAATAATTGATTTATTTAAACCAAAATATAAAGAAAAGTTCATAACAACAGCATTCTGGTCAAATTAAAAAGAAAAGCTTACTACAAATCGTGTGCATTAAGTCAATATACATTACATAGATGGCAGTGATGGCATTTGAAAAATAATACGAAAAATTGCGACCTGGGGAAATTTAAAGTTCAAAAATTGTAGGAAAAGCTAAACAAATTCACAAAATATCAAGAACGTGTCATAATTTTGTGATTAAATAATTTTTTTTCGTATTTTTCTGTATAAATCTGAGACATCTAACGTACACTAGTAAAACTAAAGATAAATGTAGCAAGTATTATTTTAATTTGTGAGAGCCAACTTTGATTTATTTTTCAAAATGAAAGTTCGAAAAATATATTTTAGAAATAATTTAATTTTAATATTTCTGCAATTAATATTTACTTAATACCCATACACCCTTCCTGTATATTGTTGCTTAAGATATGTAGAACACTTTGTATAAAAATTTTGTAACATTTTTGCTTCTTTCAATGAAAAACTTGAAGCTAGAAAACACCATTTTTACTATGGATTCCTATGGAAATCAGTGAAAAGTTATACCACTAAAAAAGCTTAAAAAAAATACGCCATAATGATTATGGCTCTATACTCTAGAAGGCTCTGATAACACCCAACCAACTAAATAATCTTGAGGAGTCCGATAAAAATTGTTGTTTTGTTGCTGCTTAATCAAATTTCTCAGTAGACATCTTGAAGCGAAATTTATCGTCTCTACCATCCCAATACAGAACAAGTACCTCAGACGTATTGACGTCCCGACGTTTTGAAAGTCCCTGAGTCTGAAAAAGCAACAAAAAAAAATGATGTCCTTCTGTCTGTACCCGTGGTGTCTCAAGAATGTCTTTTCCAATTTGGATTTCTTTTTATATATCTGTTTCTATGGTCAAGGCGGAGAATTGAAAAACTTTTTGAAACTGTTCCGCATTACGGTCGGGTATCTCACCTACGAATTGACCTAAAACCACGTTGTGATATTACACGTACCACGTACACATAATTTTTTATTTATGCTGGTTTGAGGAATGACCACGTTGATTTGAAAGTTAAGTTGGGCGGAGTTTGGACTTGATTTAAAGGCTAGGTTGCAGGTCGGGTAAGGTTTTGTTGGGGTTGGACTAGGGCTTAGTTGGGGTTGAGTTAGATAATATTTGAGATTGAATTCAGTAGGAGTCAGCGATCAAGTTGGGAATTTATTTGGGGTTTAGTTAAAGGTAGAGTTAGGAGTTACCCTGAGTTGTTTTCAGTTGGGTTCATCTACCAATATAATTTTGTGAATCACATTGATTTGAGGATTGAGTTAGACGTTGAATTTGACTTCAAGCTGAGGGTTGAGTTGGGAGTCATTAAACCGTTCAGTTGTAACTTGACTTATTCTGAGTTGAGGGCATGTCGTTTTTAGGGCCATATTGTTTTGAGAAATGGGTTGGGAGTTTAGTTGAGAGTTGAGTTTCAGTTTAGTTAGCTTGCGTTGTAGTTGAGTGAGGGGCTTATTTGGGAAACTATTTGGGAGTTGATTCGGAATTGAGTTAGGCGTTGAGTTTGGGATTAGGTTAAGGGTTAATTTTAAAGTTGATTTGGAATTGAATTGGTGGATTGTAGATTGTAAATTGAGTAGCAAATTGAAAGAAAGGTGAGTTAATAAGTACAATCAGTACAGTTAATTTTCAGGACGGATGTTGTTATCACCTTGTGAGGTTCCAGCCTTTTATATTTTATGAAATGCAATTTTGGAACCTTTAAGAAGAGAAGACGAACCTCATATCTTTGACAACACGCTTACTACAGATATTGATACAAAAATTGATTGATTAAATTGCGAACAATTTCCTAAAATTTGCTTGGTTGCTACATTGCCAATTGCTTGCTAATTTAATCGATCAATCGACTTTTTGACTTTATTTGTTAATTGGAACTCTAATTGGCACTGTTGATGCCAATACTTTGTTATAAATTATATTGAAATCATGAAGTGATGTGAAAAATGACTTTGGTATTTTTTATTGGATTCGTTTAGGATTGCGATATAAGATAGAAGTTGGTACTGTAGTTGGTACCGAAAATTGGTACAGACTTATATGTATCTCGTTAGGGTTAAACGTATTTAACTTAAATCTATACCAAATAACAAAATTAATTTAATACCGTTGATTATTCCAAAAGATTTTGCAACAAAATTACATTACGCAAATTTGTTTCAATTTAACAAACTCTGGGGGAGACAACAAAGGATAAATATAATAATAGCGTTTAAATTTTCCAAATAATTGTTAGCTCATCTAACAACCGAATATATGTATGTAGAGCAACCAACCATCTCAAATAGTAAAAAAAAAAACGATTTGTTCTGAAATCCAAAGAATCAAAACCAAAAAATAAAAAATCCTAACATCCTTTTTCCAAATGAATACATTTTAAAATGATTCAGCCAGAGAGAAAGGCTAAGTTTTTTTTTTTGTATTTCATAACAAAAGTTTTATTGTAGACTAAGACATGACATTTTCAATTGTATTCTACCAAATTTTGATAAATTCTGTAAATGAATAAATTGAACCTTTTCTCTTTACCAAAACATGATAATCGATACACGGACCAGGTATGTATGTACATTGTGCGTATATTCCCATAACAGAATATAAAATCTGTAAGGTATTCTAATTTCGTAGAAAATATCTATCTGTACAGAACAGACGGAATCCTTTATTCACCCCAACCCCCTTGATAGACGTAGAATTTACGTGATTAAATTAATTTATTATTCTTGAAAATAATTTAATAGGAAAATCAATTCTAAAATATAAAAAGGGTTTCCAATTTTCATGATTTATAAGGTTAAATTATTGTTTTAATAAATATTTCATTTGATTGATTTAATTTAATCGTTTTAAGGTAGATTTCAATATATTCAAGTGGGAGGTGGTATATATGACTACAAATTACCTTTGATGTATACGTAATCGATCAATTGTGTAACACGAATAAAAATTAGATACGTTCCGATATGATATCAACTAAGATGAATCTGTTTAGATTTTCCAATAATTTGTATAGCTAAAAAACGAATATATGTACATACATATGTATGAGAGACACGACACCAACAAAAAATTGATCAAAAATTGAAAATTGGATAAAGATTATTATTAAAGTTTTGAGATTTTTCTTTATGCTTTTTTGTTAGTTGGTATACGTTTTCAATTTGAATGAAAAATTTATAACGTGATTCGCAAAAATATGAAAAAGCTCGAAATGGAATTTGACAATTTTCTTCGATTTTTTTTTCAATTTTCGATTTAAGTTTATTTTCTACTTAATATTTTTCCCAACTATATGGTTGTTCTGCATCAATCGATCGACTTCCTGATTTTCATATCATATTGGAAATAATTTGCAATACAGCAAATGTATATTGTAGTTACTCAAATATTATATAAATTTGAAAGTTTTCGTTTGGATGAATTTGAATTTTAAATTATTTTAATCGAAATTGAAAGCAATTGTCTGTTTATTTTTTTGTTTGAGTGTGTACAAAGTTATTAATTCTTTTTAAAATTAATTTGTGAGTTTGTAGAAATAAAAACTTTTAACGAATCACTGTTACCGAGGTCAACCGTACATCGATTTTGAACTGAAGTGGTGCAGCCGGCCAAACCCGTTAAAATAAATCACTAGACAGATGCTTGAGCGGGATTTGGCAGTCGGTTAGGCTCACCATTGGGCATGAAAAAGAACCCAAGCACGTTCGAAGGTAAGATAACAGTCAAAAAAAATTATGTAGAGGAAAGAAGGCAACAGATGGCAATTTCATGCAATATATATGCGCATTGGCACAACAAATACAGATCCCGAAAATTATCTTTAGAGGTATAAAGAACATCAATCTGAGCATATTTGGAAATTTTGATTTTTTGAAATCTAGTCTCCAGAGTACACTTGCAGATTTTGGATTTTTTTGGCTCAGCATTTGCTGATTAGTACACGCTAAATAAAAATTCACTAGATGTGAGTGTACTAAACAGTCTAGTTGAATCAAGTAAAATTAAAAATACACCCATACCTCACTTTGCGACGGTAATTCGTTCCATAAAAATGCGTCTTGTAAATAAAATTGCAACATAATTAAATAACCTTGACGTATTTCCGAAAAGAAAACATTTAAGTAACGATGCAACAAATAATTTAAGCGACGCAAAACTGAAATTTGGTAGTGACAAATGTACCGTCGCAATTCGAAACGTCGCAACTCGAAACGTCGCAAATCGAGGTATTGGTGTACTTGATTTCTAGTTCTAATAAAATCTGGTAACTTTACCTAAAATAAAAATATGTTGTACTGGAAATCAAGTAAACCACATTACTTGATTTTGCGACTGGAATTCTGGTAAAATTAGGAGAAATACTATTTTTTAATTAGATTTCAAGTAAAATCGAATACTAGATTTTCTCGCAAAACTATTATATTTCCTCCATTTTCTATAAGAGAAAACTATATGCTTTAGCAGAATTCCAGTTAATCCCACGTCATCACTTTTTACTAGATTATACCTTAATTATACCTTGGGCCGACCCACCTTTCATGTCAGTACTATAGACTGGCATGAAGCAATGCAATGTGCAGGTGGTTTAAACAAAAGCGAGTCTAAAGCCGTATGCCCTCGAGTTGGAGTTAGAAGTGCCTTTGAGCCCCAGGAAAAGATTGCAGAGATAGAGACAAATACCTTGATTATACACCCTGCGCCATTGAAATGTTCGATTTCGATTATTTACTATTTCATGCAATTTTCTCATAGATTTTACCTCATTCGCTATTTTATTTTTTTGTTTTTTTATTTTTCAGCATATTTCACGCCTTATTAGGTATTTAAAACCAAACTAAGGATGAAATATTCGTTCGGTTTCAATTAAGTAGTAAAAGAGTTAATTTTACAAAGTGTCGCTCTAAATTAAATGCTAACGAAAAAGCCAAAATTTTGCAAGCAAATGAAAAAAAAGTACACACATTCACAAATTGCAAGAATAATTTAGTGTAGCCAAACAGCAATTAGAAAGTTTTTAAAGCACTATTCCGAAAATCAAACGATAAGTTGGCTCTAATACAAAGAGGAGCACTTCTGTTTCAACAAATCGAATTTCAGATATTTAGCTCTTAAGCAAAGCCTTGCTACGGCTTTGGAGCTAAGAAGTTAGCTTCTAACAGCGACAACCGACACTATTTCAGTTCATACCATTAAAAGGAACTTGGTTTATATGCTTGTCGACCTGCGAGAAAATCATTACTGACAGCAAAAATGGCAGCTGCAAGCCCCAAATTCGCAATAGATGAAAAAACTGAATGCCTAAGGACTGGCGTTGGTTCGTATTCTCGGATAAATCCAAATTCAATATCTTTGCACCCGATGTAAGGACAAGGGTTCGGCGACAAAAAGGCAAACGGTATTTAGCAGAATGTATTTCGCCGACAGTGAAGCATTCACCATATGTTATGGCCTGGAGAGCCATAACAGCCTTTGGAGTTTGATCACTATGCCTTCTGGTTAGTTCTGTAAACGGAGAAAAATATAAAAAAATTATCGAAACCTGCATCGTAACTATTGAGGACCCGACTCAATACATCGATATTCCACTCTTCCAGGACGATTACTCTCCGTGAGTTATTGACGTTATTTGTGAAGTAAGAATGCTTAATTTTAATGTCTATTTTGTTTAGGTAGCCGAATTTAAAAATAGCTTGGTGATTTAGTTGTTACCCTGGACAGGAAATAGTCCTGACCTCAATATTGTTGAAAATATTTGGTCCTTCATGGGAGAGAAGATTACAAATTACAAGCTGAAAAGTGCCAAGGGGCCGAAAAATCTTATAGAAAAAGTCTATTTTGAAGAAATAACAATATATTATTTAATCTAACTTTAGAATTCAATGCTGATCGGGATTAAGGCCATCATAAAAGCCAAGGGCTGGGTTATTAATCATTGATTTTAAAAAGTTCAATTTCTCTCAAAATATTTTGGTTGAGATGAATTATTTTATTTCTGTTAATTCTTATTTTGAATAAAAATTACCATTGTCAACAAAAAACAATTTTTCAACTTTGTTAAAAACACTGTAAAGACCTACCAAATTGTTACGAGGTAGGGCGGTAATATTCCTTATCCGACGTTATGTAGGTCTAAAATAGTGTAAAAATTGTTTTGATAATCAGAATCTATCATTTTTGCTATCTACTTTTGAAGCAAATGGCGGTATTTCTAAAATTTACTTTAAAAATTCAAACCGAACATTTCAATGGCGCAGGGTGTACTAGATTTCCGTCTAAATAAATTTCAAATAATAAAACATAAACAATTCAAATACATGAACAACAAAGCTTTAAAATAATTGTTGTGAATATTCTGCAGACAGTTTAGAATATTATTTCGGCGCACACGGTGTCGGGATCACGCATTCTTATGTCGAAGACGCATACAAATGTTTGTAGCCCAACGAAATTGATTGTGCATCTATTAACTGCAAAAATAAAAAGTTTTGGTTTAATAACAAAAGTAATCAAATGAACTATACATTAAAACTTCAACGTTGGCTCTCTTATAACCTATTCAACTAAATTAAATTAAACCATGTATTTATTCATAAATTTTTCCAATTTTCACTTTTTTAATCATCATTATAGAATCCAAGTTATAAAATTCAAATGTACTTTTAATTTCATTAGTTGACAGGTAACGAAAATTACGAGCTAAGTACTTTTTATTGAAACGTCCAGATTTAACATAATATAATTTTATAATGAAACAGTTGCTGATACGTAAAGTCGATAATTGAAAAAAATGATGAATAAAATCTAAATGGTTTAATTTAATTTAGTTAAATATTCTAAAAAAGGCCAACGAAATTTTTAAATATAATAAGACTATTAAAAAGCATATAATAATTAGAACCATATCAATAAATCTGTGACCACAAGTCATAGTAGCTTAAGTCGGCTGAAGATAAAAATTATTTTCAATTTTGGACTTTTTCTGTCTCCCCCCCTAATTTCCCTTCAAGGTATTACCTTGTGCCCAAAGGCTATGGTCGCAAGCCGTTATAGTAGCTTTAGTTAGCATAAGTAAAAAATGAATTTAATATTCAATTTTTTCTAACTCTCTAAAAAAATTATCAAATTTGACTTAAGCTACTATGACTTGTGGTCAAAGAAATATTTAAGTACCTTACCTCAAATGCACACGATAAACATGCAGGTTAGAACAAATTGTAGATTATAGCGTGGTGTTACTCGTTCGGTGTGCTCGTAAATAATCTTATTCGAAATTCTTGGATTATATGTTACACCATATAATATGTACAAGCCATCCATTCAAAATAACTCTAAACATCGTTTAACGGGAGAAGGCTTTGAAGTTGAGAAATTTTAACAAAATAGTTAGACACCGACAAAGTTACTTCCACAAGTTGCAAAAATGGAAAAAATCAAAAGGCACTAACTAGTATTTATAGCTTTTTGTATGGATGATGCGATATACTATATGACAATATATAATATTTGATGAAACTTTGAACTATATTTCGTTCATATCTTCTATCATCAATTCTACTAAGGCTTTCCCTTCAGAATCTAGATTTAATATTATCAATTTAGCGTTTTCTTCAGGTCTTCCCTGTCACAGAATAATAAATATAAAGTCTTGCCAAGGAAATAGAATAGGAGAAAATTTCAGTGTTTACATTCTTCGTGATTCCTTCATGAAGTTTCCAATCCTTTCTTTACTAGAACTCTAATGGGGAAATGCAAATTTAATTGTTCTAGTACAAATGAGCCGTTTATTTTGAAAGTGGCCTAAGTCCATTTTTCAAAAAAATTAAGTTAATGATATCAATAAATAAATAACAGTATAATCTTTCTAACGGTAAATAATTTATTGTCAAAACAAAAAAAAATTAATCTCTAACACCTGTGCAAAAAATAAGAAAGATCGAAATCCCATATGTTTTTTCATTTATTGTTTTTCTATTCTTTCTATTCTTACGCTAAACTATTTAAATTGTCTAACCACTATTTTGTAACACACTATGACCACGAAATTGTTTACCAACGCATAATTATACTCAAATATTTTTAATATTAATGAACAAGAAACAGTCATACATTTTTTTAAATTTGTTTACAATAGACTTTAATTGAATTTTCCACAAATTATTTCTCTGTACTATCCGAAACAATTTCAGATCGTAAAACAGCAATCGGTGATTTTCGGATATAAAACGCAAAAATCGGATCGATGCAACAAAACACTCCGATAGTTGCTATACTTACCTTTTTATTTTCTCATTGCTTATTATTATAATTTGATTAATTTTAGGTTTAACGTTCTGTTAAAATAGACACCACGTACCTGGGCTATAGAATCGTTTCCCTTTTGTAAGCTAATTATTTATTTTATTTGTAATGTGAAATATACACAATCACTCAAAACACAAAACACATCTGTTACCTGTCCAAGTCAATGTATTAGAATTGCTCGAAATACCTAAATTTATCTAGGGTAATATCGTCAAGAACTCGCAAACTGCGGTCAAAGTAAGCAATTGTATTTTCAAAGTTAATCCATAAAACACCCGCATGGTCAACTATATTCCGCTTTAGATTGACCAGCAGAAATCGACACTGCAGCAACCCTCCACTAGGGTATGTTGAATAACTCTAATCCACTTAATCCACTCCTATACTATTCAATCAATTGCACATCATATGTCACGGGTGCTATTATGTAAGCACTACGAGTTTCGAGTTACCATAATTTGCGACAACGCGATTATGCGCCAGATACATTACGAGTTCTCGCCATTGCGAAGTTTTTTTTTTGTTTTGTTGTTGCTTTGTTTACTCGCACAGTGTGAATTACGACAGACAACTCGGATTGATTAACTCTCGAAACTCGCAATTCGTAATACGAGAGAATAATCGCACGCCACACATTCCTGCCAAGGACCATTTGTTCACGACATACTTCACTGATCCATTTAAAAATCTTGGACAACACCGTCTCAATTCAATTCTCATTTGATTATATTTTGTACATTAGTACTATCTTATTTAATTTATAAAGATAAGACACATCGTATACTCACCCGCCTACGGACCCGATCCGAGATGATTTTAAATATTTGCAATCAGGTGCGTTTCTAGGTTATGTCCGCCACGCTTAAAATGAAAATTTGAACCGAGTCCAGGATAATTTCAACTGTACACCCTCCAAATTTCTTCAAGATTAACCGCGTTTCTTCTTTTGTATTTGTCTTCTGTAGCAGGAAGCAATCCAAGCAATGTAAACTTTCATTTACCTTGGGCCCTTCACACTCTATGTAATTTCACTCTTTAATCAATAATATTTATCGTTAATAATTTTAAAAATAAAGTCATAAGGAAAAATAAATTTGAAAAAAAAACACAACCGTTTGATTCGAAAGTCACATTTCAAATAAATACTAATATCACAAAATAAAAACTATGTATGCACATATATTCAATTTTAACTATATTGTTTTCATTACACTAAAACCCATAAATCTATATAGTTTCCGATTCTGATAAGCCCAAACTATTTTGCGGTGGATAGCTAGGGACCGAACAAAAAAAAACAACGAGCGAGTTCACCCTCAACTCGCAAAAGATTTATGTGAAAACTTTTTTGTATAAATATCTATTGAATCATTTCAAGCAATTTCGTTGAGGCTCAGAAACCCCTCCATAATAACGGACTCAGAAACCCCTCCATAATGTTGTTCGCTCAGTATTTAAACTAAGTTACATTTTTGGTTCAAAAAGTCAGTAAGTTATAATTCTATTTTGAATTTGGAGGGCGAACCTTACTGACAATAATTAAGCATGAGCAAATTACAGTTCTGTTCAGTTAATCAACTAAACCTCCATAGTAGTAAATGTTCACGGCAAACTCACTGAACAAAGCAAAATCAAGTTACACGTACGTTAAATTATCGTTACAGTACTCGTTCGAAATTCTGAAATAAACATCGAACCGTACTGTAACAACTCATTTACCGCCCTTGCGACGTAAATAACTATTACACTTCACAAGCATAATTTGTGGTCCTTTTACTCGAATGCAATTTTCATTTTCAAAAACACTTGCTGCTGCGGCCATATTTAGCAGATATTTTCACAACAAAATAAATTAAAGTAGGCGGTTTTTTCTTATATTTTTTTTATATTCGGCTCACGATGTTTTTGAAATGCCGGATATTGATGTTGTATATTGCATGTGTGTGCGTAGATTTTGCATTGATTTTACGTTTCATTTATTTTTTGTTCTTATCGATATTCAGTACACATACCAGCAATATTGTTTGTTCGGCATTTTTGTTTCCGTAACCCGATTTCAATACAATTTTTTACTTACTCCTGCCGCTATAGATGTTTTCACATCAAAAATTCGAAACATCATTATGATAATCAAATACATTTGGACATTTAGGCAATTTATTGATGTTGAAGGACATTTTTTTCTATCCGCATAGAAAAAAATTGGGTCTATCCGACTCCCGGACAACACTTTTCGCAGAAAAGATCTCCAAACTAACCATTTAGATTTGAAAAACATTTTCCGTTATTGCAGGCAAATAAAATATGTCACGGATTTTGTTAAATTTTGGAGACCACTTCTCCAATAACACAATTGGTCACGATAATATAAATCTTCTACTCTCATACCGCTAAGTCACAGACTCACGAATAATGTTAGATTATTTAGAATTAACACTTGTTGAGCAGCAATCAAAGTGCATTCGCTATTTTTCATCTTTGACCTTTAACAATTAGATCCAGTTATACATCTCTAGTATACCGTTGAAGGTCCTTAAGAATTTAATCTACTCCATTCAGAGAGCATCCACCATGTTCAACAATTTATTTTCTGAAAATTTGTACCATTTGTTCAGATCAAAATATTATGTGAGCAACGTGAGAATTGAGCGATATATTTCTTTCTCAGCCCTTCAGTCTGGGCGGGACATCGCTGTGGACCATTCGCAAATACAAAATAATAAAACACAAACAATAAAAAATCAGAATTAACGTTAATTATCATTTGTTACCGAATCCCACCTCCTTGTCATATAGCATTTCATTTTATATATCTCCCAGCTCTCCCAATCCTGCTCCACCCTAATGGTGTGATATTATTTTAAAGCCTCCCATAGTAATTTGCTACTAAGAGCTACTATATACGACTTTGAATACCAAGAGAATTTATTGCTCTGAAATAATACCTGTAGCGGCTCACTCACTTGTCATTCAAATATTCAACATTAAAATATTCAAATACACACATTCGCTCACCGCCACCATACGTTCATAACGCACCCGCAACGGCGACTATCTGTTTCTACATTTATTGATTCACTCACCCAAACAGCAACAGCATAAAGTCAAACAATTCATTTATACAAACATTTGTTCATCCGCTTCAAAATTCCGGGTTTTTAGTTTATTCGTTTTGACGCTTTCTCACAAGCAAGCTAGTTACAATTTTTGGTCGTGTTTATAAAAATATATTCTTTTTGGTATTTCGTATACGTTTTCATTTACGTAGTGCGGTGGTGAAAAATAAAAATTCCAAAACTGTGCGCTTGATCAAAGCATTCTTTAAAAATAATTACATTATAAATAAATTAATTTGTTTGTATTCAATAACATTAAAATTGTGTTTTAATCTAAAAGTAGAGTGAACACCCTTACATACCTTTAAAGGCGATTTTATTACAGCAATTCACAAATAATGTATCGATCAACATATCGTTGAAATTTCAATCATTAAAATGTCAATAAAACGTCACAGAAATGTCAATTAGCGTGTTCACACCATGTATACAGCGCATCGCAACACTTCCTCGTTTCATGCCTTTACCTACAAACTTTGATGGAGGGGTAATTTTTGTGTTGCACCGTTTCAACAAAAATTTTATATGGTGAACGAATTGCAACTCACTAACACAAATAAAAAAACCTATTCTTATAATAAAATGTTACTTATACATAGATAAATATCAAGAGTTGGCGCAACATAGTGTGAACGCGAGGCTGTTGCGGTGTTGTGATGCGCTGTATACATGGTGTGAACACGCTAAATGTCTTATATATTAATGTCATAGAAACGGGAATATCTTGCTATATTTAAAAGCTCACTAGAAATAATTATTTTTAAATGTTAATGATATTATTTGCCATTAGCAAAGTATTTCATGTAAATTTAGAAATTTAAATTCCATAATACACGGTAATCTATTCATTTTATCTTAAAGACACCTAGGGAACGATTGTTAGAATTTGCAAGGTATATTAACTGTAGAATAATATTTCTTCCGAAAATTTGACATTACCTCGGTGAACAGACAAACAAATTTATATTACTCCTTTTTGTTAAAATGACCCCACGCAATGACTCAATCGACTTCAAATTTTGTGAACAGGTACATAGATGATGAATTGTCAAATTTATTAACAACATAACAAAAAAAATCGTCGGACCCGTTTTTGAGAAAATCTGTTTGGCAGTTTTCTCTTCCACTGTAACCCCCTCTATTCTATACTCAAATGGACCTAAAACCTAACACAAACTGCTTATTGCTAAAATATTTGTACAAAATTTCGACCAAAACTATTAATATTTGTGAGAATGGGAAGGGCGGATGGAAGGACGGTCACGAGATTTTTCTGAGCGGTGTTTCGGGGTCCTGGTAACCTAATTCGTTGAGAAATGTGAAAATCTGGAAAAAAAAAAATTTTTTCGCGATTGCAATACTTACCCAACAATATAAATTCATTATGGTGGGAAAAGTAAAAATCTACACGAAAATTCTGGGTAACTATTTCAACAATCCGGATTTCCGAAAATAATTGCAAATATTTTATTGTGGAATTTTATCGAAATGATCATCCGATAGTGAACCGTAAGTTTTCACACCGTACTATACATATTACCAAAATATCATCAAGAAGCACATTTTTCATTTAAAATATGTTCATCATTGTTAATGCAATAATACATCAAATATATATGATAACACCTGTAACAACGAAACAAATAGCCATAGGTAAGGCTTATTGGAATTTTCGTCATCATATCACATTCATTTTTGGAATATTTTTAAATTTTACACAAAACACCAGGTCATCACGTCATTATATTATCATGTCATCAGGTTATCACGATATAAGTTCACCAATACATCATCTACAATCATTCATCTTAATTTCATTTATTTTTAATTATTTTCTAAACTGTTATTGGGTAAATACCTTATGTCCGGATCTAAAAAAAATTTAACTATTGATGATATTGATAACCTTGACATATCTAGCAGCGCATCAGAAATTTATATAAATTACGTTCTCGAAAAATCAATGTACCTAAGCATAATAGTCCAGATAAATTGCATTCCAAACATGATTCTGATAATAATAGTAACAGTAGTGATTGTGATTCTCTAGTAATGGCCAAATTTGAATTAAAAATCTCGATTGCTTTAATACCTGAATTTGATGGTACATCAGAAAACCTTCATACATTTGTGCGATCTTGCGAAATCATTTTAGAATCCCTGGTAAAGTATATGACATTATTCGCTATAAAACATTTAAAACTTGGATAGACTTAAAGTCAACTCTGAAGAATACATTTAGTGAAATTAGGGCGCTAGAGAATATTCAAATGGAATTAATTTCGTTTTGTCAGTTTAAGAATGAAGATGAGCGTTATTTTGCTTCAAGGGTTGAGAAGTTGCGTTCCAATTAAACAAATCATTTATTGAATAACAGGGTTCAGCTTCAGCAGATCTTATTGAAAAAATAGAATTCAAAAACTGTAATTAAAGCATTTCAAGAAGGATTGCTCTAACCGATTAAATTAATTGTTAAGAGTTGCATATTCGAAAAGCTTCAAGATTCTATATCAAAGGCAGTTGATGAAGAAATTTCTATTTCCAAATCTAAGCGTGTATCTAACTGAAATCCACCTTCCACTTTATAAATTATATGTTCTGTGATAGTCCAGGTTATATATTTCGAAACTGTAATTTAAATAAAAGTTCTCAATTTAGAGCAGCTAATCATATTCAATCTTTTCGTCCAAATTATTCATCCAGTTTTCGGAACAATCCCAAACAAAATAATTATTTTCAATTAACTTATGATTATTATAAAAAAACGGGGCACCATATAAGACAATGTAAGAAAAGAAAGAAAGCCGCAGATCAACGAAGTCAAATTTACAATCAACCATCAAACATGTAATCTACCAATGCTAAGGAAAACTTAGAAGGATCCTCGCAGATATTAAACAGCACTCCCTGCCGGATCCAATCCAAACAATAAAGGAGTGTTTCATGTATCGTACGTAATCAAGTGGAGCTACAACAACTAGTAATTAACAATTCGAATGTTGAAAATCAATTAACATTTGAATCATCCAAATTAACATTCGTATTTGTTTCGAATAATTCATCCAATAAAATCTATGTCATATTATGCCTTGATGTAACTAACCGTAATCAATAAAAATTTTTTGTAGACACTAGAGACGAAGTTTAATGTTTTTAAAGAACCGAAACTTTGCAAGGGTATTATTAAAAATTCAACAATTTTAAATATTAAATATTAAAGGCATAACTACAGAAGAAATAAAAACACTTGGAAATCTGAAATTCAATTTTTTAATATCCCTATTATTGCGCTATAATTTCTCAATTCCATGCAGCGGAAGTTTAGGCAAATATTTCCTTAGCGAAAAGAAATGTATAATCGATTTTTCGTCATCTGAACTTAGAATTTCATTTCAAAATTAGAATATTATCCTAGATCTTATACATTTATCTGAATCAATCAGAGTGTCACCTCGTTCCGAGCAAATTTCAAAATTGTCTATATATACACAAGATGATACAGAACTTGTGAATAAGTTAAAGCCGGGCGTATTTATCAGTAGCTCAATTATTCGTACTCGAAATAATACAATTTTTATTCCAACAATTAATACGAATGATTACCCAGTTACAATCATCCCAAATTCCCAACAGACTTAAATTTTGAAAAATTATCCGAATACGACATAATTTCCTCTAACTTCTTGGAATTATGTAGTAGAAGGTAGGCTTAAATTATTAGCTTCACAAATTGATCTTTCAGATTTAAATGAACAAGAATCTTCATCATTTTGAGTTATGTTGAAAGTATAACGATGTATTTTACTTAGACGGTGATATACTTCCGAGTTCCTTTGCTACATCGTATGAAATACCGATATTGCCTAACTCTGTATACCGATATACCAGAAACCTTATAGGTTACCTGAAACGTTACCTGAAATAAAAGGCGCAATACACAAACAAATCAAAGAAATGCTCGATAACAATATAATAGAAGAAAGTGACAGTCCATGGAACTTTGCGTTGTTAGCCGAAAGAAATCGCTAGATGAATCGAAGAGATGGTGAGTAGTTGTTAACTTTCGCCACCTTAATGACATTACCGTTGAGAGAGTATTTCCATTACCGAATATAAATGAAATTTTGGGCTAGTTGGGTTAATCAATAAATTTCAGTACTTGGGATTTGACAAATGGCTATCATCAAGCAGTACATCCTACGGTCATTACCAGTTTAGAATAATGTCGTTTGGTTTAAAGGGAGCCTCAGCAACCTTTCAGCACATGACCAATAAAATCCTTAGTATAAACGGAGTGAAATATTTTGTTTATATGGACGACATTGTCGTCTATGGTAAAAATGTATTCGATCATAATCAATAATTAGAGGAAATAATAACCTGTTTACGAAAAATACATTAAAACTAAATCCTCACTAGTGTCGATTTTTGAAAACTGAAATTGCTTATTTGGGTCACATTGTTAGTCAAAACGATGTCTCACCAGATCGTAAGAAAATAGACGCAATAGATAGATATCCGATACCCAAAACAACAACTGAACTAAAATCTTCTCTTGGGCTTATCGGCTATTACCGCAAATTTATTAAAAACTTCTCTAAAATTGCTCAACCATTGACCAACTTAAAAAAGATAATCATAATGAACCTTTCTGTGATGAATAGGGCACCCAATTCCGGAATTCGGAATTCCGGTATTCCGGAATACCGGCCCATAATTTAGTTTCAATTATTCCGGAATTGAAAACATTAATTCCGGAATTATCGGATTTCTATTTCTCACGCTAATTTAAATAGTTTCAACTTTATTTTATGTAATTATAGTATTTTTTGTACTATAAAATAGTTAAACTTCTCTAAAGTGACCACTCAAGAGTCACAGAAATTTTAGTCACTTTATGGAGGTGGTCAGTCTAAGGAATATCAGTCCAATAATTTGGAAATTAAAAGTCTTGCCAACAAATTATTTTGTAACAAATGTTATAGATAATATTCCATGGACTGACAAAAAGTGGTCAATTTAGAGAGATGTTCAAAATTGGTCACTTTTGAAAGTATTACGGTCACACGTCTATAAAAAATGCATTTGATTCATCCCTAAAATACACCAATTAAATAAGTGTTGTATTGTTTCTTAATTTTCAAAACCGCCGAAAGGTAATTTGTAAGTAATAATATGCATCGCCGTATATATCCCGGTAAAGTAATAGGAAAGATCTTCATTCCAATTCGACCTCAAGCAAACAAATTCAGAAAGTTTCTCGTCCTTACAATTCCAGGATAAATTTGATGAGAGCAATTCAAGCTTCGACGGCAATGATTTAACTGAACAATTCAATAATTGTACTCCTTGGTCCAGAATGCTGATTGCGGGAACGTTGTTTCAACACAAAATATATGATTTGATTTGTTCTCCAAAAACGAAAAAAATAAACATATCGCAAAAGTGTATCTACAAAATCCCTTAAAATTGTTTTATTGATTTACCGCTAAGAAAATTAGTGTTTGCTAGTCTTTTGAATTAAATTTGTAACAGCAAAAGTGTAAAAGTGAAAAACATTCAATGTTGTTAGTTCATTTTAATGTTTCTAATATGGCAAAATCGCTCGTTTTTCAGGCTTCCTGAAAAATATTAAAAACGTAGGCACGCGCTTTTGCATTGTGACTAGCGAACTAGCCGTATAACAACGATTTTTCCTATGTTTCTAAAACGGCTTTAATTTTGAGGCGATTTAGGTGCCCTCGAGGCCGTATTCATCACAATGTTTATGAAAATTTTCCATCAATCAGCACGAGCCTGAAAGAGCGTATTTAGCAGCAGGAAATATTGCCACTAAATCTCTAGCCTGCCTAAATGACACAACCCTCGGTCCGTTAGGTTTAATGAGAAAAAGCAGAAAAACAGGAAACCAAATTTCAATCAAATAATTATTAACTAATGAATTAAAAGAAATTGGTTGTTTCTCGTAAAATTTTGATTTTTAATTTTTAATCAAATATTATTTAAAAAACATCAATTCCGAAATTGATTCCGGAATTCCGGAATCAAGAGAATTCAAATCCGAAAATTCCGGAATCACATTTTCCCCAAAAATTGGATGCCCTAGTGATGAAGCATTTAAATTATTAAAATACTTTATAATGAAAGATCGGATTCTTCAATTCCTAGATTTTCACAAGTCTAACTCTTTCTAAAGCCGAGATCAATTATTCAGTTATCGAAAAGGAACTATTGGCTATGTTATGGACTGTATATCATTTCCGACAATAAAAGTAAAAATCTAAAATTTATTATGATAAAAATGAAACTGAAGCAAAATTTAATGTTGGTAATAAAGTATGGCTAAGAAACGAGCAAAGAAAGGGCAATTTTTCCTCATTATGGTTAGGACCATTCGATGTAGTAGAGAATATTTATCTAGAAAATACAGCCATCCGAGTTGGCCGAAATATAAAAATAGTCCATAATAATCGGTTAAAGTTCGTAAGATGAGGCATACACAAGAAGCGTATTCGATTGAACTGAAGAGTACAACTCTTCACTTCAGTTAATTGAGTTACTCTTCACTTAATTGAGTTACTGAAGAGAAGAGACTGTTCGATTGGTATACTTCACTTCAGATAAATGTCAAAATAAAAATAAAACAATTTATTTCAATGCGGCTTGTATTTAGAAGAACTGTTTCAAAAATAATTTTCCTTCTCTTACTAAAAATCAACTAAATTGTCATAATCGAAATTTTTATTTTCTATTTTATTATAAACATTTTATTAAAAATTATAATTGAAATTTTCTGTTTATTTTATTTACTTTTTTTTCAAAAGCAAAAAACAAAAAAATCGAAAAAAAAAAAAAACAAATAACTCATCTGAAGTATCTACCTACACGAGCAAAATGTCTCTTCAGTTAATTCAGTTGCTCAATTTTTAACTGAAGTGAAGAGTTGTCAATCAAACGGTCTCTTCACTTCTGTTACTTCAGATACAGCTACTACTTCAGTTAATTCAGTCCAATCGAACACGCTAAAGCACTGACGAAAATGTTTCTTAATTAATTATATTTTATTATCGCAAAACAAAAACAAAAATAATAATTTCATTGTCAACGACTTGTCTATGAATTTTCTACATTGTCTACGTTGAAAACTATTGTCTACGCTATTGTCGACATTTGCGTGTAGACAATCTCAAAATAGGCGTAGACGCACAAAACTGTTTACTCTTAACAAAGTTTCACCGCTGCTAACGATCGAATTGATTTCAAATAGTCAAAATCAATTTAACTTCCAAAAATGCAACCAACAAACAATTAACAAGCTTTATATTCAAATATTTAGATTTTCTTTTTGTCTGCATCGGTTCTCCGTCCCAAAATAGTTTGACATATTTTTTTGTACATTCGAATCGATCTTTTATGGAATAAAATAAAATTTATTCTGATTTAAAAACAAGTCCATAGCAGAAAGCCTGTACAGAATAATAATACAAAACACAAAACAATCTTATTTCGAAAATATAGTCTGAATACCATTATGTACCAAATACCAGAGAAAAGTTGTATGACTTTTCTTCTTTTTCATGATTTGTTTTAAACTTTGAGACATTTTTTGTACACTATTAGGCCCGTTGTACATTTCAGCTAAGCTAAGCTATAAAACATATCTTAGTTTAGCTTAGTTTAGTTCGCTAGCTCGACATCCGCACATTTGAGCTAATAAATTGGTTCACACATCCTTATACTCCTATATTTTATTTGTGACGCACCCATTAGGTTACTTCAAATTAATTCTGTCCATCGAAAATACGACATAATAATGTCTGCAGATGAATTAGAAAAAATTATAGAAAATAAACTTTATTATCTATATGATAAATATGTTTAAGAAATTTTTGCTTTATTATTATATATTTAAAATGTCTTCCTTTCGTATAGAATATTTTGACAGAATGAAATTTAAATAACATTGTATGTGCGTCAAAAATAATGTATATGTGAGAAACATAGCTGAAAATTGTAAGGCGAAGACAACTCGAGCTATGTTTATTTTCATAGCTGAAAACAGTACAACATAGTTTGCTTAGCTTAGCTCATGTGTGCAACGATTCATTAAAACCCTTTATTTACAAACAGAGCTATGAACATAGCTCAAATCGTTTAGCTTAGCTTAGCTGAAATGTACAACGGGCCTTAGACTTGTGTTTACAAATAATAAAAAAAAAAAAAAAATCAATCTTTCCATTTTCCTGATTCTGTTTATGCAATTTTTTTAGTTAGATGAAAATCAATTTTTTTTTATATTTACATAATATACAAGAAAAAATCCTATTTGGTGGACAACGTTGATATACGTGTTAAACGATTTTATATATGTACATACATTTCGAACTAATTTGTTACAAACCTACATCGTCTCATGTGTAAGCTTAACGTCAAAAAAGGCAATCTAACCACACATCAATTTTATAATTTTTCCCCACACAAACCAAACTCCCCCTAAATAAACCATCACAAAAATACTAAACACCACACTATCCCAGTGTTCACTTGCTGTGTGTTCTATATAACATTGTGTGTGTAGCTATATAGAACACCAAGAGTAAAATAAAATAATATCTTATTACTACACCGTCTCAAGGGACCAATAATTTATCTTCAAAGCAACAACATAACAGGAACAGAGCAACAAAAAAAAACACAAGCGGTAGGAGACCCAAAACTACTGAAGAAAAAATCTGACAATGTTCAGTGTTCTTTGTGTGTCATGTCGAAAGATATTAAAAAATAAAAATTAGTTTGGTTTTTAAAATGACGAAATCCTTAAAATAAAATACAAAAAAAAAAATCCTAACGACTTAGAAATTAAAAATTTACTAAAAAAAAAAATTCTAAATAATTCTTAAATATTTATAAAAAAAAATTTGTAATTATGTTCGCTGCCTTTTTTATATCGGTATACATAGTTTATAAACATGGTACGAGCTTTTCCCGTGCTTTTTTATTTTATTTTACTTTATTAAACGAGAGCGACACAATACAAACGGGAAAAAAAGTGTTGTGTACAAAAAAGGGTTGACATTTTATTATCAAGAGATTTTTACGTGTAATCATTTTTTATCTTCGTGAAACTTAATTATTTGTAAAAATTAAGATCTAAACTTTTTTGTTTTTGGTGTTGTTGTTGTTATTGTGGTTGTTATCATACTGCCGATTTTTTTTTTGTTGTGTAGGTAATTTAATTTTTATGATGTGATATGGTCAAGGGTAATTATTATGTATGATGATGTTATGGTTACGGTGTGGAATGTGATACGATTGAGATGTTAGATATTTTGAGGTGATGGCATTATGATGAATACCCTGTTTTCGTTGTTTTTTTTTTAATTATAGTGTGGACGATTTTAATTTGCGCAAGTTATTTTTGGATTAATTAGCGTTATTTTATTTTTTTGAGTATTATTTATGCACGTCTGTAGGTAGAAGCTATAAGGAAATTGAAGGATGAAGTTTTTCAGTTGGTGGAAAATGAGAAGAGTGTCAAAAATTGCAAAGCATGCCTTAGAGACGTATACCTCGTGACGTTCTTCTACTTTTCGATTTATTTGCAAACTCTTAAAATTCGAATTCCTCTAAATTCTAGAGCTTATATTGTATATTACCAGAGCCTTCTAGAGTATAGAGCCATAAGCATTATGACGTATATTTTAGAAGCTTTTTTAGTGGTATAACTTTTCACAAATTTCCATAGGAATCCATAGTAAAAATGGTGTTTTTTAGCTTCAAGTTTTTCAATGAAAAAAGCAAAAATGTTACAAAATTTTTATACAAAAGTGTTCTACATATATTTAGCAGCAATATACAAGAAGGGTATATTGGTATTAAGTAAATATTAATTGCAGAAATATTAAAATTAAATTATTTCTAAAATATATTTTTCGAATTTTCATTTTGAAAAATACATCAAAGTTGGCTCTGACGAATTAAAATAATACTTACTAAATGTATTTTTAGTTTTACTAGTGTACGTTAGATGTCTCAGATTTATACAGAAAAATACGAAAAAGATTGTTTAATCATAAAATTATGACACGTTCTTAAATATTTTGTGAATTTGTTTTGCTTTTCCTACAACTTTTGAACTCAAATTTCCCCAAGTGCAATTTTTGGTGCGATTTTTCAAAATGTTTACTGCCCACTGTCATCTATGTATATTGACTTAATGCACACGATTTGTAGTAAGCTTTTCTTTTCAATTTGACCAGAACGCTGTTGTTATGAACTTTTTTTTATATTTTGGTTTAAATAAATTTATTATTACAAGAAAATGAAAACGATTTACTTAAACGATATTCATATACGTTGAAATTCAAACATTCAGAAATCATAATTAAGAATTTGCAACGTTTTCATTTACAAATTTGTCTTAGGAAAAAAAGTGATTTCCCATATGTTTTATGTGTTTTACTATGGAAATTTTGGTTTTTTCTTCGTTTCTAATTCCCTTATAAAAGCTTCGTTTTTTAGATTATGGCTTGTATAATCAAGGTTGCTTTGATATTACTCAATACTTCTGGGCAAGCAAAAAGAGTTTTGTTAAAACATTATTAATAATATAGATATGGCATTGCAGCTCGTGTGTGAATTTAAAATTGGATTTTTCTGTTAGTTAATACAATTAAGGTCGCAGGTTCCATTTTAGTTCCGTTGTGGAACACTTGTTTCCGAAGAATATGAAGCAACTACCATTTCATAACTAGGAGCAGTAAACATCTCTGTTAAGATTTACTGACGAGATGCGCTATTTGAAATCTAGCGAAGACCTTCTTTCGTGAGTAAGAAGGGAAACCCAATAATAAAATAAACTTGTTCGCCGGATATCTTCAACAATGCTCACATTCTTCTAGAGGACCTGTGTCAGTCAATCGCTGGGCGAGATCTTAGACACTGCAGATTTGTTGCCAAAAGCCAAATTAAGCGATAAAGCTTACGGAATAGTTCAATACAATGATTGGAAAAATTGAATAGAACTACGAGCCGAATTAAATTACAGATTTGCAGAAATACGTTCTGTAGCACAACTACATGTGGAATTATTTAACATTTAAACAGTAGCGAAACGAAGATGCCAGAACATATGCAGCAAGAATAGAGCAATTAACGATATGCTTCAATAAAGCAAGTATTGCCAGAGAAGGTATACAGAAGCATCAACTTATGTGCGATCGTCAAATTCAAAGCTGGCTCTAACTGCATTTGTTGAAGGTTTATTAGAACCTGTCAGAAGCTATAACAAACTATGCAGAGATCTGTATGTGAAGAAGAAGTGTTAATAGGTAAAATAATAAATGTAACAGATCCAAAATCCATTTCGCCCAAACAAAGTCGATGCCAAATTTCCAGTGTAAGAAATGCCAAGGATATAATCACACTCAGAAATATTGCAAACGATTGCCTAGATGAGTGAAATGTTCGGGAAAATATCTCGCCCAAGATTGTAAGTACACAAAAACTTCGCCTCCAAAATGTGTAAACTGTAACAGAGAGCATCCCGCTAAGTATACAGGATGTGAAGTAGCCAGAAAACTTTAAAATCTGACAAATAAAAAATTACAGGGCCTGCTAAACCGTGGGATGCTCAGTAATAAGACATTGGGGTATATCCTCCAACAGGTCGCAAATAAACTATTTGCGCCTCAAAATCTGACTACTCGATTGATTTTAACATGAGTTTTTCAATTTTTTTTTGTTATTTATTTGCTTTTGCGACTGAGTAGTATTAGTTGTCTTGACTTACTTGATTTTATTTGCATCGTCAAAAATTCGGTGGTAACTTTTCTATAATGTTTTTACTACTCAGTCGCAAAAGCAAATAAATAACAAAAAAAAATTGAAAAACTCATGTTAAAATCAATCGAGTAGTCAGATTTTGAGGCGCAAATAGTTTATTTGCGACCTGTTGGAGGATATACCCCATTATCTAAAAATCCAGTAGTAGAACTACTACTAACAAGTGCAACATGCCTCACGCATAATATTATCGCAATGACGTCATCAGGCGGCAAAGGAACCCGCACCGTGAACCTTTGATTTTGACCGATTTAAATGCTTGAACCAGTGTAGCGAAAGAATGACTCATCCGATCAGAGATCAAATGGTGTCAATTTTTGCGTAAAAAACTAGTGGTGGTTAATTTATTTTATATTAAATTAATTAATTTCCACATAAATTCTAATTAAAAATTTAAACCACAAAATAGCGATTTACAGAGATTGAGGGAGAGATTCGGGCATTAATTTGTGCTTAGTAATATTTATAAAATAGCGATTTACAATGCTTGAAAGCACTGTAGCGAGAGAACGTCTCATCTGATCGGGACAATTCTGATGTCAATTTGTGCGTAATGAATAAATAAATTATTGTAAATTAAAATAATTAATTTTCACATAAATTTTAATTAAAATTTAAATCTACAAAGTGGCTATTTATAATGCAAGAGAGTACTGTAAAGGAGAATGCCTCATCTGATAGGGGCAGATGTGGCATTTTGCCGGAGTTAGTACGTACAGCCATATGTCAGTGTGCATATCAGTGTACTTAATCGTTTGCAAACAACCACTGCACTCTCATTTCAAGATGCTAATAATAAAAAATTTATTTTAACAAACCAATACATCGTGTCATTTCTCGCACCGCTTATAAACGTTATCACAGAAAACACCTACGGCCTTATAGAAGACACAGCCTACCCCGAATTTTTAATTAATTAAAAAAGATTGTTCGCTCTAATCTTGTCTAATAAAAATTATTAAAAAAATTAATCATAATAAAATAATGTTTTACGTATCATAATCTTAACTTTATTACATAATCTTACATGGTATATTAAACTCAAAAAAGTTACACAGTAAATATGTATACGTGTATACATAAAACTTCGAGTTTAAGATGATAAAAAATAATTAGTAAAATTGTTGTTGTTATTGTTGAGTTTTTTAATTTGTAAAAATTTTCCAAATGTTATAAAAAAAAAAATTTATAAAATTGATTTAATTATGTGTTTTATAATATTAATGTACGGCGGGAGATAATTTTTCTTTTTTTTATGGGGGTGGTTAAATTTTTATGAGACCATCGAGACCTACCATAAAATAATGTTTGCACATTTATTTGTCTAAGTGGAATGGTATTAAGTAGCTTCTTACACAATTAAAATAATTTCTCTTCTTCGTGTTCCCCCGACTATTGAAATTTCTTACTTTGTTTGTAAAAAAAGAATTTGACTTAACAGCATCCATTAAAATTTGTCATTTAATGTATACATTAATTATTTATTACCAACAACTACAAAAACTAAGTATTTTGATCGATTAGAGAGGACTTTCCGTTGCATCGTGCATGCTTTATACAAAATTACAAACACAAAAAACATAAATTTTATGATTTTATTTTAACTGTGTGCTTCGCTGCATAAATATGATTATTATGAGACGACATAAAAAAAGTATTTTCATTTTATTGTTTTAACACAATGCTTTCTTTATGCTTTTACTGTGTATGATGACGTAATATAAATTTTATTTGTATATATCTACATATATACATACAAGTTTTATATATCAGCGTACAGTGTTCCCTAATCAGTTACTAGTTAAAACAATCAACTTTACAAAAAATTTATTTTTTTCATTAAAATTTTATGGTAGGCTCATCAGGTTTGAGATTGAAACTCATTTCACTTTATTGCATTTTACTAAAAGCTTTCAGCTGATTGATATAAATAATGGCATTTCAAAATCTCTCGTTATATCCCTAAAGTATATTTATGATAAATGCGTTCAAAGCTTTGTATTATTTAAATATGTCGTTTCGACTTTACGTGGGATTAATCAGGAATGCTAAAAATTTGAGCTTTTAAGATTTTAACTTATGGTCTGCATATAGTACATTAACCGAAAATTAGATTTTCGAGGGAATACATACATTATTTCAAATTGAGTTTTACAATATACGCTTTTATTTAAACAAAAATTCATTGTTGTATTTCCAGATTGTTTGAAAAAATCATTTTTTGAAAAAAAATTAAAATATTACTAAGAAGTAGTATTTTTACGTATAGAGCCAGAGCCTTCTAGAGTATAGAGCCATAATCATTATGACGTATTTTTTAGAAGCTTTTTTAGTGGTATAACTTTTCACTGATTTCCATAGGAAACCATAGTAAAAATGGTGTTTTTTAGTTTCAAGTTTTGCAATGAAAAAAGCAAAAATGTTACAAAATTTTTATACAAGAGTGTTCTACATATCTTTAGCAGCAATATACAAGAAGGGTATATGGGTATTAAGTAAATATTAATTGCAGAAATATTAAAATTAAATTATTTCTAAAATATATTTTTCGAACTTTCACTTTGAAAAATAAGGGGAAGTGGGGCTACTTTAAGCATGGGGTAAAAGTAAACAGGCTTTATATCTCTCAAACTAACGGGATTTATTGAAGTGAAGAAACAATAGAGAATGAAAGAGAGTATTATCTTCATACTAAAAAAAATGTAGTTAGATATTCAGTCTCAGTTTAGATTTATAGGTGGAAAGGTGGTTTTTATTCGTTTTAGTAAATTTGTGTAATGTTTGGAAAACTTCCATAGTGGGTTTAAAACTGAAACAGGTAAGGATTATTAAAAGGTATTAAAATGTACATAAATTTGCAATTTAATAACAAATTGCGTTATTAATTATGTAGCCCACATCACAATTTTTTTTACCGTTATTGAAAAAAACAACACGTGGGGTTAAGTTAAGCATTGTATATGGGGTAAAATTAAGCATGCTTATTATTACCCCAAGATATTTTAATGAATTGTTTGGCACGGGCTACAGCTTTTAATGCTACCAATGAAGGAGAATTTTTTAACTATGTGCAAATTATGGAGCGTAATAAAATCTTTCTGGCATAACTACAGTTATGCAAGCTCCAAAGGTAATATTAAACCTATTCAGTTATATTATGGGATTTAATTTTTGACTTTTTTCTAGGTTATTGCGGAAAAGTCGAAAAGACAAGTTTGTCAAATTGTCTCGGCAGAACGTGGTGAGTTGGTAACGTTTTGTGCAATTGTGAATGCTGCAGGAAATTCGCTCCCACCAGTGTTCATCTTTCCACGTGTTCGATACAAAGACCATTTTTTACAAGAAGCTCCATCTGGAAGTTTGGGTCTTGCATCAAAAACTGGGTGGATCACTACTGAGCTCTTCCCAGAAGTGCTGAAACATATCCAAAGCCATACTCAGAGCACCAAGGACAATCGTATTCTTTTGCTGATGGACAACCATAACAGTCACTGCTCATTAGCTGCAATAGATTTTGCAAGAACGTGGGGAATCGTTCTCCTCTCATTTCCACCACACTGTTCACACAAGCTTCAGCCACTAGACGTCGGAGTTTTTGGTCCATTCAAAAACGCGTTGAAGATAGCTTTCAATGATTGTATGCTAACTCGACCTGGCAGATTAATTACCATCTACGACATACCTCAGCTTGCAAAGCGTGCTTATGAAAGTGCTTTTACCTCAAAAAATATTATATCGTCATTTCAAAAACCAGGAATTTGGCCACTAAACCGGCTTATATTTAACGAAAATGATTTTGCTGGTGCATATGTAACAGATCGGCCTTACAATCAACCTGTTTTCAGCGATGCTTCTCTCGTAGAAAGTAATCAACAAAATTTCCAACATCAAAACCAACAACCATCAACATCGCAGCAAGCTGCTTCATATACAGTCACACCAGAGCAGGTGAGACCTTATCCAAAAGCTGCACCTCGCAAGGAGACATCTAAGGGTCGTGAAAGAGGTAAATCCAGAATATTTACAGACACTCCAGAAAAAAACCGAGTCACAATGATGGATCAAAGAAAACATGAAAAATCTAATAAAATAAGAAAGCGTACAAAGCCAATCCAACCTGAAGAGCCCTGTGAAACATCTGAATCAGAAACTTTGCTGGACTTGCCCGATTCTGACGATTGCTCAATATTTTCTGAGGAAAACGAAAACCTTCCGAAGCTTTTAGTAGAAGACGACGTTATTAACCTAAAAGATTTTGTGCTAGTAAAGTTTGCCCAAATCACAGGCAGGCAAGTGTTTTACATCGGTAGAATTGAGCAGACATATGAAACAAAAGATTTCGATACAAAATTTTTAAGAAAACACAATAATTATTATGTTTTACCAATTATCGATGACATATCGCAGGTCAGTAGAAGTGACATTGTTGCTATAGGAACTATAAGGACTAAAGGTTACTTTAGGTTTATCGTCGATTACAATATGCGATAAATGTTCTTAAGTCTGTTTAATTATTTTTAGTTGATGACTGTGCATTATTATTTTTATTATTTTACAGTGAAACCGTTTAATTTTATTTTGTGATATTATTTTATTTTAATAAAGTTATGTTAATCAAGTATATCTATTAGAGTTTGTTTAGTTTATTTTACCCCACAGTAAAATTTCACTTGCTTACATTTACCCCAATGTAGGGGTAAACGTAAGCGGAAGACTTACTTTTTGTAAGCTGTTTTTTTAATAAATCAAAAAAATTCTTTTTGCTTTCAACAGATCCACTGTATAGGCCAAACTTCATAAAATAATCTACTTATCAAAAAATTCCGAATATTTCAGTTTTTAAGCTTTTATTAAGAAAATTGTGAAAAGTGCTTACTTTAGCCCCACTTCCCCCTACATCAAAGTTGGCTCTGACGAATTAAAATAATACTTGCTAAATTTATCTTTAGTTTTACTAATGTACGTTAGATGTCTCAGATTTATACAGAAAAATACGAAAAAAATTGTTTAATCACAAAATTATCACACGTTCTTAATATTTTGAGAATTTGTTTTGCTTTTCCTACAATTTTTGAACTTAAAATTTCCCCAGGTGGCAATTTTTGGTACGATTTTTCAAAAATTTGTACTGCCATCTATGTAATGTATATTGACTTAATGCACACAATTTGTAGTAAGGTTTTCTGTTTTATTTGACCAGAATGCTGTTGTTATGAACTTTTTTTTATATTTAGGTTTAAATAAATCAATTATTACAAGAAAATGAAAACGATTTACTTAAACGATATTCATATATGTTGAAATTCAAACATATATGAAAATATTTCAGAAATCATAATTAAGAATTTGCAACGTTTTCATTTACAAATTTGTCTTAGGAAAAAAAGTGATTTCCCATATGTTTTATGTGTTTTACTATGGAAATTTTGGTTTTTTCCTCTTTTCAAATTCCCTTATAAAAGCTTCGTTTTTTAGATTATGGCTTGTATAATCAAGGTTGCTTTGATAGAGCCCGAAAATTTGACTTTTACTGAACGAGTGAATAACTCCTGGAAGACTAAGTAGTAGTAGGTAAGTATTTTTTATGCAATCAAAGTACATAAAATACAAATAACGAAATTCACAATATTGTTTTTTCTACAACTAAATCATTTGAGATCCGCTGCCTGTTAAACTTTTCCATAAGGCGATATTACTGGAACGGGCCTGTGAAATACTATTTTCGCACTGAAAAATCGTTTACCGAAAACGTATAACTTTATTGCATATTTGAATACCAACCGGCGGTAAGATTTTTCTCAATGAAAACAGTGGATTCAAGAATTGAGTCAACTGAGATTATATAGCGGAGCTATTTGTGAATTGGATTCGAACTTATTTGAGTCTTCAATTGTTGGATTTTTATTCGAATTGAATCAGATTCGTTCGTTTCTTATTTAAATCACTTACGAATCTTATACTTCGGAGAGTCGAATAAGTTTGAATCGAATTCACAAATCACAAATCAGCTTTGTGTACAAAAATTTATTCGCTGTTTTGATTTAAGGAACAAGCATTTTATCAACTAAAATGTCTTATTTTTAGATCAATAATTTGATATAAGAACTGGTTTACTGGAAAATTTTACCATCAATTGATTGATTGATTGATTTTGAGTGTACGACGAAGTATTAAGCAGGATCTCTCGGTAATGAATTTGATGCCGGGCCCACCGTACACCCCTTTTTACATTAACTTACAAGGGTTGGAAAGGATGGTTAAAGTGGGATTGTGGTCAACTCGGTTACAGACACCTTGACGGACAACAGTTATTAATCTAGCTCATGCTTAGCACAACACAATTCTTTTTAATTATAATCTTTAATTTTAATTCTTCTTTGATAAATTAATATGTTAATTAGGATGATCTTCATGAGATACTGTTAAGAATCCAAATTTAGATAGCTACTTATTCTACTTTTACTTCCTAAATTCCTGTAACTCTCGATTCCATTTGGATCTTCTTGGATTACCGCCAGTCTAGGTTCCTAAATAAATTCCGTTAGTCTTTGTTTTCCCCCTCATTACCCTTCATAGTGCAACCTAAAATTAGTATTAGTACGTAACTTAAATTATAAATATAAATGCACTGTCTTCCTTGAAATTTAACTGTGGCCGTATCCCTGCCCGACACAATGTTTATCCTCATGAATATGTATAATGCTTAATATAATAGTCTCCATCATCTCTGTTTGGCTTTCTGAAATAGTTTAAGATTTATAGTTAAGTTTCTTAATTTATACGTCTTCATAAGTAAATGGACCCCATCTGCATAATTTCTGGCAATAAGTCGCTGCTTTTACGCCCCAAACCCACTACTGCCTCTGTTGTTGGTTTGCTGCTCCCACTTAACTATGTAAAACTACTATTGCGTGTAACGATAAACTTAGAAATATATGTATAGTTGTTACAAACATGCCAAATTCCTAGTGGTGTTGTGTGTCAATTAACTAATAATCACTTAGAACTCCCTGTAGCATATATTGAACGGAATGAGTGCTTCCGTACAAATATTTAAACTGTTAATATTATTATTTTAAACCTATTGACGAATCATTAAAAATTAAATTAAATCATATTTAATTTAATTATTCTTTCTTTTTCCAAAAAATATAAAATTTATGAAAAATGTTACTTAAGTCGTTGCTTAAAACCAGACCTTTTTAGTTTTCAGCTACTAGCGCTATATATTCAAATAACCACACGGAAATGTGCATACACTGCGTTTCATAAAGATAGCACCATGATAAAAACTGCAAGTTTCAAAGTTCATTTTAAATGTATTCGTTATATTTTGTACCTAAAGTATTAAAAAGCAATAATTTATTATTATAAAAATATTTCTTGAAATTATTTCTTAGCAAATGGTATTTTTTCTAAATTAATTAAAATTTAGTGTTGCAAAATTATAGCACCATCTTCAAAAATTAATAGTTTACGTTAAATTCCGTATTAAATTGTACATCAGTAGTGAGTGGCATTGCCGATTTTCTTAATTAAATGAAAAATTCTGGCTTTCATTCCATTTATCAGTTTTTTTAAGCAATCGTTGGTCAATTTTATCCCATTCTTCAATGATAACCTTCTTTAGGTCCGTAATTGTATCATATTGGCGATTATTTGCATACACTCGCCGAACTAGAATTCCCCAAATGTTTTCTATTGGATTCTTGTCAGAACTGCAAGCTGGCCAATCCAAATCCTCAACACATTCAGACTCCAACTAAAATTTCGTCTCTTGCCTGACATGAACGCTAGCGTTATCCTGTTGAAATACATACTGTGTTTCAAAGTTCTGACGCAAAAATGTTATCAGACTGCAATGGAGAACTGTAATGTATTCTTTACTGTTCATTTTTGTTGACGAGAACTGGAGTTCTAGACATCCGTTTGAAAAAATGGCTCCCCAAACCATTAAACTTCCGCCACCAAAATCGCGTTTGGAAAAGTATTGTTCGTCCTTCCGTAAATCTCGCCAATAACTATTAAAACCGTCAGGGCCGTCCAAATCCAATTTCTTTTCGTCAGAAAATATAACCTGATAATTTTACAAAATTTTACAATGAAAGGATATGTAACAGAAGTATCTTCTGTCCTTTTCCCAGTTCCTGTCCATATTTAGTCTGGAAAATTCCAGTCTAGCCGATTTGTGGCGTGGAAACAATCGTGGGACTGGCTTTAATTTTGAACGGACAATGTTAGGAGCACGATTTAGTATTGCCCAAATAGTTTGCCTTGAGACATATGGTTCAATATTTGCGGACAGTTGACGGCAACCTTTAGTAGTGTTGGACACTTCATTAATAATTCGTCGTTCTGCTCTCTCAGAAAGCTTTCTGGGCCTACCAGTAGATTTTCTTAATCCATAATTATCAGAATAATTCAAATAATTCGATACAACCTTACGACTTCGGTGTATCTCATGTCCAATCCACCTCAAGCTTTTCCCTTGAATATAGTGAGCTAAAATTTGATCTATTTCGAGGTCGGTTAATGTTTTACCACGTCCCATTGTTATAAATAATTCATTTTAAGCACGAGTTATAGATTACAATCACAAATTGCAAGAGCAAAATAAAACAAACGCAACTAAAATGTAGTAAACAGTGAGTGGTGCTATAATTTTGTTACAGTAAAATAACATTTGGTGAGAGTTTTTTTAATGTATCAAGAACAATTCTCACAAAACAACCTTATTTTGTAGTCTACATACATATTAGTATGTATTCGCATAATAACGACAGTTTTTGTTTTCTGTTGTTCTTTTTAACAAAAAATAAGAAAATATTGGTGGTGCTATATTTATGAAACACAGTGTATTATGAAAGATTGATCTACAAAAATGCATTCCCAGTTTCATGTTAAATTTTATATTACTGTCGCGACACTATCGCACGTCACATAGCAAAAATAATGATTTTAGATCATTCATTATTTTTCATGTTGCTTTGATCTTCCTCTATTTCTTATTAAATTCCAATAGGAATTGTGTAAATGAGACAACTGTACAGTTTATTCGTCATCAAATAAACCATTTTACTTTTAGTTTTGATAGAACCTTTTGTTTTATTTCGTTTATTGATTTTTTTAATCTGAGTAAAATATATAAAATTATAGGCCGCCTCTTTTAAGCAATTTTATTTGAACGGAGGAATATACAGGGTGTCCGGGTTTGGGATGCTGATCCGTCAAATTATGATTCCTTGGTTCATTCTGAGAAAAAAATCGTATGTGGAGGGGGGTCCACTTTTGATATCCTTTGAGATACAGGGTGTTTAAAAAATTTGTTTCAGAAAAGAAGTGCATCCAAATATTAAACTGTAACTTCCAATATATTCATCGAAGAGGAGCAACCAACTTAGTCTTATATGAATGGTAATTGTATACTCTATTATTAAGATTTAAGAGGTTATCTTGCATCTGCATCCGTTTGAGAGCTATGATGCTTTAAAGTTTTTTTTAAAATTGAGTTTTTCTCAAAAAAAACCGTTATAATTTTTTTTTTTACTTAATTTTAACTCGCCATCATCTCCCCTACAATCCCCTAGTACATTATTTGTACCCACGTGCCATAGTTTTCTTCGTATTCCGTTTATTCTCAATATTATACCAATTTTTTTTTATCTGTAAAACAGTAGGCGATGATTATCAAATCATTTGTTTAAATGTTGAAAAAACAAAAATTAAATATTTTCATTCTAAAGTCTACACCTGCATGCATCGTTACGCGACACTTCCTCCTTTCTTACCTCTTTACCCACAAAGTTTGTGGGAGGGGAAATATTTTTTCTGCATCGATTTCAACAAAAAAAATTGTGGTGGACAAACAAAAAACCAATCAAAATAGTTACAGTTTTGTTCATCTAGTATGCTCACAATAAAAGAATACTTATACATAGATAAATAGCAAGTTGATGCAACTAACAACAGCAAATGCATGCAGGTGTAGATTCAGTCATTAGTTTCGAGAAATTGTCTAGTATTGTGTCAGTGTTGTGAATCAAAAATGTTAAATAATTTAAGAAAATTAATATTATGATAGCTGTGTTTTTTTATTCGCTCCCGATAGCTGCTAGAGCCGATTTTTTTATATGCCTAAATTTAAATTTGGTGCGCTATTTATTGGTAAACTAATTTTATTTAACATCAAACTATCATTTTTAATTCAATTGTTTACCGAAAACTTGATATGAAAAATATTTGGCTCTACCTATTTATACGGAGCGCTATCGGGAGCCACATTTTATATGACGGCTCCCGATAGCAGCTATCCGGAGCGAATAAAAAAACACAGCTGATGGCACAGCTCTCAGGTGAGGAGTACATTGATATCCATATTGTTAACGGATTTTGCGATGGTAATGTATCACAAGGCCGCAATGAATATCAACGCAGATTTCCAATGCGTCGCGTTCCTAACGCAAGAGTATTTACAAATATTCATAGAAGACTGCAGATATCGTAATAACATCAAATACCCGGGCGGAGCCCCATTCAGTCTCACCAAATCATTTGGATGTCGACGAAGAAATAATTCGTAATGTAAAAGCAAATCCTTCTATTAGCATAAGGTGCCTCGCTTTACAATTGTACGTCTCTCGCTACGGTATTCACCTAGCACCTGCATAAGGAGAATCTTCATCCATACCATATAACACCATTTCAAGAACTATTATCGATAGACTACAATAAAAGATTGTAGTTTTATAATTGGTTGACGGAAAGGAATTTAAACAATGATAGTTTTGTGAAACGTACTCTATGGCTGGATGAATTGAAACAGAAGAAGAACTAATACAACTAATACACACAACAGCACAACAGATAAGGGAAGAATTACCAAGAATTGAAATAACCAAAGGCATACTTAAGCGAATATTAGCCAGTGTTCAATCACAAGGAGGACATTTTGAGCACCTTCTATAACTCCTCGAGCCAAACTTGGTATTAGGGGATTATAGGGGAGATGATGGCGAGTTAAAATTAAATAAAACAAACGAAAAATTATAACGGTTTTTTTTGGAAAAACTCAATTTTATAAAAAAAAATATTTTTTTTTACTTTCTCTCAAACGGATGCAGATGCAAGATAACCTCTTAAATCTTAATAATAACGTATACAATTACCAGTCAAATAAGACTAAGTTGGTTGCTCTCCAATAAATATTTTGGAAGTTACAGTTTAATATATGGATGTACTTTTTTTCTGAACAACATTTTTTAAACACCCTGTATCTCAAAAGATATCAAAAGTGGACCCCCCTCCAAATACGATTTTTTTCTTAGAATGAACCAAGGAATCACCCCTTGACGGATCAGCATCCCAAACCCGGACACCCTGTAGTTTCGCATTCTATAATGTTAAACTACGCCGGGCATACATTTTATTATAGCGTGCAGTGTAACAATTTTTCTTGTATTTCTATCTCTGTTCGTTCTTTATTAAATAAATGATTTAAATTAGAATATTAACTTAATTTAATGAATATAATCTGGGGTGAGATTCCGGAAGGTGACAAATGATTATCACCTGTCACTTTTTCAAAAATGAAATTCTGTATGGTGATTATTACCACGATTATCACCTTTCGGTGCTCACTTTTTGGTGATTGTTCGTTATCACCAACAAGAGATAGGAAACTTGAGTATTTATGAACATTTAATTAATTTTTTTTAATAATAAATGATTAAAGAAATTTAACGCAAATGGCCCTTAAATAAAATCAGTTACTAAGCGCCAAATGGTATTTTTAATTTTGTTCTTGTAATTATTATGTTTAATAAAATTTAAGCTGAGTACCAAAATACAATAAATATTTCAACCAAATTATTATTTTATTTAAAAAAATTGATTGTCCGTTTAAAATATCGTTAACTCTGTTGAGGAACGTTAAACCCATTTTCATTTTCCTTTTGACCAAGTTAAAATTAAACTTTTCTAGCAAACGTAAAAATGTAACAAGTTGACAATTTTTTGACGTTTCCAGTTTTTAGTTGCCCGATATAGCATTTTTAGTACTTTTAGAAAAATTTTTAGTGATCCTGTATAAAGTACCAATTTCACCTTAGGAGGTGATCACCGAGGAGTGATCACTTTTTACTATCACTAAACCAAAAATCACAGACCACCTTCTGGAATCTCACCCCTATTTAAAAGAAATAGGTATGTGCACCTTTCAAAGAAATTGAAATGCATATGATACCAATTAACAATCAATTTGTAAGTTGATGTGTTTCCGCTTCTGAAAATGTCACGCTTCGTCCCTGATATATATTTAAAAAATTAATCAAAAAACCGCCAAACTTCATATAAATGTCTGCTTTTTTGTCTTCACGTGACGTGATGCGCAAAGAAAGACGAAAATGAAACACGGGAATATACTACCTCTTTTTTCTGTATATCTTGGTACAGTAGTAATCGTGATCAAAAAGTAGTACAAATACTCCGATCGGAGTAAAACGACAGCACTGCTCGTACCATTTTATTAAGGCATGTGAAGTTACCCCAGGATTTTATCCCAGAAAATAAAAAAATTTAATCAGGCAATACTAATAAAATTATGCAACATATATTCATATGTGAAGTTATCCCAGCCCAGGATTTTATTATATTTAATTAAAATAAATATATTTTCATTAAAATCAGAACAATGAAAACAAAGAAAATCCAATATAAATTATTTCAGTTATGTACTTATAAAATACAAATTGGTTCAAAACATAAAATTCATAATTAACAGTATTGAAAATAAATCGCAATATTATCATTTTTTATTGTGGTGCTCGAAAACTAAAAATCTCTCGGATTGGGGCTATATAGTTTTGAAATGGGCATACAAGGGGCTAATTATTGTGGTAATTTCACGATGATCGGAATGTTGCAAGTTGCCGAAATATGGCTTTGTCTTGCAACTCCATAGCATTTACCCTCTCATTGAAATGTTTGAAGAAATTTGAATTTTTATACAATAATAATTTAATACACGTATTTTTACTGTGTACTATATTTAATAAAGTAAAGTTATGCATAATGATTGCATTTCATGGCATCAATCTATCCGGATCAAATCATATTTTACATGTAAACTTTGATAAAAACAAATTTGGATCAAAATGTGTCTGTGGTTTGCATGTAAAATGTGATTTGATCCTGTATTCTTGGAATTCACCGAAAAAAGTCGCCGGTGACTTTGGTATAAAACAGTTTAAATTTTCGACTGAAATGATGTATTTCACAAGAAAATTATCGACGATTTTTTCAGGTGAATTTCAAGAATACGGGCCCAGGGCCCGTATTCTTGAAATTCACCCAAAAAAAGTCGCCGGTGACTTTAGTATAAAACAATTTAAATTTTCTAGTGAAATGACGCATTTCACTAGAAAATTATCGGCGACTTATTCGGGTGAATTCCAAGAATAGGGGCTTGAATTTCACCCGAAAAAGTTGCCGATAATTTTCTAGTGAGATACGTCATTTCAGTCGAAAATTTAAAATGTTTTATACCAAAGTCACCGGCGACTTTTTTCGGCGAATTTCAAGAATACGGGCCCAGATAGCTTGGTTTCATGAAATGCAACTATTATATAACCCTCAGAAACCTTCTAACATTAATTTTAAATTTTCCTGATGCAATAACCTATTTTTAAATTATCTGCAAAAAATTTTGAAAATTAACAAATCGACGAATTTCGCTTGGAACCATAACTATGTACTCTATTATACCGAATAGCACGAATATCTCACCTTTCCCTGTACTCTCCAAAACGTTTTGTTTTCTAAGCTTCACACTCTCATTCATGCAGGAGAGCCCGTTTATAGGGATCCTTGTTCATACAACCATTCATATGGAGCGCCCAAACCAATGGGATCCATTTCAAATAATTAATTATTAATAATTAACAATTATGCATTAATAATTAATATTTATTAATAAATACTTAATGAATAATAGTTATTTACTAATATTTAATAATAAATAAATTATAATTAATAATCAATAATTAATATTCGGTATAATAGAGAACAACTTTGTTTGCGATATTCGTCGATTTGTTAATTTTCAAAAAATTTTGCAAGAGCCCTGCGGCTCATATCCAAATGGCACCGAGTTTTTTGATTTGCAGATAATTTAAAAATAGGCTATTGCATCAGGAAAATTTTAAATGAATGTTAGGAGTTATTTTAGGCTTATTTTATTTGATAGCTTTATTTTTATTAAATACTGTTAAAAGATGTACAAGTGCATAAATATACATATATAAGAAACTTAATTTTTTCTAAAATTTCAATTTAGTCAATAAACTTCACAATGTACATACACTCGCATATATTTTTTGTCCAAAAAACTACTCTCAACTTCACGCCAGTGTTATTTAATGTGGAAGTCATCGGTTGATGCAAATTGCTGAAATTTGGCTTTTGTCTTAAGAGTCCATGGTGTGCTTAAACTAAAGATATTTTGGATTGAAGCAATATGGTGTTTAATGAGCACACCAGAGACTAGTTAATGTGAAAGTCTTCATTAATGTGATTGGGCATACTAGGGGCTTATTAATGTTGTCGTTTTGTTTATGTTTGTTTTGGTTATATTTAAATATGTAGAATGATGGATTTAATTTTCAAGGATTTCGTAAGCTAGCAAATGAGGAATTACTTTAGTAAATTTAGAAATCCTTTTTTGCACTACTATTTCTTTTAAATCATCATACTCGTCCCAATGTTGATTTTTATAGCAATAACATACATAATGAGCACCATTTGATATGTAATTTACAAAGGATTTTATCTTAAATGCCTTATTAAAAATATTTATTGTCGTGGGAATTTTTGTGATTTCAATTTGCTTAGTTGGATGTAGTAGTGGTTCAACATAAATAAATATCGTATTACTCGCGAAAATATTTTGAGCAGCTGAATTATTTTTACAAAGGGAGCAAATGGAAAAGTCATTTTCTTCCAAGCAACTTGCCAAGTTCTCCAATCCCATTTCTTCCAACTTAAATGGATTAACCGGTATATATTTCATAAAATCTAGTGTTGTATTGTTGCAAGAATGGCAACTTTGAACTTTTTGTATACTACTAAAAGTGTATGAATCAAGAATAAAATTTGATACGGTGGTGATGTTTGAAGAGCAGTCTCGCTTTAAACCATATAATTTTGTTAAACACGAAAAACGAAATTTTGTTGCTGTATCAATTTGATTAGCTCGCAAAGCTTTAATTAATTTTGAAAAATCGTTATCTACTGTCTCTGCTTCGAAGTTATTTAAATTTAAAATGCAGCAGGTAAACGCATCAAAAGCACACGTATAAAAATAATTTTCGCCGGTAGCAATTCCATTTTGTAAAAATGCCATGGTCGAGCTTTGTTGACTTATAATTAATTTAGAAGCACGTTTACTGCAAGGCTCTGTTTCATTTTTATGCGACCTTTTATTAGAAATCGCCGTTTGTAACAAAATGCTACGTGCTTCAGGCGGTGTCATGGAATTTATTGATTTAATCATTTGTTGATTAAAATTAGTTTTTGATTTAGGCGTAGAAGGAGAAAGACAAATCGATTTTTTTTTTGCCCAACCTTCGCTAACGGCAAGAAGATGTGCCAATGGTTTTTCTTCTTCGACTATTACCATTTTGTCTTTATTTTTGTTGGTTTTGAAATGTATTTTAGGGATATTTAGTGAGAACCTATCATATACAAATTCATTTCGTTTGTACATTTCTTTAAGAAATCGTAGAGCTTTAATGGGTAATTTTCCTAATGTTAAGCTATGTCTGGTTCTTCGTTTCACAGTTGAAAAGTAGTTTTCGACATGACTATTGCTTAATCTTTTTTTGTGATATAAACGGGACCAAAAAGGAAGGTAAGTAATATACTTTTTTAAAAGCGTATTTAATAAATTAGGGTTGTAAAATTTATTCGCAGAGTTTTCTTCTTTGGGTGGATTTTCTTCATCAACGTCGTCTGAAATTTTTTTAAATTCTAAGAAATACGGACTTTGCATATACAAAGGTTTATTTAGTAGCCGCTTTTCATTTTCAAAAATATCAGATTTGCCTGGCTGACATTCCTGAAATAAAACTTCGTTTAATAAATCAACCGAATCTGATTGTGCATTTTTAACAATTGTACATAAAGCTGTTAAAGTATTAGCTGTCAAGAATTTAGACTTTAAGACGATCGTAAAATTTTTCCAAATATCTTTAATGACTTCATAATTTTCTATTAAAAACAAGGACGCAACGATTTCTTTTAAAAGTTTCACATTGTTATCACTTGGGTCATATGCTTTATTAAAATCGTTGGCAATATTATGCATGAGGTGTGAAACACATAAATGTAATTTCACCAAATTATCTGATTCTACAAAGTTTATTATATGATCATGTGTTACTTTAAGGTATTGCACAATGTTCATTTTATTAAAAGCCTCTAAAACTGAATTAATTTCTGCAAAACTTCCATCCGTAACAATAGTTTTAAAAACTGGCCAACATTTATATTGATGCTCAATTTCAATCCGATATGATCTGAGCCACAACCCAATTGTGTCTCTATTATGGCTAGAACTTACCATGTCCGTTAACGGGAATGGATCAGCAGGGTCGGATTCAGTCACCTTCACTGGAACTACCAATGCATAGTACAGTATATTAGCAAGGTTGCGGTTTGGAGGTCTAACTAAACCGCCTGTTGCATCTAAATAAGCAATCAGTTTTTTGGACGGTTCACACTTAAGCAAACTGCGTAGCATTTGAAATTGTGTTTCGCTATAAGATATCACATAAAATGGTTTAAATGATAATTTTTGAAATAGCGCTGGGTTTACCAAAAGTTCCTTTTGTAAATCTAGAATATCATCACAGTCATTATCTTGATCTCGCAGCATATTTGATCGGACTTTCCTTAAAACATTCATAGATTTTACTTTAGTGGTCTTAAACTTTTGCAAAAATAATTTATTTTCATCTTTTATCATATTTTCAAATAAATCTTCTACTCTTTGTTTGGATAATTGAATTTTGAATTCTTCTCTTTTCGAGCCTCTTATTTGCCTGGTTTTTAGGAACGTATGGCTTTGAATCTGACTTGTACCGTATACTTTGAATACTCCACATTTTAAATTGTTATTAAATAGTTTGAATCTTCGACATCCATCATGTTCACAATAAGCCCTAATACAAATAACTTTTTTATTATAGTCGCAAGACTTTATGTTTATCTGACATCCAGTTTTTACTGTCAATAAATCTGATATTATGTTCGGATAAGTTTTCGAATTTAACTTGTTTGTTTTTTCACAATAAACGTCGAGCCAACCATCTACAACAATTTCGCCAATTTGTGATTTGAAACCAGCTGGTCTATGCGCCCGTCGTACTTTCTTAAAAATAACGGGTTTAATTATTTTTGGTTCGAACACATCATCTACATCAGAGTCCTGTAGTTTGATACATGTAGGAGAATCGGTTTTTGTTTCTTGCTCATTTGAATCTACTAATTTTTCTCCTTCTTCTTTATTATTTTTTAAAATTGCATCCACATAATATTTCTTTTGGACTTTATCATAAAATCCGGTTTTAAAATTACTATTTTTCAACAATTTTATTAGGCATATTCTATTAGTATCCGAGCATTTTAACCCACTTATATGGATTGACAGATCTTAAAAAATATTGAATTTTTGTCTGTACTCCCAAGTTTTAAATTTTCCAGATCAGAAGTAAAATTTAAAATGGTGTCCTGAAGCACAGAGTACTTAGACTCATCAAAGCAAAACTTTGCAAAAGGCATGTTTTATTTTGCGTAGTCACCAAACAAAATTTCAATTAAAATGTGTAAAATAAGCAACAAAATTAGAACAGTAATATAACAGCCAAATTTGTTGAAAATATCTTTAAAGCAAGTCCAATTAAAGCAAGGGTCAAATCGATAGCCAACACTTACAACAGCCTCAACTGTAAATATGCGCGTGCACACAAAAAATAGAAACGGCAAAAAAGAATGTCCAAACGAAAGCAAAAGTCAATAAACACCAAAACAATCAAAATACAATATTATAATAAGTTTTAGAACAAGTCCGGGTACAGCGAGGGTTAATAGTTTTAAAAAAAACTTTTTATAGAGCACAAAAGAAAACACAATACGAAATGACAAAAACACGATGTGAACAGCACGAAATCTGAAACAGTATTGAAACATTAAAGGAAAAAAAATTCTTTATATACATAGTATCGCCGAAAAACATTTTTTTTGTTGCTTTTTGTTTTATTTACTCATTAAAAATACAGTTTTAATGAGTAGAACCATTACAACACATAACTTAATATTTATTTATTACACAAAGAAATATTTCGGCAACTTGCAACATATCGATCATCGTGAAACTACCACAATAACTAGCCCCTTGTATGCCCATTTCAAAACTATATAGCCCCAATCCGAGAGATTTTTAGTTTACGAGCACCACAATAAAAAATGAAAATATTGCGATTTATTTTCAATACTGTTAATTATGAATTTTATGTTTTGAACCAATTTGTATTTTATAAGTACATAACTGAAATAATTTATATTGGATTTTCTTTGTTTTCATTGTTCTGATTTTAATGAAAATCAAAATATATTTATTTTAATTAAATATAATAAAATCCTGGGCTGGGATAACTTCACATATGATTATATGTTGCATAATTTTATTAGTATTGCCTGATTAAATTTTTTTATTTTCTGGGATAAAATCCTGGGCTAACTTCACATGCCTATTTTATTACAGAAATGTGTTTTTTTTTCTAAAACATTTCCTGGCTACCCTATAGTTACAACCGAAGGTATATTTGTGTTTTGTGGCAGTTTTCATTTTATCATGGCATTAACAAACAAAATTCTGGGTATATGCTATAGAAATATTTTTGTTAAGCGGTAAAATTGACCTAGATGAAAATTATGCATGAATGTTAAAGAAAACATAAAAATATTAATTGGATATTAAAATGTATCTAACCGCATTCATACTCTCATAATTACAATTGAGATCAGTTCATAATACAAATAAATTAATAATAAAGCATTTGCATAAATTGAAAAAATGAGTACTTGAAGTACGAGTACGATATAATACATTGTAAATTGGAAATGTTATCCTATCGAAGTGGAAATTATTGCAATTTTTCGTAATATATATTTTTAAGCGGATGTGTAAATATTTTTTTTACTACCCTTTTATCATCGTTTATAGAGAAAAAATGGAAATTAAAAAAAAATATTTTTATATAACCAATAAAAAATCATTACATTACAACAATAATTAAATTGAAACCAACACAAAAAAAAAATGTGGAAATTGTTTTTAAAAACTGATCAACTCAATTGGATTTTATTTAAATTTATATATTTTGTTAACAGAGTACAGAGCTTTTCAGTTTTTTTAAGCTGTAATAAATTAAAATTACACTTTAAACATTTTTTTTTTTTATTTTAAATTGTATTATTAATTTACATTAATAGAGAGTTGTTTTAATGGTGCACCGCACAAAATCGCAAAAAAAAAATGGAATGCTTTCAACAAGTAGTGGCAAATATAAATTATAAAATAACAAAAAAACATCGCAGTTTTTTTGTGAAATTTTGTAATTAAAATATAATTACAATAAATACGATATATTTATTTATATTTGTACTATACATATATTTATGTACTCGTATATGCATAAAGCCGATATAAAAATAATGCCGTTTGAATTCGAAAAATCCAAATGAAAATTTTTTTTTGTTCAATGCAACTGCAAAAGCTTTTCATTCATTTTCTTTATAATATAAATACAAATACAAACAATATTATCAAATTACACATATTGAAACGCATCCCACTGTGTGTGCTTAAACAACAACAACAAATTAATTGCTTTTTTAGTTTAATTCACAAAAAGCTCGCACGCCACACATTTATTTCATCCATTTTAAACACAGAAAGTGCTGTATGATTTTGTAACTAAAGAGAAACCAAATTGGAAATTAATACCATAAAAACCATTTCAATTAATTACTGAAAAATGTCCGCCGTTACAAATAAAATACGCACATACTTATAGTCCACCCCATACATTTGAAATAAAAATGTTTTTGTAGTTTGGGTGGATCCAGATTTTTTTTTTTCTCTATTTTGGTCCATTTATACATTTCAATTTAGTTTTGGTTGGTTTAGTATTCAGAATATTTTTGGTTAGTTAAATACCAACACGTATAATATTGAATAAAAACTTTATTAAAATATAGAAAAAAAAAATGAAATGAAATAGGAAATTGAAGTAGATTTTTATAGCAACAAACAAAAAAAACTGTTTTATACTAAATGTAAATCCTGCAAATATTTCATTCAAATGTGCTTTTTATAGGTATATAGATAGGTATCTATCGTCCTGCACACGTTTACCTGTGTATTTAAAAATACTATTTCGAAATACTTTTGTTTTTAATATTTATTTTGCTTTGTTATCAAACAGAAGTACAGAATAATACAATAATTTCATATTTTTTATCTGGAAGCACAATTAGCTACATTGGTTATAATGTTATTAAGGGTACATCGAATCCTCTCGGAGTAAGCGGACTACTTATGTATTTAACTAGACATTTTTAAATATTAACTGTATTAAAAATAAATAGTGGTTTCACGTGAGCGATTCTGGTCATGTATCAGGTAACTTGGTCACAATTCGCAAGTGTACGTGCTGCTTCCTCGTGGCAACCACTGGTAACTGAGTCATTTGGCCCATTTTTGGCCATTTGGCACAGGCTAAAATACGGCACTAAAGGAGAAACCCTTGCCAAAAATCCCTAATATAAGGTGGAACAAACCCTAATCTAAGGTGGAACTGTAAAGTTGGGTGACCTACAGGCAACTTACCATTCCCAACAACTCGTAAGATTAAAATCAAAACAGTAGACTGGACAGGGGTAGGAATATGCGGGAGAGGGATTGCCCTCTCGAAGTCCTCGCACGCTTACATGATTTATTAAAATTCTAGAAGGAAGAGCAATGAGCCCAGCTAGTAAGTATGACGCACCGGCCGGCAGTATTTTCAGGTTCATTAAGAACCTGAATATTGACTGGACGAATAATTAGGCAGGGTCCGAGCACAAGAGATAATTCAGGTCGCAGTGCGAGGTGACTGAACGCCCACATGGCCCTACAGTAAGAGTAAGAGAGTAGGATTCGTAGAATCAAGAACAACGTTATTTTTAAAATTTTAGGAAAGTTTTATATTTCTTTGAGATTACTAATAATATCTAAAAAATTCTAAAATTAAAAAATTCTAAATTTTCAATTTAAAATATTACTATTAGATGAATTTTAAGAATTTTTGAAATATTATGTTATCATAAGAATATGAAATAGTGCAAGTATTTTAAATATAATAATTTTACAAAATTTTAATAATTTGAAATTTTTTAATAAATTAAAGAATTTAAAGATTTTCAATTTCAAAGTATGGCATATTTATGGTATTTAAACAATTTCAACAAATTTAATTCTTCTTTCTTCAAGAATTTTGAGATTTTAGGAGTTCTTAATATATCATGAATGTTATTAAATTAAAAGAATATAATAATTGAACGAATTTAAAATAATTTAAAAACTTTCAGAATTCTGTGAATTCAGAATTTTAACCAATTTTTTTGGAATTTGAATTAAGTACTTATATAATTGAAAAATTTGAATTTTTGTGAGGTTCCTAATTTTTGTTAAAAAAATTAAGTTTACAAATGGATTTTATGAACTTCCATAAACCAAATAATAATAAACTAGTCTACTAAAGTCCACTAAATTTTAATTGTTTTTTAGAAATAACCAGAAAATTTAAATTTAAAGAATTTGACAAAAATTTGAAATATTTTGAATAATATAGGATTTTTAAAATTTTAAGGCGATCAAAATTTAAGTTTCACAGTTCTTAAAGTAACAAGAATACCGAGAGTGATAGAATTTAAGGAAAATTTTAGGAATTAGAAGAATTCTCAAGAAAAATTAAGAAATTGAAAAATCCTAAATTCTTTATTTTAAAAATTATTATAAAATATTTTTTTGATGTGTTAATTATTTTTAAATAAAAATTTAGGGATTAAAATAATTAGTGAATTTTAAATATTAAGTTTAGAATATGCAATAGTTCAAAGATTTTAAATAATTTTACAAAATTTAATAAATTAAAGAATTTAAAGTTTTTAAAGATTTTCAATTTTAAGGTTTCACAGATTTTCAGAATTTTAGTAATTTAACAATTTCAAGAAATTCAAGAAATTTAATTTTTTTATCTTCGAGAATTTAAAAGATTGTAAGAGTTTATTAAAATTTCATGAATTTTGATAAATATACACTTCCAGCATACGAAAATTCAAAAAATTTAGAATAATTTAAAACCTTGCAAAATTTAAAGAAAAAACCAAAATTTTGAAAATTTGCGAAATTTTAAGTAGGTACATACATATAACAAAAATTTGAACATTTATGAGATTTTAATTTTATGGAGTTCTATAAATACAAAAATTAATTAGTCTTACTAGAATTTTAATTGTTTCTTTGAAATACCAAGAAATTTTGAAATGCCTCCAACAAAAATTTCAAATATTTTGATTGTTTTAGTATTTTAAGAATTTTAACACTACTAAGCGATCTTGTAATTTAAGTTTCGTAGCAACTAGTACACCGAGAGTTTTATTTAGCATTTAAGGAAACTTTTTCAAGAATTAGAACAATTTCTAAAAAAAAAAATTAAGAAATTCAAAAAATTATTAAGAACACTTTTAAATATGATGAATTTTAAAATGACAACGAATTCTCAGAACTTTTTTGAAATTTTAGAAAGTTATGTCAAGTATAATAGCTGATTTATATTCAACGACATTCGACATCCGCAAAAAAGTTGAAACACAACATATGAAAAACAGCAGAGACAAAAAGAGAAGAAATAATGATCTGCTTAAAAAATTCAATTGAAACCCGAGAAACAAACCCAAAAGTCGTCGTCTGCTTTTTTTTGTGCAGATGTCGAGTTTCATCTTTTTTCTGTAAAATTGTCAATGCGTGAATAAATAACTATAATAAGGTTACATAAACAAGAAATCCAATCATTTGTATTGGTTTATGACATTTTTTGTTTAAATTAATTTTTTAATGTGTAAAGAAAACAAATTTTTGATTTGACATCTGCATCTGCAAAAATCTTTGAATGTAAGTCAGCCTTTACGTGCAATATTGTAAAGATTTTAAATAATTTCAGAAAAGTTTGGGAAATTTATTAATTTTAAATATTTTAGTAAATTAAAGAATACTTTAAATTTAAAGATTTTCAATATCAAAGTATCACAGAATTACAGTATTAAAATAATTTAACAATTTCAAGAAATTTAATTCTTATCTCTTCAAGAATTGAAGATTTAGGGAATTTCTTGAAATATGATGATAATTAATAAATTTATATTAAAATATTACAAAAAAAGGAAAGGAGGAATTTAGAATAATATATTCAAAGAAAATAACGAAATTTTAAAAATTGGCAAATAATTATTAAAATTTTAAGAATTTTGGCAAATTTTACGAATTTTAAGTAAGTACATATTTTATAATATTGAATATTTGTGAGGCTCTTAGTTTATTAAAAAAATTTAGTTTAAGAATAAATTTTATTAACTACAAAAAATGAACAAAATCATTATTTCATGTTAGAATTTTAAATGTTTCTTAAAAATACCAAGAAAATCAAAATTTAGAGAAATTTACAAAATTTGTAATATTTTAGAATTTATAAAACTTTATAACCACCAAACTAAAATGTATGCTTGATTCTTAAAGCAACAAGTACATCAAGAGTTTTAAAATTTAAGGAAAGTTTTAAGAATTAGATTCTAAATTCTGAATTTAAAAAATTATTATGAAATTTTTTAAATATAACGAATGTTAGATTTTTTAAATGAAAATTTAGGGATTAAAAGAGTTAATGAATTTTCAGAATTTTTATTTTTTAAGTAAAGAATTTTAAATATAATAATTTTTTTTTTTATAAAATTACGAATTTACAAATTTTAATTTGGTACTAAATAAAAAAAATTTTGAACATGTATAAACATTTTTGTTCGTTTTTGGTTCTATTATGAACTTTCATTGTTTTTTGTTTGTTTTTTACGTGAATGTATTGTAAAGGAAATCTTTAAGCGTCTATAACTTTGGAGTCCGACCACCTAAAGAGCTTAGCCATACCATTTTGTTCTTATCTCATCAAGGTCTACAAGTCTGTCTTTGTTTCAAGAAAATCGGATAAGTACTTTTCGACTTAATACTTGTTAACAGACATCAATAGCCAGGATATAAGGCATCTCTCTCGCTCTAGCGCTTCGCTTGAGTTGAGATGCCTAAAATTAAGTTTTAGAGTTTGTTTAACTATTCTTTTTAGAATTTCAAATATTTCTTCACTTCCCCATACTAATCGAATAAGGTCGATTTCCCCTCCGAATATCAAGAGCTGAACGGGTTCTCTTCGCGGTCTGTATTTCAAGAGCTGCATCTATAGCCTGTGACACATGTCGAATATTAAGTAGGAAAAATGTTCTCTCCAAGAATCGAATAACATGCATCGATTTTCACACATACTCATTGCTGAGTTGTACTTTCAAAATGTCGGCCTTCCATCACACACACTTTTTCCGTCTAAAATAGCGATTGTATTAATGGTTTGCGTTTCTCTAAAGACTACATTTTGTTGCTCGACAGCAAGACGACATTTCTCATCAAACCAATGATTTTTGGGTTTGCTTTTTCATTATACCTAGAGTCCGCTAACAACCGAAAGTTTTCAGTACCTTCCAAATAGAATTCACATCATAATTTTATTATCTCTGATTGGATTTCACGATGATGTTACTGACAAGATTTTGGAATTTCACAGTTCAAATGTTCTGTGCGCTGTCCTGTGATTCTAGACCTTTGAGAAAACTGTTACAATAGCTTAGCAGTAACTAAATAATGACCACTGTTCACAAATTTGGTAGCCGACCGATAAAACCTAACATCTTGAACGGACCCGAAGCCTTGCTTGCGGATGAGTTCATGTTTCTAGATGAATCCTTTTCTGTTGATAGATTGTGCTATAGCCACTATGAGATAGTGCGCAATTGCAAAGCACATAACACTTTTTAACCGGGTATCGCGGGTACGGACCTATGTTTTCGCATAAGTCGGTTTGATCATGATAGTTTGTTTATGTTTATCTTGAATTACTAATTCTTATTAAAACTAATAATTACTGACTTAACCAACATATTTGAAGAACAATAAATTAGTTGCAACGTATCTAAATGATGATGAAACAATGTAGCCGGTTTGAAACTTGTCCAGAAGAGATTTTACCACAGATCTGTTTTGTGACCAGTGAATAATCGTCGCCACCAAACCAATTTTGTACAGCAATTTATTTTCAATCAAAGAAACTTAAAAACTGTCCTGGTTGTTAAGTCGAAATGTTCTGAATTTTAGAACTTTTTCATGCTTTTTAACCACCATGCTGATTGAAAAGGGGACAATGTGGAAATATTTAGTGGAACAGCAAACCCAAAATTAACATAGTTAGATGCGATAGTAAACAGTATGATTGTACCTAGGCCAAAAAAACAAAACGTTTTGTCCAAAATATATATGGAGAGAATATTATGATTTGGGTGAGCCTTTTATATAGTGGTGTAGGGCCTTTATATTGGATAAAAGATTATGGACTAAAAACGTCAAGAGCATCTGTGGAAGGACTTAAGATAGCTGTGGTACGCAAGGGAACCAAAAATAGGCAACAACACACTGACCCTGAAAGGTCTGTCCCTAATTTTGTTACCAGCTTTTATTTGATTTTTTAAATTTTTTAAATATATTTCTTCTTGTTTGTCAATCACCGTTAAAAGTGGACTAAATCTACTTTTTTAAATTAAATAAAATACTGGAAAAATGTTACAAAATTAACTTTAATATATTTTTCCCTATACCTAATTATCTTAATGCCGATTTATGCAAGATACCTAGGGGCAATAAACAATTTTCTTTAAAATTTGTTGCTTTGGCCTTTAACCACGAAAGGTTAACGGATCATGTCAAATCATTTAAAATCAAAAGGATTAGCAACACACTAAGCAAATAAAAAATCTCGTCCTCAAAAAATTGGAAGTAGCACGCAAACATTGCTGAAAAGAAAGGATTTACTCATATATAGCTAAAATATTTGATATGTAAGTCCCGCGAGGTACGCAACAAATTAAAATTGTAGATTCCATTCTTAACCTCGAAATAGGAATTGAAATTTCGATAATAATCGATAACTCAACGATAATTTAAGGAATTTTTCCCGATAAACTCGATTAAAACCAATTTTGTCAGTTGGGAATACTTCGACGTATACAAGAGAGTCATTATCACCAACCTATAGAAGAGAGTCATTATCACCAATACTTCTAACATAAAGTATACGCCATAAAAATTTTGAATTTAAGCTAAACTTGCAATCCCTTCCTCAAATATATTTTAATCTCTCCTTTTAACCAATTTGCAACAAAATACTATTCTAACGATAACTTGAACTTCTGCTTCTGTGCATTGATCGCTTAATTTGGGATACTATCCGATACGAGAAGAACCAACTAAAGTATAAACTCGATTATTACAACTAATTAAAGACAACGCGGAGTTGCATATTATGTACACAGAAATTCAAATACCACCCGTCAAGATTCAGTACACCGCAGAAACACTGCGGTTTGGAAAAACGAGTTTAGCTAAAAATAATCAGCTACAGCTTCAGGTACTCGTACTTTATACAATAAAATACGTTATACGATTAACTATAGTAAAACTGAGGTTAACATAAATACGACTAACCACGAACAATTTAATAAACTCATTTTGCTAAATCGCGGTCAATTTCATTATTCCTCTCCTTATTAAACTTAAAAAAAAATAATAATAATAATGGCGGTTCAACCAATTTCGTGCAGGGCGCTCAGAAGTCTTAAGCCGTCACTGCTTTGGGATAAGAATATAGATTCCCAGTTGAACTGGAACTCTCATTTCATCATTATTATCAAAAATCTTATTGTTGCTATTTATACATTTTATTATTTACGCCAATTTTGCCCACCACCACGCTTTATTTGAACCAATAAAAAAAGACAGATAAGAATATCAGATGAACCCAGCCCGAATAATTTTGCAGTTTTTTAAACTGGAACCCAATATTAAATGTGTCTGTAATATTTTATCTTGGACTCAAAATAATACAAAAATGATTCACGTAACACCATCTATCGTAAATAAGTATAAATATTTTTGAACAAATATGTGCTTTTATTGAACAATTTTATTTGTTGAACAAATTTTTCATTGCGAAATTTCAATTTCCTTAAATCGGTATTCGCTATAACGAGACCTCACTGTATTACGTATGATAGTTTCTCATTCGACTCAAATTTACTCGATTATACAAAGTATTAGAATCCCATTTGAATCGAATACATGCAAATTTTGCGTTGTGTAGCAAGCTCATCATATACAGGGTGTTCGGCACATGGACCGACACAATTTTTTGGGAGATTGGGTGGATTATTAGCTAGTTTTCACCCATACGACCCTACGTCCTAAGTGACACGGTAACTGAGATACGAATTTTTTTCGTTTTTTATTTAAATTACCTGAAATCTCACCTTTAAATCGTCATATTTTTTTTGTTTGTGATTGTAATAGCACGAAATAACTTTTATTGTATTTTGCAATGTATTTTTAGTTTAAATAAATCATTATTTGGTACAAATGATTTCAAGAAAATAAATTATATGAGCTTCGAAAGTCTTGAAAATGTGTAAATGTATGAAAAATTTCAACTTCTAAATTTAATATAAAAAAAAATAAACATTATTTTCAACATAGGTTTATTTTAAAAAGTTGTCTAGTTTATACCCTTTCCAGCGGTATGCTACATGTTGGAGGAATTATTTATAAAATGGTCAAAATAAGGGATAGATGTTGTCAGGGTCAAGAAAATTCTTTTTATCTTTATTATGTTTTTATTAAATATGAGTTATAATATTTGTTCGAATTGTTCTCCTCTACTCCGTATGTATGCACGACACCTTTTCAGTATTTCAAATGTTGTTGTGCGAAGTCGCATTTTTCTTTTCATTATTTCAAATGCAGCTGTAATTCGCTCCATCAAAATTTCTCGTGAGGGCACCTCTGTGGCATAAACCAATTCCTTTGCACGTCCCCAGACGTAAAAATCGAGGGGTTCATACTAATAATCCATTTTTACTAATAATCCATTTTTACTGGTTTGACATGTACTGTTTAATGATATCCTATTTATCATATCCTGTTTTAAATGTACCATAGTCAGCGAGTTCTAATTTTCACATAATTTCAGAAATAATTAACATTCTATTTTAATCCACTATTGCAACCGGCGGCTAACTAAATAGTAGTTTCATACTAAACGCCAATAGTTTATTACTTAAATAATCAATGATTGTTTCATAAAATCAATTCTAGGAAAGGTACTAAAAAATATTGTACGTATAAACTGATTTACTTTGAAAAGTGCTAGCGTTTTATATTTGAAAATAGCATCTTATACAAGGTTAGGTTAGGTTAGGTTGAAGTGGCTGCTATCGCACACTTAGGCCAGCAATGGCCCGTTGTGATACCACAGGATCCCATCTCCCCATTACTCCCGTTGAAACCAACCAGAGCTATTTATATAGCGTAATAAATCTCGCACTCCACAGTCCGCGAGTTCCGAAAGGCTGTCCATACCGTACACACCCAAATACTTATGCCTTCTGTATGATAGCGCCGGACATGAGCATAGGAAGTGTTCCAAAGTCTCCCCCTCCTCTTCGCCAGCAAATCTACCTATCGTCGAGTGTCCCACCTGAAGACACTTCCACTGAGAGACAGCCAAGAGTCTCGTAGCCACGTTGGCTGCCATCTGTTTACCATAAAGGTCGATTGGAATAAGGTGGAACATAACCTCTAAAGCGCGTGTAGGTGTTGTCCTAAGCGCCCCGCTTATAAGCATACAGGCCGTTCTTTGCACCTTCTCCATCATACCTCTATATGTCACCTTATCTAGAGCTGGCCACCAAACGCCCACCCCGTACATTAGCACAGGTCTTACCACGGCGGTATAGAGCCAGTATACCAGCTCCGGTTTCAAGCCCCATCTCTTACCTATAGCGTTCCTACACGAGTATAAGGCTACAATAGCCTTATTCACCCTTTCCAAAGTGTTAGGCTTCCAGCTGAGCTTACTATCAAAGATTATGCCCAGAAATCTCGCTCGATCAGCAAAAACTAGTCCGCTGCCGTTTATGATAGGAGGGCTAACCACCGGAATTTTATATTTCCTAGTAAATAGTACCAGCTCTGTTTTGGAAGGGTTAATCCCCAATCCACACTTGCTGGCCCATTTCGTAACAATCAGGAGTGCATTCTGCATAACATCCCTAATCGTATCTAGATATTTGCCTGAGACAGCTATCGCTACATCATCAGCATATGCTACAACCCCTATCCCCTCTCTCTCTAGTTCCAGCAGCAATCCATTAATCACTGCACTCCAGAGAATGGGGGACATTACACCTCCTTGTGGGGTTCCTCTAACCACCCGTCTTCTAATCTTGGACTCTCCCAGCTCCGAGGCAATAGTCCTGCTTACCAGCATCTGATTTATTAACCTACATATAGAGCAGTCCACTTTCAAAAAAGACAATCCTTCCATGATCGCCTCCGTTTTTACATTATTAAAAGCACCCTCAATATCCAGAAATGCTACCATGCAAAACTCTTGCAAGTAAATTGATTTCTCAATTGTGCGTACTAGATCGTGCAGAGCTGTGTCCTCCGACTTTCCCTTACAGTACGCATGCTGCGACATTGCCCAATTCCTGGGTTCAATTCTTGATCGAATAAACACATCTATCAACCTTTCCAGGGTTTTCAGCAGAAAGGATGATAGAGTTATAGGCCTCAAGTCCTTTGGAAGAGCATGTGAGCTCTTTCCCGATTTCGGGATAAAGACTACTTTGACCTCTGTCCAGGCTCCAGGCTCCATCGAGTCATCAAAGCTTCCCGGAAAGTGGGTATCGATGAAAAGCTCCAGCGATTCCGCACTTGAAGCTGTCCATGACCCGTCTGGTCTAATTAAGTAACTAGGACTAGTTGGGTTAGTAGATAGAATCTTCCTAAGGCGGGAAGTCTCAGAGACTTCTTCCATTCTACCACAGAAGAGTCTCCAAGATCCCCTCTGTGCCTTCCTCAATTCTTTTTTGTACTTTCTTAGGTCCTTCTTATAGGAGTCCCAGTCCCGTACATGCCTCGTGTTCTTTGCCGTATTAAAGGCTGTCCTACACGCCTTCCGAAAGGTCTCCAACTCCATGGACCACCATGTCGGTTTTTGCCTGCCCCTTGGCTTTATCAAGGGGCAAGAAGCATTAAAGGAAAGATTGCATGCTTTTGTGACAACATCCACAATGAAATTCAATTCTTCCACTGTCTCTGGAAGTCCGGGGACCTCCGGCAATAGTTCCTCCAACACCTCCCTATATTTCTCCGCATTTTGTCCTTCTAGGATTCCTGAACGGCTTCTGGGTACCCGGGTGTATGTTAAGGTTATAAGTTATATATTGATGATCAGAGAATGAGTGCTCCTTCGCCACTCTCCATCCCCTAATCAACTGAAAAATAGTATCCGATCCGAGGCGAGGGTCACATCTAGAACCTCCTGCCGATTACTAACGATAAATGTCGGTTCCTGCCCAACATTGCAGACTGAAAGGTTAGTATTTAATAAGTAATCAAAAAATAACTCACCCCTCTCATTAATATCAGTGCTCCCCCAAATTGTGTGATGCGCGTTTGCATCACATCCGAGTATCACACCAATCCTATTTCTCCTTGCTTCTCGGATCAGGTCCCCCAGGTTATCCGGCGGGATCTCCTTCTCCCGATCCATATAAGCAGAGACCAGCCAAAACTTGTCTCTGCCAACCTCCATACTGATCGCAGTAACGTCACCACTACTGTATTGAGAAAGTAGAAAAATTTTTAAAGTATTTTTCACTAAAATGCAAGATCTTATCTTCTCAGAGTTACTCGAGTACAAAGTTGTATACCCTTTCACCTTAAGGCCACAGATCCTGTTTTTGTTAATCCAAGGTTCCTGGATTAACGCTAGCTCCTCTCCTGATCTAGTCAGTCTGAGAACGAGAGCCGCCGAAGCAGCCTTCGTATGGTGAAGATTAATCTGCACAATATTAATCATCATGCATTATCTCACTCACTTCTTCATGCATTCCCCGTTTCAGGCTAATGCTACCTTCCTCCGGGGGGCCGCTAGAATCCGCCGTGTCGCCCCCCATAATTAATGCTTCGCTGCATTGAGAATCCCCAGCCCCTCTTCGTTCAGATTCCGACAGGGTGTCCCCATCGGATCCAAGCGAGAGAAGGCCGCCACTCTCCAATAGCAGCTCCACGTCATCGTCTGTTACAACCCCATGCGCTTGCTCGACCGTCTGCCGCTGGGTCCGTCCGGCGTCCACCTCCGGCCCGTCCTCCGAGCGCATGCCTACCTCATCCCTCTTAAAAACGTTGAGAGTGATCGACCCGAAACCGTAGCTGATCACCCCCTTTGTCTCTGCCAGGGGAGTAAGGGACTCCTTATTGAGCAGCATGATTGCCATTCTGAAGACCCCTTTAGCCTCCTCCTGTTTGACAATCTTCCAATCTTTCGTTGGAAGATTCGGATTACTTGCCTGAATAATCTCAAGGATCTCTTCTGGCTTTTCTGGTTTGGTTGGTAACCAGACGCGGGCCCTTGTTCTACTCGGAATTTCTTCCTTTCGAACTACCTCAAGCCTCGCGCCTTCCCATACCTCACCTACTTCGGATATTGCCTTTTTATAAAGATCCACCGATCTTTGATCCGAGCACGCAGTTAACTTTACGCGCCCTTGATGCCATCCCGCATCTCTACAGAACGGAGGGGGTCCTGGATTTTCTCTCAGGACCTTGATGAAAATGGAGTTTAGTGCATTATACACTTCCCTCCACTTTCCTGCCGTGATGCTCCCATCTTCTTGACTTCTGTCAATTACCGCTAGCACCAGTACGTTCTCCTTTACTATTTCACTGAACAATTTCGGTTTTTCCTTTGGATCTCCCGATATCGCTCCAGTGACGGTCTTGGCTCGTTTGCTGTCGCCCACTTCGAGCTCATCCTGGGACCTCTGCCTTTTAGGCACAAGGACCCTATCCGAGCTGTCGCGGCCGACAATCTCCCTCGCCCAAGCCACAGATTGCTTCTGTTCTACTGTAAGCTGCCCCTCAGGGGTTGCAGCCAGTTTATCCAGAATTTTATGCGCCGACCGTCTCTCCCTGTATCGTCGCTTTGCAGGAGGGATCCTTCCCGATCCCCCGCTCTCTTGCCTGGCATTGGTATCGCTGACTCCTGGCTTTGGTGCCATGGTGCTACTTACCCCTGCCACTAATGAGGTAGCTCCACCTTTAAGGAAAGAGCCACCTTCTTTTCATTGTTTCCGGTTTTTCAAGGGTACAGCTCCCTTATTTTTATTTTTCAAATCATTCATAGTATTCCCACGAGTGTCGGAGAAATACTGGTCCACCTGCGCAGAGATCCGTATACGCAGGTAAGGCTAAATACAACTGGAGGTAGCCAGGTATCCAGAGGGCTCCGTTAACGACTGGGCTTTGTTAAATGGGCCCCCAGCCTAGCTGATCATCAGCACGGGTCGCATAACACTTTAATCCAGCCCATTGGCTCACCAAGCATCACATCCCAGCACCCCTTTCACTCAACCATTCACCCATCCATATGGATATCCCAAACCCAATAGGACCCATTCCATTCAAGGGGGTAACCCGTTTAAAGGGGCCCCTCACTCACTACCTGGAGACCCCGGAAATGTGACGCTCAGTTTGCCTGTGGTTATTAGTTGATGGTTTTATGGCGCCATCAGTTCGCCATTCCATACCGGGTATCATAGGCACTCAGAATTTATTAAACTGAGGTTAACCACTCCCCAGTTTCCTGAGACTCTCCTCCCAGCAGGGCTGCGGTTGGGGGCGGCTTATTTAATTCACCGCTAACCTATCTATCGATAGGCCGTTCACTATCCACCACCTGTGACCCCCCCGATAGCTGCAGCTTGCCCCTCATCTTTTTGTTATAAAATATATAAATTCGGTGCCAATAAAAATGATTGATTTACAAAAAAAAAAAAAAAGTATTCCAGATCCTGATTTTTTTTCGTTTTGGGAATCAATTTACCAACATGGTAAAAACTTGTTCCCAAACACTTATTAGTCATAGCTAAAATATAATCTTCGGTTGTTTGAGGATCCAATGTGGATTGGTGAAGCTAATTTATGTGGTACCGTTTTTATAGTAATATCTGGCAAGATATTAGAACATTGTACTGCTTGTTGATTGCTTAATTTCAACTGGGTATTAGCTTCTGATATTTCCCCATCATCCAATTACGCACTATCTTGTGCAAAAATTGGTCCTCGTGTGGAAGCGAGTCGAATAACAGTATGGAGAGTGATTAAAAAATCAGGTCACCTTATTCGAAGAAAGCTTCAAAAGAAACCACCTCTTAATCAGGAGAGGAAACGGAATAGGTTAGATTTCTCGAGGCAACATATGACATGAAGAAAAATTCTTAGCAAAACACCATAGCCGGAAAGAAGGCGTTATGGTGTGGGGGCAAATTTGCACGTCACTTCTATTTCGCGATGAAAACTCAATTTCCTTGCCATTATTTTGAAAAATTTGAAAGAGATGCCCGCAAGTTGTATTTTTTACTAAATATGTACAATTTGTTTTATAGAAGTATTTTTGTACGATTCAAGCAGAACAGATTTTATTTTTCTAAATTTTTAATTTGCCCCACTACAGGTTTTACCTACTTACACGTTACACGGAGCTATCACTTTATTTCATAAATTTATTTATAGTATATTGTAAGTATAATGTTTTGTACAAAATTTTTGTATTCATGTGAAATCAAGATAATAATAGTAATAATATTGGCACCCCCCGTTATCATTCATGTTTAAGAGGCTTACCGCTAAGCTCTAGAACTTCCCTAATAAATGGAATATTTGACATAATGTTTAATGTATGTATGTTATAAGTTATACCTTTTTTTTAGTTTGTTTTCTCAAACGTAGTATTAATTTGCTATTTTAACAAATTTTTTTACGTTTGATTTTGGACTGTTACCTCTGAGTGACCAAAAACTCACTGACTTAAGAATTTAAACGATGATGACTCCATGAATAATAATATGGAAAATAGAGCACTGATAACAGCTACAGTTGAATTGCTGAAGGAAATCAAGCTGAGGTAGCTTTGTAACAGTAAAAGTTGCTACTAATCAGGCGCAAAATAAATAAAACAGATTATTGTAATAAAAAAAAAAAAAAAAATTAGATTTATAAACAATCTAAGTATGTTATATTGTTATATGTGTACAGAGATGGTTATAAAAAGACTCATGCCCAATAAAAACAAAATAAAATTTTGTTTAGAAAAGTTTCGTCCACAATGGGAAAAATGTTGTATACAAAAAACAAAATTTTTGAGTTTGTCTCTCCAGTTTTGTATCAGCAGCAATAAATATAAAAAATAGCCCTTCCAATAAAAACGGACTAAGATAAAATTTGAGTTCCACAAATATACCACAAAAGCACCAACAAATCGCATTATTATTATTTACTGTCTAAAGCTTTGTATATAGCTAGTTTTTTACAAGCTTTTTGTTGTATGTTGTTTTATAAATTTGACTTATCTAAACTGAACTTTTTTATGCTCATTTTTATTTCCTTCTTCTGTATATTTGTGGGTATAGCTGCATATATGTATGGTATGTCTGAAAAAAAATCATAAAAATCAATTTAACCCATGCTGAATTAAATACATAGCGCGGTTTATGTAAAAAAAAGGTGAACATAATAAAAACGAGATATGTAGGTGTAAAATCATGATTCAATCACCACCAACAGAGTTTTTTTATTACGGCACACGCTTATTGTTTAATATAATACATACATTGTATGTAAATTAATATATTGACGCAGACTCATAAAATTCAATAGCCGAACGGGTTAAATCAGACACAAACTTTTCATGTTTCATTATTGTGTTTACATTACAAAACAAAATATAAAAGTTTTATAAAATGATTGGAAATGATTTTTTTTGTTTTGCTTATTTGTTTCCTGATTGCAAGTGATATGCAAGCGGGGAAAACTTACATGCATACAACTCGTTTATAAGCCATAAAGATCAAAGTTCGTATAAAGCATAAAAAATATGAAAACAGCAAGAATAATAATAACATTTGAAAGAAATTCGATAAGATTGTTATTATGGCACACAATCATTGTGTGTACTAAAACATAAAAAAGCACAACATAAACACGAACTCTTACAACGTACCTAATATGTTCTTCATAAAGAATGAAGTATAGTATAATGGGGGGGATCCACTTAGTAGTTAGTATTCTGACTTTTTTTTTTAACAATTCTCAAAAATAGTTTTTATTAGCTAATTTTATTTTCTTCTTCATTTTTATGTGGATGATGACGGGAAACAGACAAAATACACACAAAAAAAAATATTTCTGTACATAAAGTCTTTCATGTCATGATAAAATGTTAAAAGCTTCTTTTCGTTTATTTAGTTCTTTTATTTAATTTTATTTTAAATTAATATAACAACAACAACAACAAATAAATATTTGTGTTAATTAATTTTGCGAAGATTATGTTTGTAAGATAATTAGAGTTTTTTTTTTGTTTTGAGTTTTGAAAATTAATTAAATTATTTATGTACACACACATACATAGATGTAAAATAGCAAAGCATGATTGTTCAAAGGATTGGATGGATGGAATTGTTTAACAAACATATTATTTAAATGCATTTCAATTCGATACAACTAAAAAAAAATTAACACGAATGAAATAACGCAAACAACTATAGTGAAAATGTACGGAAAGCCCTTAGCTTAAATTTTTTTCATTTACTTTTCAACTTTTGGAAATCATTTTGATCATTTCACAAAACCTATTAAACGTTTCAGAATTCATTCCATTTTGTAAATAGAATTGGACGGATTATCGATATTTAGGTTAAATTTTTTTTTTTTTAACTACCAACGAGATTGACAATCAGTTAACAAGTTTTGGGAACTATAAGAAATAAATAAACTAAGAAATCTTACTAAAAAAGAAAAAGAATGTGAAGAAATTTACAACGAAACTCATATGCGTCTCCTCGCCAATGAAAATTATTAGTTTCCAAAACACTCAGTCAATCAATAAAACCAGCTCCAAGTCGAAAAATGGCTGGCCAAAAGCCATGAATTGGCACTACAATACCAACAATATATGGACGAGTCCAGGCTTTAGGGCATTTGAACAAAACTGAAGCTATGTAGGGAGATGTTCAGCACTACTAACATTCTCATTATGCTGCATTGAAGAAGGCGAGTTCAACGGCAAAACTCAGAGTATGCAATAACATCAACAGGAGTATGTATCATTAAATGAAGTGATGCTTCATAGTCCTACTCTCTACCAGGACGTACTGAGCATACTTATAAAAGTTTACACAGCTGATCTAGAAAAAATGATTTGTCAAATTAAGGATCATGAAGAATGATTTTATTTATCAGCAAATCGGCTTCCAACAACGAAGCTCTACTAAATGTCGTACCAACTAATTTACGGAATACTGGAATTTTGGAATTTACGCTTGATGATTCAATAAAAACACTCGGACTTCATTGGGATCCTGCCACAGACAGCTTCGGATATCGCATTTCGTTGCCGGAATCTGTTAATAGAAACTCTGCCAAAGTGTTTACTTTCAGAGAGCTCAAAAATGTTCAATCCTCTAGGATGGTTAGCACCAGTTACTATAATAGTTAAGCTAATCATGCAGGACCTTTGAATGGCAGGGCTTTCTTGGAATCAAACATTACATCAGATATTAGCTGCGTAAACTTCACTTCCTTCATTCAGCCATGTATACTTAGATGGCTTTGATTCAGCGCTCAATCATCGCTCAGTTTTCTTGGACTTTGCGATGCTTCTGAAAAGGTCTGGCAATTGTATATGCTAGGAGCATTAACAATAATGGAGTTATCAACGTGACGCTTGTTTTATCCAAGACCAATGTGGCGCTGATAACTCCATATTGTCGCTTTCACGACTTAAGTTATGGGGCGCACTATTGCTCACCAAACTCATAAAACAAGTGTATAGAGCATTACATACATATTCTTATTCTTATTGATGGGCCATGTAGGCGGTCAGCCACCTCGCACTGGACCCTGCTTAATTATCCGTCCAGTCAATATTCAGACTCTTAATAAACCTGATAATATTGCCGGCCGCTACGCGATACTCACTATCTCGGCTCATTGCTCTCCCTCCTAAATGTTGACTATAGCATGTACTTCTGCTAGAAAGACGGTAGCATTGGTACCCAAGGATTTTCAAGGCAGTCTCACTCCCGTATATTCATACCCCTGCCCAACCTACCATTTTGATTTTACTCTTACTAGTTGCTGGGAATGGTAAGTTGCCTGTAGGACACCCAGCTTTACTACAGGAACTTTTCTCATACGAGGTGACTGGCACCAGAGAGTGCATTCTTGTCCGGACTGATTAACCTATTAGTCATTTACTCATCAGCATATGCTGTTCCACCTTAGATTAAAGTTTTTTGTCAAGGGTTTCTCCATTAGCGCCGTACTTTGGCATGTGTCAAATAGCCAAAAATGTGCCAAATGGGCTCAGTTAAAAGTGGTTGCCACGAGGACGTACACTTGCGAATTGTGACCAGGTTACCCCATACACAATTTTACCTATCACGCAGCTGCCAAATACGTGACCAGAACAGCTCACGTGATGCGCACCCTACTAGAAGGTTACGGAGCTGGTAGATTAATCTACTCAACTTTGGTCCCCCACTCCAATAGAAGCCAAACCACCTAGTCACCCATAAAAATGTCATTTCGCAGAATTATTTGAGAACCGTTTCGTGGAAGCCTTTTAAATTCATAATTCAGGGACAGTCAATATAATGCAAAGAATAGGGAGAACCTTTATAAAAAAAATTAAAAAATCAAGCGTCAGCCGAGCAACTATTTATTTTTTGGTCAAAAGACAACAATCATAGGCCCCATTTATGCAGAGCTTTTGAGACAATTGAAGGTGGTAACAAGAAGAACCGGGACAGTTGAACACACGGCTTAAATTGAAAAATTTAAAAAATTTTAATTTCAAACTGCAAATTTTAAATTTACCAAATTCCAAATTTGAAAATTCAAATTTCAAATTTTAATTTTCAAATTGGAAATTACAAATTTTAAATTCTAAATTCCTAATTTCAAATTGCAAATTTCAAACTTCAATTCCAAATTCATGATTTTAAATCTTAAATCTCAAATTTCAAATATCAAACTCTAAATTTTAAAATTTTAATTTGAAATTTTAAATAAGCCTCAAATTTAAAATTCCAAATCTTAAACTTCAAACTCGAGATCCCAAATTTCAAATTCCAAATTCAACTTCAAATTTCAAATTTTAATTGAAAAATTTTTAATTTTTAATTTTCAATTTCAAATTTTAAACCTTAAATTTCAAATTTCATATTCCAAATTGCAAATTCCAAATTCCAAACTTCAAATTTCAAACTTTAAATTAAAAAATTTTAAATTATAAATTTCAAATTTTAAATTTATTTCAAATTCCATATTTCAAACTTCAAATTTTAAAGTTTAACTAGCAAATTTCAAATCCCAAATTTCAAACTTCAAATTTTAAATTTAAAACTTCAAATTTCATATTACAAATTTCCAACTCCAAACCCTAAATTCCAAATTTCAAAACCCAAATACCAAATTTCAAATTCTAAATTTCCAATTCAAACTTTAAATTTCAAACTTTACATTGCCAAATTTTAAATTTTAAATTTCAAGCTTCAAATTCCAAATTCCAAAATTTCAAATCCCAAATACCAAATATCAAATTTCAAACTTGAAATTCCAAATTTCAAACTCCAAACTCCAAATCCCAAATTCCAAATTTCAAATCCCAAATACCAAATATCAAATTTCAAATTCTAAATTTCCAATTCAAACTTTAAATTTCAAACTTTACATTGCCAAATTTTAAATTTTAAATTTCAAGCTTCAAATTCCAAATTCCAAAATTTCAAATCCCAAATACCAAATATCAAATTTCAAACTTGAAATTCCAAATTTCAAACTCCAAACTCCAAATCCCAAATTCCAAATTTCAAATCCCAAATACCAAATATCAAATTTCAAATTCTATCATAAATTTCCAATTCAAACTTTAAATTTCAAACTTTACATTGCCAAATTTTAAATTTTAAATTTCAAGCTTCAAATTCCAAATTCCAAAATTTCAAATCCCAAATACCAAATATCAAATTTCAAACTTGAAATTCCAAATTTCAAACTCCAAACTCCAAATCCCAAATTCCAAATTTCAAATCCCAAATACCAAATATCAAATTTGAAATTCTAAATTTCAACTCCAAAATTTTAAATTTCAAACTATAAATTGACAAATAATTTTAAATTTTAAACTTCAAATTCCAAATTTCAAACTCCAAATCCCAAACTCCAAATTCCTACATTTCAAATTACAAACTTTAAATTCCAAATTTTAAATTCAAAATTCAACACTTCAAATCTCAAATTCTAAATTCTAAATCTGAAGTTTGAAATTTCAAATACCACGTACCAAATGCCAAATTTCAAATTCCAAATTCCAAATTTCAAATCCCAAATTTTAAATTTAAAATTCCAGATTTCAAACTTCAAATTTCAAACTTTAAATTCCAAATTTTTAAAGTTTTTTATTTAAATTCCAAATTCCAAATTTTAAATTTCAAATATCGCATTTTAAGTTTTAAATTCCAAATTTCAAACTCCAAATCCCAAATTCCAAATTTCAAATCCCAAATAATAAATTTCAAACTCCAAATTTCAAATTTCAAATCCAATTTAAAATCCAATTTTAAATTCAAATTTCAAATCCGAAATTCCAATTTATTTATTTTTATTTATTTCATTACAAAAATTATAACTTTATCACATATACATATAATTACGGAAAAAAAAAATGAAATAAATAAGGAAGTGCCTTTTGACCCACAAGGTCAGTAGCAGGCATCCCTTTAGCTAATAATAATAAAATAATAAAATACAATAATTGGAATAATAATAGTTAAAAAAAATACTACACAATACAACCAATCATATAACAAAAAATAATTTAAGCAATTTAAAAAGATTTGTTATATAAAAAAAAAAAATCAGTTTTAAATTATTGAACTCCTCTTTCAAAGACAATATCATTCCCTATTCATGCAAAAATTTACCTCTCCTCAAATAACTAGCATACAAAATTATAAGTGAAAAATTAAAAATTGATTTTAAACAAAAAAATCAATATTACTAAATTGGACTAGCCAAACTTTCAAACTTGCCAGGAATTTCGATTTAGAATTCAAGCTACGGATATCAATCGGAAGTTTATTAAAGATGGTTGGAGCAGTTACTAAAAAATAATTATAAAAATGCGTTTTGCAAAATTTTGGAACGCTTCTGAAATGCATGACATTTTTACGCAGTAAATAACTGTGACAACTCAAATAACGATTGCCACTAATTTCAAAATATTTATTCATAACCTTAAAAACATAAAGATGTTTCAAAGGAAGAAGTATACTGCTCAAGAATAATGGCCAAGAAGGGCTACGTTTATTCTTGAAATGCATCAATCTAACTACATGCTTTTGAGCTACTACTAATGGTCTGATCGTCTCAAAATATGTACCACCCCAGCAACAAATACCATAACGCAGTCTGGACTCAATTAAGGCGTGATAAAATATTTTAAGAATACCAGGTGGACAGTGTGACCGCAGTAGGATACATTTGCCTAATACCAGAATGCAGAGAGTTTGACAATTCTAACATATGATGCTTCCAGTCTAATCCACAATCGACGTTTAGGCCCAAATATTTAATGTTAGCAACAGATTCAATAGGCAAGCATTTATTAATGCACGGGCCATTTCTAGGGCAATGCCGGTCGTGATAAACTACGTTATTATTAAACGAATTATTATTATTTAAATTAAAGAGCATTGTTTTAGTTTTAGAACTCAATAATAGCTTGTGCGTCGCGAACCAATTGGACAGAATTTTTAAATCGTGATTAATGTATGATACTGCAGAAGTATAACCACAACTATTATATGCAAACGCTAGATTATCAGCAAAGGCAATAACTTTACCTTTAAAATTTTGTTTAAAAATAGAATTAATGTAAATTAAAAATAAAATTGGTCCAAGTACAGATCCTTGGGGAACACCCGCTTGTAGCACCGATAAGTCACTGAAACTATTTTTACAAGTAACCCTTTGCGACCGATTAGTGATGAATGACTTGAACCAGTTGAATATGCAACCTCGAAAACCAATATTCATCAGCTTATCCAAAAGGATACCATGATTTACCATATCAAAAGCCTTAGTAACATCCACAAACAGGCCGGCTACTGTACTCGAATTATTAATACCCTCATGAAGTGGATTCATAAGTTCGATCAAAGCATCCTCTGTACCTAAACCAGAACGAAAACCAAATTGACATTTACTGAAATAGTTAAAGCTATTCAGAAATTCTGTCATTCGTAATTTAACTTCTTCTTCTTCCGCTGGCGCTACATCCCATGAAGGGATTTGGCCGCCTCAACGATGCTCCTCCAAATAATCCGATCCGCCACAAGAGAACGCCAGACACGGTGACCGAGTGTGTACAGGTCCCTCTCAACGTCGTCCATCCATCGGGTAGGTGGTCTCCCACGAGGTCCTACTTTCGCTGGTGCCGACTCCAAGGCCTGTTTAGTGGTCCGATTTTGTGAACGTAGTACGTGCCCAAGCCATCTCAGCCTTGACGATTTTATGAATTTTAACTGCTTTTTCAAAAATCTTGGAAATAACAGAAAGGATGGATATTGGCCTATAGTTACTCAACAACAAACGATCACCCTTCTTAAAGAGAGGAATAACCGTGGCAATTTTCAGTGATTCCGGAAATGTACCTTCGGTTATACTACGGTTAAACAATGCACTTAAAATGTCAACAATGTTGAAGCTAATCCTTTTAATAATTGCACTACTAAAACCAAACAAATCTGTAGAATGTTTATCCTCAAGGGAATTGATAATGAAAAATAATTCCATGGAAGAAATTGGACGAAAGAAAAAATTTAAGTTGGGGCTCAAATCAAGTATAACGGAGTTATCAACTAATTGTGAATTATTGTTAAATTCCAGACGCGCTTTTGAAGCTATATTACAAAAGTAATTGTTAAAACAATTAGCAATATCTACTGGGGATGAGAGCTTATAATTTTGTTCGTCTAATATTTCATTAATTTCATTATTTGAAGTACCTTTGTTAAGTATTTCATTCAATAAGGTTCCATTGCTGCTTACTATTATTACCTGCTTTTTGGAATTTACTCAAATAATATCTATTTTTAGTTTCTTTAATATACTGATTCAGATTTTTGGCAAACTGGTAAAAATGATTTTTCAAAATTAAATTATTGGGTTGTTTTTTAACTTTTCTACTGATTTTTTTTTTTTTTATTACCTTCTTGATCAACGAATAGTTCATCCAAGGTTTTAATCTATGAAATTTCCTAGGTGGTTTAATAAAAAATTTACTTTGGGATATGCAGTGAGTGAGTTTAGCAATAAACAAATCAAAAGCTTCTGAAATATCAACTGTAGATAACACAGCGTTCCAAGACTCTACTAATAACATATCGTTTAAAAGTTCAAAATTTAACCGAAATTGATGATTAACTCCAGACCTCTTGATTCGGGAGACAAAGTTTTCATTCATTAAGTTGACAAAAATGGCGCAATGATCAGTAATGCATAAATCTTCAACTAAAGAATTTATCGCAACATTAGAGAGTCTGTAAAAAACATGGTCAATACATGATGAAGATAAGCTATCATAGAAATTCTAGTCGGAACATTTACCTCAGAGACTAAACCATTACTTGACATTAAAAATTAATACTCATCAATTAGCAAAAAATTGTTTAGAAGGTTGATATTAAAATCACCCAAAACTAATAAATTATTACATTTTATTTTAATAAGGAATGCACTGAATTCTTCCAGAAACAACTCAACATCATATGATTGAAGCCTGTAAACACATACAACCGTTACTTTGAAATTTGGAAAAATTACATCAACCCGTAATAAATCAGCTAACCTTTAATTGAAATTAGTATTCACTTTAACATTTAAATTCACATCAACATACACAGCTACACCACCTGAACGGTAATTATTGTTGCAATTAGCAAAAATATTATATCCAGTAATTGAATAATTAACAAGTTCATAATCGTGTATACAGATTTCTGTTAAAAAAATTAAACCAGGCATTTTGTCTAGTGTTTGAATATGACACACCAAATTGTCAAAATTCTTCCGTAAACTACGGATATTTTGAATCAGTAGCTTGCATTCAAAATCCGAACTACCTGAATGTAAGGAGGAGAAAAGTAATCATTGAATAAATCCGAACTAGAATTCGATATATCAGAACTCATTTGAATCTAATTCTAATAAAACAAGACGAACGATAACAGTTGAATACATGAAAAATGATTGAAATGAAAGATCAAAACTCAAAACCGAAAAACTAAAAAGCATACATAAAAAATTAAGTAAAACTAAAATAAAATTCTTAAAGCTATTCAAACTATTGCAGTAAAGTTCAGAACCAATACGTAAGTATTGCATTCGTAATGATTTGATAATAAAAATAGATAAAAATAAGCTAATAGTACAGCGTAGATCCAAACCGTACTGCAATAGATGTATTAGTAAGTGCAGTAAACTCATCAAAAAATAATTAATTTATAGGGTTTTAAAAAAAATTTAGATAAAAAACTTAACAAATTATCAAATTTAACATTACATCCCAATACCCTTGAATACGTCAGCAGCAGCAATATTTTCAACAGGCACAGATGAATCAGTTGAGTGCATGATCTGCTTAATCCGACAGATATCGTTGAATGACGAAACACGATGAACATTTGTATCAGATGATTTTCGTAGGTAGATGTTATTATCTTTACACCATAAAAACTGGAACTTATATCAAATTTCAAATCCAATTTTTAATTTTTAATTTTAAATTCCAAATTCCAAACTTCAAATTTCAACTGTAAATTCCAAATTTTAAATTTTAAATTCAACACTTCAAATCTCAAATTCTAAATTCTAAATCTGAAGTTTGAAATTTGAAATTCAAATCTCAAATACCAAATATCAAATTTCAAACTTCAAATTCCAAATTTCAAACTTCAAATCTCAAATTCCAAATTTTAAACTCCAAGCTCAAAATCCCAAATTCCAATTTTCAAATCCCAAATATTAAAATTCAAACTTCAAATTTTAAATTTCAAATTTGAAGTTTCAAATTTCAAATTTTAAATTTCAAATTCCAAATTTCAAATTCCAAACTTCAAATTTCAAACTTTAAATTCCAAATTTTAAATTGGAAATTCAACACTTCAAATCTCAAATTCTAAATTCTAAACGTGAAGTTTGAAATTTGAAATTTCAAATTCCAAATTCCAAATTTAAAATCCAATTTTTAATTTCAAATTTAAAACTTCAAATTTTAAATTTCAAATTTGAAGGCTTAAATTTCAAATTTTAAATTTTAAATTTTAAATTTCAAATTCCAAATTTCAAATTTCAAATTTAAAATTTAAAATTTCAGATTTCAAACTTCAAATTTCAAAATTTAAATTCCAAATTTTTAAAGTTTGTATTTAAATTCCAAATTCCAAATTTTAAATTTCAAATTTTAAATTTCAAATTTCACATTTTAAGTTTTAAATTTCAAATCCCAAACTCCAAAGTTCAAATTTCAAATCTCAAATTCCAAATTCCAAATTTAAAATTCTAAACTCTAAATCCCAAATTTTAAATTTCAAATCCCAAATACCAAATTTCAAACTCTAAATTTCAAATTTCAAATCCAATTTAACATTTCAAATCCAATTTTAAATTCAAACTTCAAATCCAATTTAACATTTCAAATCCAATTTTAAATTCAAATTTCAAATCCCAAATTCCAATTGCAAAATTCCAAATTTCAAACTTCAAATTTCAAACTTTAAATTCCAAACTTTAAATTCTAAATCTGCAATTTCAAATTTTAAATTTCAAACTTCAAACTTTAAATTTTAAATTTCAAATACCAAACTTCAAATTTCTAACTCTAAATTCCAAATTTTAAAATCGAAATTCAACACTTCAAATCTCAAATTCTAAATGCTAAATTTGAAGTTTGAAATTTGAAATTTCAAATACCAAATACCAAATGCCAAATTACAAATTCCAAATTTAAAATTTAAAACCCAATTTTAAATTTCAAATTTAAACTTCAAATTTTAAATTTCAAATTTGAAGCCTTATATTTCAAATTTTAAATTTTAAATTTCAAATTCTAAATTTTAAATTTAAAATTCCAGATTTCAAACTTTAAATTCCAAATTTTTTTCAAGTTTTTTATTTAAATTCCAAATTTTAAATTTCAAATTTTAAATTTCAAATCTCAAATTCCAAATTTCAAACTCCAAACTCCAAATTCCAAATTTCAAATCTAAAATCTCAAATTTTAAATTTCAAACTATAAATTTTTAATTTTAATTTCAAACTTTAAATTTAAAATTTAAAGTCTCAAATTTCAAATTCCAAATCTCGAACTTCATGCTGGAAATCCCAAATTTTAAATTTCAAATCCCAAATTCCAAATTTCAAACTCCAATCTCCAAATCCCAAATCCCAAATTTCAAATTTCAAATCCCAAATACCAAATTGCAAATTTCAAACTTCAAACTTTAAATTTTAAATTACTTCGGTCTAAAAAGACCAAAGTATTGAAATCCTGTCAAAAATGACGAAAAATTTGGTTGGTCCAAAACCACTTTTCTCGACGTTTTGAAAGTCCCTGAGTCTGAAAATGCAAAAAAAAAAAAAATGTCCGTCCGTCTGTCTGTGTGTCTGTGTGTCTGGACCCATGGTATCTCGAGAACGGATTGTCCGATTTGGATTTTTTTTTCGCCAATCTGTTTCTATGGTCAAGGCGGAGATTTGAAAAGTTTTTGGATACTGTACGTCAAGGGGGTGGGGTACCTGCCATACGAATTGACCCAAAATACCTGCTTTTATAAATATTTACGATTTTTTTATATATGCTGGTTTGATTATTGGATTGGGCATTGAATTGGGAATTGATTTGAAGGTTAAATTAGGGGTCAATTTGCGCGTTGAGTTGAAGTTGAGTTGGAGTTGAGTTGGAGTTGAGTTGGGGTTGGATTTGGATGTAGTGAATAGTTAACAAACTATTTATATGATTGAACATTGGAACTTGCCTATTTATCAACCGATTATTAAGAAATTCAATGTGTATGTTAGAAATGGGATTCCAAAATGAGTTTTGGATGAAGTTCTGGAATATGGCCAAGTAGGATGGAACTTGCCCATTTCTCAACCGATTACGTTGAAATTCGACATTTGTATTGGAAATGGGATTCTAAAATGTTTTTTGGATAAAGTTCTGGGATTTTAAAACGATTTCTAGATGAATTTCTGGAATATGGCCAAGTATGACGGAACTTGTCTATTTCTCAACCGATTATTATGAAATTTAATTTGTGTGTTAGAAATGGGATTCTAAAATGAGTTTTGGATGAGGTTCTGGAATATGGCCAAGTATGATGGAACTCGCCTATTTCTCAAAGGATTATTATGAAATTTGACATGTGTGTGCTAGAAATGACGATTCTGAAATGAGTTTTGGGTGAAGTTCTGGAATATGGTCAAGTAGGATGGAACTTACCCATTTCTCAACCGATTACGATGAGATTCAACAGTTATATTGGAAAAGTGATCCTAAAACGAGTTTTGGACGAAGTTCAGGAATATGGCCAATTATGATGGAATTTGGCTATTTCTTAACCGATTATAATGAAATTTGATATGTGTATGGAAAAGGGAATATTTGATATGTGTGGAATATTGCCAAGTAGGATGGAAGTTGGCTATGCCTTAACTGCGGTTATCATTAAACTAGTCATGTGTGTTGGGAATGGAATTCTAAAATAAATTTTTATAAAGCTCTGGAATATGGCCAAGTAGGATGGAACTTGGCTATTTCTTAAGCGATTATGATGAAATTTGATATGTGTGTTGGAAATGGGATTCCAAAATGATTTTTGGATAAAGCTCTGGAATATGGCTAAGTAGGATGGAACTTAGTTATTCCTCACCCGTTTGTTATGAAATTTGACATGTGCTGTTCTGGAATATGGTCAGTTAAACGGTTAGAACTATCAGTATAATTTGTTATACTACTTTCGGTAGAAAGTTCTACAATACGATTTTTCGTTTTAAATTGGATGCCTGTACCCATGTTACTGAAGCTTTTGACCTGTTTGGCTGTTGTTGTTTAGGTAAATATATGTTGGTTAAAATGGAAATCAATAATGTCAAAACTGTCACACCAACTTTATGACATTATTGAAGATACCAAAGACCGAAGTTCTGATCACCTCGTGAGGTTTCAGCCCTTTATATTTTGAAATTTGAAGTCTCAATTTTCAAATTTTAAATTTTAAATTTCAAATTCCAAACTCCAAACTTCAAATTTCAAACTTTAAATTCCAAACTTTAAATTCTAAATTTCAAATTTACTATTTTATTTTTCATTACCAATTTTATTAAAAAAAAGAAAATAATCAAAAAAATAATAATTGTACAAACTAACATGAAATTGGTAAGATAATTGCACCTTTAGTTTCAAAGAAACATGTGTCAGGTACAATGGGTCTCTCTAATAATATGTATTACAATAAATTTAACATCTAAAAGTCAAAGTTAACAAAATAATAAATTACAAAACTTTTTTTTATAAACATTATACAAGTAAAAGTATGTAATAGTAATAAAATGACAAAACTATAATAGCACAAAAAATAGATGCTCAATTGCTTTGTTTAGTATCACCATATTTTGAGAGCTTTAGAGAAAGCGGAAAAGCTGCTGCACACTCGTATTTCCAAAGTTAAATTGTTAAATATAATAGGTGAAGCCACAATGAAGAAACGTTTACGAAATTCTAAATTAACATTGGGGACATACTTTACACATTTAAAATTCAAACGAAGATTATAGACCGAATAATTGACAAAGTTGTTCTCGCTGATGATATAGAAAAGCATTAAAACCTTGAAAACATACATGTGTTGTAAAGGCATTATATTTAGCTCCTGAAATTTAGGCCAAGATGGTGCATGCACTGATTTAAAAGTGATTAGCCGCAAAACATGTTTCTGTCGCACGTACAGAGGATGTAAGAGAAAATTCAAAACTTCAAATTTTAATTTTCAAATTGGAAATTACAAATTTTAAATTCCAAATTCCTAATTTCAAATTGCAAATTCCAAATCCCAAACTTCAAATTTCAAACTATAAATTCTAAATTTCAAATTCCAGACTCCAAATTCCAAATTTCAAATCCCAATCAACAAATTTGATTACACAACTTGATATAAAACTTTTACTAACATCGCTTATTTCTAATACACATTCTTCCGGTAGAACATTTTTATTTAATTCATTTAAATTGGATTCTTATCATGAATATATTTTAATAGAAGGAAGCAAGCAACCTATACATTTTTTGGAGTGTCACTTGGAATTCTTTATTTAAATTATTTGTATAATTTTAAGAATATATGGAATCGGCCTGAAATGTATTTAATAAAAAAAAATGTTGAAGAGCCTGCCATTACTTTAAATTCGATCACATCTCCTTCAAGAGACAGCCATACAGTGTTCGCTATTTTTAGGATTTTGTAGAATGGAATATCAAAGTAAGTATTCCTGAAATTAACAAAATTCATTTTGCATTTTAGAACTATGTATGTGCCAAAAAGAAGTATACCCGAAAATCAGTACAAAGTGTATCGACTCTAAAATATGGTAACTTGAGTTTTGATTTAGTCACTACGTTCTTGCTTCCTACTTAATGTATGAAGCTATAATTATATAATTATATTATTGTAGTTTGGTCGTAGCTACCTGATGAGTAGAACGAACTTTTTGATCGTGCGAGCTTTTCTGTACGAAACAGATTACTTCTTCTGAAGAAGAAAAAATTGAAGAAAAAAAATTAATCCCTTTGGGCTTTAAATAACAAAACATACAGAAAGACCGATACGACAATATAAATAAAATATTAACGGTTCTTTGAAATTCAGAATTTTGATCGAGATTATGTTAATTAAAAATATTTGTCAAACATTTGTATTCCACCCCAATACCTGTTTATCTGATAAATCGTCATACATACATTATGTTCCTCTTTTTTTAATGAAGAAAAGAGGAACATAATTAGTCTCCCTGTTGAGTGTGCAGAACCCATGGGCCAACCCACCTTCCATGTTTATAATAAAGGCTTGAAGCAATGCAACGTGCAGTTTGTCTACGCAAAACGGGCCTATATCCGTAAAAAGCGAACTGCGATAGAGATGGGAGTGCCTTCAGCCCCAGAAAAGATTGCAGAGATAGAAACAAAAATATGAAAATGTTATTGTGACACAAAATGACAAAAAAAAAAAAAATCACGCATACAATTAACATATAATTTTATGATTTAATTTTTTATCTTCATTCGTTTACTTTTCAGTTATAATAAAATTAATTTAATTAATTTAAAACATTTATTTGTATATGTTTAGAAATTATAAAGAGTGGGAGAAGGAAACCTGAAAATAAAATTAAAAACCAAAAAAAAATGTGTCTTATGTATGTTTATTAAGTAAAAATTGTGTGAATATTTTTTATGCGAACATAAAAGTTGATTAACTAAATAGGGTTGATGTTATAATGGTTTTGGTTGGTTGGGTGATGGGGGAGGGGGTTGATGTGGTTTTGAATATTTTTATACAAACAGAGCGTAAACAACTTATAAATGTTTGTTTGTTACCATTTTCAACATAAATACTTATAGTAGGTAACTTTCTTTACTTATACAAATACTAAACTATTTAGCACGCGCGTTGTGATGTATTCACCATTGCAGTATTTTATTTTCGCACGGTTAATTAAAACATCCCATTAAGGAAAACACATATAAGTTTAAAATAAAATAAGAAAAGCTCTCGATTTAATTTTTTTTTCTGTGCCACTTTTGAAACAAAAACATTAAAGTTTGGAGTTAAAAGCATCTTGAAAAATCCGCCTTCTGCAGTATTTTGCTTCTTGTATGTGTGTGTGTGTGTTTAAGTTTGTCGTTTTACTTATTAAAAACTTTTCACTTTTTTAAGGTTGTTATGTGTGTATAGAGTAGTTGTATGCTCTATGTACGTACTTAAGACACATATTTATGATTATTATCATTATGATTATAATTTTCATAATTATGAAACAAAACGAAACAAAAAGGAAATTCATGAAACTCTTGGGAAAAGTGGAAATTTATTTTACTTTTTGGTGTTAAGTGTTTTTTTTTTATAACTTTTGCTGTTTATTTTGTTTAACATACGGTTTAAGGCATATTGTTTGTGCTTTGTGTGAGGTTAATACAATATGTGTGGTTTTGTGGTTCAAAGAGATAGCTATCAGAAAATTAAGCTTTGAACTCTACAGTATTTAATTTACTTGCTTAAATGACCTAAAAAAATCTCTTGCAGTACATGTATGATATAGTATATCGTATACATTCCAATTTCATAATTTCTTATCAATTTTCATAAAGTTAGTTCGTTTCCTAACTAACACGTACACAAAGAAATCCAATTTTGATTTGGTCATGCGAAAGCTGGAGAACAAAAATCGAATCGAGGAAAAATTATTTTTTCCAGCATCCGCATTATATTGCCACCAACAGAAATACCAACAAAAAAAAAACAACAAGATTTGTGAAATTGAAAAGACGATAAATGAGTAAAATGTTGAGCTTTCTTACATGTACATGTCGATAAAATTGTGTTCCCCAAAATATTTCCATTTAATTATTTCAAGAATGTCAAAATTTTATAATTAAACGGATTTTTTGGTTATATGTTGAGCCGAAAAATGAAAATATTTATTATAATTGACGGGGTGTTAAAAGTTGTCAATGCGCGGTTGTTTTGGATATAGAAAACAAAAAACTGGTTTGGTTATAAAAACAAATATATTTGGTTGTTGTTTATAAATTTCGCGGATTAAAAAATCAACTGTCCCATTTTGTTAACATCAACCAACAAAAAAAAAAAATTATTTTCACATGAAATCCGTTTTGTCTGCATCAGGCCTGGCCAATATCACAGCTCATCATTTACGACCACCGTCGTTTTATTTATATTTTGTGTTTCTTCGACAAACGCTATAAAACTTTCCACCGTTCGACTACCGCTGTAATCTTTTACCTCATTGTCACCTCGTTTATACAATTTTATAGTAGGATAACCGCGAATTTTTGTGTGTCTCAATTCATTGAGGGTGGCATCAATTTTAGCAATCACCACAGTGTTAGAATCCTTATAGTATTCACCTAATTTATTATACGCTTTTTCCATACTAGTACAGTGTCCACATCGTGGCGAATAGAATTCCACGAGCACATCTTTTTCTACATCGAACACAATTTCATCGAAGTTTGTGCTCACCAGAACTTTTACCGGTTTTGCATTCCAGTCACTCGGTAATTCTTGTGAATTTAAATATGGTGCCGTTTCACCCTCGACAAATCTTTGTATAAAATTGGCAACACCATCAACGGTTAATTTTAAATCAAGTGGTTTAAACTTGGTTATACCATCGTCAAAATGAACAATCCGATATGTTGGTATTTCACTAGGATCCACTTGGAACATATCACTAATTTTAAAAAATTTTTTCACATCCATATCCACAATAATAAATTTAAAATTTTCGCGCCATTTTCGCGCAAGCTCACGCAAATCATTTTCAATATCACCAAAAATTGGATCACTTTTCGTTACAAAAATAAACAGATTATATTGTCCTGTATCCCTTCGAACAAATTGATCTGCGGCTTCAAATTTAAAATCGATCAAAAGTGGTCGGGACATGATAGAAAAAAATTTCTTTAAATTATCCACATTCAAATCGCCTTCAAACGTGTTTTTTTTGTCATCAAAATTTTTGTACAGTATCACTTGATTGTTCTGCGTTCCGTACTCTGCTTGCAAATCTTCTGATGTGACCATGGCAAACTGAATATTACTCTCATCCTCGAGAATAGCATTTTTTAATATTTCGGCTTCTTTTGAGTGTGGGTCGGCAAAAAATCCGATCACCGATATTGCTGCATCATCGTCATCATCAACAAACGTTTCAATATCATCCAAGGTGTCTAGTATTTGTATTGGATTAATTTTTCGTGCCATCCATGAGTTTATTGTTTCGGCTTTACGTTTATCACGATATTCTAATGGTTTGCCATTAATAAATAATTTTAGCGTTGGAAATGCTTGTACACTATTTTGTTCGCCCAGCAATTTTTCTTCGGCCACATTAACTTTGGCCAATTTAATTTTTGATTCCAACATTTGTAGCGTTCGACTTAGTTTACTGTATTCTGAGCGAAAATTTTTACAGTGCTGACACCATGGTGTATCTATAGGTATACAAATAAATATTTTGTTATCAGTAGAAAACTTTTTGTATAAAGAGAATTTATATTTAGAATGAGTATATTATACTTACAAAATTTAACCATAACATATTCATTATCTGATAAGAATTGATCAAATGTGTTGGCTCTTAATTCAACAATACTCGGATCATCACAATTTAGTAAATTAAATCCAAATGGTTCCAGTAGCAAACAGATTATTGGCCATACATTAACCATGTTTTTATAATTTTGGTTTAAATCACAAACCTTTGTTACTTTAGTGTTATCGGTTAACTAAAATAAACTTGTCAAAATAATCATTTATCGTAAAACGCAGCGTATACACTTATTGAATTGGTTTGTTGGTGTTGTATTGATAAGAAATTATATCGGTTAGACAGATTTTTAGAGAGGGATGGAAAATACTTATAACCGCAGTAATTTAAGTTATTTTTATCGTAAACCTTACGTGAGAATCAAATGGTACCGAAACATACTCGAGAACTTACAGTTTCAATACTCAAACTGAAATGTATAGTAATACTTAATCGGTAGATTAAACCAAAAAAAAATGCAAGCTTCTTATACGTACATATACAAAATTCCTGGATATAATGTCAACTGCCGTCAACTTCAATTTCCTCAATATGCCACGAAGTCCGAAATCCAATAAAATTAAAATATTCTGTTAAAAAATCTGTCATATCGTCGCTTCCAATTAAGAGTATTACATCTGCAAATCATTAATTTTTTTGGAGGGGTGTCTCAAGTTTTTAATGAAAAGGTGAAGATTATGCTATTCGCTATTCAATGAAACTTACTTGTTACAAGTTCGTTTACACGAAGAGTGATCTAGATTTCTGTTAGTTAGCTTCAAATGGGCGGAAATATTAGTAGGTCTACATGAAACACGTGCACAGACCAAGGGTAGAATTTGTATCACTATACCACCCCCTGCAACTGGAAGATATCATTTTTATACGTCCCTCGAACATTACGTCATTACAAATCTGAAAGTCTCTACCAGCTACTTGTCTTTCGAAGCATGTAATCCTGTAAGGCGGTTTTAATACTCATTGTATTTCTGTGGTGTGAATCAACGATGGATTACTGATCTTTTCCATCGGAAGGAGTAAGTGGTTTGTCGAATTATAGGCGTGTAAAAAAACCGGGTTTTCATTTGCTCCGAACAAGAGCAAATGATCCATTTTTCTAGAAAGCGGAATAGTATACACCTCTAGTATAGACCCAAGACGTAAACCGATTAGAATACATTAAAACAAAATAGTCTTATTTTTATAGATAATATTAAGAAGGTTTGTGGTATGTAAAAAGTCACTTATCGCATTGAAATGATTGAAGGGGTTTCATCATGCAGAAGTGACAGAGGAACTTTCATACGCAATATATTCAATATATTTCAATATGATATTTTTCGGAGGAAAGGCGGAATGAACGCCATTTTCAAGTTCGCACCGGCTGCTCAGGGATATCAAATATCCGGATTATACGAAAAACCATTGTTTTTCATAAGCGGTATTCAAATGATCCGGTAGTGATCGAATCGCAAAAATGCTTCAATCTAAGCTACACAATTGCCGCTCGATAAAACGAACGGTTGTCTTTGCTATAAATTTCACCCAAATTCTTAAAATAATCGTTGTACATCATCAAACCATTGTTACAATAGATTTCGATTGAGTTCTGTACCAATCTGCGTATTTTGCTTCACGTCTGCTGTAGTACACAAGAACCTTTCGATTGTTTTCAGTGGCAAAAATTCTGTTACTAATGGTGCCAAAAACAAAAATGGTTATAATTTTATTTTGGAAGGCTTGCGGCGTAAGTCTATTTAGCTTTCCTTATGTATCTAGTAATAAAGTAGTTTTTCCAGTATTTAATGATAAATGTTGGCATCAGCCTGACACCAGTTGAAATATGGAGGAAGATGACTTAGTTTCTTACGCCTTTAGAACCGCTCCCATAATATATGCCATGCTGAACGTGCTTCAATTTGCATAAACCTAAAGGCAAGACAAAAGCGTATCATCATCTGGTGTACAGTTGGAATATTATCTTTGAATCATAATTTTGGTTACAACTATATTTTCAAAGTGTACAATTTCGTGACTGGTAGGCATATTATTAATACCACCCTTACCTTGCAGCTTAATAAGTAAGAAACTGAGTAGACCGCCAACTTGTAGAGTCCACCACTGAGTAGAATTGGAGTGACCACTGGTCTGACATGTTTGAGCTTCGAACTTCTGCGGGCGTCCGGGAAAATATCTTACGTTGTCCTAGTTTTTAGATAATTTATTCCAATCGCTAAATTTATTAGTGGCAATGCAAAATTCCGGAGGATACAGAAAAATAATAACTTCAACAAAATTTAAATATTTTATTTAGAAATTCAACTCCAGCCCAAATGATATGACCCAAAAAATTCTTCAAAACGTGATTTAGTCTACATTAGATTACGAACATTTCTAAAATCGGTTAACCGTCGCAGATATATCGACAAATATGTTTGTTCCATTTGGTGCTGAAGGCGGAGGAAATTAGCTGGGTTGGTTGCTTGTGGAAAACCAAAATTTTTAAGTCTAATTTTTGATTTATAGTATCGGACATATTATAAGTATATGAGTAGTGTTCAAAACATTTCTTGCCGTTGGGCTATGTTTTATTTTAAATGTTAATCCCAGCCGAACCTTATTGCTGAAAAATTCTGCAGGCCATAAAATATGTAATAGGTTTTATATTTGGAATTATTTACATATATGATCTACAAAATACTTCATTCATAAGGCTTCACTAAAATTCATTAACTGTGTTCCATTTGATGCTAGTGACTGAGAAGAAGCCTGAATTATCTAAGTATTTAAGAATAAACTTAGCGTGTATAATTTTTGTTTACATCGGCATTAAAAAAAATAGTTTATTGAAATTTATTTTTTGGTATTTTAAAGTTTAACTAGTAAATCGAGTCAGTAGGCAACGAGTTTCTTGCATGGTCATTAGTTGAAATCTGCACAATGTGGTTTGAAAATTTGTAAGATTCCTACTACTCAAAATAGGAGATCTAGCTGGTTACACGCAGTTGGCATAAACGAAGAAGATTTAAAAATTAAAAACAGTTATGTTTGTGAAAGTCATTTTCTACCAGAGTATCTAGGTGTTGAGCAGTTGACGCGAAATGATATACCAAGCCTAAACATTACAGAAATATACGGAAATACAGTGCCCAGCAAACCAGTTCAATTTTACGTTCAAGTGCCGAACATTGTTTCAGTTTTCAAATCAACTATCAACAAGTAATTTATTTTAAAAAAATTCAAATTTTATAAAAACTTTTTAAACTGTTAAATGCAGCACATCAAAAAGTGAGCAAAAATCTTGAAATATTAATGAACAAATACCATAAGGAAAAATCTGCTACTATCGAGGAAAATATTGAGAAACAAAATATTAATGATAAATCAAAAAAATGTCTCCAAGTTATTGTTAAAGGAAAATTTTTATTATAACAAAAGCGACAACATATTTCCTCAATGGTTTTTACTACAAATCCGCTACAACACACAAATATTTAAGAAATATTCTACAATTAAAACTTCCATCAGTGTCCTGAATATATAAATGGTCTCCAATACAATTCATTTAAGCGGGCGTAAATGGGTCTTACGTATCACATCACAAGCAATTTTTCGAAAACCTGCCAGCAAACTCTCGAATTTATACTTTAAGTTTTGAGGAAATCACAAGTTTTAATATACATATTGACGGATAGAATTGGGGGATTCTTTGATGATGGGGTTAAACGAAAAAATTAACTAGCTTCTTCGGCACTATTGTTATGGTTCGATCGTTAATAGAAAACTGGAAATACGTCTTAAACTACATTTTAATCTACAATTCATTTTGTGCATCAAACCTAACGTATCTAATTAAAGCAAGCATCAAAATTTGTCAAGAAAAGCTGAATTTGAATATTCGTGCGACCAATTTTCTATTAATATTTAAATATATTATTTAAAACATATAAAATACGATCCAATTTGTTTATTTTCATTTAGCAAAAAAATTGTTTAACCCGATATTTGGATCAAAATAATTTTGATCCAAATATCGGGTTAAAAAATTTGTTTGCTAAATATTAATATTTAAGCATATAAAATTGTTGGAATCGAACCAGACAAGCCATATTTTGAAATATGCGGAAAACGGATTTTTCCACAGTTTGACGCACCTCATTTATTAAAGTCCGTTCGGAATGCATTACTAACAAACCAAATTTCTCATGAAGATTACGGAATGGAAGATCTAAGTTTTATTTGCAAAATACATACACAACTATGATGACGTCCAAACTTCCATCAATTTGCCGAAATTGACAAAGAAACATTTAAGCCCAAAAACGTTCGAGAAAATGAATGTTAGGTTAGCTGCTTAACTGCTAAGCAATACAACTCTAAAAAGTGAAGTTTTTACATTGTTCCAACACTATTTTAAATGTATTTTTTTTATTGGCATCCATGACATAAAATTTGACATAAATATGTATTTTCAGTTTGTTTCACCGACGGACAAGAGTTATTTTGTCAAATTTGTAATGAGACAATCGATGCAGTAGTCTGCAATCACAAGTAGATCATCATGCAGAGATCTGGCAAACACAAAGAAAATGCCACAAAAAACCACAGACGCAACCAGACGTTTATATCTGAGGTGATGAATGAAAATGTTACGTACCCGGATTTTGTATAAACCTTTGTAAGCTTCCGAAAACAACCAACACGACGGGAAGATATTGACTAATGACGTAGTAGGTGTTGTGAATAGGGATGAAGATGGAAGCCGCAAAATGTGTTTTATTAAATATTTCTATATTAGACAAAGCCAATAGTTCCACAGTAGCTAGACTTTTCGATAAAATTATAACCGAGACAAAATCGAAATGTTGTTATCAGATGATGTGCCGTATATGGTGTAAGGGTTGCTGCAATTAAAATTGGCTACCCGAAAATTTTACAATTTACTTGTTTGGAACACGGGTTACATCGAGTGACTGAACCTATAAGATCATTACATCCCGATTTAAAAGCACCCTCGAGATTCCAAATTTTTTAGAGAATCTGAACGGGGTTTGGAGCTTTCACCAAAACCAATAGTCAATACCTTTTTATTTATGAATTTTACTGTGATGAAATAAAAAACAAATCTATATTAATAAATTAATTAAAAGCACGTTTTCTACTCAAATAAGAAATAATTTTAATGTTTGAAACCTTTTCACCACCATTTTTTAATTGTACAGAGCATATTTTTGGTGCCTGAAATGCATTTTCTAGGACCTAAAATTGACAGCCCTAATTATGACAGTATAATTTATAACTATTTAACCAGCTTTGATTTCAATTCGCTAGCATAAACCGTCTTGTATAAATAGCTGTTCTTAGTAGACCATATTTAGACAATTAAGACCCTATGGCAGAATCGACGTAACTTCGAAACTAGGTTGAATATTTACAATATGTTTACAGCGTATGATAGCTAATAGGATAGTCTATCAAATACACTTAAATCTAAATTTCTAGCCCTGGTAGTATTTTCTAGAGAATTTTTTAAATCAAAATTTAATTCAAAAATTCCTAACAATTTTTTAATTTGACTGCCGCTGCAGCATAAATGGTAAAGGTTAGAATGTTTGTGAAGTTAGCACAAAAAACGAAAAGGCAACACCAATGGTTTACATACGAAAATGGTTTAAGTATTAGCTAAATAGTAAAAGTTAACATGAAATAAAGGAACAACACAAATACGTTTTGAAATATATAATTCTAAATATTTGAAAAATAAAACAGAAAAATACTGTTCAATTTTGAAAGACATTTCATGAACCAGAATGATCCGAACCAAATAATATGTTTCCTTAAAAACAGATTTTCTTTTTTTTTTAACTAAAGCCATCCGAACATTCAACCGGTAGTTTTTTACCACAGATTTGATTTCCTCATATAGAACATCTATTTATGTATAATGTTATAAAGGAATTTTCAGAATTATGTAATGACCGGGTGTGCTACAAATACTGGCATTACAAAATCTCGCATAACAATTGTAACAAATGTACGAGAAATCTTGGTTTTTATAAATTCTGGAAAATAGGGATTTCGGTTACGAAACGAAAATAACCAAAACTATAAATTCTCGAAAATGGGGAATTTAATTTTAAAAATAATACCAAAAAATAATAAAACTTTTATGAATACCCAAGATTATGTTGCAGATAAATACTAAAACTGCAAAATTTTGTAATGCAAGTTGGTTATGGTTGGTTCATATGAAATGTTTGAAAGTTGAAGCTAATAAGATCCGTTTATAACTTTTGAAGAACATGGTAAATGGCCGGCCTACACAACGACATAACAACTGAAGTTGACAAATTAACGGTTCCATAATTCAAAAGCAATTAGTATCGATGGTTGAACGTTCATATGAAATGATTGAAAGTTGAAGATAATAAGATCCTTCTATAACTTTTGAAGAGGTGATACGAAATTACTGAATGTTGTCATGGAACAAAGTAAAGGGTTGGCCTATTCAATGAAATCACAACTGAGGTTGACAAATTAACGGTTCAATCAATCAAAAACTAATTTCTTATGGTTGAATGTTTCTATGAAATGTTTGAAAATTTAACGTACCGTTTATAATTTTTGAAGGGGACATACGATATTTCTGATTATTGTCATAGAATGTTCGGCCTATACAACGAAATCAGAACTATTGTTGAAAATTAACAGTTCAATTATTCAGGAGCCTTAAGCACTTTTTGATCCTTCATATGAAAATGTTAATATTGATGTTAACGAGGTACTATTACCTTTAAAGTGATCTTACAAAAGTTTTTAATATAAAGTCATGCGATATGGTATAGAAGGATTGCGTTTGCAAATAAGTCACAACTGGGATTGACAAATTAACGGATAAGTTAATCAGAAGACCTTAGTAGATTAATTATATGAAAAATTTGTAATTAAATATTAATCTTTGATAATTCTGAAAATTCCTTTGTAACAATGTAAAGGTATTAATATGTTCTAAATATATCATGAAATTAAATCTGTTGTTCACAGAATACCAATAGAAAATGAAAAAATCCTGTTTTTAAGGAAATAGTAGATGTCTTGAAATATTTTTCAAAGTTTAACAGTATTTTTCTGATGTATTTGTAGGTCTAGAAAATGTTTTGCCATTTTTAATTTTATTTTTATTAGATGAATATTTTAATAGGTTCGGTCTTATCTTGCTTAATTCCGCACAAACTTTTTAAGGTTATATCTAAAACTCAAACCTTTTTCGTATTAACTTGTATACTAAAAGCGGAATATTTACTTTCTAAAATGTCGAACTTCCGTATTTTTAAACAGATCTGACACAGATTCTAAGAATTCTCCTGGAACATGGTAAACTTGGCTTGACAAATTAACGATTAACTTAATCAGAATCATTTTGAATTTTTGAACCTCTGATTCGTTGAATATGGCAACATCATTTCTATTAATTGTTATTATTATAGGGGTATTTTTAAACATCATTTGAAAAAACTGCATTTTAAATTGATGCTAATTTAAGCTAAAATCTGTTTCTTTTCGTTTGTTTTAATAAGTATTTAAATTTAATGGGCCAAAATTTTTAATGGTTTAGTTTCAGGATTAATTTTTAATATATTTTCTAGTACAGTCAATAACCAGATTAAACTTTTTCATAATTTCGTGCTAACGTTTCGTGCTAACTTCCTACCGGTAAGGTTGGATACCAAATTTTGTTTGCATTTATTTTAGCAAATCCTGATAGCATGGACTATATACCCTTGTTGATTTTGTGGAAATCCTGATAGCATGCATATACGCTTGGCAGAATCGACATAGCTCGGAAACTAGGTGGAATATTTACAAACCGTTTACAGCGTATGATAAATATTCGATCTAGTTTCGGAGTGTATTAATAGTATTAATATGGTCTACTAAGAATAGCCATTTCTAATAAACGGGTTATGTTAGCAAATTGAAATCAAAATTGCTTAAATAGTTATGATTTATACTATCATAATCGTTACACGTGAAATACGTGATACGGTTTAATTAAACTTTAACTGTAGGCATAACAAAAACTTGCTAATACAATTATACGGAAATAGGGCCTATAATTTTAGTTTTTATTTATCCAAAATTATAATGGTTAGGAAATATAAATAATCCAACAAAGATTAAAGACAATCAGAGAGTTTTTCATTATCGTCGGATATAGATCATTCACGGAGCGGTCAATTTTCTGACGAGCTTTTATTGATAAATTAAATTTATTTAACGTCAAACTGTAATTTTTAATTCAATTCCTCAGTGAAAATTTGATATGAATAATAAAAATTTAGCCATACTATTATATGACGGATCTATATAGCAGCTCCGAATAGCGAATAAAAAATGCACTAAAACAATTATGACAGCACACAATAACATTATTTTTTATATGTACGTATTCAAAACCTCACATTTTTTGAATGAATGCTACGTGCAGTAAAATTTTCTCGTTGCCCAACCGCAATGTGAAATTTTTCTGTTAACTGCTAAATATTTTAGTAAGAAATTAAGTAAGTTCTTCCCGGACTTTGTTTAAACATAATGTTAACATGAAATTGTATTTGGAATTCGCTTACAATTATCACTTCGATCACTAGTTATTCTTTGATTAATTGATATCCGTAGATTATAACATTTTATCAAAGCAACGACGTAAACCGAAGAACTCCTGTATTCGACGGACGTATCTATGTCATTCAATTAATATCTTTCGTTCCCAATCGAATTCTCGTATATCTCATCTTATTTATGTAATACTTGGAATACATTTTTTATGTTATTTAGAGACATTATGTTTGTATATAATATTATGTACATTGAAACAGAAAGGAAATTAATCTTTTATTATGTTTTCAATATTTACGTTTTTAATTATTCAAAAGGAATAAACGAAAAGTGGCAGTGGCATCCAAGGATCCAAATTTCTTTCTTTTACCACCCAAACCGACCTCCATCCACATCTTGTTTCCATAAAAATGAAAATAGCAATTAATCCTACAAAAATTTGATTTATTGAATTTAATTTATTTCTTTTTGATACAAAACAAATTTATTTAGTTCTCTGGTTGGGATCAGGAAGAACATGATTTTTAAAGTTTCAAATAAATATTTTAGTTGTTCATATGCATACAAAAAATTAAATGTTTTCAAGCAAGGATTCAATTTTGTTTATTTCACTCGGAAATTGTCGCATATTAATAAAAAACAAAACAAGATATGCTGGCGGGATGTTATTGATGCCTGTGATAAAACTAAAGTGTCAATTTTGATTTGAGGTGACGACAATATTTGTCTACCGAGAAATCTAATAGCTCTCATCAAAGTGTTAAAGAAAACAAATAGAATTCAAATAAATCATTTATTGACTATTTCGTATATATTATGTGTTTTCGTTGTTATTTGTGAGTTTTCCGATTTTTCCCTCTCTTATATGCACCATTTTTCATGTGCCGATATCACATTCGACTAGATACGTGCGACAAATAGAATATTGAAAATATGTCTCATTCCACTCGAATGGTACTCGTAGCTAGAGTCACTATTCTATTTACGGTATATGGATGGATGATGGTTTTGGGTGTTTCGACTGACACAGATACACACACCCATACACAAATTGATATATTTTTTCATGAAAATTCAAATAAATTTTGTACAATGAAAATAACTCAATTTTTTTTTCAATATTATTTTGATTTTATTACTTTTTATGATTAGAATATAAATATTAGAATAATAAAAATGGCAATAGTACGATTCGAAATTATTGTATCTATCTAAATGTGTACACGAATCGAGATGATTGATGATAACTGATCAATTTTATTTGTGTAAAATACGAAACATTTTTTTTACATAGCTATATGCGGGAGATTGAAAAAAGGGTTAGGTACAGCTTAAATCGAGTGAAAATGTAATAATTCAGTTGAGTATTTTTTTTTTGTTTAAATGGAGTTGCCTTATGTAATTGATTTGCTACAGATTTGTATTGCGGAAAATATTAATTAATATGTACGTGAGATAAATAAAATGCAAATAGAATTGGAAATTTTTCATTTTTCATATAAATCTTATTCAATTCAATTTGTATCGAACATGAGAACTTCGACTAAAATGAATTCAAGCGCAGCTGATTTCAATATTAAAATTCCATGAAGCGTGTAGATATTACTAATTTTGAAATTAATTAACCATATCATTCCCTATATATTATTCCGTAGCAAGAGCCATTGAAAAACCAAATACATATAAAAAAATCTTTCTTGGACGAATATATAGAAGAAAAAAAATTTTCATTGATGGGGAAAGCCATTTAACTTAATTTCAGCACAACAAGTCAACAATTCCAGAAAAAAACCGGCTCCCGGATTTTATTTATTTATTGGCTTGGCAATAACACAACTCACAATCAATTAGAATTATATTATTAAAAACACTTCAACTACACTTTGATTTTTAATTAATTGTATTTTATTGTGTTGTCCGACATCAGCCAGCACAATAATTTGTTTTTTGTACTAGCGGCCTCATTGTGGCCCAATACCGGGTTGCTTCGCAGCGAGTAAGTGAAGAGTACTACAGTTGGGATTCCGCCATTCTGTATACTGTTTTGAATTTTAAAATTGGATCATCTGGATCAGAAAATCACATAGTCTTGTAGTGGACATTTGTGTACCATTAAAATAAATATTTTGATGCTTGAATTCATTTTACGATACCTAAAAAAATATTGTCTTTGCTTTTAAAAATTGCGCCAAAACCATATCGATTAATTGTTGGTTGTGCGTCTTTTAATTTTACTAAAAAAGACGAACGACCATTTATTCTGGCAAGTGTTAAATTAATAGTTCTCTGTAATTCTAATTATTTTAATTACTTCGGTCTAAAAAGACCAAAGTTTTGAAATCCTGTCAAAAATAACGAAAAATTTGGTTGGTCCAAAACCACTTTGCTCGATGTTTTGAAAGTCCCTGAGTCTGAAAAAGCAAAAAAAAAAAATGCCCGTCCGTGTCTGGATGTCTGGATGTCTGTACCCATGGTATCTCGAGAACGGCTTGTCCGATTTAGAATTTTTTTCCGCCATTCTATTTGTATGGTCAAGGCAGAGATTTGAAAAGCTTTTGGAGACTGTACGTCAAGAGGGTGGGGTACCTGCTACACGATTTGATCCAAAACACCTGGTTATATAAATATTTACGATTTTTTTATATGACTTTGTCCGGTAACAAAAAGAGAAAACGTCAAGGGACCAACGATAACGAAGAGTGCAGTGAAGACGACTTGGATGACACAGAGTACGTTATTGCACATTCAGTCGCATATCGTAAAAGAGACCGTTGTAGGGTTATACGCTACAGATCGTACGATACCGATTAAATTGTGAACCACAAACGAGAGATGGTGACAGTATTTCTATCGTTTCGCTGTGAGGCAGGCGACATAATTGACCGTAACACATTTATGGAGACTTATGATGCCAGAGAAACCGAGATCATGGAGAAGCGCAAACAATACGAATCGAACATTAATATCGAACGTATGGTCGAAGAATTTCGGGGGATGTGCGAACAGTTTAACGACGAAGATCCATTGGGTGGCCCCAATCAGCGCGAAGAGTTTGTAAAAAGTTTATTACAGCAAGGTACCGTAGAGAATGTAGATGATTTCGATGCTGCAACTATGGTGACATCCGCGTCTGCAGTTCGCCGGCCATCAAATGCAATGGCAAAAGCTGACTTTTGCCGCATGATGCGTAGCACTAACTCCGGTCAACGAGAGATACTTCTGGAGGCGATACATCGCTTACACACGCTCAACTCGGAACCGATCCAGCTTTTCTTCATCGGCCCTGCCGGTAGCGGTGAGAACTATGTGCTGAAACTCGCAATGGAAGTATATAATTGCTTCACAGTGCAACATAACTACTACTTGACGCGAATACTTGATAAACAATCGCGTCGGATTGACATATAGTCACGAGAGATTCTGCAAAATTACAGAAACATGTTTGACGATGTAAAATGCGTGATAATCGACGAGATTAGTATGATCGGATCAGATGTGTTACACAAGGTCAACTCACGTATGCAGGAGATCACCGGCGCGCATGATCAACCGTTTGGCGGCATGAATGTTTTCTTCTGCGGTGACTTTCGCCAACGCCCACCAGTTAACGCTACACCCGTTAATCGAGCCGCAGCAAAGCAACACTACGTTCTCTGCTATACTTACTAAAGTCGGTAACGGAGAGCGACTCGATGTTGATGAAAGTAAATTTATTGCGTCGCGATTCAGAATCCAACAGTGGTGCGATACGAACTTGATCGGCGTCGTGCGTTTGTATCATCAAAATAACAGCGTGGACTCATACAACAGCAGTGCTCCCGCTTGCAGTGGGTTACCCTTACATGATTACGACTAATATTGACGTTGAGGATGGTATAGTGAACGGCGCGATTGGTGTGTTAAAGAATATAGAGCTGCTCAGTGAATACGATTACTTTGCAGAGTTAATCTGCAAGCTTGAGGTTCTCGACTTCAAATGGACACCGATAACAATGCTTAGTGCCAACATACCGCTCCGTCCGACGATCAAATGCCGCCGAATACAGTTTCCCATCATGCTACCGTGTGCGGTCACGATACACAAATCTCAAGATGGAACTTTCGATCGAGGCGTGTATCAATATGACAAATCGCAGCAAAACCAACTAGTTTATGTGGCTTTGAGTCACGTCACATTGTTAAATGGCCTTTATATTAGCAATGCCCGAAACGATTTCAAATTTCATCTTGGATTTGGTCAGGCGTCTCCTACAGTTAGGGAGATACGAGATGAGTACCAGCGACTGGCCCAACATCCGTTGTCAATATTAGTCGTTCAAGTAAAATGTTTTGTGATTATGTTCTCGATCAGGGTTTTTTTTTATATTATATATAGATTTCAAACCAGCGCAGGTCCCTGGCTTTGATTTGAGATCATATCGAAACACCACTAAGCGCATAAAAATTGTAACTATATCATAGGTGGCGGTTCACTGATTGCAATCAGATGGTCAAGCTGCACAATTTGTGCAGAAATTGTCTCAGCCAAAGCCATTCGACAAGAAGTTACAGCATCAAACTGAGTTGTTTTACCTGCAAAGGCAGACATCATACGTATTGATACACGTAAAAAATCAGGAAAACAGTATTGCAAAGCTGAACATCTCTACAAGGATAGTGACCCGGTCCTTTTAGCAACAGCTCTAGTAAAAGTACAGAATATGTTTGGTAGTTTTACTCTACTACGAGCACTGATCGATCCAGGCTCACAGGCTACTTTCATCACAGAGCAAGCAGCACAACAACTAGGCCTGCCAAGGACAAAGGTTCTAACTGAAATTTCCGGAATTTCAGTAACAAAAGGACGAGCCTATCAACAGATAGCAATAGACATAAGTCCAAGATTCCCATCGATTTTCAAGATCGAAGGTAATGCTTTAGTTCTGGGAACTATCACTAAAACGCTTCCAGGCAAGAACTCATTGGGTTTAGATAGCGAGCTATAAAAAGAAATAATTCTAGCCGACATATACGGAGAAATCATGTTAAAAGGCATAAAAAGGGATCCGCATCATAAGTGCATAGCGCAAAGATCAGAGCTAGGATGGATCATATCTGGTCCTCTAACTCAAACCAGCAGCATTTCACTCACCCGGTTAAATAGCTACGTCACATTGGCAGATATAGACAAGCAATTAAAATGCTTTTGGAAATCCGAAGAACTGCATCCTAAACGAAGCCTAACTGCTAAAGAGATCGAATGTGAGCAGTACTATGAAGAGACTCCCAAGCGATTAACAAATGAACGATACGAAGTTCGGATGCCGCTTCACAACAACAAACTCAAAGAAGTTGGAATAGGAGAATCTAAAAGTAAAGCAGCAGCTAGATTGATTCAAATTGAAAAAAGATTCAACAAGGATGAAGAGTTTAAGAATGAAAATCACAAATTCATGAACGAGTACATCCAGTTCAGCCACATGGAACAAATTAAAGATGATACGGAAAAAAATGCTTCTCGGGTTTACTACATGCCACATCATTCTGTCATAAAAGAAGATAACAACAACAAGAAACAACGGCAGGTACATCACTAAATGAAATGATGCATGTAGGTCCAACATTACAAGACAACTTAACAGCAATATTGATCAGATGGAAAAAACATCGTTACGTGATTGCAGCGGACATTGAGAAAATGTTTAGACGCAGATCAGAATAGCCCGCGAAGATCAAGATTTTCAACGAATCCTCTGGAGATCTGAGACAAATAAGCCAATGAGCAGTTATAGATTAAAAACTATCACATACCTACGGAACAGCGTCTGCGATTTATTTGGCTACAAAAGCGTTACAACAATTAGCCATTGATGAAGCGTCAAGATATCCAATTGGTTCAAAGATTGTTCGAAACGATTTCTATGTGGATGATCTTCTATCTGGAGCTAACAAAATCGCAGAAGCAATCGCTGCGAAAAGGGAACTACTAAATCTCCTTTCCGGTGGAGGTTTCAACTTCAGAAAATGGTCCAGCAATGAAAAGGCGCTATTAGAAGAGCTTCCAGAAAATCTGAAAGAAACAGGACTCCATACTATAGAATCTAGTGATACAGTGAAAATACTTGGACTCTTGTGGAACTCTTCAACAGATACCTTTCAATTCAAAGTTTTTTTGCCAGGATCCAAAATAACAATATCCAAACGAACAATCTTATAAGAGGCATCAAGGCTTTTAGATTCGCTAGGATGGTTAGCACCAGTGGTTATCCAGGCAAAAATTCTACTTCAAGATGTATGGGCTTCCGGTGTAGTATGGGACGAAAAACTCCACTTAAATCTTGAAAACAGATGGTTAAACTACAAAATGGAATTACCACGTTTAGAGGAAATCAGAATTCACCGTTGGATAAATTACAACAGTAACGCCAAAATTGAAGTACATGGTTTCTGTGACGCCTCAAATTAAGCATATGCTGCAGTGGTATACAGCAAAATAATTGGCATCACGTGGTATCTAATGAGAATCCTGCTGACTGTGCATCTGGAGGATTAAACCTAGTTCAATTATTAACCCACATAATTTGGTGGGAAGTGCCAACATGGCTAAAGAATTTGAGCTATCCAATAATAAAAATCAATAATGAATAAATGGAACAAGGGAGGCAGCATGGAACGAAAATCAATAAGAACATTTACAACAATAGTAAAAAAACCTGTGATTGAATTCGATAGATTCTCTTCATTACAATGGCTTGTTCATAGCATTGCATAATGTCTACGATTTCCATCAAATGGAAAATCAAAAGCTAAAAACAACTCCCATTTTAAACCAGAGGAACTGAACGCATCGCTAAGGGCAATAATCAGAGTCACACAGCAGGAAGGTTTTGAACCAGAATTAAAGAAGTTAAAAGCGAATCAAAACCAAAAAAAGAATAGTACAATCATAACGCTAACTCCATTGACCTACTCAGCGTCGGAGGTAGAATAACAAATTTCAATCTCCCATTTGAAAAAAAAACATCCGATAATAATGGCCAGAGGTCATAAGTTGTCAAGTTTGCTTATCAAAGAAGCTCATATAAAGAAGTGAAACGTTGTCAAACATTCCAACTTACGCAATTTTTATGCGAAATATCACCAATTTTCAATGCATTGACACAAAACCCAGAGTGAAGTAGCAATCTTGCAGCGAAAACCAACGCTTGACACATTATGCAATGTTAAAGAATTAAATTCAACTAACCATTGGATAAAACTGCAGGATCCAAATCAATGGATATACGTAATTACTAGGGCTGTGAATTTTAGGTGCTAAAAAAAGCATTTTAAATGGTGGTAAAAAGGTGTTACCGACCAACTATGTGACTGCACGTTTTCAAAAACGGATAGGCTCAACGGCTGGGGGGGTCTTTGTCACATTGTTCATTGGTGGTACAAACCATACGTGCAAAATAAAAACACAAAAAAAAACGAACAACAACATGGTAAAAGGGCCATCCTGTAAACATCAGCACCACCAATAAAAAAAAAAAATTACTCCATTATGAAATTTACAAATTTATATTCAAGAAAAAAAAATCAGAATTAGAGCAAATTTTGAATATAATAAACTTAAACTTATATTTACACTTAAACACTAAGCCAAACTTATTTTCATGAGAAAAGGAACAAATCATCAAATTTAGCCGCGAATATAATAAAAAAACTCACCAGACAGTTATCCAAAGAGTACTCCTTGTCTTTGTCCGCGTGCTGAAAATTTCTAAAAAAAAACTTTACACTAAATTCACTTTGATTTGTCTTTTTTTCTTATGAAAACTCAACTTTAATTCATTTACAAAAAATATTTTTTTTTAGACTAATTTTACAACAACTTGCACTTATTTTTTTTTTTGTACTTTTCCGTTTGTTTTTTTTTTTAAAGCAAGATTAAACTGTTTCACACAGTTGTTGGTGCTCTAAATAAAGCAATTAAATTTTCAATATCAACATATAAACTAGGATATGCAATTTGATATAACTAAAACTAAACTAAACTCTAAACACTATACGGAGATTTTTATATTTGAAATCCCGAAACAAATCCCGAAACTTCTATTGTGTTGCACCCGCTTGTGTTACCACCGCTTTGTAATTTTAGCGAGCAAAAACCATATTACTGGCACAAGAATAAATGTCTTCACAATTTCAATTGAAGAAGTGCCTAAAGGTAAGTTTTGTTGTACGAATTGTACAAAATGAGAGGCCTGCATCCCTCGTCGTCGCCTGATGGTTATATTCCTCTTTTGTGGATTTCTTGCGGTATCTGTTAAATCCACGATATATATTTATTACAACAATATAATCAACTCTAAAAATTGTGAGAATAGCTTACCAAATATTATTTACTTTACAATTTTTGTTTGCAACGTGTACTTGCACAATTATGTACATAAGTACATAAAAACCAACAAAAAAAAAATTTGTATTGTACAAAAAAAATTTAATAATTTATTGGCACGTCTGTTACGGTCGGCTTGGCCTCTCAAATTAATTGGCCTTATGATAATATTGACAACAACACTGAAATTTCCCCTATTCAACCACCTATTACTCTATTCTCCCCACCTACGCTATTTAAGTTAAAAAAAAAATCCGCTGATCATTTGATCTACATATATACAAATGTGCATAGCAATAGGTATCGCACGATCCATCATTCAGATGACTCACCCCACATAGCAACAGAAAATCCGCTTAGCATTACAGATACAATAAAACAATTATATAAAAAAAATTCAAAATATTGAGGTCATTGACCGAAGATTCAATCATACTGATAAATATCTTTGGTTGTTGTTGCTGTTTTCTACTTGTTTTGATTTATCTGTAATCTGTATTATACGTCACCATCGTTAGGTACATCGTCAAGATTTTTGCCTGCTTGTTAAAACTAGCACATCCGTAACAGGACAGGTTCTACGGTTTGATTCTAAATAAAACTGCTAGAAGCTGAAAAAATACCGGATGATGTGGTTACATAAAAATTGCAATAATTCAATGATAAATAAAAGTTGATGTTCATTTGTAGTCTGATTATAGTTCACTCAAGTCATTTTCGAATATCCTTCCCATGAAATACTCCCAATAATTGGCCATTAGTGTCTTCTATCTTATAGTTCACATTACCAATCTTCTCTTTAATTTTACCTTTCACAAATTGAGGAGCAAATTTTGCACAAAACTTCTTCACAGCATCACTCTGCGGATGAGTTCTGATATACACCGTTTGACCAACATCAAAGGATTTATTCTGCGATCGCAAATTGTATCTGTTGGAACTTTTAACATATGCACTTTCTATATCCTTTTTTACTTGGTCGTGGATTAGTGAAAGTCTTGCCGGCAGTGGTAATATTATTTCACCCTCGGATATTTCGCCAAGATCTTTTAAAATCTTGTAATCTGATCCATGATTTATTCGATGGTACCCGAACAATAGAAAATGTGGTGAATTTTTGACCGTTTCATGCACTCCATTTCTCAATGCCGATGCTATTTCGTGCAAGTATTTGTCCCAAAGCGTATGTTTATCGCGGATATATGACCTTATCGCGGCCAATATTGATCTATTAACTCGTTCGGACAAATTAGATTGTGGTGCATATACTGCGGTTTTCGAATCCATGACACCATACTCTTGTAACAATAATTTGTATTCGGCGCTTCTAAACTGTGGACCATTATCGGAGTGAACGGTTTGCGGCACTCCAAACACGCAAAAGATATCATTTTTCAGAAAGTTAACTATTTGCTGTGATGTACCCTTGCTCATTGGTTTTAGAACTACGAACTTGGTCAAATGATCTAAAACAATAAGAATCATCGTATTTCCTAGACTTGAACGTGGATAGGGCCCCAACAAGTCCACATATACTCTCTGCCATGGTCTGTCGATCTGGAACATTTTACCTAATGGTGGGTTCATTGTATGGTTAGGAGCTTTTGTCGTTTTACATGTTTCACATCGCGCTATGTAATCTCTTACGTGTCTTGCCATACCAGGCCAGAAATAGAATCTACGTAGTTTCTCTAAGGTCTTCGCCACTCCTCCGTGAGATGATAATGGGTCATCATGTTCTTGTTTAATCAGATTTTCTTGTACCTTTGATGGCACCCATAGCTTCCAAGTAGGTATATCGGTTAGCTGTTGTGTCCTTTTTGGCTCGAGTCTGATATATATTATCTCTTTCTCAATTCTAAAGGCTGGAAATTTTGTTGGCTCATTCTCTATTTTTGTACGAAATTCCACATACTCCTTTTCAGAAAACACATCCGATTGCAAATCAATTTGCGCTGTTAATTTAACTATACTGGCTAGATGCTCTTCTTTCGTATCGCAATATATTCTGGAAAGCATATCTGGAACAACATTCTCACTTCCCTTCTGATGTTCAATCTTAAAATTAAACCCCTGGAGTTTCAAACTCCAACGGGCCAATCGTCCACTCAGGTCTCTTTGCCCCATAAGCCATTTCAGACTCGCGTGGTCCATAATCACCGTAAATTCATGGCCTTCGACGTAAGGTCGAAATTTGTTGACGGCTAAAATTACTGCTAAACACTCCAGTTCGGTAACTGTGTAATTTCTCTGCGCTTTATTTAGCTTTTGCGACATGAAAGCTATCGGTCGCTCATTGTCTTCATGATCGTGTTGATAAAGCACAGCACCTACACCTTCCGTGCTTGCGTCACATCGAATCCAAAATGGTTTGTCATATTCTGGATTTACCAAAACCGGAGCAGAAGTTAACAATTTTTTTAAAATTCGGAATGCTTCATCTGCTTTTTCAGTCCAAACAAACTTGCCTTTTTTTAAACAATCCGTGATTGGTGCGGTTACCGTTGAGAAATTCAATATAAACCGTCGGTACCATCCTGCCATACCGAGAAGACGTCTGGTCTGCTTTACACTTTCTGGAGGTGGTAGGTTTATCACTGCCTCTATTTTCTGCGGATCCGGCCTAAGTCCCATTTCGCCCACCAGATATCCCAAGTAGCGTATCTCCCTCATTGCAAATTTACTTTTGTCAATGTTAATGGTTAGTCCCGCCGTCCGTAATAGGTCTGCAACCAACTCTAACAGCTCAAAGTGATCCTTCAATGTGGCGGTGATGATCAGTAGGTCGTCCAAATAAACGAATACTCTGTCGTGGAGCTCGTGTGGTATTACCTGATGCATCAACCGACACATTGACTGAGCCGCATTGCACAGTCCAAACGGCATCACTTTGAACTGGTAGAGCGGTCGCCCTGGTACAGTAAAAGCGGTCTTGTCTCGTGATGATTCCGTTAGTGGTATTTGCCAAAAGGCGTCTTTTAAGTCCAATCCAGTAATGTATTTGGTCTCTGTTAGCCTGCCAAGAAGTCCGTCTATTAAAGGGAGGGGATACGCGTCCTTTTCTGTAACAGTGTTCAGTTTCCGTGCGTCTAAACAAAGTCTTGTCTTCCCGTTCGGTTTACGTACAATGGTTACTGGTGAGCTCCATGCACTCTTGCTGATTTCGATTACCCCTAGGTTAAGCATACGGTCGATCTCTTCATACAAAACTTCTTGCACGGCCGGTGAAATGGGGTAGTACCGTTGCTTTATCGGTTTCACGCCTTTTTGGATTATGATGTCGTGTTCGTGTAAATTTGTTTTCCCTAGTCCTTCTTTAGTAAATGACGGAAATAGTTCTATTATGCGACTTAATTCTGCTTGATCCTTTTGGTTTAACTTGTGTGCATTACTATCTTGCGTATTTTGGTCGTCAATCTCGTTAATTGCCATCTTCGGAAGAATATGAAATTTCTCCCAGAAATCAATTCCCAAATAGATCAATGATTGTAGGCTTGGAACTATGCAAAATTTGATTCTTTCGGTTTTGCCGCCAAATGTAACCGGCAGCCAGACATACCCCTCGATTTTGTTACTGGTTCCGTCTGCTGTTTTAATGGATGAATTTAACCGGTTATATTTAATGCCATTATCTGATAGAAACTCTATTGAACCCTTTCCTAAAACACTCACACTAGCACCGCTGTCCAATAATGCATGTATAGTTTTGGAGGCAATTTTAATCTGAGCGTAAGGTCGTGGATCGTCTTTGTATAGGTTGTTATTGATTGAAGAAATACAGCGTTTAATGAAATGACGTTTTTGTTTAAAATAGTTTATGGCTCGGATGTGTTGTTTATTCGGGTAATTACGTGTTACATTAAAATTTAATTTTGATTTGCTTTGATCTATATGATCTACTGGAGGTGTGATAATGGATTGAGTTAGTCTATTTTTTTTTTGATTCAACGGTTCCCGTTGATTTAAATGAGGACTCGCATTCCTTCCCGAGTGGTTTACCCTCGACACATTCACACTCGGGCGAATGTTTCCCGATGCAAATTTCAAACAGTTTGCGCAGTTTGGTTTGCGTACGTCTGCTGCTCCACATCCAAAACAAAATATGTGATTGAAATCTTGTTCACAGTCCTGATATCTGTGCCCCATGTCTTTGCAATTCCAGCAAACTAGCATTCCTGATTGTTGTGTTGCCCCTTTTTGTTGACTATTCCTCTGTTGGATAACTTCGATCGCTTGGTTGTGAGGTAATGTGTGAGTTGGCGAGTGATCGTTTAAATCATCATTGTACCGGAGTCTGTTTGGTTGGCAATCGCATTTTGGTCCTGTAATATTCGTTTGCTGCAATTCATTACACAGTTCGTTAACCTGACGACGACGATAAGAACTGTCACTAAAACGTCTTGGGTCATAACCAGTTTGATCCCACATTCGTTCGTAACGTTGACATAGCACTCTCAATTCCTCCACCGTTCTTATTAGATGTTGAGCCGGTAGCGTTACATTTCTCAATGCAGGCACCATGTTTTGACAAAGCCGGTAAATAATGTCTCTCTCGGTTAGCCGATGTTGAAGCCTAGCGTTTAATTTTTGAATATTTAAGGCAAAATCAGAGAATGACTCTTTTTGACTCTGATGTCTACGGAGGATTTGTTCCCGAATTTCCTCTTCACTATCAAAACTGCTAAAGTAGGATACCATTGCTGCTTTCATCCTCTGCCATGATGCGCCTGGGTTGTCTAATTTGAATATCCAGTACCAATCCTCGGCTTTTTTGGATAGGAAAAGATGAAGTACCTTTGTTAATCCTCCTTCTGGGAATCCATCGTCTCTCGCCATTTGCTCTATGCGGTAGGTAAAATCGTGAACATTACTGCTCTCGGTTCCATCGAAAGATAAATTCCACCTTTGTTTTATTTTATAGGTGTCAAAACGGAATTGTGGCGCTACAGGTCGTACATCATTGGGTTGTCCGGATACTCGATCACCTAAGGTATTTCTGTCTACTGCTACATGACTGGCTCTTACTGATACTTGGTCTGGATCAAAATTTCTAGACGAAAAATCTGTTGCTGGTGCCATATTACTATGTTCTTTGTTTAATCGGATCCTGTCAATCTTGCTGAAAAATTCTGCTACCGAATTTTCTAATTCTTTTCCATCGTTAATAAGTCCGCGAGATTGTGCGTCTTGACTATCAGCTTGGGTTTTAAACTGTTCCGTCTGTAAATGAGTTTCAGGAATTCTTGGACTAGAAGTCATGTTTGCTTCTACTGGGGGCGCTTTCTCTTGTGCTCCTTGTATCAAATCTACATTTTTATCTTGCCACAATTTCCAAAGCCAGTTAAATGTTCTGCGGATATTACTATACACATTGTTTAAATTGGAAATATCCCCAAAAGTATTTATCAACCTTCTCGTGCGATCCTTGTAGTGAATAGTTTTGATTAAAGCTAACTCAATAAATTCAGCAGAAGGAGACACACCTTGCTCATTAAGAGCATTCGAAATTTCTTCAAATTTAGCAATACATAACTGAATTTCTGTTTCAGGGTTGGTCGTAACATGTGAATGTTTAGGCTTTAACTTGTCGTCTAGGCTTTCACCTTCTAGACAGTTTACTAAAATATCACTAGAATTAGTAGCCTTCCTGGACAACCCTCGAACAGTAAATTCGACTTCTTGTTCTTTTTCCGTTAATTTACTTAAATAAACTAAAGGATCCATCGTGAATATAAAAAATAATAATGGTAAACTAAAACAAAGAATTTGTAAATATAATGCGAAATATTTAATTCAATTCGAATTAGAGATTACGAGAAAAAAACAAAACAAATAATAATACTTGGTAAAATAAACCAAATTCCAAATTAAAGGTTAATAAAAAAAAATCAAAGCTCAAAAAAAAAATTTGAACTATGTAAGTATGACTATTCCAAACAAAGCTATAAACTACTCTGTCACCAAAAAAAAACGAAATATCTAAAAAAAAGTAAAGTGCAACGATAATATTTACTATAAATTTATCAAATCAGAACTAAAAAATTTAATTTGAAAACGGTTATAAATACCAAAAAAAAAAAATTTAGAATATCAAATGACACCTAATCAAGTGCAAATCAAATGAAAATTATCTAAAATAAAAAACTGGTGATGATGAGTTCGTCGAGATGACACCAAATATGTAAATTTTCTTTTATCGTAACAAAATTAATAATAATAATAATAAAAAGGTTCGTATTGGTTAGGTATCCTAATGAGAATTTTACAAGAGACACCGTAGAGATGTACCGCAGAGTCACTGCAGATTCGACCTTCGAAATATCTCAATGCAAAGTCAATCGTTACTCACCCAACCACATACTTAAGAAAGGACAATAAAGTGAATTTACATTTAAGGATATAAAAGTGTTTCCGTGCAGAAGTTATTGTTGAGTAGTTGAAAGGAATCCAAGAAATCATCCTGTGTCACTATCAACCACCCACAATACAATCAATACACGTACTTTTTAAATAAAAAATAATGGGATAAGTAAAACAAAGGGAAGAAAAACGCTAACCACCCGCTATTGCAAAAAGAAATAAAAAAAAAGAAATATAAAAGTAAAAATAAACCAAAAAAAATTAAGAATAATAATAACAAGAAAAATAACACTAAATAAGCGGTTCTTGGGGTTAGGTTTGTTAAACAGAGAAGCTGTTTGGATGACTTTTTGGGACTACCTTCATTATGAAAATTGTGTTACCAAAAAAAAAAAACTCAACCATGCGGTTTACTTGACCTTCGGATCATATTAACATACGTTAGATGATCTTCAGGTCCCTGTTTCGGCGCCATTTTGTTACCGACCAACTATGTGACTGCACGTTTTCAAAAACGGATAGGCTCAACGGCTGGGGGGTCTTTGTCACATTGTTCATTGGTGGTACAAACCATACGTGCAAAATAAAAACACAAAAAAAAACGAACAACAACATGGTAAAAGGGCCATCCTGTAAACATCAGCACCACCAATAAAAAAAAAAAATTACTCCATTATGAAATTTACAAATTTATATTCAAGAAAAAAAAATCAGAATTAGAGCAAATTTTGAATATAATAAACTTAAACTTATATTTACACTTAAACACTAAGCCAAACTTATTTTCATGAGAAAAGGAACAAATCATCAAATTTAGCCGCGAATATAATAAAAAAACTCACCAGACAGTTATCCAAAGAGTACTCCTTGTCTTTGTCCGCGTGCTGAAAATTTCTAAAAAAAAACTTTACACTAAATTCACTTTGATTTGTCTCTTTTTCTTATGAAAACTCAACTTTAATTCATTTACAAAAAATATTTTTTTTTAGACTAATTTTACAACAACTTGCACTTATTTTTTTTTTTGTACTTTTCCGTTTGTTTTTTTTTTTAAAGCAAGATTAAACTGTTTCACACAGTTGTTGGTGCTCTAAATAAAGCAATTAAATTTTCAATATCAACATATAAACTAGGATATGCAATTTGATATAACTAAAACTAAACTAAACTCTAAACACTATACGGAGATTTTTATATTTGAAATCCCGAAACAAATCCCGAAACTTCTATTGTGTTGCACCCGCTTGTGTTACCACCGCTTTGTAATTTTAGCGAGCAAAAACCATATTACTGGCACAAGAATAAATGTCTTCACAATTTCAATTGAAGAAGTGCCTAAAGGTAAGTTTTGTTGTACGAATTGTACAAAATGAGAGGCCTGCATCCCTCGTCGTCGCCTGATGGTTATATTCCTCTTTTGTGGATTTCTTGCGGTATCTGTTAAATCCACGATATATATTTATTACAACAATATAATCAACTCTAAAAATTGTGAGAATAGCTTACCAAATATTATTTACTTTACAATTTTTGTTTGCAACGTGTACTTGCACAATTATGTACATAAGTACATAAAAACCAACAAAAAAAAAATTTGTATTGTACAAAAAAAATTTAATAATTTATTGGCACGTCTGTTACGGTCGGCTTGGCCTCTCAAATTAATTGGCCTTATGATAATATTGACAACAACACTGAAATTTCCCCTATTCAACCACCTATTACTCTATTCTCCCCACCTACGCTATTTAAGTTAAAAAAAAAATCCGCTGATCATTTGATCTACATATATACAAATGTGCATAGCAATAGGTATCGCACGATCCATCATTCAGATGACTCACCCCACATAGCAACAGAAAATCCGCTTAGCATTACAGATACAATAAAACAATTATATAAAAAAAATTCAAAATATTGAGGTCATTGACCGAAGATTCAATCATACTGATAAATATCTTTGGTTGTTGTTGCTGTTTTCTACTTGTTTTGATTTATCTGTAATCTGTATTATACGTCACCATCGTTCGGTACATCGTCAAGATTTTTGCCTGCTTGTTAAAACTAGCACATCCGTAACAAAGGTTCCAAAAATTAAAATTATTTGAGTAATAAAGCTGCTTTTAATTAATTTATTAACTTAAATTTGTTGCTTATTTCATCACAGTAAAATTCATAAATAAAAAGTATTGGCTATTTGCTTTGGTGGAAGCTCCAAACCTGGTTCAAATTATCTAAAAATTTGGACTCTCGAGGCGCTTTTAAAAATAAATTTTTGGCGTAAGCAATCATCTCTCTACTTCGGGATGTATTGATCTTATAGTTTCGGTCACTCGATGAATCCCGTGTGCCAAACAAGTAACGTGTAAAATTTTCGGGTAGACAATTTTAATTGCAGCAGCCGCCTACACCATAAAGGCACAGCATCTGATAAAAAAATTAAAATTTTGTCTAGGTTAAAATCTTCGCCTACAATTTTAACGGATTCGTCGAAAAGTCTAGCTACTGTGAAACTATTGGCTTTGTCTAAAAAACTTTCTGCGGCTTTCATCTTCATCCCTATTTAAAACACCTTCCACAACATTAGCCACATGTCTTCCGGTTGTGTCGGTTGTTTCGTCTATAGTCACTGTATATATTCGTATTTTATCGCACTTTCTACTTGTAAAATAGTTTCATCGTTTATAGGCTTTTTGTTTAACCAAAAAAGCCGGGTGCGTAACGTTTCCATTCCTCACCTCAGATATAAACGTCTGATTTGTAGTTCTGTGATTTTTTGTGGCACTTTTTTGTGTTTTTGGGATCTTATATGTTAACCTTTTTGTGATTTTTGACTGCAACGATTGTCACATTACAAATTTGACAAAATAACACTTGTCCATCGATGAAACCGACTGAAAAAACCAATTTATGCCAAAAATATACGATACCAATTTGATGTAAAATCCGGACATTTCATGATTATTTTGGAAATGATTTTGAATACTATACAATTTAGGCGACAAAAAGGTTCAAAAATGTTTATTTAGGTCAAAAAGGTTCCAAACCACGGAAAAGGTGAGAAAAGGTGCTAACAAACCGATGCCATATGAAAGGAAATTTTATGAATCATGTTTCTATGTAACCAAAATACGTAAACCTGGCTCCAGCACGAAAAGGTTTTTACCTAAAAATCACAGCCCTAGTAATTACAAATAAAACGACAGTTGATATCATATGTGGATCCAACATCGACTCATACAGCCTTCAGGGATCCGGATTAGTGACGATAGATGCTGGTTGAACGTTAAGGGACGACAATCTCTTTATCATCGCTATCGGCACAGCACATAATAATATTAGCAAGACAATTGAAAAATCATCTAAAATATTAAGCGGAGCGATCAATCTACAGGAATTCAGTTTGCAAATAAAACTCAAAACAACAAAACCTGATAATCTTAACCTGATATCAGCAATTGAGACTAACGATTTGGAAAGGGAGCTAGAAGTGATAAAGGAAAAGGAACAACTGCCAACAGAAATGAATCATCATGGTGTTCATCATTACACGATATCCTACTCAACTATAGGAATCTTAGTAGTATACTTTTCGTCATTTTGTATTTGAAAACTAAAGCGAAAGGTTAGGTTCTAATACCGGCAGCTCTTCCTCGACCGGTTGAAAATACAGCCCGGATATGTTGACTCATCATCATTACAACGTTTTAATTTTCACTAAAGTATGAAATTTGGTGGTTTTTGTATCTTAACTTAATTTGTAATAATATGTATACTATAAATGTTTTTGATTTATACTTTACATTTTTGTGCTGACATTCAAAATTTAAAATTATACATAAAGCGTAGCATTGAATAAAATAAAGCAGAATTTAAATTGATACTAATTGATTTTGTTCTCATTAATTAAAAGACCCCACTAGCGGTATAACCTTTTAATTGTTTAAATTTACATAAATCCGATACAAAGGATTAACAATTTGTTTACTTGAAAAATGTTGCCACCACAAATAAAACATAGAAATCTGAAGGACTTCTTAGTGTTCAAAAATGATTATGACGTATACATACAATACAATGCTCAAAGAAAATATTACTCGTATCGTAACATACACGTATTCACGTAAAACACACGGCTGTGTCTACGACACAGCCACACAAATATTTTTTTTAAACTAATTTAGTCCGATTTCTTTTTCAACCCACCAAAAACCCAACAACCCGTTAGTTACAAAGATAATATGAAACATTCTGGTATTCTTAAAATACACCTCTTCCGGATGATTATTCTTATTATTAGGTTTTTCTTTGAGTTCTCAAACATAAAAACTTAGAAACGTAGAAGTAAATTAAAATTAATTATTTGAAAAATATTTTATACACACCCAATTACTTAACACATGCATAATGTATGTTTGTAAGGATGTACATAAGTAAAATTATGTTGTAGTAGAGAATAACTCATAAACAAGGCAATAAATTTTAATCAAAAAAAATTTGATAACCATTCCATTTGTTATGTAAAATATAACCCATAACAAAAAGGTTTAATTTCTGGGTTACGCAAATGAAATAAAACAGGAAAACCACAAAAAGGTAGATTAAATTTAACAAAGGGACATACATAAAAAAAATGTTTTATTGACATATTTATTTGATTGACCCGTATGACACAACAGGTATAGGTATCAGAATTGCAATCTCATTCAATTTAGTTATGCTCGTAGAATATCATTGAAATGTTTACCCTCCAAAGCAGACGTTCACCCCAAATGTTTTATTTTCTTAGAAATTAGAAATTCATCGCCTCAAAAAACATCAAACTACTATTTGCATGAATCTATGTATGTATTTTGCTTTAGATACAAAATGGAAATTGAATTGCGAGTCATCCAAACAAATTGAAAATTTATACAACATTTTGCATATTTATTTATCATTTTTTATTGTCAAATAGCAATAAATTTATTTAAAATAAAAAATAAACAACAAATAAATATTATGTACATATTGAATTGATACTTTCTTCCAATTTTCCAATAAAAATTATCTTTTTATTTTCTTCAGTTGTATACTGTTTACCCGTTTACGGTACTGCGCTTTCAAAGAATTGCGCGAACAATATTGAAAAATAAGCGCTTAAAAATGATTTCTTCCCAGATAAAATAAATTCAGATAAAAATTGGCTGCAATAAAAAAATATTTCAATCATATTACTTGTACCAACAAAAACAAAAGCATCGAGTACATGAAAATTGTTTGATGTATGGCTTCTACTGCTGCTGCTTTTCAATGTTTTATGACTTCAAAAAAAAATTTTTTAAGATTTTATCGATGTTAAATTTGATTTAAATTTTTATTTGATTTTTGATAACAAAATTTGTTTGTTTACGACAATGTATGAAAAGAAGATAAACGTTAATATCAATTTATGTATAGATAGACCAATGCAACGAGCATAAAATCACATAAAACAAAAATATATTGACAAGAAAATATTTTTATGAAAAACTAACCAGAGTCACATTTCATCATCGGTGTCTCTCTCGACAGGTATATTTGTAAATGATGGTTTTAATTTAATTCCGAAAATGTTAAAATCAATCAATCAATTTACAATACTTGTACGCTTAATCATTCTCAATTTTGATATTGGAAAATGAACATTTAAAAATTCATAAATTTATCTGCCATACAAATTCAAAAATCATTGAATTTTCTAATTAATTAAAATGAATTTGATTTTAGAAATGGAATATTAGAATAATATCGATGTTTAATTTATAGAAAGACAAAATATTCTCGTAGACATATTGCGATACGAAACGTTAAAAACCAAAACTGAATATTTTGCATCACAGAAGTGATATACATAGAAGACATTTAAAATTACTCAAGTCCCAATTCATAACTCGAAATTCATGTATAGCCTAAACCAAACCTATCCATTGTGTATTTCGACATCTCTTCAATGTGGCATCACAAGCAAAATTTATGAAATTTGGTTTAATACTCGATTTGATGGATAAGTGATCGGCGCTTCTTCAACCAATGATATCTATCAACTCTACATTGAACGAGCTATATCTAAACTGTTATAGTGACAGGATGGTGCTCAGAAAACATAGTTAAATGCAGGAGTAGCTGGCAACTAGAACTTTTCAATATAAAATAAACTGTTATAAAAACCAATCGGCAATAGGCCTATCATCTTCCAAAATTCTCCAACAATTTTTAGGCATCACACATTTTTCGTTCGTTTATGTATAGATACGTTACACTACCACATGCAAAAATTTATATTCGCTGTTTAAATAGAAAAAAAAGAATATGCATGCAAATAACTTGTGCAATGTGCATGCAAGCGAGATTATTATATTAGGTTTACCCGAAAATAACCAAGTATATTAACACGACTGATCAAAAATGCACACACGGGTGAACAAAAATGTTCACAAGTGATCGAAAATTCATATGAAAATTAAAAAATGAAAATTTCACCTGTTTGTTCACCCGTGCGTAGCCACCGGTGATTGTGTGTTCACCCGTGCCTCTCAACAAGTTGTTCACCCGTCAATCAAAGACTACAACGGTGGTATTTGATGGCAATCTGTACAGGGATTTTGGTCGCAAAATGAGGATTGAGGATTGAGAATTTTGTATATTATGTACAAGGTGTATAATATACATTTTGCTATTGTGTGCCGTCAAATATTTGTATTGGATTAGTGTATTTTCTCATGCGTTTTCTCATGGGGTAACTATCAAAAACAAGCCAAGCGGGTGAATCGGTTCAAATTTTTGGTGCTTACGCTCGCCTTAAGTTAATAAAAAACAAAAACAAAATACATAAACGTAACCAAAACAATTTCTCGCAAATAAAAAAAAAACAAAAAGCAACATAAATGAATGATTTTTAATTTATGTATTCTTCGTCGGCTCCATTCGTAATATTTTTAATTTTTAAATTTTGAACAAAGGCATGATTCAATAAAACCAAGGTTAGCTCGAAATATGTAAACAATTGGCCATCTTTTTTTTTTGACGTCACTCAATTCTCAATACGTATATAAATTACAACAACAAATAAAAAAACGAAAAGTAAAAAAGAATTGCATGACGTCACGAACACGTGTTTTGAAAAATCGAGCTAACCTGGGATTTATAGAATCATGGAACAAAGGAACCAAAACAGAAAGTAAGAAAATAAAATGATTTTCTTTATTTTTCTAGTATTGTGTTGCCTTGCAGCTCGTGAGGGTTGTTCCTTTACGATGTTATGTCGAAGTGTGCGGACATTTTATTCTAAACAAAAAAAAATTGTATATAAAAAAAGGTTACGGAAGTTAAAAAGGAAAGTAATAAAATAAACCATCTCGCTTTTTTATTTGCTGTGTATATGCTAGAATAAAATTTCTCCAACCTCGGACATAACATCGTATAGGAGCAACCGACCCTCATGAGTTGCAACACAATACCATAGACAATCATAATAGATCTCTCATTTGACTAAAAACAGAAAATAAAAACAAAAATTGTCCATTCAAATATTATCGGTGTATTGCATATACGTATTATATTTGCAACGCATTCTAAAATCATTGCCTTATAAAATACACAACACATTGGAATTATCAGAAGTTTTTGTTTTTTTCCTTTAGTTACTATTAAATGAGAATTCTAGTATGAATGTACAGCCCCGTTCAAAACTTTAACACCACATTGCACAATGCACATTGCATTTGCTGACAACAAATGTAAAAACTATTTTTTGTAATAGGTTGATAAATTAAAATGCATGTTTTTGTCAACAATATAAAACCCAATTTTAGAATAAGATTGTTGAAAAGTCATTATTCATTAAACGGCATATCTTGCAGTGGTCTTAAACTTTTGAACGGGGGTGTATATGACAATACTAAACAAAATAAACAAACTCGTTTTGTTTTCTAGCTTTTTGTTTTTTTTGTTATAGTTATTTATGGTACTAGCATAGACATTCATACTAGATTTCTCATTTAATAGTAACAAAAGGAAAAAAACAAAAACTTCTGATAATTCCAATGTATCGTTGTGTTGTGTATTTTATAAGGCAATAATTTTAGAATGCGTTGCAAATATAATACGTATATGCAATACATCGATAACATTTGAATGGAAAATTTTTATTTTTTTTTGTGTTTTTAGTCAAATGAGATATCTATTATGAATGTCTATGGTACTAGTGAGCAAAACGAGATATTATCCATGAGGGATAAGTTTGTCCCACGAGGCGATAGCCGAGTGGGACATTATCCCGAGTGGATAATATCTCTTTGCTCACGAGTGGCATACAACGTTTTATCCAATTTTGTTGACATAAATGTAAATAATCGTAAATTAATAAGAAATAGTTCCATTTTGTGTTTTCACACTGTAGCATTGAATTTTGAAATATATTTTATCATAGTGACCGTTCTTTAAATTTTTGTGACGTATTCCTTTGACGTAAATTACAAAATATACGAATAATTTTCCAATGACCACTCAACATTTTGTTATATAAAATATAACTCACGTTGCCCCTAGCAGCGTGGGTTATACAATAACAATGGGTTATTTTACATTTTCTTTATTTGAAATCAGTCTAGTTATCGGGCTATTATGTATCAAAATTGGATAAATATTTTTTTAATTCAATGCTACAGTGTGAAAACCCAAAATGAAACTATTTTATATTAACTTACGATTATTTACATTTATTTCACCAAAATTGGATAAAACGTTGTATGCCACTCGTGAGCAAAGAGATATTATCCACTCGGGATAATATCCCACTCGGCTATCGCCTCGTGGGACAAACTTATCCCTCATGGATAATATCTCGTTTTGCTCACTAGTACCATAAATAACTATTATTTTGATGCCCGTCTCATAAAAAAAATCGACGAGCGAGACACAACACACAACATGACGGAGTTAAAATTTCGTGATCTCGTAAAGCCCAAAAGCAGTCGTACCAACTTTTTTTTTCTTTTGCTCATATTTTGCTCATATAATATTTGACATTTCTCACAAAATATTTATTGTTATGCCAGCCATCCTTGTTATCGTATGCGTTACTTGTGTTTATTTTAGATTTTTTTTTCGTTTTATTGAATTTAATTAAATATTTGTTTTGTGTTTTCGCGGTTATTTTAACTTAAATATATTTTTTCTCGGTGTTATTTTCTGTAAATTTTTCTATTTTTTGTGATTTTGTAATTCAGCATAGATTTTCAATTCAACATAATTATTTGTTTCCGTTTATAATTTTTGCGTTGTAAGTTTTCGGTAAATTTAGTAGTCTTTATTTTTATTTCTAAATACGATATGGCAGAATTACCACAACTGTCTTTTACAAGACAACAACAACTCTCTTTTTTAAGACAATGGCAACTGAATTTAACAAGGCAACGGATGTTGGTCGTGTTGGCGAATGACATCATTGCTACAGAAGCGATGATTACAGCTTATACAGCTTATCACCGATGCAGGTCATTACGACGTGGGCGTCGATTTTCAGTCAACCCAATAAATAGAAATCGCAAGCAGCAAGGTTATTTTCATAATCTTGTCGTTGAGATGAGGTTAACTGATGAAGTAACATTCGTAAACTTCCATCGAATGCCGCCAGCTGTGTTCGACGAGCTACTATCATTAGTGGGTCCGTTCATCCAACCAATGATGGTTTCAGATAGAGTAATTTCGGCAAGTGAAAGGCTATCCCTAACTCTTAGGTAAGTGACATTTGATAAACGTTAAATTATTATTACTTAATTAATGTTTATAAAATTAATGTATCTATTTTTATTTGTAGATACCTGGCTAGCGGGGATAGCATGATGTCCATTGGTCGTTATGGATATAGAATAGGATCGTCGACCACTTCAATGATAATAAGGCAAACGTGCAAAATATTATGGGAACAGTTGAAATTAACTTGTTTCCCAACACCCAGCGTTGAAATGTGGCGATCTATTGCGGATGATTTTCATTCCAAATGGAATTTCCCAAATTGCTTAGGAGCAATGGACGGAAAACATGTTATTATCCAGGTAAAACTCAAAATTGCTTATAGCTTTATTTTTAAAATTTTATTAAATGTATCTTGTTTGCAGGCATTTGGGAATTGCGGCTCTGTTTGCCGCAATTATAAACATAGCCATAGCGTGGTACTATTTGCGCTATGCGACGCTAATTATAAATTTATTATAGTTGATATTGGGGCAAACGACCACAAGAGTGATAGTAGTATATTCCGTAAGAGCAATTTTGGAAAATCACTCTTAAATGGTGGCGGTGAGTTATGCATACCACCACCAGCCTACTTGCCCAACACGCGACAGATGAGGTTTCTTATGTTTTTGTGGGGGACGAAGCATTCCCTCTCTTACCGAACCTAATGCGCCCATATCCCGGTCGCAACACTAGAGTTTTGCCAACATCGCAAAATGTCTTCAATTACCGCCTGTTCCGAGCCAGGCGTGTAGTTGAAAATGCCTTTGGCATAATGGCCGCGAAATGGCGAATATACCGGCGACCAATTCAAGCGAGTAAGCCAACTGTGCTCGGAGTTATTAAAGCAACAGTGGTACTGCACAATTGGCTTCGGGACAACCAAATATTCAATTATATAACGAACGATATGGTTGATACCGAAGAAGGCGGTAATTTGCGAGTGGGTTCAAATAATCCTAGCAGGATAGCTGCTGATGTACGAGCAAAATTTAAGTATTATTTCAACGCTGTAAATGTTCTACCATGGCAATAGTCAACAGTGCACTAGTGGGTAGGTAATCTGAATTTATATAATCTATTTTGCCAATTTGATTTATTTTTAAGTTGTTATAGAAAAATATCTGCCACGGGGAACATGGAGGACAACATTTTAATAAGTAAAAATTAAGTTTTGTAAATAGGAATTCATTACTTTGTAATTTATTTAAATATTAATTCATTTAATTTAATATTAAAATTCATTTAAAAAAAAATCTTATGTCTTTGACAATAAATAATTATGTTCATAAAATAAATATCACGTTTTCTTCTTATTTAGTTAAATTTTTGGCATCAATTCGTTCCACTGATTTTCTCCAACAGGTCATCAGCTCTTCTTGGAGATCTTCACTCCAGCTGAGTACCTTTTTTTCTACACCCATGGCATAATTGAGGCCCGGACTAATTTTTTGATTTGTGAAGACATTGTACTTGACACCATGGGCTTTGATATTAATTTAATTAAATTTGATGATGTGTACTGCGAAGGTCCTGGTGTAGATGGTGAAGACGATATTGGCTGACTTGATATCCTTGGCTGCGATATCGTTGAATTAATCGGCTTTAATTGCGAGGGCACTATACTTGTCGGCCTGGGCTGCAATAACGGTGTAAAGTTGCTTTCTGTTGTTCTACAAATATTAAAAATAATAAATTAATGATTTGTTCTAATTCAATGAAATGAAAATGGGTAATTGATTACCCTTAGATCAACCTTAACATGCATCAAAAAATTTCAATATAATCGTGCAAAGTATAAAAAATGAGCCTAAAACTTTTAAACCTTCTTTTCAACCTCCCATTTATCTTATTCAATTTCAACCAACTATTGATTGCTTTCTTAATTCCGAAACACTACCTTTGAGTCGAGCCTCAATTTTAGGTCATTCAATAGACCCCCTTTCGATCCAGAATCAAAGGATATGTAGCATTTACCACCATGTAATCATTTAAAACATAGCCACGTTCAAGTGATGTCACCAATCATTCCAAACCGTAAAATCAAATTTTGGCCCAATTGTTTCATCTGAAGTATCAAAATGATTTAGAAAGATTTCGGCTCTACTAAAACTAACATATTCTTCGAAAATTTTGTTGAGATTGATATAATTTTACTCTAAAAACTCCAATTTTATAATATAATGGACAGATTTGTAATTTTTGTGTACTTCCAACTATTTTTTAATAATTTTGTTACTGCAGGTGAAACCATTGGGTCAAAAATTTGATTTGACGGTTTGGAATGTCAGTCGATTTCATTTGCATGTGCCAATGCTTTTGAGTTTTAAATAACGATTTACAATTTCCCATATTTACTTTACTTATACTTACTCTTCTTCATCGTCATCGTCAAAATACTTCATTTCTGCCAGGAATTTATTTGTTTATGACAGCTGCCACTAACATACCGTAAAGACTTCTTCGCTCTGCTATACTTCGCCTTGATGCTTTTCCACATCATCATGCAATCATCTGCACTTTTCCCCAGCGCTTCGCCTACATTAGTCCAGGTCATTCTTCTTAATGTGTTATTTTTATATAGCGGATGACTTAGCTGCCACAACATCTCGCAGCCACTCTGTTTTAATTTCATTATTAACCGAAGCTCTTCTTCAGACACATTCATATTATAAATCAATATTTTTAATACACAATCAAATAAAATATTATTAACATATTATGTACTCCGTTATCAAATTAAAAAATGTATTGCTTAAACTCGACACTTTGACAGCTGTATAAAACAAATATATAATTAACAATATAACAATGCATGAAAACATATTGAGCAAAAGCAAAAAAAAAAAGTTGGTACGATTGCTTTTGGGCTTACGAGATCACGAATTTTTAACTCCGTCATGTTTTGTCTCGCTCGTCGATTTTTTTCATGAGACGGGCCTGAGTCTCTCTCGCTTCGTAATATTTTTAATTTTTTTTTCTTCGGAATTTGTTGTTCTGTCTCAGTCTCTCTTAATACATCCTCTCAATCGTTCTCTTCTGAGCTTATTCCTCTTATATGTATCATGTTATCCCTATTACTCGCGTCATTTTATCTCTTTTATTTGCATCATATTAAACAAAAAACTGAAAGAAAAAATGCACATTCAACACCAATACAATTTACCAATACTATTGCCCTCCGGTAATCCTCAAATCAATCCTCATTTTGCGACCAAAATCGCTGTCCCTGGGGGAAGAGCAAAAGAGGGCAAAAATTACCAAAATTTTATCAAACATCGAACCGGAAAATTATATGGCATGCGGTACTACAGTACGTAAAGGAACTAAATTAAAAAAATTAATTCTACAATTTTGTGCACAATTTATCTAATTCTGCATCATTTGAGTTATTTCGCAATTTTTGCTGTGTACCGTTCAGGAGCCCAACCCAATCATTTATACAACAAATAATTTGTACCTATTAGTTATAGGGTTTCTTTGTACCCTGAGAACTAACACGTGATGTCGTATATTTAATTTATTTCTGTTGTTAACTGTAAACTTATAAGATATCCTTGATTTCTTAAATTATACAAATGTGTCCAAAATTATTATCACAGTTAGATATTTGGAAGATTATTGATTTGGTGAACATTCCTTTTGCATTTTTTTTTTAATGATTGTACTCTACGAGGCATTCCATTCATTGCATTTTTTGCTTTGGTGAGAAGATCGGCGTCATTTACAGACTTCCTTCATCGCTTCGATCAATTCTGATTTGGTGTGCGGGGACTTTTCTGCTATCTTTTGTTTAAGAATAGCCCAGATACTTTCGATAGGATTAATATCTGGGTTATTCGCTGGTCAATTAAGCATTTGGATTCTGTTGGTCCTTAAATATTCGGGGACTTTTTTTACCGTATGGCACGGAGCCTTGTCATGCATATAAAAACTCCGTTCCCATTAAATTTTTCATTCATAATCGGTACCAAGTGTGAGTGCAGAACAGTTAAATATTGATCCGTGTCAATTACCCCGTTTATTAAATAAACTGGAAAGAGTCCTTTTGATGATATTACTGACCAAACAATGAATCTAACAGGTGGTTTGGCCTGCCGTTTGACACATGATTGATTGATTGATTGATTGATTAGGATGTACGGCCAAGCATTATAGCAGGAACTCCCGGACTCCCGGGCACACACCGTACACCCATTTACATATAACAAAACCGAAGGATAGGATAGGATTGTTAGATGGGACAGAATCGACCCGGCTACAGACACCCAAGCGATCGATAAGTTAGTAAAATTGTTAGTAATTATATAGTAAAATAGTTAGCACAGGACAACACAATTTCTAAACTACAACTTATTTACTACCTGATGATCCTGGAGGGTTGGTCTAATCTAAAATTTAATTCTGAAACTCAGGATTAATTTTAATCCCTATAATACTGATTAATACAGGAACTATGTCAAATTCTAAAAATTAAGGTATTTATTAGTAGACTAATGAAGAGACCCCTTTTAATTTCCTTTAAACTAATTTAATTAATATTCATTAATGAACAAAATACATAAATAAATAAAACACCCTATATTAATATTATAACAATTGCTATTTTATGAAATCAAATGTGAAGACTCTCCCAATACTTAGCTAAAATTTCTAAAAAAGATTAACATATAAAATTTCTAAGCTACGATTTAATTTCACAATATTTGTCCTATTAGTTATAGGTATCGTGAGCCAGTTATTCAGTTATTTATACACTGCAACTATATTTAAATAAAATTCAAATAAATAAAAATAAATAATTAGCCCTAACATTAAACTAATCCGCTATTTCCTACCTATCTGGAAACAGGAAAATAATATTATTAGACTTTATTATTACTTTAATTATATGAAATAATCTAAAATGGTTATGATACGTTGCACCAACACCCATGATGTACCGATAATTCAAATAAATACTGTATCTAAATAGTATATTTACAAATACGGCTCAAAGAATTTCACAGGCATCTCTGAAACTAAATTAAATTATTATTTGTCTATTAACACCAAATTTCACTATTTAATTAATAATATCAACTTATATGAATTTATTAGTGAAAAAAAAAAAAAAAAAAAAAAAAAAAAAAAAAACAATAGTTATTAAAGAATTATTTAAACTCTGGAACCCCCCTATTATAGCACGTAGTCAACCTAACAATTAAATATAATTTATAGCCGCTACCTATTCTAATGAATACCCATTTAAATATAAACCATACATATAAATAAATTAGTAAATAAGTCACTAAAATAAATGAATGAAATTAAATAAAAATAAATAAAATTAACTAAATTATTTCAAAGAAAAAATATTAATTATATAAATTTCATAACTTTACAAATCTCAACAATACCCCAAGATAAATATAACAAAACAAGGGAAGGGAAATATTTAACTATTTTGATTTAGTTCAAAATTAATTAGCTTTCCGTTGCCAAGATATGAACCCTTCTTCATTAGTACTTTCGAAACTCGATCCCACATCTATAATCTTTCTCTCTTTGCCACCATAGGTTCCATAATCAGCTTGCCAAATCCCAAGTTTTCACCTATTAGAAATTATTACAACTTCACAACTTCCATTCTAAGCTCAACTGCATGATTATAATGTAGATATCTAAACCTAACCGTATACTGACATATCCAAACTTAAATACAAACAATAGAAACTCAAGAATCATAAAACTAAAGAATTTGAAATTTAGAATTCACAAAGCCCAAAATAAAATTTTAAACCTAATACTAATCTACCACTTAGTTATAAGTCTTCTCCTCAATCCTTAATCTCATTACAGCCCCCACAAACATATCACCGAACGTCATTCCATAACAGTTGAATCTGAAAATCGTAAGCGCCATACTCTCATCCCGAAAATAATTCGTCATACTCCTTCTACCCTGCATCGAAGGACAATCTGATCATTCGTCCTCATTAACCAAACCAAACATACTAGCCCAACTTCCACCCCTAATCTCTTCAGAATATTTTCGATGTATGTATGCCAACCCGTTTACTCACTATCCTCTCAATAGATGTCACCAACCATCATACATAAATACACCATGTCCTTGAAATTTATTCACCACTAAATATTAACGATTTGACATTACCATCAAAACCTTGTTACAGTCAGAAGCTAAAAATAAAACTAAAATTAAAAAAATAAAAAGCGCTCTAATTTTACGAAAGTTAACGCCGGTTACATTGTCAAATAAAGTAGAATGAAAGTGCACGCCATTCCCCCCGATGGAAACTGTCTTTTTAATGCAGTTATACATCAATTGGGAACCATGACACAGCACCCTATCACTACGCATCAAGAACTCCGTTCTGATATAGTTCAATTTATTAGAGGGCATCTGCAGGATTACATTCCTACTATATTGGACTCCTACCACCTATGTGACTCTAACCAGATTACGGAGGAGACCCAAAATCAATATATAAATAGGTAATCATCCTTACATTTCATTAATCCGCTCTTACCCCAAGTTAACATTAATTGAAGCCTCATTGTATTGATAAATAACTCAATCTGTTGAAACTTTTCCAGATATCTGACCAACCTTCAGATGGACGGCTTTTGGGGCGGCTCCGAATGCCTATCAGCTATATGCAGATTAAAAAACATCAGGATAGTCGTTCATCATACTGTCACCCAGCGACAAACAATCTTCGTTCCAGATAGCGGTAACTATATACATGAGGTTAACCTATTATACAATGGAACCCACTACGACAGTCTAATACCTATTCCCAACTCCTTGCCACACCCTGTCTCTACTCAAGAATCTTATGACAGTCTAAAACCACAGTCAAACTCCTTGCTACCATCTAATTCCACCTTTCAGAATTCCTACGTTCAAAGTTTAGCTGCCAACGTAAAACGCAATCTTCGTTCGACAGAAAACCCTTACACCATTATTGATGCCACACCAACACCTTCCATCACCTTTCCTATAACACCTTCCTCATACTGTTTTGGCACATGGAATATACGAGGGATTAACAGCGGAGAAAAACGCGACACAATCAATGATCTCTTGCACACCCACAATATCACTATCTGCGGCCTGCAAGAGACTAACATGAGCTCGGGTGTATGTTCCACCACAGATTATACCTGGTATCTCACCAAAGATCCAAAAAGTCCTCGTAGAGGAGTGGGAATCCTCGTGAGAAAAGACTCAATCATAGTACCCCAGGAAATCAGATATTATTTTGGATCCATACTCACATTGCTTGGCCACTTTCCTAATAAAGGAAGTGTTCTCTTCATCTCTGTGTATGTTCCCCCACACACCACACCATACAATAGGCGATTATCCTCTAGAATTTTTACAACACTTTCCTCAATACTTGACCGCTGCCCCAAATCCCGCGATGTCGTCCTTCTCGGCGATTTTAACGCCCATCTTGGAAGCCAAGATCACTGGGATAGAAGATACATCGGATATAGTTTATTTCACCATGAAACCAATTCAAACGGATCATTATTAGGCCAACTCGTCGGTCTAGCACATTTAACAGTACATACCACCAAAGGCCGTCGAATAATCACCACACGCACCGATGGACGGAATCATTCTCAGGTAGATCATTTACTAACCAGAGAGAAGAATCAGCATATCTACGTCAAATCTATCAAATTTGATATTTACCGCCCCAACCTAAGTGATCACCGTCTTATATGGTTAAATTGTACCCACCGAAAAGGAACACACCATACCCCATTAGCCCCTTCAATTAGATCCAAAAGGTCCAACACTCCCTCCACATATAACCTTAGAACCCTAAATCTATCATTATTAAAAGACAAAAAGATCGCAGCTCAATACCAAGCCACACTTCAAGAAGTCCATGAGAAACATCTCTCAGAATACGGACAAGACCAGCTCTGGAAGTTAATTCTCAAAAGTTTGAAAACGGCTTCTCAGCAAGTTCTTACATCACAGGCACCCTTGACTCCTAAACGAAGGAAGGCCTTAGCTAACTTTAAGAGTGCAAAATATTTCCAGAATATTCATCCAAAAGATACCGCTGCCATCTACTGTTTAAGAGAGGCCAGACGGAATTTGAACAAAGCCTATTCCGATCATAGGTCCCTTGAATGTCAAGAATTTTTCACTAGCTTGGAGAATTGTAGACCCTCTGACAGATTACATAAGACATATAGCTTTTTCAAACAGTACCGAAGAGACACCCAAAGAACTCAGTCACTTTATATCCCCATTTCCGCCTGGCATCTTGAGTTGAAAAAGTCCGAAGGTGCATGGCCTACGCTCATAGAGGAGACCGATCATCACCCACTAGGACCTCCTCCCACCCAAGAAGAAATCCAGCTTACGATCAAATTCATACGATCAGGAACCGCTCCCGGAAAAGACGAAATTCCCATTGAGTTATTCAAATATGCTCCTGATAACCTAATACACTCCCTACATACCTTGATTGAACAAATCTGGATCACTAATCAAATTCCACCGGCATGGATCGATACCATACAAGTCCCTATCCCAAAGATAAAAAACCCAAAAACTGTTTCAGATTACCGGAGAATCACCTTGTGCAATGTAGGCTATAAAATTTACGCCAAGCTTCTGCTAGATCGTCTAGATCAACATTTATATCTACCCCAATCCTATCAAGCCGCCTTCCTAGCCCACCGATCAACCGACGATCATATGTACACTGTACGTCGCGTCCTTGACGAGGAATGGCGAGCTGGCAATCGAGTCTTCATACTTTCTCTTGATATAGCAAAAGCCTTCGATACAGTGGATTTAAACACCATATCCGAATGTCTACAGCAATATATACCCCATTATTTGGTCAACCGAATAATCACAGCCTGTTTTTGGGAAACCACATCCATTAAATGGTTCAACATAGCTACTGAGAAGATCAATAAAAACAAGGGCGTTAAGCAAGGATGTCCAATATCACCCCGGCTTTTCACCTTCATTTTAAATGAAGTGCTCCTTACAGTAGTCGACCGGTTCCCCGAGCTCAAACTAGAGCAGCGCGATAGTCTCCAACTACCCCTTATTCTTGCGTATGCTGATGACCTACTCCTAATTACCCGCAATATTACTAGTTTTGAATCTATCTTAATTGAATTACTTACCGACTTGAAATACGCCGGATTCGATGTAAATCCCCAGAAATGTACCAGCCTCATTCGAGACCCTGATCCTTCCTTCGTACCTGCTCCTACTCTTATTTTGGGCGGAATCACCTTTTCCGTCGTCGAAATGATGCGATACCTAGGAACTTATTTGACCTCTCGGCTTAGTAGACCATTTACTATTCGGACTCGATGTCGTCAAGCAAGCAACACTGTTCGACTTATGCAAACCTTTATTAAACGTAACCGTGTTCCAGCACAAACCGCCCTCGCAATGTACAACACCGTAATAGTTCCCATGCTTATCTACGGCCTTAAAACAGCTGCTCTTACCTCAGCAAATCGACGACGCCTACGAAAATATGAGTCCCTTTTTCTTCGAAAACTGCTTGAATTTAGCACTAACAAACCTCCCTTCAGCAAAGTCAAGGACATTCTGAATGGCAAAACCCTAACTAAAAAAATCAAGGCCCAACGAATCAATTATTGGGGACATATTTATCGTCGAGGCCCCACGCACCTACTTACAGCAGCATCAATATATACAGCGGGACCGAAAAAAATAGGCCGGCCTTGTCTCACCTGGAATGACTCACTTCAACAAGATTTAAAATATTTCGAAACCAATCCCTTACAATGGGAAAACCTTCTACCTCATCGCATTGAATTGCGAAGAGCAGCCGCTGAAATTTACTCAAAATCAGAGTCCGATTCCAGTGAGTCAATCGGATGTGAGGACGAGGAAGAACAAGGAAGACTGCATAGTCCATTCTGAAAAAATCATTCCCACTTATCCACTAATTCCTCTTCGGTCAGGACAGATTTATTCAGGAACTCCTTGTAATAAAAGAGAATTGAAACCCATTCTCAGGTGATGAAGGAAACATCCACACTCATACAGTCCAATAACCCCACCAAGAGTCACCATATCCACTTGTTCCTATCCACTTAACTTCTTCACTCATGACTACTTTTCATTATTAACACGCATTTTAAGTTCCTCCTACCACATAAAATCAAAGGACTGAGCGGCCTAATTGTCTTTCATCTCTTTCCTACCCTTTTTCCGATAGCCTAAAGGTTGACAAAAATCCATGATAAAACTTTAGTCATAATATCAATGCAACCCTCCATCTAACAATATAATTTCCATCCTTCTTTTCGCACTGGATTAGCAGATAGTGATGCTGTTCATAATTATTGAAAAAACTACCATCTCTCCACACCCCTCCCCCAATTCCAGTTGTAACCCAATTGTGTTCATTTTATAAATATTCTATTATTGTTATTAAGTAAATAGACTTGAAATAAATATGTTATAAAAAGATAAATTGCTGTTTGTTTAATGTTAAGATGCACTCGGAACAATTTATCCCGGAATAGAATCTCCTTTGGTTTCTCTTCTACATCGTCAACTGGTTCCTTTTCCTAGGAACATTACAAGATCTACGAACGACTAATAATAATTATTGCACATCGACATTTTCAACTGTACAGATTTTTGAACTATGCAACATAAAACAAATATTTTCACGATAAAGTGTAGAATACGAGCAAATAGTATTGCCAACGCTCCTTTGATTCATCCCATGCATACTTTAAAGACCTAAGTTCTTGTAGTTATAGTTAATTTAGGGAAGCAATTTATTATTTCGTATCAATATTCATCCCTTTAACAATAAAATTACCATTTTTCCTTATTTTATTTCTTTTCCTTTATTTAAAACAAAACATAATCCATTAATCATTACCGGGGGCCCGGCAAGAATATGATTGATCAACACTCACTACTTCCTTCTAATACAAAAACCCTTCCTATTCTCAGGTCTCTAGTGTTGAATCATTATGATAATGTGCATCTTAATCATGATACGGAAAACAATGAAAATGATGTGTAGCGTAAATCTTAGCCAACTTCATTGATGATCAGAATTTCAACCATTAACGGCGGAGCAATCCATTTTCGTTATAAACTGTGCTAAAGTAACTTCAATGCTTGGAATAAAATACATTTACAACATCAGTTTGCTGCAACAGTTCACAATTAAACCGTCCTTCCTTATGACAGCAAAATATTTCCAAGTAATGCCATATACTTTAGATCGCTGGAAATTAAATAATCCGCATTGTACGTAAATTCCATTACCATTTGTAGCACGCAATTCAACTGTTAACTTATTCTCAACCATCCGCCCTTGAACAATCAACTAAAAGTAACCATTATGGTGATTCATCAATTTGTACTTCCATTACGGTAGGCACTCACTAAATCTAAACTTCTTCAGGTCATATTGTGCCCAACACACACTGTATCATTTGAACGTAACATCTTCTTTGAATTTAAGATCCTATTTAAACCAATCTAGGTTACACAGACACTCTTATACCGTAGGCAGACACAGAGCCAAGTCAAAGATCGCGCTGAGGAAACAAAACTAAACTATGCGGCTCAGGCGAAAATCGTGTAATGACAGACGACTGCCATTACACAATTCTCACAAAACCGGACTTCCATCACCTCCACAACGCGACCATTGACAATCGGGACAAATGAAACCCACGATCAACTCCGTGCCGTCCACCGCACTAGTCTCTTCTACAGGTGAAGTATGACTAGTTCTCTCTCCCATATCTAGTAACGATATTTTATACATCCATGTCTTAGAAACGCAAAACTTTCTTCTATTATTAGCACGCCACATGTTCACTTATGTTACACCACTTAATTAATACACACATATTGATAATCTTCCTTTAGTCTAAAACAACAGCAATTTAAATCCTCAACTCGTTAGTTTCAATTTAACTTATTAATCTGTCAAATTTATTATTACATAATACATAATCTGGTAGCAAACATACTTATTATAGAACATGTACATGGAAGAGAAAACCACGACAAAACTACTACAAACGAAAAACTATTATTGCAAACTAGCCCGTCCATAACAAACTAAACGTAACATTTTCTCACATTAACCCCTAATAACACAATTGGGTTTTAATTGAGTTTTAATTTCCACCTTTACAAATATGTATACATATATCAATTAAGCCTAAATAAATTATTAAACCGGAATATATTCCAGGCTCAATTTGAAAATTCATATCAGTTCTCCCCAGCAGTAAACGTTGATACAAATGTATGAAGATATTCCTAAAAATTAAAAACTAAAAATTAAAAACTTAAAAATTGAATTAAATTAAAATAAATCAAATCAAACCGCTGTCAGTTGCAGTTTAGCCGAGACACGAACTACAATATATGTATCAACATCAATATTAAGGCCGTTTTCCAATTAAACACCTACCTGTGGAATCTAACACAATTCCATTGGATACAAATCAACCAAGTAACACCTGGAAAACAGCCCAAACTCAAAAGATGCAATAATTTGAATATGTCAAAAAGAGATGACTATATTCCATTCCTATACTACACTACAAAATATAAAAAAAAATAAATATATGTATGGATATGAATGATGCACGTGTTGTTTTCTCACACAAAACAGAACCCAAAATTATATCCAAGTATGCGAAAAAGAAACAAACGTATATTCAATTTATACATAGAAATCTTAAATTTACTGCGTATGCCAATTTGACACCATTTTACACAATCTAAACTTAGAAAATTTTGTGTTCAATTCTATGCACAAAACACTCAAATATTAAGAACATGCATTATTGAGCGAGAAATCAAAGGTTGACTTCTTCCGCTTTAAAATTAAACCATTGCCTGCAAATGAATCCCGATGGATTGCATTTTTATCCATAATCAAATTCTTCACTGTATTCACTTTATTGTACACCTCCATAATTTCACAAAATGAACCAAACTTGAATTTTAACTTTATTACATTATGTTATAATTAGATAAATTTAGATAAATTTAACACTTTCATGTTTATAATTTATAATAAAATTATAAAAACAAACGAAATAAATAAAATAAAATTTACGCGGAGAACGAAAACAAACACGTCCGCCTTCTTCGATCGTTTCTCATACCGTCTTGGCCTGCCGTTTGACACATGCAGGTAAATATTCTTCCCCTTTTGATCTACGAACGATCCTAGACATTGGTAGTTTCAAAGTCATCATAGTCTCGTCACTGAATAAAACCCAGTCCACTCTAGACCATGTAAAATATCCATTTGCCCATGTTTTTCTTTGTTGTATCATCCTAGCGCTTATCCTTTGCTTCTTGCGAGATCATCTTGTACATAGCCCAGATTGAAAAGTTTACGTCTTCACAGTTCTGTTTACAACTGATGGCATTTTGGCATTTGCTTTACCCGTAGTGAAATTCACTAATTTTACAAAAACCACTTTCACTTTTCAAAGTCACAAACTAGACTGAAATTCTTCAGTAAATTACTAATACTTAAATACTACGAAGTTGTAATAAAATCAAACAATTCGCAGGTTAAACTAATTAACAGGACAATAGATACTCGGAATTCAAATTTTGTCGAAAATTGTTCTCAGGTATGAATTACTCGTAGATGGAGTATTTTCAGGGTACATTAAATTTTTATTGCACGAATTCCTTGTGTTGGTCGATATACCTTATAATGTGTCAACTATACCAAATAGTTGCAATCCTATAGGATTGAAAAACACATTACCAAGAATTTCTTATGAGGTGATAATAATTTGGCCATATCTGTATATTCTGGATTGAATGTTAATTTGGGAGCTTGAAATATGAGCGTAACATTTTTTTCGTTAAATTTAGAAAAATACAAAGATGAGTCGCTCGATGAGGTAAGAACCATAATAGGAGCATAAAGCAGCTAAGATTCGTATTGCATGAAATTATGTCCAAATTAATTTTTACTGATACACATTATTCTTTTGGATATTATAGCAGTTACAATTTTAGTGGAAAAAATGTCATTTGCTATTTGACCAGAATCTTCCCCTAGTGATCGATGACAAAATATTGTCTTTAAAATTTTTTTCAGCATTTCCCAAATATTTATGAAAAATTGACTTTATTCAATTTATAAAAGCTTTGTTATTTATAACAACATCGAAATAATTGGCAAACATTTTTTAACATTTATGAACTATTATGATATTAATTCGGTTTAATAAAAGAACCTGTAGCATGCAACATAGCATACACGTACACGAGTACATGACAAAATCAGAGTGAGAAACTTTTAATTCAAATCTTTTTTTTTGTCCAAATATGTTATTCATAATCTTACAAAGACAACAAAACACCAACTGAAAAATTAAATCTTCTAAATCAACAATTTCTCGGAAAATTCCTTTTTTATTTGTTTCTTTGAATGAATTTTGATAAAAACAAAATGATTAAAGATAAGTCGAGGAAAAAAATCGTCGTTCGAACGGAAACACGTCTCAATCCATTTAAACTTAATTCTTTAGCCTTTTTTCTTTTTGTGCTGTTTTCGTAAAAAAACAAAAAAAAAATACAATATTGGGGTGGTTTACTGTTAAGAAATGCTACTCATATACACTCATACACACACACAGTACGTACAGTCAAAGTTCGAGATTTTATCCAGTTATAGAAAGTGAACTACTTTAAATTCGTTGACTGTATAATAAAATTTCGAAATTTTTCATCATCTTTAATAGTGTTGGAGCAACAGTATATAATATGTACAACAACAATAACGACGAAATGGATATAAGATAATCATGTAATCAGGATAAAAAACAAAAATTGAAATTTATTAGAAAAATATTTTTTTATTAATTTTTATTTCGAATTAAATTAACTGTCAATGGGGGATCGTTATTATGTGCGTGATTTCGTTTTGTACGGGTTTATGTATGAATAGCAAATCAATAAGGCTATTAAATTAAGGTTGGCAAATTAGTAAATTTTTGAATTAATATTGAAGGTGTGCACAAAATAAAGGAATAGGTTTTTGATTGGAAAATAACCGTTAGATATATTGGAGCAAATTTCTTTATTCTTAACGATTGGGAACATCAAGTTGAAGAATTCATTAGTTTTAATGTTGTTAAAAGAATTGGTCCACGCGTTTGAACTCAATTAGGAACAGATTTGATATTCTTCGGTTTTGCTTGACTTCTCAAATTCTTGTAGGCCCATCAGCATGGGAGACTCGGGTCAGATCTGACTAGAGTTAGGCTTTACTTTTCTTATAAGAAATTTGTCTGTACAACCTGGTTTCGAATTATATACAACTTTAGATTTTGTATTTAAGTAACAGTGTGGCTATGTTATTGTGAGGTTTATTCAGGCAAAGTAGAGTACAACACCTTGTTCAATTCTAAGTTAGTTAAACAATCATCTTCTTCCGCTTAATGGATGGAGAATTATATACCTTGATAAATGTTTACAATTTTGTTTGCAATTAGCAAATACCAAACAACTTTTTATTAAAGAACCTCGATTACAAAAAATTCGATTTTTCAAAAATGACTGTTTTACAAGCAGTGAAATAAAAATAATTGTTCCATGAATGAATACTTAGAAATCTATTTTTGTTTTAGAATTGTAATTTGAACTGGAGCACGTGAGCGTCGATGATTAATAAATAAATCAAAGTATATATTTAATTTAAATTTAATGGATTTCAAAATTAACCCACTGATTCACAAAATGTGAAAAGTGTGTAGCTATAATATTAAATAAATTGATTACAGATATTTGTTAGTATATGTTTGTCAATTATTTAGCACAAGACAACACAATTGCAAGTTCATTTAATGCTTAAGTTCCTGGAAAGCTGTTACAGGTTCTTCAAAAATCTCCTAAATTTAAAATCTGTTTTAATCTTTTATAATAACTATTCTAAAATTAATTAAGTATAAATTTATTTCTCTAAAATGTCTTTATGTACTACAAATAAATTAACATTAATTGTTTGTAGAACAATAATTAAACCAACTACCACCCCGACCGTCGCGTTATCGCCTCAGTCAATGCCAGCTTGGTCGAGTTTCTCAGGTGATTCTAAACTAAAATCATTTTATCGATTATTTATTCCAATACCAACACTAATACTAAAACTAACATCAACATTAATACCAATACCAAAATCCACATCGATACCAATATCAATACCAACATTATGACATTAATGTTTCGATTACATCGAAATATTCATTTCACTAAATTTAATTCATCTTCATTTTAACAAAAATTAATTTAATTTCATTAAATTCAGTGAAACCGAAACCCCAATTTACTTCACAATTAATTCTTTATTTAAAATCAGCCTATGAAATACCCTTAAATAAATTAAATTCAATTAGGCATCTAAATGTGAAGGACAGTAAGTAAATTGATCATTAACTATTGAATTCTATATTATGAATATTAAATACTAAATATCTTGAAATGTTTTTTGGCCCAAAACCACTTTTCTGAACGTTCTGAAAGTCCCCGAGTCCAAACAAGCAAGTTAGAAATGTAAGTTCTTTCTATCTATGTCTCTGCACGTCTAAATGTTGGTCTGTTACAAATACATAATTCTAAATTCCAAACTTCAAATTCCATATTCCAAATCCCAAATACATATCAAACTTTAAATCCCAAATTTTATATTCAAAATTTCATACCCAACCTTGAGGAACTCCAACCCTAATATAACGCTCATTGCTCAATAGATTATTGACGCGGACTACTTGAGTACGGTCGCTTAGATAATTAGATAATCACAAAGCCACTTGTGTATCGATCCACGAAAGCCGCAACGATAAAGTTTTAATCGGATGTATGGTCAACTCTATCAAAAGCTTTGGTTAAATCAATAAACAAAGCTGAAGCCTTAAGGCCCCGATCAATGGTATCGCTAATCTGTTCCAGAAATTCTAAAATCACTTGCTCAGTATTTGTATTGCTACGAAAACCAAATTGTTTCAAAGAGAGAAATTCATTTTTATCCAAGAAATCAATAATCCTGCTCTTCATTGCCTTTTCAAATATTTTAGAAAAGATGGAAAGAAGAGATATTGGTCGATAGTTATTTACACAAGTTTTATCATTCTTCTTAAATATGGGGACCACCATAGCTCTTTTCAATGCTTCAGGAAAAACTCCTGTTTCTACGCTTAAGTTAAACACAAACGACAAGACGTTCACAAGGAAGCAAGCCATTTTTTTGACAACAATATTTGAAATTCCATCACTCCCAGGAGACGATTTATTTTTTAGAGAGTTAATGATGCTAGGTTTACAGTTCCCCTGGAGAAACAGGTGAGAAATAACAACTATTCGTAACCTCATAATTCTCGGTAACTATTGATTTCTTTCCAACTCATCCATCACAGTCAGACCATTGAAGTTCCCTATAGACACAAAGAAATCATTAAACTCATTTGCAATAGCTTCAGAATCTGAAATAGTCACATCATTAGGCCCATTAATTTCTTTGATTTCTGGACAACCAGGATGCTCCCCAATTATAAATAATTCTTTCAAACAATCATAATCTATTTGAGACATCTATCTCCTATTTGTCCTAGTCTGTCTAATATTTGAGCTCTGTGCAATATGTCCGATTAATTTGGCATCAATTAGACAGTGGTCTGAAATATCCAAGTTATGAACCTTGTATGAGATATTTTGAAAATATCTGTAGTCCACCCTAAAAAATATATTGTCAATACAAGTAGCCGAGGTATTAAAAATTCTGGGAGGTTCATCCACTAATATCTCAAGACCAAAACTAGACGAAATTACTAGGAGATTATCCACATGCGTAGTTTTCCTACCAAAATCAATATTAAAATCACCCATGATTAATAGGTTTGGATAAGGCAAGTTTTGTAGTAGCCTAGTGAAATCATTAATGAAAACTGGAATATCAACGTCATGCAGTCTGTAAATACACACTACACATAGCATTTTCGAACACCAAGGAAAAGTTATACCAACACCATCGAAAGACCTAAAGTCAAGATTGAACTGCTTACAGTTTAACATTTTACTCGCGTAAATTGCAACACCACCGGACCTATGATCCTCATTACATTTAGCAAACAGGTTATAATTATGCAGACCGAAATTGTTAATTTCGTCATTAAAGATCCAAGTTTCAGACAGACCAATCAATAACGGCTTAACGTATGCAGGCTCAATATAAGACAGCAGCTTATCCGAATTCCTCCTCATACTTCTTATGTTCTGATACACAAAATTAAACTCACTCATAACAAAAAAAGACAATAAAATAACAATCCACAAAGATATCATTGCGATATAAATTTGATATAGATATACCAATACTGTAAATAGTCCATACGTGCCAAAATAAAATATCAACTGCTAATGAACGGTCACTCCATAAAAACATTAAAGTTGAAAACAATAACGGTAGAGTGGAAAAGTAAATATACCAAATAAATTTAATAAACTTCAATATTATATCTGTGTGACCGCTCAAAAATACGTTGAGTAAAACCCGATAGAGCAATACTACCCTTTCATGCAAATGAATGAAAATCATCTATGACTGTGAAAAAATTATCAGTTATCTCAATGTTGTTCATGTAATTAGATTCTAAAATTAGCATATTATCAAAGCACAGAATCCAACCAAACCACAAATATGGCATTTATAAGGTTTTAGTTGAATTCATGTACCACCACGTAACAAATGAAAACAACATGAAAACATTTGATTGAGAACTGGATGAAACTAAACAAAAACAAATACAATATTCTAATAATAATAAAGAGATAAAATGTAATTTTAAGTGTAATTTGAACATAATTATATAATATATGTAACGTTTCACTACCATATTAATGCAACAAAATGAAAAATAAAAAATAAAAGTAAGGGTCAATTCAGGAATAAAAGTAAGAGTCAAATTTCAAATTCCAAATTTCAAATTTCAAACTTTAAATTCAAAATTTCATATCCTTAATTTTAAATTCCAAATTTTAAATTCTAAAACTCAAATTCAAAATTTAAAATTTTAAATTTTAAATTACAAAGTTCAAATCTCAAATTTCAAATTCTAAATTTCAAATTCCAAATTGCAAATTTCAAATTCTAAATTCCAAATTCCAAATCCTTAATTCCAAATTTCAAAAATCCAATTTCAAATTTTAAATTTCAAATTCCAAATTAAATCAAAATTTCAAATTCCAAATTTCAAATGCAAAATTCCAAATTTCAAATTTCAAATTTAAAATTCTTAATTCTAAATTCCAAATTTCAAATTTAAATGTCTTAATTCTAAATTCCAAATCGCAAATTTTAAATTTCAAATTCCAAATTCCAAATTTCAAACCTCAGATTTCAAATTTAAAATTCCAAATTTCAAACTTTAAATTTCAAATTTTAAATTCAAAATTTCATATCCTAAATTTTAAATTCCAAATTTCAAATTCTAAAACTCAAATTCAAAATTTCAAATTTCAAATTCTAAATTACACGTTTCAAATCTCAAATTTTAAATTCTAAATTTCAAATTCCAAATTGCAAATTTCAAATTCTAAATTCCAAATTCCAAATCCTTAATTTCAAATTTCAAAAATCCAATTTCAAATTTTAAATTTCAAATTCCAAATTAAATCCAAATTTCAAATTCCAAATTTCAAATGCTAAATTGTAACACAATCCCCTAAAAGGGATTGTGTTAACAGAACATAGAAATAGCGGTCTGGTTGCGGTATAGTTTATTTATTGTACTTTAACAATAATTTAGTATTAAAAGGAAAAGCACAGATGGAAACAGAGTAAACGGAACAAAAGAACAAAAATAAAATGATGAAGCTGCTTCCATTAGGCAGAAAAACCTTTTAAATTTTTTTAAACAATTTCCATCTCATGCATACACATTCTATTTTGAGCAATAGCTCATTTACAATAAAATGTACAGCAAGAGGTGAAATAATATTAAAATAGCTTTAGCTCGCCGCTAGGCGTGGGGGTTACCAGACATATTTCTATGCTTGAAAACCGCATAGAGATAAAACGAATGGGATAGGAAAACTAAATCTACCTTGCCACGACCACAGTAGTAGATACTAATAAATTTGGGGTGCGCTCGACAAGGACGCCGGTGCCACTCCGGCGACCTTCGTCAAGGCCTAGGTCAGCATGAGGTCACCCATCCCCACGTGATCACACAGAAATATTTAACGACACATCACTATCAAAAAAATTACCTTGGAAAATTAATAAAAAACTGTAACTGCTTATGGAAAACTGATTCGGAGAAAAAAAACGGCAAAATGAAATGAAGAAAAAATTTGGAACAAAAAAACCGTTAGCAAAAAATCAAAAAAAAAACGTGGTGCGAATCGATTTGGTTGTGGCGTCATACGGTACGCCACCCGAAACCTGAAAAACCGCGTAAATTTATATATGAACGTAAATAAAATAAAACAATATAGTAATGAAACACCAAAAAAAAAAAACATCAAATTTGGTTCACACAAGATTATATAAAATTAAAAATCCACGCGGTGTAAATGGTACTTATTATATATTTTTGCACCATACACCTTACCTGAATATCAACCACTTTGGCCCGATCGACCACAAGATACAGCTACTCAGCGAAGACGCAGCCGCCCCCTCTTGCGTGAACCCCACTCTGTTAGGCAGAGTTGCTGCCACAAACCCAATTCTCACCACTTCACCCTGCTCTATATGTTGTTAGTTTGGCAGGGTGATTAGTACCAACAATTCTCACTAATCTTCACCGAAGTGTATATGATTGAGGATAAGGCACTGTGAACGTCTTTGAATACCATTACAATATAGCTAGGTATAACAGCCTTGATATTGGTTATTCCGAGTTCCGTATCAGAAACTACTGTATTCTGCTCAATTTACACCGACGAAATGTCACAAAATTTACTAGCAAATTCAATAGCCATACAATACTTCGGAAAATTTTACGGGAATCAATTAACATAATAATCTGTGCAATATTGTTATAATAGTTTGTTTTTTTCACTCGACCATCATAAGATCCATTTCACTCAATCACATCTCACCAAAACAAATATACCTCAGTAGAAATAAAATAACTTAGCCAACTCGAAACAAACAAAACAAAAAAAATTTAGTTCAAATTTTCTGTGATATATATTTTTTTTTTCTTTATATATACATATATAGTTTTTTTTTTTTTAATTTTTTATTTTGGTTTACACAATAGCGACACAATATAAAAAAAAAATATGGAAAAATGGCTAACAAACAATTTCAACCATCTTGCAGTCTAACAAAATATATTTTATTATTTTTATTAATTAATGTTTTATCTTATATATAGATATATTTGTTTTCCTTTTTAAACAAAACTATTTAACTAAAAAAAACATTTTTTCTTTACACCAACTTATTCAAAGTTACATAGTTTTTCATTTTTTTTTCACAAAAAAAATTAAACATTTTCACACCAAACTTGACTGATTATATTTTTTTATATTTTTTTTTTTTCAAAATTTTAAACGATACTTTTCAAACCCAAAACTAGACTTACTTATTTAATAATCAAAACTAGACTAACTTAAAAATAAAATCGACCCGTACCAAAAAAAAAATTTGTATCCCCCCCAAAAAAGATATTAACCATAGAAGAAAAATACAAAATACCCGAACGATGGATTTCGGCTGACGTACACATACGATATCACCCAAAATCGACTCACACGCACCCATACTATTTAATCCAATCTCCAGAACATTCGATTCGCGTGGAAAATCCACGAGCTAACAAAAATAAAACAAACGAAGCAACACACCAATCCACTACACGTCATTCCATACATTCAAACTAGTATAATGATTAATGGTACACTCTACACACAAAAAAAAATATTTTCTATTACAAATTAAGTTAAAAGAAAGAATGACGTATAGTGGAAGAGATTTTTTTTTGATAAAGCAATGGACACACATGCATTGTTGTTTGAATTTTCAACCGCAATTACAGATTTGAATTAATTACACAATAACAACCACAAGCGGTTGTTACAAAATTCCAAATTTCAAATTTCAAATTTAAAATTCTTAATTCTAAATTCCAAATTTCAAATTTAAATTTCTTAATTCTAAATTCCAAATCTCAAATTTTAAATTTCAAATCCCAAATTCCAAATTTCAAACCTCAGATTTCAAATTTAAAATTCCAAATTCCAAATTTCAAACTTTAAATTCCAAATTTTAAATTCAAAATTTCATATCCTAAATTTTAAATTCCAAATTTCAAATTCTAAAACTCACATTCAAAATTTCCAATTTCAAATTCTAAATTACAAATTTCAAATCTCAATTTTTAAATTCTAAATTTCAAATTCCAAATTGTAAATTTCAAATTCTAAATTCCAAATTCCAAATCTTTAATTCCAAATTTCAAAAATCAAATTTCAAATTTCAAATTCCAAACTTCAAATTCTAAATTTCAAATAATAAATCCCAAATTTTAAATTTTAAATTCAATATCTAAAATTCCATACTTCAAACTACAAATTTCAATTTTTTATTTTTTATTTTTTTATTTTGAATCATTACCAATTTTATTTATTTATTTATTATTTATTTATTTTTATTTATTTCATTACAAAAATTATAACTATATCACATATATGTACATATAATTACGAAAAAAAAAAAGAAATGATATAAATAAGGAAGTGCCTTTTGACCCACAAGGTCAGTAGCAGGCATCCCTTTAGCTAATAATAATAAAATAATAAAATACAATAATTGGAATAAAAATAGTTAAAAAAATACTACACAATACAACCAATACGATGTAAATAGTCATATAACAAAAAATAATTTAAGCAATTTAAAAAGATTTGTTATATAAAAAAAAAATCAGTTTTAAATTATTGAACCCCTCCTTCAAAGACAATATCATTCCCTATTCATGCAAAAATTTACCTCTCCTCAAATAACTAGCATACAAAATTATAAGTGAAAAATTAAAAATTGATTTTAAACAAAAAATCAATATTACTAAATTGGACTAGCCAAACTTTCAAACTTGAGAGGAATTTCGATTTAGAATTGAAGCTACGGATATCAATCGGAAGTTTATTAAAGATGGTTGGAGCAGTTACTAAAAAATAATTATAAAAATGCGTTTTGTAAAATTTTGGAACGCTTCTGAAATGCATGACATTTTCACGCAGTAAATAACTGTGACAACTCAAATAACGATTGCCACTAATTTCAAAATATTTATTCATAACCTTAAAAACATAAGTATAATCTACAATTAATCGCAAATTCCAAATTTCCAATTCCAAATTGCAAATTTCAAATTCTAAATTTCAAATTCCAAATTACAAATTTTCAAAATCAAATTCTAAATTAATTTCAAATTTAAAATTCCAAACTAAAATTTCAAATTCCAAATTTTAAATTCCAAATTTTAAATTTCAAAATTCAAATTCCAAATTCCAAATTTCAAATTTCAAAATTTCAAATTCCATTTCCCAAATCCCAAATACATATCAAACTTTAAATTCCAAATTTTAAATTCAAAATTTCATACACCAAATTTTTATTTTTTAATTTCAAATTTCAAATTCTAAACTGCAAATTTCAAACCCCAAACTCCAAATTTCCAATTCCAAATTTCAAATCCTAAATTCCAAATTTCAAAAATCAAATTCCAAATTTTAAATTTTAAATTTCAAATTTCAAATTCCAAACTTCAAATTCCAAACTCAAAATTCTAAATCCCAAATTCCAAATTTCAAATTTCAAATTCCAAATTCCAAATTTTAAATTTCAAATTTCAAATTCGATATCTAAAATTAAAAACTTCAAACTACAAATCTCAAATTTTTTTTTGTTATTTTGAATCATCCAATTTTATTAAAACATAGTCAAAAAAATTGTACAAACTAACAAATTATTGGTAAGATAATTGCACCTTTATTTTCAAAGAAACTTAATCCAAATTTCCAATTCCAAATTACAAATTTCAAATTCCAAATTCCAAATTTCAAATTTCAAATTCCAAATTAAATCCAAATTTCAAATCCCAAATCTCAAATTTAAAATTTAAAATTCTTAATTCTAAATTCAAATCCCAAATTTTAAATTTCAAATCCCAAATTCCAATTTTTAAACCTCACATTTCAAATTTCAAATTCCAAACTCCAAATTTCAAATTCAAAATTTCATATACTAAATTTTAAATTTCAAATTCCAAATTTCAAATTCTAAAACTAAAAATCAAAATTTCAAATTTTAAATTTAAAATTACAAATTACAAATTTCAAATCCCAAATTTCAAATTCCAAATTCCAAATTTTAAATTTCAAATTTCAAATTCGATATCTAAAATTCCAAACTTCAAACTACAAATCTCAAATTTTTTTTTGTTATTTTGAATCATCCAATTTTATTAAAACATAGTCAAAAAAATTGTACAAACTAACAAGTTATTGGTAAGATAATTGCACCTTTATTTTCAAAGAAACTTAATCCAAATTTTCAATTCCAAATTAGAAATTTCAAATTCTAAATTCCAAATTCCAAATATCAAATTCCAAATTTCAAAAATCAAATTCCATATTTTAAATTTCAAATTTCAAATTCCAAATTAAATCCAAATTTCAAATCTCAAATTTAAAATTTAAAATTCTTAATTCTAAATTCTAAATTCAAATCCCAAATTTTAAATTTCAAATCCCAAATTCCCATTTTCAAACCTCAGATTTCAAATTTCAAATTCCAAATTACAAATTTCAAATCCCAAATAACAAATTCTAAATTTCAAATTCCAAATTTTAAATTTCAAATTTTAAATTTCCAATTCCAAATTGCAAATTTCAAATTCTAGATTCCAAATTCAAAATTCTAAATCCCAAATTCCAAAAATCAAATTCCAAATTTTAAATTTTAAATTTCAAATTCCAAACTTCAAATTCCAAACTCAAAATTCTAAATCCCAAATTCCAAATTTCAAATTTCAAATTCCAAATTCCAAATTTTAAATTTCAAATTTCAAATTCGATATCTAAAATTCCAAACTTCAAACTACAAATCTCAAATTTTTTTTTGTTATTTTGAATCATCCAATTTTATTAAAACATAGTCAAAAAAATTGTACAAACTAACAAGTTATTGGTAAGATAATTGCACCTTTATTTTCAAAGAAACTTAATCCAAATTTTCAATTCCAAATTAGAAATTTCAAATTCTAAATTCCAAATTCCAAATATCAAATTCCAAATTTCAAAAATCAAATTCCATATTTTAAATTTCAAATTTCAAATTCCAAATTAAATCCAAATTTCAAATCTCAAATTTAAAATTTAAAATTCTTAATTCTAAATTCTAAATTCAAATCCCAAATTTTAAATTTCAAATCCCAAATTCCCATTTTCAAACCTCAGATTTCAAATTTCAAATTCCAAATTACAAATTTCAAATCCCAAATAACAAATTCTAAATTTCAAATTCCAAATTTTAAATTTCAAATTTTAAATTTCCAATTCCAAATTGCAAATTTCAAATTCTAGATTCCAAATTCAAAATTCTAAATCCCAAATTCCAAAAATCAAATTCCAAATTTTAAATTTTAAATTTCAAATTCCAAACTTCAAATTCCAAACTCAAAATTCTAAATCCCAAATTCCAAATTTCAAATTTCAAATTTCAAATTCCAAATTCCAAATTTCAAATTTCAAATTCCAAATTAAATCCAAATTTCAAATCCCAAATCTCAAATTTAAAATTTAAAATTCTTAATTCTAAATTCAAATCCCAAATTTTAAATTTCAAATCCCAAATTCCAATTTTTAAACCTCACATTTCAAATTTCAAATTCCAAACTCCAAATTTCAAATTCAAAATTTCATATACTAAATTTTAAATTTCAAATTCCAAATTTCAAATTCTAAAACTAAAAATCAAAATTTCAAATTTTAAATTTAAAATTACAAATTACAAATTTCAAATCCCAAATTTCAAATTCCAAATTCCAAATTTTAAATTTCAAATTTCAAATTCGATATCTAAAATTCCAAACTTCAAACTACAAATCTCAAATTTTTTTTTGTTATTTTGAATCATCCAATTTTATTAAAACATAGTCAAAAAAATTGTACAAACTAACAAGTTATTGGTAAGATAATTGCACCTTTATTTTCAAAGAAACTTAATCCAAATTTTCAATTCCAAATTAGAAATTTCAAATTCTAAATTCCAAATTCCAAATATCAAATTCCAAATTTCAAAAATCAAATTCCATATTTTAAATTTCAAATTTCAAATTCCAAATTAAATCCAAATTTCAAATCTCAAATTTAAAATTTAAAATTCTTAATTCTAAATTCTAAATTCAAATCCCAAATTTTAAATTTCAAATCCCAAATTCCCATTTTCAAACCTCAGATTTCAAATTTCAAATTCCAAATTACAAATTTCAAATCCCAAATTACAAATTCTAAATTTCAAATTCCAAATTTTAAATTTCAAATTTTAAATTTCCAATTCCAAATTGCAAATTTCAAATTCTAGATTCCAAATTCAAAATTCTAAATCCCAAATTCCAAATTTCAAATTCCAAATTCCAAATTTTATATTTCAAATTCGATATCTAAAATTCCAAACTACAAACTACAAATCTCAAATTTTTTTTTTGAAATTTTGATCATCCAATTTTATTAAAACATAGTCAAAAAAAATTGTACAAACCAACAAGTTATTGGTAAGATAAATGCACCTTTAGTTTCAAAGAAACTTAATCCAAATTTCCAATTCCAAATTACAAATTTCAAATTCTAAATTCCAAATTCCAAATTTCAAATTTCAAATTCCAAATTAAATCCAAATTTCCAATCCCAAATCTCAAATTTAAAATTTAAAATTCTTAATTCTAAATTCAAATCCCAAATTTTAAATTTCAAATCCCAAATTCCAATTTTTAAACTTCACATTTCAAATTTCAAATTATATGTACTAAATTTTAAATTTCAAATTCCAAATTTCAAATTCTAAAACTTAAATTCAAAATTTCAAATTTTAAATTTAAAATTACAAATTACAAATTTCAAAACCCAAATTTCAAATTCTAAATTTCAAATTTCAAATTCCAAATTTCACATTTCAAATTTTAAATTTCCAATTCCAAATTGCAAATTTCAAATTCTAATTCCCAAATTCTAAATCCTTAATTCCAAATTTCAAAAATTAAATTTCAAAAATTAAATTCCAAATTTTAAATTTCAAATTTTAAATTTCAAATTTCAAATCTCAAACTCCAAATTTCAAACTACAAATTTCAAATTCCAAAGTTCAAATTTTAACTTTTAAATTCAAAATTGAAAATTCCAAATTTCAAATGCCAAATTTCAAATTCCAAATTTCAAATTTTAAATTTCAAATTTCACATTCCAAATTTTAAATTCCAAATTTCAAATTCCAAATTTCAAATCCCAAATTCCAAATTTCAAATTTTAAAATTCAATTTTCAAATTCGATATCCCAAATTCCAATTTTCAAATTTCAAATTCCAAAGTTCAAATTTTAAATTCCAAAATTTCAAATTCCAAATTTTAAATTCCAAATTTCAAATGTCAAATCCCAAATTCCAAATTTCAAATTTTAAATTTCAATTTTCAAATTCGATATGCCAAATCCCAAAAATCCAATTTTCAAATTTCAAATTCCAAATCTCGAATTTCAAACCTCAAACTCCAAATTTTAAATTTCAAATTTCAAATTCGATATCTAAAATTCCAAACTTTAAGCTACAAATCTCAAATTCCAAATTTCCAATTCCAAATTGCAAATTTCAAATTCTAACTTCCAAATTCTAAATTTCAAAAAGCAAATTCCAAATTTTCAATTTCAAATTCCAAATGCAAGGGAGAACTTGCAGACTTTGTAAGGACAAATTCCGTCGGTAGACCACCTGTCGCAAATGGCTAATTGGATTAGTGAACGAAATTTGGAATCTAAACCAACGGAATCAGATGAGGAGAGTAGCGATAGTGAAAATACCATTGCGGAACCTACAAAGAAACCACAAATAAAACTTAAAAACGCTATTCAAAGTTTCACTATTTGTTTGGAGTGGGCCCAACAACATAGTGCTTCATTTGATGACTTAATTGTTCCTGAAACATTAAGGGAAGGAGCAGTTTTGCGATGAAGTATCTGCCTGAAACAAACTAAAATTTCACACTTTCTTAGAGCTTCGTGAATTAATTTTAAACAAACTTCTATTTTCGTTATTTGAATGAATTCAGTGACATTGTGAGTTTATTTTATTTATTATGATTTATGTTATAATCTAATAATAAGTTTTATTTTGGAAATTTATTTTGTAACTGAATATTTTATAGACATGTTAGTTGGAATTTGTCAATAAATAAAATTTGGAAATATGTATTGTATGTACGTAAACAGTATCCATATTATGTATAGAATTTATTGTATTAATTGCTAATGATTTTTCTAAAGGTATGTACATATGAATATTGTGTTATATGAAAGACATATGTATCTATAATGTATAGAAAAATAATGTCAACCATGAAATCAAGTAAGAAAAGCATGTGTTCGGTAATTGCGACATGTTCGCTAATGTCAACTGGTCTGGTTTTTATTAAATTGTGTAAATAGAGCCCGTACTGTATTTGAAAATTTCTTAAATTCTGGAAAAAAATTCAAAACCAATTTCTAAATGTCAGAAATAAATTAATTAATATATCGTGTAATTAAATGAGATTTTTAATATGCACTTAGATAACATCTTTATAACTTTTCCAGCCTTCATTATAGAACACCCTATTACCATATGTTCACAAAAAAAAAAATCCAAAATAATAATTTTTAAATTACACTCGGGATAACAAATCGCATGTGCTTAAAATTTACCTTTTCTATACATACATGATATTTACATGTAAAGTAATACTAATGACTATTCGTAAATAAAAGCTCATTTTCACCACTCAATTAAAAATTAAATAACGAGCATTTCTAAAAATCAGAACTAAATTTAGCATACAATAACAAAGGGATAACTTCTTATGTCACTATTTTAAGTCCTCGTTTAATAGCTTTGCAATTTTAATTAGATTTGTGTCGTCCTATGTGTGTTTGTATACGTATATACTATACGGGCACAATAAATTAAATTCTTAAATAAATTAAGAGGAAATTTATTTCTTAATTCCTTAATTATAATATCATCATCTCTCCGTGATGTTGTCGTCTTAATGGGCTATCAATTTACATAATATTTTGTTGCTGTATAGTATACTGTAGTAAAATGATTTTTCTTTTTTGTTTTGTACAGCTTAATGCACTTTTCTTGTATAGGAGTAGTAGTAGTAGTACCAGTGAGGTCATGCTACTATGAAATCAATAAAAATAAACAGAAAGTTTAAGTGGCAACTTAAACGAGCGTCTCCCAAGAAAAAGTTTTAATGGTTATCAATTAAGTTAAAAGCTCATTCTCATCTTGCTCGTATCATTGGATTGCATTTTTTGTATAGTATCGTTTAAATGATTAAAATGCACAAATATGTGTATATCTCTCTATAATTATGTATATAGTAATAATCGGATACGATAAGGAGTTGAATATTTTGGGGGTTGTGTGATATAATTAAAATGTGCTTGACCTCCATATATGTAGGTATACATTACACAATTTATAGACATACAACAAAATGATAAATTAAGTTTTTCTTATCGCTATTGTTATAAATTAATTAATGAAAAATATCATTTTGGACAATATAAATAAATTTAAATGCACCCAATTTCGATTGTATATTTGCAGGAAGTTATTTAATATTAATAAATTAAATTATGACATTTTCATAATTTTCAATCGATTCATTTAATTGCGAGATTCCGGTACACGCGCGTACGTATATACATATGTATAAGGGCACAAATATTATTGGAAAGAGGTGCATGAAATAAATAAAACTATTACGCCCTAAACATCCATTTACGAGTATCTTTAAATTAAATAATGTTGGTGATAGCCAATAAACGTAGATATTGGAATACTTTACTGCATGTTGTTCCGAAAAAAAACGAATAATTAAATCCTGCCTGAACAATCTTACTTAGTTAGCGTTCATCTTGTCTCGAATGTTTTGTCTTACGGTTTGCTCATGGCTATTATTGATTTGAGCTATGCCAATATCATTAGATATTTTTATTAGTTATTAGTCGTTGACATTTGCGTTCGAGAAATGATCTATACGGGAAAGGGTTTAATTACGGCAAAACATAAACTACAAATAAAAACTCCATGAATTAACGCATTTTTAGTCACGAAACCACGAAGTTGGTAGGTGTATTATAAAATGCGGCCGCATATATGACCAAGAACTGTAAAACTGTAAACATTTTATTTAAACTTGCCTAAGTTTTCAATACACTAAAATCCAACGACACTTAAAACTCAGAACGTGCAGGCCCCTAGTTCGATGTCTCTGGTTGGATCTAAAAAGTTGGTGTGCCTATGAGAATTTAGGGCAACCTCGGTAGACAGTTTGAATATCATATAACGAAAGAATTAAATCAAATGTTGGGAATTAATTGGTCAAAAGGTTTTTTTTTTTTTATTTGATGTATTAGGGGTTGTGGTTACTTTTTCGCAAATAATTCGATTACTTTGCTTTTAGGAAAAAATTTCAAACGGCACTGTTGTTCTACGGGAAATTTCATCGATTTACTTATATACCCTTGGCAGACTATAATTTATTAAATCCGATTTAGCTAACCCGTAAAGTGCGTCGTGGAAAAAGTTGCATGCGTAAAAAGTGGTGTGTTCCAGCGGGCCGCAAGTTTATATTAATTATTTTTTGTTCAATTAGAACGATACTAAAAATTTCGATTAGGAAGGTACCAAAAATTTCAGAAAAAAATTAAACGGAGTGGGGATAATTTTTGTTTTTTGAAAAGTAGAGCTAGGAAAATTTCTGTGCGGCCACCCCTTGTCTAGTTACTGAAGTTTTAGTGTGTTAAAGTTTTAGTGTTAAAGTGACTTCACATTTTATCGTTGAGTGCTAAGTTTACAAGAAAAAAAAAATTTACTTCTACGCTTTGTGATATGTTTTCTCTAAAACTTCAATAATTCGACAAGGAGTGGCCGCACAGAAATTTTCCTAGTATCATTTTGCAAGGTTTCTAAATTCTCTATAAAATAGCCGATTTGGATTTTTGAATGAAATTTCGAGCAAGTTCGTTTACAGTTTCAAACAGCAGCAAATTTTTTTTTTTTAGACACCTTTTGTTTTACTCTAAAAGTCGTAAAAAAACAAAATAAAATAAAACGGTTTCCAGTATCGAAAAGAAAGCAAAATTTCCTTCAACTAGAAACAAAAATTTTTTTTTGAAAGGTGTTATTTTACCAATGTAACAAGCGTTCAAATCTGGGTATTTTTTCGAAGAAAATTTCTGTTCTATTTTTTAATTGGCGCAGTGTAGTTAAGTACATTAATAGATGATAATATAGAAAACTGTATGTACCAATGTTTAAGATAGAAGATACAATAAATTATCTTCAACAATCTGTAACTTCACGCGATTAACACCCATGAATAATCTTCAACTATAATCTCCAAAGTGTGGGGAGAGGGGTCGAGGAGATGAGAAAGAAGAGGCGCAACAACTTCACCAATAACGTAAAGCAACATTTGCTATGGTTAATACAAATTTGGGTGACCGCATGGGAACATGCAGTATGTCAGTATACCTCATCCAGCAGCCCTGAAACCTGGCTAGAAGAAATAACATAAACCGGAAAACAACACAAATATCGACCATTTGTTATCGTACACAAAGGGAGCAATGCCGCCTCATAAGCAATATTCTGTTATGAAAGTATTCGGATTACTATGGACAAATTTTGTTGGACCGGCCCTAAAGTTTATCAAACAGATTATTACATTACCGAAAAAATTCCACCACCGATTGAATACAAAAGGAAAAAGTATTTTTGCGATGTAAAAGATGCTAAGCTATGAACAAAAAGAAACCAACTTCCTATATGGTAGATGCCGCTCCCATTTCGACAAGGAAGTATTGTGTCCTGAAAACTTTGGAGCTTACTATACCCGTGCCTAATATTCGCATTAAAAATTGGCAAAACGGCATGACGCCAGAGCAGTCACTTATAATTTTCTTTTGGAAAAAATTTAATGCCTTCGCCACAACTGCCAACAGCAACACCACACCATTATTATGTCCTCTGTGTAAAAGCAATCACCACAAACTCTTCGATTGCGAATTACATTTAAGGCGTTTTCTACACTCAAGCCAGAAGAAGTAAGTGGCGCGTCGCCCAGAAGAAGTTAAAAATAATTCAATAGTAGAAAACTCACCCATTGAGCCAAATCCATCCAGTTCCTCAAACAATTACCAGTTAACGATGACGTCTCAGGTCATATTGCCAACGGCGATTGTACGGCTAAAATGCAGCAATCTAAGTGAAACAAATTGTAAAGCTCTGTTGGATTCTTCCTCCCAATGATCCTTCATTACCGAGGAATGCGCTCAAAAGTTGCGGCTGCGAAGATAAATGGCAGGATTGATACTAGCCGATCCCCAGTTTAATCGGAAGGGTTTAATTGACGTTTTACTTGGTAATGAAATATACTATGCCGCAACAGGAGGGAAAAGATTACAACTAAATAATCAATTGGTAGGGTAGCAGAAGAAACATCACTGGGTTGGGTGGTAGCGGAAAGATTTTATCATCAGCAGGAAACCGCCACAGCTTGTTTCAGCATACTGCTCGACATTGACGCATCATTACGCGCATTTTGGGAAGTCGAATCAGTGCCAATGATACCTCAATTGTCAGATGATGAGCAAAAGTGTGAAGACTTATTTGGTGTAACGACCACAAGAAGCTCAGAAGGTAAATTTATCATTCAGTTACCATTTTCCGAGTCTCCCAGTACCGTTGGGTCGTCATTATACATGTTTCGCGATTTGTACGCCGACTTTATGAAGGAGTACGAAGAATTGGGTCAAATGGAAGAAATGGGTAGCGACCAATTATCTCAGCAGCAGTATTATCTCCCACACTATGGCGTTATTAAAACGTCTAGCCGATAGTAGACCATAATAGGCATTAATAGGCATGGGAACATGAAAAAATATACCGCCAGGTGGTAGTCGATGCGAAGAGCACGAAAATGCAAAACATTGTCTGGCGAGGTAATAAAAATCATCCGATACGCATTATCGACTGAAAACTCTGATATACGGAACAGCATCAGCGTCGTTTTTATTAACAACATGCCTGAAAGAACTAGCAATATCGAGTCACGAGCAGAATAAGGCAACAGCTATAGCAATAGAACGTGATATTTACGTGAACGACTTGATAACGGGTGCAGATTCAAAGCAATAAGTGATGGAATTAAAAAATAGCATTTTGAAAATTCTATACTCGGCAAAGTTCAAGTCAGCCGAATTTTATTTTGCCACGAATTCTGAAACCCACTCAAAACACACTAAAAGATCGATGTTGTCCGAAACCGGGTTAGCTGTTCCCTACGATTGTTCGAGTAAAAATATTATTCCAAAGCACTTGGCTGCAAGCTATCAACTAGGATGATGAACTACCAGCCCCAATGCATAACCATTGAGTAGAGCTACATCAAGACTTGGAGAGCCTTCAACATACACGAATTCCACGGTGGCTTGGGTCCCATAAAGCGGTTGAGCTGCATGAATTCTGTGACGCTATTCCGTGGGCACATGCTGTAGTCGTAAATTGCCGCACCACCAGTAGGGGCATAACAGTTAAACATCTAGTAGCAGCCAAGACTAAAGTAACACCAATTAACCAGCTGAGTATTCCTAGATTAGAGCTAAATGGTGCCTTTTTACTCACAAAAGTATGAAGCTATGCGGACAGACTCAAAGATCGTTCTAAATTGGCTATCCACGCTTCCCCGAAAGTAATCATCAACGTTCGTCGCCAATCGAACAGTTTAAATTTTGACTCATTTCAAAAGAGACCATTGGAAGCATGTTCAGCGGATAATCCTGCATATTACGCGTCTCAGGGGGTAGATGCTACCGAGCTAATGAGAAATAGGCAGTGGTGGAATGGTCCCTCGTTGCTGGCGAAAACGAATGAAAATTGTCAGTAACCGACATAACAAAATCTCATAAATGTGGTGTGGAAGTAATGTGGGAGGCAATTACAAATATTCCTGAGATCAAATAAATAAATGTTGTGTAACAAACCGTGGTCACAGTTTAATAATTCACAAACTATGACAACGGTTGTTAGCAGAAATATCACTGTAGTTTTTCCCTTGGTGCGGTTTGCTTATTTTCTGGCTATGACTCGTCGGTGTGTCGTGGGTGATCCAAGGCTACAGCAATCTTGTATAAACCGCATAAAATATTATTATAACACTAATGATGTACAATACATAGTACCAACGGATGATGATCACACTCCTGAACCACAACTACCACTTCTTTTAATTTCACTCAAAAAAAAATTTAACACATCATTGAAATATATCCGGATTCAAAAAGCAAACGAAAATCCATGCTTACAAATGAAAACTAAAACTAAGTATAATACTTCAAATATAGTTTGACGACAAAGAATAATGAAAAGTAAATTACTTAAGAATGATAAGTATGAAATTTGAAGATACGAGTAAGAAAATAATATGTAGTAAGATAAAAATAATAGAATAATATAATAGCAAAATTTGTAACAATAAGATACAAGTGAAAACAAAAAAAAATGAAAATGAAATAATAAAATAAATATAATAACTGCTGAACTAATAAAGAACTATAAAATATATAAAAATAAATGTAAATAGTAAAAACTTGCGGTTTATTAAAAAACTATATCGACGTAACGGCCATCAGAAATACTTCAAACTGGTCAAAAATTACTGCTTTGCTGGTATACTGGAACCGTTGCTCGTGCGCCCCAGAATTAACAATGATTGATCAACTGACCGTATGATGGTCTGACAAGAACAAGCGCATTCACCAAAACAATATCAATGGTTGAGAAATTGACATGAATGGGACCAATGCAATTATTTTTTTACTATTTTGGTTCTTAAGTTTTGTGCTTTATTTGTTTTTGTTTGGTTTTCTTTTTTTTCACTGAACTTTTTCTAATGCACCATGGTCTCTTCCAAAAACACACAAGTTAACAAAAAAAAACAGAGGTTTTTTATATACGATTTATAACATACGCAATTAACTGAATTTATTCATTCAAAAAAAAAACATATAAAATAACGTTTACAATTGTTCTTTACAATTTTTGTATTTATTAGCAATATGTATTATGATTTTTTTTTATGATTAAATAATTTGAAAATGGTGTCTTTTTATTATTTTTATTTATGAACAATAATATTGAGTTAGAATTTGTTTATAATTAGCACACACTTAGAGTTTCTCATGGATTTTCAATTTGGTTTCTAAATTATTGCGATCGACAATAAATAACCGTCTTCATAAATTAACGGCACCACGTTTTATCGTTCCACTTTACGCGAAAAAAAAAATTCAGTATATTATTTTTTGTATAATTTAATAATATAAACTGTCTATGTTCATTAGATTTATACGTATCAAGTACACTATGAATTATGGTTTATCGATCGACTTAAACACTATAGTACATTTAAAGATTTTACTTATAGTGACACTATCACTAATCAAATTAATAAACTTTGGTTTTTTAATGTATATTTTTTTTTTTGTTTGGTGATTGTATTTTTATACATATTTACAATTGCACCATATTGCTTTTATGACCGAACTGCACTCTTTAAAATACTTGAACCAACTGTCCCTCATGTACCTATTTTTTTTTTTTATCATCAACAATTAACAATAAAAAAAAATATCGAGATGGGGAAAATTCAATAACGAAAAACGCGTAACGACATTCCCATTTTTACAGCATGCCTTATAAAAAAAAACTTGTGATCAACAGGGTGCGTCACAAATCGTGGGGACGACCCACATGAGAGAGGGTCTCATTAATAGCCGGGCTTAAGAAAATCAGAAGTACGTTCACGATCGGATGTCCTTTAAATGATATAACCCTAAAGGTTTCCCATTTTCATCATTCATGTGGTATGCAACTTGGCCAACTTTCTGATGGACGATTGCTGGTACAAATTTATGATGCAGCTTAGCAGCAAATTTACGTGTCGCATCACTTTGAGCGAATGATCGTACAAGACCCTTTGTCCCGGTTTTAAATCACGGGAACGGCTTCGTAAATTATAGGTATGAGCGCTCCTATCGTAAGCCGATTTTAAATGCATCAATACTTTCTCCTTAACCAAGTTAAGTCGGTCAGATTTAGAAGTTATGTTCAGATAGTTATCATTTAACTCATCAAGCAAATTCCTTAATTTGTATTCCGAGCCATGTAACACCATGTATTGTCCAAATACCAAAAAATGTGGAGGGTATTTTGTAGTACCATGGATACAATTTCGGATAGCAGCAGCCACTTCATGTATATGTAGATCCCAGTTAGAATGAGAATCTACTAAATAAGACCGAATAGCTCCAATAATTGTTCTATTTACCCTCTCCGAAGCATTAGCCTGCGGAGAGTATATAGGTGAACGAAAATGGGTTACTCCATATTTAAGTAAGAGTTCTTGAAACTGTTTGGAAACAAACTGCTGACCATTGTCAGATACGACCGTCTCTGGCACCGAAAATACGTTGAAAATCTGGTGTTCCATAAAATCACATAAAGATTTAGCAGTAGCTTCTCTCAAGGGCTTTAATAAGATAAATTTGGAAAAATGATCCAATACAATCAATAGATAGCAATTTCCACTCTTGAATCTTGGGTATGGTCCCAAAAAATCGACATACACTCGTTGAAAAGACCTGCAGGATTCGGGTTGCTGTCCCATAGGAGGCTTTAATAAATGATTCACCGGTTTATTCATCTTACACGTATCGCATTTGAGGACAAATTCTCTAACGTCAGAAGCCATAGTCGACCAGTAAAACTGGCGCTGCAATCGTTCCAAAGTCTTTTGCACTCCCATATGTGCTGATGACGGAGCGCTGTGTGCTTGCCTAATCATATCTGCCTGTAATTCCTCTGGAACTAACAATTTCCATTCAGATATATCAGTATTTAGATATTTAGATCCATACGTAAGTTGAATTAGAATCATACCATCCCTAACACAATAATTACTATCGCTTTGGGAACCAAGACTCTCAATATTTCTAATTTTATCTCGATAACTAACTGATGAAAATGCGGCGGAGTTAAGGTTGATATGCAATGGTAGTAACTGATCATCACGACTTACCACAACTGGGTTGGATAAATTATCGATAGAGCATAGATAAGAGATCGAGTCAGTTTCAATATCTAGCTTATATTGTTTTAACCAGTCTAACATACTAGCGGTATTAAGCGCTTCGCAAAAAGCTCTTGACAACGAATCCGCCACGGTATTTTCTGAACCCTTCCGATAGTCAATTTCGAAATTATATGGTTGGAGTTTTAAACTCCACCTCGCTAATCTTCCGGAGAGGTCTTTCTGAGCCATCAACCATCGTAATGCAGCATGATCTGTATATATTGTAAACTGATATCCCTCAATATAACACCTAAACTTTTTAACACTGACTACGGCGGCTAAGCACTCCAACTCTGTTACCGTATAGTTTTTCTGGGCGGCGTTTAGCTTCTGCGAGATGAACGCTATTGGACGCTCTGCCCCATCGTCATCCACTTGAAATAAAACGCTGCCGATACCTTCAGAACACGCGTCACATTGGATGAAAAACGGTCTCTTAAAATCGGGGTTAGCCAACACAGGTGCCGTAGAAAGAGCTGTTTTCAACTTCTCAAAAGCCTGCTGAGCATTAGGAGACCAAACAAGTTTATTACCCTTTTTAAGGAGGTCAGTTATCGGTGAAGCGAGTATGGCAAAGTTTCTGATGAATCTCCTATACCAACCACATAATCCCAAAAATCGTCGTATTTGTTTAACCGTCCTTGGTGTCGGGTAATCCACAATACCTTGAATCTTCTCGGGATTAACCTTCAAGCAACCATCGCCCACAACATATCCCAGATAAACGATTTCCTTAAGTAGGAACTTACATTTGAGGATGTTAACGGTGAGTCCTCCTTTTTTTAAGAGATGAGCTACTAAATCCAGAAGTTTAAAATGTTCCTCCAAAGTTGCGGATGTTATAAGCAGATCATCTAAGTAAGTAAACACAGACTCGTGAAGTTCGGTTGGGATCACCTTATCCATAAGGCGACACATGGTTTGCGGAGCATTACACAAACCGAATGGCATGACCGTGAACTGGAACAAGGGTCGGCCAGGTACGGTGAAAGCGGTTTTGTCACGGGAGCTCGAGTCGAGGGGTATTTGCCAAAAGGCATCTTTGAGATCAATTGAACTGATATATTTTGTTTTCTCCAATCGACCTAATAACCCCTCGACAAGAGGTAGTGGGTAAGCATCTTTGACCGTAACCTTGTTCAGTTCACGGGCATCCAGACACAACCGCACTTTACCATTCGCCTTATGAACAAGGGTGACTGGAGATGACCATGCGCTCTGACTTACTTCGATGACCCCAAGAGAAAGCATTCGATCTAATTCATCGTACATCAGTTTTTGTTTAACCGGGGAAATTGCATAAAAACGCTGTTTAATGGGTTCAACTCCTTCCCGGATTTTAATGGTATGGGACACAAATGTAGTTTTACCAAGCCCGATGTCAGATGAAGATGGGAACTGATTTATTAATTGTTCCAATTTACAACTTTGCTCCTGGGTTAAACGGTGATGTTTAGACTCATCAATGGCAGGAGTTAAGCTATTTACGGTCGGTACCGTGGGAGAAATTTGGAAACGATTCCAGAAATCTATACCAAGATATAGAGGTTGTTTTAGATCTGGCACGATGTGTAAAGGAAGTTTATGGATCTGATTATTGAATGTAATTTCCGCCAAAATATATCCGAATACTCTCTTCTTGTCACCACCGGCAGTATTTATATGGGAAAATAATTCGTGAAAATGAGCAGAGGAACTATTGAGATATTTTTCAGAGCCTGCACCTAAAATACTAACGGTGGCTCCACTGTCCAGCAATCCCTTATAATGAACCCCGTTAATTAATACATTAGCATACGGTCTCGAATCATTTATTTCGGTATCAATAATGGAAGCTGAAACAGCAAGTCGTCGTCGTCTTTTAGTGTACCAGTAACTCCGAGAACGTTCCTTTTGAGATTGATTATGAACTCGCTTCGTAAATTTTGGTAACGAGGGCTTAAGAAGGGCGGAATCCAGTAATTCAGAAATATTAGGTGGTTGACATGACAATGACATATTTATTAAATTTGGATGTGGTGTAAAACTATATTGTTTATCTTGGGTTGAATCGTAAGAATTTATATACGTGGTTGGGATGACTGTATTTGTACTGGCTTGTCGACATTTTGGCTGGGGGTCACTTGCTGAGGTGCAGTGATCCCAGACTTCCACTGGCCCCTCGGCAAGTTTCCCATACAACGCGGACATTGAGCACTGGTTGTATTACGATATCCACAACGATAACAAAATAAACCTTGCGGTAATGAACACTCTCGAAAAGAATGCCCCAGATCACAACAATTGTAACAAATTGGCTCACGGTCAGCAGATTTAAATTGCCGACCAGACAATTGGTTTGTTGGGGTAGACTTGGGATTCACAACGTTAGGAATTTTCATCGCTGCTACAGTAGGATCACTAACTGGTATCTCTGATCGATTCACATCATTATGTTGGTGGCAGCTGTCTAATTCATTTACGGCCGGTCTAGAAAATGGAGTATAATGAGGGTTGACTTTAAGACGAAACCAGGTATTTTCCCAAGCTGTACAGCTTTTAATTAAGTCGTTTACGTTAGTAAAATAACGATCTGTAAGATGATACTGGAGCTGGGGATTCATATTACGCATCAACACTTCAATAAGCCGATTTTCTGGATATGATGTATGGCATTGCAAAGTTAAACTCCAAACATGCTGATAAAATTGGACGAAGCTTTCCTTTGGTTGTTGTCGTCGAGATTCAATTTGTTGTCGAATCTCGACATCTGTCCTACGATCTTCGAATTTTTCAAGAAACGTGACTCTCAATTGATCCCAATTGAGGTTTGGATGACTACGACGGTAACTCCAATACCAGAGAAGTGCCGTCCCCTTCAAAACAAAACTGATTTCGTTTACCAACAATTGTGGTGAGATATTCATTGAATTAGCGAGTGTCTCGACTTGTAAAATGAACAAATCAGCGGGCAATCCACTAGATGTGCCATCGAATGCGATTCCCGATCGAGCAAGACTTTTTGACCTATCCGTGTACGGACTATTGCTTATGATAGGAGGCATTACAACATTATTTAGCGTATTTGGAAGATACGTACTCGATGAAGGCAATTGCATATTAAGACCTGTATTGATTTTTGATAACGGGATGGTTGTTGATCGTTGTGGCACATCAGTTGCCAACGACGCATTCGTTATTTGATTAGCGTTAAGCATATTCATATACGTGGGACGAATATTATCAACTCTAGGATAATCCATCGATATCTTTGGAATGGTCGGTTTAGGAATGATCGGCTCTGTCCTTTCTGATTTGTCTTTAGCCAATTGAGATCTCAAATCCTTCTGTTGGGTAGTTAACTCAGTAATTTGACCCGACAACAACTGTACTTGTGCCATCAATGCTTGAACCAAATCCATTGACCCAATCTCAAGATTTGGGACTAGCTCTGTTGGGGTTGACTGCTTTACCTCATGGTGAGGAAAAGTGTTATAATTCTGAGATGCTGGAATATCCGCTCCCAATATATCCTGAGTTGCTGCAAATGGCACTAATGTTTGCATTGCACCTGCAGGTTGAGTGTTAGATGGCTGAATCACCTCCGGCGGTATCTGTACCATCTTTGCGCTATCAATTGAAGAATCAAGCGGTTCACTTTGGCTAAGATATTTATCCAGACTGCTTATCAATTCATTACAGGCGCTTAAAGCTTTACGTGCTTGTGACTCATATGTAGCAGACGACAACGTTAACGTGAGCCTACCTTGAACATGCAAAAGACGTGATCGAATTTGAAGAACGATACGGGGTAGATCATCAGCTGAAGCTTGGTCAAGGTTTACAATATTACATCGTAAATCCTCCAATTTTGCACGACAAATCTCAATTTCCCTATCAGGTCCTTTACTAGCCTTGGTAGTCATTCTTACCGGTTTAGGCACTGTGCCAGCGGATTCAGCTTCTAACAATTCCTGCAGTTTTTGCAATCCATCGGGATCATTAAAAGGGATTTTACGTAAATCAAATTCCACTTGAATCTCATCTGGTTTAAGTAAAGTCGAATCCATCGCAAAAAAAAATTAATTAATAACAACTAAAAACTTGACAATTACAAATATATGATATTTAATTCGATGGGCTTAAAAGAAAAAAAAATATTAGTAACTAAGAATAAAAATGAGAGGAAAAAAAAAATATAAATTCAAAATGTTGTATAAAATTAACCTATAAATGTTTATTCAAGTCAGTGCAGAACGTAATTCAATATCACAACACTTAAAACCAAAATTTATGAACTTGAAGAAAAAAAAAAAACAAAATAATTGAAACTGATAACAATAATTCACAAAATACCAACGCCAACAATGTAGAAAATCAAAATAAAAAACAATAATAAATAAATTTCGATAATAGAAAAAAAAATATATGTATATATATATATGTATAAATTAATGGAGTGAAATCAAAGAGCGGCAGGAACAATTCCCAAGCGCGATCAACATCCCTACAAACTATGACCCATCGGTATACTTCACAAATCAATACCAATGATTGGCAGAAATAATAAAGTTTAAAACAAAACCGATGGACGTAATTGCAATTTAATTTTATAAGTAAAAATAATTTTTCATGAAGATTAACTCAATATGTTTTAATACACAGAAATAATTCACTCATTACAAATTATTATACGAGCAAGAAAAATTGTTCTTTATCCAATTCCTCAATTTATTCAAATACAATTTAACTGTAGAAAAAAAAAATCGTTGGATTTCAAAACAACAAAAAAAAAATTTTAAATAACTCCGGTTAAATACTTAATCAAAATATGCTAATGCACAGACCGGTATTAGTAAACCGGAGTTAGGAATTGTAAAAATGTCATGACTACGAACAAAAATCAAATGCAGATAGCAGAAAATGAAGTAACAGTCATCACACTTTAAGATGGTAATAAAATTCTTGCACTCGCTCACAAATATCTAACTATGCACTGTTTCAATTTAAAGTTTAGGAACGGTATCCTGTCCCTGTTAGTTTGGGCGCCACTGTAACAAACCGTGGTCACAGTTTAATAATTCACAAACTATGACAACGGTTGTTAGCAGAAATATCACTGTAGTTTTTCCCTTGGTGCGGTTTGCTTATTTTCTGGCTATGACTCGTCGGTGTGTCGTGGGTGATCCAAGGCTACAGCAATCTTGTATAAACCGCATAAAATATTATTATAACACTAATGATGTACAATACATAGTACCAACGGATGATGATCACACTCCTGAACCACAACTACCACTTCTTTTAATTTCACTCAAAAAAAAATTTAACACATCATTGAAATATATCCGGATTCAAAAAGCAAACGAAAATCCATGCTTACAAATGAAAACTAAAACTAAGTATAATACTTCAAATATAGTTTGACGACAAAGAATAATGAAAAGTAAATTACTTAAGAATGATAAGTATGAAATTTGAAGATACGAGTAAGAAAATAATATGTAGTAAGATAAAAATAATAGAATAATATAATAGCAAAATTTGTAACAATAAGATACAAGTGAAAACAAAAAAAAATGAAAATGAAATAATAAAATAAATATAATAACTGCTGAACTAATAAAGAACTATAAAATATATAAAAATAAATGTAAATAGTAAAAACTTGCGGTTTATTAAAAAACTATATCGACGTAACGGCCATCAGAAATACTTCAAACTGGTCAAAAATTACTGCTTTGCTGGTATACTGGAACCGTTGCTCGTGCGCCCCAGAATTAACAATGATTGATCAACTGACCGTATGATGGTCTGACAAGAACAAGCGCATTCACCAAAACAATATCAATGGTTGAGAAATTGACATGAATGGGACCAATGCAATTATTTTTTTACTATTTTGGTTCTTAAGTTTTGTGCTTTATTTGTTTTTGTTTGGTTTTCTTTTTTTTCACTGAACTTTTTCTAATGCACCATGGTCTCTTCCAAAAACACACAAGTTAACAAAAAAAAACAGAGGTTTTTTATATACGATTTATAACATACGCAATTAACTGAATTTATTCATTCAAAAAAAAAACATATAAAATAACGTTTACAATTGTTCTTTACAATTTTTGTATTTATTAGCAATATGTATTATGATTTTTTTTTATGATTAAATAATTTGAAAATGGTGTCTTTTTATTATTTTTATTTATGAACAATAATATTGAGTTAGAATTTGTTTATAATTAGCACACACTTAGAGTTTCTCATGGATTTTCAATTTGGTTTCTAAATTATTGCGATCGACAATAAATAACCGTCTTCATAAATTAACGGCACCACGTTTTATCGTTCCACTTTACGCGAAAAAAAAAATTCAGTATATTATTTTTTGTATAATTTAATAATATAAACTGTCTATGTTCATTAGATTTATACGTATCAAGTACACTATGAATTATGGTTTATCGATCGACTTAAACACTATAGTACATTTAAAGATTTTACTTATAGTGACACTATCACTAATCAAATTAATAAACTTTGGTTTTTTAATGTATATTTTTTTTTTTGTTTGGTGATTGTATTTTTATACATATTTACAATTGCACCATATTGCTTTTATGACCGAACTGCACTCTTTAAAATACTTGAACCAACTGTCCCTCATGTACCTATTTTTTTTTTTATCATCAACAATTAACAATAAAAAAAAATATCGAGATGGGGAAAATTCAATAACGAAAAACGCGTAACGACATTCCCATTTTTACAGCATGCCTTATAAAAAAAAACTTGTGACCAACAGGGTGCGTCACAGTTGCCCGACCTGAATGGCCATCTCTGACAGCTTCACTGGTTTCATAAGCGCATTTGCGGTAATTGAATTCCCTTGCGTCCATTTACAATATTTTTTAGACATCGTTTATCATTCTATACTATATGCGTACAAACCCAATTATTTTAAGAAGCTAAACTGGTTTCAACATAGCTCGAAAGCACAAATCATCTATCACGTTCAGCTCTTTATAATATTTTCATCACATGTATGAAATATAGATGTCGTAAAAAAGACTGCCCAACCACCATACATACAGACCATTTCGCGTCAACAACCGATCAGCAAAATAATTCATCACACACATTCAAGTCGTCAAACCAAAACAAACACACAATTCCCAAATGATTTGGTAAATTTAGATTTTCTCGCCACTGGTGGAATCATCTTGTTTGTGTCTGTCTATAACACTTGTATTTTGTATACATACATAATTCGTAAACACACAAAGAAAACTAAGCTGAAAACTCTTCGTTTTTATTATTATTCCAAGTAACGTTTTTTTTATTTTATTTGGTTTTGTAGTTCGAGCAGGAATTTTCTAAAAATTTTAGCAATTTTTATGTTTGGTATTAAGCTTAAAGTTTAGTTTTTTTACTGGTGAGATATAGATGCAAAATTCAACCGAAAAAGTATAAAGATAATAAATATTTCTTATCTATGTTTGTTTTGGAAATGATTCTGGCAAAATTATTTTTTCGCCTCATCGTCTGGCTATATTATACCTATGTACATACATACCCTTGTATTATATAAAATGGTAACGGAATAATGATTAAGTGAAAAAATGATATTTATGCTTTCTAGCATAATTACCTCCGTTGTGTGAGCGACGGCAGTTAATATATAATCGACGGTATTCTATGGTAAATGATTTGTTTGGCTCAAGCTTTACAGTATAGGTAAGGTAATCACATTTTATTTTAATCATGTGTCTAAGTACGCCAATTTGGAAATATTATGGTATGCTGTGTGCAGAGCCAAAAATAAATAAGTTGATTCCATTTAAAAAAAAATACAAGTAAAACATGAACCAAAAGCACAAGTTAAAAATTAATGGATATATACAAAATATTTATTTCCAAGGAGAGTTTACGTGATCTAAATATTTTAAAAGCTTTTTATTATAATTTTCTTAAGAAATGAATGAACGATGAACAACATTACATACCATACATAAAAGAAAATATGAATTCCAAAATACTTTAAATTGGTTGTTAGTTCATTATAAGTTGTATGTACATACATGTGTATATGATGGTAGGTCGAATAAGAAATATGTTTATCTTATATGTACATCATGAACAAGAAAAAGGCGAAGACTTAAAAAATTTTATTAATTTAATTGGATTTATTTTTATAAGTTCGATAAAATATTATTGAATAGATGGATTTTTATAAGCTAATTGATTGAAACAGGATATTATGTCAGGAGAGAACAAGATGATATTGAAAGCTTTTATATTTTAATTAGAAACTAATATTAAATTTCCTTGAAGGCTAATAAGGAAAACCTTCTATTTATTCAAAATATAGTCTCACAAGGGGTTTATTTGTTGTATAATGGAAAATTTATTATACATAATTAAATTTGTAATTAAATTCGTTGACAATTTAGATGTACCTGAACAAACATCTAAGCTTAGGTCGTGTTTTATGCTGGTTTTACAGGTGATATATAACTTGTGTCACTTTGAATTGCAGAAAAGAAGTTTTCCCATGACAAGACAATATTAAGTAGCAACTGTCTCAAGTACGAAAATACGGAGCGCTCAGATATCTTGCGAAAGACAGAATAATCTGCTCCTTGATTTGTTTTAGACACTTTTAACGAGGCGCACTCATCAATATTGATAAAAGCTAAACATTAGAAAAATAGCTAATGGAAGGAGAAATCGATTATCCATTATGATTCTCATTTACTGCAGCCACTATAGTCCAGTCAATAGACAATAACTCGTATAACTACTGGTTTTTGTTATTGGATCTGTTTGAAATTTCTCGAAAATAGTTTTTTACTATTTTCATTGACACCTTCCAACATAGCTTTTAACGAGTGACAAGAACAATATTTTCCCTTTTTTACCAAATTATATAAGACATTGAAATATTGAAAACCGAATGTTTATAATTGTGGTAGTCTAAAAAATTGGCTGTAACTTAAAAAATTTGTAGTGTTTTACTAAAAATGTATTATTTGCTACATTATACTATTAATAAAGAAAACAACCCTAGTGATTGTTAAAACGTTAAATATTTTAAATAACTTTTAGAATAGGAAAATTTATTAAAGAAATACAAAATTACAAAATCACAAATCATATTTAAAATTATTTTTGAAGTAGGATTTCAAGCAACAAAGTACATCGAAATACAATTCCTCTCTGATTCTACGCTGGTTAGCAAGAATATCTTCGCATGAATTGCAAGTAAATCTTCATAAACGCGCTGCAAATGTGGGCCTCGAAGTCCGCCTCCCCCAAACATTTGCATATTCTTACCAACTGCGGTTACAAGATTTAAATTGTTTGAAATGCTCTATCGGTATTACCGATTCTGAATCAGATATTTCAATATATCTTTGAAAGTTATAAGAGATGTCAAAGCAATTGTTGGAAGTTCCGAAATCATCCCGCTTTCTACATCATCAACTCTTCTACATAGTAATGATTGTTGGGACCAGAAATATATTTGTGTCAGCTTCAGCTACTGATTGTTTCTGCAAGACTTTAAATGTTGTAGTTTTTCTTTCTTCAGGTTATTTTGATGGGACGCAGAATTGAAAGTAACTAAAGCTGACGCTTGTAGAAACTCAAAATCGGTTATTACCACTATCGATTTAATGTCGATTAAAGATTTTTGTATACATTCTGTCAGTTCAACGAATCGCTCAATAATACTAATCAAACTATTACATCGTGTCTTGTTATTTAATAGTAAGGCTTTATCTTGGATTCGACATGTCTTTGCAATACGCTATCATTTTTCGTCGTCGAACGTCGAAATATTGCTACAATTATACGAATTTGTGACACATGAAAATCATATCGATCTACTTCATTTATATCTTCTTCTGGATCAATTAATTCGAAATTTGCTGCGTTTATACCACAGTTAAATTAGCACTGCTAGAATTGCCAAAATTATTTAGCTTCTGTTTATACCACAAGTTGCTACAAATGTCAAAAAATAAAAATTGTGTTTTTCTCCGTTTTAATTTGTTATTGTAAACTTGGTACACACAAAAATTAAACAATAATAAGAAACTTATTAGTTAAAAATAAAAAGGTATCCCGAATTTTAATACCCATGACTGCCTATTTCTAATTTCTTTTGATCTGTGAATATAAACAAACCACAAAAATAACAATTTGACATTTCTGGTAATATAGCAATGTTTAAACCGTAGCTATGTGGCTAAGCTAACTACGTAGCAACGCTAAATTAGCGGTGCTATTTTAGCTAGCTGAACTATGTATATGTCGCGTTTATACCATTGCTACAGTTGTCATTTCGGTTTAGCATTGCTAATTTAGCTGTGGTATAAACGCAGCAATTGCCATCCATATCATCATTATGCCTGCTACTTCAGTTAGAATTTGATCCGAATGTTACTTTTTTTTTTTGTAGAGTACATCTATTACGGCCAGTTGAATGCCATGAGCAAATCATAGCTGATGATAGTTACAAATCAATGAACCAGCCTTAACTATTATGCTGGCATACTCTGTGGTTATGCACACGGTATCTTTTTCCAAAGAATTACTTTTTTAATTGGGTGCAGAGCGGACTTATTAACGGTCCTAGCTCCTTGTAACTGTCAGAGTTTCTGCACCCAATGCGCGATCCTGCAAGTAAAGATTAACAGCTACCTTAAATATATTCATTTTGTATTCCTTCGGAAATTTGAAGTGTATTAGCGAATTCCACTTTTTTGATGTTCTGTATAAAAATTCGCGCTTGATTTAAACCGATGTGCATTGGTTGTTCCTCTTGTTACTCTTGTTGTTGTAACGAATGGTGGTATTTTCTCCGATAGTTCTGCAGAACATTTACCATGAGGGCATCTGTAGAAGACGCAGAGTAAGCTGTCTAGTTCTTGAGTAAGTCTGCGATTCCGTATTATTCTGCTAGCGCGGCGTTGAACCCTGTCCAATAAGTGGAGGATGGTACCAGACGCAACTCCCCAAGCTTGACAGCAATAAATTGATTTATTGTCAGTTTTTAGTGTATTTTGGTTTTATTTTTTCCAAAGCATACTAAATTTTGGGGAATAGTATATTGTGTAACGTGTAGGAAAAACGATATATTCCCGGACGAGTATGGAAGTTGCTGGGACGAGGCGTCAGCCGAGTTCCAGCAACCATAAGAGTCCGGGAATTATAGTTTTTCTACGAGTTGCACATACGATTTTTTCTCTAATCGGCAGTATATCAGATTATCCATTTTATTCATTATATTCTTTAAAATACGCAAAATTTTCCAATTTATATTTTCAATAGATTTCACTATCAAAGTTACCTTAGAATTATAACAATCGCGTGCGCTGTCAATTTATTTAAAGGTCTGTCAGAGCAAACGATACCCGTCGTTAATTTGTGGTTTAGTTTAAATATGATGGACAGCAATTTTGATAATTCAATCACAGGTACTCCGCCTGGCATCTTGGAGACAGCAAGATTGACTACACTAAATTTGTTGCCGCAGAAGTCGAGGGAGAAGTACGAAAATGCATACAAGCGTTTTATGGATTATCGCATAAATAACAAGGCCAATTCATTCTCCGAAAACGTTTTAATTGCATATTTTTCGGATTTATGTCAAAAGATGAAACCGTCAACCTTATGGTCCAACTATTCCATGGTGAGGTCGACGCTTAGCATTAACAATAATGTTGATATATCCAAATATGGAAAACTACGCGCATTACTGAAACGTCAGTCAGATGGATATAAGCCTAAAAAATCCAAAATCTTAACGAAACAACAAATAGAAACATTTATGGAACTTGCTCCAGATGATACATATTTAATGGCAAAAGTATGTTAAGATGTACGCGCTCATAATTTATTTACAAAAAATTTGTTTTCTAGGTTGCCTTAATTTTTGGAATTTCTGGCGCATGTCGCCAAGATGAACTATGCCGAATAAATTTGAATGACATTCAAGATTTGGGAAGTAGGATATTGATTACCATTCCTGTTAACAAGACGAACAAGCCAAGATCATTTATTGTAAATGAAGCGTATATCGAAATATATCGTAGATACATAGCATTACGTCCCACTGATTTCGATAACCCTCGATTCTTTTTCAAATTAACAAACGGTAGAGGTAACAGACAAGTAGTGGGCATACATCAGTTTGGCAAATTGCCTCAAACTGTAGCTACTTATTTGAAGTTGCCAAATGCGATAGAATATACAGGGCACTGTTTTCGCAGATCATCTGCTACAATATTGGTAGATACAGGTGCAGATTTGACTTGCCTTAAGAGACATGGTGGTTGGAAATCGGCAACGGTTGCTGAAGGGTACATTGATGATTCTCTAAATAATAAAATTAAAGTTGCAAACAGAATTTTCAATACCACCGAACAAAATCCAGGTGTGGACCGTAACATGACCGAGATAAAAATTTTCAATACTACCGAACAAAATCCAGATGTGGACCCTAACATGACCGAAACAAACGATAATAGTGCATCAGTGGCTACAACTAACCTTAATTGTAATGCATCTGCGCCAATTTTCAACACCTGTACAAATTGTACAATTCATGTAAATATAACCAATAATAAATAGTTGTTAAATATGTAATTTTACAATTATAATAATAAAAACTAAATAAATTAAAATTATATCATGTATTTCTTAAAAACAGATGATAATCAGTACTAGAAAGTATTCTCTGCCTAGGCAAGGAATACTTTCCAGTACTGTTTTTAGTAAGTTGCCTAGCAACGATGTAGTGTCGGGGAATACTTCATTTTGCTGACAGATAACAAACCAGAAAACTGACGTATTTTATCCGATTTGAGAAAAAAATATTTCCATTGCGTAGCAATTTTGTTATTTATTTTTCCCTAAAAATTTGGCTGGGAATTAGTTTTTCCCAAAACAAAACCAAAATACCAATCGCTCAGTATGCATTGGCAAATACTATCGCGAACGTGGCACTGGTGGCAAATACTATCGCGAACGTTTAAAATAATTATATCTAGTAAGCTTCTAAATATAGTAGGACATTGGTATTTCTGATGTCGTTTTCCACTTACGTACTACTCTACTCTAAAGCTACTCCAATCCGCCATCTTTAAATCCGTCTAAATTGACGGAGTAGTAAACTACTCTAACTAATACATTTACATCTACATTGCATTGCATTGTAAAGTTGACGTATTATTTGTCAAAATAGGAATTTGACAATTAATATGTACATATATTCATATACCCATACAAAAATCAAAGACATGTACAAATATTTTTTTGTATGTTCCACTTAAAATGTCAAAAATCTGTCTTTTTGACAGCTCTTTCTACTCCTTTTCTACTCTTTCGTTACTCTTTGTTGTAACTGGAAAACGACATAACTTTGACATTTCTGTGACGATTTATTGACATTTTATTGATTGACATTTTTTTGTGAATTGCTTTAATAAAAACGCATTTAAGGTATTATTTATGAATGAGTAATAAATTCTCTTGGTATTAATTGTCGAACATACATCTTAATAGCAAATAACTATGGGACGCCTTTAAAATAATATTACGCCATTAGGCTTGTATTTTTAAAGAAGGATAAATCGACGGATTAACCCACAGTTTTCGAAAATCCACCCACGGATAGATCCGTGGATTTTTTGTGTCGTAATTTTGAACAAAGTTAAAACCGGTGATTTTCGAAATCAATTTTCGAATTAATAACTGCTTGTTTTTAATTGTTTTTCTCAAAATATTTTTTATTTTATATCGCTGATAGACAAAAACATTATCGCAATAATCTCAAATCTTCCTGCCTTAATTTTTCTGTCTTTTTTGTATTTTATATTCATCGAGTTTCAAACTCTACATTATGATAATCAAGTTATAAAACAAAGCATTTAAATCGTGTTGTGAAATAGACTAAAAAATAACTGCATAATCTGTAATTCGCGACTAGCTAGTTTGAGTCTGTCTTGGGTATTAGTCTTTAGTCAATATCGTGATTTGTGGCATTCCTGATGTACAAAAAGTAAATAAAATGGAAAGATAGTGCTGTACGTAATATGCGATATTATAAGCGATAATATGCGTGCAATGGTTCCAGGTCTTCTCGGGGGGTGTTGGTCAAATAATGAACCCCTTCTTTAGAAAACTGGAATCGAACCGAATCTCTGCCTTACTGTAAAATTCCTAGTCGTGGAGATCTATCGTAAAATACTTTAGGAAGTAAAGATCGTATCGACAATATTGTCCCGTAATCTGATTAACCAGACTCTGATGGCGAAGACGAAGATTCATTAAATAGATTTTCCATTTTGAACTTAAATTTTCAAAAATTTATTTAAATTTAAATTTGCAATTCATTATGTATACAGATATTTAATTTTGTATATCGCCACCTCAGTGTTTAAGTGTTACAAACGCATTTTAATCATTTTGGAGTTAGGTTTGCATATGTAATGTGACGGTCCTAACTCCAGATTGACTAAAATTCATTTGTGTGACTAGAGTGATGATATGACACAATAACGACTTTCGAATCTATTTGACGATCCAGTCTACATTTTTACGAAAGGAGGCAGCCCTAATTCCAAAATTATTAAAATGCGTTTGCATCATTTAAATACTGAGATGACGATATGTAATTTGACAAAATTCCGAATTTTCGAAAATATCCGTATCTGTTTTGGCCATCGATATCGAGGTATAAATCCGAGGATACGTTATCGTTGTTTAAAAATACGAAAGAGGGGATAAATTCGCCGATTTATCACTATCCTCGTTTAAAATTACGGGCCTTAGGGTTTAGCGGGTTTAGGAGAAAGAAGCTGGGAGTGTGTTATGTGGCAATTCGGTAACAAAGATAACGTTAATTCTGATTTTGTATTTTTGAATGAGTAAAGAATTATATCAACCAATTCTGTGCTCACATAATATTATGATCTGAACAAACGGCACAAATTTTCAGAAATAAATTTTGAACATTGTGGTTGCTCTCTGAACGAAGTAATTAAATTCTTAAGGATTTTTAAGAATATACTTACTAGAAATGTACAACTGGATAAAACTGTTAAACGCGTTTAACAATGCGTGTCAGTTCTTAGTAAGCTAACATTAATTGTGAGTCTATGATTTGGCGGCATGAAAGTAGAAAATTTATATTGTCATAACCAATTGTGATATTGCAGAAGGGGTCTCCAAATTTAAGATAAACCGTGACATATTATAAGGATCTTACCCAAAATAACGGAAAATGTTTGTAAAATATGAATGGTTGGTTTAATGAACTAAAACGGACGCTTTCTGGGAAAAGTGTCGTTTGAGGAGTCGAATAGACCCAATTTTTTTAGATTCTATAATAAATTCCACAAACTATTCAAATTTCAAATTATCTAAATTTTTGAATTTTAAAAATTTTGTAAATTCAATAAATTCGATACTTATTTAATTTCTATAAACTCTGTAAATTCAATCAATTCTGTAAGTCTATCAACTCTACAAATTTTATAAAAAAAAATGTTTCAGCTGAAGGGCCGAGATCGACCCTTACCGCGAGTTAGTAGAAGTATTTAACTGTTAAAATTTTCAAACTGTAAATTATTGTCCAAAAAATTGTATGCGACCTCCCGATCCCGGTTGCCAATTACTACCAAATTTTAATAAAAAGTGGTTGTCACAGGAGAGTTTAAATAAAAACGGGTTTTATCAAAGTTTGATTACAACAAACACACAAACCTTGAAGCGAAAATAAAATAGGGTATTAAAAAAAGTCGACTACGGCGTGAATTTTAAGAACAACAAAAATGGTATGTATCCAATTTACTTTGTTCTGGTGCTGTGGCTTATATCACACTGAATTACCTAATAATTCAATAAAACAATTATTTTTGTGTTTTTTTAATGATTGTTTTTTTTAATAATTTACAGGCACAGATACGTTGATGATATCTTAAAGTAGTTAAGCTATGAGAGTTCCAGGCCAAAAACACATGTAATCTTATATGGAGGTCCCAAAATGCAAAATCCGCCATCTTGGATTTTCAAAATCATTCAGGGGCAACATTTAGGGGTAGTCAACACGTAGGGGAAATCAAACATTTAGGGGTAGTCAACACATAGGGGAACTTATGTACCGCCATCTATCGGTGAGTGGAAATAGTATTAATAGTACAGCGCCATCTATTAACGAGCGGAATTAGTACCAATAGCCACCCATCGGCTAGTGGAATCAGCACTAATAGCACAGCACTATCTATCGGCGAGCGGAATTAGTACAAATAGAACTCTATCGGCGTGTAGAATCACATTACCAAGCTAAGTAGCGGAGAATAGATATAGTTTATTGTACTAATATTCTTGGTTTGTGTCTTTGATTGCCCAATTTTGATACAATTTATATCGACACGGAATTCGAAGTAACAAATTAAATTTTTTTCCGACTCAGGCGAGAATCGAACTCGAGACTTCAAGTAGTAAATCGCAACACACTTAACCCCACAGCCGCGGGCTGTATCACAGTAATTTGATTAAATATTGCTTTATAAAAACAATTAAATGTTGCCCCTGAATGATTTTGAAAATCCAAGATGGCGGATTTTGCATTTTGGGACCTCCATATAAGATTACATGTGTTTTTGGCCTGGAACTCTCATAGCTTAACTACTTCTTAATGTTATTTCAGGGTTAATTAAGGCAATTGGATAATCTACACAAACACATAAACAATATTCATCAAAATATAAAGTTAACGTTGGAGATAGAAGTTGACAAATCTATAAATTTCCTAGATATCACAATTGTAAACCAAAATCAAAAACACGAATTTAAAATATTTAGAAAATTAACCCAAACAGACCAAACAATAGACAAAACGTATCATCCACCACAACAAAAATATTCGGCATATAATCATATGATACACCGACTAAATAATATTCCAATGAATGAAAACAATTATATGGAAGAGTTAGACTCAATAAAAACGATTGCAGTGAAAAAGGGATATGATGAAAATTTAGTACAACCAAAACCTACTTAATAAATTAAGTAGACTTTGGTACAGCACATCAATTCTAAAATAAGACAAAAATACGACAACAACAATTCACAATAATGTACGATGATAGTAGAGGTATAGAAAATACAACAAAAAAATATATCGAAATGGAGTACAAAGAAAAATACAGAAAAATAATGAATAAATTTCTAACCCAATATGGATGCAATATGGCCTACAAACCAAGCAACAAATTACAAAGAAAACTGGGTACATTTCAAAAAAACGATTTAGATAGTGGAGTCTACAAATTAACGAGTAATGACTGTTCAAAATTTTACATCGGGCAGACAGGGCGTTCATTCCGTCAGAGGTTTTTAGAACATACGCAGGAAATCAACAGGGCAAATGATACCACAAATTTTAAATCTAGTTATGCAGAACATCTTTATACAGAAAAACATTCATACACAAATTTACAAAATAACCTTATAATTCGACACTAACTTCCAAAGGGCAATATAATGGATCGAATGGAAGAAATTGAAATATATAAACACCGCAATAATCCACTTTTACTAAACGATAAGCGAAACACAAAAACGAACAAAATTTATGACATGGTGATAAAAAGGACACGAAACAATTTTTAAATAAATTTTAAAATAAGAATCAAATTAAGTAGCATTGTAAAAATAAAAGGAACTGACGAAGGAAGAAAATCCGAAACCGGTCTTCCAATAAAAATAAAAATAATATCACAAAAAGAAAGTTTTATAACTTCATTGTTTTTAGTATTTATTTAGAAATAATTGTGAATACAAATTTAAAAGCAATAAATTATATGTTTAATTTGAAAAAGCACAAAAATAATTGTTTTATTGAATTATAACGTGAATTTTAAACTCTAAAATGTAAGCTTGTTGGGCTTTTCCATTTCAGTTCTGTAACATTCGCGGACTTCGGAGAAAGTTTGCTAGCTTACGGCATCATATAGCTCTCACTAAACCAGCTATTCTCCTTCTCACCGAAACCATAATTATGGACACCCCTGATCCTGCAACCATCGGAATTAAGAGTTTTTCCTTAATCCATCGGCTGATTTCCCACCGAGGGCTGGCCAATTAATCCCAGAGGATATCCTTTATTCTTCTTCAGAAATCACCTACCGCTGAAATCATTGTGGCAAGTGATTTCAATGTTCACAAAGATAATTGGCTTCCACATTCTTCTTTGCTCTCACCGACTGGTGAGGCACGGGTCAACGACACGGGTCATCTATTGGACCTATTTCTAATAGGTCTTCTAAAAAAATATACAGATTTTATGGTAAAGAACTATTCCTTTCGTAAGTTTGTTTGCCGAATGTGCTTCGCTTTCGATAAAATTGGCATTGTAACAATCCTCAAAAGACGCGCGATTCATGGCATAACCAGGAGGGCATAAGGCCGACCACTTTCAAAGATACGTCTCATCGTAAATTTTTAAATGCCCCAACGACTGAAAACTTAGCAGTTTTTAGGATGGCTAGAAATTGAGTTCGGCAGCAGGCTCCATCTCTAATGCTAGAGAAAATTAATTGAGCAAGTTCAAATGCAAAATGCGTTAGATTTTGGGTTTGGTAAGTGTGGGGCGGTCTTTTTGAGCGTTCGCTCGTAAGATGAGGGCTAACTTTCTAAATACCAGAATGACTAGTATACAACCTTTAAAAGATGGAATCTTTATTTATAATCAGCCCAGGGAAAGACCGACTTCTTTGTAACAAAATTAACTAACATCTCTGAATCTTATAGTTAACTTCTTGAATCTTCTGTAGTCTCGTACTCTATCTTATCAATGTTTCGTTTAATATTTAGGCCCAGGATAGTTTCAAAGTTCTACCCAACTTATCTTAAAATACGATTTTATTTAAATATATTCCGAAATTTTTTTTTTCGATCAAATTTATTTGAGTACAATAAATTAAACACACATTAAAAAATTATTAGTCGAAATACACATAAAATTTTTTTAAAAATCAAAATTTCATTTTTGTGATAATATATTACTTTATTTAGAATGCCGGTTTCGGACATTCGTCCTTCTTCAGTTCCTAATTACGTATTAACTTGATGTTTGAAATTCACGTGTTTTATGTGCGATCTTTTAGCTTTACAGTTTATACATCTACAATATAAAATCATCATACATCGTATCCAACTTATCTGTTTTGTTCCATCGATCTTTCGATCTTTGACGCTTGGCACTTTCTCATCTATCTGGAAAATAGCTTAAATTAACTTAGTGCCGAAGAAGGGCAATAAAACTGATCCTTCGGATTACCGACCAATACCTACTATCTTAGTACTCTCTAAAGTTCTAGAAACTTTCTTTTCTGTGGCAAAATTGAAGTGGTGGCGGATAGTGCGATATCCGTTCCTCGCTGGTCTCCCTCAGGATTTCTTTCTGTCCCCTACAGTTTTTCATATTTTCATCAATCATCTTATATCCGCGACTCTCAATCCGATTCATTCTTGTGCTGACATCTTGAGGTCGCTCCCCCCCCCCCAATTAGGAAGAAACTTGGCCATATGTTATCCGAACTTGGATATTTTTATCTGATTTTGATGAAACACAGCATGTACGATAGAAATGGGATTCTACAATGAGTTTTGGATGAATGGAATATGGCCAAGTATGATGGAACTTGCCTATTTCTCAACCGATTATGATGAAATTCGACATGTGCGTTTGGCAATGCTTTTACTAATCTTCTTTGTGTTCACTTTACGATCACTCCATACAATTTATCATCAAAAACACTTGTGTAACCAAATTCACTGACCCAAAAACGTGACAGTTTCATAGGTGTAAGTCATAGGTGTAAGTCAATTTTGGTACTTGTGAATTGAAAATGTAAATGGCACCTGTTTGAAATTTAATAATGATAACTCATTACAGAGCCATCTAAGTGTCCACATAAAAAACTTTTAACCGCAAGTAATCCAGTACATATATAAATTGTAAACACATTTGCGCAGAAACCCTATTAAACAGAACATAAATAGAATTTAATATTTTTATTTTTAATAATTAAACAAATTAAATACAATAGAATATCAAATAATATTTCTGGACAAAGAAAAGCTTTTATTCAACAGTATAAATTTCAATAAATAACATGCAACATTTATGTATTAAAATCCAAAAATAATTTTCTTTTCCTCCAACCAAATGAGAACATGGATATGAGATTGCATTTCCTCGCCTTTTGTGTGAAATTTTTCCTAATTTTTATGTTCACCATAAGCTCATATATAACATCTACATATACATTAGTGCATATATACCAAACTACTGTAAACTGTACGAACAATAAGTTTGTAAATTACTTTTATTTGTGCTTTTGGTGTTATTTTTGTTGTTGTTTGATGATCATAATAAGTATAAAGTTTTACATAAAAAAAAATAGAAATTATATAGCAACACTTTCTTTGGGAGGAATTTTGTTAGCTATTTTTATTGCTACCAGTAAAAATGATGTTATAACATATGCATAATATTATCTACGATAAATATGAAAAATGATGGATTTAATGTATTCAGAGATTTTAAGTGCAAAAAGCATTAAGTTCATAATAAATATGGTAAAATTTATGATCGCTGTGTAATTAATTAACAAAAAATTTCAAAAATTAACGATGTACAAACCATCATATTAACTATTATAAAGGTCCATTCGTCTTCCGTTCGCACCACCTTTTCAGATTGGTCAGGTAGTGGTATTGCTCATTTATTTTTTTATTTCATGCTAGAGAATGACAATGGATTTAATCTGATTTAATATGATTCAGTAAAACATTCTGTTTTCTACCTACTAGATATAGAAAGCAATCCATTTTATAAAATTTAATAATTGGATGTTCAATAGAATCAAAAGCTTTAGCCAAATCAAAATAAATTGCATCAATTTGGGCTTTGGACTCGATGGAATCAATGTCGAATCTATTGAACTGCAAAAGATTGTTAGTTCTGGATTTTCTACTAGTGAACCCATGCTGGAAACGTGAGATAATATTCTTGGAATGAAATTGTAGATGCTTTGTTACAATTAATTTAAAGGGTTTAGGTATTTAAGATAAAATTGAAATACCACGATAGTTTGAAATATCCGAGCAACAACCCTTTTAACGTGATAACGTCTTACACCGCATGTTCAGAAAATTGACAAGAAAATCTCCCCCTTGGTCGTGGGCAATTACTCATCACCAGCAAGCATTACCCTTAATTTAGATGTATGATTTCTAAGGTTGTCTTTAGGCTTCGTGCCTAATATTATCGCAATAACGTCATCAGAGGTCGAGGCAAGCCGCACCACGAGCCTCTGATTTGACGCGATTTCAGAGCAGACAGAGAATGGCTCATCCTATATAAGCACTTCTGGTGTCAATTATTGCGTAAAGAAACAGTGGTGGTTAATTTATTTTAAATTAAAATAATTAATCCCCACATAAACTTTAATTAAAATTACAAACTAGCACTGTAGCGAGAGAACGCCTCATCTGGTCGGAGTAATTCTGGTGTCAATTTGTACGTAGAGGTCGGTGACATATAATTAATTGTAAATTAAAATAATTATTTATAAGTATTTTCCTAACTGCTGGATCATAATATTTCTTCTAGTCTTCGGGTTAGCAGCCAATGAAACTATTTCTTAAAATTTATTATGTTCTTCAGGTCTATACATGGTTTTAACCTAAGACCATACAATAGATTGGACCGCTAGCGAAGTGACTTTACCATATAAAATTGTAAAGTAGCCTGTCTCCAACATCTGCAACGCAAAGTAGCCTTGTGACGGATAGAGTAACTATAACAAGTACATATAATCAAAATTAGTACCCACAGATGTCACTACAAAATTCAGTAGATACATTTAGTACCAATAGAAGTCACTGCAAATTTAAATTTACATATAAATAAAATAAAAAACGATAATTCAAAAAAATTATTTTATTGACCCTATCGGTCACAAGGCTACTTTGCGCTGCAGATGTTGGAGACAGTTAAAAGCCATTGCTGGTGGTCCATTATATTATATGGTCTAAGGTTTTAACAATACATAAACAATTTAATAAAAATATGTAGGAATTACCATGCCATACACTAAATTTCCATTATCTCTAAATTTGAAGGGTATTTCCTTTCATGTCCCGAACTTGTAAACACAAAATAAATTTTTTCATAAACGACCAATTGATTCAAATTGGACGACTACAATCAAAATATTTTTACTAAACGGTCTTTTTGAACTTGGAATTTCAAGTATTTACAAACGATTTATATTTTGGGGATTTAGATATAAAATCAATGATGCCAGAATAAATTTGGTTAAGATCGTCCGTATCACTCTTTTTGTTGACAAGAATTTCATGAGTACCAATAATGTGAACCATTTCCAAAAATAAACGATTTTTATAATGTTGTTCACTGTCCAAATATTTTACTTGATAAAATTTAATTGTATGCCCAGTATCAGATGAATACTGGCACAATGTGGTAGCTTGAGAATTTCTGATAGGTGGTTTGACGTCTGATTTATGTTGTGAACTTCGATTTTTTAATAGTTGTTATTTCAAATGGCTACATAGGATTAAATGTAATGGTTACATGGAATTAAATATACAAGATTCGAACGATTTAATTTAAGTGTGATATCTTTAATTTGACTAAAAATTTTACGAATAGAGTTGGCCGCTGAAAATGTAATTTTACAATTTGTATTGAATTTGCGCAAAATTCTGGAAATTTGATCACTAAATTTTTTAATATAATGAGTTGATTTATATATTAAACTAGCTGACCCGGCGAACTTCGTCCCGCCCCAAATTACTTCGTTTCGAGCAAATACTTTTGTCCTTCACGAAAATTGATTTTGATGATAGAAAAAATCAAACAACTCAACTCTATTCTCAATAGATGATTGAGTTGAGTGGACATTCCATTCCATTTTCATCGAACTCAACACTAATGTATTGAAAAGTGAATGAAATGTCGATTCAAACTTAGGCGTTTTTCGAAAATTGAGTTGTGTTTTGGATTTTTTCTCTCATTGTGGAAATGAATTGGAGGAGTCAGTTGGAATTCAAAAGAATTCAATGTATTCACGCCAAATCTCGTACAAAAACATAATTTTTCGATTTTCCGAATTTTCCGACTTTATCGAAGGATTTTCCCAAAATTTTCTTTCGTAAGAACCATCTCCTGGCAATTTCAAACACAGTAGAAAAAGATTGAGCCTAATTGAGCCTAATCCGTCATCAAAACATAGAAAAAATTCAAAATTTCATTGAAAAAAAATTCAATTTTCTTCGCGTTTTTCCAGAAGTTTCCGAGTTTTCCACTTCGATTTTCCAATTTTTCTCTTCTAAAAGACAATCTGGTTTGGATGCGCGCCAAATCTCGTACAAAAACATAATTTTTTGATTTGCCGAATTTTTCGACTTTTCCAAAGGATTTTCCAAAAACTTTCATTTGTAAGAACCATCTCCTGGCAATTTCAAACACAATAAAAAAAGATTAAGCCCAATCGGTCATCAAAACATACAAAAAATTCAAAATTTCATTGAAAAAAAAAATTCAATTTTCTTCGGATTTTTCCGGAAGTTTCCGAGCTTTCCACTCAGATTTTCCAATTTTTCTCTTCTACAAAACATCTGGTTTTTACCATCTGGTTGGCTACGCGCCAAATCGTATACAAAAACATAATTTTTCGATTTTCCGAATTTTCCGACTTTTCCGAAGGATTTTCCCAAAATTTTCTTTCGTAAGAACCATCTCCTGGCAATTTCAAACATAATAGAAAAAGATTGAGCCAAATCGGTTCAGCCGTTCTCAACTGATGTGCGCACAAACATTTTTTACACCATTTTTATATATATATAGATTTTGATGAACATTAGTATTAATACCGAGACCGACCGTATTCACAAATTTGCCCACTGTTAGTTTGATTAAACTGGTTGATTAACTTGTTGATCAAATATTTTGGGTATTTATTATTGGCCAGATAATCCCTTATAATTTTATTAGTATCAACGGTGGCATTTGTAGTTAGTTTTTTCACCGGGTAAAGGGTGAAAACTATTAAAATTGAGAATTCGACCCGACGATAAATTTTTCGCGTACCAAATGCCTCGTGGGACAAACTTATCCCTCATGGATAATACCTCGTTTTACTCACTAGTACCATAAATAACTATTACGCAATGCAATTTAAAATATGAGACATTCGAAACATATTTGCACCATAAAACAAACAGTTAACCCTTGATTAACGCGTGGTTAATTTTATTTTATTTTAGTTTTTTTCATAGAGGTTAACACTACAAATAGTTATAACAAAACAGACGGTTGTAACACTTATACCATAGACATTCATACTAGATTTCTCATTTCATTATAACTAAAGGAAAAAAACAAAACTTCTGATATTTCCAATGTTATCGTTGTGTTGTGTATTTTATAAGGCAACGATTTTAGAATGCGTTGCAAATATAATACGTGTATAATGTATATGTAATACACCGATAACATTTGAATGGGCATTTTTTATTTTTAGCCAAATGAGAAATCTATTATGAATGTCTTTGCTTATACTTAACCCTCAGCTCATCCTCATTTTATTATTTTTTAGAAAGAAAAAAAGGAAAAAAATCCATTCTTTAAATCTAAGTGAACAATTAAAAATTTACAAATTTATTTCGAGAAAAAATATAAAAACCAAAAGTTGTGAACCAATAAATTTAAAAAACTCAAGTTAACTTAACCTAATTAGCTAACCCCTAACACTAACCTACAACCTAACTTACTGGCTAACCGTAATTCAGAAAGAAAATGGAATTCAAACAATATAATTTTTGAAAGAAAATAATTAATTTATAAAACAAATTTAAAAATAGAAAAAAAAACTTCTCTGTGGTTGCAGCGCAGCTTGTAGATTATGTTGAAAGTTGATTGAATAATTGTTTTTTCCACTTGGTATCATTTAGGCGCTTGCGCACATTAATTTTTATTTCCCTTTAAAATTCGCTAAGTCAATGTGAACAATTTTCACTATAAAAATTTTTCTTTTGTTACAAAAAAAATAGTATAGCCCACAGCAAGCACCTAAGACCAAACCAACAGTCTTATTTATTAATCTTTTTTTCTTTTATGTGTGCAATTGTCCTTTTGTCAATAGAAATTAAGAAAAAATATTGTTTCTTACGTTGATAAATTAATGTTATTTCTTTTTCTTAGTTTCTTCATAATTTAGTTTTTAATTAGTAACACTAATCATATTCATCACTAAGACATGAAACCAACTGCTAAAAATGGCCATACTGAAACTACGTTCTTATTCCTAATTTTTTCTCAGTTTTTCTTATTCACTAAATTACGTAGTAATTTATATTTTATAACTTATATTGATTAATAGTTTAAACAAATTCAACAATTCCACGTTATTAATTTATTATCATCTATCATAATTTTTCTTAGTGTTTTTTTTTTTGATTCACCCCAATTTAAATTAAAGCTCTTATGAAAAATTACCAACTATAAAAATATTTTTTTTTCAGAATTCTTAATTATGTATCAACAAAATGATTATTCTCCACAGAAATTTCAAAAATTTTCTCTCTTTTCTGGACTTATTTGGTTCCTTTTTTTTCCTTTTCCTTGCTATTAGAGAAAAGTAGAAAAAAATTCTTAAATTTTGTTCATTAATTTTCCTTTAAAAGATTTTTTCACGTTTCTTAATTCAATAATTCAGAATTTTTTTTCTTTTGTTTCAAAATATTCTCACAAAAATTATTTTTTGATGGTTTATTTACTAATACTTTTTCTTCTTCTTTTTTTAAAAATCAGATCAAAGAGCTACTCACTGACTAACTCAAAAACCCCACCGCCACCGCTATAACGATCTTGAAACAAAAAATCGTCTCACGCGCTAAATTTCTAGGGGTTTGGATTTTTTTTCATTGAGATCGTGTAAGCTTTATCTACACAACAAGCATCATACACCATTTATTGGCAAACCAATCTGTTATTGGTGTGCGCTTTTCGATTTCAAACAATAAAATAATTTTATGAAAGCTTGAGACAAAAAAAATTGCATGCTACCTATTTAAAGCCAGTGAATACGGCGGCCGAATAAATGTAGTAAATTTTATCATCTTTCTTGAAAAATTACATGAGTCCAAAAGACTCATTACATTTATGTAAGTAAAATGAACCCTATGAATTAGGGTTAACGTTGCTCGTGTCCCGTTGAAGTGTGCTGCTTTAGAGTGAAAAAAAAAATTTGTGCTTATTGGCTTAGGGTACAAAGTTTTCAAACAAAAAGCAAAGTATAGCAACAAAAAGTTCCACGTTGTGGCTTTGGTGTGGATACTGCACTCAAAAAAAAATTTACCAGTTAAATTTACCAAATCGTTTTGTAAAAGTGCTTACAAAGTAAATTTATAAATTTAAGATACAATTGTTAATTTCTTCCAAATCCGATTTTGGAAGGAATTATTGATTGGATTAGTTTAAACCAAAAATTATTGTAAATATCAATTACTCTATTAGAGTAGAGGTTCGGGAATCATTCACAAATCGAGGAAACCATTCATTCAATATTGCTTGTTTGATAAATTAGGGATGACATGCGATTAGAGGGTTAGGAGGATTTTGGAACAGAAAAGCAGTCATGTTTGGTCAAAAAACAATTATGGCGGTTAACATTTGAAATTTTAGTAAAATTTAATAAATTATAAAGAAATTTTGTAAAAGTCATAAATGTTTGTAAAATTTACAAAATTTTGTAATTGAGTAATTAATTTCTACAAATGATTCTGTAAAATTTATAAAATATTCTATCAATTTATTAAAATTGTGTCATAAATACAAAATATTTGTTATTCTTTCGCTACATTTTGTAAATTATACAGAGAATCGTATCTTTCACAAGTTTTCTTGCAAACTTGTAAAACATAATTTATTTTTTGCTATAAATAAAATTAAATCAGTTTATATTTAGTAGTCAAAGATTAAACCCGGTTACAGCGATACACTCTCATCCTACTCACCTATGATTTCATTATCAAATACCTAGACATGAAGAGCTTTTCGTGCGCAGATTTCGCGATTAATTGCTGAGTTCACGATTAAATTGCCGGCCACGAGAAAGCGACTGACGAAGTCGTCTTTGGCAATGTGACGAACATAAAAAAACGAAAACGAGCCGAGAAATTTCAATTTCTTGTTGATAGAATACGTAAAAACCGGTAAAATAAGAATGGAAGAATACACCGCCGGTTATTATATCGATATTATATCGATACAGCACAACAGCTGTCAGTAACATTTGACAACTAATGACCAAACAAGGCTGCGCATTTTATGGCTGCACCAAGGCCACCCAGGAATCGCCGGCATAAAGCTGTTAGCATGAAGCAAGGTGTACTGGCAATTGATCGACTAATGCCCGGTTTCACAAAAAAACAGAGCAATCTCCAGTTAATTAATATTTTATCTCTTTCTTCTTTTAAGAAATTGTGACTTATTTCATAATACAAATTCAACGCATGCTAATTTTTTTCTCTTTTTTACATGAATATTTTAACTGGAGAGCTAAATATTTAGCTCCCCAATTTCGTCCAGCTAAATAATTAGCTGGAGGCTAAATATTTCTATGTAAAAAAAATATAGGATCAACTTGCATTGAATTTTTATTTTGAAACAAAACGCATTTTCATAAAAGAAGAAAGAGTGGAAATATTATTTAACTAGAGATTGGCAATTTTTTGTGAAACCGGGCATAAGACGTCGAAATCTGGTAAAGCTCCGTAGAAGTTGCGCGGCTAATGCGAAAACATCAGTCAAGTGCGCGTTACAGTCGTGGCCAATGCCAAAAAGTCCGTGATCAAGAGTGCACATCGATTTTTTTGAAACCTTTAAAAGTTTTTTGGTACATGGTGGTCATTAATGTGTTTAGCAAATTGCCGGAGGTCAGAACGGTTTGAGTTATTCTGCAGTGAAAACTATATAAAACATTTCAGAACGGCACCGTTTTACCCACAGTCAAATAGTCAGGCTGAAAAAATTTTCAACTCGCTAAAGACCGGACTGAAAAAGCTAGAAGGAAATTTTTACGCAAATCTTTGTCGTGCTTCATCCTTTTAGTGATGATGTCATCCTTTTTAGTAATGATGGGACGATCGATGAAGACTAAATTAGGCTTGTGTAAACTAAGAGCCAAACATTTGTTTTTTTAATGGAGGAGGAGTGTTTTGATGTGACAACACTGATTTGTAGAATGGTGAAGTAACAATAAGCGTATTTTGGAGACCAAAAATTTTTTTTTTTTTTTAAATTCTGCCAATGGCTTTATTCTTGAATCTTTCTACATAAGAAACTAACAAGAAGTAATCAAATCTTAAGCTAAAATTATTACATATTTTAAGTCTTAACCAATGTTAATACTTATTGTTAGTGCTCACAATTTCATTAATTTAAATTATACTTATACATACATATGTATAATATTAGCATTTAATAAATTTACAGGTCCACAGGTTCATCAGTCCGAGTGGATCTGTTCTTTTCAGTCGCCTAAATCGTGGCTGTTTTAATATATCCCTGGCCAATTCGTTGGGATGCGCTTCTAGTTTTGAATAATATTTAGAACTGAATTCTTTAATGGTTTTAATCCCAAGGTCGTCATGTATATTACTATTTCGAATGTACCACGGAGCATTAGTAACACTTCGAAGTATTTTCGCTTGAGTTCGCTGCAGGAGCTCTTTGTTTGAAGCGCTGGTGGATCCCCATAACTGAATACCATATGTCCATATGGGTTTGATTATCGCTTTGTACAGTAAAAATTTATTGGCTAATGACAACAGAGATTTCCTTCCCATCAGCCAATACATTTTGGAAAATGTAATTTTTATTTGGTTGCGTTTTGTTTCAATATGGTTTCTCCACGTTAACCTTCTATCCAAGAGCAAACCTAAGTATTTGACCTTCGTTTGTTGAGGAATATTTTTATTGTTTAATTTCACTGGTGGGCAGGTGCGTTTGTTCAGCGTGAATGTGATGTGAGTTGATTTGTTTTCGTTCACTTTTATTCGCCATGTCTTTAGCCAGTCCGCGATTTTGTTTAAATGATTCTGTAACTCCTTTGAGGCAATTTCGGGATTATTGTGTGACACCAGGATGGCCGTATCATCGGCAAATGTTGATATTGTTACTTTGTTGGTTACAGGTAAATCGGCTGTGTACAACAAGTATAATATTGGCCCTAGAACGCTGCCTTGCGGGACACCTGCATTAATATCATTTAAGCAGGTAATTGCGCCATTTGCAACCATTTGTGACCAAAATTGAATTCGAATTATTTTTTGTTTATTTTTGTCCCAAGAAAATAGCCAATTTGATTTAATTGGCAAAAGCTAACTTTACGAAATAAAATATAAATTTAATATGTATTATGACCTGGTGGCAGGTATCATATTTAAAAATTAGAATTATGTTTAAATAAACCCAATTTTTTTTTTGTGTTAATGTTATTCTTGCGGGGATTTATCCTATACAATTGTTGTTGTAAATTTGTCAAGGAAATACGCTTATGATAGGGTAAGGAAAAATACAAATAGATAAATAAAGATATGTATATTACTCTAACAATAAAACAGAAGGTTTAATTGAATAATCCATTGATCAAGGAATACCACAAAAAGTATCTCCGAAATTTAAAAATTCAAATAGGTTAGCCTATCGCTAAATTAGGATTGTAAGACTTGGCAAGGAGCTGCGTGAAGTCAAACAGCAAAAAAAAAAATTTGAGACATACCAAAAGTTCTCTGAGAAGAAATGAGGAAGTTATATAACTTATTGAAATCCTTAGTTTTTAAAGAATTAGGAAATTGGTATGTTCTGAAACAAACAAAAACTACAGCGCACACCATCCTGTGGCAAACGAGTTGCTCAAAACATAGTATTTTTTTTTTCGCTGGCGCGAAACATAGTATTGCGACTCGAAATTAAGGAAGTAGACGTTCTTACTACACCTTTCTTTTAGATATGAGACTGTGAGAGTAAATTTTAAACCAGTTTATAATTGAGATTAATGTTCAATAATTTTACTAAACATATCAATGAACATACATTTATTTCTAATTTACGAGAAGCGATGCAAAAATTACAACTGGTACAAAGGAATAACTTATATCCATCCTAAACTCAAAACTTGTTCATTCATGTTTGTTAGAATCGATGGCGTTCACGCTCCGTTACAGCAATCTTATGAAGGTCATTTGCTATTCCAACAACAGGCAAATAAAATCTACACCATCACAAATATTATTATAATCTTCAAATTTTACTAACATAAATAATTTCGCCAAGCTCCGTAAATATTTTTATTCGCAACAAAAACATGACGTCACTATGAAATTTTCAACTCCAATGGTTTTTATTTGTTTAAATTTACAATGCACTGTAGGTTATTGCACATTAATTTGCAATTTTTTGCAATAAAAAAAACTTAAATTAGTTTAATAATAAATATTACAGTTATGAATAATACTAATTCTTACTACATCGATGCACACACACTCCCTACTAAAATGACATTTCAATAAAACAAAAACGATTATGCGTATTAAAAAAGGCTGGTTTTACGCAACACCACATAATTGATTTTCTTGTATAAGATATGTTATAATTTAGTGGTTTGTGTATCGGGTGATTATACAAATAACATATTTTACAAAAAATAGCCTTCAATCTGTGTACTAACTAATTTATAAGAACAAAATCGTGCTAAATTTAATTTTGCCTCATATATGTATAATATTTATTACTTTTCCCACTATAACGAAGTTATATTGGGTAAGTATTGTAATCGCAAAAAAAATTTTGTTCCAGATTTTCACATTTCTCGACGAATTAGGTTACCAGGACCCCGAAACACTGATCAGAAAAATGTCGTGTCCGTCCGTCCGTCCGTCCGTCCTTCCGTCCTTCCAGTCGCACATTTTTATTATTTTTGTTTTGCCTCCCATTCTCACAAATACTGATAGTTTTAGTCGAAATTTTGTACAAAGATAGATTTTAGTAATAAGCAGTTGGTGTTAAATTTTAGGTCAATTCGAGTATAGAATAGAGGAGGTTGCGGTGGAGGAGAAAACTGCCAAAAAGATTTTCTCAAAAACGGGACCGACGAATTTTTTGTTATGTTGATAATAAATTTGATAATTCATCATCTACGTATTCACAAAATTTGAAGTCGATTGAAGCATTGCGTGAAGCATTTTAACAAAAAGGAGTATTATAAATTTCTTTATCTGTTACCGAGGTAATGTCGAACCTTCCGAAGAAATATTTTTCTACAGTTAAACACCTTGCAAATTCCAACAATTGTTCCCTAGGTGTCTTCAAGATAAAATAAATAGATTACCGTGTGATATGGAATTTAAATTTCTAAATTTACCTAAAATACTTTGCTGGTGGCAAATAATATCATCAACATTTAAAAATAATTATATCTAGTGACCTTTTAAATATAGCAAGACATTCCCGTTTCTATGACATTAATATTTCTGCTAGTGACATTTCTGTGACGTTTTATTGACATTTTATGACATTTTAGAAATTTCAACGACATGTTGATCGATACATTATTTTGTGAATTGCTTTCATAAAATCGCCTTTAAAGGTATTATTTCTGAGTAATAAATTCTCTTGGAATTCAAAGTCGTATATAACTCTTAATAGCAAATTACTATGGGATGTTGAAGGAGAGCTGGCAGATATATAAATTAAAATGCTATATGATAAGGAGGTGGGATTAGGTTAATATAATTAACGTTAATTCTGATTTTGGATTGTTTGTGTTGTACTATTTTGTATTTTCGAATGGTCCACATCGATGCCCCGTCCAGACTGCAGCACTGAATAAGGAACTATATCGGCCTATTCTCACGTTGCTCACATAATATTGTGATGTGAACAAACAGCTCAAATTTTCAGAAAATAAATTTTTGAACATTGTGGATGCTCTCTAAATGGAGTAAATTAAATCCTTAAGGATTTTCAATGGTATACTAGAGATGTATAACTGGATCTAATTGTTAAAGTTCGAAGATGAAAAATGGCGAATGTGACTTTGCTTGCTGTTCAACACGTGTCAGTTCTAAATAATTTAACATTATTTGTGAATCTGTGATTTAGCGGTATGATAGTAGAAGATTCATATTGTCGTGACCAATTGTGTTTTGGGGAAGAGGTCTCCAAAATTTAAGAACATCCGTGACATATTTTAAGGACCTTGCCTGCCCAAAATAACGGAAAATGTTTGTAAAATATAAATGGTTGGTTTGGTGATCTTTAACGGATGCTTTTTGGGAAAAGTGTCGTCCGAGAGTCGGATAGACTCAATTTTTTTCACTTACTCATTTCACTTAAGACATTTAATAATTTCATTACTTCTAGTAATCATTGTCATCAACTCAAAATGGTATCTGTTTCTATAACTAGAAAGAGACACATGTGACTGTTCAGAGGCCATCATAAGTTCATTTTAACTTTACGATAATTCATTAAATTCACGAAACAAATTTTGTTAAAATAAAAGTCATTGTGTATAATTAATAAAAATAGTTTTGAAAGTGACAATATCATTTTGTAATAATTACGTTTATTTTAGCAATATCACAATGTTCTTTCTTAATTTAACTATTTCATTTTGTAAATATTTATTCACCGTTAAAGATTTTCCGTCATTTATAAAAAAGAAATTAGAAATCTAACAAAGTACCTATGTATTTTTTTTTTTGAGAAATTCTTTTTGTATTTTTTACAATATTTTTTTTATGGAATGTATAATATTTAGTAAATTTCTAAATTGTATTGTACAAAAAATTTTGTATGTTGTATATTTACGAAAAAACTGTAATATTTACCTGAAAAATGTGATTTTCACTTATATTTTTCTTTGAGTGTAGTACATTAGTAGGAAGAAATGTTTTCGGTTTTCAAAAATTGAACCTCGTTGAATTTTTAGAATTTCTCAATTTGTATCTTTTAACATCTTAACTCAAATACTTTCGAATCATAAGAGCAGAAATCATATTTGTCTGGTTATCCACTTTTAAACATCTTCGGAGATCAAAATATTGAAAACTAAAATTTTCTAAGCAGTCAAATAAACGTCCACCTTAATTGTCCGAAATAGAAGCATCAATTTACTCGTTTACGTGGGTGACTTCCAAATTTTAAATCGTATATACCATAAAAAATATCTCATTAATTTTAATTTAAACAGATTATTAAGCTTTCATCATTAACAGCCTGCTATTATAATTTTTGATATGAATATAGTGAGCACGAATAATATCGATTACGGAATGTAATTAAATAAACATCCTCGCACCTTTTTGTTTTTCCCGATTATACATATAATAAACACGAGTATGTATATGACCCCCAATTACATTTTATGCTTATTGGCGATACGATAATAACGAGCCAACATAATCACGTATGAAATTTTATTTCTAACGACTTAATTTTTACAATTTATATAAAATTAAATGAACCATTTATTACTATTGTTGTATACCGGTACCGTTCTGGAACAATATGATGTATATAGAGAGAGCTATGCATACAACAACTGTAAGGAACATTTAAAAAGGAAGAAAATATGTTTCACTCTTTTGTATAAAAATAAAAATCTGGATATACCTTACGTCCGGATATCCGGGTTTGCCGCCGTAATAATAATACTACTAATATTGTAACAACAACGCAGTGTACAACAATAACAAAAAAACAGCATAATGTTGGGATGTTGGGGTCGAACGGAATTACAACAATTGAAAAGTATAATAGGAAAAAGGAAACTAAAATTTCCCAAAAAAAAAAGAAAAAGGAAAATGAATTGGAAAACATGAAAAGAAAATGTTCTATAGAATAAAGATAAATTAATTTTTGCTTGACTGAATTCATATGATTCGTTATTTTTTGGGGTAGTTCCAGAATTTTTTGTGTGTGGTGCCTGTTGTATAAATGTACAATATAATATGTATTATGTTGTGTTTTGCGTTCGGCTTGTTTTGAAAGGATTTTCGGTTTAATTAAAATGAGGAATTTTTTTATAATTAAGCTTATAACTGACATTTACAGTTAATTAATATATGGTACATGTGTATTATTTGTATACATCAGTAAAGTATATATAATCCGAACACCGCCATTTATAATAACAACAATAACATGAAACTAATTACTCTGTCCCCATGCTAATCCCTTGCCAATAATAATTCATATTAAGACGATATTTATATAAAAAAAAAAACGTTGGTGTATTTTTATGTATCCAGCATGATATATTGAAACCAGATACCGCGCGCGTATTTCCATTTTTTTTATGATCGTAAAAGCTTCATCTCTATCATATTCATAAGATTTTTATTTTGCTACAAAAAATATTCCAAAAGCTTTATACAATATACTATGTGATTATCTCGGTATATGCATGTAGATTCTGTCTGAGTAATTGAATTATCTAAAGACACCAAGATAATAAAAAATTATTTATTACAACTGCAATTGCTATATTTTGTGTGCAGTGTAATGTTCATTATTAGCATCAGGATAATCTCATGAGAATTATGCTTTCGTTTGGTTTTTCCGGCAATAACGGAATACTGTAATAATAATTTTAATTTTTCAAACTCTATTTTTGGGGGGTGAATACCAAAACATTAAATTTGACCAGTGAGGTTTCAAAAGTAAAATAGATTTTGCGTGGAGCGTGACAGGTGCTATGTGATAACCTCGATACGAAAAGTAAAAATTTAGGGGCAGGCAATGTAAGTGGCCATTTATCAATTATTCACACAATTATAAGCTAGACCATTTGATACTTGAAATTCTGGAAAGCTGATCGATTCTAAAGAAATGCATTATGGAAATCAAAATTAATCTCTAAAATTTTAACTGGTGGTTGGTACGGAAAACTAAAATAATACCTATGATAAGTACATACTCTAAAACTTGCAGTTGAAGAAGCGGATTATTTAGGAAAAGCAACAAATGCTGAAACCATACGTAGAATATTGAGAAAATATGGTTTACATGGTAGAATTCTTCTTAGAAGGCTAATTGTTTCGAAGAGAAATGTACCAGGAACGTGATTTTCAGCGATAAAAGTAAATATCATATTTACGGAAGTGATGGGCAAAATATGCGCGGGACAGTCAAATTTGGCGGTGGTAGTGTAATGGTATGGGGATGTACATACATATGTCAGCCGCTGGTGTGTTGAGTTTGCCTTTTATAGAAGGGACTATGGAATATGGTTTCTACCAGGACAAAGATCCAAAACGCTGCTGTAATAGTACGAGAATGGCTACATAGAAACTACTAGCACGATCAGAATCTAGCTCTAATCCTTTCATGAAGAACATCATTTAAAAACATTTATATATGGTTCTAAAGCACATTTAGCCAAACGGGAACAAGAGCGTGGAGTTGGAGTCTTAGAAATGTAGACCCAGATTGAACAACGACATATTATATTTGAATTTGGTAAATCGTTTTGTGTATATTATACATATATAACATATTTACCGGAAAATTACAGAAATTAATTAATGATTTACCCTGTCAGGGTTTGTGTGTCACTCCAATATTTTTCCTAATCTAGAAATATTAACTCCAGTTAACCTCTTAGCGGTCTTTCATCATAATTTGGATACTGAAACAACAACCATAATACAACATTTATTATTTGAGTGCACCTTAGGCAACTTTTAGAAAAGAAAATCCCGTAATTTAAATTAATTTCAACAACATTTAACTCGGTTTTAACTTCGGTTCGAAAGGACCAAACTTATTGAAATTCTGATAAAAATGACCAAACAATAACAATTTGTTAGTCCAAAATCACTTTTCACGACACGTGTTGAAAGTCTCTCAGAAAAAGCAGAAACAAATGTCCTTCCACCATTCTGGATGTATGGCTATCTGGATGTACATAAATCTACACTCATGGTATCTCGAGAACCACTTATCCGATTTGGAATTGTTTTCGACAATCTATTCCTATAGTGAATACGAAGAATTAGAAAACTTTTTGACCAATTTTTTATATATGCAGGTTTGTGGATGGGGTTGATTGTTGAGTTTGCGGTTTAGCTGAAGGTCGAGTTGGGTTTCATTTGCGGAATGAATTGAGATTGAGTTGGAGTTGAGTCAAAATTCGATTTGCGGGTTGAGTTAGAGTTCGTGGTTAAGTTTAAGTTGAGTTGGGGTTGGGTTAAGATTTAGTGAGCAGTTCAGTTGGGAATGTATTTGTGTGTTGAACTGAACTGAAGTTGAATTGATATAAATAAGCACCATGTTGCTTTGGAAATTGTGTTGGGCGCGAGTTTGGGGTTTATTTAATGAATGAGTTGCTGTTGAGTTGGATTTTTGTGGAGGGTTGTGATGGTTTTTAGTTGAGTCCGTGTATGAATGTAGTTTTTCGAGTTCCGTGGATTTGAGGAATGGAATTGTGTTTGTGGTTGAGTTAAGTGTTGAATTGGAAGTCAAAATTGGGAGTTGAATTAGGGTGAAGTTGGGATTTTAGTGAGGTTGAGCTCTAGTGAGGTGTTCTTTTGGAGATTAACTTGGCCTTGAATGCACAGTTTAGTGGAATTGAGCTGGCCGTTGATTGTGGAGTTAGTAGAGGATAGAATTTCAGCTTCAACTCAACTTAGCTTGAGCCAGATAACAACCGAGATACGGTGGGGAAATATTTGCTGGTTGCTTTGTGGATTGAATTAGGCCTTCAGTTTGGGGTAAGGTTCGGTGTTGATTTGAAAGTTGCCTTGATTGATTGGTTAAGACGGTACACTTTTCTAAAAATTACTTTTTTTCTGCTTTCAATCATTGGCATCCTAAAGTCAATAATAATTAGTTAGCGATTCCCCTTATATATTTACCACCACCTTACCTTTTACAGCCTCTAATTATTAAATAATTGTATAGTCGTAAATAATATATTATTTAATCCTTGTATTGCAACCGAAATTTTAAACAGATACAAATCCATAACATATCGGTAACCCGAACGCAACATCCACCACCCCCTGCTGCTGCGGGGACACCAGTCACCATCGCAACTCAAAAGTCGCCAACCTGCCACTAAGAAGCTCGCTCCTTGAAGAAAGTATGATAAAATGTGATAAAAACAAATAAATTAAAGCGAAAAGAATCTAAAAGAATAACACAAATTATATTTTTGCTGCAGTCGTTCCATGATTTGACCATAGCTTTTTCCAAGCCCGCCACAATTTTAAACTACAAAAACCGTAAAACCAAAAACCCAAAACCAATTATAGTTTATCAAACATCAGAATATCCGATTTCATAATAATACTTTAGTCCAAATTTGTTTTTACATATCTTTCCATTCCGCAAATATACATACTTAACACGTGCAACACTCGTCTGTTTTTTTTTGGTGTTCCAAAAAAAAAACTCACGTGCTAAATAAAACAAAACACAACGAACATGGGCGACAACTGGGCTCCCAGTTAAACTATTCGACACAAGTTCAGTCAAACCTCCATAAATCGAATCACCATCTGCCAAACATTTTTGTTCGATTTAGAATTTTCAAATGTGGAAGTTAGGAATAATCTATATTTAATTCGATTTAAGAAAAAATTCGAATAATAGACGTTCGAATTATGGAAGTTGGACTGCATGTGCCAGATACTCCTAGAAACACATCCGCATCGCAAATGTGTGACATGAGTTTCCCTTTAAACCAGCATGACGTTGAGTGGCGAACGTGTTAAATCACACAATCAAACAATTTGATTCATGTAAATATAAAAACGCAGCCAAAATTCCCCTTACAGAACAATATAATAAAATAAGATAACAAAAACAAAACAAAACACGATAAAAGAAGAAAAACATAAATAAAAAACAAAAATTTCCCTTACCGAAGCTAACATCATAATTCATAATATAAAATATGCAATATAATGAAACAACAAAAACATTTTTACACAATTCATATCACATATACCAACACATATATGTGATATGAAAATACCTGTATAACGATAGTCCCGTTATTCATTTTTTGACCACGATTTCTCACGTTTCCCAATTTATATTACTTCACTATACACTACACAAGATTTTTACACTTCACAAAACAATTTGCTTCTTTTATGTTATCGATTTCGAAATGTCCATAATTAAGCAGCACCTAATTTAGAAATACAAGCACACACCACACATAAGCCACGGTTAAGTTATTACACAAAATATTTAATTATTATTTTACACATATCCATAAATATACACAAAACAAAACAAAATAAAATTAGATTAAAATTAAAATTAAAATTAAAATTAAAATTAAAATTAAAATTAAAATTAAAATTAAAATTAAAATTAAAATTAAAATTAAAATTAAAATTAAAATTAAAATTAAAATTAAAATTAAAATTAAAATTAAAATTAAAATTAAAATTAAAATTAAAATTAAAATTAAAATTAAAATTAAAATTAAAATTAAAATTAAAATTAAAATTAAAATTAAAATTAAAATTAAAATTAAAATTAAAATTAAAATTAAAATTAAAATTAAAATTAAAATTAAAATTAAAATTAAAATTAAAATTAAAATTAAAATTAAAATTAAAATTAAAATTAAAATTAAAATTAAAATTAAAATTAAAATTAAAATTAAAATTAAAATTAAAATTAAAATTAAAATTAAAATTAAAATTAAAATTAAAATTAAAATTAAAATTAAAATTAAAATTAAAATTAAAATTAAAATTAAAATTAAAATTAAAATTAAAATTAAAATTAAAATTAAAATTAAAATTAAAATTAAAATTAAAATTAAAATTAAAATTAAAATTAAAATTAAAATTAAAATTAAAATTAAAATTAAAATTAAAATTAAAATTAAAATTAAAATTAAAATTAAAATTAAAATTAAAATTAAAATTAAAATTAAAATTAAAATTAAAATTAAAATTAAAATTAAAATTAAAATTAAAATTAAAATTAAAATTAAAATTAAAATTAAAATTAAAATTAAAATTAAAATTAAAATTAAAATTAAAATTAAAATTAAAATTAAAATTAAAATTAAAATTAAAATTAAAATTAAAATTAAAATTAAAATTAAAATTAAAATTAAAATTAAAATTAAAATTAAAATTAAAATTAAAATTAAAATTAAAATTAAAATTAAAATTAAAATTAAAATTAAAATTAAAATTAAAATTAAAATTAAAATTAAAATTAAAATTAAAATTAAAATTAAAATTAAAATTAAAATTAAAATTAAAATTAAAATTAAAATTAAAATTAAAATTAAAATTAAAATTAAAATTAAAATTAAAATTAAAATTAAAATTAAAATTAAAATTAAAATTAAAATTAAAATTAAAATTAAAATTAAAATTAAAATTAAAATTAAAATTAAAATTAAAATTAAAATTAAAATTAAAATTAAAATTAAAATTAAAATTAAAATTAAAATTAAAATTAAAATTAAAATTAAAATTAAATTAAATTAAACATTTAATTTACGAAGAGGACGACAAAGACACGTCTTTCCTCTTCGAGCGTCATCAACCGACCCTGGGTTGATTTGAAAGTTGCTTTAGGAATAAATTCGTGATTGAATTGAGAGTTGGATGTTGATTAGGTGATTGCGTTGGGGATTTCATTGGTTTGAGTTGGATGTTGAATTGTAAATTGAGTTCGAGGTTGAGCTGAAGATTGAGTTAAGATGTTCAGTTACCGATTGATTTTTTGAGAGGGTCGAGTTGGGTTTTATTTGGGATTGAGTTGGTGTTGGGTTAGGGTTTAGTCAGCAGTTTAGCTGGAAATATATTTGTGTGTTGAATTGGCTGGTTGTCCATTTTTTATACTTTTTGCGTCTTTTATCACTTTAGGCTGCGTACCCATAGTCGGGTAATATTTTAGTACAGTAAATTTCAATTTTAATACAAATTTACCTCAATTGCCGTACCAATTCTCTAGAAGTAAAAATGGTTTGATGGACACAAATTATGGTTCGGAGGGTTAAAATCGCTGGCTGCTAGGTGCAAAAGGAAACGTCAAATATTTTTTTAATATTTTTGTTTCGTAAAATAAAAATACAGGTATGTATATTATTTATAATGAAAAACACGGAAATTTTAACGAAAATCACTGAAACGTCAAAAGTTAACAACAACGTCATTTATTTGTTTCAATTTACCCTGTACACTGTTAAAAAGTAGGTAAAAGAGCAATTTACCCGACTATTGGTACGCAGAGCCTTAATATTAATGTAAACACAAAATTTTTGTATTGTACTCGTACATAAATATATATTTATTTCACATCGTTTTAAAATCAACTTTTAAAAAATTCGTAAAAATCCAACTTTAAAAAATATACTACTCTTACAATTAAAATTAAAAATTGAAAAAAAATTAAAAAGTGTGAAATTTATATAGATTACTTTCTATTTGTTGTGATAATTTGTTGTATATGATTGTATGTATCTTCATCAGTACAATCTATTTTCTATAAAATTTAGCCTTAACTGATTTTGGTTTTCAGTTTTAGTGAAAGAGGGAGTTTAGTGTAAAATTTTTATTATCTTGATATCATGGATTTTTAAGTATAGACTTTAACGACTAATATGTAGATGGTATGTCATCCCAATCTCGTGTGCATTTTTTCCTTCGGAGGTAATAATTTTCCATTAATTGTTATGTCCTATAGATGCCGAAAATTTAAATTATGCTAACGCGATTTATTCTCCAAATTAATTTGTAATGGTTTTTTTTATTCGATTTAATTTCCATTAAATATGTAAATAATGTTCAAAACACTCAACTACATAACCAACGAAAACCCAATAAATAAAATTAGTTTTAATTATTTAAAATGGATTAAATAATCCTAAAATAAACAATTTTATTTTTATATTTTTTTTTTGCTATCAATCATTTTATTTTTAATTGACAAATTATAAATTTTTAATGTACCATTTTTTCAATTCTTTTTTTTTTGTGTACTTACTATTTAAATAATCAATTAATCTTGTCATTTTGTATGCCAAATAAATACTCACTTTATATTGTGTATTTATTTTGTGGTTGATGTGGATTGTTTGGTTTACTGGTAAAATTCATTATTAAAATAAATTAATTAAAATAAATAAAATTTTGGTACGGCTGAATTAAATTTTATGAGGGTTAATTAAAAATAGAAAATTTTTTATTTATTTGAAAATATGTTTTATTTAGTTGTTAAAAAAAATAAAAAAATAAAATTGCGTTCTAAAGAAATTTCCAATTTAGAAATATTTGTTTCACCTGCACCCAATGTCTCAAGATTTATTTATTTTATAGCAGACGATATTTTAGGTACAAATTCATTAATTTTATTTATTTTGTTTTTTTTTTGTTGTTGTACGTAAACATAGCAACAATAACTCCCACTAAAATTAATTAATTTTTATTTCAGTTTGTTTGTTGTAATCGGAATAAACTTTTAGATTACAAAAATAAACCGAACAAAACTATTTTAATTGAATCAGTCAGAATAGTTTGATATTTTTTGCAAACATATCCATATGTAAAATTGTAAAATTTTTGTTGTAGTTGTCTATTTAATTAAAATATTGCAGTAACCAAATATATCTACACCTACATCGAATATAGATATACCTTTGTGTCCTTTGTATTGTGCATATACAGCGTTTAGTGGGATGAATTTTGAATGTGCGGGAAAAATAAATAACAACATGCTGTTGGTGTATTTGGTGTGGTCTAATAAATATATTCATGACGGTGATGCATATTCAATTATATTTCAAAATTCATCAACATGAAATGACTAATTATAAAATATGTGTTTGAATAAATTGTGTTGGAAAATAAATTTTTGGTGTTGGTCCTTTTGACTAGCTTGCTTTTGATTTGTAAATGCGGCTTTTAATTCTAAACATTGTGATTGTATGCAACTCTTGTCAAATAACTATAATTTCCAACTTACAAAAACTGAAAACAAACAACGAAACGTGGGTGCAACATCTCAACAACTGCCCCTACCTTCATTGAAAACAACTGATATTGGATTACAAATTTAAGAATATCAAAATTTTTCTAAATTGGTTTGTCCCATACAACAGAAAAATAAATTCTTGGAAGCAGTTGATAACCCGATTAAAGTAAGTTGTCAAACACAATTAAAATTGAAATTAAAATATAAAATAAAATGCTTTGTTCTATGAACTGATTTATATACATATAATACATATTATGTAGCCCTAGAAGTAATGAAATATTTTTAATGATTGCAAATATGTACGTCTGTGCTTGATATGTGCATATTTCGTTCATTGGAGGCCCAGTTTTTAATAAGTTCTTTGCCTGGACACATTTCCCATAATACATTGAATAAAAAATGTCCCTTATCTTTGTTTTGATTTTTGTTTGTACTCACAAACTCATTGTTCTGAACGAACATCCCTAATAACTTATTTCTTATAACACTGTTTACAGTAATTTACTTCTGTTACATCTTATTCCTCTTTACAGGCGTGAGTAAGAGTTATTTAACTTTAGTTATTTCTTTCCATCCAACATCATGTAAAATAGATTTAGTATTCCACCATTTATCTTTTAATGAATATATCCATCCTCCCCGCAACTCGTCTGAATGATTGGTGTAAGTAGTGAATCAGTGCAATAAAAAAAATAGAAAAAAACAATAAATGTTCCAAAAAATGGCAGAAGGATCCAGGAAACCAACCTAACATCCAAAAAAGCTTGCTAAACAAATTGGATAGGCAGTTTCGGGACAGCAGATGGCACTAGGCGTGAAACAACAATCTTTTATAAATTAAGCGCTCTTAACATACGAGATGCCCGAATTATAAGATTGTAAAAACAAAAAAAATATATACAAAATAAGAAATTGAAGAAGAGGTGATGGCGTGGTAAAAGGGGGACAGGCGTATATTTGGACGAGATGTATCGTATGACGGACAAATCTCAGCAGTGTTTTGTGTGCACGTGAACGACGGACTGATAGCATACAATTTCATGTTTGCTATTTTTGTATCTGCAATTTATCTTTTTTGGTTCAGTTTATTTTAATCAAGAATAACTTTTTATTCAACATTTTATCGTTTTTAATTCATTTCCTTGAATTACACAAGTTATTAATTGAGCCGTTTGTTTTGAAAGTGGGGCAAGTCCACATTTTGTTGAAACGAGAAAATGAAGGAATAGAGAAACAATAAATGCAAAAATATACGGGAGTTTGAATTTTCTTATTTTTTGACTATAAATTGTTCACCGTTAGAAAGATTATACTTTTATTTGTCTATTGTTATCATTAACTTAAATTTTTGAAAAATGGACTTGCACCACTTTCAAAATTAACGGCTCAATTGTACATGAAAATCGAGACTACCAATTTTCCCTTTTATGAGTAAAGACACACATTAAAAATTTGTGTTTTAGCATGGAAGCATACCAAAGTCAATTTTTAGTACATCTATCATACAATAGGAAATTAATAGCTAATTTACATTTAATCTTTTGCTCTATTTTCAAAGACAGAAGATGTACGTTAAAAGTATTCATTTTATTATTATTTCCTTCCATTATGAAGAGGCATATTCAAAATGTGTTATTTAATACATACTATTTTTCGAAAAATCGAAAAATGAACCTGTTTATTATTTTTTGTAAAAGTTACTCAAAATTTAAAAGATCATAGTAACATTTTGAAAGAAGAAAAAAAGTGTTAGTATGTCCATCTCATTTTTTTATATGGATAAAATATATTTGCACTTTTCCTTATGTATTTATACTTTTGGAATAACAAAATATAATGAAAACAACAATGACGTGCGTTGTCAAAATAAATACAATTCTTAGTGCTGCGAGTGCCAGTATTTTTAAGTGGGCAGAATTAGCTACAATAGATCGATAATTTGACAGCTAAAATATGTATGTCAAATTTGTTTGAGTGTTAAGGAAAACATACAGCAGTTTATATGAAACTATTTTAAAATCTTTGAAAATAACTTAATTTTAATAAAAATAACCACAGAAAACACTCAAACGGCACAATATTAAACCTAAAGAATACGAATTTGCCTTCTTTTTATGTTTTAATTTTTCACTCGATTTTCATTAAAAAAAATTATTTAATGTATGTCTGTACTAATAGAAATAAAATTGCATCTGTGCCACTTCATACAAAAGATATGAACAATATTTTGACGTTTAATTTGTTTTCCTTAACACAAAAAATCACAATGAAGTTGTCTAGCATTCAATCTATTGCCCGCATTTCTTTTTGCAAATATCTGATCTGCATAGGAACCAAGCGCAAATTTTAGAGAAAAAAAAATCGATATTAAATTTTATTTAAAAAAAAAAAAAATTGAACGCAACCAAAACTGCTGTAAAATAATTTTGTGTATGAAACCAAATTAAAAAACTCGATATTTTAGCGAAAATCTTATTAGTACGTATATGAGGGTACTTATAAAAATTAAAAGGTCGTTTATTATTTGTAAACCAAAATAAATTATCCTTTTATGGATTTTGACAAATACATATAAGTTATGCGAGCAAAATTTGCATTTCTATTTGTATGTCAGCTACCAAAGAAGACATTCATATATAATTTAAGTATACGACTGGATTATTTGTGATTACTTATTTCAAACCCAAAATGGTACGCGTTTGCTAAATTAATTGACGAGCATTTTCTGTTTTTTCAAGGTAAACAAATGTCCCAATTTTCTTTGTAATTTCATAGTAATAATTCTTAGTTATAGGGAAATAGACAACCGACAAAAAGAAAATTAGAATTCCGTACCTTACTGAAGAAAATTAGAAATCCGTTGGGCCCTTTATACTTTCGTGGAAAAAATGTATTGGTGGATCCACTGGGACAAACGCTAATCTTTCATATAGAGTTTAAGAATTTGAAACTTCAAAAAAGTTCAAATTAAAATGAAACGTTTTACCGGGACTGGGTCTTTAATATACAATTTATATGTTGCATTTCATTAAAAAATTGGGCTGCATATCATAAATTAACTTTATTTAAATGATGTATAGAAGCATATGTTTGTTTGACGGCATATGCCGTTTTATCCCCAAAAGTGTTTCAATATTAATTATAATTTTTAAATATAAATAAATTAAAATCGCGCCAACTAAAAGTATCCGTGTCTAATCACGTCACAACAATTTTGTCAAAACGTCAAAATGTTTTGTAAACATAGCAAAATGAATAAAAATTGCACAGGCGTCTGCTGTAAAAAAAGAAAAATTTAAAATTGAATTATATCGAGGTTTTTTTTCGCTAAAATTTGCGCTTGGTTCCTATGCTGAATAGATTTATCAGGAGTCGATAATTATAAAAAAACATGAAGCACGAAGAAAAGTGCAAATACATTTTACCCATACAAAAAATGGGGCATATTAAAATTTAATTTTTTCCTTTAAAAATGTTACTTTGATGTTCTAAATTTTGAGCAACTTTTACGAAAAAGATAAACCAGTTAATCTTTTTCAGGTTTTTCCGTTTTTTTCCACCAAAAAAATGTTGAGTGTTGCAGTAAATAGTATTGAATAATACATTTTGGGTATTCCTTCTGATATTAAAACAAGGAAATCATACTGAAACGCATTTTTAATTGTACACCTTTTATCTTTTGGAAAAGAATGGAAAGGTTAAATGTAAATCAGCCTTAATATATATATAAATTTTATGCAAAACTCCTTAAATTCGATTTCGTAAACTTCCACCAGTTTAATACTGTTCTTTTAAAACTCAAAAAAAAATTAACTCAAAATTCAACCCAGTTCAACTCTAATAAAAAAAATAAATAAGAAAATATTCAATTAAAAAATAAAATCCACTCAAACAAATTCAATAAACTCAAAGCTTGCCCACCTTCACTCAAGGGATGTTTCATTTCTATGCTGAACAACCTATAAACTGGAATTTCCATATAGTGAATTTATGGCTGGATACAGGCTCATTTGGTTGTCACTGTTTGCGATGGTAATTACAAGTTAAGTTTCTTGAGAGGTGCATACTATAAAATTTAAAAATTTGTATCAAATCAACCCTTCAAGTGTCATGTCTGAAGAGTGGTTCAATAAAAGTGTCTAGCCAAGAGTTATCTCTTTAAAAATTATCAGGTCAAGTTTCATGTGGGGAGCCCGGGAAAATTCGTTTAAATCAAAGGCCCATATAATATGTAAAAATTTGTATAAATTCAACTCCCTGGAGCAGTGTTGTTGGCATTTTTGATAATGTCGTAAATTTCAGAGTCTTTAAATTCAAAGGGATTAGTGTTAGGAATAAGGTTTATAGGAATAAGAGAAGAATCATATGAAAAAGAAAAATTGTGATTTATCTTCTAAAATTCTGAAATTAGATGATTTTTTATTTTTTGTTTCATTTATATTGCTCCATAGATCTGAATAATTTGTTTTATGTTTTTTTTTTTTGTTTAGCCGGATTATTACTGTCAGTGTCAGGATTATTAAAAAAGGAAGAAATTTCATTTAGTAAGGAATTATTATCTTTTACTTGATTTCTCAATTCGTTAACTAAATCTGTTAAAACCTTTATCTTTCTATTTTCTGAATCAAATAAATTGCTTTTTTTTCCATATTTGGTTTTCAGTAGAAGTATCATTGACAAAGTCAGGTTGTTTGGGTAAATTCTGTTTGTTGCCAAAGAGGTGAGTTCTGGCTTCACTAAAACTTGCTTTGTTCAAAATCATAAATTATCTGATTTGTTTTTGACGAAATTTTTCGTTACAGCGATAAAAATTCGAAGAATGTCCTATAAACCACAAAATTTCCATGCTTTTTTTGTTAACACACTCGTGTATGTCGTCAAAGATTTTTACACTTGTTTGACATCTACTAATTTTAGATTTACAGTTGTTTTTAGTATGCCCATAATTCAAACACTTTCTACAAAAAAGTGGATTAGGGATAAAAAAGTTAACTTTCAAAAGAATATTGTCATACAAAGTGACATTATAAGGGATGGATCCTGAGGCAAAAGTGACTTTGATCAATTCTAAATTTTTGAAAATATTGTTATCATTATCCCACTTTGTCATTCTTTCAATATTAATTATTAGGATACTTGAATTAATGTTTGATTTAAGCTCCTCATTAGAGAGGTCTAAGGGGATATTTCTACAATAATAACTCCAATTGAGGAAGTAAAACTATTGGGAATGTGAACGTTGTAATTGTGAAATTTCTTGAATTGTTCAGATTGAACGCACGTGTTTGCATCATCATACTTATTTATTAAAAATTATTTTGGCTAAGCTTTTATCAATACTGGAAATACTTTTTATGTTCTGGAATCTGTTCAATTTAACAGCTTTACCCAATTTAAAAAAATGTATACCCTCTTTGTTGCTAACAAAGACAGCAAAAGGATCGTTATCAAAACTTGTTGTAGTATTATTGTTTGTGGGCGCCATATTTGTAACAGATGTGATTGAGGTAGAACAAGAAGAAGTTACTATTTTTATATTCGATGAGTTTATTTCGCTGTTGTTTGTAATTTTTCTTTTTGGTTCTTTGTTGGGAAATGAATGATAAACACCATTAATTAATGTATCACAACCGAAAGAAACTTTACATTTTTTAATATTTATATCTTCCTATGAATCAGAGAAATTTGAAGAGAATGTATAAGGGGCAAAGTACTGCGTACTTTGCACCTCCTTGTTTTTACTCAATGGATGTGCAATTTCTTCAAAACACCAACAAAAACTACGAAAAGACTTACCCAATGAACAAATTAATTAATTAAAATTCAACAATTTTTTAATTACGGATTGAACTAATTAGTAAAAAAGAGAGGAAAACTTTTGATTAATAAAATACGCTTCACCTAAAATTTATTGATGCACACACAATAAAGGTTCGAGAAATAATGATCATCTGTGCCAACAAAGAATTGTTTAATAATCGAACAGAAATTTTTTCGTTAATGTAGGCCGGAGAATGTTTGATGGCATGATGTTTGACAAAGAAGTGGATTTGAACATAAACAATTTTTCGTCATTTTAAACAGGATTTGAGGAATTATTCGTTCCCATCCCAGAGATGTTCAATGAATAATTCCTACCAAACTTTATGAAGAAAATGGCATCGATTGATATAACACAATAATTATTATTCTTGGTATATATTGCAATCAAAAACACATAATCTCGTCTGTTCCAAATTACTACACAGTATTGAGAACATTCACCCCACCCACCTCATTACCGAACGAAATTTTGAGAAATAAAACATTTCAACAAAATTAAAAATTTTTAATTAGATTTTTTTACTAAAATTACTTATCAACAAACAATTATCGAATCGAGATTTCACAAAAATTCTCTAAACATTTTTCAACAAAAACAAACAAAAAAATTGTTGTGTTATTTATAAATAAAAATAATCTAATTAAATTGGATTAAGATTAATTAACAATTTTAAAAATTACAATTATCCGCCTCAACAATTACAAAATATTTTTAGCGCGAATAATGAACAAACGATGAGTCTTTGTCGTGATTTTGGTAACTAAAAAAAATATTCTTGATTAAAAGTTTTTCTATTATCGAGGTTTTGATTTAGTCTAAAACTCTAAATAACAACAACAACAAACATTCAGACGACAAATAGTTGTTCATTCCAAATGAACTAAACACTGTTAGAATAATTTTTGTGTGTTTATATAGGAAAAACATGGTTTGTCTGGGAACAACACTAATCCCAAATAACACCAGAAATAAGAACACATGTACTGTTGTGTGTTTTCTGGTATACATTGTTTGGTATATAAAAGTTTTTAGTTTTTCTATCTGAACTATTCTGGAAAACTAAAACTTTCAAATAAAATTAAGCATATGTAAATTGCATGTTTTGGAGTTTTTTGCTTTTTTTTGTGCTGTTATTTTGATTTTTTGTGAAAGGTGGAAAATTTCAAATTTTTTTTGTGCACTTTCTGAATAGAATTTTGATTAAAATTGAATTTCCATGAAATTGTTTTGAGAACCATATACTGTAGTGTCTATCTCGTTCAATATGAATTTTTAAATTTTTTTTTTTCATGTTGGATATTTTGTTGTTGTATTTTATTGACAAAATATTAGAATAAATGATGAGTAAAATTGGTGGCACACACGGGGATTAGTTTTGATATGTATATATAGGTGTGGGTAAAATCGTGTATAAAAAAAATATCATAACCAATCTATGTGAGAATTCGTATAGTACATAGGGCCGTTACATGTAAACTTTGGTGATTTATTACGTTTTTTGACGAGTTGATTTGGATTGGTAGAGCAAGAAGTAACAAGAAGCAACCCACTCGCGTAAATTTCATTTTTGCAGGTAGCAATATAATATGTGCCCCTGAATGCTAAAGCTTAAGATAAACGCTTAAGGTCTTACTGAGAACAGAGGATTATCTAAAACAGTTATCGAATACCGAATGTTATTCTCATAAAAATAGTCTTATATCATTTACCCCGAGATCTACATGACTCGGTTTTAATTTTAGGAACAGCGTAACAGTAAACCGGTCCCACTTCATTGCAAGGCACCATTGGCAATGATTGTTAATGGTTTTTGGAAATAGTTAGGACAGCTTAGTAACAAATCGATGGCCGATTTTAATTTTTTAAACTAAATGTCACCATAGAACACCCTGTTAGACTGAAGCGATTTTCTTGAAAAAAATTACGTATCATCGTTTGGTCCCACTTCATTGCAAGGCACCATTGGCAATGCTTATTAATGCTTTTAGAAATAGTTAGGACAGCTTAGGAACAAATCGACGGCCGATTTTAATTTTTTAAACTAAATGTCATCATAGAACACCCTGTTAGCCTCAAGAGATTTTCTTGAAAAAAATTACGTATCATCGTTTGGTCCCACTTCATTGCAAGGCACCATTGGCAATGCTTATTAATGCTTTTAGAAATAGTTAGGACAGCTTAGGAACAAATCGACGGCCGATTTTAATTTTTTAAACTAAATGTCATCATAGAACACCCTGTTAGCCTCAAGAGATTTTCTTGAAAAAAATTACGTATCATCGTTTGGACCCACTTCATTGCAAGGCACCATTGGCAATGCTTATTAATGCTTTTAGAAATAGTTAGGACAGCTTAGGAACAAATCGACGGCCGATTTTAATTTTTTAAACTAAATGTCATCATAGAACACCCTGTTAGCCTCAAGAGATTTTCCTGAAAAAAATTACGTATCATCGTTTGGTCCCACTTCATTGCAAGGCACTATTGGCAATGCTTATTAATGCTTTTAGAAATAGTTAGGACCGCTTAGGAACAAATCGACGGCCGATTTTAATTTTTTAAACTAAATGTCATCATAGAACACCCTGTTAGCCTCAAGAGATTTTCCTGAAAAAAATTACGTATCATCGTTTGGTCCCACTTCATTGCAAGGCACTATTGGCAATGCTTATTAATGCTTTTAGAAATAGTTAGGACAGCTTAGGAACAAAACGATGGCCGATTTTAATTTTTTAAACTAAATGTCATCATAAACACCCTGTTAGCCTCAAGAGATTTTCTTGAAATAAATTACATATCATCATTTGGTCCCACTTCATTGCAAGGCACCATTGGCAATGCTTATTAATGATTTTAGAAATAGTTAGTACTTTTTCAATTGACCTATAGCAACAGCTTTTAGCACTGTTAATTTAGATGTAGTCATCGAGTGTCAATATACAACAGTATGTTTCCCTCTGGCTGGTCAACCGTATAATCAAAACATGTCTCTGTGAACCCACCTCAGTCGAATAGTCAAATAATGGACATTAGTTGTGTGAGGTAATGCTTAATATTCGATTGTTCTGGAAATTCATCATTTGCAAAGTCACATTTTGGAGAATCGAAATACTCTACTCAAAATTACAAACGACTCATTATTATTGTTGCAGCTTAGTATTTAGCTGAGTAATTATCGACCATTACTGATCAAATAATTTTTAACCGTCAATTGAGTTGCGCCGCCCAAATTTACAATTTTATAAGTATAAACACAGGCGAATATGTTTATAACCTTGTCAGTTTGATAGTAAAATGACTCATTCGATTTAATCGTTAAATGTTTGTGTGCATACCCCCATTCCATTGTATTTTTTGTTTAATGATGTAAATGTGTACAAAGCAGACAAACACATTCACACACACACACACACATAAATTACTAGACCGAGAACCGAAAATGGTAATTATTCAATTATATTATCATACAACAAATAACTGACCAGTTAATTAATTTGTAAGGTTCTTTTATTTTATTCTTAAACAGCAACAACTATGACCACATTAAAAACTATAAAGCTATAATGGAACACTCGAAAATTTTATTTAAATTAATAAATTACGCTTATTAGTGCGCAATGTCAAGGCGGAAACATTAACAATTATTAACAATCATGATACTATAATACAATCGATCATCTTATCATCGAATGATCGAAAGGGCTGTTTACAAAAAAAATAAATTCGCAGTTTTTGGAATGTTTACGCACAACATCATAACAACAAGCTGCTCTTTGCTCTTATCGACGAACTGTCCTAAAAATAGTATCAACAAATAAAACAAATTAGCTCACTACATCACACTTATGTACAAACGCGCAAGTTAAAAATAAAACGTTCAACGACATAGACAACAAGCTTTCTTATCTAAACTAAAGTTCAAGTTGTATAATTAAAAATCAAAGATTTATTTTTAAAAATAACAAAAAAATGTTTTGGGGGCCAATACCGATAAGGCGAAATTTGATTGGTTGCCGATATTTTATTACGTTTCGTACGATTTTTTTGTTTTTGTTTTGTTTATTAACTGCCAAACATTTTTATTAATGAAATGAGTTAGCAACATGTAAAAGGCAAATCAATAAATTAAAGTTGCTTGGTCATGATTATTGTTGTTTTCGTATGCTGTGTTTAGACTGTACCGCGAAATATTTTTTGTGTGTCTGGTTTTAGAGAAACATACTTGTACGTAGATATTATAGTACAGTAAGCAATCAATCAAATGACACCGGAAGTTGTAAAAAAGTGGTCGACATTGATAATATGGTTTGATTTAAAAAACGCATTATGTAGGTACACAAACAGATCAGGAAACTTAGTTCTGGATTTCGTTTAACTCTCAAAACAAAAATATTTTTTAGTAGATTTTTATAAGAAACTACGCATTGAACTTATCCAGCCAAAATTAAAATCAATGACCTTCGTTTGTCCGACGCTATATTATGTAGTTGAGGAATTAGCTACAGATATACAAGAAATAAAGTTTTTTGTTTGTACAAAATATGTAATAGCGAATATCAAAAAAAGTGCTACGTAAATAAATTGAAGTGTTTAAAGTCCATCTTACTCTCAACACAGCATGTTGTTTAAATAAGTCTTAGATTTTTCAACCTCTCGATTGTTTCATTAAACTCTTGGTGCATGAAGCATTTTTAAGTGCATAAGAAAGATAACTTTGGGTATAAAAGGCCACATTACAATCACAAAAATGAGTGCATTAGAGGTAGTCAACGTGAATTAAACACTTTTATGAAAATTTCACAATAAAATGTGATCTGGGAGAAATGAAGCTTTAAAGTTTCAATTTAAACAAATTCTTACTCTGTTACTCAAATTGATATTGTCTTGAAATTTGGCCTCTAGCGGATGTCAAATTTAATTCTAATATTTTAATTAAAAATTCTATGTTCAATTTTATTTTCGATTCACTGTATCTGTGGAGATCAATTAAAAAAAAAATTTATTTGACAAATGTGCTAAACAATGGTTTACTCGCACTTATAGAATTTTGTCCTGGAACATGACATATGGAATATTAATTGGAATGAAATTTGACTGTGCATATTTTTAATTGGAATTAACTGAAAGTGTTTAAAAAAAAATGTTGCAATAAAATTTGATTAGAGAGGTCATTGCAACTTTAAAATTTTAATTTCAATTCTTCTTAAATGTCGCTTAGAAACGTTCAAGAAATAGATAATTTTTTCAAGCCGCATTCAATGTTTCGTTGTTACTAAGATGATTCAATAGGACAGAGTAAAGTTAGTTAATGGACAATTCCGTATAATAAATCGATTCTTTATAGCTACATAATTGCTCAAGTTTAGTGCAAACTTGAGTTTCACTCGGCTTGCAGCACGTTTCGATAACTTTCTTCCATGTGTGGGTATTTTGTGACTCAACGTATGTTGACATAGGCCACTACACCACTTTAACCATACGTTTAGCGCAACGGGTAATTTTGGGGCTACTTTACAGGAAACTTAAATTATTCACACCGATTTTAGTTTAAACAAACAATACAATATTTATTACATTAATTAAAGTCTGGTAATTTAGTTAAAACAAATAGATAAAATTAATAATCGAATATTTAATTTAAGCAAATGAACATTTATGTCTTTAAATTTTAGATGCACTTGCTTCGTGGTTTTTAGCGTAACCTTTTGTCGGTTTGTTATTGATTTTTACCAATGAACCGTAAAATGTAACTACAAAATTTTGGAATGTTGTGGGGTCGCTACACTATTCCACCTCCCAGTGAGCTGGTGAACGATAAAAGAATTAGCGGAACCGAACTGGTTTGATGATGAAACGGCCCATTCTGGACTTTGGTTGATCCGCGAGGTTGAACCTCGTTGGGTGTTGAGCACAGTTTGGTTTATATGGTATTTCGTCCGATACAGCTGGAGATTGCTCATGAGCCTCTATGAAACATGGCTTCAATCGGTTTTTTGAGACCGTGCATCTGTTCGTACTAACGCATATTTATATGTTGCCAATTCCTTAAAGACGAAGATTTGCTTTCGTGCATTTCGAGTCGCCGAAGCGGGTTTTATGTCTGTGAATTGATTGCATACTTGTGTGATGAATTCGGATTGCGGTTTGTATTTTCCGATTTGAATAAAGTCCGCGGGCATTCATATGGTTTCTCAAAGAGAGTCTTCTCATAAGGTTGTGGGGTGGCCTCAGGCCAGCGAGTGTAGCGGTCGATTATACTTAGGCAGTATGAATTACCTTCTGAAGGTGGTAGAGGTCCGGTAATATCGATGTGGATTTCGTTGAATAGTTTGCTGGTCGGTGGGTAATTTCCAATTTCGCTCTGCACGTGTCTCGAAATTTTAATTTTTTGACATTTGAATGCAGTATTTGGCCCAAGAGCGTATCTGCTGACCTTTTCGATTAGTTTTGCCGTGGCGCGTATTGCTGAGTGAGAAATATTGTGGAAAGATTCATATACCTGTGGACGGAATGGTTTGGGAATGAAGGGACGTTGTGTGCCGGTTGAAACGTCACATATGATTTCCTTGTTTGTTCCGAATAATGGAATTTTCTCGAACTATAAAGACGTGTTTGTTTCCAAGAGTCTTACGGTCAGTGCTGCTTCCAAGGTGAATTTCGTTGATACGTGATAACGTGTCTGCGACGACATTGTTATCTCCGGGGATGTGACGAATGTCTGACGTGTATTTTGCAATAAAATCCAGGTAGCGCCGTTGCTTTGGTGATGCCTTTTCGGAATTTTGCCGTAGAATAGGATGAATTCTCGACCCTCAACGAAATTCTTGAAATGTTTTAAAGCCGATCGTATGTGCTGTAGCGAGTTTCGGTATCGCTTAGCTTTCGCAAATGAAAGAAGAGTGGTCCCATTGCTGTGTTTGATGCGTCGACGAGGATAGCGAGTTTAGCGTTTGGAACGGGATATGTCAGCTGAGTGCATTCGGCTAATTTTGATTTGCATAGCCCGAACGCCTTGATGGATTCATCATCGGTCCAATTTATCGGTGACTTGTCCCTTTTTTCCGTCCTTTGATGAAGTCGTACAGAATTGCCTGCTCGTGTGCTGCCTTGGGAAGGAAAATACGATAATAGTTTATCATCCCCAAAAAACGAAGAATACCGTCCGTCGATTGTAGCTGGTCGTTAAAAATTCTGAATTGCTTCCAACCGCTGTTTGTCGGGTAACATGCCGTCTTTTGAGATGTGAAATCCGAGAAAGGATATTTTGTCCCTGGCGAATTCATATTTGCTCAGGTTTATTACCAATCCCGCGTTCTTTAACCGTTGAAAAACTATACTATACGTAGGTGCTTGAGTTATCCTTCCATACTTGATGATGCGATCAGAAGATCGCCATTGTAGGGGAATACGAAAGCCAATTCTCGAGACACCGAGTGAATTAGCGTTTGGAACGTTTGGGCTGCGTTGCGTAACCCAAATGTCATGCGCGTTAACTTGAACAATCCAAATGTAGTGATGATCGCCGTTTTCTCACAAAGGAGGTTGTGCTTTGAAAATATGGTACATGATTCGAGTGGGTGTGTAAAATCCGTCACAAATGGAATTGGATAACGGTCGGGCTTTGTTACCGAGTTTAGGTTTCTGTAATCACCGCATAATCACCACTTACCGTATTTTTTCTTGGCTATGTGTAGTGAACTTGCCCAGTTACTTTTAGAAGGTAGACAAACTCCTTGTGTTGCCAAGCTTCGATTTCAGCCTTAGCTATTTTCAGCTTGTTAAACGCGATATTAAAAATTGGCGTTCAGCGTAAAACATGAAGAGTAGTTGTCGATTTTACTAGAGAACCTGCAAAATTGTAACTTCTGAGGATTAAATTTAACGCTGTTAACATCACCCCATTTGAGAATTGTTATAAAATTTTGCTCTAAGCGAGATCGCGTATAGCAACGCTAAGGCAACACTTTCAACGAGAACTTTGTTTCGCGACGAAGTATAGTAAAAGACGGGAATCAGTAAGATGAGGAGAGAGTACTGTCATCAGTATAAGAATGAATATTGATAGTTAAAAAACACAATTGGGGACAATTGTCGCACCATCCACCCCCGACAAAGAAAATGAGAATCCAATTGTTCCCAACTTGCACAGCATACCTTTATGCCACACACACATAGATGGATACATCTATTCCATAGCTCTGTGACATAATTAATTAAATCTCCAGTCGATTGGATATCAGATAGTAATGATCTAGATATTTCATTAGTTGACAATTAATGATTGACGCCATTACCTTTGATAGGGCCGAGACTATAGCTATTGGGCGATAATTGGTGGGCCCGATTTGCTGCCCTATATAGGCACTGGTTGGACACACAAATATTATTACAATTCTTGAGAATAATTGGGGGAACAATTGGGGGAAATATCGATGAACTTCACCGCGGGATGGTTGGAAGTATCTGAACGAAATCAGGCAAATTTGAGTTCAATAAGGCAAACTTAGAGGCGAGATGACCAGTTTCTCCTGTCAACTTCTCTTGAACTTTTTGGGCAAACGTCCAAAATGTTTGCCCACTGTTAGATGATTCCAAAATTTACCGCATTTCATCGCTTACATTTTTGGCTTTAGCCATAGCGTTACATGAGATTTTTTTAGCCAGCCTGAATGCCACCAAATTTTCGAGTGTTGGATTATATTCGAGTATGTTTATCGCTGTCTTTTTACATTCATCATTGAACCAATTATTGTGCGAGTTTTTGCTCACCAAGTCTTAGTTCTCCAATGAAAGTAATGGAAGTATTCAATTCCAAGCAGTCACCGCACTTATAATGACAGTAAACTTCTTTGCCGCACACTCGATGCAGGGAACTCAGCTCTGATCAGCACTCGTGTCGTTTACTCGTTCAGTTATTCTCGTGGGATGAACTATGAGTGGTGTAAGCTGATTGAAGACTGTAAACATTTCCGCCGCTTCACCAGCTTGGGTCCGGAAAAAAATGGAAGCTAATTATCATTATGAGCTTTGAAATCACCGGCCGCAACAATTTCCGTGTTTGGTGATTTCTGAAGAATTAGCTCAATTGAGTCGAGTTTTAAACCATACATGAGTAGGGGACTAGGGGTGACCAAGTTTGATAAACCAGAATATTTCGACTTAAAAAACCAGGACAAGTATTCAGTCTCGAGATATGTTTTGTATTTGATTAAAAAAAAAAAGCTGTATAAAATTGGTTTGGTAGCGACGATCCACTGATCACAAAACAGATGTGCGCGATGAAATCTCTTCTAGAAAAGCTTCAACCTGCTGCTTTGTTTCATCAATTGGATATGTTGCTACCAATCCATTGATCATTAAACATATTGGTAAAGTCAGATACCAAATTTCAATGGAATTGTTGCAGAATCGTAGAAGTTCCATTTGAGGCATAGATGGAATTCCTGAAATAAAACATGGCCAGAATTCAACAAATATGGGGGACGCTATTAATGATATTTTGACCCAAAAATACAAACCACAAATCAAAACATTAGATTTTCCAAAAAAAATTGTTTTTCATACATAACCAAACCCAGGCCTTTACTATATTCCCAGCACCAAATGGAACATGCATATTAGCCAATGGATTTTAGTGAAATTGTATATCTAAGTTATTAAGCCAATCTTATAAGTAGTTCCTAATATGAAATCGAATTAACAACTCTCTGAAAAATTCCTTGGGTCATACTCATATCATTTCAAGAAATATCGTGAACCACCACTAATCAAGATTGAAAACTTTTGGAAACATGTTTGATATAATCTGCGGGTCACAAGATTTTCGTTCTTACAATGTCATACACGCTATAGGTAACCAATAGTTTCACGTTTTTCATTAAAAAATCTCCAAAAATGTTTTCGAGCGTTTCTTATTTTTTCCTTAATTTTGGTAATGTAACTCATACACTTTAACTATCTGCTCTTTGTGCGGTAATTAGTTTTGATATCTTCAAAGATTTTACCAGCTTCTTCACATTGGGATGCAACCATCGTTTTTATGTCATTAATGCCATGCTTCGTAGAACTAAGGACGAGATTTAACATTCATGTTGATTTATAGTAGCCTGGTACTCTTTGAATAATTATAATTTCAGATTTGATTTTATCTATTGATTGTGACGGAAGCTCGTATAATATTTCAAATATTTTTTGGTCGAGTATTATTTCAGTAGCATTGTATTCCCATATGATCAGATACTCCTTCTGAATAGTATGTAGGTGCTGTAGAATGATAAAGCTCGTTTGTATTTAACTGAATCGTTAAATGGGGAATTCAGTATTCATTGGACATTTAAAGACGTTATGCTACTGATGAAATTAGTTACTTTTTCCAGGCGGTCGAATCTGCAAAAGATATCAATTACAAGATGGACTACCTCAGATTTTCGTGACTTTAAGAAAGAGGTTAATGTACGTCCCAAGTTAACAAGGTCACGTTCAATGATTTTGTTTTGTTCCCAACCTTGTATAACTTAGTTACTGGATTATTAATTGTTTTGAGGTAAAGTTTGTTTAGACCAATTTTCCTATTCTTCAAGTATGTCTTCAGCATTCAGCGTTTCCAATTTTGTGTTAATTTTTATTTGTACTCTACATTGAACTTAGCTTATAGAAGGTATTTTCTTCCCGTGGTAATATAATTCACTACATTTAATAAATAGAATCCTGAAACGATGAAAGTAGATTCAAGTTCAAGAGTACTTGGTAGCTTTATTGAAATCGGTGGTTTAGCAGAAGTTGTTGGAAAAAAGTTTCTTTTGCCCCCATTCAAACACTTTAACGAGAAGCTTGTCCGGCCAAAATTTGGATGTTATCGCAGCTTGAAAGGACTCTGCAGTCATGTAGATCTTATATGAAACGTAATCGTATTTCACTCCATACTCGCTCGGAGTGAAAAAAAGAGTACGCCTTGGTTGGGCTATTCTTATACTGAAGTTATCCGAATTAACCTTAGAATTTATATCCTGTTCCGCTGGAATTTAATCAGGCCGGTAACTGGTGTATCCTTTCTATCGAAAATTTTCGACAAGATTTTTTTTGTGATTTTCGGCTCTGGTGCTGGTACTTAGTCCTATGCTTTTTGAATTCCAATTGCAGCTGAGATATATTAAAATGAATCGAATTTATAGATAGCCTGAACAAATGATGCCACATACATGCGGTTGGTCGTCAAAATATTAACATGGATTGTGGATGTCATGATAAGTTGATTTCATATGTAAGATTTTATTTCCGCCACTCAATAATCCTGAGAACTAGAAATTAAAGTGTTTATCGAGGAAATTCGATTATAGGTAATTTGTATTAGTATAGGCAGCTTTTCTCATCTTATGCTCCATATTAGAGGCAGACAAAATTGTTTGATTCGTTTTAGAATGCCCTCGACTCCTGATGCACCCGATTTTTTTTTTTTTGGCATTTCATAAACGCATAAATTTCGAGGAATTTTAAAATAATAATCTCTGTCTCTCTCTCCACTTTTGAAAATTTCACAAATTGTTGCCTGTACTTTTCAAATTTGTCGGTTTTCCTTGCCCTGGATCACTTGTTTCTCGCATTTATTTAGTTTAACGAGTTCTTAACTCAAAAGGAAAGCCACATTAGTCGCGTTGGTTTTATTTAATTAGTCTTTGGATGCTCTTTGTCCAGAGGTGCATGATTCCAATTCACATTCACTTAAGACAAGAATTTCGAAGAGCGTATATATCGGTTAAGATCTCACTGGGTTTGGAGAATATTACCAAGAATGTAAAACATACAAGTGCTATAATGCACTTCTTATAAAAACCGATTAAATAGACGTATCCCTATGTCACAAATTTAGCATAAGTCAGATAAATTTTAACGAACTTCACTTGATTGATATTATTTGAAACCGTAAAACTTTGTTTGGGTGGTGTGCCTAAAGTAAAGCGATAAGTATAACATATTGCCATAATAACTGTCCAACCAAATTTACTTGTGCAATTATTGGCTTTCATTATAGTAAATATATCGTCTTAAAGAACTATTCTCAAGAATTATTTATTGCAGGTTTACGCAATTCAAAGACATAATTTCATCAATGCCCATAGTAACATAAATTAGGAAAGTAATGTGACAACAACCAATGTGACAAGTGACAACGCATGATGTATTCAAAAAACTAAAAACAAACAAATTTCAATCCACATTCGTCGTTAAAAAATTGTTAACTAAACTATTTAGCGATTACATAAATTTTATAAAAATATTATTATTGCATTTAACATTTATTTGCATTTGCTAATTTTATTGTCGAACACTAATTTACAACAATAACATTCTATTTATATTTGTTTTATGATAAAAATATTTACGTAAAGGTAACAAACAATTTTCAAATATTTTCATTTCTAATTTTCGCCCGCGAGACTGCGTTATTGTATAGTATCTATGTAGATACATATATGTACCATCGCCTCTTTATTTATTTGTTTTGTATGCGCGCTAATCATTTATCAAAATATAGAAAAATTATTGACTCTCAAATTTTGAACAGTTGATTTCATATTTTGTTGATTGATCTATAAATCAGGCGATATACTCGAATCTACTATGTACATCTATTATACGGTGATTTGTTTGATTTAAGCGAGCATGACAAATGACGACGAGTCGGGGTTTTATGTTATTGTCATATTTGATTGTTTATTTAATTTTTAAATTAACAATATATATTTACAGAATAAATAAGAAACAACTCAAATTAATAATTTGTTGTTTAAAACAGAAATATGTTTATTAGTAATCGACCAACTGCTATATTTATCTATCAATTAATCAAACAAATTCTCGGTGATGTCAATTGAGATGGAGAAATTTTATTTTTAGGGCTATTGGCGTTGATTTGATTTTTTGAGGCAAAAGGTAAAACGGGGGAAATATTTATTTGTTGTTTGTTCAAATTGTAGAGGATGAATTCTTTTTCCACAGGATTTAGTTTTATCAGATAATTACTATGGTGTAATAATCACGATGCTCGACTTCATAATAAATGACAACAATAAATTTTCAATTAGTATTAATTACTGAAGCACGTGTCAATCTCCGGTACTCGATTTAAAAATACTTTCTAAATTTCAATTGCTATGGTTAACGGGTAAATCAAATGCGATATTTTTATTCTGGAAAATTTATATTTTTAAATTGGTAACTTCTAAAAATTTCTTATATCTTCTAAATTTACATATAAAGTTATAGAGGATCAAAATGGATTTCAAAAACAAGATTTTTTTGTTTCATGTCACTGTGTAAAGGCTGGTACACATTCACGTACAATTAAATTGCGCAATATAATTGTGTGACGTCAGTGTTGTGCAATCAAATATGAATTTTTGGACAAACATTGAAAATATTGCGCAATATTCTGACGCCACACAATTATATTGCGAAATTTAATTGTACGTGAATACCGGCCTTTAGAGATATTTTGTATTTGTATTATCAAATAATTTTGTCAATTTAGACATTTCTAGACGTCAATAAAAAATCATAAACAATAAAGTATTCACATATAGGAAAAATATTTCAGCTTGCTTTGTTTATCGCAGGATTGAAAATGTTCCTACACAAATGCTATGAACTATAGAGCGAGTTTTTATTTCGAGTGTCTGCTGCATGGTGCGTCGTTGTCCTGGGATAAAACTGCAAATGTCAAACATTTACATAGGAATTCCTATGCAACACAAGCGCAAATAAATTGTTATTTATGAATGATATTTCTTGATTTATTGGAATTTTGTAAGAGGTTTTTATTTATAAAATGTTAATGAATACATTTTAACTTTAATTGGAAAATATTTTTCTATTTTGTTTAAAATAAATTTAGAGGTGTATTTCTAAGTAAAACATGTCAAGATACGAATATTGTTGTTTTATAAAGATAATTTATTAGTTTTTGTGATGAGACGTTTGTATCTGCATTGTTACAAATTAGTCCTATTAATATTTATTTAATATTTTTAATACTAAATCCCAGATACACCATCTATATGCGAACTCCCTTACTAATTGAAAAATCACCCTATAGTGTTTATAAAAAAAAGTATATCAAGAAAAAAGCACCGAATGACAGAATTTTTTAGTGAGAGAGATAGCAATACATGCGCTTGATCATACCTCTTAAATTGGTTTATCATGATTTGCAATGGAAAAAGATGTAGGCATGACTACTTTTGATTGCGAATCGTATTTTTTTTTTTCTTTATTGAATTACATACAAAAGTGTACATTTTTGTTGCTCTTGCCAGAGGCAGTATGCTACATAGTTTTACAAAGACATTAATTGGCATCATTTAGCATTTATTGCAAATTTATCTATGGTTGCGTATACCGATATGTATTTTTTTTTCAATGTACGAGTATACCATCCGTGTGAAAAAATTTAAAATTGATTGCAATTATTCACAAAGGCATCCCAAGTGGAAACCCACAGTTAACAAAAAGTGAAATTGTTATGTTTTGAAATAATAGAACAATTTCACAATGCAAGTTAAATGTGAGATGTTGTATCGGTTGTGGCGTAGTGGTAATATAGTGGAACAGCGTGGTATAGGGTTCCATTCTGCTCAAAGCTTTTGGAATTTGTCTTTCCAATTTTATTTTATTTTTTTTGTTTATTTTTTTGATTATTTATGTAGCAGACCAAATATTTCACTTTGATTATTTCACAATTATAGTGATTTATATCACGGTAATTACTATATAATTTCGATATTCTATTATACATACATGTATGTATAATGTATATGCTGCCCATAGGTAGAGTTTGTAACATAACGTAAATTTTATTTGAGCATGCAAATTCGGCGTTTGTTTATTTTAGTTTTTTGACACATTGAAAAACGAAAAGTGTTTTCTATTAATAACAATGAAAATTTAATGTGGGTTTTTGTATGGGTTGTGGTTTAGGCATATATTATAAATAACATACATATTCGCCATTACACTTTTACTAAGGACAAATTTGGACTCATTTTTTTGGCCTTCACGTGAAAATACGAGAGGTTTATTGTGGTTTTATCATGTTTTGATCAATATAGTGGCTTTGAAGTCAAAACATGACAGTGTGCAAACTGGAAAAGCTTACATAGTTAATATTTTGACATTTTATCTAACAAATGTCATATTTGTCATTATAAGAATGAGGTAATAAGTTGATAAGTTTTGTTTTATTTATATAATAGCAATGCATAATTTTATTTTTTTAATTTTTAGCCATCGACACAAGATAATAGTATAGTAGATAATAATCCGTGATCTTAGTATCGCGTATTCGCGTGATATTATATCGATTTGTTTGTTTTTCTAAACCACCATGGGCTTCATGGAATATCGGAGTTCTTTTTATGCATCGTGCTGGAACATACCGAAACTTTGGTGTTCACATATACAAAGTAAAATAGGTTAATTTGGATACGTGGACTCCGAAACTAAATTATACGATCGATAATTGAATTGATTCATTAATTTTCATGTATCCATTTCATTCATTTCCAAGTAAGGAGAAGTTGACGAGGAGATAGAACGCCAGTAAAGTAAGAAAAACCGGACAACTAGTTTAAATTTATCGTCTCCACCAAAACCTAAAAATATAGTGGCCCTAATTCTTCAAGGATTGAACTTACTCAAATCAATGACTTTCAAGCACATCGAAAAATACACTCGGCACAAATTGTCGTGAAGCATTGCTCGCAACGAAATGCTCAAATATGGCGGTGATTATCTGTTCTGCCGCATGTTTGAGCTAATATCAACAATTTGGTCTAGAGAAGAAATCCCAGTAGAGTGGAAGACGGCTCTTATATGTCCACTTAATAAAAAGGGAGATCGATTGAACTGCAACAACTATCGCGGTATAGCTTTGCTGAACACAGGCTACAAGGTTTTGGCCAACGTAGTCGCAGCAAAGTTATCAACTTATAGCGAGAGGATCTTAGGTGATTATCAATGTGGTTTTCGTCCAAATAGATCAACGACCGATCAAACTTTTACGCTGAGGATTTTGCTGGAGAAATGCTATGAAAAGGACATCCCTGTACACAGTCTATTCATAGACTTTCAACAGGCGTACGACAGCATTAAGAGGAATACGTTATGGAACGTATTGTCCTACCTGGGCATACCGTCAAAATTGGTTTCAATGTGCCAGCTTTTAATGGATGGCTCAATATGTAAGGTGCTAATAGAAGGTAAAATTTCGGATGCCTTCAAGATAACATCTGGAGTGCGGCAAGGAGACCCAATAGCTCAAACTCTATTCAATCTATCATTAGAGTATGTCATTCGTCAGCTTAATATAGCACAGCGTAGCGAGGACCAAATACATGGTGACCGCGAGAAGGCAGACTCGTGGGGACTTCATTTCAGGAGATACTCAATATGAAAAGGTGAATGAGTTTAAATACCTAGGATCACTGATCACTGAGCAAAACTCCGTTTCTGTAGACATTTCATCGAGGATCGCAGCAGGCTACCGAGCATTTTACGCCAATATCAAAATTTTCAAGTTTCCTCATATATCGCGCAAAATAAAATTGGACATCTACAAGGCGCTGATAAGACCAGTTGTCACCTTTGGTTGCGAGTCTTGGACACTAACAGCGCAAAACATCCAGAAAATCCCTGTAACTGAGCGTAAGATGATAAGAAGAATTCTCGGTCCCATTTAAGATTGAGCCACGTACAGAATGCGAATGAATCACGAGATCAGAAATGATCTCGATAAAGTCGACATCATAGGATTCATAAAATCGTCAAGGCTGAGATGGCTTGGGCACGTACTACGTTCACAAAATCGGACCACTAAACAGGCCTTGGAGTCGGCACCAGTGAAAGTAGGACCTCGTGGGAGACCACCTACCCGATGGATGGACGACGTTGAGAGGGACCTGTACACACTCGGTCACCGAGTCTGGCGTTCTCTTGTGGCGGATCGAAATATTTGGAGGAGCATCGTTGAGGCGGCCAAATCCCTTCATGAGATGTAACGCCAGCGGAAGAAGAAGAAGAAGTTGCTCGCAAGTCCCGAATTTAAGGAAAATAAAGGAAAAAATTTAATAATTCTAGAAATTACTACAACAAAGTCTACTACGTCACGTTCAATTTCAAATATTCCCATCAGCTGAGTGTAGGCATTTAAAAAATGCAAGGCCTTAATAATTCGATAAGGCGCGCGGACGGTGAAACGCTCCAATTTAGTGGAGAGTATGAGCGGGCAGTCAAATAATTATGTTGGCGAGTGTGGTACCACATTTTACGTCAGAATTGTTCTTAGTATAAATAATTTCGAGTAGTCAATTTATAAAATTCAGAGGAATAAATTAGATGAAATCAAGCAGTAGGAATGTGATGAGGCATTAAATCTCGAAATTATTCGAATGTAAATTGGCGATAAAAAGATTCGTAAATGTGAATTTTGTACTTTATCTTGGCTACGAAGCTTAATTGATGATTTATTTGTTCCAAAGCGATCGAAAGATTGCTAATAAAGAATTAAAAACGGCCGGCAAATTTTTGGGGGCCGGGCACATGGTGAGCTTTTATAACAGAGAAATGGACTATGTAGGGACTCGAAAACATGGCGGCTACTTGGTAGCCTTATCACGTTCAAAGTCCAACGTAAATTTTTCCGCAGTTTGAATCTTCGGCAGTAATATCGATTGATTTTAACCCCCGCAATGTGATATTCCATAAATTGCTTAGTGGCGCCAACCTTTAGCACAAATTGGTTAACTTACGTATCGATAACAATCGAATGTATTCCTTGTATCAGCCAAAGCGTTTAATTGCCCAATATTCGTGATCGTGATGTTTGTCTCGCGAAATACAAAATTCTATATTTGAAAAGCATAGAATTCTTCACCAAATAAAATAAAACATTAAATAAATTAACTAATACTACTAATTAAACTATACGTTAGTTTAAATTACGTGTAAATTACTTGTTGATATCACAATACAATAATATTTTGAAACGTCAAAATGAAAAACATATAATGTTAAAAAGTTTCCTATTTGACAGAATTAACTTCATTATGTCAAAAAAATACCGGAGGATAAAAAATCGTTTAGCCCACAATGGCGAATACTATGGTTTGATATTAACGGCTGGACTAGAGCGGCAAAGGTCATCGGTTCGATTCCCATCCAATTTTATTTATTTTTTATTTTAATTATTATTATGTGTAGTATTCATGAAATGACCAAATATTTTACTATAAATTAAATATAAATTGTTTTCGGCTTTTTATAGACAACATACTATTTGTAATGACATACTCATTATTTTCGATTTGGCAAATCAGAAAAATAATGGAGTCATACTCCTAATATATCTACCAGCAAAAGTAGAAAATATTCATCCCCTCCCCCCTTTTCTTTCCCGCAGAGTCAATACAAAGTGTATCAACTCTCAAAAATGAGAAATCTCTTTGAGATTTTGTGTTGGTAATTCGGTTTCGTACAGAAAAGTAAGGTCTACTCATCAGGTAGCACATACGTGGTATGCATTTATGACGCGCCTAAAGGTATGCGAACACTACTAAACACTAATTGACAAATTGTCACTTGAATAATGAATTATTGTATATGCAAAACTATAGTTTTGAGATATTTGTGTTTAAAGTTTCTCTCCCTTACAGTTTTCACAAAAAACGCATTAACTTAAAAACGGATAAAGCTTATTAAATGAAATTTTGCTATCGACTTCTACACTATGATGACGAAATGTTTGTAAAATAATGACTCAGAATGTGCATACTGTCATATCGAAAATGGAGTTCAAACAGGACCATGTACCTGTACAATATTCAATTCAATTATTGGATAGAACAATGTCGTATACAATGTTTCATTTGTATGGTGTACAATATTTCATTTCTGAGTTATACAACGCTTCGATGCATAACAAATAATTGTAACCCTGTAGTACGTAGTACAAGTTTTTATTATTTTTCCATTGTGTACAAGAACAATAAAATTTTGATTTATAAAATACATACAATTTTTCAAAGTTCTATCGTTTTCCATTTTTCTCTAACCAAATCTCTCACTTCTACTGCCTTCCCAAAAAACTGCTAATAAACTTAATTACAAAAAATTAACAAACTACTAAGAATATAGATTAAATTCATGCCTCCATCCTTGCATCCTCTGGTTTATGATGAATTCATTGTTAATGTAAAAGATAGAAAAGAAATTGAAATATTTTTTCAAACTTAATCATTTTTTTTTCGCTGGCGCTAAATCCCATAGAGGGGCTTGGCCGCTTCATAATGAAGTTTCGTAATCATTTTTCAACGGATAATGAGTGATTAGTTCATTGATATGTACATTAACCAGCCGTGATTTTTTCATCACCCGCCAGGAATCGAACCCAGGACCTCCGGAGCTTGAAGCAAGCATGCTAACAACTGTGCCACCTCGACGGCTAGCCCCGGTGGCACAGTTGTTAGCATGCTTGCTTTAAACTTAATCATCCCATACAATTAATAAAAAAAAATACGAAAACAAAAAACTCTGTTGAAGGAGACTACTCCTACCATAAATGATCGCTGCATCAAACACCCTAAAAAAGAACTAACATTTTGGAAAGAATTATGTCATCCTTTTACCAACCTTGATCAGGTTCAAAATCAGCTGTTTAGAAATAATCTATTAAGTTACAATGTACATTTATGTATTTTAACATTCGCGTGTCTCTTCGGTTTATATTTATATAATGATTCAAACAAATAACATTTTTAACCTATATGCCACTTTCACTTAGCTTATCTGCGTAAACAAAATTGTGCGACAAAATAATAACAATTCTTATCAGAACTCGCGTGTTTTACGTATTGTCAAAACTAACCACTTGAGGTCTACAACAACAACTGATTTATCAATAATATCCACTCAATCTAAATATGTATAATTATTTAATATGTATATAAAATTTCTAAGTTGTTGCTTACCCAAAATTTGATATCAGTGTTTCATCTAAAATTGAGAACAACACAAAACAAGCGCTAATTACTCTACTATATGCGGCGATTGTCATGTGAAGGGCCGGTACAAAAATCAAGGCATACCTGATTTGTTTTAAATTTTTTTTCCTGTAAACAGAAAAATTTTATTGTTTGATTGCATAAGTAGTGAAAAATGGTGGTTTTCTTTTCTCATCCTACTTGAAAATGTAGAGAGGTTTTCTTCTACGATTTTTCAATCATTAATTCTAAACATATTGATGACGCAAATTACCAAATAATATATTCAATTCGAGAGGATTTTAGTTCATAAATATTTAAGTCAAATTGGCCAATCTTATGGGAAATTAAAAGACATTTACGCCCGTATTACGGGCTTTTCCTTCTATTACATACATACATATATGAAGTAAATTAGTGATACATGAAAATATTTAAACCAAACCGGCCAAACGGCGCAGTGGTTAAAGCTACGGCGGTTGGATTGGGAGGTACCGGGTTCGAATCCCTATAGGCGCGAGATGCAAAAGGGATTTTTCATTATCTGATTACGATCGGTGATGGCGATGAACACATCTATGACCACCTGTTGAGAGTGCGGAATCCATGGGCCGACCCACCTTTCATGTCAGTACTATAGGCTGGCATGAAGCAATGCAGTATGGTGCAGGTGGTTTAAACAAAAGCGCGTCGATAGCCGTACGTCCTCGAGTTGGCTGGCAACGGCGTAAGGTAGGACGTTAAAGAAGAACTGCGATACAGTTGGGGGTGCCTTGAGCCCCAAAAAAGATTGCAGAGATAGAAACAAAAAAGAAATATATTTAAACCAATCCACTCCATTTATTTTCCTTCAAAGGACGTTTAAAATGTTTAAATCCACTGGAAAGTAAAAAATTAAAATATTCTTAAACTAGTCCCAACAGTTGATAAAATACAGACGAGTGAAAGGATATAATTAAGTACAGAGGAATCTAAATCGAATAATAATACGTCACCTAGCAATTGTGAGAAATTCTCTACGGGATATCATCATATTCCCGAACTAAAAAATCTCCAAACAAAATACCGAAATATACAAAGTAAACTGCCCCATCGAAAGGGAAAATCCCAATAAACTTTTGATAACTAAAATATGAAAACAAAAGGAATCGACATAATTTCATGTCATCCTTGCGCGGAAAGGGCCAATGCTCAGCGGCTTCGAGGAGTTTTTTATGTTAGTATGTGAAATACAAACGTAAATATTTTTACAAATGTTAATATTTTTGAAATTTTTCTGACGTTTTCCTGTCATCCTTGCGCAAAGGATCCAATGCTAAGCAGCTTTGTGGAGTTCTCTATTTTAGTATGTATGAATTATTATTAAAAAATACAAATTTTTCAAAAATGGTTCAACCACTATGATATGAGTATTAGAATATCAAAAAATCATTAGGGCAGGGGTTTCGGGGCGGCAGCCCCCATCCTCCAAGATATAAAACGAATTAAATAATATTTCAAAAATTTGTTATTTTAAAAAAAAAACTATTTTTTTGGGATTTTTGTTTTTTTTGGGATTTTTTTATTTTGGATATAACGATACCAACTCATTTCTTTAGCCGAGTAGGAGTAGCTCCAGATTTAATTCTTTTAAGGATTATTGTACCTTAAATAGACCTTAAACCAAAGAGTAAGGGCTTTTAAGGGTGATTTTACATGTGTTTGGGCATCACACAATAAACCTTACAGATCGACAAACAGCGAGAGCTGTGCTTTCCTTCAAAAACAAAACTAAAATGCTGTGAGCACCAATTTTTGTTGGTTTTGCACTTACGCAAAGACGATGTTATTTAGTTTTAAAAATATAACTACAGATAGCATATTTGCCTGTAAAATAAACTTAAATTCGTTGCTATTAAGGAAGAGAGATCTTTCTCTGCTAATACAATCAAGAACGAGTAATTTTTGCCTAAATACATAGCCCGTGTTAAATCATATTCGTTAATACAAGGAACGAAAGACTATACCTACTAATCAAGGAATAGATGTACAACACGCGTGTTGTAACACAAACGTGCGTGATGAATTACATATTAAAAAGTTAATTATTTACTATAAATCAAAACAGTTTTTAATCTATTCTCGGTCCAAATCGATTTCCAGTTATTCAAAGTATGATAAATATGTTTCGTGGAACCAATTGATTTTCAATTTTGCAATAAATAAAATACATACAATTTAATAAATGCAAAATGAAAAGTTCATATAAGCTTATTTTGTGAAACAGAGCCCAGATATCACTTTGTGTAATTCAAAAACTTATCTTCTCCGACCGGCTGATAGAATTACCGAAGCGCCGGCTCCAGACATTTGAGCGCCCTGTGCGAGAATTGTTGGAGCGCTCCTGTTATTTTTTAAATAAAAAATGAAATATAAAATTGGGAGTTTAGTAAGATAAGAAATCAAATTTAGAGCAAGTTGCAATCCGACATTTTATTGGAAATATGTAGTTTTAAAATGGCATCGGCTCGAGAGGAGTACCTAATGTAAGGATGTTAAAGTAATGAATTGGTTAGAAGGAAGTTAGATAAATTTGAGATTAATAGTAGACACTATAATTTTATTTCGTTGCTTTTAGTTAATAATAATATATGTAAGGGTAATAAGAATCAAATATTATAGTATTTCATAAATATTCTATTTAATCAAAATATTTGTAAGGAATTAATTGAATTTATTCATATTAATATATTTTATTGTATTTATAGGTACTAGTTTTTGCATCAAGAATATAATATGTATTGTAAATATTAAATTAATAATGACAGTCATTAAACACAGTTTTCTTTTAAAAATTTACTTTTCGCGCTTTCTTGCTTGCGAAAGATTTTAGTACTTCGTAGAAATCGATACTTTGGGCTACATCATTTTCAACATATGTGACATACCGATTAAACAACCGATACGTACACAATAATCATTGGATACGAGCTATCTGGGCACAGCGTTTCTGGCTATTGACTCACGGCATATGGGGGGGGGGGGGTTATTTCCAGACTCATATCCAACTTAATTTGCTGTGCTAAATCATTCACTGTATATACCGATCACAAATCCAATCGTCACACACTATCTATCGCACTACCATTTGTACATAATAATCAAATTAAATTAAGAGAAATAATAATAAAAATATAAATATAAAATAAATCTGAATATGAGGTTAATATACGCCAATTCACTTACATATGCCCTCCAACGGTGTGTGTTAGCCTTGGTTCGCCACACCGTTAACGAACCTTGATTTCCCACGGTGTACGGGTGTTTATGCTTAATGGTATTTTCCCTAGAATTCGCCTCCCCGCATGCGAATCGTATTAAGTGTAATATCTTTCACTACCGAAATTACAGGGACTGGCACTATAAACTTTGATAATTTGCAGCGAATGGCAATTAGACGTGAAAAGCCAAGGATTATTTTTCCTATGCCACTTGATGAAAGCCAATACATCCAATTGGTTTATTTTAATTGGTATTTTATTATACCAATCGTGAACACCAATTTACTGAACAATTATTTTTAAACCACTTGAAATTGTTTATGCGAACAAAAATTATTTCCGAGCACCAAATATTAATTATACAATATACTCAAATGAAAATCAATTATTTATATTGTTCTAAACACCATTTTACACGGAAAAAAATAAACTGGTCCTCAGCTAAGAAAACGGGCGTTTAATTCAAGAAAATGTACTTTTTCTTGATTTAAAAGCTAATTTTCTTATTTATTTCGAGTTTTTTTTTTCATTTCAAGAAACACAATTCTTATATGAAGAAAAATTCGATAGAAATAAGAAAATTAGCTTCTAAATCAAGAAAAAGTACATTTTCTTGAATTAAAAGCCCGTTTTCTTAGCTGAGGACCAGTTTATTTTTTTCCGTGTATTATAATAATTTTATTATTTAGTTTAACCAATACAAAAATTTTTAAACATGGTCAAAATCCATATTTAGATTATTTTTTGAATAATTAGTGGTAGCACCGAGTTTTTTCAAACAACTTGTTCACTTACAAAATATATCTCGACTGTCCAAATTCTCGTACGATTTTTCATCATCATCAATCTCATCCCGTTTCTTTTCACGTTTCTCGTTATTTTCATTCATAAACAAGATTTGTTCTGTTGTTTCTTTTTCAGCCAAATAATTGAATGCCACAAGGCAATAAAATCTAAAATTACGATAATTAAATAATTGTTTATCGCAATGCAGTAAGTGTAATAGCAGGGATGTAATCGACTCAAATAGGGAGGCGTTACACATACTTGACCTCAAATATGTATTAATTAATTTTAATTTTGAAAAGCTTCTTTCACCATTGGCAACAGAAACAGGTATAGTTAATAATATTCTTAAACTAACCCATACATTAGGATATAAATCTTCAATTTTATTTTTTCTAATGAAATTAAGAATATTGATTGGGGACGAATCATCAAGAAGCTTGACAAATTTTTTAATACTGATGAGTTCATCACATAAAATAGCCCATTCAATATCGGAAGTCTCACCAACTGTTAAAACCAACAGAAGGTCGTTACAGTGCTTTTCAAGTTCTTCTCGTTTTGGCAGATTTTTTAGGTCGTAGAGGAATCCTCAGGTTTCGGCATGCTGGTTAATTATAGTTCAAATCTTTCTAAGAATCGACATCATTACGGTATCAAGCAATATATTGAAAAATTCTATTTCAAATAATTTTTTAGACGTTATTATTATTATTATTACTTGAGGGCCATGTGGGCGTTCAAGCCACCTCGCACTGCGACCTAAAAGATCTTTTGTGCATCAAGCCCTACTTAATTAACCGTCCAGTCAATATTCAGGCTCTTAATGAACCTGATAATACTGCCGATCGGTACGCGATAAATACTAGCTGGGCTCATTGCTCTCCCTCCTAGATGTAATAACATTTACTTCTGCTAGAAAACCGGTAGCATTGGGACTCAAGGACTTCGAGAGGACAGACCCACCCAGTTTACTCTTGCGAGTTTCTGAGAATAAAAAGTCGCCTGTAGGTTACCCAGCTTTACTACAGGAAGGCTAAATAAAACTGGAGGCGTATATGGACTGATTAACCTATCAGTCATTCATCCTTCGGCATATGCTGTTCCACCTTAGATTAGGGAATTTTTGTCAAGGTTTCCTCCTTTAGCGCCGTACTTTAGCCTGTCACAAAAGGCCACATTTTCTGCCTAATGGTTACAGTTACCGGTGGTTGCCGCGAGGAGGCAGCACGTACACTTGCGCCAAGGTTACGGAGCTGGTAGATAATCTACAAACTTTGCCCCCCCCCCCAATAGACGCCGAACCGAAGATTTTTAGGCGTTAGAATGGGCTCATCTCTACCCTCATAATTAAATTTTCGTTTTACATATCTTATTCGTTTTGTTGATTGAAAGTCAGTTGCAGCATCGAGGAGTCCCCGAAGTTCTTTTGAGACTAAAGTCACTTTCTCTAAACTGGTTTGTTTGTAATCTTTCAAAAAAATTAATACATCCTTTGATTAAATCCGCGGTTTCGCTGACATCGATATTTTGACCCTGCATTCTGCATAGATTTACTGACAATATTTATTTGAAACAAAACGCCATAACAAATGATCAACGAAATAAAAAAATTAGTCCTTTAATTGACGAGGTAAACTGAACGCTTCATGTGATATTTCTGTATCGTGATTTTCTTCCTCCTCACCAAGTTTGACAAGTGCATCGTGAACATCTCCAATTTGGTAACGAACAGCCTTAACACTAGAAATTGTTGCTTCCCAACGTGTGTCGCTAGGTCTTTTAATGTTGATTATTTGATTTGTATTAACAGACGCGGCGAACAATGAAAAAAGCCTTTCCAATATTCCAAATAATGATAAGGACTTTAGAGACGATTTAGCTGCATCGCACAACACCAGGTTTAAGTTGTGGCATCCATATAGGTCATGAAAAATGCCAATGGATATTGATTCAAAATTTTCACTGTGTTGCCGTTCATATTTGCGCCATTGTCATATCCTTGACTTCGGCAAGGAACAAATTTAAAATTGTATTGGATAAACTTTCACCACTAGCATCAGATGACGCAGTAAAACCTAAAAATCTCTCACATATCTCGACATTATCATTTGATAAATCAACAAATCTTATAGTCAGAGATAATTGCTCTATATGACTGATATCCGGAGTACAGTCAGCAATGATGGAAAAATGCTTTGCATTTTGAATACTTGAAATTATTTTTTGAGTGACTTTTCAGCCATCAATTCAATTATTTCGTTTAAACCATTTTTTTCACAATAATGAACAGATAACTCGTTTTTTAGGGGGTCAAATTTGGCAAGTAATTCAATTAAGCCTAAATATTTTCCGTTATTCTTGGTATATAACTTATCAGAAGAAGCGCGGAATGCCATATTATTTTGCGCAAGATGTACATCAATCATCAATTCCTTTTGAATTAAGTTGTTCCGCTCGATCGATTGTTGATCCTGATTTTAGTCTTGATTCCGTTTCTACCCACGTTTCATAACATATCATATGATTTGGGCTAAATTCATGTAGCTTAATCGCTTTAGATATGTGGATCCAATTATTTTAAGCTACATTTGCTAAACTTGATTTCGAATTCGTACCACCTCGATCAAACAACAGAAACAAAATGCACGGTCAGCAGTTTCAGAATATAATATCCATCGTCGCCATACACATTCGTTATTAGAAAGTACATGGAAGTAATGATTATTGGAGAAATTACGGTTGGTTGCATCTTTAGGATATCGTGTAAGTTGAACTTGTCTGGGACCTTGAACGATCAAATATACAGTAATTTTATTGTTAAGAGTTTTAGGCCATAAAGCTGGATCTGAAAAATGTATCATATTAAGTTTAAGTTTGCAGAATCGTCAACGTTGAATTGATCGGATACAGATGGGGAAATCAACTGATCTTCTATTGAAGGGCTTTCGTTAGAATTTTCGATCGAAGGAACTTCCGACATATTCGAATTATGAATTTCATAAACCTCAACACATTAAAAAATTGGTTTTACCGAAATACATATGTGTATATAGTAGTGCTAGTGATATGGTGACATTAGAATGCAATACTACAGGATGATAAAAAATTTTCTTATTTTATATTCAACATTTAGCACGATCCATTGGAGTGTAAAATACAATTTTGCGCCCCTAAAAGTTTTACGCCCTGCACGGTCGCACACCACGATCACCCCTCGAGTCGGGCCTGAATTATCCCTAAATGATATTTGACTTAGCAACCATTTAAGATTATCGGCATAATTCTGAATAAACTCACTTTATCATTATCCCCCGTCCGATTACTTCGAAATATATTTAAAACCTGTATCGATTGGTAGAACACCATCTATGTACATTAACGAATGTTACACTTCCCTAAATTCTAACCATTAATTTCGTGTGATGACAGCCACCTAATTTAATAAAAAACTATATAGACACAAAAGCTGACAACCCTTAACAGGAAAATTCCACTAATTATAGGTGAAATCACAATAAAAGAATGAGTTTACTGATTTCCTGATCGATATACTATATACCTAAACAACAAAACACTGAAACAAAGTTTAACATTCGATTTTTCGTCATCACAAAAAATTCTCAACCGCATAAAGTTGTATTTACATTTTGAATTATGAAGCTTTCGCGATTGTATAATTTTTGGAGGTGTGTCATATTTTGTTTTGTATAGCTATACACAAAAAGATATACAAAAACGGAAAAATATGTATATATAGTAAGTACATAATATTGACATAAAAATTGATCTTTAATAATTTATATGCTGAACTTTGATCAACCTTGATTATGTATACATATATGGAAGACAAACTGACAACAAGGAAAAAAAAAATCTAAAACAAGTTGGCCAAAAATATACGCTAATGTCTAGACTCGGTCGAACGAGCGACCTGGTGCACAACTTTAATAAAACAATAATCCAGCGAGCTTTCGTCACTGTTAACCCGAAATAACTAAATATGTATGACATGTACAACAAAACTTAATCTAACGATTTTTTCCGTTTATACTCGTACATACATATATTCTTAAATTTACACATAGCTACAAAATAACCAATTAAGTGTGATTATTAATAAAAAGTATTTTGTTGGACACAACAATGCTTTAAGCCAAAAAAAAAATAAAAAACGAAACGAACAAAAAAATGTATATAAAATAATCACAAAGCGTTATTTCAATTTCAATCGGCACGTGAACGTTGAAACGTTAAGTTGAAGAAAAATAGCGGCTGTCTATCTACCATATAAGAAGGGCAAAAATAATTTTAATTTGTTTTATTTCTTCAAAGTTAACGTGCGCGTACTGTGATAAATAATTATAGCATAATTTATTTATAAATAAAAGTGGTAAGTGGTTTATTCCATAAATCGAAGTGTTAAGTGTGTTCAACAATTTATAAGACAAGTGTTTAGTGTGGTGGTACACCACTGAAATTAAATTAATTTTTTATATGTACATAGACATACATTGTTCTAAAATCAATACGAGATTTATATTTGGGTTCCCCAGTGTCCTAATTACACCGAAAAAACAAAAATAATATTTATTGTTTCAATCTACAAAATGATGCATGAACCTTGTTCGTAATATAAAATTGGGCATGCACACACAATCACCTTTGTCTCGATTTAGTTTTTCTTCATGTGCATATAGTATAATAGTGCGAGGTCGATTCACTTTTTATAAAAAATTGTTCACAAATTTGTTTTATTTCCGAATGATTGCGTGCAATGTATGTACATATTATTTTACGTATATGACTAACAAGGATTTCCTTATTTTCTATTTTTAGCATTAAACAAATACGCATATATATACAGCGCCAAAATGAGACAGCCATCAGCGAATAGTGATTTGGTCGCCAGTTTACCAGTACAATTACTAACAGCTGGTACAGCCGCTTGTATAGCTGATTTAGCAACATTTCCATTGGATACAGCAAAAGTGCGTCTACAAGTTCAAGGTGAAATTTTAAATCGCGTGCCGGTTGGACAATTGCATGTTACGAAAAATTTGGCTGGCCCACAAATACGAACAATTACAACCGCACCGCTAGTCACATCTGCAACAACGACAATCAGTCCACAATATCGTGGTTTGGTTGGGACAATATCAACAATTACACGACAAGAAGGACCTCGTGCCCTATACAATGGCCTATCGGCTGGATTACAACGACAAATGTGTTTCGCATCGGTACGTCTCGGACTATATGATACCATAAAAAATTATTACGGTTCAATGATTCGAGAAAATCCAGAAGGCCTTCAAATATTCACACGAGTTTTAGCCGGCATAACAACTGGTGGTGCCGCTGTATTACTCGCCCAACCAACCGATGTTGTTAAAGTACGTTTTCAAGCACAATCACGTTCAACTAGTGGCTCAGCACCAAGGTACGGTACAATTACAGGCGCATACAAAACAATTTATCGACAAGAGGGTATCGCCGGATTATGGAGGGGAACAATGCCAAATGTGGGCCGTAACGCAATTGTTAATGTTTCGGAAATTGTTTGTTACGATATAATAAAAGATTGTCTTATTTTGTATGCCAGTATGAAAGATAATATTTATTGTCATTTTACGGCCGCATTTTTTGCCGGTCTTATTACCACAGTGGCCTCATCACCGGTTGATGTAATAAAAACACGTTATATGAATTCACCGGCTGGTACATATAAATCATCGGTCGATTGTACGATACAAATGTTTCGAAATGAAGGTTCTGCAGCATTTTATAAAGGTTTTGCACCAAATTTTGCTCGAATGCTGTCATGGAATTTGGTGCTCTGGATCACATACGAACAATTGAAAAAGGTTACGTTTCATAAAAGAGAAAATTAATTTTGGTATTTCGTAAGTTTTGGTTTGCATGAGATAATAAAAATAGTGCGAATGATACATATAGTTTTAGATGCTGATTGTGATAGAATATATGCAAATATATAATTTAGATACAAACCTACTGTAAAATTGTTAAGTTTTTAATTTATATGAATTAATTGTAATAATTAAAAAAAATAATAATTCTCAATGATGCATATTTGTTTTTATCATTTTGACATAAAGTGTTACCGAATGTTGCTAATTTTGGTGAGGTGCTAATTTGCGAAAACCAATAATCTATAATATGTGTATATGTGGACTATCTACTGTGTCTTTAGCACTCAATGGAGTTTAATGGCCAAATTTATAAAATAATTCTAAGTTGAGCCCTAAATCTCAATAAGGGTTAAATTTGGGACTAAACAATTTTTTTTACCAAAACTCAATTTCAAAGTCACCCGAACCAATTCCTAAATCTAAAATATTACTTAGCTTCGCATTTAATTTTTCCAAGGTACAGTGTCTGATCATCAAAACACGCTATTTCCTCGTTTCTGTCGTATCGTAAGTTGTGATAACCGATATATTTTGATTTTGGCAAAAATTTATTGTGTTTTACAAGAAACATAGACCAAGACAAATTTTGCAAACAATAGCAAACATTTCTAAATGAACATATTGCTTGATATACGTGTACCCACCACATAATTCACAAAACAAACACAACAGAAAATAGTAAACAACGTCTCCCTAATAAATAACTCAAACAACGAAATCGCTTTGAGGTATCGACACAATGCTCGCGAACTTTCGCAATTATTGTTTGTCTGCTTAATTGTTGCATCCACTGCAAAAATATCATGTCTGTTAACATTCCTGGACATTTAATCGATGCCCAACTTTAGAATGTCAATGACAAATCCTGAAATGTCTCTCCTCAATCGAGCTCTGCTAAAATTTAATAGATCTGTAATTGTTAACGTTCATTTTAAATTCAAATATAATCATTGCTATCTTCACTCTTGATTTGTGCTGCCACTACTTTGTCGGTGGTTGGTATTGTAAGAATAATGTAAAGAGGAAAATGGGTGAAGAACCATTATTATAAAAACAGCAGCGAATTCGAAAGGAACGAAAATAATAAAAGGAATATTAAAATGTAAAGTGACGCCGTTTTATATAATCCAATTAAAGTTATATTTGTGATGTAATATTTATTTTATTATTTGAATATGAGTGATTTTAAAAAATTTACGCGACAACAGTTCATCGACGGCTACTGTGCCGCAACTGCGAAATTTGTTGGCTGAGACAGAATATTCAGATGGAGATTATCGCGTTGAGTGATTAGGACATTTCTGTCTATTCTGGGCAAAACAGTGGGCGTTTGCCAATATCAAGTGAACAAATACTTGTGGCAATTAATGAGGATGCTGAACTGGAAAAAGAGTTAGCGCGAGTGGAGAAGCGTCATAAAATAATGATGTTACAACAAGAGTTGCGTGAGGGGTTAGAAATTCAACCGAAACGGTATGAATTTTCAGATATTAAACATGTCATCGCTAATCTTACAGGCGATGACACTTATTGTATTAAAAAGTGGATTGATGATTACGGGTACGTTATGGCACCATTGAATTGCGATGAGAAATTTCGATTTCTTAGTGCACGTCGGTTATTGGATGGGACTGTGCTGTGAAGTTAGCAACAACTTCTTAATAAATTATTATGTACATGGCAACACCAATAGAGTGGCGGCCATATTAGGTAACGAACACAAGATTGTAAGTGTACGCGACCACACGAGTTATATTAAAATAAATAAAACCCAAATAAATATAAAATAATATGTATGGTTTATCTAGAACACAACATGGCGCAGTTGAAGGTATAAAAGAATCTTCGTAAAGTAAAATATAAATAAATAAAAATATTAGGGTACAAATTAGCGTGGTATTGTGAAACATAACCTATAAAAAATATATATAAATATATTGTGAAATACCCACAACCGTTTACGAAATCGTCAAATCTGTCTGAAAGTTGGAGGGAGTTCAAGCAGAAGTTCAAAATTTTCATGAAGGCAACAAAAAAGAAGAAGATGATCAAGTTGCAATTTTGCTAAACGTCGTTAAAATAATTTAGTTGCCCATGATAAGGCAGATAAAGATATTCTAAAAAAAGTTATTGAAAAAATCGATCTTTACTGTAACCACAGAAAAAACATCGTTTTTGAACGATTTCGATTCCATAAGAGGAACCAACTGGATGGTGAAACATTTGATACCTTCTTGGATTCTATACAGAAGGTATAAAAATTGTGTGATTTCAAGGATACAGATGATCAACTACGTGATAGAATATTCCTGGGAATAAATGATGAAAATCTTCAAGAAAAATTGTTGGCCATTGACAATATCAGCTTGGTTAAGGCTGTTGAAGCACATAGAACAGCCGAATTAAATAAACTTCAAGCAGCAGAAATTCAAATGAAACTTATACAAAAACAGGGAAGTACTACAAATAGAAATAGTAACACTTAAAATTATAATACTTATGGAAAAAATTTTAATAATTCAGTTCTAACGTTGATGCACAGTCTTCGGCGCAGAGGCCACCGGTGTCGAATGGCTTTGAATCACGTCCATGCCGCAGATGAGGATTAGGGGGGGAGTATAGACAAGATAGAAGAGACGCAGTAACTTCAACAACGATGTCAAGCAACATTTGCTACGGTTAATACAAATTTAGGTGACCGCTTGGGAACCTGATGATGGAACATAGTGCCGATGGGGAAAATAGTGGAGACACAAATAATTAATTAAATTAAGGCTTTTCAGATCTTGTGGTTAGAACAGGGAGGTAGTAAAGGGGAAAACTAGAATGCTATGTATTTTGTCCTTCGGTTCTGTTATATGTAAACGGGTGTACAGTGGGCTCGGCGTAATCAATCAAATTTGATATTTTTTGTATTTGATGCGAATATTTTTTACTTTAAATTTTAAGTTTTAGTTTCTTAAGTTTAAATCTATTTTCTTTGAAATTGAATAATTTTCAAAACTTAAAACCAAAGATTTTAAATCCTTAAAAATAAAACCTAAATTCCTTTGCGCAAAAAATATAGGGAAAATATCTTAGTTTTAATTGGTAAATTCTTAAATTTGAAGGATAATTTTTCTGGGTGTAACAATAAAGAACTATTGATGTCTCATGAGATACCAGATTTACCCTTTCAGAAACTCGGTTCTGATATAATGCAAGTGGGTCCTCTAAGTTATTTTGTTATGGTTGATTACTTTTCGAAGTGGATTGAAATCCTGCCACTGAAGAATAAGCAGTCGACAGAGATTATCAAACATTGGAAGATGATTTTTTAATTCATGGAATTCCGAAAGTGGTTATTTGTGACTATATGCCATTTTCATCAAGAGAGAATGTATAGAATTTGGTAAGGAGTGAAACTTTCAGATTAAAACATCAAGTCCCAAATATGCTCGTAGTAACGGACAAGCGGAGAAAGCCGTAGATGTTGCTAAAAAATAAGTTAAAAAAGGCAATCGATGATGGAAAGGAAATGAACTACGCATTATTGGAATATAGAAATCACACGGAAAAAACTAGAGTTGTTACCACGAAGAAAACGGAATTTTAATTGAAGAAAATGTACATTTTCTTCATTTAATAGCTCATTTTCTTATTTCTTTCGCGTTTTTCTTCATGTAAGATTTGTGTTTCTTGAAATGATAAAAAAATTCTTGAGTTAAAATTTGTTGCTTAATTGTAATTTGAGATTTAGTTTCTTGTATCTATAACTGCTCAAAATTCTTGATTGAAGAAAAAAAAACAACGAAAGGAGAAAAATACGATTGTTTTGTTTTCAATTTTTCTTGCAACTAGAAACTGACTGTTTTCTCAAACTATATTGTCCAATTTTCTTGGAATTGGTTATTTTAAAAATAAAACAATTTCTTGATCAACACAAATGCAATTTCTTGATTCAAGAAACTATTGAAATGTTAATGATAAGATTGAATTTTTCTTAAATCTAGAAATAGAACCTTTTCTCAAAATGTAGGTATTATCCAATTTGCTTCAAATCATCCATTTAAAAATTTAATATATTCAAATAAATAAATGAATTTCGTAAAACATTTTTATTTTTTTATTCAAATTTAATTATTTATGGTTTGCAGACATTTGTGGAGAGTATGCAATGAAACATTAGGGTATTTTGTACACATTCTGCTAACTTTTTCATTTTTATAGCTGAAATAATTGGGTTACAATACACAACTAAGTTGGGTGTCTAGAAATTTGATTAGCCGGTGTAATAGTGTGGTTCAGAATATGGAATAATTTGGACAAATATAGTACAGTATTCCCAATAATTTAGATTATTTTTAATTAGGAAAAGTTTACTCTCTCTTCGAAACAACCAATTTTTTTATGTTATTCTTGAACTAAGAAAAAAATCTTCAATTGAAGAAACTATTCTTTAATAAATTCTCTTAACAAGAAAACTATTATTTTACGTCTCTCAGAACAAGAAAACATTTTCTTCTCTTAAACGATCTTATTTAAAAATCGCATTTTTCATTTGAACAAAAATTTCTTAATCTGAGAAAATATTTTTAATTCAAGAAATTATTTTATAATATGAAAAGCTTGTTTCTCATATCAATAGAATAAAGTATTTCAACTAAGTAAGCCTTTCTTGAGACGAGAAAATTATCGTTAAATTGTTATAATTGTACGTATATAAATACCATTATATAATGGATGTTCGTACCGAAAAAAAGCATTCTATCGCGAACCTTCAACAGTGAGAAGCGTGAAAAAGTTATGTGATTTTGAAAGTAAGATTTTGTGAAAATTTTCTTTTGTTAAAAGTGAAAAACTTAGATTTTTTAAACGGTGGTGTTTCCGCCTCAAAGTGGTGTAAAGTGACAAAAGAAAATGGATTTCTTAAACTAGACACATTTAAAAATGTTTTTAATATTTTCTCTCGCCTTGCTCGATATTCAAAGGTCTCAGATGTTGAAAACATATGTAAGTATTTCTGTTATTAAATACAATATAAATAAATACTTAAAAAAATCATATTTCCTTTATTTTACAGAAATAAGAAACTGCAAAAAATTACTGGCACACTAAACACTACTAACAATTTTTTCTTATTAGTACAAAGTTTTTGAATAGTCAAGTAATTATGTTGGCACAGGAGAAAGGCATATATGAATTTATTATATGTAAAGACAACATATATTTAAATCATTTGTTTTACACTTCCAAATGGAATTAAAATATTTAAACTAAAATTATTATCTATTTAAAATCTACAAATTTTTTTCATATATTGATACTTTTTCTAATAATGATTGATAATTAGATTCATAGTTAAAAAACAAAAATTGAAAGTCTAAACTTAATATTAAATTACAACGATCATAATATTAGTTCTAAGTGAAAATTATTTATAAAATTATAATTATTTATATTTAAATTTAATGAAACAAATTACAATCGAAATTATTAAATTTGTGAAATAAAAAAACACAAAAATAAATTGTCATATAATTGTATTATTTTATAACCAACCATTTCACAAATTGAAGAAATACACAATACACAGCCAAGAAATATTGCGTAACCATACCTGAAAAAATATTGCTTTGTCATAAGAAAAGCGTTTCTCTAGTGAAGAATATTCAAGTTCCCTGGAAGAAAAAAACCGATGCATACAAGAAAACGCAAACAATAGATTGGTAAATGTTCACTCTACTCAAGAAAATATGTGTTTTCCAGCAAGAAAATATCTGTTTATTTACAGAAAATGCTACTTAAATAAAGAAACGAGATTTCTCACCATAAAATTTCTAGTTTTCAATCAAAAGAATCGGTTTCTACAATCAAACCGATTTTGTTAAACTTAAGAAATAAGAATTAACCATGAAGAAAAACCATATTCTCGATGTAATCACGTTTTCTTGTATCAAGAAATTAGTTTTCTCGTATCAAACAAATAAAGATTATTTTAATATTTTAGCAGAATTTCAAATTGAGAAACGTAAAGTTTGTGGTGAGAAAAATTTCGTTTAGCTGAAAAATGATGTACAAATTTTCTTGAACTAATCGATTTTTTCTTCATATTAGAAATTATTTTTTTCCGTGCATCCGGTGGCGCATCTCAGAGCATCACCAGCACAATTGCGTATGAGTAGAGCGACAAATACCAAATTACCGATGAAAGAATCCTTATTAGAACCGAAGGTACAGAATGACGTTAAAGATAGACTGAACCTCCGATCGCTTCCACTCATTTGACGGAGTTGACAGTTGAGCCTGAGGTAGATGTTGACCATCTTGGATTACCGTATATTTTTAATATTAGTGTTGAATCGGATTTTTCCGCTATTGATATTAATACCAGATTGAGTCCTTTACACAAAATTGTATTGGTGTACAAATATATTTCCGCCTTTTTTACTGAAATAAAAGACATTAGTTTGTGTAGAAAATGAAAGAATGTTTTATTCAAAGTATGCTCCTTTGGAAGCTATAACCTTCGCCCATCGTTCAGGCAATAAACGGATTCCCTGAAGGAAGAAGTCTAGTGGTTTCGAGGCGATCCAGTCACCGACCCATTTTTTGACGTATTCATATGAAGTAAAGTGCTGCTGTGCCAGGGTTGATTGCATCGACCGGAACAAGTGGTAATCAGAGGGAACACTGTCTGGTGAATACGGCGGGTGGGGTAGAATTTCCCAGTTCTGCCTGTCCAAGCAATTTTTGACAGGTATAGCAACATGTGACCTAGCGTTGTCATGTTGCAAAATAATCGTATCGTGCCTTTTGTCCCATTCCGGTCGTTTTGCAGCTAGAGCTTGCTTTAAAGCCATCAGTTGTCATTGATAAACTTGTCCCGTAATGGTTGCACGCTCTTTCAGCAGCTCATAATAGACGACACCCTTCATATCCCACCAAATACAAAGCATCATCTTCGAACCATGGATATTTGCTTTTGGCGTTGACGGCCCTGGTTCACCTGGCTTCACCCCACACCGGTTTGTTGGATTGTCATAATGGATCCACTTTTCATCCCCAGTGATGATCCGATGCAAAAACCCCTTCCTTTGTTGTCGTTGAAGCAACAATTCGCACATGGTTTTCCGACGTTCCATGTCCCGTTCTTTCAATTTGTGTGGCACCAAATTCCCAGTTTTTGAACCAATCCCATTGCATGAATACGTTGCGAAACATATTGTTTGGTAACATTCAACTCTTCTGCCAATTGTTTTTCAGTCTGACAAGGGTCCACATCAAGCAATTCTTCCAATTCTGTATCTTCAAATTTTCTTGGTCTGCCTTCACGTTCTTTGTCTCTTACGTCAAAATCACCAACTTTGAATCGTTGAAACCACTCTTTGCATGTTGTATTCGATGGAGCATATTCACCGTAAACTTCCACAAGCAAATGATTTGTTTCCGCTGCACTTTTCTTCAACAAAAAATAATGAAGTAAAACTTCCCGCAAATATTGTTTTTTTAGCACAAAATTCGATATTTTCAATTACATGAAAATAATTGTTGTTTACGCTTTGAACAAATGTCACTAGTAATTATTCAAGCTTGACATCTAACCACCAAAAAACATGTATTGCCCGATTGAATAATATGCAAGCAGTGATACTAGCGACACCTATCTAAAAAGGTCGGAAATATATTCGTGCTAGTTAAAAAAAAGAGTGGTGAGACACGGATGTGTGTCGACTATCGGGCATTAAATGAACTAACCATTCGCGACAATTACCTACTTCCACTTATTGAGGACTGCTTGATTTGTGCAGTGGTTTTCACCATGTCAAAATGACAGAAGATTCAATTTGTTATACATCGTTCGTAACACCACTGGGTCAGTTTGAATATCTTGACATGCCGTTTGGACTTAAAAATAGCCCCAGTAGTTTTCAATGGTTTATTTCCGGTGTTTTAAGAATGTTTATTAAATCCGGACTCATCATGGTTTATATGGATGATATTCAGATAGCAACTAAGTAGGACGATTCCGGAACATTTTGATTTGTTACAAAAAGTTTAGTGAATTTCGGATGGAATTGAAATTATGAAAATGCAAATTCTGTTTTACTGAGGTTGAGTACTTGAGATATTTGGTAAATCATGATGGCATTCGACCAATCAACAGCCATATTGAGACAATCCGTCTTTACCCAATTCCTACGAACGTCAAGCAGGTTCAATCTTGTTTGGGGCTTTTCTCATACGTCCGACGCTTTATTCCATTTTTCCCCAAAATTACCAAACCACTTCTTAATTTAGTTAAACAAAATAACAACTTCCGATTCACCGATGAGTGTATGCAAGCTTTTACCATGTTGCAAGATCAGTTGTCTTCTGCTCCGGTGCTTGCCCTATACAGTCCAGTTCGCGAGACTGAGTTGCATTGCGATGCTAGTGCTTTGGGATACGGTAGTGTATTGTTGCAAAAACAGAAAGACGGGAAATTGCATCCAGTGGCATATTTATCGAAGCGTATGACCGCAGTTTCGAACTAGAAACCTTGGCTACCATTAATTCGTTGCGTCGTTTCCGTGTGTATTTAGAGGGAATTCCATTTCGAATTGTTACTGATTGCAACTCGCTTACAATGACGTTAAGTAAGAGAAATGTTAATGCTCGTATTGCTCGTTGAGCCGTCGAGCTTCAGAATTATAATTATACGATCGAACACCGTAGTGGTGAACGAATGGATCACGCCGATGTGCTTAGTCGTTGTTATTTAGTTGCTGCCATTGGTGCTGATGATATCGACATGCAATTGCAAGCAACGCTGAATCGAGATTCGGATATTGTTTGTATCCGTGACCGCCTGGAACATAAATCATCCAAATTGTTTCAATTGAGTGACGGATTGAGTGACGGATTGAGTGACGGTTTGGATAATGACGACTTAGGGGCTGTTCACAAATTACGTAACGGCCTTAGGGGAGGGGGGTATTGCAAATTTTGTTACGATTTGTTACGATGGGGAGCGGGGGTGTTTTTCAAAATGTTACGTAACCAAACAATTTCTTCTTTTTTACCAAAAAATTACATAACTTTTCTGGATATTAAATTTTTATTAATTTGATAAATTAACCTAAAGAGATCCATTCAATGAAGCATCATAATAATTAACTATAACTGAATTTTCTTTCTACAGTACACACTAAGTAGGGCTAGTGATTAAATAAACTTTACTGTTCTCGAGATAACTTCTACTTTAAGTACGCAAAAAATAAACATTTTCAATTATTTCTTTACCAAATAAGTTATCAAAAGCATCTCTAGGACTTAAATCTTGGCCAATGTTTAGTCTGATCCCTACATTTTCGCTTTCAACTGGAAAATCGGGTAGTTACTTATTTATTATTTTCCATTTTTATTTTAAAGTTATAATGAATTTTGTTTTTTTTTATTTGAATAAAAAATTTATTTAAAAAATATTTAAAAATTGTTTTAACTTTTGTTATGTTATTCTTCTGGGGGAGGGGGTTCCTCGTAATTTGTTACGATCTGTTACGAGTGGGAGGGAGGGGGTTAAAAAACGGGAAAAATTGCGTTACGTAATTTGTGAACAGCCCCTTAAGAGAATTATAATGTGTATAAATAACATCTGGCTATGGATACGAGATTCGCTTTATAGGCTGTAATTGCTTATAAATAACTATAACAAGTCAGCAAGCAGCTTCGCAGTGGCGTAACTACAAATTTCGTCCATCCCCGCAACATTTTTCTTAAGTCCCTAAAAATTCTAAAATACAAAAATTTGCTTCACTTCGTTTTCAATTCAAAACTTCTTTTCTCTAAACAATTTTTTAACGGCTAGAGACCCTATGGCTTATATTAATGTTCGGAAAAAAAAATCAAGTAATTCATAAAGAGAGAATATTTTAGCTTAATTCGCTATTGATTTCTTTTCTAAAGGCAAAGACAATTCTAATTAAGGAACCAAGAAATTATTTTCAGTCGCTGTTAGGTATTTTTCTAGGAAGAAAATTTCATCAATTTCTTCTCGATTTTTTTTGAAGACTACCAAATTGGTAGATTTGGCATTTTAGCCTCCCAGGGATAAATCTGCCAAAAAATCGAGATTTGTAACCGAGCTCGACGGATTGATTTTATTGGGCGACTCGACCAACTTGACAGCGGAAAATGCAGTCGATTGTGCATCATAGGTATAGCGGAATCGGCCGCCCAAGGAGATCATTTTTCAAAGAAAACCCATAGAATTTTGTATCAACATATTGTTACGTTTTGCCTTGCCAATCAAGGTTCGATTGTGAATAAATCACAACACTTCAATTTATCACAAAAGATTTTATTTCTTGATTATAAAAATTATTCCAAAACAATTTATTAACGATAATTCACAAAATCACTTTTTATTATTTTTCCAGAATTCTAATATTCACTTATAACGTTTATTTCATACTAAAACACTTTTTAATCTTCACTTTATACCTTACTAAGAACTAATCGTCCTCATTCGAATTGGCTCTTTCCAAAACTGCTCGATATTTCATGATTGTTCCAATAAGAACAGTTTAGAAACATTTAGAACAGTTTTTATCATGGAAAATTCCATAGTAGAACTTTCCGCTATCAACTAACTTATTCTACTCTATCCTAGATGTCACCGTAATAATATTTACAAGGGATGTTCAGCAATGTTATTATATTATACCTAAAGGTCTCATTCGACCCGCCTTCTCATTATAGAGGGCGACATCTGATTTCTCTCTTAAAAATAGAACTAAAGTTTGATTACTACGGTCTAGAAAGACCAAAGTATTGAAATCCTGTCAAAAATGACCAACAATTTGGTTGGTTCAAAACCACTTTTCTACTTTTCTCGACGTTCTGAAAGTCCCTGAGTCTGATAAAGAAAAAAAAATATCCGTCAACAAAATGCCCGGTTATATAAATATTTACCAATGGTTTCAAAGTTGGGTTGGGCATTGAGTTTGGGATAGAGTTGAAGGTTAAGTTAGGGGATAATTTGCGGGTTGAGTTGGAATTGAGTTGGGGTTGGAATAGGAAAATTTTGAACAGTTGATCAATTTTGTATATATGCTGGTTTGAGAATTGAGTTTAGCGAAGAGTTTGCGGCTGACTTGAGGGTTGAGTTGGGTTCCGTTTGCGGATTGAATTGGGGTTAGATTAGGGTTAAGTGAGCTGTTGAACAATATATATAAAAGTGCGTGTTTGGTTGTATGTACAGTATATGTGTACGATGTGTAAACAAATCCATAAGCATTGACCGATTTATCACAGAAAACGAATGGCCATGAACCAGTTATTGAGTACTACTCCAAAACATTATCAAAACCGTAGCGTTATTATTGCGTAATAAAAAAAATTATTGGCTTTAGTGAAATGCGTTAAGCATTTCCATAAGTACCTTTATAGCTAAAAATTCCGGATGGATCACGGAGCATTACGGTGGCTGTTGCAATTCAAGAACCCAGAGGGACAAGCAGCGCGATGGATCGAACGTCATCAAAGCTACGATTTCCAGATCGAACATCAGAAGAGAAGCGCGCACGGAAATGCCGACGCATTATCAAGACGACCATGTCCAATAGAATGTAAACATTGTGGTTACATTGAAGCAAAGGAAGGCATTATCGACGTTAGGCTAACGCAAGTACTGCCTTACGAGGATTGGACTGATGAAATGATTGAAAGAAATGGAACACCTGCCCACTTGGAGCGAGATTGCGGGCAAAACTCTCATTGTGAAGGCTTATTAGGTTTCAATGGGATAGTCTCCGAATAGAGAATGGGTGTTTAAAACGGATGTGGGGAAAGCACGGATGGCAAACTAACACAATTGTTGCTGGTAAGAGCCGGATTGCGGAAATCCTGAAAGAGTATCAAGGAGTAGCAAGTGGGGGCCACCTAGGAAACAATAAAACACTACCCAATATACTTCAATGATTCTAATGGGCAGGACGTAGATAGTCGATGATGGAGCACAATTCGAAAGAATTGCAGTGGATGTGACACCTCCGGCCATTTTCCACCACTGAGAGCGGCAATAAATATGTGTTGGTGATAATGGATTATTTCAGGAAATGGCCAGAGGTGTCGTACCCCATTCAGGAGACAACAACAGTAGCAGATGCCGTGGTCAACAACTGGATTTGCCGATTTGGAGTGCCGATGGGGATTCATACCGATTAAGGAAGGAATTTTGAATCGGTGGTATTTCAAGAAATATTCCAGATGCTCGATACAAATAGAACAAGGCAAGGACAACGCCTTTGCATCCACAGTCCGACGATATGGTGGAAAGATTCAATGATTCAAATTCAACTCGTGGACAAAAGCCGCAACAAATATGGATGTCAAGTGACCGGATCAAAGCTCGATATTATGTCAAATGAACAAATAACCAAGGCTTTCATGAAAAAACGAAAGAAGGAATTATCAGAAAAGAAGGCAAGAGACTATTAGAAGGGAAGGACCATACACTGTCATCACCAGGATGAATGACATGATTTATCGGATTCAGAAAGGACATCGAGGTAAACAGAAGTGGTGCATTTAGAGAGGCTATCTCTTTACAGAGGAGGTGATTTAGGTCATTCGGCCTTAGGTGATGGGTAGTGTTACGGTGACACCTAGGGTAAAATAGATAAGTTGATTAATAGCATAAAGTTTACTACTGTTACGGTGACACCTAGGATAGAATAGAATAAGTTAATTGATATCGGAAAGTTCTACTGTGCTAACATGGAACTTTCCATGATAGAACTGTTATAAATGTTTCTAAACTGTTTTTACCGGAACAATCATGAAATTTCGAGAAGTTTTGGTTTGAGTTTAAGGAGCGAACGAGTTCGAATTAGAACATTAGTTTTTGGTAAGCGATATTGTGAAGATTAAAAAGTGAATTAAGTGATTTAAAAAGTGTTTTAGTGCGAAATAAAAATTATAAGTCAACAGTAAAATTGTGTAAAAATTATAATAAGTGGTTTTGTGAAGTTTTATAAACAAATTGTATTGAATTAATTTCTGGTGTTAATAAATAAATTCGTTTGTGATTAATTGAAGTGGTTTGATTTGAATATTTTACGTTAATTTTCAAAATAAAAATCATAGCTACCTATCGGTTCAGATAATGGCAGTCAAAATTATTTCGTATTCTTAAACACAATAATAGAAATTTATCGTAAATTCTAGTTTCTCGTTTAATCAATCACAAACAGCTCGAAGTTTGTAATTGATTTATTTAAAATTCTACGTTTGGTCATGTTCTTGAAATTATAAAACGCGATTTTCCCATTCTTTGAAAGAAGAAATTAGTAGGGTATCGTTAAAAATTTTTGTGTTTAAATGTTTGACCTTGAAATACCGTTTAAGGCTGCATCGGCTAGTTTCGCCGGATGTGCAGCCCGTTTTGTAACATATCCACTTGATTTCGTGCGAGTACAATTCGAAAAGGGGTTGGCACCTCCTGGCATGGGAACATATGGAATGATTAAAGAAATTGTAAATAAGCGTGGTGTTCGTGGTCTGTTCAAAGGAGCTAAGACCAAATTGATAAATCAAATGATTTCTTCAGGCTTATGTGTCGGTGGTTATGATGCTATTAAGCATACAACTGTAAAATTAGGAGATGGTAAATGATGTGTTTTACTAAGGCTCGTAAGTTTGAATGAATTTTAATTCATAAATGATGTTTTATCTATAGCGTTTGGAATGAGCAAACGCTGGATAACTCTTCGATTAAGAAGTATTCTTCATTCAAGCTTACGAGCCTTGGCCTTATCCTATATATCTACTCAATCAGAGATCACAAACTAAATTGGATCAGATGGGTTAATTTGACAAATCATATGGAGTCAAGAATCTAATTCTGACTAATAACTAGCAGTTTTATTACAGATATAAATCAATTGCAGATGCCCAAAATGGATATAATGCTGCAGCCCGAGTAGGTACAGGTCTAGCAGTCGGAGCGACGGCTAGTTTTTCATTTAAAGATAGGCCTATCGGCCATAAAGGCATTGTTACGTTAAATATATACGAAACTATTAAACAGTTCGTATCTCTTATCAAATTTCATCGATTTTTATTTAATATTCTTTTATTTTATAAAACAGATACAGAAGAGAATACAAGAAGACTAAGTTTTCTAATAATAAAGCAATACTTCTAAACTATTTAAAACACCAAACACCTAAAATATGTCAAAATGCATTTATCACTGTTTGCGAAGTGGTCAGTTATGACATAATAAAAGATGTTCTAATCAATAACTATATGATGAAGGACGAATATTTACTTCATTCTATATCTGCGATACTTTGTGGTATGGTAGCCGTTCTAACAACTGTGCCATTCTACAGTATCGACAGTCATTTTTATAATGCGCCGCCGAAAAAATACAGCACGATGAAGGCATGCATAGTTGACATGTACCGAACCAATGGAATCCGCGGCTACTACCCAGGATTCAGAGCAAATGTCGTCCGTTTGGTAATATTTAATTTGGTCCTGTGGAATACATTCGAACAACTAAAAGGAATCTACCCGGAACTATGCAAACTATTTTAGGTATCACAATTATGTACCCTCTAAAAAAAAAGATATTTACCTAATGTATTTATATCATCGTTTGTCTTATAAATTAATTGAAGTATGGTGGGAAAGTCATTTCTCGCATTTGTATCACAAAAAATTTTCATAAAACATTTTATCTGTTATAGTACCGTCTTTAATTTGGTGAAAATTTGTTTGATCTGGTTTTTAATATGTGGCCGCTCCTTTTCCATTTGTCGCATTAGTTGCAATTCTTGAGGCCAATTGTTAATTAAAATTTTAACTTTTCACCATTCGATTTGAATTTTGTTTCCCAACTTCCTGATTTACTGTTCACAAGGTTAAAATAAATACAATGATTTTCACAAATTTAAAAAATTCGGCTTTAGAATTCGTATTGCACAAGAGAGACTCTCGTATTTTAAAACTTTCAATATTTTATGTTGATTTTCAAAATAAAAATCATAGCTACCTATCGGTTCAGATAATGGAAGTCAAAATTATTTCGTATTCTTAAACACAATAATACAAATTTATTCTAAATTCGATTTTTTCGTTTAATCAATCACAAACAGCTCGAAGTTTGCGGCCGTGTTTGTAATTGATTTATTTAAAATTCTACGTTTGGTCATGTTCTTGAAATTAAAAACGCGATTTTCCCGTTCTTTGAAAGAAGAAATTGGTAGGGTATCGTTCAAATTTTTTGTGTTTAAATGTTTGACTTTGAAATACCCTTTAAGGCTGCATCGGCTAGTTTTGCCGGATGTGCAGCCCGTTTTGTAACATATCCACTTGATTTTGTGCGAGTACAATTCGAAAAGGGGTTGATACCACCTGGCATTGGAACATATGGAATGATTAAAGAAATTGTAAACAAGCGTGGTGTGTATGGTCTGTTCCCAGGAGCTAAGAACAGATTGATAAACCAAATGGTTTCTTCAGGCTTATGTCTCGGTGGTTATGATGCTATTAAGCATACATCCTTAGAATTAGGAGATGGTAAATGATGCGTTTTACTAAGGCTCGTAAGTTTGAATGAAGTTTAATTTACACACGTTTGCAATGAGCCAGCGCTGGATAAATCTTCGATTAAGAAGTAATATTCATTCAAGCTTACGAACCTAAGCCTTAATCTATAAATCAACTCAATCAGAGATCACAAACTAAATTGGATCAGATTGGGCTAATTCGACAAATCATATGTAGTGATGAATCTAATTCTGAATAATAACTAGCAATTTTATTAAAGAAATAAATCAATTGCAGATGACCAAGGATATAGTGTTGCAGCCCGAGTAGGTGCAGGTGTAGCAGCCGGAGGGACGGCTACTTTTTCAACTAAACCTAGGCCTATAGGCCATAAAGCCATTATTACGGTTAATTTATACGAAGCTATTAAAGAGTTTGTATCTCTTATCAAATTTTATCGATTCTTATTTATTATGCCTTTTATTTTATAAAACAGATACAGAAGAGAATACATGAAGACTCGGTCAGTTTTTAATAAAGACATTTTTTTAAGACATTTAAAAAACCAAACATCTCAACTATGCCAAACTGGATATATCACTATGTGCGAAGTGATCAGTTATGACATAATAAAAGATGTTCTAATCAATAACTATATGATGAAGGACGAATATATACTTCATTCTATATCTGCGATACTTTGTGGTATGGTCGCCGTTCTAACAACTGTGCCATTCTACAGTATCCGCTATAGTTTTTATAATGCGCCACAGAGAAAATACAGCACGATGAAGTCATGCATAATTGACATGTACCGAACCAATGGAATCCGCGCCTATTACCCAGGATTCAGAGCAAATATCGTCCGGTTGTTAATATTTAATTTGGTCCTGTGGAACACTTTCGAACAACTAAAAGGAATCTACCCGAAACTATGCAATCTTTTTAGGTAAGGTATCACAATAAGGTACCTTCTTAAAAAAAAAAAATTGTATCTTATTTAATTTTTCCGCTTCCTATTTAATGTATTTATATCATCGTTTGTCTTATAAATTAATTCGAGTATAGTGGGAAACTCATTTCTCACATTTGTACCATAAGAAATTTTCATAAAACATTTTATCTCTTGTAGTACCGTCTTTAATTTGGTGAAAATTTGGCTGATCTGGTTTTTAATATGTGGCCGCTCCTTTTCCGTTTGCCGCATTAGTTGCAATTCTTGAGGCGTATAATCGGCCAATTTGGACAACACATCTGTATGGAAACGAGCCTGAACTAGTTTTTCTGTATAGTCTTTGAGAAACACACCCAGACAATATTCACAGTTCTTGATTTGAAGTTTTTCAGCAATCGAATCAATTTCACAGTAGAGCACGAATTTTTTCCCTTCTAATTCTTCCCGTTTGAGTTTTAATAATTCATCGGTTGTCGCAAGATTAATACCATCTACTTTAAACTCATAATCATCATCTAGAATGGTTGATATTCGGTGTGGTGTGACAAGATTCGTTTCAATTTCCATCAAATCAAAATCCATTGTTGAATCGAAAAAATTCGATTGATCAACAAAATCATCGAATGTATTACTCTTTTTGAGTTCAGTTGAGGCTTGGCTTGGTGGATCAGCAACGATCCGAACTGGTTGCTTATTGCGCTCATTCTGTATCTGATTTTCTATATCGTTTAGTACATCAAGATCGTCGAGAAATTGTTCATCTTCCTCCATTATAATCGGCCGTGGTTTTGACGAAGATGATTTCATTGAGGATGGTTGTTCCATGAAGACGGCCTTACTTTCGATTTCATCCAAATTGATGTCGAGCAAATAATCATCATCATCCATAATCACATCTTGCAGTTGCCCCAAGTTCGGCGCCGTTTTATAGCTATTTGTTACATTTTCGGGTGCCCGATGAGCCACAAATGGTGTCTGTTCGGCGATTGGAACTGTTGCCGATGGATTTCTACGTTCAATAACGATCGATTCTTTATAATCTGTCTTAGGATTGGGATTTATCGGTTTCCCTAATTGTTTCAGCAGAATATTTTCAAATGCATTTTCTACTAGAAGCGTATCCACTTCACCGCCTAAAATTTCAACGTTTTTTGGTTCTAAAAATAGAATTTTATTAATACATCGAATCGGTCCCTTCAACATAATTTTACAGCCAGGTGTTAATTTTGTCGTTAAACATGGAATTGGGTTGTATTCTAGTGCATAAGTTGTAATTTTCCCATCGGTTATTTCAAGTTTTAGGACCCGATTTCTGTTAAAATTTTATAAACTGTTACTTTTACAGTCAGTGGTCAGACAAAAATCACTTCATTTACTTACTTTTTAGTGTCATTTCTATTGTGGCTCGTTGTATTAAATTCATTGGTCACCACGGCTTCATCGAGTTTTTTGTCATACAGATTCCGCAATTGATCGTAGCATGATTCGGCTAAAAATTTTAATATTTCTCTACGCTATTACCGGACTTCTTACAGTTGGATTGAAACCAAATGTGTGATACTTACAAATGTCTAACAGCCATTGCATTTGAACTGGATACATCTTGTCTAGTATAAATTCTTCCTTTTTACTGTTCACAGTTTCGGGTAGACAGCCTTCCCCAACTTCGGCCAGATCCGCTAGTAGCCATTGCTCCCGGGCATTTTCATACAGCCCTTCATTTGAGATTCTTAAATCCTCAGAGCAAAAGAATTCAATACAGCCGCTTAACCACTCATTGCACACTTTAATATTATTTGCTGCAAATTTATTGGCAACGTAACGTAGTTTAGCGTCTAAATTTTGTGTCATGGTGTCATGTTTGTTAAATTAAAATGTCACATTGACAGTCAGACATCAAATTTTGCGCAGTCTCGGTTTCGGGATTGTAACTAAACTATTCAGCGGTTTGAATCTAAAAAGTTCATCGGTTTAAGGTACATACAACCAGAATGTATCCGTTCCATTCCGTCCGTTTTTAAACCGTCCGCTTCGTCCGTTTTCTAAAAAACAATACATCCGTTCCGTTTGGCAAACTGCATCATCATAATTTTGCTTTGACATTTCTGGAAATAATTTCAATTCGAGTGTGATAAATATTTTGTGTATTATTAGTGTTCATGGATTTGGAAGAGGCAATAGATGGTCTAGATTATTTAATCGATTTGTATACGTTAAACATAATGTATAAAAATTACAAAAACAAGTCGAAATGTAGATGGTGGGTACGATACGACCATTAAACATGGATCGGGATGTTAGTGTCTTTTTTAGTACAGCGTTCCAACAAATGAAATTTCTGGATTCCGAGGAATTTTTTATCAACACCAGAATGAGTAGAAATCTTTACGATTTATTACTGAGCTGAGTGCAGGAGGGTTTAACTAAAAGCTCAATTCGGCCTCCGATTCATCCAGAATGTTGCCTGACCCTAACATTATCGTTAGAATAAGATCATTATACTTGCGATTTGTGCGAATTATATTTTTATTGGTTTTTTAACTTCCTATGTACATTTATTATTTTAGGTTCTTATCGCAAATCACCCAAATTCCTCGCCTGTTCGTTTAAAATAAGTAAATCAACGGTGAGAGATATTACAATAGAGACTTGCAAGTTTATATGGGAAATATTGTCACCATTGTATGTTACATCAACACACAGCGCAGATTATCTGTAGATTAGTCGTGAATTTAGGGAAAAATGGAATATGCCTAACTTTCCATTGAATGCAAACATATTCAGATTCAATGTCCAGCACGAACTGGATCTGATTTTCATAATTATAAAAAAACATTCAGTATTGTATTACATATTGGCAACGTGTGAGGTAAATTATACTTTTACACATGTTGCAGTTGGAGCTCGCGGCAGTCAAAGTGACGGAGGTAGTATTCGCTTTTTAACGCAAAGTGGCTGACATCTGGTAGACGATATTGACACTAGAGTTAAAGGTGAACAGCAATCAAAAAAATATATTTTTGGACAATTTTGTTGTTGATTACGGTTCAAAACAATCTTTTATTACACATGAAAGATATATTTCTTTATTCAGCGGCAAAATAATTCAAAAATAACACACTTAAAAATAAACGCTGAATTGCTGTTCACCTTTAACTAGTGGCGATCGTGGCACCTCTTACGGTATTTTAAAGGCGAATACTCTTATATTAAATATTTATGTGGTTTTCGATTCACCAAAAAAGGGCAAGCCGACTTGCCCTTTCTGCTGTCAAACTGTTCGATTCATCAAGAAAAGTCGCTCGGTCGAGCAATATTGTTGTTGTTTTACGAATCTCGATTTTTTGGCGGATTTACAAACACAAATAGAACTGTCATTTTGAATAACATTTCATTCGATTTGAGTTTATTGAAAGCGTCATTTGTGTTTTGTGTTTTTTTTTGTGTTTCTGTTTATTTTTATATAAATATTTTATATTAAAGAATTAATTTGAGTTTAATTAATAAACATAAAAACAAAAATAATAAATTTAATAAAAATTATAGGTTATGTTTATATAAACGTCAAACACACATACATATATATTACCGAGCAACTGTTCGATTCACCAGCAGTAGAGAGTGATCTTTTAAAGGTTTGGTAAAAGGTGAATCGAAATCGACATTAGATATATTTTTAGGAATTTCAAACTCATCTATATTTGGTAGACGACTCACGCAAAGTGAGCAACCTATACCACCACCAGAGCATGTTCTACCGAACAGTTGCGTACTGTTTTCACACTATTTTATTGGAGATGCTGCGTTTCCATTGCAATAAAACCTAATGCGACCTTACTTTTCAAGAAACTCTGACGACTCAAAAGATATTTTTAATTATCGGTTGTCGAGAGCATGCAGAGTTATCGAAAACGCTTTCGGGATATTAGTGAATCGTTGGAAGGTACTTATAAACTCAATTAAAATGATGCCAACAGATGTGGAACATGTGGTTTTAGCCACAATCGTTTTACATAACTTTATAAAGTTGAACAACGCATCGCACAAGTATATTCCTTAACATTTTGTAGACTGGGAGGATGATGAGTTTATAGTTCATGAAGGACAAATTCAACAAGAGTTGCATTTGAGTTAAGAAACCACCTCAAAGAATATTATGTGTACTGAGGGAGCTGCACCGTTCCAATACAGGAATGTTTAGAATAAAACATAATTTGGTTTAAGTTCACGTGTACCACAGTTTTTATTATCACAAAACAACTCATTTAGTACAAAATACAAATAAAAGTTAAACTAAAGTTAAATTAGCCTGTTCACAACATGTATACAGCGCATCGCAACACTTCCTCGTTTCATATCCTTTTGCCTGCAAAATTTGATTTATTTGTCAAAGTTTGTAAGTAAAGATATGAAACGAGGAAGTGTTGCGATGCGCTGTATAACATAGTGTAAACAGGCTAATATGTGTTTCTTTTTAAAGGGTATTTAAAACGGCCTGCTGAGTCTTTAACATTATGCGAGTTGAGAAACACTCGGTGTGCATCATCATTACCTGCCATATATTTTGCTTGAATCGATTTTAAAGTTTCCAGAAACATTTCGGAAATTTCATCTTCCGCACTTCTCCTTTTGCTCTGGATGTTGACGGAGAAACAACTGGTGACTTGTCACTTTCGTTCTCTACTTCTTCATCCGAACAATTAATTTCTTTACATGTATTTGTGGTGAGTGCGAGGTGAGTGATTGAAGTGGTCGGTGATAGATGGCATTGATCAGAGAATAAATACATTTCGTACAAATTGATAGAGTGTACATGTTTGTTGGGTTAAAAAAGAAATGATAAAAAATTATTAGCTTAACGTCAATAGTCTGAGTGAACAGACACGTTCTTTTTTATGTCGAATTTTTATAATGAAACTTAAATTTAAAATATAAAACTGTAAATACAATTACAAAATAAATTGAATTATAAAGTAAATAAAATTGGCATATTGTTTTGTGTATAAATAAAATCGGAGCTGAAGCTGATAAGCATAACAGATAGGTTTTTGGGTATGACGCCGACCCGTACCACCTATAATTGGTAACCAACCGACGTGATTGCGTATTAAAATTGAAAATACTATTATTCAAGTATAGCAGAATATTACTACTTAGGCGTACAATAGTTTATCAGCATTTGTTTTTTTAAAAAAAAAGTATCCGAATGAAATATATATATAAAATATTAAATATCGTCCAAATTTTGTGCACGTGGTAACACTGGACATTTAACCTATAAAAAAAAGATCAACTGTATCCAGCCAAATTTATTACCATCTGGAGTAACTATCATCTATATTATCATTTATATTGGGACAAATAGAATATATTGGGAATATAATATATTCAGTAAAACATTCATTGATGAGATCATTTGGGAAATTTCAACGTGCAACATCCAGGAAGCAGGCATCCAGTATCGTTTATATAACCATATAAGCAATTATTGTAATTTGTAACTGTAAGTACCATTTGTATTTTTGTTTGTTCAGTGCCATATAAGTAGCCGGTATAATGACCATTGCGAGTTTTTTGTTTGTAATCGCGGCGTTATTTTTGGGCGCGTGTTATTTCTTTCGCCGCGTGGCGAATGGCGTAGATTCGGACGACGAATTAGAAACGGAGAATGAAACTACTCCAGCGGGTTCGGTTGCGCAGTCGGTGGGCGAGCCAGTAGGAAATACTATCACGTTGACACCCGAACAGTTGAGCGCGTTAATAGAATCAAGAGCGCGTAGTATGTTGGTTGCGCAGCAGACCGATAAACAGAAATTCCCTTTATCCTCAGTCGGTACTAGTACAGTGGCACATACGGATGCAGCAAAAAAAGAACCGCAAATGTCGCAAAGTATACCAAAATTGCATATTCAAGGGTCGGGTTCCGAAATATCGCACGTTTCTTTCAAAGCACCGCAGCCATTGTTTAATCAAATCCCGGAGGTGTGGTTTGAAATATTGGAGCAGCAATTTCAAGTGGCTGGTATTACCAAAGAAGGCACCAAGTATTCGCATGCAATTAGTGCACTCGATGCCAGGCTGCACAATCAATTTGCGAGTTTAATTATACGCGAGAAAGGTGATCAGCCGTACTCAGTATTTAAACGTGAGGTGATCAAAGGACTGGGTGAGTCTGAAAAGACTAAATTAAATAATTTGTTGCATGGGCTGACCTTGGGGGATAGGAAACCGTCCCAACTTTTAGAGTTGTTTAGGCGCGATGCAGGCACTAGATTCGGTGATGATTCGATACGCCAGTTATGGTTGCAAAGATTACCTCAGCAGATTCAGTTAGTATTAACGCCATTTGAGAATGATCTGCCGTTGTCAGTGTTGGCTGAACGAGCAGATAATCTGATCGAAACCCTGTCACAAGCCCAGATTCATTCAGTAGCTTCTCCGACTAGCATTCCACCAGAGACTAATCAGTCAAATTCCCCAAGTCTAAACGCAATATTAGCACAAGTTGTCACCGTATTGGGTGAAGTTTCAGCAGTAATGGCGGCAAATGGTAGGTCGCGTAGTCCCGGTAGGTCATATAATAATCATCCTCGAAATCGTTCCCAATCGCGAGAAATCAGTCGTGGTAGTGATGAGTGTTTTTACCATCGCCGATTTGGTGAACGCGCACTTAAGTGCGTGTCGGGATGTAAACACAACGCCACGTTTATGCCTAATTCTGATATCCAGATAAAAGCAAAAAAATAATAGCACATCAGCATTCGGCGACGTGTCTTGATGGTGCTGTTTCAAGTCGCCTATTAATCCAGGAATATAACACAAAACGTAAATTTTTAATAGATACGGGAGCAGATGTGTCCGTTATACCACCAAATTTGTCTAGAAACTCAAGCAAAATATCACAGTTTAATTTATATGCGGCCAATGGGACGCAAATTAAAGCATTTGGAACACAGCCTCTTCAGCTCGATATAGGTCTGCGTAGAAATTTCCATTGGAATTTTATTGTGGCAGATGTATCTATGCCTATTATTGGTGCCGATTTTTTGCAAAGCACGGGCTTAGTAGTTGACATTAAAAGACGTAGAATAATCGATCCTTTAACAAGTTTATTTACTGTTGGTTCCATAACGGTGATTCAAATACCAGCTCTTTCGGTTGTAGACAAAACGGTAGTTCACGCGGAGGTTATTGAGTTGTTGTCCAAATTTAAATCTGTTACACATGAATCATTGAATTCATCCGCGGTGAAGCATAATGTGACGCACTGTCTTGAGACCCGTGGACCACCGATATCATGTAGAACACGTAGATTGGCGCCGGATAAATTGGACATCGCTAAAAAGCATTTCGAAAATATGATGGCGCAGGGCATTTGTAGGCCAAGTAAAAGCTCGTGGGCTAGTCCGCTCCATTTGGTGCCGAAAAAGAACGGTGAGTGGAGACCTTGCGGCGACTATAGAGCATTAAATAATGTCACGGTCCCGGATAGATACCCTGTCCCCCATCTTCAGGACTTTTCTTATCAGTTGGCCGATTGCACAGTATTTACGACATTAGATATGGTGAGGGCGTATCATCAGATACCCATCGAACCAGACGATATACCAAAGACAGCCATCACAACGCCATTCGGACTCTTCGAGTTTTGTAGGATGACATTCGGTTTACGGAACGCAGCACAATCGTTTCAGCGATTGATGCATACAGTTATGTTTGGTCTACCATTTGTCTTTGTTTATTTGGATGACATATTAATTGCATCAAAGTCATGGACAGAGCATATGAGCCATCTTAATATAGTACTTCAAAGGTTGCAGGAATATGGTCTGATAATTAATGTAGGCAAATGTGTTTTCGCGGAGACAGAAGTAAATTTTTTAGGACACTTGGTGAGCGCCGGTGGTATTTTGCCGTCATCAAACAGAGTCCAGGTTATTGCAGAATTCGAACGCCCATCTACGGTACAACAACTGAAAAGATTCCTGGGAATGGTTAATTTTTACCGTCGTTTTGTACCGGGTGCAGCACGAGACCAAGCTGTGTTGAATGATTTTTTAAAAGGGTATCGCAAAAATAGTAAGGTCCCTGTTGCGTGGACTGACAAGTCCATTAAAGCTTTTGAGGATTGCAAGTCAAAGCTGTGCGAAGCAGCAGTATTGGTTCATCCAGTGACATCGGCGCGTTTATCTATAATGGTTGATGCATCTGACACCGCAGTGGGTGCGGTAGTTCAGCAGTGTGTAGAAGACCAATGGCAGCCGCTTGGTTTCTACTCGGTGAGACTAACTGAAACCCAGCGTAAATACAGCGCTTATGATCGGGAGCTGTTGGCCGCCTATTTGGGGATTAAGCACTTCCGGTATTTGTTGGAAGGTCGTAGCTTTACCTTATACACTGATCACAGGCCACTGATATATGCATTCATACAAAATGCAGATAAAGCATCGCCGAGACAGCGTCGTCAGCTGGACTATATAGGGCAATTTACTACGGATTTACAGCACGTCCCCGGTGTAGGCAATGTGGTAGCAGATGCGCTTTCCCGGCTAGATCAAATAGATATTCCAGAGTCTGTCGATTATTCAAAAATTGCTGAGTTGCAAGTTGGCGACACGGAACTAAACGCGTTGTTGCAAGATCAAAATACTACGCTAGAATTCAAAGAAATTCCCGTGTCATTTAATTCAGACACAAAGTTGTATTGCGACGTCTCTACCGGTAAGCCCAAGCCTTTCATTCCAGCTGAGTATCGCAAGCGGGTTTTTGAAACATTTCATAACCTGGCACATCCGGGGGTAAAAGCATCTGTTAGATTGTTGACCGCAAACGTAGTTTGGCCAGCTATTAAAAAGGACGTGAAAATAATGGCTCAAGAATGTATCGCTTGCCAAAAAGCCAAAGTTGCAAGACATACAAGGTCTCCCATAGGGAATTTTAGTCCAACTTTCGATAGGTTCACAGAAGTTCATTTGGACATTATAGGTCCACTACCTATTTCAAACAATAAGAGATATTGCGTCACTATGATAGACCGGTATACCCGTTGGACCGAGGCAGTGCCTGTGCCGGATATAATGGCATCCACGGTGGCTTTTGCAGTTTTTTCCGGGTGGATCGCGCGTTTTGGCGTTCCGGAATGTATAGTGACTGATCAGGGCTCTCAATTTGAGTCTCAACTCTTCTCAGATTTGTCAACCTTACTGGGTTTTAGTCGAAAACGAACCAGCAGTTACAATCCGAGATGCAATGGGATGGTGGAGAGATGGCACCGCACATTGAAGGCTGCCATAATGTGTCACAATCGTGAGGATTGGACCACAGTATTACCTTTAGTTCTTTTAGGTCTACGGACTACATATAGGGAAGAATTGCAAACTTCGTCGGCAGAGCTAGTGTACGGAAGTGTATTGCGCGTACCCGGACAATTATTAGAGCCCAAAAAGGACATTATGCCTCATAGTGAGCTGTTACAGTCTTTGAAGCGACACTTTAGCGAATTAGAACCAGCGTTGGCCTCACGACATAGTACCGAGAAAGTTTTTGTTAGTGGTAGATTAAATACTTGTTCCCACGTATTTCTAAGAACAGACGCAGTGCGAAAATCTTTGCAACCTCCTTACACAGGTCCCCATATGGTAGTCAAGCGATTTGATAAGTTTTACGACATAGAGGTAAACAGTAGGATAACGAGAATTTCGTTAGATCGTCTCAAGCCTTGTTTTATGGAAAATTCAGAGACCAGTCAGGAAAAGGCAGCCGAGACACCTATGATTGTGCCGATGAGAGAGAATGGAGCGGAGAGTACGTCACGGTCTGATGCGCAAAGCAAGCGAGTAACTTTTTCCTCCGAGAAATCACAAGTGGAACCTCGTCTGGTAATGACGAGAGCAGGGCGCGCCACCAGGCTGCCGCAACGATTGCAGGATTGAGTTTCGTTCAATTCCGTTAGAATTTCGCTGGAGGGGGAGTGTGTGGTGAGTGCGAGGTGAGTGATTGAAGTGGTCGGTGATAGATGGCATTGATCAGAGAATAAATACATTTCGTACAAATTGATAGAGTGTACATGTTTGTTGGGTTAAAAAAGAAATGATAAAAAATTATTAGCTTAACGTCAATAGTCTGAGTGAACAGACACGTTCTTTTTTATGTCGAATTTTTATAATGAAACTTAAATTTAAAATATAAAACTGTAAATACAATTACAAAATAAATTGAATTATAAAGTAAATAAAATTGGCATATTGTTTTGTGTATAAATAAAATCGGAGCTGAAGCTGATAAGCATAACAGATAGGTTTTTGGGTATGACGCCGACCCGTATAACCTATATATTCAAGCAGGGAGTATTTTCCATCATTCTTGAAAAAACAATAAAAACGAAGTACATATTACAAATTGTTAGCTTTTGCCGATAAAGATATATATCGATTAGATAAAGACTAATAACTATATATTATTATTACCTACAGTAAATACAATCGGTAGCTGTTATATAGTTATATAACTGTTATAATTATATTGTTATAATTAATTATATTGTTATATTAGTCGTGTTCCAGTCGACCACTTCAAGTACTTATGAGTACTTAGGTTTGTGTCTTTGCTTAAATTTAACTACTCGTAACTGCTCTTGCATTCTGGCAAGAGCAGTTACGAGTAGTTAAATTTAAGCAAAGACACAAACCTAAGTACTCATAAGTACTTGAAGTGGTCGACTGGAACACGACTAATATTTTTATGTCAAAGAAAGAATTGTAGCTATGTTCAGCTTGGTCAGAGTTGAATAAAGTCCATCTTTATACGTACCACACCTGTTTGGATTAAGAATAAATTATCTTTAAAATAAATATAATTGGAGTTTCAATTACTCAAACTGAAGATACAACATATTGGCGACGAGGAACTGGTTAACGAAAATATAAATGGCAAGTAAAATTCCGGCGAATTATATTGAATTTTTTGGGGCAACTAACTCAAAATTCGATAGATGGCTCAAGAGGTTAGAAAACGCTTTCGCCATTTACGCAGTTGTAGAAGACAAAGAGAAAATTGAATATCTCTTGCACTACTTGGGTGCGGATGCGTATGACGTTCTGTGTGATAACGTTGCTCCGGAAGAGCCGGAAAATATGAAGTACAACCAAATCACAACGTTTTTATCAAATTACCATAACCCTAAACCATTAGAAATAGCGGAATATTTTAAATTTCATCATCGGGTGCAATTGGAAGGCGAAACGATTCGAGATTATGAATCAGTGCTTCGAAAGATGGCAATTACTTGCAATTTCGGCAAATTTTTAGAAACGGCACTAAGAAATCAGTTAGTGTGCGGAATTCGTGATCGACGTATAACAGATAGGTTATTAGAGCATAAAGATCTAACGCTTCAAAAAGCAGTCGAATTAGCAAACGCGATGGAAATATCGAAATCGGACAGCAAGGGTCTATTAAACACACAAGAATTTAAAAGTGTGCACTCCGTTTTTCATCAAAAACACAAAAGCAAAGGAAATGTGAATACGCGTACAAATAGCACAATGTCCAGAGACAATCAAAAGTCAACAGATGCAGTAGTAAGCAACACAGCAAAAAATATCAAATGTTTTACATTTGGCACATTTTGGAAGTACGCGGATGAAAATGTTTTTTTTGCAAATAAAAATTTTCTTTAAAAAAAAGGGAGGAACTGTTATATAGTTATATAACTGTTATAATTATATTGTTATAATTAATTATATTGTTATAATATTTTTATGTCAAAGAAAGAATTGTAGCTATGTTCAGCTTGGTCAGAGTTGAATAAAGTCCATCTTTATACGTACCACACCTGTTTGGATTAAGAATTAATTATCTTTAAAATAAATATAATTGGAGTTTCAATTACTCAAACTGAAGATACAACAGTAGCGCATACAAAAAAAATAACGAAATTTAACAATTACTAGGCAGAAATTTAAACAACTCATTTTTAAACGAATTTCTTGTCATGTTAAAGTCGAAAACATCGTAAACTGAATTAAAAAGCCGCGATATTCTCAAAACTAGTTCCGAAAGTGCAAAATTCGTAGAGACCGCAACAGCGTATGGGAGCGTATATTGAAACGAGCAAGTAATTCGTCACAATCTATTCAGGAAATCAGAACATCGTGAACGAAGATAGCAGATGCAACGTCTCGTCGGTGATCAAAACGTTATAGTTTTAATAAATTACAACGATCATTATAAGGTGGGAGAATATATTGATGCACTCGCTCAGTGGGTAATCCACGAAGGGCATACAAAACAAATTGCTTCTGAACACTCTCAATCCTATCTGAATGGCACCTATAAAATTTGACCAGATCTGAGAAGCCTACTGAACGAACAAAGGATATATAAAGAGTTTTCAGTGTGAGCGGGTCGCAAAAGTCTTTACAATTGCGCTCAATGAAACATAGTATAATGTAAGCTTTTGTAATAATACAATCAATGTGTTTAGTAAAAGTTAGGTCACACGAAAAGGTTATGCCTAAGCCTAAGTCGGACATGAACTCAACTCTATCAACAGAAATATTATACAAAAAGTATTGCTGGAATATTGGCGAGCGCATCCGAGTGAATGACAAATTCCTGCATTTACCCACATTCAGAAACAATTTATTATTGAACAACTAACTGCAAAAGTTATTCAAGATACATATTAGCATTCGTCGATTTTCATACTTTTGTGGCTTAATGCTGTCGTCTAAAAATATTAAGTTATTGAACAGTTCCTGCGGGGTTTTGTAACCAGTTCCTGGTGCTCCTGAGGGTTGCTCCATTTTCTTTTTTCCCGAACATATTTGTCACGAATGTAACTCCATTTTTTTGGGCTATGTTAGTACAAATATAAGTGTATTGCTTTACCAAGCAACCCGCAAAGATTTATTTTTGAATTTAATTTTTGTTTGATGTGTTTCATATGAAGCAAATTCTAGTGGTAGGTATTGAAACTAAAAATCGGTTTTGATTTAAGTAAATTCCAAAAATGATTGGATTTAGCTGAATCTGTTTTGAATTTGTTTAATGCAATTGCCCAAGTATAACAAAAATTGAACTCATGCATAAGTTCCAAGTTTTTTTTCCATTTATCAAAGTAATCGATGGAACTTAAGTAACCCACATATATAGTACGTTTATACTTAGGGTTCAACCTGGGTTCAACCTAGGTTATCTTTCACTATAAACGGTGTCGAGTTATCTTATGGTTAACTCGACTCGATCCTAAAAAAATGTGGAGTCGAGTTAATTTAACTCTAACAAAATGCAATGAAAACGGAGTCGAGTTAAAAACCAACAACAAAAATTAATTCAAAGAAATCAAGAACATTATGTTTAATTTTTTTCGAATGTGAAGCAAGCGTATCTCCATTTTGGATTTTTTTCATATTTAAATTTTGCTAATTTTTAATTTAATTTTCATATTTTGTTTGCTTTTTAAAAAATAATGCCGGCAGAAGTAAACAATGTTAACTCGGTTTCAACCTCATTTTAACTCAATTGCAGTTTAACTCTGCAGTATGAACGGTAAAAAAGATAACTTGAAGTTGATCCAAAGTTAACTATAACCCAAGTATAACAAAAATTGAACTCATGCATAAGTTCCAGGTTTTTTTCCATTTATCAAAATTATTGATGGAACTTAAGTAACCCACATATATCATGTTCCATCGGTTTAGTATTTTTGTTTCACTTTTCATAGGAAATCTTATAATATAATGGAACTCAAACTTGTACTCAGTTCCATAAAAATGAATCATTTATTTGAAGTAGTGATACTTGGGAAGTTGACTCGACCCCGAGTATAAACGTAACAATATATCAAGTTCCATCGGTTTAGTATTTTTGTTTCACTTTTCATAGGAAATCTTATAATATAATGGAACTCAAACTTGTACTCAGTTCCATAAAAATGAATCATTTATTTGAAGTAGTGATACTTGGGTGTTGTTGTATTGTTTTGTAAATTTACCAAAGCAATACACATGTAACAAAAGACAAAACCAATAAGTTTGTATTAGGTTATTAAGATCAAGAGTAATTGTGCATACCATCAATGTTAAATTTTATGCTTAATTGTTTCCAAACTGAAGTTTTTTTATTTGCATCCATATAAGCCCGGTGTTTTTTATCGTAAAATTTGCGATGTACTTTCACTGTTTCAATAAAATCCATGTTAAACAAAAAACTGGTTTATTATACATAGTCTTTTCTTTTCAACGGATGATTCTATTTAAACGTTAAAGGCTGAAACACACCAACAGCAGCGCGACATGTCCCAAACAATCCACACTGTCGGCTGCTTGTATTCGTTCACACCGAGCAGCGCAGCAGATTTTTGTTTTTTACTTTTGTCAAAATTGTTTTTTGTATTATACGAGAATTATATGGTATAATTTGTGAAGAACGTTTATTTTTCAAAATATTTTATTTCAAAACAAATAGGAACACACGAAAGTAACAGAAATAAAACAATACGCCATATTTATTTAGGTTAGTAAAGCAGCGACGAGCGATTTTTTTTTGCTGCTGAATGTGGAACCTATTGATGCGGCATCAGAAACAACTTCATTCAATACTTTTTCTTTAAATTGAAATTTATCTATTAAAAATATAAGATAATTAAATGTTTTTGTTTATAATACATATATTTATGCTCAAACTATAATTTATATTCATTAAATAGGTAAAATAGTTAATATTTAAATCTGCTGCTCGCTGCCGCTGCTCGGTGTGTTTCATGCTTAAATAATATATTTAGGTTATGTCATCTGAATAAATTTAAATTTGTGTTTAGTGTCGGTTCCGGTTTCTTCCCCTCCGTTCGTTGTGTTCACTTTTCCGTGTTTAATATACATAAATTGGTAGTTTTAATAAAACGGAACGGAACGGATACGATTACGTCGGTCATTTACTTCAAAAACTTAGAAGCTGCATCAATTCATCACTCACTTGTCTTGACTTAAGGGGTAAACACACCAAGCGCGACGCGACATGCCCCACATATTCCACGTGTAATAGATTTTCTTTTAACGCACATTTTTCTATTCGAATTATGAAATATTTGAATGTTTTAATGAAATTCACTTATATTTTTGCTTAAACTATTGATTTGTATTCATTAAATCACCAAAATAACATGGATTTAATTTTGTCGCCCGTCGTCGCCGCTTGGTGTGTTTTACCCTTTAAAATGCTGAAACAGATTGTAAAATATGACGTATAAAGGTTTTAAAACTATTAAAAGTAAACAGGGAAATACTCTGGAAAAGGGGACTTTTAATTTGTGATAATGCTTTAATAAATATTTTTGGAAAGAGCGAATTTACTTGTTTTGTCATTCAAATATCCGCTACATAAAAAAAATGCGCTACAGTCGAGATCGAGAGAGTGATTTGTGCAACGTACGTACCCAACATTTTAGCTGTCAAGTTCTACTTGTTGGTTGTTGCAAACACTAGTGGCTTTCCAATCGACCACCACAAGTACTTATAAAAGTGCGAAAAATATGTCTCGGCTAAATGTTCGATTGGAACACACAAAAAATTATAACATGAGCAAAACATAACCTCTAAATGTTTAATTCGCATATATACAAAAAAATAATGCGATTGTGTTTTAATTTTTTAAATGTATGGTAATAGAATATTAAAATAAATATTTAAAAAATAAATTTAAGCTTTTGTCGTAAATTATTATCAAATACCACCTAACGGAGAATGTTGACGTAACTGCATGTAACTGCTCATGAAAAATTAGGCACTTCCGAGCAGTTAATATAGCAAAGACATGCATCATAAGTGCTTATTTGTATGGATTGGAGCATTACGGATTCCACCTAGTGGAACATTTTTAAACTGAGCTACCTGATAATTTGACGTTCGAATTTATTGTAAACAATTCCAATTTTGAATTGTAAACACAATTTGTACTTACCGGATTCTAATAATTGTAAATAAATTCAATTTTGGAATATAAAAACAATTTTTAATTACCGCATTGATACATTCTCTTTCGTCGCAATTGTGACAAATGTCATTTTATCAGGTGCATCATTTTAACTTTTCCCTCGAGAGGCGCTTTCTTTACTTTCACAATCTTCAATAAAGTACTTTTCATACCAGGCGCCTCGCCTCGAAATTTTTAGTTACCACACGCATGTGAAGCTGAGATCCTTTCATACCGGTGGCGTCGGCTTTGAACATTCGGTTGCTATCAAATATTTTATTTAGGTCCATTTTATATGTGAATTATAGCAAGAAATGAGATATTATGAATTTGTAACCTACACATGAGCTAAATTTTTCGGTAAATAAAAAACAATTGTGACAAAAATGTGATTTGTAGGTTATGTTGACAAAGCTCTTCGCTTTGACTACTTTGAAATATCGCAGTCGAGTGTGGAACGCATTGCCTTGGCCTTGTAGATAACTTCATTGCAATATATTTTAATTTTTTTTATATTATCACTTAAAAATAAATTATTTCTCAACAAATTGAATTTATTTCTATAAAATTAAACGATATCAGCCAAATAAAACTAATTTGCATAATTCAAAAATGAAATAAAGAATTTTTATTTTTGAAGCTCAAAGCCGAGGCTCCTGCCCAAGTATCACTACTTCAAATAAATGATTCATTTTTATGGAACTGAGTACAAGTTTGAGTTCCATTATATTATAAGATTTCCTATGAAAAGTGAAACAAAAATACTAAACCGATGGAACTTGATATATGTGGGTTACCTAAGTTCCATCGATAATTTTAATAAATGGAAAAAAACTTGAAACTTAGTCTTGGTTTCGACCGCAAAGTTCGTTGTTATTTTAACAACGGAAAATATTATTTTTTTGCGGTTGTATCGATGTTTCTTTTGTAAATGGATTTGTAATGCAATTACAATTGTAATTGTATTAAACCTCAAAACTTATAAATACATATACAAATGAAATACCGACACAATCGTAAAAATAAAAAAATTTCCCGTTGTTAAAATAACAACGAACTTTGCGGTCGAAACCAAGACTTATGAATGAGTTCAATTTTTGTTATACTCGGTTGGTATGAAAAGTACTTAAGTTCTTGCTGTGGTCGATTGGAAAACCACTCATGTAGGCCATGAAATACGTCCATGGTTCAACCCTGAAAGTGCTGACTGCGGTGTTTAGAGAATTTTTGACAATCGGTTTGTTCATGCCTTCGTTGTTACAATCAAAAACATTTTTGCAATAATTTAATTCCTAAATTTTGTAATATAAAAAATGAAACTAAAACCTAGAAAATCTAAACAAATATTTAATACATTCGATTTAATAAAATTACGGCGAAGCGATATAATAGCGTACATTAAAAAATTGCATGGCTCATTAAAACGCAAAAATGAGATCATAAAATTATTGAAAATAAAATTAAAAGCTTTAGTAATTCAATCAAATACAATAAATTCGAAATTGATGTGTATAATGTGCATTAACGAAAAACATTTTTCCCATATATTTTCAGTGTAAAATCGATGAAAATCAGATTGAGAAAATTGAAGACAAAAGTGAGGTTATGTGTGTATTTATATTAAGGTGCTTTACTAATTTGTGTTTTGGTTTTTCTTTAAACACAGATGGGGATGATGAGGATGCCACGGCAAAAACTAAAGAGTTCATTGAGGAAATTAAGAAAACCGCAATAGATATTGAGAATTCTAAACGGTTTGCTTATGAGCCAACGTCCGGACTTTATTATGATTATGCAACGGGTTACTATTATAATGCTGAGCTCGGATTATTTTACGATGGACAAACAGCCTGCTATTATTCTTATGATCAAGAGGCTAACGAATATAAGCTACATTCCCAATGTGCGAGTAAAGAACAAGAAGAAGTTAAATCGAAGGTAGTCATAGATCACCAGTTTATTTAATTTCCAGATAGTTACGAAATTTTCCGTAATTTCAGGTTCTCGATTCTTTTTTAAATGACTTTTCACGTCTTGAAATTAAGAATATCTTAGGTAGGTGATCGCAGAACGGCATGATTTGAACACATAGCTTTTTCTTTTTTAATTCCAGAATGAGCCGCAAACTAGGGAAAAAAACCAAAGAAAATCAAAATCGAAACGAAAACATCACCATCATCATCGTCGACGTCGGTATTCAACTTCGTCATCGTCATCAATATCGCGCAGTAGCTCGACAAGTGAATCCTCAGACGATAGCCATCACCGAAGGCGGCATCACAATAAAAAACGTAAAAAGAAATCAAAAAAATCAAGACGCGGCGACTCGAGACGACGTCGAAGAACACGTAGTCGGGGGCGACATGAAAAAGAAGATGGTGAAATTTCATCGAGCGCCGGAAGCTCTGTGATTCTAATCGACGATGATGATGCGAACAATAAGCACCCTGATGATTTGGTTTATCATCAAGGTTCACATAATAAACAAAAAAAAAAGCCCTGAATTCATAAATTTTTGCGCTAACTATGGTTTTACTATTTTGCAGACATGGCCAAAATATATCCACCATCTCTGCGACTGGTTGTTACCGAAACAAATCTACCAAAAATAAAAGTGGGCCAACTTTTCATGGTCACGTACAAAGGAGGAAGTCTCGGTCGTGAAGGAGATCACGATGTAACCATTCCGGATATTAACGTATCAAAACATCATCTGAAATTCACATACAATGAAGATAAATTCATTTACCAAATAGTCGATCTTGGCTCAAGAAATGGGACGCTCATCAACGGTAATCGACTGTCGAATGCCAAACAAGAAAGTGAACCATTTGATATAGTGCATGGATGCGAACTTCAATTGGCGCAAACAAAACTTTTGTGTCATATACACGATGGTCATGCAACATGTGACCAATGTGAACCAGGAATATTAGCCGTGACGGCTAACAGCGATACGAACACGATCGAGAAATCAAAAATTGGTATTCCAATCGCGGAATCGTACAAATCTGAATTGAAAAGGATACAAAAAAAATACGGGTTAGAAGGTGAAAAATTCGTGGAATCGAATCCCAGTAAAAATATAAATGATCGGGCGGAGAAACGTCGCAAAGAAGTGGGTAGCACGAATCCAAATGAAAAAACGGAAATTGCATCTGTATCACATTCAATCAAACCGGATAATAAAGGATTTAAAATGCTCGCGAAATTGGGGTGGTCTGAAGGACAATCATTGGGTAAAAATGATACGGGTATAAAAGAGCCAATTCAGGTGGCATCCAATGAAGGTACAGCCGGCTTAGGGTCTGATCAACCGTCGACCACCGTAAAATTAAATAGGAGCACGGTAAAGAAAAATTTGCTGTGGAAAAAAACTCAGGAACGATTTAAGAAACTTGATAAGTGTGATATGTTCCATGAAAGTGATCAGGAGGATTATTAAAACTAATTTTAGATAAATCGTTTTTGTTTTATTTCTCAATTTTTTTTTTGCAATTTGTATGTGGTTGGAGTCTTTGCTGATTTGTCAATCTAAAAAACAAAACAAAAAAGTCGCATAGGTAGTCATGTTTCCTGTTAGAGACGTACGAGAAACATTTTCTTATACCAAATTGCATGTTTTTGTTACAAAAGATGCAATCATTTATTCCACTCCACTGGCAGAAAATGGCAATAGATACATAATTTTAATATGTATTTTAAAAATCTCCAAAAAAAAATCGTTTAAAGCGAAATTCGAATAAAACGCCTAAGTAGGCTTTGTAAGGTTGTGTACAGGAAGACGAGTTTAGTTTTTAAAACTGAGATTTTGATCCCGCGCAGAACTGTTCTGTTACCTGGGCAGTGATGTGAATTCACACCACATAATATGGGGAAGTATGGGTACAAACGAGAGAGGTGGCTTACTCCTTGATTTTATTCGTAATAATAACCTTCATATATGTAATTTTGGGTGTAAGCCCATTTTTATAACTAGAAACAGACAAGAGGTGCTTGATATTACGCTTGTCTCAAAATTTATTAAGGACAGTTTGGTGAATTGGAAGATGTCTGATGACCGTTTCTTTTCTGAACACCGCTATCTTCAGTATGAACTGGTTGCAGAAGCCGAAAATAGGGCTATGTTTAGAAACAGCAGGAAAAACGACTGGGATACCTTGGAAGATGTCTGATGACCATTTCTTTTCTGATCACCGCTATCTTCAGTATGAACTGGTTGCAGAAGCCGAAAATAGGGCTATGCTTCGAATCAGCAGGAAAAACGACTGGGATACCTTCAGAACTGTTCTAGGTGATTCTTTGTCAGTACCGGTTCCAAAACCACCTCTATATTTGCAGGAGCTGGATGCCTTAGTAGACAAGATATCTGATGATTTTCATGTAGTTTTGGGAGCATCTCCTCTGAATAGAGCTTAGAGTAAACAAAGGCCACCTTAGTTGCCGAAACAGGTCCAAAGCTATCGTCAAAAATGCAAAAGGCTTTTTAGAAAAGCCAAAAAAACAAGAACTGCTGCGGATTGGGACTGCTATATAAGTGCCTGGAGTAATATAGAAGTCCTCGGATGAGAGATTGGAAACCGAAATTGAGATCATTGTAAATTGCTCTACACTCGCTGATTTGTCCTTTTGAAAAATCCTTAGAATTTAAGGAACACTCCTTGGTAACCTTTCTAAATATAGAAGGTGCCTTTAGCAACGTTGAACGGTGGCAATAACTCGGGCTTTGTCGAGTCTGATTGTGGATAAATTGCTTGCTGGCTGGATAGATCAAATGCTAAGATGCAGGATCGTGAAGGCGAAGCTTGGCGGGTCCTCCATTAGCAGATTTGGAGGTGTGGGCACACAGCAAGGTGAAGTGCTGTCCCCCTTCTTTGGAACTTGGTCATAATTGACATATTACTGGACTTGCAGGGGCAAGGTTTTAGAGTGGTTGCTTATGCGGATGACGTTGCTATTTGTGTCTTTGGTAAGTATCCTTAGACCTTAAGAGACCGCATGCAAAGCGCGCTTGGTTTTCTTTCTAAATGGGCCAACAGTTGTAGACTAAAATGTTAATCCACGTAAAACTGAGGTGGTCCTCTTCTCTAGGAAATATAAACTTCCTCAGATTGATCGTCTTTCTTAAAATGTTATTAGATTGACCTTACTGATAAAGCGAAATACCTGGCTGTTATTTTGGACAGCAAACTTAGCTGGAAGCCTATATTTTAGAAAGGGTAAATGAAGCTACTACAGTGCTACACCCCTGTAAAAACGCTATTGGAAAAATATGGAGTCTTGAACCCCACATCGTATACTGGCTCTCTTCTTCAGTGATAAGACTCATACTTTTATATGGGATTATTGTTTGATAGCCAGCCTTAAATAGTATGTCTAACCAAAAGATGCTAATGAAAATTCAGACTTCAGAGAACTTCCACCTTGTGTATTAGTGGTGTACTCAGGAGCACGCTCACTTATGGTGGATTCAGTGAGAAAAATTTGCTAGCTCGTGATCACGAATTATTGAAATTTCGTCAACTTTTTTACCCCCTCCAATTTTTTGTTTACTTTTTCTTATGGTTGCTCTTTTAAAAAATTAAACAAAAATTTGGAGGGGGTAAAAAAGTGGACGAAATTTCAATAATTCGTAATCGCGAGCTAGCAAATTTTTCTCGCTGAATCCACCATCAGGCACTGGAGGTTCTTTTTCATTTCATACACCTTAATATTCTGGGCATTCAATTCAAATAGCAGTAAGCACAGCTATAAGGCTCAAATCCATTTCTATGTGGACCTGTAGTAATACAGAAAACTCATCCATCTCATCGATTACATGATTCCATTACTATCTTTTGAGGAAAGGTTTCGTAATGATATTCCCTGAAATTGATTACTATATCAAAGCTATTAGCTAGCATTTTCCACTTTTCCAATCGTAAATAAAAAAATAAAATCAAAATAAGAAACGGGCTGCAACAAAAACGAAAGATTCAGCCGAGGCTCTTGTGCACACATACTTTTGACCAAAACAAAGAAATTTAAAATCTTACGCTAAGTTTTGGTGGCCGAATAAAAGTGTAGATATAAAGATAATTTATGACTTTTTATTTTCAATTACACAAGAAACTTTTGTTGTTGCGCTGTTTTTTCATTCCGACTAGATTATGGTTAATCGTGTGTAAATTTTGAGCAAAACGGATAATTTATATATATATATGTATACATATATTTATGAAGAAATTAATCACTTTCCTCGGTACGACTTAAAACGGCCAAATAACAAAATGCTCCACATTTTGCGACCGGATTTGGTCCGACAATAAATTCTTTATCCGTTAATTCGGTTCGTTTCAATTTTTTTGTATTGGCCTTTTTTATATCGTCAAGCTTTTTACCGGCCGGCAATGGCACATTTATCAGCTCTTTCAGATCTGCGAGAGCGGATGGTGGCGGACGGCTCAAAAATGGGGCACCTAATGTATTCTCATCGATCTGTTGCGACAAATGAAGAGCAAATTCATTGCGAAGTTCGCACTCTTCTAAAGTGTTACTGGACTCTTGCAATTTATTTTTCCATAGCGTAATGTTGTATTTGTCTAAGAAAAAAAATAAAAATATTTGATCATCGCGTTATGCTCTTTTGTGTACGCATTACATACCTTTCCGTGGCAATTCCAACAATTTATTATTGATATTGATCAAATACATTTGAAATGTATAATTTAATCCATTAATACGATCCTTAAATGTCTCTCCCATTTTAACTTGAGATTTTTAATTAATTTAAATCTATTAGATAAATTATACAAATAAAAATAAAACCAATCAATAGAAAATATTATACCAAATTTGTGGAATTTCTAAAACAAATTAAACGCACAAGCGTGTTGCTTTGTTAGTAATTTGAAATATTATTTAAATACACTTTAATACACTGTAACGCATGGTGTACTACGCCATTTTAATTATTTATCGTTAATTAGCGATTTTTTCGAAATAAATTCTCTCAAAATAACGTTAATGGGACATTTTCTCGACTTACAGTTCATTTTTTTAAGAAGTAGAGGTTTTTGTAATAAAAAAATGTTATTTTCCCATAGTTTGTAATATTCTTTAAAAAAAACCTGGCTAAGTATGCTAATTAACCAATAAAGTGACTCATATATAGTCATAAGCTTTCAAAAACCGCAAACAGAATTAAAATCGAGTCCATAACTTGGGAGCTACGTATCATGAAAAATGTGAAAAGGAGTCACCAACATTACTCAAAAAAATTTAAAACGTAATAACTTACAAAGTTTTAAAGTTAGACCTCCACTTTAACGGTTGTTTTGCGTTAATTTTTGGGGTCACTTGCCAGCGAAACACATTGTATATTATTTACATAATTGTAATTATTATAATTTTTTTTTTTAAATTGAGTGATAAAGTGAGATTGACTTTTTTTATCCAAAATCGTATCCAAGTCCGCGATAAGAACATAATACCAGTGGACAAGTGGCCAATGTATCATAATATTTTAAACACAATTTCTTTTTCTTATTACTTTCGAAAACGTGAATGAGCCACAGAACATTCACGAACGTTATAAACCGTATTATTATTATTAGTGTTGAAGGGTCATGTGGGCGTTAGCCACCTCGCTAAGCAGCCAAACGATGAGATTGGATGTAGGTCTGTCCAATAAAATTTTCCGCGGGCTATTTTGCGCTAAATAAGCGGCGTCGATAGCGATTTGATAATATTCCCGAAAACGACTGACCTTGAAATTCGCGATCCGGCTCGAAGGACCATGCGTAAATTCACAATTATAATAGAAAATGTCAACATTGGTAAATGTCACTTAAGTTATGTTTTGATAAATGAAATTAAATAATTTAACTTAACTAACAATGAATTAAAATATTTTTTAGGATTGCAAGAATAAATTACATAATTTCATAATATAAAGCTAAGTATAATTTTATACTCCTATAAATTTGTATACAAATTTCAATCGTTTTGTTGTTTCATCATTCTTTTTAGATGTTCAGCTTTTGAACAGAATGGACGCGCTTAATTTCTGTGACAAAAATATGTTTCCTTGCGTTCGAAAATTAATCGAAATATTTGTCACATTTGGCTAGATCTCGATACTTAGATAAGCAGATAAGCAGTTATTTTTTGCGAATTTGCTTGAAATGTTATACACGATAATTTAGCAACCCAATTTGTTTCTGAATTTCTGAAAATGGGATACTTTAACGCACTTTAACGTTTGTGCTGAATACAAAAATATATTTTACTTTTCTGAAATAATCGAGTAGTTTACACAAGCAAATTTTCGATTAGAAATTCCGCCATATTTACAGAGTTGCGAATTGCTAGAGTATCGAGTATTTAGCCCATTGCCAATTACAACAGCTACAACGGAGCGCTCATTTTTGATGCTAAAGTTATTGAAGACGTACTTACGTAACACGGTAAGTGAAGAACGACTAAATGGTTTAGCGATGATGTACATTCAAGTTTTAGACGAACTAGCCCAGCAGCCACGATGGCTAGATTTTAAATTGTAATGTCTACGGTAGAAATTAATAAACAAATTATTGAAGGATTTTTATCTAACGACATACTTCCGGCAAGCCCATATACATATTAAAGAAAAATGTAAAACACCTCAGTCGACTTGAAAGCGTATAGTGGTGGACTATTGGAAATATATTTTTTGGATTTTGAAAACATAAACAACTTTCGAATCCGTTAATTTAAATGAATATAGGAAGCCGTCTTTTGCTAAATAGAACTACATAAAACGTTAATTGACATAAAGTAATATGGCTTAAGAGCTAAAATTTAACTATTCAGGAATACAAAGATTAAGCCTATTACTAAATGAACTTATTAAACTGCATGTTATGGCAATTTATTTTTACAAGACCCTATTTGTATTTTTCATTGCAACAATACAAACAATTTCCTTTTATTTCCCCAATTTATACACTTGTTGATCGCTGCATAATACATATGTACGTATAATGTCTCACCTTTAACAAATTTATTCTACACAAACTGCATAAGATACCTTAAAATGATCAGACAGACTGGCGAACAGGAAATCAAAATTTACAATCAATAAACATAACAATATAAATATATCGTATACACAAAAATAAACATTAAAAAAACATAAGTTGGATACAAAAAAAAAAAAAAAAACATTAACTAAACGAAGAAGAATGCAGTTTTTATGTAAGAACATAAAAAAAAACTTTACAATAAAAGCATATTATGTGCAGATTAGAACATACTATACATAAATTCAAATATAGCGATATAGACATGTTTTGCTGTCGTATATAAAAATGTTTGCAAAAAATTATCGGTACAAAAAGCACTCGACATCGACATCATTTCTCACCACCTACATAATATACGTGACATAGTAGTACATACTTATAATGTTTTTATACAAAACGATTTTTTTTAAAGCGACTAATCCTAGTTCTATATACATAATATGCATACACAACATAAAACATAAATCATATTAAAATGATTTATGTATGCCGTTCTGAACCTCTCAATTGACATAATTTACATGAGAATATGTTTTTTTTTGTTTACTTTTCAGTAATTAACCTAAATTGCTTTAAACAAAGTTCGCATATGTTTGAATCGCGGCATGCGCAAAAAAAAATTTTAAAACTGGAAATCGCAACACTTCAAAATTTCTATTTACCTTCTAATTATACTTCTAATAACCATAATTGTGGATAGCACAAAGTACAACAACTACAAACTAAAAACGTGACAACAAATATATGTGTTTATTTCTACAGTCATCATTACTGTAGGTACAACACTGTCATTATGGTGAATGTGGTTTTTGGATCAATTATTATTTTTTTTATTTTTATTATAACTCCGTGTGTATTTGAAGGGAACTTGAGAATTATAAATGGCATACATAAGTACTTTTCGTTAAAAAATTTACAAAAAAATTGTAATAAAAAAAAATATTTATTAGAATAAAACCTTTATTTTAACTAGAGGAAACCGTAAACAATTGTTTTATTTTAACCATGCGGCCTTAAAGTTATTTACTTTTGTTTTAAATTTGAAAGACAATTATTTTGCACACAAGTGTTTTCCGAGTTGATTCTTTTCACTGTATTGGCAAAATGAAGGTTTTTTTTGAAAATAATTGATTTGAACGATTGTTCAATTGTGAGCTCAACTCAATTTTAAAATATGTGATTCTTAAAACGTCCTGTGCCCAACGGCAAAGTGACGTCATCTGAAGGTTAGTAGATAACTAGTTGTTAGTGCATCAAAGAAAGATTGATCGAGATGGAGCCTTAATTCAAATTTTACTTACTAGCTCTATAACTATTTGGCTTAGATAAACTATACTAACCGGCATCGAAAACTGGCCATCCTAAAATTCTTTTGATGGGAATATCTTTCTCCGCACTAGCTGGAAACATAAAACACATTCTGGGTCATTCTAAACAATCTTAGAAAATGTGGGTGAAACCTACTCTTCCTAAACACGTGGTTGAGGTTTCTTGAATTTTCAAACAAAAAACAAACTTTTGAAAAAATTTTAAAATTTTATTCAAATTTTCACAAACATAAACATATAACAAGAAAATCATAATTAACAAATAAAAAATGTTTAGTATCGTGTATTGTTCCTCGATCTGGAATAACCGCTATCATCCCCCATCCTATACATTTGAAAACCTGTTGCTGAAATGTTAACTTCCAGTTCGCATGCTGTACTTGTAAATTTTAGATCGAGTGTACCAATTTGAGAAATGACAAATAATATCATAAAATTAAATGCATAATTAAAAAATTAAAAAATTTTATATATGGGTCATTCCATGGTATTTCACTGAAATTTTTGAAGTTTTCAACCTTGACCTCTCCGATTTAATTTTTACTTTTCCCACTATAACGAAGTTATATTGGGTAAGTATTGTAATCGCGAAAAAAATTTTGTTCCAGATTTTCACATTTCTTGACGAATTAGGTTACCAGGACCCCGAAACCCCGATCAGAAAAATGTCATGTCCGTCCTTCCGTCCGTCTGTCCGTCCTTTCAGTCGCACATTTTTTTAATTTTTGGTTTGCCTCCCATTCTCACAAATATTGATAGTTTTGGTCGAAATTTTGTTGAAAGATAGATTTTGGTAATAAGCAGTTTGTGTTATCTTTTAGGTCCATTCGAGTATAAAATAGAGGGGGTTGCAGTGGAAGAGAAAACTGCCAAACAGAATTTTTCAAAAACAAGACCGACGATTTTTTTCTTATGTTGATGATAAATTTGACAATTCATCATCTACTTGTTCACAAAATTTGAAGTCGATTGAAGCATTGCGTGGGGGTCGTTTGGACAAACAGGAGTAATATAAATTTGTTTTTCTATTTACCGAGGTAATCTCGCACTTTCCGAAGATATATTTTTCTACAGTTAATACACCTTGCAAATTCCAACAATTGTTCCCTAGGTGTCTTTAAGATAAAATAAATAGATTACCGTGTAATATGAAATTTAAACATCTCAATTTACCTAAAATACTTTGCTGGTGGCAAGTAATATCATCAACATTTAAAAATAATTCTATCTAGCGAGCTTTTAAATATAGCACGATATTCCCGTTTCTATGGCATTAACATTTCTGACATTTAAATTTCTGTGATGTTTTATTGACCTTTTATGACATTTTAATGATTGAAATTGCAACGACATGTTGATGGATACATTATTTGTGAATTGCTTTAATAAAATCGCCTTTAAAGGTATTATTTTTGAGTAATAAATTCTCTTGGTATTTAAAGTCGTATATAACTCATAATAGCAAATTACTATGAGAGGCTTTAAAATAAAATCACGCAACTAGTGTGGCGCTGGTTTAGGAGGGCTGGGAGATATATAAAATGAAATGCTATATGACAAGGAGGTAGGATTTGGTAACAAATGATAGTTAACGTTAATTCTGATTTTGTAATGTTTGTGTATTATTTTGTATTTTCGAATGGTCCTGTCCAGACTGCAGCACTGAGTAAAGAATTATATTGACCAATTTCACGTTGCTCAGATAATATTGTGATCTGAACAAACGGCACAAATTTTCAGAAAATAAATTTTTGAACATTGTGGATGCTCTCTGAATGGAGTAAATTAAATTCTTAAGGACTTTCAACTGTATACTGATGTATAACTGGATCTAATTGTTAAAGGTCAAAGATGAAAAATGGCGAATACGACTTTGATTACTGCTCAACACGTGTCAGTTCTATATAATCGAACATTATTTGTGGATCTGTGATTTGGCGGTACGAGAGTAGAAGGTTTATAAATCAATTGTGATATTGGGGAAGTGGTCTCTAAATTTAAGAAAAGCCGTGACATATTGTGCAAACCCAAAATAACGCCTGCCCAAAATAACGGAATTGTAAAATATAAATGGTTGGTTTGGTGATCTTTAACGGATGATTTCTGGGAAAAGTGTCGTCCGAGAGTCGGATAGACCCAATTTTTTTTATTGTAATCGTATTCCTTATTGAAATAAGAAGACGATTTCTTTTCTTTTTTTTTTGACGTTCGGTTATCCCGTTCTTTGACTTTTTAATTTTGACAGTTCTCAAATTCTACTTTTTAACTCCTATATAAATGGTTGTATCTTCGGTTTTAAGAGGAATATTTTCAAAAACGATACCACTTTAGAAAGGAATTAATTCATCCTAAATTTTGAAAAGTACCGTTATCTAAGGAGTTATGAACATATAAATCTGTGTTTATATTTTTGCCGCTAGAGGGCACAGCTACAAAAATATTGTAAAACGTAATATAGCATTTGATAGATAATTGTTCAATCTTTCAAACAAGTGTTAAATCGTGTTTGAGGGGGTTAGTTTCACATCTAGGTAACTACAAAGTTGAAAATTTTGATCATTTTTTTTACATTACAATTTGTGTTAAATGAGTAGATAACGCTACTAGTAGAATTCTCAGTTCTGAATTTGACTGCAAATATAAATCTTATTCTTCCATTAGATGTGAATGAAAATTACAATGAATTGATTTTTATACTTACGCTTGAATTCTAAAGTGAGAAATGCATTAATTTCAGTACAATTTTCGACACTGACTTAGACAATGAATTGATATTTTTATGATTTTATGATACAAAAAAGAGAATATATCGCAAATATCAACAGTTGTTGCAGCACTTTACCAACAGTTGTTTCAAAATTTAAATAAATAGATTTCAAGTAGTTGTTCATAGCAAAGCAAGAAAATATTGGGTTCCGATCAGTTGATCGTAAACAATTTATCGTGTTACAATTGTTCGTATGAACAATTGGTCGTATGGACAATTGATCGTATGGACAATTGATCGTATGGACAGTTGCTCGTATGTACAATTCAACTTCTGGAATATGGCTAATTAAGGTGGAACTTCGCTGTTTCTTGATCGATTATGATGAAATTTGACATGGGTGGTGGAAATGTGATTCTAAAATGAATTTTGGATAAAATTCTGCAATATTTATTTTCTAAACATTTGTTGAAAATTGTTTGTTGAAATATTCTTGAAAATAGAGATTTCCATTCTAATTGTAATATTAAATCTCCATAAACAAGAAACGGAAATTTAAATTCTGGAAAATGAAGATTAAATCTCCTTTATCCAGAATATTTTGTTGAAATGTTCTGGAAAATTGAGATTTCCCTTCTAACTTTAATATTAAATCTCCATTAACCAAAAACTTTTCTTCTGTTTCTTTTTTTGTGAATAAAATTGCAAGATTTTGTACTTGCAAGATTTTGTAATGCAAGATTTCGGGGCGCTCCCTAATAAATTTAATTATTAGAATTTATTGTTAACAAAATGTTCCTTTTTTTATTAATCTTGCAACAGCCAAATGTTACAATAACAAAAGGTTGCATAAATACAAAATCTTGCAATTACAAATTTTACTTAACAAAATTGTGCAATTATTTTTCTTTTTAGTAGGTGTCATTAATAGATTCTATATAATCCGCTCAAAGTTCAAATCTAAAGCCCCTTGGAGGACTAAGCGGGGACGAGCGCAGCGATAGCCCGCATGCTCTTGAGAGTAACCAAAGCCGTTAGCCTCTACAATTCTAAGTTAAATTAGTCGATGTCATTTATCTTGAAAACAAGATTTTGAGAAACAAGGTTTTCTCCAAAAAGATTTTTGGTGACAAGATTTTGTAAACCAAGATTTTGGGGAAAACATTTTAGAAACAGTAAATCGTCAAATTTCATCGTAATCGGTCAAGAAACATCGAAATTCCACCTTAATTGGCCACATTCCAGAACTTTACCCAAAAATCATTTTAGAATACCATTACCATCGCCCATATCAAATTTCATTATAATCGGTCAAGAAACAGCGAAGTTCCAACGATCAACTGATTCACGATCAATTGTCCATACGATCAACTGATCCACCATCAATTGTTCATACGATCAATTGTGTCCATGATCGCATCAGTAACATATATCATAAAGCATCCATAACATTGCAATCCAAAGATGAACTAACCGAATTAATTGTCCGAGAACATCACACACGTTACTTCCATGCCGGACCAACATTAATGATGGCTACACTTCGCACAAAATATTGGATCTTAGAAGGCCGAAATCTAATTAGAAAAACATTACGGAGTTGCGTAAAATGCGTGATGTACGACACCAAGACGCTTAACCAAATCATGGGCGACCTTCACGTTGTATGTACATATTTCCAAGAAATTAACGCGGTAAGTACCTAATTTAAAAATGATTTTCTTCCTTGATTTTTTATTATTACCAGGAACTTTTCTGTAGGGACAATCTAGCAGAACCGCAATTCTGATTTGCATAATATTTCCCCCACTTAGACAGCTAACCCTCCTTAGGATTTCCGTTTCTTGTTCAATAGTCTCCACGTTCCTTGATATGCGTATGAATGCGTAGCGGCTCACTCATTAAAATCATACATACATATATTCATAAATTATTAAAAACAAAAAAATTATTAAATTAAATAATTAAATATGCGTGTATTTTTATTTTTAAATCTATTATATTTCTATAACTGCATTTTTGTAGATTCTGATAAATTCGATTAACAAATAGGACAAGCCTCCCACACAGAATTCACTTTGTCACTTGCCACACACGGTTGGTAATTGGATTCCATAAAGCTCCTAAAATGTCTGGCGTACTGTTCTGCTTATCTTGATTTGTAAGGAAAGTGGCATCTTGCGTTTTGCAGCAACCAAATGGTGACCACTGCTTTAGAAAGTAGCGGGTCGATAAGATCGATCATCTTGGACGACTCAAGCCGGTCTTTGGAAATTGGCAGTTGACCTACTTCTATAATTACCACAATATATAATTTAATATTTATTTATTTATTTATTTAGTAAACTCCTGATTTTATAAAAAAAATGTTTCGGAGTTACGATTTCATCCTCAATACAATTTTTTAAAAAAAAATAGATATTAAAAAATAAAAAATAAAAAAAAAGTACATTTTATATAATACTAATTAAAAAACAACAACAAAAAAATTTTAAAAAAATGTAAAGTACATCGGTATTAGAGGAATCTAAAAAAAAAAATGTATGTACATAAGTATATAATTTCCATAAATGTACCAAATTACAATAACAAAACATTCGATAATAAAAAAATAAATTATTAAAAATAAATTAATAAAATGACATTACGTATTAAACCACAGTTCTACATAAACAGACATTCTATATCACCAATCGTAAATAACCATTCTTTAAGTAACCGGCTAAAATCCTTCAGTGAATTGGCATTACTAATCGTAGGAGGTAATTGATTATACAATTTAGGAGCGATATATAAAAAAAACTTTTTGAAATGTTCCTTGTTGGGATGCGGTATTCTGATTCTGTTTTTATTACAGAACAGATATGGCGGCTCATACATATTATTCAAACGATTTCCACTAACCAAATAAAACAATTTCAAGACCTTAAAAACATACATATAACGTAGGGGTAAAATATTATGTTTCGCAAATAAAGGAAATGATGGTGTAAACCTTGGTAAAAAGTTGATCATTCGCAGAATACATTTTTGCATTGTTATTAAGGGTTTTAAATTAGAAATGTAAATTCACCCCAACACAATAAACCATATTGGAGATGGGCATCAAAAAGTGCGTAATAGATAGTCCTCAAAAATTCAGAGCAGCAGAAGTTGCGCAGGTAATAAAATGATCTTAATGTGTTCCGAAGTTTCACTTTCAACTTGTCAACATGGACTTTAAAGTTAAGTTGACTGTCTAAGTTGAAACCCAAATATTTAATAGTGTCAACGGTATCAATTTTTACACACAAATTATTACAGGAAAACTCACCACAGAGCAAATAATGATAAATCAAATCATTTGGCGTCTGGAGACACTCTGAAACATTAAAATACATCACTTTGGATTTGCTACTCAAAACCATATCATGTATATAAAACCATTTCTTTAGCAAACTAACATCATCTCTCATATCACTTTTTAATAAGATCATGTCTTTATTAGAGTACCGGAGCGCCATATCATCTGCAAAAGCGATAATCTTTCCGTGTAATCTCAAATCAAAGATTGAATTACAGTAGATCAAAAGGAGCAGAGGACCTAAAACGGAGCCTTGAGGAACACCAACATTAACAACTTTATGATCACTGTAAGAATTGTTAACACATACACTTTGCATTCGATCTTGGAGATAATATTTGAAAAGTGAGTGAGCAAGACCCCTGAAACCAATATGATAAAGTTTATCCAAAAGCAATGTGTGACTTACCGTCTCAAACGCTCTTGTGACATCAATAAAAAGAGCAGCTACTTTTGAGTTGGCATTTAAATTGTGATGAAGTGGACCTAGAAAATTAAGAAGTGCTTTTTCCGTAGACATACTTTTCCTGAACCCAAACTGCCTATTATCCAAGTAACTAATTTTATCCAGATAGCTCAAAACTCTAGCTTTAATAATTTTTTCAAAAACTTTCGCAAAAGTATTTAGTAAGGTTATTGGACGATAGTTGTTGGGGTCGCAGCGAGAGCCTTTCTTATGAAGTGGTTTCACAACACCTATTTTTAGTTTATCCGGAAAAACCCCATTTGAAAGACACAAAATATCAAAAACGATGTTCTTGACCGTAATGTTCGATATCCCGTCAATTCCAGAAGAACTATTATTTTTTAATTCACTTACGGCTAGAACTATTTCCGATTCAGTTATAGGAAAAAAGAAAAAACTACTATTATATCCGTGGGATAATATCAAACTGTCTCTGGTCGAGTTCTCAAAATTAACGTTTTCAAAATGTTCTTGCAAGATAGCATTTGGAATTTGATGGAAGTATTCATTGAATGCCTTGGCTATATAAATAGGATCAGTTAAATATATACCAGCATCAGTTTTGATTGATGTTATAAATTCACTACTAGTTTTGTTATTTACAAGATTATTAACAACTTTCCATTTCGATTTCAAATTTGTTGCGGAGTTCATCTTATTTTTGAAATAGTTTTCTTTAGTAATTGGAATCGAGCTTTTAATTTTTGAATTTAATGAAACTAGCTTTGTTTTCACTGCAACATTGTTAGGATTTTTATGAAGTTTTTTGCATAGACTATTCCATAAATTAATGAGACTCAGTAAAGAATCAGACATCCAGGGCTTTAATTTGATTTTATGTACTACGTTTTATCTTAAGCGTTGATTTATGACGACTTATAGTATTAAGAAGTATATCAATAAAATTCGAGTAAGCAGAATTAGGAACTTCTGAGCGAAATACTGAACTCCATAAACATAACGCTTTAGAAAGGCCAGAATAATCTATTTTCGATTGATACACATGTTCAGGCCGGCGACGCGTGGTATTTAATACCTCAGTAAACTCAAACTTAACATTAATCGTGTTATGATCCGAGACAAATAATTGTAAGTTATTAACATGAATGGTAAAATGTTCAGAGAGCCTTTCCACAAAAACGTGATCAATACACGTGTTCGCACATGGTCTAGTAGCACTATTTAAAAGAGACTCCAGACCGAATGAAGAGCATAGCAACAAATAATCATCTTTAGATTAGGAATCATTCAATAAGTCCAAGTTTATGTCACCCAGAAGAATTTTATGTTTAGATTTATCTGTCTCGAGGAAATGCCTTAATTCACTTAAGAAACAGTCAAATGACACAAAATGAAATCTATAGATAAGAACAAAACACAATTTAAAATTACGGAAATTTACTACAATTTTCAAGGCATCAGCGGATGAGAAATTAATCAGCTCGACCTTATAAATTAAAGACGAACGTATTAACGCAGCTACACCGCCAGATCTATATTGATCATTACAATTCGTGAAAAAAGAGAAACCGTCTAAACTGTAGTTTGAAGCTTCGGAAGTAGAAATCCATGTTTCAGTTAAAAAAATAAAATCAAAATTTAAATTAATCGCGTTTATACATATTAACAAAAAATGTGTCCAAATTTTTACGCATACTTCGAATGTTTTGTAAAATTACACTGAAATTACAGATATTATCACTCATCATAAAAAAATATAAAAAACAAACGCCAAACTAAGCGTAAATAAAAAACCACAAACACAATCCACTTCTTACGCATAGTTACATACTATCGAATTTTGAATTTAAAAAAAATTGAATATAATTTAAAAAGTAATATGAATGAAAATTAAATGGAGCGTGACAATTGAAAATCAAATTAAACGCTAACAGAAAACGTTTACTGTACATAAAACAAAATTTAGTGTAGTTGAAATTTAAACCAAAATTATGTTTAACGGAATTATGACAAAAAATGACAAAAAATAAACTAAATGTCACTAAAACAAAACTAATAATAATAATAAAATAAAAATATAAATTATATAAAAAGTTGGGGTTAGGGTCATTTGACCGTTTCCGAAGACGTCGAAACAAAATTATCGAATGATAAAATATCGAAAAAAAAATAACGAAAGTAAAAATGTCGAAAATAAAAATGTCGAAAAAATATAGTCGAAAGAAAAAACATCGACTTTTTTTTAATCGAATTTATGGTCGAATTTCGACTAAGATGTGATCATTTCAAATCGGGCGCCCGAAAAGTGTTTATAGTGAAGAAATTTGTTGCTAAGGAGAAAAGTAGCAGTTTTCTTTACTGTTTTCAGCCAAGAAATGACACTCCTTGCCATTACGTATACGAAAAAATAAATTACTCTATTAATCATTAAAAATTGAAAGTTCTATAATCAAAAAAAGAACAAAACAAAAACAAAAAGTAATAAGCTTAAAAACTACTTGCTAGAAATGACACTAAGTTTTAGCTTATCTAAATCGTAGTAGGTATTTACATAAATCGGCTTCAAGTTGTCATCCATTTTCAAAAATATTGTGTTATCTCTATACCAGCAATACTTCCATTTATTGTCAAATTTAAATTGTTGGCACTCGTTGAATAATCCCATTTTAGATCTAGGAACGGCGAACTCAATATTTTTGAACACACTATCAATTTGACTAGATAAATTTGACGTAACGGGTAACCCAGTTGTTATAATTGAACTGTTATTATTACCATCAGCACCATTATTAATGTTAAGGTCACGCAATCGTATACCGATAATTTGGTTTTCTGCTTCCAGTTTATTGATCCTATCGGTTAATTTTTTATGATCTTCACTAATTAGTTTAAATTGTTTTTGAGTTTCATCATATTTATTAGCCAAAAATGTTTGAGATTTATGTACTTCGAGCACAACTGAAGTAAGTTTATCTAACGCAGATTTAATCCCATTCATGTCTGATATACCGCTAGATGTTAGAGAAGTAAGTTCAACTTCTAAGTTCATAAGCTGATCAGCTTTCTGGATAAATTCACAGCACAAATTTTTACATTCCACACAACAATACCAAGTGGAAACGGAAGCTACAGTCACTAGGTTAGCACCAAACAGCTTCTTACAACCAGAATGAAATAAACCATCACAGTTGTCACATCTCAAATAACATTTACATTGAGGAAAACCTTTACTGCATATATATTACACAATAGGTTAGCAACTGAATTGTCTTTATCACGTTTCATATAAGTACAGATAAGAATATCAGATGTTTCAAGCAGAACAAGTTTTTGGCAATTAAATCTGGAACCCAAAACCTGAAACTCAAACCAATTTAAATTATTTATACTGAGGTTCCATCTAGCCTTTAATAGAAGAAAGACAGTTAGTAGAGACACATTTTAATAAGCTTATTATTTTTTAGATGATTTTGCCCATTTTTGCTGTAAAAAATTACAACTACAATTTTTGCTTTAATAATTTAACTTTAAAATTTAATATAACAAATAAATTGTTCAATAAAAGCAAATATTTGTTCAAAAATATTTATATTTATTTACGATAGATGGTGTTACGTGACTCATTTTTGTATTATTTTGAGTCCAAGATAAAATATTACAGACACATTTAATATTGGGTTCCAGTTCAAAAAACCGCAAAATCATTCGGGCTTGGTTCATCTGATATTCTTATCTGTGATATAAGGCATCTTTTTGTTAATTGACACTGTAACAGTAAACCAATAATCTATGAATGCACTGTACTTTTAAACTAAACACAACAAATCAAGTTTTTGTCAAAAATTCCACTAGTAAAGGAAATCACTATTTTATTTATTAATGTTGTATAAAAGATTATAATTAAATTCATGGGGTCGGTCGTTGACGTTCGAAGAGGAATGACGTGTTTTTGTCGTCCTCTTAGCAAATTTAATTTAATTTAATTTAGTTTAAGTGTTTTAATCATAAATAAAGTGTATTGTTTTATTTTTTGTGTCTATTTAATTAATTAATTAATTGATTAATTAGTGTGGTGCTGTTTGTAAAATTAGTGAAAGTTTGTGAATATGGAAAATGCAATCCACCGGGATGCATTTGTCAGGTTATGTTTTTGGATTTATAGCGAAAGAAGTCAAATTTTTTTGATCTATCGCTTAATAATGCATGATTTAATGTTTCTGTGGTCCGTGCATAAAATTTAAATTTCAAATGTTTAATAATTATGTAGATCTAATTAAAATTAAAATCGGGAAAATTGTATAAAAACAGTTGAATTTCTGTTCATTTCATGCACGGACGCGTCTTATTTTTTATTGTTACCAATACTTGCACGTATTACTTGATAATATATATGGAATGGGAATATTTGTGTGAGTTTTGTAAAGTTTTCTTTTAATATGTATGCATATCTATCTATATACATACAATATACATAGTAATTTAATGTGTATAATTTCACATTCTCTGTGTTCTATGTAGTCATGAACGAGACAACTGTGGTGTTTTTGTTTGCCGACATGAGGTATATCCTTCTCCTTCTCGATCGTGTTTGTGTTGTTATGTGTGAATGGGAAATTATATAAGTGCGAGCGCGAGGCAAAGAATGCAGGAGATATAGTATAGTTGGTCCTTCTCTTATCGTAAGAACGTGAACATCACACATGGCATTTGGTTCTTATGATTTTTATATGCGATATGGATGGACATGTATAGCTATAGGGGAAATTTCGTTTGGTATTGAGTGTACTATGGGCTATCTCATTTACGCAATACCTATTGGAATTTGGTATAGAGTAAAGAGGGAGAAAACCAAAATGGAAAGTATGTACATAGTGACGATCGTTTTTTCTGTCATGACAGTGTCGCGATAGTAATATACGATATATGAATATTTTCTGTTGTCAAAATGTACATAAATTGTAAATTTTTAATGGCATAGGTGATATGGATGGCGGAGATCATTAAAATAGGTTGCTGATACTAATTGAATTTATTATATTAGGGCGTCTCTGAACCAGGGTTATACTATATAAGTTTCTTGAATGAAATTTTAATTTGAAAGATAAATAATAATGATGATTACTATCTTAGTAATAAAATAACTGATTAATTGATTTAAATTTTCAGCGATATTAATAAACAAGATGATGAATTTAATCAATTATTTATACTATAGCGAATATTAACTGTGCGAATTTTAACATGTATATAAATACAAATGGGAGTGGATTGGAAGGATTTGTTGTGATGAAGGAAATTATCAGATAGGGGAAAACTTACTTTGGGGCTTTTTACAACAATAACAATAATGCCGTGTATTTTATGCCCTTTGGAAGGGTTTCAAACCAAGTTTTGTTGGTAGATAGTTGTGCGGGCAATAATTTTGAAATTTTATTTGTATTTTATTTGTTTTAATTAATTTAATGTCAACTGATGAAATAAAATAAATTAATTTCGTTTTGAATTTTGACCGTAAGTTGCATTTGTATTTTTATAACAAGTGATGCTCCAGTTACCAAAGTAAGTCGGCTTATATATACAGACATAATGTTTTGGTTTTTGCAGCATGATGGTTTAGAGTTTTGATGATGAAGTATATGGAAGTAGTTGTGGTTAAGTCATAAAATGACTGCAGCAAAAGTATGGCTTGTGTCATCTTTATCCTTATCTAAGTTGTTTTGTTTTATTTCGTTTTATCATATTTTTGTTATACTTTCATCACGGGGTGAACTTCTGTAGTTCTGTAGTTTTGGTGGAAGGGTGTCAACTGTATTTTTGAGTTGAAATGGAGTCTGATGTAGCGGGGAGCTTTTGAGTGGGTGAATGATACTGTTCGGATTTACTATACTAGTTTATATTGGAGCTGCTTTCTATAGGTTTTGAATGTAGTTTGACTTAATGATAATCACCTACATAGAAATAGCAAATAACTGATTAATTTTATTTAGATTTAAATTTTCAGGGATATAATTGACCATGATCATGATGATGAATTTAATTATTAACTTATGCTATAACAATTTTAACAACTAGACCACGAGTATTTCAGAGATGTAATAATTTCTAGTTTATTTTTAATAAGTAGTAGTTAGTGATAATTAACTAATTTCGATCTTGACTTTCAGGAATTTGTGGAGAAATCCAAAGCAGATTACCAGAAACTTTAGGCATTCAAATGTCAGGCAGCGGATACTAATTATATCTATTAAAATAATCTGATTCAGCAACTTAAAAAAATTAAGGTTTCAGAGTTCAAATAATTTTTAGTTTATTTTACAATAGTAGTTAGCGATAAATAATTAATTTAAAGCAAATTTTAAATAGTTAATGGGGTTTCACCCTTGTTTGCTGAAAATAACGTAATTTATTTCAGAATATTACACAGTTCCAGAATTAATCATGTTTATTAAATATTTAATTTAACCCTGACTTTCAGAATGTGGTCATATTTTGACACATCTCTACAAGATCAACAAGAAGCTAAAACTAGTAGTTTAGAAATTGTGATGTCCTGTGCTAACTAATTTAATATATTTATTACTAACAAGTTTACTAACTATCGACTGCATAGGTGGCTGAAACCGGGTCGAGTCTCTAATACTAACATTCCTTTCCTATCCGTCGGTTTTGTTTTATGTAAAGGGTGTACGGTGGATCCGGCGTATCCGGGAATCTTGCTGAGGCTTGGTCGTACATCCGTATCAATCAATCAATCAAAAAATAAAAGATTATAATTAAATTCATGACAAACACACAAATCAATTACAATATTACACCAATAAAAATTTGAATAATAAAATGTATTTTTGTTCTGTGGCCTTGTGTTAATTTAAAATTTGTACGTCTTTTCGGCTTGAAATCACTCCTCTTTAACTTTTTCTGACCATCAATCAAAAATTTTGGGAAAGTATCAGGAGTACAAATTGAAAATGCGGGATTTTTTTCTATTTTTGAACGTTTATTCTGAAAAAATGGTAACAAATGAATTATTCAAAGTATTGTCCATCGCTAGCCACAACTTTTTCCCATCTTTCTGGCAATTTACGGATACCGTCGCGAAAAAATTCGGCCGGCTTGGCTGCTATCCAGTCATCGACCCATTTTTGGGCTTCTTCGTAAGAATGGAAGCGCTGGTCAGCTAGGCCATGTGTCATCGATCGGAAAAGGTGGTAATCGGAAGGAGCAATGTCTGGGCTATACGGCGGGTGGGGTAAGACTTCCCATTTCAGCGTTTGTAGGTATGTTTTGACCGGCGCTGCAACATGTGGCCGAGCGTTGTCATGTTGCAAAATTACTTTGTCGTGTCTTTGCTCGTATTGTGGCCGTTTTTCTTTGAGTGCGCGGCTCAAACGCATCAATTGAGTTCGGTATAGTGCTCCTGTGATGGTTTCGTTCGATTTCAATAGCTCATAATACACCACACCCAGCTGGTCCCACCAAATACAGAGCATGAGCTTGGCGCCGTGAATATTTGGTTTGGCCGTCGATGATGATGCATGGCCGGGGTAACCATATGATTTTTTGCGCTTCGGGTTATCGTAACGGATCCACTTTTCATCACCAGTGACAATGCGATGCAAAAAACCCTTCCGTTTTTGCCGTTCGAGCAGCAGTTCGCATGCAAAAAAACGGCGCTCGACGTCTCTCGGCTTCAGCTCATACGGCACCCAATGTCCTTGCTTTTGGATCATTCCGAGGGCTTTTATACGATGGGAAATGGCTTGTTGTGTCACTCCCAATGAATCTGCGAGCTCTTGTTGAGTTTGACACGAGTCTTCATTGAGTATTGCCTCCAATTCAGCATTCTCAAACTTTTTCATTTGGCCCGGCCGCTCTTTGTCCTCAACGTCAAAATCACCACTTCTAAACCGCACAAACCATCTCTCGCACGTTGAAACCGATGGAACATGACTCGGATAAGTCTCGGAGACCAATCGATGTGCTTCAGCAGCACTTTTCTTCAAATTAAAGAAGTAAATTAAAACTTCCCGCAAATGCTGTTTTGTTGGCACGAAACTCGACATATTGAGAGCTCAAAAAAACTATGAATTTGACACTGCGACAAATTGACACATACTGAAAATTAAAGCTATAAGACGTAGCTTTGACATGAACATAGTCACAGTACTGCCTGATGCGTATAGCGTTAGTAACGCCATCTGTTATCAATCCCGCATTTTCAATTTGTACCCCTGATAGTTAATATAATTTGTCTCATAACTCGCCTCTGTTTTTCGTAGTCAAAGCCGAGTAATAATATCTGAGTGGCTAAAACAATTTGAAGATGAAACAATAAAGACCAACAAAATGACGAAATTTTTCTGCTTGTTACTATTTTGTTTGGCGTTAATTTTCTGAAGTACCTACAAAAAAATCACAAAACGAGTGGTCGAGATTCGAAAACATGCTGTGCCACAACAAACTAAATTGTCGTTTGTGTTGTTTATGTAAGGTTTGTTTTATATTCGATTGTACACCTGAGTATTTTCTCGGAAAACTCTAAACCAACCTTACCGACTATACTTATTTGTCTCAGAGACATACATTAATTAAAAAAAGTTTTTTAGGTCATCAAAGTCAATTAAATGTCAGAACAATTGAATAATTTAAAAAAAATATTTTCTTCAATCACGATTAACTATTTTAATGATTTTTTGTTACTTTAATAATTCGTATTGTACCACCCACTGCACAAGATATAAGAACGTTATTATGACGAACCTAGAAAAAGCGCAATTTGTACCATGTGCACGGTTGAAAGGTAAGCTTAGCAGATAGAACCATATTGTGTTAACTTTGGTTTAAAAAATACAATTATGTTATTGAAGTGAATGGGAAATATTAGACGCGCGATTTTATTACTTTGATAAACAATTAAATCACCTTCATTCATCATGGCTGGAGGCTAACATCAGTTTTCTTTTCACGTGCACAGTTTTGCAGTTTATACTATCGTTCTGTTGATGTTTTTTGTTATCGTTTTTCTATAAAAAACAACAACAACATAAATGAACATAAATCGTTTAACATTTTTGTTAACAATTATGTGGGCTGTCGATTCGACCGATTCCATTCAAATATTTACTACTCCAACACTAAAATGGACGCACAGAAAAAAAAGCTTTTGGCGGTTTTGTTTTTATTTGGTTAAATTTGTGCTTTTTTTCATGTTACAGATTTATCTAACTATATATACAGCTAGGTAACCATTTGGTAAAAAAACATAAGCCATAAAAGAAAAGTTAAGTATTTTCAAGTGACCACATACACAACAACAAAACGTAAAAAAATAAAATCATCCTACAATAATAACAACAAAAATATTGTTAGTTTCACTTAAGCTTTTTGTGTGCATCAAAATTTGTATTTTATTTTATGCGGTGATGAAACCACTCGGTCTAGACTGAGGATCATAATTTAATCAGATTCTCTCACAAAACTTTTTTTTTTTTAACAATTTTCTGTAGAGCTTTTTTGATTTTTGTGATTTTTGCGTTTGTTTTGTTTTTTTGTAAAATTTCGCTTGCATGTGAGATTTAACATTTATTTATATACATACAAGAACAAAACACACGGTGCATGAAAAATTGACGTTTTTCTGTCTCGCTGAGGCGAAAAATTGTAATATTCACTCACAAAACTATGACAGTTGCAACAAAGTTGCATATTATGTTCATGAATTATTTGTATTTCTTTGTTGTATACAATGTTGATATAATACGGTATGCAGTATAAACATTATTGTTGCAATAAAAAATTATATGCCTAATAGGATGCATACACAATCAAGTATGGAAAAATTTTATTTTTGAGGGACAGTTTGACGTTTGGTTTTTATTGCAAAAAATTTAAAATTGGATTAGTCGTGATTTAACTTTTGTGTTGACTGTTGAGTTGCTGGTATGAAATTGATCGAAAAATATTTATATTGCTTTTAATTTTCGATTAATGTTAATTACAAGTTTAATCCATTTGTAATTGGAACATTTATTATTCCAGTATCTAAATGCAGCTTAACTAAAGAGAAAGTTGATGTGAATAGAATAAGCAGAGATACATATATAGAATAGAATATATGATCAACTACATTGATTCATCCTTTCATATAAGATAAAATGAAATGAAAATGCGAGAAAGTTGTATTTGAATTGATAAAATATAAAGGGCTGACACCTCATGAGGTGATCAGAGCTTCATTCTTCAAAATTAACTCAACTTAGAAATCAATCCTTAATTTAATCTCTCAAGTTAATCTTCAGCAACAACAATATTTCTACAAAGTTTGGTTCAAATCAGTCAAGGCGTGTGAATTTGTCTAGATATCTTACAATACACATACACAGGTTTTACACTTTAATTTGAACTTTTAGCAAATTATATGTATGCCCAATTAGGATAAAATTTATCTATTTCATAATGGATTTTAGCGGAATTTGACATTCGCGATAGAAATGGGATTCTAAAATAATTTTTCTATAAAGTTCTGGAATATGGTCAAGTAGGATGGAACTTGCCTATTTTTCAACCGATAAAGATGAAATTCGATAGGTACACTGGAAGTTTGATTCTAAAGTTATTTTTAGATTAAATTCTGGAATATGACCAATTAAGATGGAACTGATCTATTTCTTAATGGTTTCTAGTGGAATTTGACATGTGAGATGGAAATGGGATGCTAAAATGATTTTTGGATAAAGTTTTGGAATATGGCCAATTAGAATGGAACTTGGCTATTCCTTAACCGATTATGATGAAATTCACGATTTGAAATGATAGATCTAATTCCGAGACTCTAAGTTACCGTTAAAAGTTTTAATTCTCCACCGCGTGTCCACCGCACACTATGTTTTTTTTAAACATGGCCAAACTTTCCGCTCTGACAGTAAATACTGAGAAAACATAATCCAACGTTTAAAGCGAATGATTGGTGCGAATAATTTCTAGGCGAACTTGAAAATTATTACGGAGATAATCTCGATCGTTTAGCAATTGAAATAGACGTTAACACTACCTCAAAGAAACCTCAACAGCTGCATGATTTACAGAAATCTCATCAGACAACAATATAAAAGCCATATTGACATATTCCTCACAACCTCATCTAAAAATCATTTTTGTGTCACATTCCCTTGTGTTCGTTGGAAACGTCAAAATTCATCATAATCGGTTAAAAATAACTTAGGTATATCCTAATTGCCCATATTCCAGAATTTAATCTTAAAATCATTTAAGGGGGTATTCTGGTCTAGAGACAAAAATATTGGGCGCTTTTTCGAGTTCGATAAAAAACAACAAAAAATATTTTTATCATTCATTCGTTTACAACATATTTATTAATATTTTGAAAATATAAAAAAAATAATTTTTTGATTGATTGATTGAAGTGTTCGACCAAGCTTTAAGCAAGATCTCCCGGAGTTATTAATGGCTGGGACAACACAAAGAGGATTTGGATAGGTTTAGTTAGTGTGAAAGAAATTGACCCGGTTACAGACACCTAAGTATAGCCAATAGTTAGTAACACAATGACAGCACAATTCTAATCTACTTATATATTTTATTAAATTAAAATTATAACTGCGCTCTGAAAATAACCTTTATTAGTTTGCTGAGACATATTTCTGTGTCCTTCTGAAAAAAAAAATCGTAGTTAATAAATATATATTTCTCATAAATTAATTTAAAATTGACTTAACGCTAATAAATATAATCGAGATCAGCTGTTTGTTCCCGTGATTTCCTCCATGCAGGTCCCTATCGCTACTTAAAACTACAACTAATTCTGCCATTAAGATTCTCGGAGTTTGGTCTGTAATGTGCGCTGTCCTGTAATGAATTATAATTAATGTTACCAGTAACCAAAAATTAAAATTATAAGGGGCATTTTCCATTTATTTGGGTCTGAGTTTGCACCGCTTAGTCCGTTTAGTTTAACGGCAATAATACGCCAGCTCTTCCCGGATAGTTTGTTTCGCAGACGAATTATCGAAACTACAAAATAATATTACTTAGTACTGAAACTTTTGTAATATTCAAATAAATACCCACCGGTCGTTTGCTGGCGGAATATCTGCTTCTAACAATTCGATAAGCAAAGTCTTTTGTTCCTTTGTTATATTGTTTCCCTAAAATTTTTATTTAAACAATCTTACCCAAATTCCTGACATTATTTTGTTTTTATTTATTAGTGATTCAAAAATTCCCTGAAGAAAGATAATATTCATCCGGTAAATGAGTGGAGGAAAATAGTTGTCAAAACTGGAATAATTGGGAACTATTAATTCCCCAAAAATATATATCCCTGGTTGCCAGAATACACTTTTGGGGGAAAATTCATAACTGCTAGAAAAATGTGAAAGATAAGCAATTCTCTGTTCCCTGGGCAAAACCGGAATAGGGCCATTGTGGCTCTATTCTGGCTTTTCCCTGCGAATTAGGAAAAATATTGCTATATTTTCAAACTTGAATAATTCCCAATTTTTACTCCGCAATTCCCAAAAGTGTATTCTGGCGTAATTGGGAATATTTATTTATATTCCCAAAAGTGTATTCTGGCGTAATTAAATAAAAACTTTACTGATAAATAAAAATAAATCAAATTGTAAATAAAATATTGGAAACTCACAAAACAACCAGTTTCTTCTAATTCCCAAAAAAATTTAGGGACAAATAAACGTCAAAACTTACATAAAATAGAATTATTTCGTCCCTCTAGTAATGAAATGGCGTATAAGAAAAATGGCAGTTTTAAAATACATAATTCACATTTAAATGTTTATTGAAAAAACTTTTTGAAATAAAATCTTTTATTTTATAGAAAATTTAATTTTCTATGAAATAAAAGATTTTATTTTAAAAAGTTTTTTCTAAAAACATTTAAATACGAATTATTTTAAAACTACCATTTTTCTTATACGCCATTTCATTACTAGAGAAACGATTTTTCCCTACATTCAAAAATTCCCAATCGCCAGAATACACTTTTGGAAAAAAAAAAATTCCTAAATGCTAGAATACTGTCAAAATAGTTTAATTCTCAATTCCCAGGGAATAGCCAGAATGGGACTCTGGGGAAGTTTCAAGTTCAAAAATTGTACGAAAAGCAAAACAAATTCACAAAAAATTGTTACGGTGACACCTTTGATACAATAGATCGTGTTATTAGTTCATAAACTTTTCACTAGTTTCGCTAGTCAGTGTACAAATTTGTTTGTTTACATTTTTTTTATATGGAGTTTCGCTAAAAACAGCTATAATAAAAGTGAGATAAATTGAATTAAAAATGCCACGATATATAGTTTAAAGTAATAGTAATAATTAACAATAGATTAATAAATGTATTTTTAAAAAGGAAATAATCCATAACCCTTTAATATCCAGGAAAACGATAAACTAAAACAGCTAATTTTGACATATTTATAGCTGATTTATCAACAAAACTTATTATTAAATTTATATTTTTCGATGCAATAGTTGGTTATTTCTCTTTATTTTTTATTTTTACATACAAAGTATTGCTGAAATCTTATATTTTGTTGGCTAATAAATTTCTAAAACAACTGACATAACCTCATAAAATACCAAAAATGACCTCATTTTTATTTGTAATTTTCTTGGATGTTAAAGGGTCAACGGATTATTAAATTTAAGAAAAATATGTTAAATAGTATTTTAAAGTTTTGTTATAACCATCAACGTTTCTTCAAGATAATTTTAACTAACAATTTTGCAATTTAATTGAACATGTTTTTACCGAAACTTCATATAAAAAAAAAGCAGTTGTACTAAAACACGATCTATAGATCGTGATATTTGTTCATTTTAGTACCGCAATTGTCGCTAGTGTGAATTATCTTTTCCATAACAAATGAGATAATTTACACTAGCGCACCTAGCGTAAATGATGGCGAAGTTGATGTTTGGTACAAGTGCTAAATATGATCTATAGAATAAGTTTATTGATGGCGCATATAGTTCTACTGTACTAAAACTAAAATGGAATTTTCCATGATAAAGCTGCTCGAATGTTTCTAAATCATTCTTACCGGAACAATCATGAAATTTCGAGTAGTTTTGGTTTGAGTATATAAGGAGCATGAGTGAACGAATTCGAATTAGAACATTTGTTTTTGGTAAGCGATAAAGTGAAAATTAAAAAGTGATTTGAAAAGTGTTTTAGTGTGAAATAAAAGTTATAAGTGAGTAGTACACACAAAAAAATAAAAGGTCACCACAACACCGAATCGGTGTTACATAGTGTTCCACCGATCGGATATTTATAATTTGAATCCAATCGGATATTATAATAAAAATGGCATAAAATACATTTGGATAAAAACTTTTACACCGCATAAAACCCAAACAGGAACATTCATCTTTAGGAAAACACCTAGAGGTGCATTTTATTAAATCCAAAAGGAGTTTTTATAAAAATTTATCTTTTCGGATAGATAAAAATATTTATCAATCATTTATAAATATTTTAGAAAAATAAAATACTTTTTCGGATAAAAAACCAATTAACACCGCACATTTTTTGAGTGTATCGTGTATGGTTTTTATCCCAATGGTATTTTATTTTAATGTATATGATTTTAATATGTTCCGAAGATTGTAAGAGAATTGAATCTTCTCATCAGGCCGCTGCGACTAGACTGATTGTATCACAATTTAAATTCTATTATACAGAAGGAATATGCAGGTTGCTTTAGCGAATTTAACTAATACAGCCAAATTCTCTTACAATTTTACTTTTTCACAAAAACTCCAAACGGTGTAAATATTTACTCCGATAGAACGAAAATAATCTCTGGGAAGTACCTTTTAAAAAAATCCGCTGTTGACAACTTTTGCGATTACTCCGAACGGTGCAAAAGTATACTATTCGATCCTTTTGGATATTTTAAAATTTGTACCCGATCTTGCGGAGTTAATATGGTACTATTGGATAAAAAATAAAGTTTTTTTCGGATAAAATACCATTCACACCGCGATATTTTTTTGTGTGTACAATAGAATTGTGCAAAAATAATAATAAATGATTTTGTGAAATATCGTTAATAAATTTTATAATCAAGAAATCAAATCGTTTGTGATAAATTGAAGTGTTGTGTTTTATTCACAATCCAGTGATATGAACCATGATTGACAAGGCAAAAACATAACAATATTAAGAACGTATCATAATTTTGTGATTAAATAATTTTTTTTTCGTGTTTTTCTGTAAACATCTTAGACATCTGACGTAGGTACACTAGTAAAACTAAGGCTGGAGTCCAATTCCCGACTTATTTTGTGGAGACTGACTTATTTGAAAGTCTACAATAAGTCATCTCGCGAGGAGACTTATTGTAGACTTTCTTGACTTATTTGGGAGAGTTTCCACAAAAAAGATATTTCATACATTTTTTAATCGTTGTGGCTGTGATAAAAACGTCGTATGGTATTTTTATTTCCTTTCAAAATAAAAATAACATTGGTAATTGTGTGAGATTATAACAATTGCAAACGCATTGCCTATCCCTTCTAGCTCTTCGTGAGATGGTAAATTAATAAATTTATTTAAAAGGGTTTGAAAATTGTTTAAATTTTTGTGGCATATCCTGATTGACGTCTTCTTTGGTACGTTCATGGCGACAGACAATACCCTATAACTTGTCCCGCAAGATAGCCAAAACAAAAAGATTAGAGTTCTATTTTTTTATGTCCGGAACGTTTATCTGGTACGAATTCTAGGACTTTTCTTAATGTACTAAAATTAATTCGCAAATGTTTTTTTGCCAAATGGGAATCTCCGATAATAATTTTTGGTATAACACCAAAACTGAAGTTGGCTATACAATATTTCAAACCCTAAACATAATATGAATTAGACAATATTCCGTTCAAACTAAAAAAACATTTCCAATATACATATGTATGTATACTCTTCTCATAAGGCGCGCAAATTTCAAATACTTCAGTATTTCTATGTCTTATTCTATGTGTTGCCTAATATTCCTGTTTACGTAAAAAGCTACATAGTAACATCATTTGATGCTGGCGATTACCCATTTTAATGTTTAATTTTACGTAAATGTGTAATTTATGTTTCGACCTATGTTTAACAAAAAAGGATCACTAATAATTAGAACTGTCAATTATGAAATGTACGGTTATGTTCAAATAAGTTTAGATTTGAATTGGACCACCAAATGACTTATTTCATACCGCCATTTTGAATAAGTCAAATAAGTTGACTTATTTGAAATAAGTCGGGAGTTGGACCTCAGCCTTAAGATTAATTTAGCAAGTATTATTTTCATTTGTCAGAGCCAACTTTGATGTATTTCAAAATGAAAGTTCGAAAAATATATTTTATTTCATACTATACCGAAAATCAATGGTTACGTGATTGATTTCAGTCCGGAAAACGATTGATTACTGTACAGAAAAAAGTGTCCGGAACACGAGCTATTACAGTACAGAAAAATATAAAACCAAACAAAAAAAAAATAACTAGGGTAACTTGATAATTTGAAAAACATTTGGATTGATTTTCTTTAAATTTCAAACTCAACTTTTTACTTTAAAATTTAATTTTAATTAAATGAAAATATCGAATTAATGTCCCATGTAGTATGAAATAAAACGTTGTACGTTACACGTACCTAAATACGTTAAATGATCGTTACATTACTCGTTCAAAATTCTAAACGTCGTATTACGTATAATTTAATTTTAATATTTCTGCCATTAATATTTATTTAATACCAATGTAGCCTTCTTGTATATTATTGTTAAAGATATGTAGAAAACTTTTATATAAACATTTTATAATATTTTTGCTTTTTTCATTGAAACACTTCAAGCTAAAAAACACCATTTTTACTATGGATTCCTATGGAAATCATTAAAAAGTTGTACCACTAAAAAGCTTCCAAAGATACGTCATGATGATTATGGCTCTATACTCTAGAAGGGCTTGCCACAACACATTAGATTTGAGTATGATAAAATTGCGAAACATAAATTATATTTCTTTAGAAATTAACTTTTCATTAATTTTAATAATAACTAGCTGAGCCCGGTCCGCCTTGCTGGCCCTAAGTCCACCGACTTCATTTTGTACAGCTTGCATGATGGTATCATAGACATGTTTTTGTTGGTCATTTAATTTGGGAACATTCAAATTCACAAATGTTTGCAATTCATTGGGATCATACTGTTGTTCACGTTGCAATTCTCGATCAAATAAATCAAGCATTGGACGATTGGGTGGTGACAAACCTAATTGCCCTAATGCTTTATTTGCAATCGTTAGGCACATATCTTCAATCGCTATCAATGCCTCATTATACATTTCTAATGAAATCAGCAAATCAGCGTTTCTTGTGTGATGACGCATTCCAATCAAATAGTCTTCTGCCATAAAATCTTTGTATTTATTCCACAATTCAAGTGGATTTGATGGAAAACATGTTGATATGATTATGGCATATAACATACGTATTTGATGTGGAGAAGAAGCAATCGATGCATCATGAAGCGTTAAATCCCAATGCGCATCATTTTCAAGTAAACCTAATTGCTCACATGGTTCACGATACGTCACACATATGTAAATGACCATTTACTCTTCGCAAGTGTTGAAATGAACGTGGTCCAACTTACTAACAACAACCGCAAATAATAACATTCTGCATTGTTTGGATGAACTGTGTATAATCTTCCCATGGTATCTGCAAAAAAAAAAACACCCGGATGGGAAAGGAATAAATTCTCCAAAGAGCTTCATTAGTGCTATTGTAGCGCTCCATTTGATATTGGGCGATTTCATCATTGCTATTGTCACCAGTTACTCCAAAAACAGCCATATCACTGCTTTTATTCACATATTTGCAAATGTATTTAATCGACTTCACAGAATTACAGTACTCAACATTTATGTGAGCCTGAAATACTTTTGACAATAGTGGAGAATAAGACACAATCCAACGATTATCAACTTCAATGTCTTGATTGCGTATTTTAATTGTTTTTGTATGGCCATTATCCTCCGGTGACCGACGTCGGTACAACGGGTATCCGTCGTCACCTGTAATTGTATCCGAAGTTAATGCTCTTGGATACCGTTTTGTACATTTTCCATCGATCATGCATGGTGAATTCATATTTATTTGACCGCAAGGGCCATGGATCTTATTTTTCGTGACAACTTCAAATTATTCTGGATCGCTGATTTCATCTGGAATTTCAGCTGATATAATGTTATCAATTTGATCGGGTGTTATTTTACGAACCAGCCATATCAAGATGTGCGTGTGCGGCAGCCCTCTCTTTTGCCATTCAATCGAATACATCCAGCAACGTACCTCTCCAAAAATTCGCAATTTGATAATCAAATCCATCAGTGCTTTTACTTTCTGTCGAAATACACGTGCTCTTATATCGTGTCGATCTGTTGGATTTTGACCATCAAATAAATTGTTTTTTATGTCAGCCCACTGTGGATTGCATGTGAATGTTATGAATAGGTCGGGACGACCATATTTGCGAACGTATGACATTGCATTGATGATATTATTGTTCAACGTCCGATATCATTAACATTACCATCATTCACTATTGCATCTCGCAAGTGTATGTATTTCGTTCTGCTTCAATTTTCGCATACATGTCAACAGCGTATTGGTGGAAAAGTTTGCCACATCGCATAATAAAGTTGTCTTCTTGTGGGCGAATCTCGAATCTATACGAATAATAATTCATCCCACTAACTTTATTTCTACCTCACGACCTATGATGAATACATTATCAGAAAATTAAAATCATGCCTTCTTGTTTTTAAATAAATAAATTGAATTCATATATATATTTTACCGGTTCGTGGATCTATCATTCGTATATTGATATGATAGCCGTCGTCACCTTCCCAGTGCAATAATGGATATTGTAATGCATCATAGCTGCGGTGAAGCTCTGAAAAACGCTGATGGCCACGCTGATGGCCAGGCCTGGTATCCAGAGTCCGCATATATAGACTGATTAACCTATCAGCCATAACCTTGCCGCCCCGGTGGCACAGTTGTTAGCATGCTTGCTTCAAGCCCCGGAGGTCCCGGGTTCGATTCCCGGAGGGTGATGAAAAAATCACGGCTGGTTAATGTAAGGATCAATGAACTAATCACTCATTATCCGTTGTAAAAATGATTACGAAACTTCACTATGAAGCGGCCAAATTCCTCCATGGGATGTAGCGCCAGCGGAAAAAAAAAAAAAAAATGCATCATAGCTGCGGTGAAGCTCTGAAAAACGCTGATGGCCACTTCATCAATTGTTGGTGCATTAAATCGTCTCGCATGCTCTCCAAAGCGCGTTTTGTCAGCCCTGATAATGATTCTGTGATCATCAGATAGCATACGATCGAGAGCGGTTTTAAACAATCGAATTAATTCATTGTGCTGATGTAAGAATGTTTGAAGTTCAGAAAAATTTGTCGCCTTGCACGCGCAGCAATTGTACAACGCCGATCCAATTCACGATTTGCATCTCCGACAAAATAGATTTGCAAAAATTGATGATCAGCATCAGGATATGGCAATAAGGAACCAGTTCGATGATAAATCTAACCTTGAATATGTAATATTTGTGAAATGTAATTAGATGCTGGATCAGAATTCTTGAACACATCAAAAAAATTGCTGCTCAGATCGCATTTTTCATATGATATTCTGCATGAAGTAATCACCTTAAACGTCGGCATGAAATTGTCTCTTATGGTGCCTTTACACTATGCGATTTGCATATAATACATATTTGTTGTACAATATTTTGCTGCATGGGAATCGTGTAGTGTAAACGTCAAAAAATCAAATTGCATGTAAATTGTATTGAAATTGCAACCAACCGCATTTTCATAAAATGTGTGTACAATATTTTTGGCAGCTACCTAAACTTAACCTGTAACTATTGTGAAGTGAGAGTTTTGGTGGATTTGAAAGTCGTGTTTAGCAATGTAATTAGTCATTAAAATTAGAAATTTTGTTATTTTTAACAAACTCTATTAATAAATTTTATTTTAGGGATTCATGTGACGAATGGAATAAAGCTTGTGTGGAAAAACTGATTGAAACATATGAGATGCACGAAAATTTGTACAACACAAAAATTAATTTATACCACAACAAACATGCCAGAGAAGATTCTCTTTTGCGCATCACCGAAGCGGTAAACGTTTATAAAGTGGGAATTACGTTTACAAATGAGGATATTAAAAAGAAAATTTCACGGCGATTATAGAATCCGCGGGAGCGGATCTATCGCGGATCGAAAACTGCATATAAAAAAAATTGTAAACAACGATTTTATATCATAGTTTCATTGAAATTCCTTAGGATATTTTTACAATTCGTCAAAAAAAATTGTTTTAGATCCGCAATAAAAATATTGCGTTTGTACGGGGAATCAAAAAATGTAAATCACATGTAAATCAATAGAAGTTTTCCAGGATACTTTGATTTACACCAATTGTTTCCTATTTGTTAATTGCTCCCGCGGATTCTATAATCGACGTGATTAGTTTGCGCACTACGCTAAATAGAGAAAACAGCTAATTGAAACTAGCCAGAGAAGTGGTGTAGGTAGAGAGGATATTTACGAGCCAAAAGTTTGGTGGTATAATCGCCTAAAATTTTTGGTACCCCATTTGCAGACTCGCAAGTCCGAATCACCATTCAAGGTACCCCTCAACGTAAGAACTTTTATTAATTTCCTTCTCTTTGGAAAATAGAAATATCTTATAGTATTTCTTTTAGATTGAAACAAAAAACATTGCTGTGCCTCTAATTCATTCAGAGAGCGAAACAGATATTTTCGAAGTAGGTGCAGCACAAGGAAACACATCCTCTACTGCAACTATTTCGAAAACTTCTAGACCAAAGCGGCAAAAATGTGTGGACCTCGAAGATAATGATGAAGATGAAATTCTTAAAAACACGTCGCGGGTATTAAAGCTCGCCGTTGATAAAATGGAAGCTAACAACACTCTAACGGATCCAATTTCATCCGAAATTAGACAGTTTGGAAATTTCATAATGTCGGAAATGGCCCAGTTAAAAACAAAAGCAATTATTTTAAAAATTAAATTCGAAATAACGCAAATCATTTTTGATGCTCGAGCAACAGAGCTAAAGTTTTCTTCAGACGATGATTTATCAGATGATGATTTGTGAATTAACTTTAGATTGTTTCTGACTAATATTGCCTAAGGATGGCTGTGATTTTTTGTATGCCTAGATGGCTGAATTTTTTTTGATTTTGCCTAAGAATAGCTGTGTTTCTTTGTTAACTATATGTATATGAAATAAAATTCGTATATCTATGTATAACCAAATATGTTTTGTAATATGTATATATAATTATTTTTAATATATTTAAAAATTAAATTTTTCAATCGCCTTATCTTGCCATGGAACTGCTTCAGGACCATTGAAATATCGTAAAAATTCATTACGAACATCCACAGCATCCATCTTTGGCCTTAAGTTTATTGGTTGAAGATTGGTCATTCGAACGTTGCCTTGCCAATTACCACTTTCAATTTCTATGGTGGCCGTATTTTCTTGTTCAATGTGGGATTTTTTGATTCCTTCATGTTGCAATATAAAATTATGAAGAGCGCAGGTGGCTAAGGTAATTTGTTCTGCCTTTTGTACATCTAATTTTATTTCTTTTTGAAGAACCTGAAACCTAAATAAATAAATTATTTAGGCACATATTCTCTATGTAATCTAAAAATATATTTTTTATCTGTAGGCATACTCTAAAGATATATCACATGTGTACCTGGTTTTTGCTGGAATACATTGCCTTAAAATTGTATCTTGACGTTGTATTAGTGGTTTAATGCTTTTTAATAATATGTCGAAAGATGAGGGAGTCATTCTTGCAAAATTTTTAAAAGTTCTTTTTAAAAAGTTCTAGTCTTAATTCGTTAAAAACAAGGCTTTGAATATCCTTTCCTCCAAATTCTCGCCTTTGTAGCCAGTCCCTTGCCCACATCGTCCTATTTTGAATTTTACGCCGCTTTAATTTTCTTTTTTTAATAATCGCAATCGTATTCGCGCATAACCCGATTAAAATTAAATTTGCTTCGTTTTCCATTTTAAATAAAGAGAAAATTAAATCGTTATTCTAACTTTTTGTTTGGCAGCTCATTCAATTTTTAGTTGTACGGTGTAGACAACGAAAAATTCAAATCTCATCAAATTGGCGGGGAAAATTGTATACGATTTTATTTCCCCTATTGTACAACAAAATATTGTATGCAAATCGCATAGTGTAAAGGCACCATTACAATTTTGGTCGCACCAAAAGAAGTTATTTGAAATGCCGCATTGTATTCTTGAATGTGAGACAAAAAATGCTTAGACATTTGCGACGTTCCAAAAATGAATGAATGAAGTGGATCGGGGGGAGATTCAAATGCTGGCAGTCTCACTTTGCTATTAGCACAACACATGCCAGGCGTTTCACCTTGAAGTTTGGCTGCATCACAATGTGGACATCTCACCGTCATTCCACCAATTTTGGCATGTTCACTATAATCATTTTAATAATTATTGTAAACGAAAGCAGCATATTCCATCTCTTGCACAGTACGACGTGAAAGTCGTGTCGATCGCCTCGATGCTGGATTTAATGGATTTGGATCTGCCGATCTATGACGATATGCGTTTCGTAATTCTTGTACTTGATTTTGTTGTGAGTGTTCCTCTACACTTTGCGCCCTCCTTTGATTATATCTATAGGTAGAATTACGCGTACGTCGACCTATAGTTGATCGTCTTGTTGGTGGCATTTTTTTCTAAATCAATGAAATTAATTCAATATGAATTAAGGATTGTTTATTTAAGAATAATTCAAAAAAGTATTGTTGTTGTGTGAGTGCTGTTATGCGTTGCATCCAATTAAACTTTCCCAAAAAATCATTAAAGTAAAACAAATTTGTTTTGTTTATTTGGAAAATATTTTGCACTGAACACACTTAAAATCACTCTTTTTATTTTGTTAATACTTACCAATATTTATGAAACTAAAAAAAAATCACTTGTAATAAAATTCCAATTGGAAAGCAGCGAATGTATGACCGGCTGTATCAGAATCCAAGAATGAAAGAAAGTGATTGGCAAACATGTGCATTTTGACAGGTTCATCTGTTTGTCATTTGTATGCTGTCAATCAAATGAATGTGTGTATTTATGAGTTTGTGTATTAGTTTGGATCGATTTTTTTCGTTAGGTCGGGCCGAAATTTAAACTTTTTTTTTTTTTCAAATGTTGAATTAAAATTTTTTCAAGAGGAGGGGCTGGGACAATACCCAATCGATCACAAAGTGTGTGCATGGAGTGTGGGTGGGGGGGGGGGAAGGGGGGGAAGAGACCTTATTTTTCGCTCAGACGCACCGTTTTCGAGATATTTGCAATTTTTCGATTTTACGTGTATTTGTTGTTGTTTTACAAAGAGCGAGTTCATTTCAGGAAAAAAATCATAACTCGAGAATGGTTGGACCGATTTTGGATTTCAAAATCAACTAACCATCACTACTCCTCCCTGCACCTTCCCTAAAAATGTTATGGCAATCGGTTGAGCCGTTCTCGAGTTATGGAGTGACAATCAAAATGTACACTTCTTTTTATATATATAGATTAATAATTTCAATTACTTTTGTTATTAACTTTGTATCTTTTTGCAAATTAAAATACATTCCTTCAATATCGCAACGACACTACATCAGTAGACAGTATCAAGGTTTGTTTTATTATTATACTCTTCAATATGGAAAATCTTAGGAATTTTGTGCGGCTTTCCAAAACTAAAAATCGGGCGCTCAATTTCTACGTATGATTTCCCAAAATTTGAGGCATTTGTTCGATTTTGGGGAATTCTTTGAATTATTTTTTATAGTATTTTTGAAATGGAGTTTAATTTTATTTTTAATATAGTAACAGAAAGCTAAAGGAACTTAAGAGGGATTCCGTAGCACAGTAAAAATTAATTTGATATAATTTAGGTTTTCTGAAAAAACAATTTTGAAAATTAATGATGGTGGCAGGGTGGCAGCCCATTAAATGGATTAAATTAGAAAGTTGTTTGGATAACAAAAAATAGTTTAAATTAAGAAACACTAATCTATAAATATATGTAGTCGATATCCTAAATCCCTATAGGCAAAATCAAAACTTTCAAAATGGGCGTTTCGAAAAAAAAAACGAAAATCATGCACCAAACATAAAATAAATAAAAATTTAATTTAGCCTCACTACCAAATAATTGACAAGCCGTCACTCGAATGTTGATAAAAGTAGTTTAATTTTATTACTATGATTATTTTATTTTATTTTAATTTAAAAAGAATTTTCTAGCGTAATTTACAAAATAATTTTTTTCAATTTTTTACTTTTTTATTTTAATCGACCAACCTTTATTATTTTTTTATCTAAAGTCAAAACTGCAAAAAAAAAATAGAGAAACTTAACAACAACAATAACGAAATATTAAAATGTTAAAGCAACACAAACCTCAACTATTACAATAACTATTGATGATAGTTGCAATTGGAAAATGTTATTATTTTGTTTTTATGTTACGTTTGTATAGTTGTTGCTGGCATTGTGATTCTATAGAAAGATAAATTATCTCTCTCGCAAGACGCAAAAAAAAAATGAAAATAATAAGAAATCCATTGCAAAATGATTGCTTTAATATTATAAGGAAATCCTTAAGTTAAGCTACATACAAGAAAAAAAAATACAAAAAAACAAAACAAAATCAAATGAATGCCAGATAATTGCTTAAAGGTATCAAGAATTTGTGAATATATTTTCTTCTTAGATAATGTTTTATCATTAACACAAATCAGCCCTTTAGAGTTTTGTTGTATTCTATTTATTATGTTCTGCATTTTATTTAATCTTCAGCTAGTTAACTGTTCTTTTTTACAGAATTATAGACAATTGCCTGTTTATAGTCTATTGAGTGACTGCGCGGCCCGATTAACATCCAAACATGCAAATTTAATAATACTCGTTGTTTTTTTTAAACAGATGAGCTGCGATTACATCTACCCATTAATTTTATATACCAAACGCAAATACATGTTCATTCGATTTAATTTGATTAGTTAAATTTTATGTTAAACTCTTGCAACTTGGAGGAGGTCTCAAAAGTTTGATGATTTGAAGCAATTGCATCTACTGCTGAGTGTTTGAATACCCACTGACTGACTATCCGACAATAAGCAAACACTTCGGTTGTTTACTTCATCGTTCTTTTAACTCAAACTGGAAACCACGCAAGCTATGCTTTCTTCGACAACGAATATTTTATATTTCTGAGAAGAAAACTTCTGAGAAAGGCCTATATAAAATTGAAAAATGTGTATAAATTCAACCTACAAATTATCATGTATGGAAAGAATTTCAATTAGTGTGCATAGGCAGCAGTTATCCCTAGAAAAATTTTCAGGACAATTTCCATGGAAAACTCGTTTGAATCAAAGGCCTATATAAAATGTAAAAATTTGCATAAATTCAACTTTTAAAGTGTCATGTCTGGAAAGTGGAAAGTATTGGAATTAGTATGCCTAGCCAACAGTTATCCCTAGAAAAATTATCGGAACTGTTCAAAGAACCTCCAGTTACTATATGAAACTCCGTGGAGGCCGTCAATTAAACTCCACCTTATATCATTACAGGTCCGCAACCTTTCCGCTACATTTCCTTATTGCAATAGAGCGTACTAAGTTTGTATAATCATTTGGAGGCGATGCAATATCACTAACTAGAAAGCATGGGAATATAATTAAGAGAATTTACATGGTGTGTTTCTTGGATCCAATTTATGAAAAATGCCACTTCAAAGTTAAAAACCTACTTAAATCGCACAATTACCCGATCCCTATTTTGATATTACGTTGCAAGTAAATACCGAGGTTTACCGATATTTAAATCGAAAGTATTTTTTTCAAATTAACATGCAAAATGATAATAAGGAATTACGCGGAGAAAACTTAAAAATTTAGAGCAAAGAAATCGAATGGCAAATAAAAAACTGATCGATATCAAAAATCAACCTAAATCATGTTTAAGTGATTTAATTACCAAAGTAAATAAAAGTGAACACTCCAAAAACTTTTGTCGCTTGCTACTTTTAGAAAGAAAATGCAGAATTGGCTGGAAACATTTAAAATACTAGCGCAAAATATTTATTACCGGTCCCCGAAATCACATAATTTTTTGAGGAACAGCTCGAATTTCGATTTACCATCGAAATCTTTGCATTTACGGTGGCAAAAAAATAAAACATTTTTTCCCCGGTTTAAATATTGTACTAATCTTAAACAAATTAAAAGAAAAATCGGCACTTTAGATATTTTCTATAAACAATTCAGTCTAGTTTTTGATGAAAATAAGATTCGCAAGGATTTGAAATATAATTCAATCCGAGATTGTGTAGACGGATATGTTGATTTGGGCGACAATTGCAGAGAAGCTAAGATTGGTAGCTATATTTGTGTTTTCATGGTTCGCGGTATTATTGGAAATTGGAAAAACATTTTATGCTACTACACCTCTGAGAATGCCATTTTATCAAATACATTAACCGTCACTACATTCTTGCCTCATACTTAATGTATTTGGTTGGAATTGTATTTTTGTAGTTTGGGCGTAGCTACCTGATGAGAAGATCGAACTTTTTGTTTTGAGATTATCAGTACGAAACCAAACTGCCACAGAAAGCTCAAGGAAAGTTTTAATTTTTTTTAGAGTCAATACATTTTATAATGACTCTCGAGTTAAAGTACGGGGTGTATTTTGATATTTCTACTTTTTTTGGTAGATATATTATAAATGACTGGCCTCTTCATTTTTCTGATTAACAAGTCGAAAATGTTGTGAATGCCATTATTATTAATATATTGTGTCTATGAAAGGCCGAAAGAATCTTATTGATTTAATACAGACAAACCAGTTTAGTAGAGACCAACTTGAAATTGTGTAGTTCGTTAATCGCTATGTCTAACGGTAAAATCTGTTATATATGACCAATGATAGAACAATCGTAAAGCTATGAATAATTTGGGAGCTTTGGTTAGCTCTTCTTAAACACGTTCGCCCCTCAAACGATTTTTTGATGTTCGGAAAAAACTCACATATTAACAATTCTATGACACCTATATGTGTCATGAGTTTATGGAAATCTGGTATGTCACATATATGTAACATGAGTTTGTGATTGCTTCTACGACACATATGTGAAACATGAGTCTTTCATTTTCACAATAACGTGGACACATATGTGTGACATGAGGTTTAGGTGGAACATAAATTATTTTAAGGTGTACACAAAAATTGCAAAATTCAGTAAATTATATTTTAATTTCTAAAATGTTGATTATTATTTACATATAAATTATACATAAGCGAAATTCAGTTTCAGTTTAAAAAAAAAACAGTTCAACATTTTCATTGGGTATGCCATAGTCGAAAGCATGGATATGGGCATAGACCGATCAACTCGCCTTCAGCATCCTTGCATGTGTCACACACGTATTTACTCGCAGTCCTTTTACCAGTTTTGTAACACATGCGGCACCTCCTGCGGCTGTTGGCCATGCTTGGGAAATGTGCTGTATTGGAAGTTGAAGTTCCAGCACGTCTTGGGCTCCTTTGCCTGTCTAAAATCTGTCCTAAGTATGAGGTTATAATTTTTTCTCTAAATTCTAGATGTGGCAATTGTTGCTGTGGGGTTCGTTTGTTATATATCCAACACGAATTCCATATTGCTATGTCCAGTATATGAAAAAAAACTTTCATGTACCATCGTATCGAACGCCTTGGGCAAGCATAATACGAAATCATTTGATCCGTCCTATCGATTCCCGACATATTAGCGTTATAGTCTACCACTATTTTTGGCTTTATTATTTCCTTATTTCTCTTTGTTATTAAATTAATAAGCTCGGCTTTGTGTTTGGTAGAAATCATCAAAACATCTCGCTTGTCTTTCCATTTTAACACCATAACGTTCTTGCGGTTTCGCCGCCATGAAATTTGTCCTGGCTTTAATTTGCTTTTTATAACTTGAGGGGGGTTGCGTTTCCTGTTCGAGCGTAATGTTCCACATATATTAGTTTGATCATTCAACAAGTGCTCTGCCAGGTCAATACTGCAGTAGTAATTATCCATGTACAACGTATGACCTTTACCCAAATATTCCTTCATTAATTCAACAACAACGCCAAATGCATGCCCTTTCTCGTTAGACACAGTGCCTCTTCCGGTATATATAATCAAATTTATTAAAAAACCCTCGGGATTGCATAATTCATAGAATTTGATTCCGTATTTGTGCCTCTTATTCGGTATATACTGCCGAAATGACAGTCTTCCTCGCCATAACAGAAGAGCTTCATCCAATGAAAGGTTTTGAGGTGGGCTATACAATTTTTTTATGTTAGCCAGAACGTGATCTGTGACATTTTGTATTTTGTGCAATCTATTAGTTTTAACAGTGTGCTGCTCGTCATAGAAACACATACACCTAAGGATGTTTTCAAACCTTATTCGACTCATTGTCTGGCCGAACACATTTTGAACATAAAGCCCAGATTTGGCCCAATAGTGTTTTAAGCTTGGTTTTTTATTTAGAGGCATTAGTAGACATAAGGCAAGCATTTGTTTCAATTCGCTACTGGTCACATCTTTCCATCGACGAAGGTTGGAATTTGCTGATAAAGGCTTATGCTCAATAATGGATTTAGCACGTTTGTTAGTCCAAGTAACTATTTTCTCGACCAACACATCGTCAAATATTTTCCTGAAATATTCTACTGGTTCGGCGATTGGCGGTAAATCTATGGATATCAATTCTGCTCCTGTAAAAACTATGTTATTTGTTTCAGGTTCGACATCAGTCCACTCATCATTGTTATTTTCAGCAACATTTTCTTGAACTGGTACCTCTTGCAAGTCAATCTCTACTGAGCATTCAGATGACATGCTGTCAGTGTCATAGATGCGAAAGCTGCTGCCCGAATCTTCAAAGTCTATTTCATTGTTGCTGGAGTCCAATTCTGATTCATCAGATTTACGCGCAGGCTGCATGCGCTTTCCTCGACTTTCCATTATGCAGAAATTCCTTTGAACCTATTATAACAGTACAACAAAAAAAATCTGCAATTAGCTTGAAACCCAACCAAATCAGAGAGTGAAATAAGAAAATTACTACCTTACAACTTTATATACTACAAAAATAACTTTAATTGATTTTTACTAAGCTTCAAAAATTTAGTTTTGTATTAAAAATCCTAAATTTTTCACTATATTACCAAAAATTCTTAGTATAATGCAAACAAAACACCTCTTTACTAGACAAAAATCGTCGACAAACTAATATAAAAACGTTAAATAAATCGTTATCCCTTTTCTCTAAACCAATATCGGGGGTTTCCCGAAATATGAAGATATTTCAATAAATAAAACTTTCTCATTAAAACCGTTTGACACAAATGTGTGTCATACACTCATATAGACTACGGCGAAAAGAAAATTATCACAACACAAACCATTCCAAAGTTATACCTATGTAAAGTTTCAGTAATTTGTGACACATATATGTAACATGAGTTTTCTGTGAAACTTGCGTGACACATATATGGGTCTTTGAGGGGCGAACGTGTTAAATTGTAGGTTTATTTGATCCCCCGCATTTATTTAAATCTTTCCGAAATTGTATGCTGAAATCTGACTTCGAAACACCTGATGGTATTGCCGCTGATAAGTTGTTCATGTGCTGTATACATTAGAACAATCGTTCTCCACTCGAATGGGTCCTAAATTAAGTGATAAATACGTTAATCCCGGCCATTTCGATAGGATGAAAGTTAAACTATCCTCCCAAGTATTTAGCCACTTTAAGGAGTACAACAATTTTTTTTATGGCCTTTTGTGGACACTATAGCGGCCGGCAGATGCATCCTCGAAAAATGGTCACTAGGCGGTTGACAGCATAACTCCAGTTCCGATTGTCTGAAGTACAAATTTCAAAAATAATATTAAAATATAGGTCAATTGCTGTGGTGGCATCGCACAGAATTCGAAAATTTCGATGAGAAAAAAATGGCGGCCATTTAAAAAAAACGACTTTTTCAAGTAAAATCATGCAGTAAACTGTAAACAACAAATCTGTACGATGCGGCGATAACTGTTCTGTTCTATTCCTGTACAGAATCCATTTTGAATTAGGTCGATCGGACAAAAAATGTATACTATGCTGTCAACCAGGTCAAAAAACCTGATTTTACAAAAATCCCATTTAACACCAACAGCAAATACAGCAAGCGCTCTTGAGGCATCGGCGTATGGCGGTCATTTCGAATTATTCTGTTGCGAATTGAGTTTTTGAGGCCAAGGTACACATTTTAAGGGTCAAAAACTATGCATTAAACAACAAAAAAACAAAAAAAAATGTTGGCCCTAATTGGTTCGTATTGTAGTAAAGGGAGAAAGCAGTGACTATGAATTTCTCAGTCAGAGATATTTTCGAAGGCGAAATCTGGAGTAAATCTTGCTACATTTAAAGTCCGTTAGAGGAAAATACACGCAATCCATCTCTAGACATAACACTCTGGAGGCTGATTTTATACAAAGTTTCTATAGATTTTTAAATCAAATTTTCCCTGAATCCCCATGGGAAACTTGAACTAAATTTTTTCCAGCTATCGCTATTCACAAATCACATCAATACAAGCCAGATGTACACGCTATAGAGCAGGGGTGGCAAAACTTTCAAGTCTTGCGGGCGACTTTTGACTAAATTAAATCTGGAGGTCTACCAGAGAAACTATATTTAATTGTTAACTGTATTTCATTTATTTGTTTAAATTCAAGACAAAATTAGAAAGTTTTATATCACTTATAATACAAGAATTTTAAAAATATTAAATATAAGTTTATTTACTACTGCTACTACTTGCACCTGATACGTGGCACTGCATCTTATCAGCAAGTTCTTCATATTTTGGATCATATGAGCTTATGGCGATTCGCAAGCATGATGCCAAATGATCATCCGTTAAACAAGATCGATGTTTTGTCTTAATGCCATTCATTGAAGAAAAAGCTGATTCGCAAAGATAGGTGGATCCAAAAAATGCGGACATATATCCAGCCACTCTCCGCAAAATTGGATATTTTTCTTCTGAAAGAAGATTCCAAAACTTGTCTTCGGTTGTAGCTCTTGATTTGATGAATATGTCGCATTTCAATGCTATTATCTCATCTTCTAAGCAAGCTGAATTTGAGTCCAGAAATTCATTAATCTGAGTAGCGATCTCCTCAGTATTAATACAATCGTTAAACGGAAATGACATGAACATAGCAATATTTTCAATTTTAGTAAAATCAGCAAAACGTGTGGTAAATTCATTTAAAAGGGTACTGATTTGATTAGCATATTCGTTGTAAAGAATTCCTGGCCCATCATTGGATTCTTCTTCCATATTTTGGAAATGTTTTAAATCACCCAGTTCTAGTTGACGAATTTAACAGTCAAAAAGTTTTTTAAATATGCATTTTCTCATATTGCTCGCGGGCGACTTTCGATAGTTAATCGGTCGACCAGTCGACCGCGGTCGACGCTTTTGCCAGTCCTGAGAGGATGATTTTTTTGAATTTTAAATATTTTTTTCAATTCTTCTGATTTCCCAATATTTTCCACGAATAAGTGAAACAAAATTTTCTACGTGAAGACTATTACCAAAAGTTTTTGAAATCCACTATCCTGTAAACTTTCCGCTGATAATCATCATATTTTCTTATTTTCGGCTGGAATGTAAATAACGTAGTCTGAATTATCGACTTTTTACTTTCGGCTAACTTTAGCACAGTTCCAATCAATCCACCAGCGTACGCGGACGGTCACTCTATTTTTGTTTGAAACTTTACCCGTTGACATAAATTTGTCGATTAAATTAACCACGGTGTTACTAGAAAATTCATTATGGTGACGAAAAAAAGTATAGCATTTGCAAACAGTCTCCGCGAAATTTTAACTATTTCAAAACGTTGCTCGATTGTGTACCTTTCCATAACTTATCCTCAATTCTCGCAATTAGCGGTAAATTTAAAATGTCAGTTCATTTTGGGAGACCCTTTTGTAGTGTGATCAACAGTTCGTAAGTATACAAAAGCGCTCGTGAATCACTTGTGTTAAAATATTCAAACTACTATATCTCAATTATTCCAGACACAATTTTTTTGTAAGTCACACAGTATATATGAGTAGTATCTACAATCATTTGAGTTGAAATATTTATACGACTTCAACGAATGAAATTTATTAAAAAAATTACTTTATTCATTACTACATTACTGCATTTCGCTGTCGCGATATAGTGAATTTTTTTTGGGGTGAGAGTAAAAAATGTCGCGATAGAGATAGTTAATGTTGCCATCGCGTTTTGTCGGGATGCGTTTCGGGCTAGCTTCACATACATCACTTGTGATCCGTCGCCATTACATTCAAGACGACACGACGTTCTTGAATTTTACAAATGACATCTCAGTCTACGATGATATGTCTGAGTGGTGTGCGTTTTGATTTGATCGGTTGTAGGGTGGATTTTTCGGAATAGGGCCGAAAGGCCGAATGTCCAAAGGCCGAAAGAAATGAAGGGCCGAATATCGAAAAACCGAATGTCGAAAAGCCGATTGTGTCGAAAGGCCGAATGGCGAAAGGCCGTTTGTGTCGAAATTGATTTTAATTTTTCATCTTTTTATGAATGAACATTTTCAAAATTTGTATACATGGTGGGCTGTAGTGTTGATGTTTTTGATATTTAAAAAATGTATTCATATATGCTCGCAAATAATTCTCACATAAATTTGACTCCATATCGGTCACGATTGATTGTGGAGATCCGAACAAGCATATACAGTGGTCAACGAATGGTCTGGCAATAATGGGAGTTTCTTGATTTGGAAGACAACCAGCTATCAACAATTTTGTAAGGTCCTATTGAAGCGTTAAAATATATTTATTTTCAGTAAAGGGAAGTGGTCCTATTACGTTTAAGAACAATTTTACGAATGGAATTCTGATGAAATTTCGAATGGTAGTCATCATTTTAGGAAACTGATAATAATTTTTCAATCTTTTAAATGTTCTATATACACCCTGATGTCTCCCGAGGATTGTAATGAAAATTGTATAATACTTTTTCTATTTCCCGCTGATTTTCGAGTTGAATAATAATTTTATTTTGCTCTGTTTTAAAGTGAGTTATGATTTCTGGATGTGATGAAACGGAACTAATTGAAACATTATAAGCCTGTTATATAGCATAGTTAATTACTTGTGCTATACTGTATAAAGTATAATTGCATAAATGCATATTTGTTTTATATACATTTCAATTACATTAGTATATAACATAAACCAAAATTTGTATATTGAATAATCTAAAAATAATAAATCGATAATCAGTAGAAGCTCGATCTCAAAACGAGCTGCATCAATAAATTGAAATTTGTTAATAATAAATATTAAAATTATAAACTATTTGTGTATTTTATTTAAAATATAAATTGTAGTGATAATCTCAAAACTCCGCTACGCTTGGTAAAATATTTAGTGAGCTAACATATAACATATTTTGGTGACAGCGGTGGGATGACGCGAAGAGCTTCGTACACATTATTCTTAATGAATGGTTAACGGAGAAAGGCACTTCGATAAAGCATCCGTTATAGTGTTAAGTCGATCGCTAGCAAAATTTTATTAATGCCAATGCGTAAAAAATATTCACATAAAATTCGAATTTCATAAAAATAATTACAACGAAAATAATAATATACCTAAGTGAATTGTGAAAAAAAAAGACAAATACATAAAATAATAATCAAGTTTCATTAAGAGTGATTCGCAAAATATATGGTAACATTATTCGTTATTGCCATTATCTTAACAAAAGTGAAAATTTACTGTACAATTGTACCACTAATCAGCCAAGTTTCCCACATGCAATATAAACATTTGCAATAATCCAGTACTGGATGACTATGGATCCAGTTATATCAGTTACATATATTTAAAACATAAAAAAAATTAATTAAATCGAAATTAATTCATAAATACAATTTTCATCTATACAAATTATGATCAATATATTATCTCAACTATAAAAAAAACAAAAATCAACAATCATCGATTTCATCTCCAGATCATCATTTTTTTATTGGAAAAAAATTTAAAATCGATAATCATTTCGATCATCGAATCATATAGCTACGTGGTATTAGAACAACGTTCAACGGTAACAACTTTAACAACCAGATTTTGTCCATTCATCTATAATAACAATAACGACTTGTTCAACAATCAACAATTGCTACATCATCGATGACCTTGTTCATTTATTATTGGGATCATCCATACTACACAATTTTATTTCATCCTACTCGTAATTGTATCAACTTTATCACATATCAATTCTTAAGGTAAATATTCCAAATTGATCTATTCTATTTTAGTAATTTTCCATAATAAATTTTCTAATTCGAATGTTTTTTTTGTTTTTTCATGAACTTCAATGAGTGACGATGAATGTATACAATTGAGGAATCGTAATATTGCAAAAATAGTAAAAAGAAAATCAAAATCTTTATCGGAATTAAATCGTAAGTACTTTGATAATTTAATTGGTGTAAGCTCAAATAAACAAATCAGTCAATCTGCAACCGACATTTTTGATAATTCTGAAAATCATTTAGAATTTTCTTTGTCTCCTATCGAAAATCAAAATCAAAGATATAGTTGCATTAGTATTAGTAGCGATGGTGATTCAGACAGTAAACTTAGTAATCAAGTAGTAGTCGAATCATTCAAAATGGCGAAAGTAGGACTAAATGTAGATTTAATGTTGAAAATTGTCCCAGATTTTAACGGTGACTCGAATAACCTTCATAAATTTTTGTCATGTTGTGACGTGGTCTATTCACCTCTAACGACGGAGGCAGACTTTACGTTATTTTTAAATGTATTGAAATCAAAACTATCAGGTCCGGCGTACGATTTAGTCAAATACAAAAATTACGGGAAGTGGAGTGAGTTAAAAAGTGATATCAAATTAAAGTTCGCAGATTCTCGATCAATCGAACATTTGCAAGTCGAACTTGTTCAAGCTAAACAATTAAAATCCGAAGATATTAGGACCTTTGCAACCCGAATAGAGACTCTCTTATCAAATTTAAATGATGTGTGTATAGAACGAGAAGGTAACGACGCTGCAAAACATATCCAGAATCTAAACAATACAACAGCATTGCGTTCTTTCCAAGACGGGTTAAGAGATCCTATTAGAATCATCATTAAAGCATGCAGGTTTACAAACTTACGAGAATCAGTTGCCAAAGCCATCGAAGAAGAAAATTCTATTCGCGAAACTAGTAATACCATATCATCATTCACTCAGCCAGTAAAAAAAACAACAACAACATGTCAAATTTGCCATAAAATAGGACACACAGCAAATGCTTGCTACTCATTGCACCGGAGACCACCTAATCCAAATTTTACTTCCAATTCTAGTCAAAATCGTAATAATTCACGTCAATACTTTAACCAATCTTTTCAACCAAATCCTACAGTACGTCAATTTTCAATTATTTGTTCATATTGCAAAAATCCAGGTCATCATATAAGTCAATGTAGAAAGAAAAAATTTAATGACGCTAAAACTGCGCAACATGGTTCAACAAATGCTGATAATCCTTACCAATCACATTCAACCAAGTTATCGGAAAACTTAAAGGCACTCGAGCAGCCATCGACGGACACGTCTGGTCGAGTGAAAGTAAAAGATATTCGTGTCCACAACCAGTGAATTCCAAATTAATAAATTCTGACGATTTTATATCATCCAATTGTATATTAAAACATGAAAACTTTCCTAATTCAGAGAGTATTCTCCCAAATTTAAAAGAAGTACCAACATTATTTTCTTCGAGATTGCATAAAGCAACAATTCAGTCTAACTATGTATTACTGGACATAGACTTTCTCAATGTTCCAAGTGCGTAGTTTTTAATAGATACAGGAGCTGATATCAGTATTGTAAATAAAAAGTTTCTTGATCCGGATACTGATTGTTTCCCAGATAAAAGATGCACAATAAAAGGTTTAACTAGTCATAAAATTCACACGCTTGCTTTATGTCAAGGTCAAATTCATATTAAAAACAATTTTACCATAAGTCATGAATTCCAAATAACTTCAGAAGATACACCCATTAATTTTGCTGGTATATTAGGATTAGATTTTCTGAATAAATTCAAGTGTGAATTAAACTTTCAAACTCATACTTTGACAGTAAAACTAAATTCTACAACTATTTTTATAAATCTTACCAGTTTTACCGACGTTCAAAATATTGTTCCACCCAGAGTAGAAAAGGTTTGTTTATGTTACTTTGATGTAGAGAGGGATGGTGAATACATGTGTCCTTCTCAAGAAATCCTACCTGGTGTTTATGTAGCAAATACTCTTCTACGTATTAAATCGAATTATTCCTATATTAGCATTTTAAATAGTAACACATATTCTATAGATGTAAGCAAGTCTAAAATCATTCCAGAACCTATAGATCAATTCGATGTATTTTTTACCAATTCTTGGGCTAATCCATTAAAAGACAGATTAAATTTATTAGAAGAAAACCTCAATCTAAATGAGTTAAACGATGATGAAAGAAATGCTATTCTAAAAATATGTCGAGATTTTAACGACATCTTTCATTTACCTGGCGACACACTCACAACAGCAAATGAAGCGGTTCATGATATTCCATTAATACCAAATTCACGTCCAGTCAATATAAAACCATATCGTCTACCACAATCCACAAAACAAGAAATAAACAATCAGGTCAATAAAATGTTAAAGGACGGAATTATCGAACCAAGCGTTAGCCCTTGGAATTCGCCTTTATTAATCGTCCCGAAAAAATCTAATGATGCAAATCAGAAAATTTGGAGAGTAGTGGTATATTTTCGGCGTCTAAACGATATCACTATTTCCGATGTATTTCCTCTACCGAATATAGCGGACATATTAGACCAACTCGGAAAGTGTACATATTTCTCGACCTTAGACCTCGCTGATGGATACCATCAAATACCTCTCAACCCAGCTGATAAATCGAAAACAGCTTTCAGCACAGAATTGGGACATTACCAATTCAAAAGGATGCCCTTTGGACTGAAAGGAGCACCCTCGAGTTTCCAGCGTATAATGAACAATATTCTTACCGGTCTAAATGGCACAAAATGTTTCGTATACCTGGACGATATTGTAGTGTATGGATACGACCTAAAAGACCATAATAATAAACTTCTAGACATACTAAATCGCCTTAGAAAGTTCAATTTAAAATTACAACCGAACAAGTGCAATTTTCTCAGGAAAGAGATAGTCTATCTTGGTCATATTATTACTGACCAAGGTATGAAACCAGATCCACAAAAGATTTCAGCAATTTCTAATTATCCACGACCATCCTCTCAGAAGGCTATTAAATCATTTATTGGTTTATGCAGCTATTATCGTCGGTTCATACCGAACTTTTCTAAAATAGCAGAGCCGCTTACGCATCTATTAAAAAAGAATATTCCTTTCGTATGGAACGCAATTTGCGAAGAAGCTTTTGACAAATTGCGTAAAGCATTAATTACATTTCCTGTACTTCAATATCCAGATTATGAGAAAAAATTTATTGTTACGACTGACGCTAGTGAAGTTGCCATTGGAGGAGTTTTATCTCAAGAATATGAATCCGTTGACCTGCCTATTGCTTATGCCAGCAGAGTTTTAAACAGAGCCGAGAGAAATTATAGTGTAATTGAACGAGAACTTCTAGCAATTGTATGGGCAGTGAAGAGATTTCATCCTTATCTGTATGGTCGTCATTTTATAATTCGCACCGATCATCGTCCACTTGTCTGGCTTACCAAAACCAAAAATCCGTCTTCAAGACTTGTTCGTTGGCGTGTCGACATGGATGAATATGATTATGATGTAATCTATAAGGCAGGTAAATCAAATACGAATGCCGATTCACTGAGTCGAATCATCATCCCGAATGATCAATCATCAACTGAAGCTAAAATACATGTCATTACCCGATCTAAATCCAAATTACCAATTCCTAATTCTAATTCGTTAGAACCAGCTCAGTCATCTAATATGGATGTAATACCAACTCATGAAAATTCGAATAAATTCCAATCCACACAAAATACTGACTCACACATCCCTATTCCATTATCTGAGCCACAAAGCCAAAACAAAATTATTTATCTATCTGATGTAAAACAAATTGATAATATAATTCGCGATTTCCATACCAATCCGTTAGGTGGACATCAAGGAATAACCCGAACTTTTCAAAGAATTAAATGTTATTATGTGTTTCCCAGAATGTTAAGTACAATTAGAAAATTTATACGGAAATGTGAAATTTGCCAAAAGAATAAAGTGTCTAAACCGAATAAATGTCCTATGAAAATTACAACTACAGCGAAATTGCCGTTCGAAAAAATATTTCTCGACATTGTAGGTCCTTTACCAATTAGTTACGACGATTTTAAATACATACTTACCATGCAAGATGATTTGACAAAATTTTCTATTGCTGTTCCATTAAAAGATCAAGAAAGTGAATCTGTTGCTAGAGCGTTTGTCGAAAATTTTGTATGTCAATTTGGTGCACCTGAGAGTATAGTTACGGATCAAGGTTCTAATTTTATGAGCGAGTTGTTTGTACACGTATGTAAATTACTGAAAATAAAGAAATTGAGGACTACGGCATACCACCCTCAGTCAAATGGGGCACTTGAACGATCACATCGTACATTTACAGAATATCTAAGAAATTTTTGTTCAACTGATCAAATGCAATGGAATCTTTGGTTACCATTCGCAATATTCACATTTAATTCAACACCTCACTCTTCCACAGAATATATGCCATTTGAACTTTTATATGGATTTAAACCTCCTCTTCCTAATGCATTAAAAACTGAGCCTGAACCTTATTACAATTATGATGACTACTGCGCTGAACTGAAATATAGATTACAAAGTTGCTGGCAGTTAGCTCGAAATAACTTAATATACCACAAGGAAAAGTCTAAACTAATTTATGACAAAAATTCAAATTTTACTCAATTCAGTGTTAACGACAAAGTGTTAATTAAAAACGATTTAAAAGCTAAGAAGAAATTTGATCCACTTTGGTCCGGTCCTTATACAATAGTAGCAATAAATTCGAATGAAAACTCAACGATTAAAATAAATAATAAAAATAAAGTTATACACAATAATAGATTGAAATTGTTTATTGAATGAAGTTTTATTTGAGCATATACAAATTTGAATTATTAAGGTCTAATCTGCAAATAAAAAAAAAAAAAATATTTTATGTAAATTGTAATAATAACCAAACAAATTGATCTGCGATGTTCCAATTCTTCTGTTGGGGAAAATTCAATTCATTGTCAACTTGAAGGTTAAGTTAAGTTCCTGAAAGAAAAAAAAAATGTTAATTTTTAGAACAATCCATTGTAAGGATTTATAGATCAATTTGTAATATACTTACCATTTAATAATAAAAAATAAATAAATTCACTTATAATTTCTATAAATAGATTACCTATATATTATTATTATATTAAACAATTATGAATTATATAAGTCAAAATTTTTAAATACTTATAATTCCACTGTATTATATTTTTTTTGTATACATGTATTGTTAATTAATTTTTAAGTTAAACATTTTTGAAATACCATATTTACATAAATAAAATAAATAGCTTGGGGAAATGTCTTAAAACATAAATCTAAAATTTATGTTTCCTCCAGGGGGAACGTATGTTATATAGCATAGTTAATTACTTGTGCTATACTGTATAAAGTATAATTGCATAAATGCATATTTGTTTTATATACATTTCAATTACATTAGTATATAACATAAACCAAAATTTGTATATTGAATAATCTAAAAATAATAAATCGATAATCAGTAGAAGCTCGATCTCAAAACGAGCTGCATCAATAAATTGAAATTTGTTAATAATAAATATTAAAATTATAAACTATTTGTGTATTTTATTTAAAATATAAATTGTAGTGATAATCTCAAAACTCCGCTACGCTTGGTAAAATATTTAGTGAGCTAACATATAACAAGCCGGAATTTTGAGTATTTTATTCTTCGTTGTTATTTTGGAAGCTTCTAATTTGAATTTTGATCTAGTTACTACATTGATATAATTCTATGTACCATGATGCTATACGACTTAAAGAGTCAGCGTTTTTGGTAGTTTTACCAGATTCGAATTCTATTTTATAGTCATATCCATCCATATCTATTCTCCAACGAACCAAACGAGATGACGGATTTGAAATAGATTTGAGCCAAAACTCTTTATGTTTAACAATAAAATTGTGCGATTGCACAGGAGTGTGTTCATAAACTTTTCAATGTAACGATATTGGAACAATGACAGCATTATTTAGCAGGGTAGAAAATTACAATAAGTTTATGAATGATTTTTGGTTACAATATTGTTACAATGTGAAATTTAAAAACACCATCGGGGCACTCTAGTTTACATTATGTAATCAAAATTATAAGTTCGAAATAATAAGCGTATTTTGTTGAACAAAATTGAATTCGAATTATTTTTTGTTTATTTGTTTCCCAAGATAATAGCCAATTTGATATAATTGGCAAAAGCCAACTTTTCGAAATAAAATATAAATTTACTATATAATATGACCTGGTGGCAGGTATCATAACCAAAAATTAGAATTGGGTTTAATTTAACCCAATATTTTTTTGGGTTAATGTTATTCTTGCGAGGGTTTAACCTATGCAATTGTTGTTGTAAATTTGTCAAGGAAATACGCTAATTATAAACTTTGAAAACTTTTACCGCTTCAAGAGGGATCAATTAACTAACGATTTTAACATGAAAACACTTTAATTGGTAAGAAAATATTACTAAAATGACTAAAACTTTATAACCGCCATTAATTTGTGAACTTGCGAATTATACCATGTGCATTTATTGTAGCATCGTGAGTTTGGTGAAGTAGAACTGTATCATAATAAAAAATTATTACTTTTGTTGTGCACATAAATATGTTTTAAACTAACAAACTCATTTATTTAAATTGAAAATAAAACTAAAAAAACGCAAAAACCTTATTTGCAATGATTGCCGTACATTGAATGACTTACCTTCTCTACCATATCTTATTAAATTTTATGTGATTCTCTCGTTTTGTAATATACATTATTGTCATCTGACAATAATAATAATTATTGTCATCGTAATAATCATAATTTTTCATTTTATCTTGAATTTATCATCTTATTTCATATATGGTACTCTGAAATTGGTCGGTAGCTCTGTACAACATATACACACAAATTATTTTGTAAAATCACTTGTCTTGTCTGCACGGTATACATCTTGTCTTTCTTTGTACCTATACAAAATGTGTACTTTTATACAAAAATATGAAAATGAAATTATGTACCATAAACGATAATCATTATTTTTTGTTTTGTTTTTTTTTTTTATTTAACTCCGCATCCACACCAAAGATTATCTGTATCGTCTTAATACTTTCACAAAGTTTGTAAGATAATAAAAAAAAAAACTAAAAAGACGTCGTTTTATTATCTATATAATGTGCTGAAACTAATTTTTAATACAAATTTAATTCTGTTTCATCATCTTTTGTGCAGATTTAGACAGATTGCGACCTGTTGCATTTTTCCTGATGATGATGATGATTGGTGTATTGTTTAACAATGACATTTAAATATTTTGTAATGTATTCAATTGAAATTATTATTTCTTTATCTCGTGAGGAGTACTTAACATTAAACTGATTTACTCGCACGTATTCTAATGTTTGTATGTGTACACAACATTGTATTACGTTAAAACTCTTAATAATACAAAAGAAAACACCTGTTAAAATTATTTCAACGACACATAATAATCTCTGCATCTAATATCGTCCTGGACAAACTATAGTATATATGTATGTTTCGGCAGTAATTTAAACACAGGTACTTGTTTAAAAGGCGAATACGAGGCGATTTTTATCTAGACATAGGGATTGTGTATAATTCTAAAGCCTTTTGGGAGAATATTATTATCAGTAAAGCTTAACTAATTGTTTTGTTGTTGCTGCTGTTTTAAACTTAAATAATACTAGAGGCTGATCGCGATCCAGGTTATAATAAAGACAACATTTAATATTTTACATTTTACTTACCTTCAATTTGCATATAATTTAAAATTGTTGTTGTATTTTTATTGGAAATAATTTTTGATTGATTGGAATATAAACAATATTATGCATTTTGCTCATGCTAAAGTCATATAATTTGAAATGTTATATTTTCAACGCACTATATCATCCAGCCTACCCCTTCTTTGTTGCATGCTCACCATTGTCAACATCATTTTCATTAAATAAAACTAAGTCTAAATTATTTATTATATGACCGAATATTAGAAGTTTACGCAAAAATATTGGTTTATTTTTAGGTAATATGGTTGTTCTTGATGTGTTGCCGCAAATCATTTTATTAACCGAGGTTTGGATTAATCATTTCGAGCTGGATAATTATAATATTCCTGGATTCAACATTTATGGTAATTGTAACTCAACATAAAGAGCCGTGGAGTGATTGTGTATTTAAATGAGGGTATTAAGTTCGATAACATTTATAATATTAGTATATTACTAGTGCTGATATTGTTTAGTTTAACGTTAATTTTAGTGAGAATTTGTTCTCAATTCTTTGTGCCTATAGCTGCGTTTTTCTATAGATTGCTGTTCGAGATCGCGATAAACTTTTTTCGATTTTTTCAGCCCAGTTGAAATTATTTGAACATTTAATCATTACATGTGATTGATTTAATGTTAAACTATATAAAATAATTCATTGATTTAAATGATAATTTTTAATAAAATCTATACTAACGAGTTCGCAACAATTCTATGGTTTTATTTAGGACACAACAGAGTTCCTGAAATTTGAAAATAAATTATGAACTGACGAAAGAGGGAAATTTTTTTAGTACACATCTAGATAGTAGTTCATTTCTATTTATTTTCCAAATGTCAGAAAATCTTGTTTAAAAATCATTTTTTAAAGGCAGTAAAGGAGAAGTTCGTTCATAAAACTGATAATACTAAAAATAAAAACCATTCTGAAAAAATTCTATCTCGTCCATGACCACAGGCTGGATGTACATCAACATCGTCGTCACTAGAAACTTCCTCAACAAGAATGATTTCGATTACACTATCTAGGGCGAACGAACTTTGGTTATCCTCTGGCTGTCCTCTATTTCAGATATTTTGAGAAAATCTGTCATAAGTAATTGACGGCATTTCAGGCATCTAATTGTCATTAAAGGGGCATTCTCATTATCAATGATACCCGACTAAAACTTCTCTCAGATTCTAATCCTTTTTGTAAGGTTTTCAAAATAATTTTTTGGTTGGCTAACTAAAATGTTCTTCTCAGTCATTTTCACTACCACTGTGAGTTACCGTCAATTCTGGTAGTTCAAAAGCAGTTCGTCTAAATCATTGATAGTCATATCAGTGAATCATCCATTCGTCATCGATTGAATGTGCAATTTCTAAAATTTGACCTTGTAGTTTATTTTAAGGGTTTCCAGCACGCATTGAGTGTGGCAGACTTCAACTCTTTCATTGATAAAGGAAATATCGTTAAAAATGTAATGTTTACATCCTAACAAAAAGAAAAAATGATTTTCAAATGATTCACAATTATTGAGGTATAAAATTCTGTACTAAAAAACAGAAAAAAATTCCCAGTATTTTTCCCTATATTTATCGCGATCTCGAGCAGCAATCTAATAGAAAAACGCAGCTTATAATTTTCATTTTGTAGCTGCGTTTTTCTATTAGATTGCTGCTCGATATCGCGATAAATATAGGGAAAAATACTGGGAAATTTTTGCTGTCTTTTTAGTACAGAATTTTATACGTCAATTATTGTCAATAATTTAAAAATCAATTTTTGTTGGAATCTGATACAAATATGTCGGAGTCCAAGCCTTGCAAAGAATTTTCTATTATGAAATGTTCGGACATCATTGCTTTATCAATGAAAGATTTGAAATCGTCCACACTCAATGCGTGCTGGGAGGCCTTATGCCCCACTGCGGCTCTCGAAGCAAATCCCATACCACCCATTTAAAATTAGCTACAAAGTCAAATTTTAGAAATGGCACAATTAACAGATTCCCTGCAGCTGTACCACCGGTAGGCCGCGAGGAAAAACACTCCCATTTGCCAATGCACCACCGCACCGGTGTACCACACTAAATAATACAACAAGCGGCCAGTGACCACCGGTATATCATGTTTAATATTATTTATAGAGGCTGGGATACTCCTGGTATGTAACTCTTTATAATAGTACTAACAGCCAGTGTACGCTATACTGGTGGTCCAATGACCGGTGACTGTATTTTTCTTCGTGGTACACCGCTGGCCAAATGAATCTGAATATCTCTGAAAATAATGAATTTTTGTCAAAAAAAATTTGACATTTGAAAAATAAATAGAAATGAACTACTCGATGTGTACTAAAAAAATTTCCCTCTTCCATCAGTTCATAATTTATTTTCACATTTCAGGAACTCTTCAGTAATGTCAATACCTGCATCATTGCTACTTCAATATTTTTCAACCTTACACAATCATTATTAATGACAGTAATTCCATCATTACCAAGCTTTCATTACTGCTAGTAGAAGCAATTTTTTCTTCAATTTTACATGAATATCCTAAAGAAAAAGCGTGTATTGTATCAGTATCATCTAATACATAAATTAAAAAAATATATTTACGTAAATAACCTCAAATTTATGATCTAATATTCAATAGTAATGACACATAGTAATGACGCGAACCCTACACTATCATTAATAATGACAGTATCCGCACCACACATCAATAATGATGTCTCGAAATCAAAAAATCCGGATTTTCATCATTACCGACCATCATTCGTCATTACTTCACGTTACACGATCAATATTAATGTCATTATCAGAAAGTAATGACATTATTATTGACCGTATAATGGTTAAATTTTATTAAAAATTATGATTAAAGTCAATGAATTACTTTATGTAGTTTAATATTAAATCTATCATATTTAATGATTAAATATTCAAATAATTTAAATTGGGCTGAAAAAATCGAAAAAAAGTGTATCGCGATCTCGAACAGCAATCTATAGAAAAACGCAGCTTGTGTTGGGGTTCGCAAAATACTGGGGAAAATCAATACCGGTATTTCGATATTTTTCAGACGTAATACCGGTATTAATACCGGTATTAGAAATTTTCAATACAAATAACTTTTTGATTCGAATCAATTTAAAAATGCACTTTTTTTCTTATTTCATCATATGATTCATATTTTAGTTTAATAATTCGGTTACAAAATCAACAAATTATTAATAAATAAAATTATGCATAACCTTTGATAATTCACTTATAAAATAAATAAAAATTAATAAAATTTAAAGGAACCATATTCAATAATTCAGTCAAGTTGTATTGCAATATCACAGTATAAAAATAATTGCATTTGATTGTTGAGCTAAACTTATCTAAATTTAATTATTCACATTGAAAAATGTGTCCTGAAAAAACTTAAATTGTCAATGCTCTCATCAGACAATCTCGAACGAATTTTTGTGCAAATCAGACCAGCGGCTGAGAATACCCTCTCAGATTCAACACTATTAGGGCGGATTGTTTGTAAGTAGTTGTAAACTGATTTTAGATATTTCCCACGAACATTTCCTTCACAAAACATGTTTTGTTCAGATCTCTTGAACTGTGGTTTCCATCTCTAGCTTTTATTTCCCTACGTATTCCTATCATATCTGATCATTTTTAGTTGGAGATTTTCTGAATTATCTGACAACTTTGCTTATTTTATTTATTATAGGATATATATTACTTGAATTGGAAAGACAATGAATAAGACGCTCCCTGCTATCAACTGCCAATGAATCATTGATTAAATTATCGTCCAGTTCTTCATCCAAATCCGAATCGTTTATTGCGTCAGTTTCATTGTTAAACGGTTCTTCAACAATATTGGAAGTTAAAACATTTTCAGTTTGATAAAGGACAGCAATAATAGCGAGTTGGATACCATGAGCTAAACACGATTGCTGTAATGGTGTTATCAATTTTCCTTATTTCGGTGGTAATACAGACAATATGATTATTTGTTGAAATTCCATAGCAATTTAATTTAGTTTCCAGAAGTTCAACACACTTTTCGGCGGGCATTGATCCAAAAACCCGAACTAAGCCAAGATTCCAGAAATTATTGTTCGAGTGAAGATTAATATTCAAATATCGTCTATTTCTAATGGATGTCCATTCATCCAGAGTCAAACTAAATTATTATCTCCTTTGGTTATTGAGGTTTTAATTATACCTATCAGTTTGCCCTTAATTCTGCGCTATAACTCAGAATCAGTTTTCTTATAGTGTTTTCTGATTTTGGTATATTACTAAAGCCTCACGCTGATAGTCCTTTTCTAATATCAATTAATTTTGTAATTATGTTAAAAGATAAACCATCACTTGCCGTCATACGTGCCAGGCCAGTACCATAGACAGTGATTCCTCTCAGCCATTTTTAAAATACGATTTAAGCGTTGTCGTTGTTGGTGCAATTTCACTTATCTGAAGATTTGTTTCTGTTGCATCCCGTTTAAATAAGTTTATATTGTGGGTTGTAAGATGTGTGTGGAGCCCACTTGTTCTACCACCAACCGTTTTTATTATCCTACTGCATTTACTACATTTCGCCAGATGACCTTTTCTTCCTGTAAGAAATAAAACCATGGTGAATTCTTATTGCTTATTAGGGAATATGGTTACCTAAAATAAATAGAAATAATTATAACATAAATAATTTAATTAAAATGTATAATGTGATTTGAAATTCAAAAATATTGCAATTCTTACTTAAATTATTTCACTTTAAATGAAATTTAAATGCGTAATAGTTTACAATAGAATTATCTCGAGTCTAATACATTTATAGAGCACCAAAAACGCAATTGTATCAATGGCAAATAAATGTTAACTTAAAATTGTGTTTAAATAATCGACCACCAAAACTATAGAAAAAAAATTGAAATTTTATATGCACATCCGGTGAACACAGAAAATAAAAACAAACTGAATTAGTACTAAAAAAAATGCATTTCAGTCTTTTTGTTTTTCTATTCTTTCTCTCTCTCTTTGTTTTGATGTTTTCTTCGTTTTTACAAAAAATTAAGCGCTGGTTATATAGACGAAAACGAAACGAAAACGAAACGGAACGAATGAATTGAATACATGAAAGCATTGAGATCAATTATATAGACGAAACGAAACGAAGACGGACGGTGAAATTGATTCAATTCAATTTGCTTTCGTTTCGTTCTTCCGGTAATTCACTATCGGTTCTGTTTTTTTTTTACTAACCCTTAAAATTTATTATTTGTTATTTTTTTATTAGTAATAATACTTATATAAATAAAAGTCGGTGTCCATTTTTTTTTTCAAAACTTATTTTATTTGAATAATTTTTTAATTCCACGACAGTAAATTCTTGAAATAAAATATGTATAACCAAATTTCCAAACGTCAAAAAACGAATTCGTCAATTCGTCTATATAACCATGTCTTCTCCGTCTTTCGTTTCGGTCCGTTTCGTTTTCGTTTCGTTTTCGTCTATATAACTAGCGCTTTATATTTTTATAATACCGAAAATACCGGTATATTTCTAGTTCAATACCGGTATTTCGGTATTCGGTATACCGGTATTGCGAACCCTACAGAGTGTCAACGTCATTTATTGTTGAAGATTTTAATAAGGCCTTGGGAGCGAATACAACTACAAATCTAATCATACTTGGTGACATGAACATCAACATTCTTAGTCAGCGGCTTGCAGCTGATGAATATATTTTTATGATGGCTTCGCACGGGTTAAAGTCTTTGATAAATAAGGCCACTCAAATAACAAATAATTCTTCTAATTGTTTAGATCATGTTTTCTTATGACATGTCACATGGCACTAGATTTAATTTTGTTCATTAGTCTGATGTTCATGGCCTCCGTATGACTGACCATTATCTTCTATTTGATTTTCGCCTAATTCTAGTCACCCAAACCTTGCTCCTTTAAAAAAGCCAAAGTTTATTATGGTGAATTGCTCAAAAGTATTTTTTGACTTGGATAATGAAAATGGTTCTCAGTTTATTCGCAATCAAATGCTTCTGATGCTTATAATTATTTTATCCATTTCTGTTGATAATCGGAAAACCAAAGAAAGCATAATCAAACCGTGGATTTCTGTTGAGTTATGTTACAAAATTCGATTTAAAAATAGATTATCCAAACAAATTATATTAAACACCCGAACAATCTAGATCTTATAAAACAGGTTAGCTTACCATGCAAAACTATTCAGAAAGAAACGAAAATAGCTAAAATGGAATATAAAAAGGAGTTTTAGAAATGCTAAGGGTGATACAAAAAAAAAACTGGAAATTGCTTGATGAATTACTGGGAAAGGATAGGAAACACACTGCAATTGATGAAATTGTTATTGACGATCAGCCTGTGGTTACCACTGACTATGAAATAACTGAGTTATTTAATAACTACTTTGTTGATACTGTTTTTGAGGTAAAATATAACATAGTTAATGACATTGAGTTCTGTGAAGATTTAATTTACAACAAGTGAGTTACATTTATTAAATCGTTTTCAATCTGGATTTCGTAAGTTCCATATCACAACTTCTGCCTTGGTTAATGTTGTACATGATGTCTCGCGTATCCTTAATGAACCTAAATCTTTCGCGGTAATTGCCCTCTATGATTTTTCCAAGGCGTTTGATTCTATTAATCATCAGATTCTCTTGCAAAAGCTGAAAGTATTTTACAAATTTTCGCTTTGTGCTATTCGCTTATTATCCTCCTATTTGTCGGATACGACTCAGATTGTAAATTTATTAGGTTCCTTATTACAAACAGTTTCAGTTACATGTGGAGCTGTTTTAAAATTCCACTTCTACGCGAACGATGTACTGGTTCATTAGAAAATATAAATGAAATTTTTTTCCAAAAAATGAAGATCTACATAAGAAGTATTTATTCATGGCCTACGTCAAATGGCCTTATTTTAAATACGAAGAAAACACAGGCCAAGTAATTATTCGGGATTAATATTGACAAATTAGCATTAGTTAAAAAAAAAATGTTCAAAGCTGGCAACCAACATGCTCTTACATGATCAGGTCAATTATCAAGGAATAACTATAACTATTGACTGGTCAAGGTCAATTACCTGACCAATTACAGTGTCAATTATCATGACCTGACAATTGCAACCAACATGCTCTTACCCAACATGAATAGTCTACTCTTGATCGAATTATTTCAATGTTTCCATCATCACAAAAAGAAGGATTGGGGAAAACTAAACTGCACGAGCGCAACATTGAAATTATGGAGGGTTGCAAGCCCATAAAACAACGCTACTATTCCATCTCACACGCAGTACAAAAGAACCTGAACGAGGAAATAGACCGTATGTTAGAGCTAGGAGTAATAGAAGTTAGTAATAGTTCGTGGAGTTCTCCTGTGACACTATGTAGTTCCTAAAGCAAACGGGAAATCGAGACTATGTCTAGACGCCAGAAAAGTTAACGCGGTGACGAAAAAGGACGGCTACCCGCAACCGCTAATTGACGGACTACTAGGACGATTGAACGAGACTAAGTACATAACTGGACTTGCCCTGAAGGACGCATTCTGGCAGATTCCGCTTGCGGAAGCTGCTAGTGGCAAAACGGCTTTTACAGTACCGGGACGACCGCTGTATCAGTTCAACGTGATGCCGTTTGGGTTGTGCAATGCATCAACGGACGGCAGGACTAACGTTGAACATAGAAAAAGCAAGTTTGTAATGAAACAAATAAAATATTTGGGTTACATAGTGGGAGAGTCACGACTTAAATCAGACCCAGGCAAGGTAGAATCAATCATAAACTTCCCTGTGCCAACCAGCGTGAAACAAATTAGGCGATTTTTAGGCATGTCAGGATGTGGTAAAGGAGGGTTATATGCAACTATTCCAGTATTTCAGCTCCAGTAACGGACTGACTAATAAAGGGAAAATTCAAATGGAATGAGTAGGCACAGCAAGCGTTTGACTCACTAAAGCAAATCTTAACTACATAGCACCAATGTTAATCAATCCACGATGTAATGAAGGATTCTTCATCCGGTGTGACGCTAGCTCTGAAGGTGTGGGTGCTGTGTTGTACCAAAAAGATGGTGAGAGAACGAGCAACATATTTCTTACATGTCGCAAAAATTAAATTCCGCACAACGGAATTATACTGTGACCGAATTAGAATGTTTGCCCGATGCTTTATCCCGTATCTATTGTGATATCCTCGAGGAGTTTACTCAAAATATCAAGACGCTTGATTTAAGCAAATTCAATAACACACATTTTGAGGAGCAAGAATATGCCAAGTTAAGAAACGACATTTACTTTCCGATGAAAATAGTTATCCAGCATTTAGGGTTGAGGGCAATTATGTATTCATTAGGCTCAAACCAGAAAGATTCTCAGAATTATCTGACTTATCAGTTTAGAAGTTGTGGATTCCCCATGCAATAAGACAGGAGTTGATTCGAGAGGCGCATGATGCACCTTTGTCATCCCATGGAGGTATAGCTAAGTCTTTAGAGAAACTTAGAGAAACTATGATAGGTATTAATTGTATTGGACCATTTAACTAAATTTGTGCTACTCAATGCATTAACAAAAGGCACCACTCAACAAATCACCCAATTTCTAAGAGTTAAGAGACGAGATATTTTGTGTTTATGGTGTGCCGGAACCCGGAAGCTATTCATTCTGATAACGGAACGCAATTTAAAAGTGCAGAATACAAAGTTTTATTAGCCGAGTTTGGGGTGAGAGACTCAAAGACAGCAATTTACAGTCCACAATCAAATGCATCGGAACGTGTAAACAGCTCCATTATCTGCGCGATAAGGGCTACATCAGTGGCAATCACAATACATGGGATCGGTATTTACCAGAAATCAGCAATAAGGAATAGTATTCATGAAACTGTGAAGAACACACCCCATTTCCTATTATTTGGTTATCGTAAGGTAAATCATGGACATGATTATCAACTTCTTCGAAAATTGGAAGGCATCTCAGAAGGCGAAAACTTGCTACCGCTATTGGCCAGGTTATCATTACTATACCAACAAGTCAAAACCATTCAACTAGCGTATGAACGCAGTTCCAGACGCTACAATTTGAGAATACGTGCGATTAAGTATTCAGTAGGCCAGAAGGTCTTTGTTCGAACACATCCACAAAATGACGCAACCAATAAATTCTGTGTTAAATTTGCAGCACAATTTGTGAGCGGAATAGTGTCAAAGAAAGTTGGAATCGTTATGTCTGAGATTAAGGGTGACTCGAATAAAAGTTTAGGCATCTTCCGCATGCAAAGGACATTCGAACGTAAAATTAACAGATTTTTTTTTTTTTTGGTCTATAACGTTATCTAAGGGATACAGTTGAGCACATGGGTTAGTTCTGTGCACGTTGCCTCAATTGAGATGAACCTGAGAGATATTTGGAGATATTTTTTTTTGCTCGGGTATTCTGCATTCCATTTGGATGGTACGCGTGAGATAAGGTGCGTGATTCTGGAGATTTTTCATCCTCATCATATCATTTGATTGTGATCGATAATAATAAATAGTTGTTGTTTTTTTTGTGTCTGTATAATGTTGTTTGTTTTTGCATTCTCGCTGTACGCGCTATCATTGTGTTTTTATTAGCATGGTTATTGTCATGTTTACTATGACGACACAATTGAGATTCTCCTCAAACAAATAATTTCGCATTTATTGAATTTTTTTTTTGATGTGTGACTAATGACAAACAGTGATAAATTTTAGGAAGTTATTGTTAAAAGTATCTATGTAGTACTTTTGGCGCGAAGTAGGGTATATTTATATACAAACGTATTGATACGTTACTGCAAACTTAAATGAAAAATTTATCTTAGAGCAACGCTTGGAACTTTTTTCATTTTCAAAAGCGTAACTATAGGTTGGAACTCTAAAGCTGTAATATTGAATTAGTAAAGAAAAGAGCTTTAAATAAAAAAAAAATAAAAATAAAAATTGGTTCTGTAATATAAATTAAAGAAATTCTTATAGTCTGGGAGATAGCTGGCTTTTTGCTTACATCATTTTCTCGAGGTTCTTTCATAATTTGTTCAATTTATTTTAAAACTTAATAAAGTAAAATTGATTTCTTGCTGTTTGCTGGCAGTCATTTTGGCAGATATGTCATTTCAAATATGATGTTGCCGGCCATGGAATTGTGGATTTTATTCAAATGCAGTGGATATGGCTAAGCCAAATTTCAGTCGTGCAATACGCTTTGAATTCAATATTCTCAAATTTTTTATTTGGCTTCAATATGTAAAATAATTTATATATTCTGGAGGTATTAACATTAACTTATACAACTAACAACGATTTGAGAATATTGATTTCAAGTTGTGTTGCACAACTGAAATTGGCCGAATCATAAGGCAGAATTCAGACTTCCATACCACTTTCTGTCTTGCAGTATTACTTTTATATTCAAGAAGCCAAGGAAGGATTGTGCCCTGACATTTTTACAGGTTTTGCCAACAAATCAAACGACAAGGTCGTTTTAAACATGAATAAGAGGAAAACAGTTATATTAATTTATATTAGAAAGAAAGAACATTTAAATTTAGTGTTTGCATTTTGCCAATATATTTTCTATTTTTGCACCATAAATAGTAGCGATAATTGTGATTTACATTCAACTTAAATTTTTATATAATAAATATAAAACACACAATTTCTAAATTGGTTGTGGTTTAAGGTATCGGATAGATTGACCGTTTAAATCAAAGTTTTTCGAGCGATGAATTCGTCTAATATTAGAAGCGGTGTAAATCGATACAAATATAAATGAAACTTCACCTTGGAATTATTTTCGTCGAAATAAATTTGGAAATGGGGGATTGTGTGATATTCCGAGATGTTCAAAAGTAATTAAATCTGTGAATAGTATACTACTACTGGATTGCAGTACCATTTAAAAAGCTAACATAACATAAATCTATTGAAAAGGGATCAAAATTATGAAGCCCGCTCCATTAAAAAAGATTCTTTAAAGATTGTTTCACATTTAGCAAGTGTTGTACGTCTTACGATTTAAGACAATTAGTCAAATCCAAAAGCCACAATGACATTCCAAAATCTGCTAACACAATTAGTGAAATTGTGTCTAGCTATGCCGCAAAATATCATCAGTTAGTATTAGCTGATTTGCCAAAGCTCAAATTAAGTGGTGAAAGGTTCTGCTTAACATTCGGGGAATGAGCTTAACGTAAAATAGATGTTCTATTAATATTAATGTTCATAATGGTACCAACTTTTGAAATCTCGGCCTATATTCAAAGTTCGCTACCAGCAGAAAAATTTATTGAGCACGTCAAGAACAAATTAAAAGAGTTTGACCTTTCGATTAATGATATCGTTACAATTACCACGGATATCGATCACATTTATTTCAATAGTAAACAAAAATCTTCAATTAATGAGCAATAAAATTCACATTTCTAGCTAAGCTAGGTAAAATCAGAGAAGTTCTCCTTGTAGGAAAAACGCTCATAATAAACACAGAAAGTTTAGGCTTTGATCATTTAGCCTCGATCGAATTTTGATACAAAGCAACTCGGCTGCCGAAAATGCCCTATCAGTTTCCACGCTTATTGGCCTTATTGAACTTAAAGTTAAAAACAAGCTTCAAATATTTTCCCCGAATTTTTATATCGTCGAAACAAGGACTGTGGTTTAATAGCCTTGTTTATAGTTTATCTTTCAGTGGTAAAAATTCACTTAACTCAGGTTGTGTTGCTATTGGCTCTACTTCTACCGTATCATTGTTTTGAGTACGCTCTTCATCACATATGCGTTCGATCAATTCTGCTATGTATTACTTTTAATATTGTACCTCGGCTTGTTTTATTAAATACTGAATTAGTTATTTCTATTGACTCTAGCTGCAAATACCTGAATTATTAAGATAATTAAATAAATCCGAAAAGTAGTCCTTCTTGCACTAATGTGATTCATCAATTCAGATTTAAAAGCGAAACCTAAAAATTAATTTTGGGCCGATAATTCATCTAGTAAAAAATTAATGGAATGTCTACTGTAAATAAATTTTGGCAGCAGAGTTTCTCTATTGCTACTTTTAAAAAATCCAAACAATAATTCGAATACTTCGTCTGAAAAATGAATGAAATGTTTTATATCAATAAGGATTTTTCGAAGGCCATCTTTGACTAATTGAAACCTTTTGAGCATATGGAACAAACTGTTCCATCTTGTTTTGGAGTTTAATTTCAATTGGATTCATTTATTAAACTGTTCTTTAATCTAATTTTGAAGTACACTGTCAGTTTTTGCTGGCGATTGAAAACAATGTTAACCACCGAGCGAGTTTTATCTACCAACGGGTAAATTTTTGAGTGTAAGACGATATTCAAGCTCAAATTAGTTTCATTTTCGGTATTGACAATAATTTCTAACCTATCACCGTCAGCGCCGTCCTTATAATCAGAAACATCTGAGCTGAAAATGCGTAATAACGATCGTACGAAAATGACTTAACAAAAAAATAATTCAAACAATTTTATTTACCTTTTCCGACAAAAATGACACAATTCGAGGATCAGCGAAATCCACGTGTATACGCTTAAAGGATGCGGTTGGATATTCCCAGTGGTGACTATTTACTTTTGGAGGACCATTTTTTAACCTCGCACAAGACATGCCATTTTTTGCCAGATCGACGTCCTTTACGAACTCAGGCCACCAGCAGAAGCTTTGACCTAAACTTTTCATTTTTGTTCCCCAAAATGTGCAGTATGGAAGTCGCCTAATAATATCCTATGCCTTAAACTTTTTGAAATAACTAATCGTGCACCATGCATTAAACATCCATTTTGAATTTAATATTCAGTTTGATTTATGCCAAATCTTTAAATTAAAGTTTCTAACGAATTGTCAGACTTCTTAACTTCCGCCAATTCTCTAACCGTAATAGGTAGCCATTCTACCTATGTGAAATCTCATACACATCCGATTCCTCGAACAAAATCCGTTCCTTTGAAGCAATAGGCAATCGCAAGAAAGCGTCGGCATTTTCGTTTTCTTCGCTATACGTTTGTATTTGATTTTATAATTCAAACCCTGTACAAATATAGCGTAATGCTGGATCCTCAGTTGCACAAAAAATTTGAATTGTCTTCTTGTCGACAGTGTTATCATGTAGATATTATAATTACCAAACATTGAAGAAAATATAATTTTTCATTATTAATTTAGGGAAGAGTAGTAAGAGTATAAGTAGGTAAGTTTCGTATATTAAATCAAAGGGAATACCATCATATTCCCAAAGGAAAACAATCCCCCCTAAAAATTACCAAAGAATACAAATTAAAGTGACCCATAGGGTGACCCTAAAAGTTTTTATTAACTATAATATAAAAACAAAAGAAATCTACCTAATTTCATGCAATCCTTGAGCAGAAAGGACCAATGCTAAGCGATTTTGGAGAGTTCTCTATTTTAGTATGTGAATAATTATTAAAAAACATGAATTTTTCAAAAATGTTCCAATCTCTATGAGTGTTAGAATTTCAAAAAATTGTCAAAGCGGGGGTTTGGAACTGCAGCCTCTAAGGTATAAGACAAATTAAAAATTTGATTTTTTTGAATTTTTTGTTATTTTTTTTGGGATTTCATTATTTTGGATCACGATACTAACTCAAATTAAAGTCACCGTGCCAGATGAAAAGCCTTCGCAGGGTTTTTAATTGAAGTTTTCCTTGAAGGTTCCTTTCCCGCCTTTATTTTAAGATGACACCTTTTAAAGCAATGAGGGGAAGTAATAAAGTGTATTTATTATGGAAATGGTGTGCTTTTATAAGGGACTATAACATGGTTTTATATGCACTAAAAAAGGGAAAATAAACATTTTAGATTTCGCATTATAAAATATAAGTGAAAATAACACCAGAACCATCTTGATGTGAATAGAGCCGGCATGTGTAAAATGAACTTAAAATAAGAGATATAGAAACACGAAAAATTCATTCATTTTCATAGTGTTTGTATGAAAAATCGCGATTTCGATTGACGATAAAATAAATAAAACTTAACCTCAGTTAAATAATTTTTTCTGAAATCGCTAACAAACAACTCAATGTCTTACTCATTTAAAACCAGAGCCTACTGTATAAATAAGAGCCTCCACTATCGACTGTATTTTTTACTAAGCTTAAAATAAGGTACATACAATTTTTTCTTTACTATGAACTTATATGGGAAAACGGTGATTTTCATTTACAGTTTTAGTTTATTAGAAATATGAGCTTTTGTTTTGTTTTTATATGAAAATGTTCATGAAATATGTAACATTATTTGATTGAAAAATCAAGTCTTGAAAATGTTTATTTCTTAGTGAAAATCGCCATGAAAAATAAGGTACTTTTGAAATTTTAAATATTGTTGTTTTTGTAATATACGTCATCAACATAACTCGAAATTTATAAACAAAATAATAATCATCTCTTTCATTGCCTCCATTCCAATTTGAATTCGAATATGTTTCTATAGTTATTTTGAATTTGCAAAGCATGCTAGATTGTGTTGATGTTTTGATTTTTTCGCACTCATTGTATTTTGTATTGATTTAATTTATTCTGTTTGGCTCTTTTTGATTTTTTTTAAATTTTGATTGTTGAGCGGAGACCTGTTGTCTTTTTTCTTACCATTGGATTTAGATGTGGACAAATGATGACGGTATTAAATTGAATTATCTCTTTTTATATTGTTATTGTTGTAGAATGTTTTTAATTTAATTTCCCTTATTTTCTTTTGATTATTGCTGGAAAATAGGGAAATTTGAGAATCTGTGTTTGAAATGAGAAAGACATTGAGTTGTTTGTTAGCGATTTCTTAAAAAATTATTTAACTGGGTTTAACTTTTAATTCATATTTTATCGTCAATCAAAATCGCGTTTTTTCATATAAACACTATGAAAATAAATGAATTTTTAGTGTTTCTATATCCCTTATTTTAAGTTCATTTTTCACATGCCAGCTCTATTCACATCAAGATGGTGCTGTTTAAAACACAGATTCTAAAATTTCCTTATTTTCCAACAATTAGCAAAAGAAAATAAGGGAAATTAAATTAAAAAATATTCTACAACAATAACAATATAAAAAGAGATAATTCAATTTAATACCGTCATCATTTGTCCACATCTAAACCCAATGGTGGGAAAAAAGACAACAGGTCTCCGCTCAACAATCAAAATTAAAAAAAATCAAAAAGAGCCAAGCAGAAAAAATAAATCATTTCAATGTGTGCGAAGAAATCAAAAAATCAAAGCAATCTAGCATGCTTTGCAAATTTATAATAACTATAAAAACAAATTCGAATTCAAATTTGAATGGAGGCAATAAGAGATGATTATTGCATTGTTTATAAATTTCGAGCTATGTTTATGACGTATATTACAAAAACAACAATCGTTTAAAGTTCAAAAATACTTTATTTTTCATGACGATTTTCACTAAGAAATAAACATTTTCATGACTCGATTTTTCAATCAAATAAATATACATGTTTCATGAACATTTTCCTATAAAAACAATACAAAAGCTCACATTTCTAATAAACTAAAACTGTAAATGAAAATAAGCGTTTCTCCATATAGTTTCATAGTAAAAAAAAAATTGTTTGTACCTTATTTTAAGCTTAGTAAAAAATACAGTCGATACCTACCTATTCGCAGCAAAATAGTAAAATATATTGAAACTAACAAATTACACGACTTAATTAATTATTTCAAATTAAAATAAAAAAATGGTAGTTAGGCAATTTAGGTTTTGCCACCTAAACGAAGAAACCTATATTGTATATTTGTTGGACGATCAAACACCTGAGAAAGATGCCAAATGATACTTTCAGTTTTATAAAAATAAAAATTTTCGTTAGTTCATAATATTTGAAGAATTAAAATTTTAAGGCAACCGCACTATTTTACATGAACCCGCATTAAAAGAACGAATAAAAATCCCCATCAATAAATGAAAATTGAGACATCAAACTTAATTCAAAAGTATAGTCCATATTTATATAATTTGTCGCATACATCATCTAATTTAAAGAGTACGAGTATGTCCGCGTAATTACATACCGTAGCGAAGTCTCAATCCACTTGTCCGTATACTATATACATTTATTGATATGACAAGTTAATTAATTTATTTTATATTTACAAGAACCATGAATGACAGTGTTTTTGTGTGCTTGTGAAGAGACGCACAGACTTTTTAAATTGCAATTTAATAAATTAATAACCGTTTTTTGTTTGTTACTCTTGTCGTAATTTAAAAGATGCATTTTTTTTTTCATTGCCTCTCTCTTTCACTGTCTTGGTTAATTTGGAATTGCCTTGATTGATCCCTATCATATTACATACTCGATGTATATATGTGTATTATCACTTATATATTGGAATGATTGTCTTTTAATTCCAAATGATACTGTAATAATTTTTAATGAAGACTGTTGTAGCTAATACTTTACTCATAATTGAATGCGAAATGGATAATATACATTTTTAGCGGAAATATAAAGTTAATTAATTGAACATTTTTTATGTATACACTACACGTACTTTGTAAATGGTATGGTATTTAATTGCACGATCAAACAAAAGGAGCTCGCGGTCATCTATATAGATATAGGATTCACCTGTATATTTATAGCTAAAAAAAAAAAATATTCTCTAATTATCTTATACGAGTATGTATACAAACATTGTATTTCCAGGTATCTCTAAATATCAATTGATTTTCTTAAGAAAAATCCATTATTCGGAAATGCGTGCAGATTTTTATGTGTAATTTATGTAATTATTTGATATTTGTATTTTTTTTTAATTTTAATTGAAATAAATGTGTACAACAAAGTGTTACAGATATAAATACCTTGTAGATGTTTTAGTATGTATTTTGTAAATTGAGGATGTTGTATAAAATTCACCAATATTTCACAAATTGATAAACTTACAATCAAATTGGATAAGTAGGTAGCCTGTAAGATGCTTTAATGCACGATATTATTTATGACTTAAGAACCGAAACTGAGAAAAACGTAGATTACCACGAAAACATGTCATAATTATGAAAAATATGAAAAAATACACAACGTTCAAAAAAATGTTACAAAGTTGCTTCGAAAAATTGTATTGTGTTATAAGAAATAAGACATTGAAAAAGGTCATTTTAATGAAGTAAAAAAAAAACTTGTTATGTGAAAAGTCTTGTTTTTAGTACCCTTTTATGAGCTTTCGGACCCTATCGGCTAACCTTACATGAAGGGCTCCTATAAAGTCACAACAGTATACATACATCCATTAAATTATAAATTTACAAAATCGTAGTGGGCAATTCCTTGTAGGCGACTGCTCTACGATGCCCCGGTATTTATTGGAATATTAAAGAATTAAATAAACTAAATAAAACATTATTTTATAATGTTGCAGGTTAATTATTTAAGAAGAAGAAAAAATGATTTTTGAATTAAACAAATAAAATTAAAAAAACAACAACGAAATATGTAAATGCACATGTAGAAATAAACATAAGAATACAAATTATAATAAAAATAATAATGTTATAAATTCAAATTTATAAAAATTAATTAAAATAAATTAATTTCAATTTTGAACTTATACCGTGAAACTGGTCGATATACCGAACTATTAACTACAAAAACGCTGAATTTTTATTTATTTATTTAAAATTTTTCATGCAGAATTCATTTCGATGGTAATATACCGTCATCTTCAGCTGATTTAGTACGTCTAATTGGAAATTACAATATTTATAATCAAAATTGTTTGTAAAGGAATTTTGTAACAGAGTCTATATACAAATGTACTTATTTATCTATACAATTACAATCATAATTTTCCCGACATGTGCAGACTCGCTAAAGTAAAAATATGTACATGATCAATAAAAAAAAAAATAATAATCTACATAACAGTTGAATACAAAGGTAATTAACGTTAAATGTACGCGAATACAAAATAAAATTGTGAAGGGCTGAAACCTCATGAGGTGAACAGAACCTCGGTCTTGATTAATTCAAGCCACAAATTAATCCCGGATAAATCTCTTAAGTCAATCTGCAGCTCAACCTCCCACTCAATTTATAACCCAACCTCCATCTCAATGACGTAATCACCAAATTAACCGCTAACCCAACCCTCAAATATTTTCTAAATCAACCAACCTCAAATCAACTTTCAAATCAACCCTTAACCTAACTCCAAATCAACTTTTAAATAATTCCCCAACCGAAAAATTCACTTAACCATGCAAGCTAACTAAACCCTAACTCACTTCAACTCAACTTAGCTCGAACCAAATCTCAACACTCTGTTGAACTACACTCTAGTGGCCAACCCAATCCCAAATATGACTCGACTCGAAAACTACATGCGCGTATGAACTCTACTAAATCTAACCTATCACTAAACTCTAAACTCGACCCCAAATTAATCCCTAACCCAACTTAACACTCAAATCCAACACAATTTCAACTGAAACCCTATTCATCATCATAACCTTAAACAATCATTATCGACATTTCACTTTCGGCTAACTTTAACAGGGTGTGTTGTGTCCTACTAGCCAGGTGAGAAAATAAAATTGTGATAATGGTAAACTAAGACAATATCGCATTTCCCATATCTTCATCGACTGAAAATTGATTAAACGTTTGGAATGCAAATACACCTTTCTATAATTACTCTCTTCACATTTTTTGGAACTTGGATCTCTATATACACCTACTTGGCGTAGGTAACTAAATTAGAACTCGAGCAAGCAGCGTCTCAACCAACTCTCCAACGACTAATCTACATTTAACGATGATTATATAAGAAAGAACTTAAAATTTTTCTAGTCAAATATAGTTACATAGTAATAAGAATACAAGGTACTTACAATACATACATAATATAGTAGTGGTGTTTAAAATTTAAGCAATTTTCAAAGTTTTCGAATTTTGGTTTAAGAGCCTAATTGGGGATTGACCTTTCTCTGATAGATTCGAATGTAGAAAGTTTAAATATCCCGTATAGAAATTTATACATCAATAACTTTTTCAAATAAAATTCAGGCCGATTAGGAATAAACTTGGTTATTTGTTAATCGATTATGATTAAATTTGATTTGCACGACGGAAATAAGATTCCAAGATGAATGGAGTCCTGGAATATGGCCAATCAGGAAGGACTTGAGCTAATCTTAACCGATTACGATGAAATTTGAATTGTACTATAAAATTAGGGTTCTGCAATAAGGCCAACTAAAAATTTCATCACAATCGGTTTAGAAATAATGGAGTTTCTTCTAAATGGCCATATTCCAGAACTTTTTCTAAATATCATTTTAGAGTCTCATTTTCATAGTACAAATCGGGCTTTCTTACAACCAGTTAATAAACAGCCAAGTTTATTCCCAACTGACCGTATTCTAGCATTCCTCCATTTCCATCGTACAAAACGGGATTCGTTGGGATTCTCAAACGGAATTCTGGGATCTCGCTTTCTGTTCTCTTAAACCTTGATTTAAGAGACTAATTGGGGGTTAGCCTGTCTCCTATTCCCTATATCCGGATGCAGATAATTGGATTATCTCGAAAACAGGTTTATCCATATACATAGAGCATTTCAAGTCAAATTCAGGCCAATAAATGTTTTTTTGATGAAATTCTTAAATATGGCCAATTAGGAAGAAACTTGGGTATTTTTTAACCAATTAATACGTAATTCAATTTGTACTTAGGGATCCGCAAAAAGTATCGATAGTTTGATTACGATACCAAGTACTTTTGTATTCGATACTTTTGTAATGAAACCCAAGGTACTCGATACTTTCTAACTCGAAACATCGGTACTTTTTAATAAGGAATCGTACATACTACTATTTATGTTATGATTGCTTATTTTCGGCTAAGTTCATCATCATTTTTATATTCCTACATCAATTCTCTTAAATCGAAATTGATATTTTATATTAATTTTAAAGATACCTTAGATGGTGCCCGTACTATTTCATCCGTCAGAAAAATAATGAACGCCGCTGATACCACATCATCGTCGTTTGAATCAAATGATGAAGGAGATCGGCCAGACTAGCCCTCAACTTCATACGATTTTTTGAGCTATCACAAAAAATTAGCTCACTACCGTTGTAAAAGGCGTTCTGGCAAAGGCGGAGACAAAGATGAGTTGAGGTTGTATTTGATGAATTCAGTTTACCCACTAAAATCGAACCCTATAATTCAGTGGGACGAAATAAAAACGTTTTCCCTCACTTGAACCCCCTCGCCAAGAAGTACCTGGTAATACCCGGTACCTCCCGTTCCATCAGAAAAATAGTTTTCTAAAGTTGGAGTGATTTTAATACAAACCCGAAACAGATTTATGGATAATAGAGTGGACCAACTGCTCTCTTTGTCTAATTAGAATGATGAAGTTTGGGCCTTTCAAAAATAAAGATACTAATTATTATTTGTTTTGGATTTCTTTTGTGCAGTAAATAAATATGAGCTATACAAATATATGTATAACATTTGTATTATAATAAATTTACATAAATGCCTTATTGGTCACTCCCTTTTAAAAAAACTTATATTAGAAATCGGGTATATAAATCGTGTTTTTAAATTGTACTCGATACTTAGGAGTATCGATACTTTTATTACGATATTAGTAATGAGTATATTATTGATGCTCTTGTTTCGATACCACATCCCTAATGGGATTCTTAAATGATATTTAGGAAAAGTTCTGGAATATTGCCGATTATTAATGAAATTCGATAATTTCCCGATCATAATTTTGAGACCGGAGTCCGGTTAGAAAACCCCATAAACCTAGAAGTACTCTCAAATCTAAAAACTTTAAAACTTTTCTCTTAAAAAAATATCAAACGACAAAGTTATTCTTTCTAAAAATCTATACACTTAAAAATCTAAACCCTAAAAATTTAAAAATCAAAGAACTAAAAATCTTAAATAAAATATGTACTTAAAATTATTAAAATTCTAAAAATTTGAAACCTAAAAATAAAAATCTAAAAACCTAAAACCCTAACTCTAAAATCCAGTCCATAATAATTGAAACATCTTAAAAATCTAAAATACTCAAATTAAAATTTAAATTCTCAAAACTCTATAAATCTGAAAGACTTAATATGTAATAAATACATTCTCATTTTCTGAAACATTAAATTTCATGAAAACCTAAACATCTAGTAAAAAACTGAAACTTTAAAACTTAAAATCTAAAGTCTAAAAACCAATAAAGCTAAAAACAGCTAAAGTCCTAACGATTTAAAACCTAAAAAGCGAAAATCGCAAAAATGTTAAACTTAAAAACCTTAAAACCATAAAATATTAAAATTTATAAAATTTTAAAAATCTGACAAACTTAAAATATCTAAAGGTTGAAACCTGGAAACAATAATTTAAAAACCTACAAATCTGAAATCCTTAAAACCCGAAAATCTAAAAATTTTGAAATTGTAAAAATTAAAAACCTTTAAAATATAAACTCCTACAAAGTCTAAAACCATGAACCCCTAGGAACCTGAAAGCCTTAAAAGGTAATGTAAACCTAAAAACCTCAACACATAGGAACTTAGAGACCTTAAAATCTAAAAATCTAAAATTCCATACTTGTAAAAAATTTGAAAAAAAAAGAAATCCTAAAAATGTAAAATTCTAAAAAAATGAAAATCTTTTAAAATTCTAAAGTTCTGAAATCAAAAAAACCATAAAATCTAAAACCTTAAAAATTTAAAAAATTTTAAAACTTAAAAATACTAAAAGTCTAAAACCTGAAAATAAAAAAAATTTAAAACCGATTTTCAAAAAATTTAGAAAACTTAAAAACTTAAGGGGGGGAGGGGAGAGTTACAAACATCCAATGAACCAACACCAATACATACCTGCAACGAACCGACATCTACTTCCGTATTCTAGCTGATGAAGCTAAAACATAAAATACCAAACAATTTGATGTCACGTTGCATATACACCAAATCAATGACTTCGGGATTGTAGCTGACACAACACACAACCGGATGGATGTAACAAAATAACATATCACGTTGTGTCTACCAATTATTACACCGGAAAGTTACCACATATAATATGACCCCATACATTCTGCCTAGTTTGCTAAATTAGGCACGAGTAAAATTTGCCATACATTAAAATTATATTTTAGATTCATTATTATTTTTGTACTCATCCAGATATCATTGTAGTTTTCATTTAAATAAAAAATAAAATAAATTTAAATATCGCTCTGGATAAAATCCAGAGTTTAAAAAAATAAATTGTTTAACTAATTAAAACTATAATTGGAAGGGGGGGGGGGGGGGGGGTAACGATACTAACCTATTAAAAATTCGGCCGAATGAGCGGGACCATCTCGAATTCTCAACAATAAAAATAAAAACAAAAAACCAATGTGTGTAGCCTCTACGCGCGACGGAAGTGAAACTTTTTAAGCTGTAAATTTGTAATTTCAATGGTCCGGCTGGCATATACAGTAAAATAGCTTTTCCGCAGCAAGAATTGAAGAAATAGTCAATTAATCCTTATAGTGCTATGGGAGTATTATACAAAGCCAGAGTAGATACATCCAAATTAGATAATTGCACATTCTACATTATCTAGTTATTTTTCTCAATCTCTGTTACTCCATGATCTGGTAAAACAGGATTATCACAACTCGATACAAAACACAAAATCTACCTATAGAGGCACGATAAACGGAATAAAAGCAATATTATTTACTAATACTGATATTAAAGCAACATTTTAGCTTGATAACGCAAGCGAAATTGTGATGGTGTATTGTTCGCTTTTTATTTTAAAGTGAATTTTGCTTAAGACAAATATTTTCTTCAAGAGAAATTCAGAATACTAAATAATTTACCTAAAGTAATAAACCAGCGATTGATGTATAGGTGCAGTTTTCTCATGTCATTTGGAACTATTTTTTTTTTTTTTTTTTTTTTTTTCGCTGGCGCTACATCCCATGAAGGGATTTGGCCGCTTCATTTGAAGTTTCGTAATCATTTTTTTGAACGGATAATGAGTGATTAATTCATTGATCCAACATTAACCAGCCGTGATTTTTTCATCACCCGCCGGGGATCGAACCCGGGACCTCCGGAGCTTAAAGCAAGCATGCTTACCACTATGCCACCAGGGCGGCATTTGGAACTATTGCAGAGTATAATTTCCATGTTTCATTTTGTAGCTAGCATAAACCAATTGTTTCATTTTTGAATTGCCCGAGAAAAAGAAATACATTTTGTATTTAGTTTAAAAGTATTAAATTTATTCTTAATTTGCCAACTCTCGTTGTATGATCTGTGGCGGTTCACGCATTTTTATCTTGCGCCTGAAGTTATGCGTTCGCCACCACATAGTCTATTCCAACGCGAACAGAATTTAAACGAAACGAAATACACCCAATACAAAGACAACTGAACTATGTGCTCTTCCACAACACATTACATGACAAAATAAAATAAAATAAAATAATTAGTCTCGTCTCGGATTTAGTGGCAGCTGCACGTGCGCGCAAAATGCCGCACAAATCGCGCGGTTAATAAAAGCTATAAAATAGTGGTGAAAAATATAAAATAAATATTTGTTAAAATAAATTAAAATTAAATAAATGAAATTTAATAAAATAAATTTATTAAAATTTAAATAAAAATATTTTAAATTAATTGTGCCATGTATTTAATATTGTGTACACACTAAATTGGTGACAACCGACGTCCATTTTTATGGACACGAACACGCGGTTTTATATATATTTTTTTTTGTGTGAAAAAAAAAATTGTGGACACCTGCTACGATACCGTAGCAGGTTAACGGTGTATGCTAAAATTATCAAACACACCGAGTCACACTACATATACGTGTCAGGTAGGCAATGTCGCGCGCCCATATATGCACACATACACGGAGACACACTACAAACACGTGTCATGCACATGCAGACAAGGTCGCGCGCTCACATACACACACATACACGGAGACATACCACCACCTACAAAAATATGGAGTCAGCAATACTACGAGTCATACCACATCGACACACACACACACACACACGGGCACATTCAGTGCCACTAAACCAAAAAAGAGTCGCATGCGCACACAAAAAATATGGAGTCAGCATCATCACGATCACACCATAATTACATCATCATCACCAACGAGAGCTGCAGTATCACCATCACCAACATCACTGCCGCCGCCAACATTTCGCAGCGCACATCGTTGCTACCATTAACAAAGCGATCAGCAAACATAAAACAAAAACGCCATCGCCATCATCACCGACATGGCCAACATCGTCATCGCCTCGTCATGACCGCCACGAGGCACAGAGATCACACCATCATCATTACCGCCACGAGGCACAGAGATCACACCATCATCATTACCGCCATCGAGATCATCATGATCAGCGGTAACATCGTCAACATCATCACCATCTTCATGACGTAGCAGCAACAACAACAGCTTCATCGCCATCATCAGCACCATTGCCGCCAACACAGACGACAAAAGCAGATCCAACAACATCACCATCAACAAATATTTTTTTTTTTTTTTTTTTTTTTTTATCACATTTTGTAAAATTTTTCATCACCATATTCTGTTTTATTTTTTCGGGTTCATTTTTTTTTATTTTTTCAATAAATTTATCGTATTTTGTTTTAATCAAAATGGCTCAACAAACGTCGTATAGCAAAGCGACCACCCAGCCATTACCCCACCACACCCCCCAGACGGACACGACACAACAGAAACTGACCTCACAACAGGTTACGTAGATTACAGAATATCCTTCTGGTCTACGCATGTTGTGAGGCCAGGCAGGGACCAAAAAAAAACAAAACTTAAGCAAGAAAACGCCATACATAGAAATGGCAAGCTGCGGTTTTGTTTACGGTCGACAAAACACGCGAGCATCACAAACACTTGCACACACACGCAAAAATCACACACACACCCACGCGAGCATCACGCACACACTTGCACACGCACGCAAGCATCATACACACACTCGCACGCACACAAACACTTGCACACTCACGCAAGCATCACATACTCACTCGCACATCATACACACACTTGCACACACGCAAGCATCATACACACACTCGCAAACCACACTTACATACGCACGCAAGCAACACATACACACAGTTACAGAAGGGGGAAATTTATTCGTGGGGGCATCGACCGACGACATTACAGGCAACAATCAACTCCCTGTCACAACAAACATCGGCTGACTAATGTTTTGGGAAAATCCAGAACCATTTCAGTCAGTCGATTTAGTCCACCCTATTCTACACACATTTACAGAGGGGGAAAACTAACTCGTGGGGGAGTCATGTGGCGGTTCACGCATTTTTATCTTGCGCCTGAAGTTATGCGTTCGCCACCACATAGTCTATTCCAACGCGAACAGAATTTAAACGAAACGAAATACACCCAATACAAAGACAACTGAACTATGTGCTCTTCCACAACACATTACATGACAAAATAAAATAAAATAATTAGTCTCGTCTCGGATTTAGTGGCAGCTGCACGTGCGCGCAAAATGCCGCACAAATCGCGCGGTTAAAAAGCTATAAAATAGTGGTGAAAAATATAAAATAAATATTTGTTAAAATAAATTAAAATTAAATAAATGAAATTTAATAAAATAAATTTATTAAAATTTAAATAAAAATATTTTAAATTAATTGTGCCATGTATTTAATATTGTGTACACACTAAAGATCCTTTGTTTAAATATCTATACAAATTTAAGTTTTATAAACTTCACTTCTCTATTTATTGTAAATTTACAATAAGTTATTTAACATAATAACCGCCTACATCTAAATAGTACAAAAACATTAAGTTTGAGATATTTGTGTACAAGCAAATTATTTACAAACACAAATTTTATTTTGTTTTATATAATATACTTGTAAATTGCAATCAATATAAATCTAGGAGGCATTGATTCGACTGTTCGTAGATGTTATTTTTGTATTGGTTGCAAATTCATTCAATTTCGTTTCAATATTCTTTTGTTTTTTTTCGAATCATACTGCCTAAAAAAATTTCAATTCAAAAATAAAAGAAATACTGTCGCTTTTTTCGTTTCATATCGCTTCTTCATTTTTTACTTGTAATTTTTGTTTTGTTTCATCGATTTTAAAAATCACCCCGGTACTAAAGAAGTTTCACTTCAAAAAATCCTGGAAAACACAAGGTAAAATGCCAAGACCCAAGAGTCTTCGTCAGACTTTTGTTAACTAGGATCTACATATTTTCTTGCCATCCTTGCGCATGAATGCTAAGCAGCTGCGGGGAATTATCTATTTTAATTCGGGATTAATTACTGAAAACAAAAACATTTTGAAAATATTCTGATTTTTATTAATGTTGAAATTTGAATAAATCTTCAAAGCGGGGTGTGGGGCGACATCTCCACCCCCAAACACCCGCCAAGAATTTGTCTTTTTTAATAATTACTCACTTAATGAACTAGAGAACTCTGCAAAGCCGTTTAGCATTTGGAGCCTTCACGCAAAACTATTTATACATATTTATATTATTGTTTACATTTGTGTTTCACATACTAAAATTGAGTACTCCCAAATCTAAAAATTAATCTGATAAAATTGAAAATCTTAAAATGGAATAGATACAATCAGGGTTGCCACTTTTACATAAAAAATACGGAGTAGATGTGGCTTAAAAGTGGAGTAAATTAACTTTTTTTGGAGTAAATCCTGCCTTAGTAAAACATAATGCTCTTATTTCAGAATATTTATTATAAATAAATAATAGATTTTAATATAAATAATTCAATTTATTTTAATTAAAAAGTGTAAGTGTAACATATTTTGATAGTCATACTCATAATCATAATGTTACACGAAAGGAACATAAAATCACATACAAAATTTGAGAGTATGTATTGCGTTGCAGACTTTTTTCAGTTGATATTTTCCATCGATATACTTGAATTTGTCTGGTTGGTTCTTAAGTTGGTTTTAATTACATTTAAATTTTGAAAATTCCGTTCTGCTGATGCAGTACTATGAGGTAGGGAACATATGTAGATTGGCATGTATTTTGAAATGTCGTTAAAAATAGGCTCTTCCAAGACATCCTTGTAAAGTTTCAATTCAATCTAGAATTTGGTGAAATCCACTCTCAAAATTGCCAATCAATCTGCGAAATTGATTATTTAAAGTTTATAAGCCAAAGTCGTGAAATGGAAAATTGATTATTAAAGGCATGATGAACGGAACGCTTCCTGTTACGATCTCATTAATATTTAAATACATATTTCAATCATTTCAAATTTCGTCATTAAAACAAACCTATGTTTGATTAGGGCCGCAATTTAAATATAAAACGATATTAATGTTAATTTTAGCGCTTTGACTTTTCGTTCTTCCAATCCTTCTGAGATTAGGAAATTTTGAAACCTAATCCCAAAATGCATTGCTGTTGGTGTAAAATCTGGATCTTTAGTATTTGTGTCAATTAGTTCGCCCACATTTTAAATCTTTAGCCAATTGCGAATCATGGTAAGTTGTTTGAAGTAGTTTCGGTAAAGAATCCATTTGTAAAAATGGTAAGTCGTACTGCACGCAGTACATTACGCAACCAAATTCAGTTGTCTTTTTGCGGTGACTGGTTGAATTAACAACAGATTGAAAGCTCTGTTCAGTGGTTGCTGTTACATTTTGAATTTACAGATTTGTTGCGTTAAATTTGCTACTTGTTTGATGTCATCTTAGATGCGTTTCATTGTTCACTAAAAGGGGTAAATTTATAACTTATGAAGTTAGCCATGAATATGAAACGTAAATATTTCCTTAAAAAGAGGCACGGTCAGTCAAGGCATGTATTTTTATAATGTTATATTTATTATGTTATTTACATGTTACTATGTCATATAATTAAATTTAGGGTTAAAATGTTAGGTGTTTCTAATAATTTGATCATTATCGAGTCAAAATTAATCATTTATATTTCGGCATTAAAAATGTAGCAGATTTACATAAGTGGCCACTTAATTTTGAAATTCTGAAAATTGTAGCAGATCTGCTCCATTTGTAGTAAAGTGGCAACCCTGGATACAATCATATTCCCGAATGAAAAATCTCCCCAAAAAATACCAATAAATACAAATTAAAGTGACCTATCGAAAAGGATTACCCCGTTAAGTTTTTATTAACTACAATATGAAAACAAAAGTAATCTACATAATTTCGTGTCATCCTATCCTTGCGCGGAAAGGACCAATGGTAAGCGGCTTTGGGGAATTTCTTATTTTAGTACGTGAATATGTATATAGATAGTTTTACAAATGTTAATATGTATTTTTAAAATTTTGCTGACGTCGTCCTGTCATTCTTGTGCAAATGCTCCAATGCTAAGCGAGTTTTTTGGGGGGGGAGGGGGGGGGGGGTTCTCTATTTTAATAATTATTAAAAAACATAAATTTTTACAAAATGCTCCAATTTGTATGAATGTTAGATTTTCCAAAAATCGTCAAAGCGGGGGTTTTGGGGCGGTAGCCCCATGTCTTAAGGTATAAAACGAATTAAAATAATATTTCAAAAATTCATTATATTTAAACAACTTGATTTTTTGGAAATTTTTGTTTTTTGCGATTTTTATAGTTTGAATGACGATACCAACCCATTTTGAACTAGGACATCTGAAAAATCTAAAATCTTAAAAATTCTAAAAGTCTAAATCATAAAACGGTTGGTATCGTTATTCCGAAAAAACGAAATATCCCGGAAAATTAAGCTTTTTAAAAAGGGATAAAAAACTCCCCAAAGCCTCGTAGCATTGGTCCTTCCCGCGCAAGGATGATATGAAATTATGCAGATTCCTTTTGTTTTCAAACTGTAGTTAACTTTTCGAAGGGCCAGTTTACTTTGTATTTTCGGTATTTTTTTCGGAATTTTTTCATTCGGGAATTTAGGATTTAAAATGTATGTTTTTATATTGGGATACCCAATATAAAAACATACATTTTAAATCCTATATTATTATTCATACTTTAAAAACCTACTAAATTAAAATCCCAAGAAAGAAATTAAAAAATCTAAATCATAAAAACGTAGAGTTTGAACAACCTAAAATCTGAAAAATCCGAAAAATTCTAACAGCCCGAAACCTAAAAACAAAAATCTAAAAACCAAGATCTAAAATGGCCCACACACAGTACGATTGATATTACAACAAATCGAAAATTGTGTGGCATGCTAAACATCTGTCGTATAACTTGCCGAACATCCAGACAGCTTTGGCCGATTGTGTTTAATCATTAAGTTGCAGATATGATTTGTCAAGTGCACTTTTTTATCAAAATCACACATACATATGTACTTCAATTTATAAAATCAGATCGTACATTTAATTGGATAGGCAAAATGTGTCCGTCTGTGGGTAAAACTGTTTACGATTTACCTGTATAAGTTACGATCACAATATCAATAATATCGTGTATGGGCCTTTTAAATCTTAATGTGTTATGAATAAGCAACGCATTTCTATCAATATTTCCTTCTTAGAAATTGGAACCGCATTTCTTGACGTATATTGACGCGTATTGACCGCGGTGTTTATCACACTGCGTCATTTTAAGTAATTGTTTATTATATTTATATGGTTATTTTAGATAATTTGACCTACTCAAATACAAATTTGTTTTAAGTTTTTTGAGCCAATAAGTATTTATCCTGAAAACAGTTTTTATTTAGTTTAGGGCTCTTTATTATTTCTTTTTAACTAATTAAAGCTTTAACTTTCGAACCCTATTCGGGTTTATGAAAAATATATCAAAAAATTCTTTCTTTGATACACAAATCAAAAATAAAGCAATCAGTACTTTTATTAAACCGAATTTTCATGGAAACGGACAGCTACATAATTTTCAAAAAAATTACTGAGCCGCTTTCATGTAAAAAAGGTTGTACATTTAAATAAAAATAAAAGTTGTATAGTGAGTTACATATGTACGTAGTGAGAGTTATGATAGACTCTTCGAGCATAAAGATATATAGAGAGAGTGTAAGATTTAAAATGTATGAAAAGAGAATACGAAAATCGTAAACGCACTTCTGTCAAAAAAATTTTTTTTTTTTTTTTGTTTTTTCATGTTTTGTGTTGCATATTTAACATAGAACGGATAGAAATAAAGTTAAAAATTTTCAATGAAATATATAAAATGGTTAAATTAATTAAGTCTTGTGTGATAAATTGCTTCATTATGAAGCAAATTAATACAAGAAAAATCAATTATAAACCATGTTTAATTAACTTTTTTAGGTAATTGTCAAGTGTATATTTTTTCAAAATATTTTTAATCCCTGCGATCTTAATTTAATGCACACGAATGAAAATTAAAAATAATTGTGCAGTTTTAAAGTATACTTCAACCTTATTATGGCCACCCATTTCAATTAAAATCCGTTTTAGTTTTCTATCAAAAAAATTAAAACTAAACTGTTTGTTTACCAAAAATACAAATAAATTACAGTGGCCATTTTGTTTCTTTGATATTTATATAAAAACGTTCATAGCCGGCGAAACTATTTTTTGTTTGCGGGTTTTTTTTTCTCTAGTTAAAATGCTTGAAAATGTATGTATGACATTTTATTATTAAACTAAAGATTTTTTTTTGTTTCTTGTGACTAAATAGATTTTCTAAGGACAGAAAATTTAGAAAATAACAAATACTGTCAGAAACAAATTAACTCACCTTGTAATATTTCAAAATTTATGTACGACTATGGCAAAAAATAAAAATAAAAAAAAGAGAAATCCAAAAAAAAAAATGTGTTTTGACAGAAGTGCTCTTACGCTCAAAATATATTATCCTACCCGGTTGGATAGACTGAATATATTTATAATTTTAATTTAAAATTAATTAACCGCCGCTTTTGGTAATTAAACGCAAATTTTAACACTCCGATTAGATGAAGCGTTGCCTGGCTCCGGTGATCTCAAGCATTGTAAATCGCTAATTTGTAGTTTCTATTTTAATTAAAATTTATGTGGGGTTTTATTATTTCAATTTACAATAAATTATTTGCCACGTTTTCTCTATACGTACAAATTGACACCAAAATTGCTCCGATTGGACGTGTCCGTGTTTGTAAATCGCAGTTTTGCAGTTTATAATTTTAATTAAAATTTATTTGGAGATTAATTATTTTGTTTAAAATAAATTATCTGCCACTAAATAATAACTCGTCTCTTTCTTCTTTTATGAAATTACTTGTTTCAAAATTCAAAATCAAGGTTGCATTGATTATATTTCTTTATTACATGAGCATTTTAAAGGTAGAATTAAATATTTGACTTTTCAATATCGCTCAAATAAATATTTAATTCTCCAATTACAATGCTTATGTAAAAAGAAATATAATCAGGATAGCATTGATTTTGAATTTTGAAACAAGTTGCAATTTAATAAAAGACGAAAGAGACGAAACATTATTTAACTGAAGAATTGCTGTTTTGTTCTGAAATCGGGCACTAATGGCATATTGAACAATAGTTATCTTTAAAATTTGGTGATTTAGCCTTTGGTCACGAAAGGTTAATTGATTATGTCAAATTATTTAAGTAAAAAGGCTTAGGCTTTTATTAAGCAGAAGTAGTACACAAATATTGCCGAAAAGGGAGGAGTTATTGTTTTATAGATGTAATTCAAATATAACCGATAAGTTGTCCGGAATCTAATTTTTGATTTAACTATAATATTGAAAATTGAAGGTATTTTTCCGATAAACTTGATAAAAATAAGTTTTTTCAGTTGTAAACATTTTGACTTCTAAGAGATTCATTACCACCGACTCAACCTAATGTTCGAGAATCTTCATCGCAGAAAAGAAACAAAGAAAATGTTCATCGGAAAAGTACAGTAAAATGTTAAAATTTATAAATTAAAAAAAAACTAAATTTGCGATCCCTACCTCAAATATATTTTAATCTCTCCTTTTAATCAATTCTCCATTAGTATTCTAACGATAATTTGAACACCTAAGCTCGGAAATTGTTTCAACCGAAATTCAAATAGCTTCACTCATGGTCAAGATTCAGAATTTCGTTTTAAAAATAGCCCTAATAAACTAATACTATTAAAACACTGCGGATTGACAAAATGAGTGTAGCTTAAAGCTTGTATAGTGTTGTGTGTTTAGCTTGTAATTAACAATATTACTCCTGTTCCTGTTTTAGTTTTAACATAAAATCTTTCATGGCATTAATTATGGAATGCAATGCTTTCCACTAGAGCTTTCCATATAATACGGGCTCAAATTCATCAGGACGAATGGCATGATGACAACTCGCATCTGGTGGCCAGTTGATATTTCTTCTTTCTAAAATTATGCGTCCTTTTAATATTAATCGATAAAGTGGGTGTTTAAAAGAAATTCGGTCGTGTTTATTCCGATTATAAACTTAGAAGGTGAATCACGTGACATTTCTAAATTACTTTGATCAAATTTTACTTGTTTACACCTTTATTGAACAAAAAATAAGCATATAAAACTGATAATAATTGATTGCGAGGCGCGCAATTAATTCTTAGATTTTTAGAGATTGTCGAATGTTGTGCCGCCCCAATGGCACAGTGGTTAGCATGCTTGCTTTACACTCCGGAGGTTCCGGGTTCGGCGGGTGAAGAAAAAATCACGGCTGGTTAATGTGTAGGATCAATGAATTAATCATTCATTATCCGTTAAAAAAATGATTACGTAACTTCAGAATGAAGCACCCAAATCCCTCTATGGGATGTAGCGCCAGCGAAAAAAAAAAAAAAGAATGTTGATTGATACTGCCTATTGAATCATATTGGCTCTCTTTAAACTTCTCCCCAGTTCGACAAATTTTTTCTCACACGTTCGCTTCGATTATTTAGGTAAAATTTTACCACGTACTCGAAAACATGCTCCAATAAATTCAATTTGTATAATAAATTTTAGATATGCACTTATAAACTGTAAAGAGTTCCGTGGAAATTTTAGTAAACAAATTTTAATTTCAATTTAATTTTTCTACAAATTTTGTTTGGTTCGCAAACATTTTGTTTTGTTTCGTTCATATGAAAATTGCTTGCTTGCCAGGCGGTTGAGAATTTGTCCCGATGTCAGTCAAAAACTGCATTGATACTACAACGTTAGAAATGATGGGGTATAAGAAATGTATCAAATTGAGGGCAATTAGTTCTGGGGACCTGGGAAAATTACCTGTAGTCCCTCTCCTCCTTAAACTCTATAATAGGGCGTGGCTATAGGTACTTTATACTATATATATAATACGTCAATTTCAGTATTCCTTTCGTGGTTAATAAAAAAGGCTCGGTTCAACAAATCTCGCGCCGGACGCTCAGAAATCTCGAGCCAGCACTGGATACTGTTTGCGAAATAACGTATCTTTTGGAATTTTTAAATTTTGTAGTCAGGTTGAAAGCAATTTCCTTGATACATCTAAATCTACGTTATCGTTAAATAACAATAATAATCTTTACTTAACTACTCTTGAGAAAGCTAACTGTTTAGCGATCCCATTTGGATTTGGTGTTCGCCCCCCTCCACACCCGTTTGTAGTCATTATCTGCCATACTTCCTTAGCAAACCCACCCAGCAGGCCCTTCAATTTTTCGAAGTGAATTGTCAGAAGGTGTTGTTCCATTTCTAAGAAAAATTCGAATAAAATCATATCGAACTAACTTTAGTGCCAAAATTATCTACATAAAGTTGTAGTGACAATAATAAACTTTAATATGAGAATTATAAATTAATTTCAGCGCACTTGATATTTCTAAGATCTTTGCCAGCGTTTGGAAAGAGGAATTATTGGCAAAACTGAGCGTGTTTGGACTTCATATAGATATTAAAATCATTGCATAACTTAACCTCTTGCATGTTTTCCTTAGGGTTCGGTGTTGCCGCCGGCTCTCTTTTTAATTTTGAGTAATGATTTTCTGTTATTTGCAACCTCTCCTACTTTTTGCATTACTCGTTCCATACTCTCGCATCCTGTCAAAGGGGTTTGATATTTCCGAGGGCTTGATTGCTATCATTAATTGCGTTATTGTAAATATGGTAGCAATCGGTAATGAACGCCAACGCATACAATAAAAATAAATGAGAATGAGTTGAGGTGAGTATATTAGGTGGGTCGTGGGTAGTATGGCTGATATAGTTAGTTCCCGCCTTTTCCTTCCGAAATTAATTCAATTCACGGTCAATACAGATCTATTCTTGTTCCGGAAAGCCCGCCCCAAGCTCCTGAGCCTTATAGCTGGCGTAATCGACCGTATCCCGGAACCTCTGTCTAGATAATTTTTTTTCTGTTTAACAATTAGTATCTTTTAGAAGAAGGAAGTTAGAAGAGGGGACAAAGTAACGCACAAAAAGTTTTCTATGTATAATTGTCGAGTATATAAGTGCACGAAGTATAGATGGCGACTCTATGTGTCAAATTGTTTAAAATATGATATCGTCAGAGACGCACATGAGAGTGTGGCTCCAAGTGGGATTCTTGCACTGAATTTATCGGCATTGTAGCGATAGACAGATTAATCAAAATTAGCCCGGACACAATGAAGTAAACACATCAATTATTATTTTTTTGTTGTTTGTTATGTATTATAATTTTATTTTGGTAAATTAATCTCGGGTTTCAGATATCCTATCTTTGAACTGTACATAGCATCCAGTGCTGAATCAAAGGCAGAATTTTGGTTATAGTTGAATTTTAAAAAAGGAAAAATATATTTAGCTGTTATTAGTTAACATTCTGGCTTTGATGAGCGGAGGCGTATCTAATATAGGATGGCCGAGTTGTTGCAATAATTATATAATGAAATGAAAAAAAGTGTCTGAGATGATTTCCCATAATTTTGGAAATATTGTAGTTAAGGTTATTGAAGATAGAGATTGCGAAAAAAGGTGTACACAACTTCCTTAAGCCGACTTCCTTGCGTACCGGCAAAAAATGGCTTTTCAAGAGGAGGTAATTTTCTGCTTTCGTATGCTCTACTGTGTATTGGAATTCTGATAGAAATGATGCATAACGTAGCAAACGACTGGATGTGATCGAAGGCAAATTGATGTCAGATTTAAAAATGTGTGTCAATGGTTTATTATCGGTCACTAGCTTGAATTTTTGTCCGTATAAATATGTACATATAAAACCTTTTGACAGTCCAATATATAGCCAGCGCTTCTCAATCCAATTGGCTGTAGTTCTGCTCTGCGACAGAAAGGGAACGGGAAATGAATGCTAGTGGTTTCTCTTCTCCTTGGATGACATGTGATAATACTCCAAAGTGGGTGTGTAAGTGTCGATGCATTTTTGATAAATTTCGAATAGTATGTGATTAACCCCAATAATTGTTGTACTTCATGAGAGTTTTTTGGACGTGGTGCATCTAACACAGCTTTTACTTTTTCTGGTGCTTTTGAAATTTTATTTTGTTCAATCTGGTGTCCAAGATAATTAATCCTTGTATGGAAAAATTTGCATTTGTTGTCGTTAACATGAAAATTGAATTTCTTCAACCGTTCAAAACAAGCAATTAGCCGTTGGTAGCGCTCTGTACGTTCCTTTGTGAGTGGTTATCGTTTGAATTTTTGCACTTTCCTCATCCATCTGAACGTGATGATATGCTTTGTATAAATCAAAGAAAAATACTTTGAATCTCTTGGATTGTTGAGAATTTCCTCAATCCGAGGAATCGGGTAGTGAGCATCTTCGAGTCGTTTGTTTACGCTTACTTTATAATCGACACATAACTAATCGAACGCTCTTATACGGTTTTGGAATGCTAACCCTCTTCTTTTAAAGCAATTATTTCTTTTTCGACTTGATCTCTACGTGAGAATGGTACTTCGTGTGCTTTATGAAATACTGGCTTGGCATCTATTCGAAGTTTTAATGAGCACTGAAGATTTGAAATTTTTCCAATTTTTTATTCGAAGATTTCTCTATACTTTGATTTAATGTTGCTGATGTCTTTTTCGATAATTTATGTCGATAAAATTTCATTGATTGAATCACTCGAATTTTCCTTATCTAAATCTTGCAAATTTACGTTGAGTTTCTTAATCCACGTTCTACCCAAAAGAGCTTGTCGGTCGTTATCTACGTGAACAGATTTCCTTGAGATATGAAGGAAATTTCATATTAGTCTGACGTATGGGATTCGAAATATTTAGCTTCTCAAATACATTCCTTGGAATTAGTGTGACCCCTGCTCCCGAGTCAACTTCGAATTGCTGGACTTTCCTTCTATTTTGATATTTGTATAAAATTTTTCCGCTTGATTACTGGCAACTGGCTGATTTGCGTATACGTCATGAACATTGTGAAACTTTCTCAATATGTCCTCTTTTCTTGCATTTTTTGCAGTAGAGTTGAACTTTGTCACCTTTGCAATTGCGAGTGTCGTGATTGCTGCGTGCACAGCGTAAGCAAAGACCTGTCAGTCCCAATGCTTGATAGTCGATTCGGCCACGGTATCTTGACTGATTTCTGCAACTGGAACTATGAGAATTATTGCTACACTGCTGGAAACGACTTCTTTGTTCTCGACTGGAATGATTCGATTGTTCTGGTTTTTGATTTGACATTTCTTTGCTGTCTATCTGGGAAGCTTCGAATGCGAGAGCCAAATCAACACTTTCTTTAAATTTAAATTTCCCTGATTGTAGCAACTTTGTCCTTATTGCATTATCACTAATCCCTCTTATGAACTGTGAGAGTAAACATGTATCTGCAAATAAACGACGTCTTTCAAGTAGTGAATTTGGTTCGGGACTCAAATGTCCCGGCAGTAACTTAACCAGTTGTTCGTAATTTTCCTCCATGGGTGGTTTCGGTGCAAGCAAATTCGATAAAACACTATAATATTCTGGACCAATAAAGTTCAATAATATCCTTTTGCATTTATCTACATCGTTTTTGATATTTTAATGTCGAAAAAATTTCTGGCAGCTGTTGAAACTATTCTTTTTTACCATCGAAATTTTCGGACGAATAATTCTTTGAAAATTTGAAATTCTTTGAATTGGGCTGGATCGATCACTTTTCTCCTCGTCGCCAATTATTGTTGTATATTTAATAAAAACAATATTTTAATAATAATTTACACTTTTTCTAGAATGGTTACAAAAAACATGTGTTTTCTTTTTGACATTTACTGGATAACTCCCAAAAATGAAAAAATTAAAAATGTGGATAGGGTTACAAACAACACATTATTGCGCAGTGTTGCTAACCCGATATTATGTATATTATGCTAGCTTAAATCCTTTTTATTCTTTAAATAAATAAAATAAATATTTTGAAAAACATAAAAGAGTTTTTAATAAATATTCATTAAATAAGTTATTGGGCGTTTGACGTTTTGAAGGAGAAACGACTTCATTTGACGACAAAAAAGTTCTTTTTCATTCACGGATGATTTTAGGCTCTATGAGGAGATAATCGACGCAACAAGCACCTATTTTATAGGGTTAGAAAAATCATCGGGAAAGAGATGAACTGAAGCTTTTAAAATGTTGCTTAGCATTTCTCAACCTAAAAGCTTTAATTCTAATTTCGCAGCTTCGAAAGCTTAAAATTCAAACCAATTTATTGATTTAGATCGCAAATAATATTCCAACAAAAAATTATCACGCAAATTTTCCAATTCAACCAAAACTTTCTTATTAATTCGTATACCTTCAACTTCAAAAACTAAAAACAATAATAATGAAAAATAAAAAGCGCTAAGCCAAGAATAAGAAGAAACTTTAAGAAAACAGAAAATATAAAAACAATGCTATTGAGAGTCCACCTCAAAAAAAAAAAAAACAACAGCACACACCAACGTATATTAACTTTACTGCACTACACAGTATATACACACCAGACACCACAGTCAACAAGTCAAACTCTAAGAGAGAGTTAAAACAACACAACACACATACTATATGTATGTAGCATGAGTACTTACACCAAAATATCCAAACGTTAAATAAAAAATTCATTTTCTTTCATCTGGCTTGAATTGTTGCTGTTGTTATAAAATAGTATATGTATGTACGAACAATTTGTTGCTTGTGTTGCTCAAAATAAATTTTTTTACTTACAATAATCTCTTCTTTGCTCAACAATACTACACAAGCAGCAAGCAACACACATCGTGTGTTTCTGTATTATGAATTTTAAGTTTTTCATTTCAGTATTTCTCTGTTGATCATTCAGTAAAGTCAAAATATACCGAATAAATATTTTTTTTTTTTTATATGTTATATAAACATAAATAAATTCAATTTATTTATATTTTGGTTTTATTATTATTATTTTTGTTTTTTTGTTTAAATAAAAGGAAAATATTTTTCTTAAATAAACAATTTTCCAAGTAAAGCTAACTAACAATATATAAAAGTGGTAAAGTGAATTTTTTGGTTGCGTGAATTTTCTTTTTTGTTAATAGTGAGATACATATTATGAAAATGTGTTTTATTTATTTATAAGTAATTTGTGATTTTTTTTTTTAGTTGTTGTTGTTGGTGAAAATTTTTTGATGCAAAACAAAATACGAATGTTTTTTTTCTCATTTTTATCAAAATGATCGCGTAAAGTTAAAATAAAAAAAAAAAATCGAAAATAACTTTGCAATTGCAAAAAATAAATACTTAATAAAAAAATTCAGTTACAGAAGTATTTTTCGTCGTTTTTCTTAATGTTTATTGATAATGTAAGTTTAAATGTTTTTTTTGTTTTTGTAAATATGGTTTTGTTGCTTTTGATAAGGGGGGCTAAGATTTTACACATATTTGTTTACGGTTTAAGAATGTTGTGACTAGTTTATGGCGCCAAAATTAGTTTTTGGCATAAAAATGCAGTTTTGTGGCTGGTTTTGTTTAACAATTTCTACGTCTGTATTTCCGGGTGTTAGGCTAGTTCAAATCAATTTTTTGATAACAATTATATTCCAGATATTTTTATATGCTTTCAAACTAGCCTTCGAATGTGATTTTGACTAAATTTGATTTTCAAACAGCAACGGCAGACCTTTTTTTGGTTGTTGCCCTTTTTGACCGAATTGGACTAAGAATTCACCAACTATAATTAAAAGTCAGTTAGTTTTTCAAAAACGTTTTTAAAGCTTCAACTTAATCCGGCCCTTAGTAATTTGTAACTTGGGAAAATATTGGAACCTTTCCTGTAGGCTTTATTAATGTTAAAAACCACGTATAATTTTTCCAGAACTTTATAATTAGGTAATTTGAAAGTTCAACGCTTTAATGACAACTTTTAAGCTTTTATATTTATGTAATTTGAGAATTGCTACTTAGGTCTACTAAGCTACTTTTTCCAAATTAAATATTAATTAACAAAAATGTATTTTCTATAATTTTCTGTTCTCAAGCAGCTACTTAAGTTTTGGCTCAATGTTTCTCTGGATACTCTACTAGTCTAAAACTAGAATGCTGAATTGAAAAGAAAAAAATTGTAATACTAAAAAATAGTTACCTAGCATCCATTTTTGAATTTAAATTTCGAAAGTTCAACTTTCGATAAAGTGCAAATACAAATTTTAAATTTTAATTTGAAGGCGTAAAATTCAGTTTCAAAAGTTAAAAAATTTCAATAAAAAGATCCTGAATTTTCAAAATTACTGAAATTTTCATGTATCATTGCAAATTTTTTATTCAGACTGTTAAATTATTTTTATGTATGTTTTCAATATTTCACAAATATTTAAAATATGAATTTTCATTTTCAAATAAATGATTACGGGAAGTGGAACTGTAATTGGGGGAGGGTGTAGGAACCTAGAATTAAAAAAAGGTTTGAATTAATTTCTAAAAATTAAGAAATTCGAAAATTTTAATTTGGGCTTATTAATTAATTTAGAAAATTAATTGAAACCAAATTTTTAATTATATATTTAGGATTTACTAAATTTAGAAATTTCCGATTAATCAAATCAGACTTACTGAAATTTTCATAAAAAGTTTAATTTGATCAAAACTATCGACTGCGACAGGATTTAGCAAATTCAAATAAATAAATTTTGGTTTCTAAAATGTGTATTGTTTCAAATAACTGCTGCAGACTGCAGTATAAGACTTAAAACAAATAAAATGTTAAGTTATTGCTAATCTGGAGCATGTTTTATACCCCCTGATTCATTATTCTGCTAGCTTCCAAATGTTTTCAATTCAAATAAGAAATGATTCAGCAGTCCATGCATAATCTAGAAATTTAAGAAGCTTTTATTGTTTGTCATCATAAGAAAGGTCCAATATAATTAATTTGCCACGACTTGTTTAACTAAAATAAAAGAAAAGTAAAGGAATTATAAGAAGTTGATTAACATTTTCTAAAATATTTAAAACGTGTTTTGTAACTTTAACAAAATCCGACGCTATGCAATTATTATTATTAATTTGAAAGCTCAAATACTTCAACGCAATTTTAATGTTTTCAGAATTTCACTTTTGTTTAGAATTTTTCTTCTACATTTAGTCACACTTGCATTATAAAACTTAGAATATACTAACAGTTTTATTAAAAATTCTTCCGGAGGGAAGTAATGTTGCTGGTGCACTACGAATTGGTTTTGCACACGTCTGAAAAGATTGAAACTTTACGCCATTTACAGGTTCATCGAATATATTGTGAATAGACCCCATATCATTCAATACCATCGTATCATTTAACGGTAGTCCTGCGGGTGGTTTTTGCTATTTTGGAAAGCGTAATCGCCATCGAATCGTTATTTTTATTACTCGTTTGAGAAGCTTGAAAAATAGTTGTTTATAACATAGAAGGTGTTTCATTAAAATGTTAAGACCTCTTTACTTGCCGTTGCAAAAATCATCGTTACTTGGATTTTTACTTTTTACATTTTTTGAAAAACTGAATACACATTAAAATTAAATGTCTAACACACAACAATTATACGATACTATCAAAGCATTTTTTGAATCAACTTTTTCTTATTTATACTCGCCAGCTCAGAAATTAGGGGTTGGGGCACCAGATTACTGCATTTAAAGTAATGTAGTAGTTCCTTGCGTTTGATGAACACCTGATAAGTTTCTTTGCGTTTTGTTCATCTTGAACCACTAAATTTAATGTGTGCGCAAAAGCCAGAATGGTGGCGCATTTAGAGAATTTGGTTAACTTTAACCATTGACGAAACATTATCTTCATCTCAGTTTACCCCTTCTTTATTGTTTACTTTTAATTATATTTGCTGACAAGGGAGATCGGTTAGGTTAAATTGATATAACATTCCACATACAAATTGGTTCCGCAATATCGACTTGTTGCCTTGCATCCAGTAAATTCACCACATACTTAAATTCTTGGCCTTCTACCAAAGTAAAAGGTTTAAAATTTAGAGCTCCCGTACCAATTAACCCTCTATTCTCTTTTCTTTGACTATCACGATTCTAAATATGTTGGTGTTTGTCAAAACTTGTAATAGATGCAGATGCTCGATGAATTGGAGCGTTTTAGGTGTGCAAAATAGTATACTAATGATCATTCCATATAGATTATTATGAATGAACAACATGAATAAAGATATTTTGCAAAAGTCTTTGGCTTTTTCGTATTTCGTAAAATAAACTGTTGTTTATGCTGGAAACAGATATGCAGAATTTCTGCATTTGCTGACATTTATTTTTTACATAGGATGCATTTAAAAATTTAATCGACTACGCAAAAAATGCAGCATTGCTTTTAAAAATTAATTCTGCTTGAAAATACACATAATTCAAATTTATGAATGCAACCATAAGGCAGATTTGACAGTCTATTTCGACTGCAATATCTGGTACTGACTGCAATATGACTACAATGACTATCCAGTCGCTGAATTTTTGAAAGTCAGTACGGGCTCGGTTCTTGCAACTCAATAAAAACCAAGCTATTTGCAAATATCGAACATGTGGCATTTATCGAACATTTTGCTTATTATGCCTGATTTAATGAAAATGGGCCTCTAATTAATTAAGCAATCATATTTTTACATTAATATCAATGTTAGTGGAACAATTTAGGCCTTAATCAAAAACTCTATTACAAACGCATTTTTGACATCATTACTTTCATAATAATAAACATTCATTTGCTAAAAATTATATTTATTGTAGAAAATGTACAAAATTAAAACTATAAATAAAATCAAAGTCTAAATTCAAAATACTGTACATACATACAGATTTATTATGCGCTTAATTATAAATCCATTGAAAATTAAAAAACTACATTTTTATATTTTTTTATGATTAAAAATGTTCGATAATCAACTGGCTTTAAAAAAATCTGTGAGTGATGTTTGTTTTATAGGCAAACATTTCGATGTAAAACTACGTTTTCACGTAGTTTTTGAAATATCACCAATTCGTCCAATGATACATTATTCTCCTGTGGCCAGTCCAAACAAATGATAAAACTTTTAATTGCGTCATTCAATTTTATAGATGGTTTATTTATAGACTCATGAACAAATTCATCGGTGTCGTTGCTTTCCTCATCTAATGAAATTGGATTGGGTCCATCTAAATTTGCTTCATCGATCCAATCGATAATTTCTGTTGTTAAAATTTACTCTGTATGCGTGAAAACTCCAGCAGCAAAGTTTGCAAGTTTCTGTTCTACGATTCTGCAATTGGTCGCGTATTTCAGACAAAGGAAAATCATCCTCGGAATCCCATAGGCATCGGATTTCGGTTGCATTAAAATTTTCCTGCAATTTGTTACGGATTTTTCGGCAATACTGTCCCATGCGTGAACGAAAAACTAACGGCATGTTTCAAATTTAAAGCTTTAATGGACAAACCCATATTATTGCCACAAGTTGCTACGAGATGGGCCAATAAACTTTTTTTGTAATTGGCTTTTGTGAGATTAATAATTTTTAGTCCATCGACTGTAACAACGCAGTACAATTTGGCGAAAAACACATTATGATTATATCTAGTCCATCAATGTTAATCTGAGAATCACGGGGATGGCACGGAGCGTTATCCAATAATATCAATGTTTTAAAAAGAAGACCTCGAGAAGCCAAAACAAGTTTTACCTACAAAAAAAAAAATGCGAATTGTACATACAATATTGAAACATAAAAATGTTGAATACTTTACCTCAGGAGCAAAAGTGCTTTCAAACCAGGTTTGAAAAAGCATTAAAGTCATCCAAGCAGTTTTGTTCCTCCTCCCCTGTATACAATTTTAGAAAGTTGGCAATTTTGGAAGGCTTGCGGTTTCTTAGCCTTGCCAATTATAAATAATTTCACTTTATGAGTTACCTGAGCTATTAGTGCATGCAAAAAAATTAATTCTCTCCTTACTGACTTTACGACCAGGTGCCGTCTTTTCTATGACACGCACTAATGTTTTATCTGGCAAGAGCTTCCAAAATAAGCCACTCTCATCGGTGTTGTATATTTGGTCAGCGACAAGATCCATATCTTTAACTTTATTTTGGAATTTTGACACAAATGTATCAACTGCTGGTCGATCATTTGATAGCTTTTCACCGGCAATTTGTAAAAATTTTATGCCATGCCGTTTTTTAAAGTTCCTTAGCCATCCGCTGCTGGCACAAAATTTAGAATTGCCGTTTTCTATTATTTTTTCATAATTTTTTTTGGCTTTTTCACACAAAATCGATGATGAAATTGTCACATATTGAGCCCGCTGGTTGCAAAACCATTTGTAAAGGGTTTTCTCCATTTCTGGAAATTCTGCAGCTTTTAATGATTTTCGGTTGCCTGGACTTACTTCCATTTGACACACGAGCTCCTTAATATTTTTGTGGTTTTGTATAATGCGGGTAATTGTCGAACGATGCACTGAATATTGTTTCGCTAATATTATTTGCGGATGTTCCACTATTTAACTTCAAAATGTGATGCTTTTGTATAATTGACAAGGAACTTTGTTGTATTTTAGAAGGCAGTTTGCTTAATAAGATTTTTCACACTGAACTTCACTTTATTATGGCTTTATGTTATTCTTAATTTAGCGCGAGATATTGTTTTATCCTTGTTATGTAATATATCTTGTTCCTTTCAAAACTGTAAAAAATACGAAATGTCTATATAAGACATAAAAGTCGGCCTATTCGAGAATGAAAAAGTAAAAGAAAAAGATTCTGAATGTTTTGGGAAATAACTATATCAAAATGTTAACACAATTATATACTCCTACTTACACCTATACAAGTTTCAAGTTTGAAACAGTTAACCAGTGAGAAATAGAAAAAAATGAAACAGAAAGAACAATGTTGCTTTCATAAGTGTTGAAATTATCGAAAGTTAAATACAAAACGATGCTAAAATCAAACATATTTTTATTTTATATCTTTGTCGCTAAAAAAAAGTCAAATGTTGCAAGAACCGAGCCCGCACCCCATATTTAACACCGGTCTTACACCGTATGTTCAGAAAATTGACACGAAATTTTGCCCTTGGTCATAGGTAATTCTAATTACTTATCAACTATAAGTAAGCATTACCTTTAATTTAAATGTATGATTTTTTAGGTTGGTTCTTAGGCTTCATGCCTCACGCGAAATTTAAATGCTTGAACCATTGTAGTGAGAGAATGGTTACTCCAATTGGAGCAATTTTGGTGTCAATTTTTGCGTAAAGAAACAGTGGTCCACTAGCCTTTCTTCTGACGTAATATTGTCGACATTATTATTAGTGTTTAATACATGTTTGATAAGGCACCGCACCTTACTTTAAAACCCTTATCAACAAAATGGCGTGTGATGATTATAAAGCTCTTGTTAGCCACACTAATACCAAAAATCGCACGTTATATTAGGCCACACAAGAAATCGTTTTGTTTGGTAGTTCGTATTTCGATTCAAGTATATATGTATATGAATGAACAATCAAAATCCTTTATCTTCGACTAAAGGGAAGGGATGAAAACCCACGGCTACCATTCCAATGAAAGTTCTAATTCTTTTTTATAACAATTCGTTTCATATAAAATTGGCCGTTTCAAATATTACACAACATCTTCTGAGTTATCGGTTTCATCCTTTTTTAAATATTCATTTTTCGTTTAATTATGAAAATGGTCGAATGACGTAATAAAAGTGTAAACAGACTATCGATAGTTTATCAATGTGATTCGATAATCAAAACTATCGATAGTATTCGATAGGGCTGTTGTTAGTTCTCCACCACTAACTCCTTAAACTATACAGTTAACCAAAATATTTTTTCCATAATTTGCCGTTATTTAATTTATCTGTTCATTTTCCATACTCCACTCAAGAAATGATGCAATTTTTTTCAGTCTTGGTTTCTTCAGGGTTCAGGATTCCAATTTACTTGTGTTTTGGCTCAATGTTTCGTTCGATATTTGTCGAATCCATATAGGATACTTTTAGGTAAAAAGCTAATTAGTAATTCTGAATAAAATAACACTGTGATCAAAATGTAGTAAGATTCTTTTAAATAAAACACAGGGCTTATTATTACTTCAAATTTATTTGGTCCCCTGCCAAGGAATCCCCTTCGGATAGAACACACTTACGCTAACGTTTTTTCGAGTCTTCGAAACAGTTGTTAAAGTTGATTTCCGTAATGGCCTTCAAAACCTGGTTCGATTCCGTTTGTAACTCTTCAATAGAGTCAAAACAATGTCAGCGGAGTGGTTTTTCAGTTTTGGGAACACTAAGAAGTCAGGCGGAGCTAAATCAGGCGAAAAAATTGCAGAACGATATGGGTTAAACTTTTGACTAAATAGTTACGTGCAACCAATGCAGTGTGAGACGGCGCATTCTCGTGCTGCAAAAACCAAGAGTTGTCTATCCAAAATTCTCACCTAAACGATATTAGCGTGGTATCAAGAAGATCTCTAATGCTCCATCGACAATTTTTGAGCACAAAATCCGGATGTTCGCCATCGTCTTAAATAATACCAATGAAAAATGGCCGCTCTGGACAGTGCTTTGTCACCAAAAGCGTTTGCAGCATTTCCAACGTTTTGGAAGCCGAAATTCCATTTTTGAAATAATCTAAAAATGTACTTTATTGTATGAAAGTAAATAAGCGTATCTCATTTGATATATAATATTGATACGAAATTTGACAGATATCTGTTAGGGTGCTACCAACCTAAGAAAAAAACTGTTAGTTTGGTTAAGCCCACGCGATTTAAATGGAAAAGTCTAACTACTTTTTGATCACAGCAGTAAAAAATTGGTTTGGAAAATTTTAAAAATTAATATTTTTGAACTTAAATTCCAAAAGTTCAAATTTCGAAAAACAGCGAACTTCGAATTTTATTTAGTTCCAATATCCGTAAATTATCCGTAAAATTAGTTTCAAATGCTAAAAGACCGATAATCTCAATTTTTAAAATCGTTAAAAATTTCAATAAAAAGATTCAAAGAATGTGAATTTTCAAATTTACAATTTACAAATTGAAAATTTCGAATATTTAAAATTCAAGTTTTTTATTTTCAATTCTGTGTATTGCATAATAAATAAATTCATGGAAATAATTCGGGATTTAAAGGGAATCGTTTTGATTTTAAGTGACACTTAAAAAATTTCAAAGTTCGAAAATTTTGAAATTGCAATAATTTAAAATCAAATTTATTTCGTTCAACATATGTAAATTGGATTATTAATTTGGTGTCTACATAGAAATTTCGAGCCTACGCACTTTAAATAATAAATTTTTAAGTTTTTAAAATTTCATAAATCCGATTAAATTAATTGAAAATTAATAAATTCAGTTAATTAAAATCGTATTATACCTATGACAGCCGATGTCATAAATGTTGAATTAATTTCTAGAAACTAAAGAAATATAAAATTTATATTTCTTTAGTTTTTAGAAATTATTCTTTCGAAATTTAAAAATTGGCTTTAAGAATTTTAGAAAATATTTTTAGAAATTTATTTAAATAAAAGAAAAAATTAAAATACCACGTTTTTAAAACGGACTAAAAAGTATAAAACAATTTATCCTAGCCGCATATAGATTTATAACCCCATACAGATTCTTAACCCCATACAGATTGTCCTGAAAATTTTTGATTGTGAATTTTTATTACATAGCTATGAAAATACTTGTAAGATTTAAAACGAAAAACGTGGAGAAATTATCCACGTGGTGACTCGATATGGTGACTCGGTCGTTATAGATTCGGTTACTTTTGTCTTAGTTCGTCTTTGTACTGATCGTATTTCTGGTAAAATTTATTTTGTTTACAAAATCGATATAAAATGTGGGTGTTTTACAAAATGTGTTGTTTTACTGTATACCATAATCGGTAACCGTTCAATACATATCCTACAAATATGAACTTACTATTCCGACTGTCCAGTTTCTTCAAATTTCCTAGAATTTTAGTGTATGCTTATTTTCCAAAATTGTCGACAGATTGGGTTTTCTTAGTTCACTTTTCTACGGGAGATGTATCCATTAATTCAGTCGGACTTCGATTTAACAGATACTTTGAAGTCAGACGTGCTTCTCCCCATAAATTCTTATTTAATTTTGAATCAAAAATTAGTGATCTTGTTTTGTCCATCAAAGTAATGTTAAAACGTTCCGCTTTTCCGTTTAATTGAGGAGTATGAATGACTAATTGTACAATCAAGTTGGCACAATAATTACAGATCTCGAGACCTATCTTTAGACGTATCAAGAACCGCAATTCCTGTTGAAGCTTCTCTTGTCGTTTTTGCTTCTCCTTATCTAGGCGATGCTTGCGTTGGTGGCTGTCTCCTTGACCATCGTAGAAATTGCCACTAATACACTAATCAATTAATATTTTTTTTTATTTGTCCTTGTCTCGTCTACTATATAAATATATGGCTATACGTTTCAAGTAACTAGCTCATCGAAAAGTTAGTTTAAAATCGATTGCAAAATTTGTACTGAACAGATAAACAGACAGACTAGAAAACGGGTTAATGAAAACGTAGTAAAATATTTTAGAACTAACATCTTTAAAAAGTTATGGTTTTATAAAAGTTTAGAAATTTCCGAGTTTATCAACTTAATTTTGATTAAAAGCTTAATTCGATCGAAACTATCGATATCGACTGGATTTGGCAAATTGAAATAAATACTATAAATATTTCAAGTGGAAAGTCTCTACTGTTGGGAATATCTGTTGTCCTATAAGATTTCGTAAGAGCAAATCAGCAAATCTTATGCTAAATTGTCACTGACTAATTTGCAAAAGCTCACCGGACAAATTGGACATGCTTTACATTCTGGTAATTTAACAATCTTTCTTTCAATTAAATTGCCATAATCTGTTTGCCCAAATTTGAATAAGGTTGGTTTGTACCAACTGCAATTACGCAGTAGTTAGTTTTTTCTAAAATATTAGAACTTTTTTGCAGCTTTAATTAAATCCGGTATTAATTAATTTATACCTTGATTATTGAAAGTGATTTCAGGTTTTAATACAGGTACAGTTAGCAGGTCGGAAGACTTACATTGCAGTATCGATTTTTAGTTTTCTTATTTTCTGCTCTGATATTTAAAATACAAAATTACGTTAATAGTTAATGAAAATATTTGTCCATAATTTCATTCTCACCTCAGGAAATGATTTTCGTGAGTTTAGTTCAACACACGATATTTTTTTAGCCTAAAGGGATCTTGTTGAAGCCGTGATCTTTCTTAAACCTACAATTTTTAACTGAGAGAGGTTCTAAAATTTTAAAACTTAAAAATCATGTCGGCTGACAATTGTATAGTTCAAACCACACAAAAACGATAAAATGCCATGTTGGATTTGGTATTTTTGTGTATTCAAAATTTACAAACACTACATTAATAAACATTTTAAGAATTTCAATAAAAATAAAAATAACTCGTAAGTAAGCATTTTTCAATGGAATTTTTATTTTCGATGCGAACATCGAATTTTATTGAATTCTAAAGAATTTCGAATGACTAAAATTTTTATTTTTCAAACATCGGTAGTTAAAATTAATTTAAATTTTAATTTTAAAAGTTTGCAGTTAATTTTGTTAAAGCTGAATGTAAGGTAATAATTTTATCAGCTGGTGAGCCTATATCAGTAAGAAAAAATCAAGATATAGGGACAGGACTGATTATATCACTATTGGTTGAACTAACGAATTATACGAGACTCCCAATTCCTTTACAACACTCATCATCTCTTTCCCTCGGTTCTATTCCTGTGTAAGCCTGAAAAACATTTGTTACTACCTAATCATTACTCTAAACCTCAAATAATCATATAAATCGGTTTGTTAGAGACATCACATGAATTAATTATATGATTAATTCAGGTTTAGAAGCTAAAATACGATTAATTCGATTTTTAATCCTCAACAATTTCAATTCAAAGATTCTAAGCCCGATAACACGGAAATATCAAAATTACTAAAACGTCGGCACTAATTTGTATTTATTTTTTCATATACTTAGGCAAAATGGATTCTAATGCTGTCAATAAGTGATTTTAATCATAAATTTGCATTTTTTTTCTTTGTTTGTAGCTGACCCTAAATCGTGTTATCTCTTTCACTCATTGTGGAACATTTGGAGTCCTTAATATCTATTTTCTTCGACGCTAGAGAGTCTCAAAAAGTTTTAACTGAATTCTATTGTATGAGGCTCTTTAGCATCGAAGAAAATAGATACTAAGAACTCCAAATGTTCCAGAATGAGTGAAAGAGATAACAATGCAATCAACAATATACTCTGAAATGAAAAATACTATCCAGCAGAGATAACGAGCGAGCCATCCTATTCAAACAATCTTTGAAAATGTTAAAGTTTTTTGACTTTAAACCCAAACGTGAAAAATTTTCAAAATTTCACTTTTTCACAAACAAACACAACTACAAAATCATAATTATCCAATAAAAAATTTTAGTAGCGTGTATTGCTCTCCTGAGCTTCAATAACCACTGAATCCTCGGTTTCTTGCTGTCGATAATCTGTTGAACATCGCACTGTGAGCTATCCTCCCATGTTCGCTGCTGGAATACGAGACAGAATTCTTCTGACATGTTCTAGGATTTAAATAGGGACACCTTGCAGCCTAAGCCATCTTCGGTCTGGCAACATGAGGTCTTGCACTATCGTGTATTATCAAGAAATTATCGCTTATAAATGGTGCGTAGGGAACAACATATTCTTCCCATATTTCGTTAATATAGCGAACGGCCGTTATAGATCCCCTTGGAACCAGGTAAAGCTTAGGTGCATCTTACCATCGAAATTCCCGTATCATGACTGATGTCTCAAACCCTTTCGCTGAATCTGCCATACCCCATACTCGTTCTCATACATTAAAACACCGCAAAACAAAGTCTCGATTCACCGGTGAATAAGACTTGGCTCCAATCAGGTTCAGTCCAATCATTTGCCCTGGCAAAGTGTAGCCGAGCAATCATGTGACCTAGAATTTGGTTTGTTTCAAGTTTCCACAATTGAAAATATAAAAATCAAAGCATGATATGGTAATATTTTCCAAAATTATTTTGAATGCCCTTGAATTTGGATGTTGTTTGTTTCAAATTTCTAGCTAGTGCGGTTCAAAAGATATTCTGACTCTTTTACTTAGACCACATACACATTGGATATCGCCAATCTACTAATTCTACAGCCCACTAATTCTACAGCCCAAAAGGTGGATTGATGGTGTTTTTCTATTAATAAAAACAAATTTAAGTGTTTTAGGCCGATGGACGGCAAATTTTTAAATCAACAATGTGTTGAAATTTATTTATAACCGCATACGTTTCTTCGTCAACAGGTGTTTGATTTACGATAATTGGCTTTCTCAACGGAAATAGTATACTGGACAGCTAGCAGTTTTGACTGAAAATTACGTTCTAGTCAGTTATTTTTCGTTCCGCTACAATGAGATCCGGATTTGGAAAAAAATTGACAACGGCAAAATAATCCAAAGTTTCCCTTAGTAGAAAACCCTTCAAAGCATCTTAACATTAAACCTCTTTGAACAAGGAGGTCACCAAAATACGAAATATCTTCAACTTTGGACGTTTTATTGAAAAACTTGTAACGAAGACGACAACGCCCGACCCACTGTCATTTCGGTTTTTATACCATTAGCATCATTGCTAAAACGCCAACCAATAAAATCGCATGACGAGCAAACCAAACACTAAACCACGAATTCAGCAAGCCATCTGTTGATAGAAATATGCAGCCATCAAACCCAATTTACCATGTCATAGAAGGGAGAACACTCGACAACCGCATATACCGAACAAACCAATTTTGTAGAATCAGACGTAGCGATAAAATCGTTACATCGTGGGGACGGCCCACATGTCCTGAGAGTCTCAGAAGTCGGCTCATCTTGCGTAACACAATATCGGTTAGGCTCGGATGTCCTTGGCATGATATGTACCTAAAGATTTACCTGACGGATCTTGTAACGTATAATCGACGTTTCCTACTCTGGCTGTTATAATCGCTGGTGTGAATTTTGGTGCAAATTTCGAAGCGAATTGTCTAGGAGCAGCGCTTTGGGTGTACGTTCGCACGAATACTTGTTGCCCAATGGTTAATTCTCTTGGTTTACTTCGAATGTTGTACTGTCGTTGAGATTTTAAATAGGCATCCCTTACATATCGTGAGATTAGAGTACCGTGTGATGAATTAAATTCAACCGTGCTGTTCTTGAATTTAAGCTTACCTCGTGCTCATTTTCACACCCGCGCAGACGCCGTAGTTTGTATTCGGAACCATGGGTTATCATGTGGTGAATAATTAATAGATGAATGAATGGACGACGTTTCGGAGCGTTGAAGCAATTTGGTCTAAATACATGTCCCAATTAATATGATTGTCTGCTAATTGTAAGTATAACCGAATTGTCTGTAAAATAGTTCGATTAGTACTTTCAGATGCGTTACTCTTAGGAGAGTAGAACGGAGTTTTCATATGCTGAATTCCGTAACGATTCACAAGATTAGTAAATAAATTAGACTGAAATTGTCGCCCGTTATCCGAAATAATCATTTCTGGAACAGAAAACAAGAAAAAGATTTCGAAATGCTTTGAGACGTACAAACTTCGAGTAATGATCGAGAACGATCAATACACACGTATTCCCATTTCTTGAGCGGGGGTACGAACCTAAATAATCAATATAAATCTTTTGAAATGGACTCACGCTTACCTGTGAGTTACCCATTGGTGGCCGCGTAGTGTAATTGGTTGCTTTTGACATTTTACACATTGCACAATTATTAATATATCGGCGAACATCTTCGGCCATATCAACCCAATATTAATAACGTTGTATTCTCTACAGAGTCTTATATGCGTGCCCATGTGTCCAGAGGAAGGTGGTATGTGTGCAGCATCCAATATAGAGGGAATTAAGCTCTTTGGGATGCAAAGTTTCCAGTTTAGCAATTTACCATCCTCGACTCTGAAATTAGATTCGGTATTAGGGAGATACTGATATTTATGGATCAAATCTAAATATTCGTCATCTCTGAAGGCTGGTGACTCCAAATCCACCCAAAACGTTCCATTAAAAATTCATCGTGGTGCAGTAATGTTTCGCAAAATGCGCGAGACAAAGCATCAGGTACAACGTTAAGATTGCCTTTACACATAGCGCCAAAACTGCTTTACCCCGAGAACAGCAGCGTAGCATTCAAGCTCCGTAACGCTATACTTTCTCTGAGTCCCATTGAGCTTTTTGGAGAAAAATGCGATCGGGTGTTCCGAATCATCAATCCTTTGGAACAGGACTCCTCCCACTCCTCTTGAGGGTGCGTCGACCTGAATATAAAATGGTAAATCATATGATTAGGAGGGTAGTTAAATGATTTCTGGGCTTCATCGTTCCACGTTAGCTTAGTTTTGGTTTTTAAAAGATCAGTGAGTAGAGCTGCGATGGAGGAGAAGTTAGAGATAAACCTACGGTAGTACGGTACCATCCACATAACCCGAGGAGACTGCGTAGATGTTTCATTGTCGTAGGAACTGGAAAATTCTGAATAGCTGCCACTTTATCCAAGTCCACGCGTAAACAACCCTCTCCAATCACATATCCCGTGACGAGAAGGACGTCAAGATAGACGAAAATTTTGTCATGCTACTTGTGAGGGATCACCCTGTGCATTAATCGGCACATAGTTTGTGGTGCGTTGCATAGCCCGAAGGGCATCACCGTAAATTGGTAAATCATCATCGAGTGATATTTGCCAGAATGCATCCTTCAAGTCCACACTGGAAATGAAGTTTGTATTTTCCAAACGACTCAGTATTCCGTCTATTATTGGTAAGGGGTAGGCATCTTTAACACTATGTTCATTGACCCTTCGGGCGTCCAGGCACAATCTTACTTTGCCATTCGATTTTTTTACCAGACATACAGAGTAATACCTTTGCTTGACAGGAGGTGCTTGTCCGGTATCGATTTTATGGCACAAGAGATGTGTACGGCCCAGACCTAGGCAAGCGGATGAAGGAAACGTCTCGACTATCGTTTGTAAATCATCACGCTGTTTTGGTGAGAGATCATGTCTAGCGGAATAAAAAGGGTCCACCGAGGAATCGTTTACCGGAAGATCATCAGGTGGTGAGTATAATTCATTGATTTGAATTTCCATGTCAGAAAGGTTAAACAAATCAATTCCCAAATACAGCTGCTGAGATAAATTAGGAGCCAAAAATAAGCGAATTTTAACCACGATATACCCCAAAATATGTTCTTTTGCCCCGTCTGTAGAAATAGTAGATGGACAGTGATGAAATTGAAGTCCCGCTAACGACAATAATTTTTCGCAGTCTTTTCCCAAAAGACTAATATTCGCACCTGTATCAAGAAGACCACGTACTGATTGATTGAAGATTTCAACTGTAACGTAGGGACGACCATCGGTTTCAGTAGAAATTAATGAGGCACAAATTTGACGTTGAATTTTACGTTTCTCGCCAAAATACAACCAAGAACGATGGAACTTATGGTTTGCGGTTTTCGGATTATGTGAAATAATTGGAGATTTTACATTATCGACCTCGATTTCGGAGTTCGGGATCCATATTGGATGCCACATCTTCGAACAATACCTTTTGACGCGGGATACTGAAATTCTGAAGGTTGAACTCCCGTGGAATCCAATCCTTCCTTTGCGCGTTTCCCGCCCTAGAGAGATTACAATTGGGACACTCGGCATAGACCGTTTTGTCTTGGCCACATACTAAACAAAACTTCCTAATGGGAGCTTTGCAACGACGGAAATAATGACCCGAGTTTTTACAGTTCCAACATACCGGAAGCTTGAATGAAACTTTGCGCTGGCTCTGATTTTGGTAGACGTTCTGCGCATTACGGCTAAGGTTATCGCTGATAGCACATACATCCTCATCATAATTATAGCCTGCGTTGAATTGGTCGGCGTTTCCGTGTTGTAAAACCAATTGATTACCAGATGGATGTGTAGGAATCGATATATCAACTGTGTTCAAAGGGGTGAACTCGTAAGAATGTTGCGTGGTAGTAGTAACAAAATTAGCTGTAGATTTAATTGAGTTAGCCGAAATGCTTGATCTCACAGCATGTATTGGAGCGGCTGTATTTGAGATGATATCTGAATTGTTGGCCTCATGATAGTCCAACTGGTGAACAAATCGATCTTTGCTAGAAAAATTGGCTCTGGAATTATATCCAGTTCTTTCCATAATTGTTCAACTCGCCGAAATTCAATTGTCAGCTGGTTCACTGTTCGAAACTTTTCTCTAAGCCGTGGACGCATGTTGTTAAGTAGAATAGATAAGATTTCCGCTTCCGGAATTGGAGTTTTTGATTGAAGTGCAATTTTCTGAATCTCATCTATGAATTCAATAAAGGATCCCTTTGGATATCGTTGTTTCCTTTCTTCTAGCATTCGTTTTATATGCCTTTCGTTACAAGGTATCTGGAAACGCTTTCGTTCGCGAAATGTTCAGTACCATTCTAATGCACTTTCCGTCAGGAAACAAGGTGCTATTTCCACTAAACGATCGGGTGATATATTCGATGCTTTAGCCATATGCTCCACTCGGAAAAAAAGTTTTCGATTGGCACATCAGAAGCTATTCCTTTAAATTTCAAATTCCACGACGATACTGTGCGAGTTAAGGCACGATCATTGATTCTTCCTTGATTGCCAATTGGAGTTGTCTGATTATTACCAAGGTGATTATTTGCATTTGGTTGAGTAACCAGATTTAGCTTTTGGTTAATATTATTCAACAAAGTGTCAAAATTGAGTATCATATGCTGCATGACCTGAGTTGGGTTGACTGTATTGCTATGAATATTAGTATTCTGTTCTGGGAGAGTACCTTTGGACTGGTCCTGGCTGGATTGGCGTGCGATTACCGGGTCAAACTGGGGGATGGAAAAGATACAATCCTGAACAAAACTGGTGGATTGGTTTTGAAAACTGCGCGAAACTTGGAGTCCATCACACAGATTAGAGGACGAAAATGACTGTATTTGTCTATCATGAGGGAACAACCTGCCTCCAACTAGCGCGTCTCTTAAGATTCCGTTTATATGATTGATACGACCTAATAATTCGATAACCTCCGGCACGTTCATATTAGCGTTACGTAATCGTTTAAGACGATTTTGAATATGTATTATACGAGCTTGATAAATTTCTAGATTGTTGTGAGTGACATTAGCCAAATCCAACGCGGTTTGGATACGATTCAATTTTAATGTGCACAGTTTAACTTCATGGGCACAGTTGCGCATAGCATTTCGGTGCGGCTTATCTGGAGTAATTATTGGAAATCTAGCAGGTAGACCGTAGGCTTGTATATGCTTTTAACGTTATGCTATTGTTTCAAAATGCTAAGAATTCTATACGTGATAGTTATTGATTAATCCTCAAGCAACTCAACTGTTAAATTAGGATATACTCGTAGACTCAACGCTATCTCAAAACAAAAAAAAAATGGATAACAGAAGTTGACCGAATTTTTAGATCTCCATATACTATGTCTCAAACTCAAACTATTCATCAAGGGAATAGCGATATTCAGAACCAAATGGTTCAACAATGATTAAGATTTAAACCGTAAAATAAATTGAAAAATTAGACTAACAAATAGGTACATATACACATTATGCGATGTCATTAGAGTCAAAATACTAATACCGATGCTGATGAAAATACATACATAGATGTTAGACCAAATATAGAACAAAAAAGAAAAAATAATAAATAATAGAAGAAAAAACTGACCTTGAAAAAACTGATTGCTATTTTACCGTATATGACCTTAAGCTTTGGTCTGCTTTGATGTTTGCCTATACCTTTTAGATTGGGCACCACTGTAACGAAGACGACAGATCCGCCACTGAGATGCAACGCCTACCCACTGTCATTTCGGTTTTTATACCATTAGCATCATTGCTAATAACGCCAACCGATAAAACGTGACTTAAAATTAACACCAAGGAATCCGGATCAGATCAAAAATTGAAGAAATTTTTGTTGATGTTGTTTAAAGTACTGATCCCAGTAGCTGTCTGCATTGCTCGTAATTTCATAAAATATGAACTTATTTGTATGGGTCAAACGTCAATAAATTCAGCTACGTTCGTGTCACGTGTTTTTGAAATTTCGAATAGTTGGTTCTAAGGTTCAAGCAACTCATCCAAAAGTTTTAACCTTCATATCTTCTTACAATTACGTTCGTTTAATTCTATTGGGAAAAATACAAGAACGCGTTAAAGATTAATTTTCCCATTCATTACTAATAAATTGAGGAATATCCTAAAATTTCAAGCCCAAAATTCCATAAAAACGAAATTCCAAAAACCAAAATTCTAAACCCAAAAAATTCCAAATCCAAAGGAATTTTAGGAAAAGTACTGCCAAATACATTCTCAATAATACACCGTTTACACCTAGGAGATACCATGTTAAACAAAAGTTTTAAAACTATCTCAGGAAACCCTTAAAATTACAAAAATTACGCAGGATTCCCCTATTACTTTCAAAGTCCCAAATAAATCAAGAAACCACAAACATTTCTAAAAATCTTCCGGTTGTCGAAAAATTCTAGAAAATCCAATAGAAATTTAACAAAAAACTCAAGCAATAGCGATCCGGAATCTTGCCAGAAATTACCTAAAATTAAAAATAATAAATGTTTCACTGTTACTGTATTCACATCACAGTGGTACAGTGAGTATAATCACTTTCAAATGTGTGTTTGTGTATGGTATATGTTGTGATTGCGTTCATCGTGTTCTGAGTAAGCAAACTGCGAAAATCTATCTGTATGGTCTAAAATCACTTTTAGTTGTAAGTGAGGCAAAATTGGATCCGATTCTCATGACGAAACCTAAAATTTTATAAGCATTAAAAAATCAAAATAGGAGATAATCAATTGGAATTGCACAAGAGAGTGTAAATGGCATTGCCACATAAAACATATGGGAAATCACTTTTTTTGCTAAGACAAATTAGTAAATGAAAACGTTGCAAATTCTTAATTATGATTTCTGAAATATTTTCATAAACGTTTGAATTTCAACATATATAAATGTCGTTTAAGTAAATCGTTTTCATTTTCTTGTAATAATTGATTTATTTAAACCAAAATATAAAAAAAAGTTCATAACAACAGCTTTCTGGTCAAATTAAAAAGAAAAGCTTACTACAAATCGTGTGCATTAAGTCAATATACATAGATGGCAGTGGGTAGTAAACATGTTGATAAATCATAGCAAAAATTGCGACCTGGGAAACTTTGAGTTCAAAAATTGTAGGAAAAGCAAAACAAATTCAGAAAATATTAAGAACGTGTTATAATTGTGTGATTAAATAATTTTTTTTCGTATTTCTCTGCCAACAATTATAGACATCTAACGTACACTAGTAAAACTAAAGATAAATTTAGCAAGTATTATTTTAATTCGTCAGAGCCAACTTTGATGTATTTTTCAAAATGAAAGTTCGAAAAATATATTTTAGAAATAATTTAATTTTAATATTTCTGCAATTAATATTTACTTAATACCAATATACCCTTCCTGTAGATTGCTGCTAAAGATATGTAGAACACTTTTTTATAAACATTTTGTAACATTTTTGCTTTTTTCATTGAAAAACTTGAAGCTAAAAAACACTATTTTTACTATGGATTCCTATGGAAATCAGTGAAAAGTTGTACCACTAAAAAAGCTACGAAAAAATACGTCATAATGATTATGGCTCTATACTCTAGAAGGCTCTGATTAGAGACGAGGAAAAAACCAAAATTTTCATAGTAAAACACATAAAACATATAGGAAATCACTTTTTTTCCTAAGACAAATTTGTAAATGAAAACGTTACAAATTCTTAATTATGATTTCTGAAATATTTTCAATAATGTTTGAATTTCAACATACAAATTGTCGTTTAAGTAAATCGTTTTCATTTTCTTGTAATAATTGATTTATTTAAACCAAAATATAAAAAAAGTTCATAACAACAGCATTCTGGTCAAATTAAAAAGAAAAGCTTACTACAAATCGTGTGCATTAAGTCAATATACGTTACATAGATGGCAGTGATGGCAGTAAACATTTTGAAAAATCGTACCAAAAATTGCCACCTGGAGAAATTTCAAGTGCAAAAATTGTAGGAAAAGCAAAATAAATTTTCAAAATATTAAGAACGTGTCATAATTTTGTGATTAAACAATTCTTTTTCATATTTTTCTGTATAAATCTGAGACATCTAACGTCCACTAGTAAAACTAAAGGTAAATGTAGCAAGTATTATTTTAATTCGTCAGAGCCAACTTTGATTTATTTTTCAAAATGAAAGTTCGAAAAAAATATTTTAGATATAATTTAATTTTAATATTTCTGCAATTAATATTTACTTAATACCAATATACCCTTCTTGTATATTGCTGCTAAAGATATGTAGAACACTTTTGTATAAACATTTTGTAACATTTTTGCTTTTTTCATTGTAAAGCTTGAAGCTAAAAAACACCATTTTTACTATGGATTCCTATGCAAATCAGTGAAAAGTTGTACCACTAAAAAAGCTTCTAAAAAATACGTCATAATGATTATGGCTCTATACTCTAGAAGGCTCTGATTCTGGTCAAATTAAAAAAAAAAGCTTACTGCAAATCGTGTGCATTAAACCAATATACATAGAGGGAAGTGATGGCACTAAACATTTTGAAAAATCGTGCCAAAATTGCCACCTGGGGAAATTTGAGTTCAAAAATTGTATTAAAAGCAAAACAAATTCACAAAATATTAAGCACGTGTCATAATTTTGTGATTAAGCCTGTGTGTGAAACGAAAAAAATACCGCATAAGAAGTTAATAAGTTAAATTTTTGACATTATATTCACCACAAAAATTTTAACTGGTCACAGACCAGTTAAAATTTTTATCTTGCAAATGTTTATGAACATCCCTTATTTAACTTCAATCTTTAGAGACTTGTTTTGGGCTTCCTAAAGATTTTTAATAGTCACAATTATTATTGATACTTTAGAATTTTAAAATTAAATTTTATAATTTTGTATACTTCTATAATTTATTAAATGAATTATTATAAATAAGTAAATATTTAGCCCAAAATTAGTACATATTCGTTTTCGATATTCTATTTTATTTATTAATTATTCAATTTTATTTCCAAAAGTAAAAACAAGCAGACGTCAAAATTTTAATTTTTTAACTGGCTGCAATTCGCACAGCAAATCGGTTAAAATATGTGGTAAATTTTATAATTTTTAGCACAGTTAAAATATTTAACTTTTTAACCGTATCGCACACGGCCTAAAATTTTTTTTTTGTATTTCCCTGCCAACAATTATAGACATCTAACGTACACTAGTAAAATTAAAGATACATTTAGCAAGTATTATATTAATTCGTCAGAGCCAACTTTGATGTATTTTTCAAAATGAAAGTTCGAAAAATATATTTTAGAAATTATTAAAATTTCAAATTTCTGCAGATAATATTTACTTAATACCAATATACCCTACTTCTTGTATATTGCTGCTAAAGATATGTAGAACACTTTTGTATACAAATTTCGTAACATTTTTGCTGTTTTCATTGAAAAACTTGAAGCTAGAAAACGCAATTTTTACTATGGTTTCCTATGGAAATTAGTGAAAAGTTATACCACTAAAAAAGCTACGAAAAAATACGTCATAACGATTATGGCTCTATACTCTAGAAGGCTGTGATATAGCACATATGTTGTTAATAAAAAGAAATAGTTATATGGTTTAATTAGAGAATTGTCGTAGTTAGGGCTTTTAAGCACGAAATTTTAATAGGGTTGGCCGTAAAATTTATATTTTGAACAAAGCTAAATTTTTAAAAAAATTGTTAAGTCTGATTCTGGGCATCTTACACATGTTTTATCTAATTTTAATCGTTTCCGAATTTTATAAACTTTCAATAATTTTTTATTTGATATTTCTTTATGTTGGCTAAAAATATGACGAAACATTTGAACAAACTGCAAAATTTGGACACATCATAAATCACAAAAAAATAAAAAAAAACACCCAAACGAGTTAAGCTAAAACAGAAGCTATTCAAAAATATTTAGCACACCAAAAAAAGTTATTCCGCAAAAGGTTAACCGGTTGGTGGATGCAGAAGAATATTTACCAATCTATTTTGCAATTATTGTCTGCACACACATTTTTTGTTGCGTTCGCTATTCATCGCGCGACGCAACTAAGGTGTAATATCTCTGACACTATGGTAATCTTATCTCCACAATTATTTATTTTCTTATGCCTCCTCTATTCTCTCGTATAATGCGCACTAAATCAAACATAAATAATATTTCATCTAATAATATTCACGTTATAAGCAAATAGTAATAAATCCTTTTCTGTGCTAACCAAATATGCAATTTATATGTACACACAATCTGTTTGCTATCACATGACACTTTATTATCATTTCGCGCAATTTTAAAATAATATAAAAAAAATAAAATTAAAATTCCATTAGCACCTTTCATCGGTGTAACATAGGAAAATCTAAAAATAATACTGAAATGTTTATCTATGAGGTCATTTCAATTACAATCTAATTAGAGATAGATATTATACCAGTACTTCAAACACAGCCAGAGTTGCAGTAGAATTTAATTTTTTTTATTTTTATTTGTTTCTATACATACATAGATAGGTATTTGCAAATATTTCATCTCTGGCTCATTACCTCGCCTCGTCTTATACAATGTATACATAAGTACATATTATTTATGCATCACGCCAAAGACAACAAAGTATTGTTACATCAATTATGATCATTAATAGGTTTTCTTATATAAGGCTGTGTATCTATAGAGTATATCGAAAGCGGTGTAAAATGATCAACAAAATTTGCTTGTTTCCTGGTTTGCGCGCAAAATTGCGGCACAACGAGATTTATAAGAAGAAAAAATTTTTGCGCTTTAAAGAATTTAATTAACCGCAAAAAATTAAGGAATTTATATACTCGTACAATACATAGGTATTAATAATTTGTATTTGGATGTTTTTTAAGATGACAATTTTTTTTTATTCTTTAACGTTGAAAGTATTAACACTTTAACGATCAGTGAAATTTTTTTTTTATGGAATATATTCACAGTTCATTATACCACCTACACACAATACGAAAATGCACAGTATTTTTCTTGGAAAATTGTTTTTCGGTGAACCGTAACATTGTGAAAATAAATTAATTAAATATTTAAGGTTTTATGTCTGATTGTATGTACATATATACGATGTGTGTTTTCATTGTGAACCATGAGCCAAAATTCCCATTTCACATTTTTCACTAAATGTTGTTTGCATTTTTCGTCAGTCTTTCATAAATCATAAAAAATTAAATAAAAATTAAAAATTAATTAGAGATAATAGTCGGGTTTGTTTTGTGTGTTCTATATACATGGATACACAAAACAATAATAAAAACTTGTATTCAGATTAGAGATTAGATTTTATTTGTTTGATCTCGTTAACAATTTATCAGAGTTTATGTTGTTGATTTTTATTCTCATCTGTAAATTTGGGAGCAGAAGCATTACACAGCTTTAGCTTATACACAGGTTTAAAGTTATAAATTTGATTAAATTTGTATACATAGAGTAGATTATTTTTTCGGGGAGATTTCGATGCGCCCGGGGTCAAGGTGACTATTTTAATATTATTTCGTGTTTTGTTTTGTTATGCTGCTTGGAGGAATTTCATTGATGGTGTTTTAATTAACGTGTTATAAGCTTAAAGATCGTATTTATAAAATAAATTATTTTTGGTGTTTGCTTTTCATCTATTTTATTATATAAATTTTACGGTCCAAACCAGATCTGTCAAATTTTAATTATAAACTAGCTTATATTGTGTTAGACCAAACGAAAATAATTTTATAGCTTCCATTCGAATACCACATAGGTTCTCCTCTTAAGAAAATTTTCAAGTTTAAACAAATTTCTAGATTTTTTTTAAAAAACATAAATAGTAAATCGAATTTTTTGCTTCCAAGAGGAATAGAAGCGCTAGTTTGACCTTCAAATGTTTTCTTAACCATCAAGTAAATACTAGAAGACATTGAAATTCAAGCAAAAACATTTACTTTTCTTTTTATTTACTTCACCCATTTTTATTATTTTATTCTCAAAATTATCAATTTTTAATAAATTCTTCTTTTTCCCATTCTTCTTCTCGATGGTTCTGTTTGTGGACTAAATATTCCTAATGGCAGAATTTTTTCAAAGAATTCTGTCACTAAAATTAGAGCTTGCATTTATATTTCTAGTAATATCAATGCACCTCTTATTCACTAATGCAGTTCGACTGATCTCTCAGCCGTTCTGAGCACTTTCGAATCATGTAAGGCTTGCACTGAACTGATTGTTGCCTCAGTTTATCTTTCATTTGATTCTTCTCATCCTCCCCCGTCGGAGGACCTTACAGAATTGGTTGTGATGCCAACGCGCACCAAACTCTTGGGGGTAGCACTAATATTAATAACAGGGCCTCTGCTCTGATAAATTTTTTAAGCTCCTCTGAGCTAAAAATATTCAATAAAGGCTGTGAGCCAACTTTTGTCAATTCTATGCGAAGGGAAGTTATTGATATAAGTCTGTGTTCGTTGCCTATGATTGATTTAGTTTTAAATTGGAGGGTGACTAATGACATTCTCACTTCTGACCACAGGTGTATCTCTTTTACCATTAACATTAAAAGACCACCTCTTAAACCATACCGTAATCGTAAATTAACCAATTCGGATCTATTCTCTCTCGAACTTATTTCTCTAATTCATTAATTCATCCTGCTATGGATAATCGCTCGGTTGAGGACATTGAGTTACAAGCTTACAAGCTGACAAAAGCATGCTCGACAGCTTTTGAAAATTTGTGTCCATATTACCAAACAAAAGATTGCGAGTAGACCCTGAAGAATAAAGCAAAAATTACTGATCTTAAATGCGATTGAGATAGTTTCCTAATAGCTCAAAAGGAGTACAAAAAAAGCTCGCTCACAGAACCGCATGGACAAACTTATGTGAGGAAATGAATAGTCTCTCTGCGGTCGCTAGACTAAATAGAGAGTCGGCTAAAAATGACACCTGTAAACTTGATACTCTTCGTATATCGAATGGCAAATTTACTTCTTCAAAGAAAGAAGCAAACGAGTTGCTTCTTTCTGTTCCTTCCTGTTGCCATCTCCTGGCAGTGTAGACGAGCCTTTGGGAAAACCTGGGGTCTTACTCCCAAAATGTGTCTTTCATCTATAAATCATTGGGTCTACCAATGTTATCTTATGCTTCCATCTTCCATGGTATGGTGGTCAGTGGTTAAATTAAACTTAGTGGTCTACAAATTATTGCTTGTAGGGCCATTACAGGAGCCATGGCCTCGACTCCCCTTCTTGCCATGGGATCAATTCTATTCTTTCCAAAGCTAAATTCTTTCAATCTTAGCACAGCATGTTCTGCTGCGGTTCGGCTAACGTGCATAGGAATGTGGAACTTTCTTGGTTCAGTCGTGGGCCATAGAACAATTTTAAATGATTTCGCATCATTAGTACCAGATTAATGTGGTTAATGATAAACTGATATCTGAATTAAATTTCTCTAAATTATATTCAGTGGTGCGGCCTTTGAGGGATCAGTGGAGATCACTGGATTTTCTTGAGAACATGTATGAGTCGGTAGTCTTCTTTTCTGATGGCTCTCACTCTGATAATAGTTCTGGTTATGGAGTGTACTGCCCTACGTTTGGTTTAAAATTTTCAGGCTGCCTGGGCTGGTACTGCACAGTTTTTCAAGCGGTACTAATTGCTCTTACGCTCTGCGTAATTGAGGCATTGAATCTCGCTGTTACAAATAAAATTTTTTTTTTCTGTACAGACAGCTTATCTGTGCCGAATTCTTTGGGAAATCCCTTGGCTGTGTCAAAATTTGTTAAGGACTGTAAACACTTTTTACATATTAAAGCAAGCATATTAACCACTGTACCACCGGGGCCGCATTGCCAAACTTTTTATTAGTGGACCTAATTTGAGGGCCACTAGGTTTGCTTTATCTCTCAGCAGAAACAGTTGAGAGTCTTGATCGCGATTCTTACTGGGCACGGTCATTTAAAGGTTCGCTGTATGCGCTGTATGCGAGGATTGCCTTGAATACGATAATGATTGCATTCACTTCGTGGGCAGTTGCCTTGGTTTCAACAGAGTTAGGTTGCAATTATCTGACTCTAGATCCATTGCTGATAATCAGCTGTATTCCTTGCCTTGGCCTAAACTACTTCAGTTTATTAAGGCTGCAGCATGCGTTCGCGAGTTAGCATCATCGTGGCATTGAGTGTGGAACCTCGGATGGTTCCAACCAATTTTAATAATAATAAATAATAAAATTCCCATTCAGGTTATTTTTTTTTCAAGTAAACTTAGAGAAAGGTCCGAAATTCTTAATGAAATAAAATTGGATTATTTCTGGCTATACCTATCCGAGAAAATCAGTCAAACCAGTCAACAAATAATTTTCAAATTCTTCAACCAGAAGTGCACCACATTCAAGAACACCTCTCGCATGTATATATTGATTTTAGTAATTTAACGGAATAGAAATCCAGATTTTGTGAGGTGGACATTGGATCGTACGATATGGTCATACATTTTGGGGAGTCCATTTTGGAGGAACCGACTTTGTACGAACCCATTTTAAAGGCAATCATTTTGGAGCAACCCATTTTGGGGGAACCCACTTAGAACCCACTTAGTAACCCACCTTGGAGGAAGCCATTTTGGGGGAACCTATTTCAAGGAAGGAACTCTAGGAGGTACCCCATTTTGGAGGAACCCATCTTTGCCAATCTAAGTATCCTATAAAAGCTTAAAATTTTCGTTCCTTAATTCCTTCCATTGGCGCTACATCCCATGATGGATCCTCCTCCAAATACTCCCGGACGAACCCATTTTGGCGACACCGATTTTGGAGGAGGAGATTTTTGGAGAAACCCATTTTGTGGGAACCCGTTTATGGGGGAACCTGCTTCAAAGGAACCCTTGAACGAACCCATTTCGGTCAACGCTCTGAGAAACTGATGAATTTTTCCTGATTTGGCCCTGAAACATATGACCCACACATAACATGATTTTAGTAAACGGAATACAACTCTTAATTTTGCGAGGCACACATCGATCCCATTATATTGTTCTGTTAGTCGTATCAATTGTCAGTACTCATGAACTTTCTCACGAATCCATTTTAGAGAAACTAATTTTGGAGAAACCCATTTGGGGGAACCTACTCAAGGGAGAAACCCTTGGAAGAACCCCTTGGAAGAACCACTTTAGGAAGAATCCATTTTGGTCAACCTGAATATCCGATAAAAGCTCCAAATTGTTTCTTACTTCCTTCCGCAAAGGGCTTCTTACACCTTTGCAGATGACACGATTGGAAATATTGTCGCTGATGCAACGAGCAAATTCCAGAGGATGGCCAATGCGGTTTGTAACTGGGCAAAGCATTGGCGAATCAACCTGATAAAAGTAGCATATTTTGTTCCGAATTTTAGACACTGACAGCACAAAACATCCAAAAAATTGCGGAAACTGGGCGTAAGATCATCAGAATAATTTTCGGTGCCATTAAAGAGGGAACCACTTACAGAATGCGAATGAATCGCGAGATCAGGAATGATTTCGATAAAATAGGCTAAGACGGCTTGGCACGTAAATTGTTAACAAAATTTGGTCACTAAACACGGCACCAATGAAAGTAAGATCTTGCGAGAGACCACCTAACCGAATGGGAGGACGACCTTGAAAAGGACCTAAACACACTCGGTCACCGTGTCTGGCGTTCTTTTGCAGCGGATCGAACTATTTGGCGGATCATCGTTGAGGCAATCATATCCCTTCATGGGTTGTAGTGCCAGCGGAGAAGAAGAAGAATAGAAAATTATATTAAGTAAAGAAAATCAAAATGCTCCACTGAAAAAAAACTTTATCCGTAGTCAGATTGGCAGAAACATGTCTCGTTTTATGAAAATTAATGTTATACAAAAATGCAGGCACATTACTTTCTGATCCGATATACGGAATAGCGAGTATGCTAAAGCTCTTTTTTATATTTTTTGTTTATTCAATTTGTATTCATCACCGAAAAATAAATTTTTATAAATTAATCGGTGATTGGCGAGCGTAACGAGCAGGCTTCGTTGAGGTTGCCCTCTGGAACCGAAATAATAAAGTTTACAATTCTTTTCGTAAAATGGTTGGTGGTAAAATCACTAAGATCGTCAATTTTGGATGCTTCTGTTAAATTTTCGTCAAATAAAATTTTATTCGATATATGGACATGTTAACATCATTTCTTGACGATTTCTCTGATCCGGATCAGATCATGCCTCATGAGACGACACCAAAATGCTTGCACCAAATATCAATCTTCTGATTTGTTTCGTTTTGTGAAATAGTTTGCCACGTATTTTTGGTATTGATTGGAATAAAAAATAAAAATAAAAATTGGATTGAAAAAATTGAGGTGTGCCCAACAAACAACTTTCTTTTACGAACAGAGAATTTTGAGAAACTTACTAAGAAAATTTCTTACAAATTTAATTTGGAACATTTTCAACATAGCTTACTAAGCTTTACTTTGTTTTGAGAATGCAGTTTTTTTATTAATGTAGATTAGAACTTTCTTGTGCTATTAACTATGGGCTAATTAACTAACTGTAGCCGGGTCGATTACTTCCTTTCTAAAAATATTTCTGGGCACGGCTTCCTGTGGGAGAATTAATCAATCAATTTGCAAAATCAATTTTCTGGTAAATGGAAGGCGCTGGCTCCCACTTCCGGTTGTTTTTCACTAAAATTCACTGCGACCTCCAATTTATTAAAAATCTGGACTCTAAAGAGGACACCGACAGACCCACAGGCTGACGACGGATGCCAATTCGAACCAAATATTTTGGATTTAGAAGACCCCAAAATGGATAAATCGCCAAAAATCTCCAGAAATTAAAAGAGGGAGAGATTTGAATGTTCCGAACAGTGATGAATTTTGTGCTAATTTTATTTTAAAAGCTTTTACAATTGTGCATTCCTCAAACTCCGAAACTTTGTAAAGTTCATTCCACATTATTTATGAAAGCTCGGTGCTAAAATAAAATAACAACCTTGCTTTAAGTGAAAGCTGTTACTTATACAATTTTTTTTTATTATTTTGAAAGCTCAAATTTATGAATAAACATTGTAAGATTTTAATTTGAAAAAAAAAAAAAATTATTCGACTTTAAATGTGTTACAAATTTATTATCATATAGAAAGCGCTTGTTGTGCAGGCCTATCGGATTAGGAATCCTATTCAGTGTTTCAGTTCTTGTTTCGAGAAAAATATTTTTGGTTTTTAGTTTAAATGGCTTAGTATTTGAAATCCTTTATTATAGGTTGTTAGTGATTTCTTGATTTTCGAGCTTTTCGAGATTAGTAGCTTGGTATTCAATTAAGCATAGCATTCAGTTACGAGATCTTAAAAAGAAAAAATTCAAGATGTTTCAGCGTAGAGTTGCTTGTCATCGAAGTGTTCCAAAATTGTCGAAATTATTCGAGGCTTTGCGATGGCTGCTATTTTTTTTTCGGAAGACTCAGTGATTTCTTATTTTACACATTTATCTAGAATCCTTGGATTATGCGAGCTTCTCGAGAATATTCATGTTTTTCATGTTTTTAGGGAATTAGTGACTTAACTTTCTTGAAATAATTTTGAATTGATTCCGATACTACAAATTTGGGAGACATTGGGTTGCTTGATAGCGAGATTTTTAGATTCTTTCGAAATTGTTTTGCTAAATAGGTTCTCATTGAATATCAATTCAAAATGTGCAGTAATTCTTCGAAATTATTGCAAATTTCCCATATTATCGAGATTTTGTGATATCATATAAAATTGTTTGAAGTTATAGTCTATAGTTATAGATACAAAACAGAGCCTTTTTTTTTTTTAATATTTGGTCTTTTAAATCCAATCGATACAACAGAGAATCTGTATCAGTTTTTCAATGTGACATTGAGATGGATGAAAATAAAACGGAAAATTTAATAACTAAAGTTGATGGTAAAACTAAATAAAAATATTTTTGCTTTATGTGTTCATTTTGTGTTGAAAAATCTGAATATATTTTGTATAGAGGAGGTTTTCAACTGTCCAGTATACGCTGTCAGTAGTTTTAATGTCGATTGTTTCGATGTGGTTAGAAACAATAATAATACATATATCGTATCGAAGGTACGAAAAGCAGCAAAACCGTTCCAACCGTCACTCTAAGTTTGTAAGTCAAAGGCCTTGATCGACGTAATATCTGATTACCATTTTCTGAAATGCACTAGTTGCAACTATCAGTATCCTTTACAATGTGGTTTAATTCGGTATCCTCCCGTCTCGAAGATACAAAATCCCGAGGGTACAATATCTTGAGGATACATAATCCCGAGGGGACAAAAATCCCGAGGGGACAAAATTCCGAGGAAACCGCGAAGGGTGATATGTTGTTACCAGGGAGGGGAAGCTTTCCCGCTTTTCAAAATGCCGCCTTCAAAATATGGATTCAAAATCCCGGCTTTTAAAATCTCGGTTTTCAAAATCCTGGTTTTCAAAATTTTGGTTTTGAAAGACATATTGTTAGTTCAGGCCGCCCCTTCTGGTGAAGGAGAATTTTAATTTAAAGTAAAATAGAAATCAAAACCGGGACTTTTTATAAACCGGGATTATCTGTAAACCGGAATTTTTATTTTTTGCAGAACCGGGATTTTAAAAGGCGGGAAATTATTTTGATAAAGCGGGATTTTGAAATGCGGAATATTATTACGACCCCGTTATAACCAGGTTGGTGTCGTTATCCAGAATAAAATAATCCCAAATAATCAAAAAAAATTCCAAAAAATTAAGAGTTTTAAATATAACAAATCTTTGAAATATTATTTTAAAAAGTTTTATACCTTAGCTTAGGGAATGGTGGCTGCCGCTCCAAAACCCTCGCTTTGATAATTTTTGGAAATTTTAATATTCATAGAGATTGCTGAGTTTTTGAAAAATTTATGTTTTTTTAATAATTATTGACATACTAAAATAGAGAACTCCCCAAAGCCGCTTAGCATTGGTCCTTTTGGCCGCTCCTCCAGCTTCCTTTTGTTTTCTTATTGTAGTTAACAAAAATTTAATGGGGTCTTTCTTTTCAATGGGGCAGTTTACTTTATATTTTTCGGTATTTTTTCTTTAGGAATATGAGGGTATCCCGTTATAACCATCACTATTTTCGATATTCGATTTTTCGTGGGTGTATACATCTTTAAATCAAGGGAAAACTCCACCAATTGTGCAACAACTAGATTTTAGAATTTTCATAAGCTTTCGGGATTTTGTAACCTACGGGTATTGTACATTCGGGATTTATTATCCTCGGGGTTTTGTATCCTCGGGATTTTGTACCCTCGGGATTTTGTATTCTCGGGATTTTTTCAAATCCTCGGGACTTTGACTCTCTGGATTTGGTCTCTCTCCCACTTCAGTCTTCAGTACATACAGTTTTGTAAAACTCTTGAGGTTAAAGCTCAAAATTTAATTGGAGTTACTCTCTGCATGTTGGCTATTTATGAATGAAAAAAAAAAAAACTAAATGCGAAAAGCAACAACTGAGTGTCCAAAATGCTGAAATGTTCACGGATATTTCTCAAAATATATAGGATTGTAGTAGAATGTAACGCCACCTTCATATTGATAATCCATACATTGCAACATTTCATTAGAAGTGGTATGCTCAAGACTTAATTTAGATTTTTGTATTTTTATATCCATCAAAACTATTTATCCATCAGTGGCGTAAATCAGTCATTTCTGGCCCTTTTAATACGACTGCATAAATCTTTTATTAATCTCTTGCCTTTCGGGTTAGTTTTTCGTCCAGACATGTAGAAGTACCTCGTCATTGAGTAAGAACTGGGCCACCAATCTACCAAATTTGTAATTCCATATTTTGCGGGTTTTGAGGGCATAGGTATACTGCGTAAACGTACACGTCCCCCACATTAGATTTTTTTCCTATTTTTCTCCGTTACAGCTGGAAGCTATTCTTTCTCTGAGTCGTCGTCGCAATCTTCAGACTTGCCGTCGTAAGACAAGCTGTAGAAAATGCATAAATAATAATAAACTAATTGCCAAATTATTAAAGAAAACTTACTGTCTAAATTCAACATTTTACCATGGAATCAGCCAATTATCGACTTACCGATTTGAACATTGAAACGATATCTACCTGTAAAATACTTGTTTCCTGTTTCTCTGCTAAATCTGACTTCAAAATACTACAAATTCGGTAAGTGTAGAGATTTCATTTTTTACATTGAACTTTAGAACGTTCTAATATAAAACTTAATCTGTTTTTTGAAATTATGTTTATCGTAAAATCGTCTTTAAGATGTTTTTTTTATTTAAAGCCGGCACCATATGTCGGTCTGTGAGGAATAAAAGCATTCTTACTCACGGCACCATTTCAGTGCCGTCGTTAGATGCTTAATGTTTCCCTCTGCGATAAAATCTTTGAACTCTTTTGATGTGAATTGTGGCCCGATGTCGGGATGGTTGCTTCAGTAGTGATGCTATTCAAGTTAACCAGGTAAGAAAAACGGGAAAAGGCATCCACACACACAAGCCAGTAACAGCCCCAGAATGGGCTAGCGAAATCGATGTGTATGTGTTTCCACGGTTTATTCGGTTTCCAATTGCTATGGAGGTAAGTAGTCGGTTTGCAGTCACCACAGGTAGTTTGTTGCTCGGCCCAAATAGACTGACTAACGGTTTGGGGTCCGTGATTAGAATAAATTTTCACCCGTAAAGCTATTGGTGGAACTTTTGGACACCAAATTTTATGGATAAAGCCTCCTTCTCAATTTGCCCATATCTTTTTTGTGCGTCAGTCATCGTCTTCGACGCAAATGCTATACTACGCTCCGTGCCGTCGGGCTATATGTGAGAAATTACCGCTCCAACACCGTAATAGGATGCATCTATTGCTATAACACGATTGGATAGTATCACAGAAATGAACTAGTTCGTTGACTCAATTATTCTGTGTTTTAGTGTGTCGACAGCTTTTTGCTGCACTGAATCCCACATGAATTCAGCATCTTTTTTCCTCAAGTTGTTCAAAGGTGCAGAAACTTCTGAAATTTTTTTAATGAATTTGTGGTAATAATTTACGATATTACTCGGTTTCGGCATCTTGCGAATGGCATCCAATCCAGACTCTGATGGTCTGATACCTTTTTCGTCTATAATGTGGGCTAAATAATCCACTTCGGTCTCATCAAATTTACACTTATCTAATTTGACAGTTAGGCCGTGTTCTTAAAGCCGCTGGAATACCAATTCAAGTACTCGTAAGTGTTCATCTAAATTGCTGCTTGCTTGCTTGCTCCACTTGCTTGCTTGCTCCTCACTTGCTCCAGAAATTTTTGAATTAAAGTCGATGAACTTCAAATTTCCATCGGTAGTCTTTGGTACTGGAACATTCCAAATGGAGTGTTGGCAACAACTCAAATATTTAAATAAATTTTAAATAAATTTAAATGAAATGTAAATTTTTGAAAAACAATGATCATTGTGGAATAGTTCCTCCATCCGAGGTATATAATACTGTTCGACCTGGATCTGAGTGTTCAATGTGAACTTAAAGTTACCCACGATACGCACTGAACCGTCCTTCTTTGCCACGGGTAGAATTGGTGTTCCCCATCAGACATAGAAACCGCCTTCCAGTTCCATTGTTCACCATTCGGTCTACCCTACAAACACATTCGGATATTTACACGTTAGCTCGACTGCTGTATTCTTCGCCTCCGAATTTGATTCAAGTGCTCGAATCTCCTCGCTTTTTTTTGCTATTATTTCATTTCCTAAACAATCAAAAGCATCCATGCCTAATATGTTGATTCCGGAATCCGAACAAGTAACGAGCTGATTTAAGTTTGTACAAACTTCGCCAAACTTGATTTCTACTTCAAGTACCCCTCGAACGGGTATCTCTGTACCTCCATACGCGCACAGAACTTGGTTGGTGGGTTGACAGAGTGTATTCCCCAATTGTTTGTAGTCGGTCAAACCAATCATGGAACAAGTAGCACCTGTATCTACCAGAAATGACATGTTTTTTCCATTCATTATTACGTCTATTATCATTTTCCGATTAGTTCTCGTAATCTCAGCTAAAAAAACTTGCTTCGCAACCTCTAAGGTTCTGATGTATTCTGATTTTTTTTCTGTGGCTCACATTCAGCTTGTCTAAACCAACAAGATTCCCTGTTGTGTTTTCTTCCATAATCTTGGCACGATTTGCGATTGTGAAACAATTGGTGAACATCATTTGGTGAACCACTGGCAAGAGATTATTTTCCTACCCCTGGATCGCGTCCACCATCTTACATGTGCTGTCGTATCTCGGATCCTTCTTCTGGAAAGCAGCGGTGTTAACTAAATTGTGAGGTGTCTTCAGGATAATAGCATCTCTGATTATTTCATTATTGCAGACGAATTTACAACCACGTGCGATCTCTCGTAGGTACGCTACTCATTCTGAGTGCCGCTGGCCTTCCTTCAATATTGTTCGCCCAAATTTGCAGCAAGCGGCTAAAACATGAATACCTGATTTGAAAATAATGATCACTTAATTTATTTAGTAACTCGTTATAGGTTTGGTTACCGATATTTTCCGTCCCAAACATTTTTTGTAACAACGTGTAAGTGACCGTTCCAACTCAAGACAATAGAAAGGAATGGCGTTGAAGGTCATCCGACACGTGGTATGCTGCAAAATGCTGTTCTAATTGTCAACAGTAAATACTTCATGTAGAGTGTTGACGATCAAATTGTCGAAATGGCGGCATTGATATTTATGATGTTGCCTTTCTATGTGGAAACCTCCAGTAACTCTCTATGTTAGTCCATTAGCTTGCGCACTATTTTAGCTTGATCATCCTTACCTTGGTGATAAGCTTTTCTATCGTAGCCGCAAGTGAAAATTAAAAAATTTGTAGGTTCATAGATATCACCAAAAACCATTAAATTTTTAGATTTAATCTATAGTAAAAAATTATTAAGTTCCTCAATGGAAACAAATGTGCGCACAGAATGTAACTTATAAATAATTCTATACATACAACCGAAAACAACACAGACTTATTATGTATTCAAAATTCGCCTGTATAAGGTCAGCACTGCTAACATAACTACGAACCATATTTTTTTCATTAATATATTGCCTCAGATAAACAACAATACCTCCGGCTCTATATACCTACATAGAATTGCATTTGCAAAAAAATGTAAAACCCGGTTCAGTTTGGAACAGAATACAAGCTGACGAAAACTGCTTTTCAATTATTTTGAATCTAAATGCTTTAGTTAGAGTTATTTCTCGTTCATGGGAGTCGTAGGTACCTACTTAACACATATTTTTAAAACGATTAGACCAAATACTAAAATTGCATGTAACTTTGAAAATTTCTCTCTTCTCTGTGAGCAGTTTTGCAATATTGAGTAATCAAAATTTCAAATTTGAAAACTGTTCCAACGCCACTACAAAATAAATGTGAGGCCGGTCTATACCCATTGTAGGCCATATGCTTACCACTTTAATGTTATTCAAACGATAATCAGTGGGCTTAAAATCAGTTAGAAATTTACAACACATTATTAACTTGCTGTAGTCTAGTAAAAAAAAAATAAATAAATAAAAAACAACTCTGTAGTCGCTTAAAACGACATGTCCAAATACCAACATTAAAAAACCGCATTTCAAACAAAAAAAAAAAAAAAAAATTCGCGCATTGTAAATTTCCCATTTTTGTTGCAATCTTTGATGCGTGCATGCACAGAAGAAAAACTAATAAAATAAAATGCAGCAAAAAAAAAAAAAAAATAAAAAACTTCAGCCGGACAGCTTTCCTCCAATACAAAAACTTAAAATAAATATTTTTACCATCTTCAGGAAATAAATCATTTTATTTGCAAAAAAAAATAAATAAATAAATAATTAAGTCAATTTATTGTTCATGTTTTTATTTATTTATATAAGACGACGAGTCGAGTATAATATTATGAAACAGCAACAGGTGTTTTGTGCTGTTTTGGGTTTTGTTGGTTTTCTTATATATAAAATGTATGTACGTATACCTCGTATCTCTGTGTATGGTTGTTCTTCTCCGCCAAGTTCCAAACGGTTGAATCAATTAACTATAGTTAATATTCTGGTTGATTATCACTGCTAAAAGGCGTTTGTCTTTAGTAATAAAAGAAATATATGTGCACATATATACAAAATCCAGTATTTGTTGTGGATGTACTCGGGTAATGTGTACGTTTATATACTATACATACAACCATTTTTTTTTCTTCTTATACTCTTTGGAGAGTGAATGGATTTATGAATTGTTTTCTTATTTTTTTTTTTTTTTTTAAATGATTATATAGTCTAGACATATAATATGAGTGTGTGATTTTATTATTATTATTATTGTTTTTTTATTTTATTAAATATACAACTTTTTTTTTTATATTGACATCATCATTTTTTAATTTCATCTTTTTTACACTTATCCCAAAAAATTAAATTTTCTTAAAGTTTTTTTTTTTTTGGTGACCAAATTTTTTATAAATACACAATATCGTGTACTACTCTTATTAAATATTTTATTAATAAGAAAACATAAATTATGATTTTATTTTATTTTTTGTAATATTGGAAGTAAAGAAGGTGCGCATATTTGTAAGTACATCGCACTTTAGATTGTGTGTGTTTTTTTTTTAATCGTCGCGTAGATTTTATTATTATATGATTTTGTTTGTACATTAATTTAATACTTATTTGCACACATGATAATAATTTTTTTTTTGTTTTGTTTTATGTTGTGCGTCTAAGAACTGCGAAGAAAATTGTGTGCAAGTAAATTGCGAACCCTTTTCATTTTTTTATTTTATTTTACTTACGCGACAACGCTTAGTCTAACAGTATTATGCAATTGCAAATTTATCAAGAATGTCTGGCTATTCACTTACGTATGTGCTGAAACTTACGTACTGTGTTCGCACACCAGTGTCATTTTTTTATTTGTTAAATTTGGTTGTATTACGAATTACAATGCGAGAAAAATGTCTGCTCTTACTTTACTTTATTCTGAAAGCATTATAAGAGCTCCAGTTACCCAACATACTTTAAAGCTCATTACAAAAATGTTCATATCTGTAATTATGTACTTATATTGAACTGAAAGCTTTAGATAAGCACAAAATTTGATCCCCACTATCGGTAAATAGTGATGTAGGTATATTCCATTTAAAATAAAACCCAAATTCGAATTAAAATAAAAACACTTTAAGCCCTTCGTAAAATTTGTTAAAAGTTATGTTGGCAAGAATGGAAAACATTTAATTAATTAATATAGAATAAAAGCTCACGCATCGGTAACGTATAGGAAGTTAGTACGAAATGTTCATCCCAAAAAGGTTTTTTTTCAAAATATGTGTCTCGGCTAAAATTTAAGGAAATTTTCATTCTATCCAGCAAAGAATATTAAAAACTTTTAACCAAATGGTTAAAGCAGTTTTAAATCATATAAGTCGGCAGGACCTGATAGAAGAGACAGTACTTCATCTTCTTTGCACCTGTCCTCGTCTGGCACGAAACAGACTCAAGTTTCTAGGGGCATCCCTCTTCAACGACCTGACGGAACTCAGCAGGATGGGCGTCAGGAGTATCCAGAGCTTCGTAGCAACATCAAAGTGGTTTCAATGAGTTGGAGGAACATTTTTAAGTTGTGGTACGCCTAAACCTAAACCAATCCAAGTGGTATTCATCCCGAAAAATAATTATAAAGAAATTGATTAAGATTTAAGAGCATTATAGTATACTAAAAATTTATTGATAGTTCCTCTGGACACAATTTACAGCACATTTATAGTGAATAAACACTAAGCGGTGAAATTTCAATTTCAAAATTTCTTGCGCTGATCTCAGAGATGTCTCCCTGAATTAATGTACGGTATCCGACTTTTAAACACCACTGCAATTAGAAAAAAAAACTCTCATTAAGAAGTCACGGGGATTAAGAATGAAAATGAACCGCAACGTAAATGTATTACGAAACAAAATACGTACAATGAAACACGGCCAATTTCGAAATTTCTTGTGCCGATCTCAGAGATGTCCCTCTGAAATGATGTACTTTATCCGACTCCTCAACATTTATGCAATTAAGGTGCTCCGCGCAACAACCGGGTATCTCCACTTCTTACAATTTTAAAGGAGATGAAAAATAACAAGAGAGATACCTGGTTCTTACCCAGCGGAACAACCGGTTATCTCAAAAAGGAGATACCTGGTTCTTGCACAGTATTTAAAAAAAATGTAAGGTATCATAGCAATATTTTTTTTTACTTGTCAACAGACAATTTAATAAAAGAAACAAGAAAATAACTGAAATTCTGAATTTTATTTAATATTAAATGAAATTTAATATTATTCTGAGTCATACTCAGAATTATTATCTGACTTTGTGGTCTCTACTTTGGCTTCTGCTTGGCGTTGTCCTTCCTCGACTTTATCGTAAAACCACATTATCATGATGTGGTACATATTCTGTGGCAAGTTCCATTACGTGCTTCAGCTGAAGAGGTTTTAAAATACATACGTGGTTTGATGTAAAGAATATCAACTGGCATTGATGAGTTTTCACCGTTTTTCAATTCGAAACCTTTATATAATACCATCCGAACATTTTCACTACACAGTACATTAGGCATTTAATTAATCTGTACTTTATATAGTAAATGGTTGCTTCTTTGTAGAAATAGATTTACGAAAATTTGTTAAGAAGTTATCTTTAAAGTTATGAATCATATCTGATGGTTATCCTTTATGGTTTCAAATTTTTTTTCTGATTCGTGAATAATTTTATGATATTCCTCAAGTAAATATATTCTATCATAAGCCTTTTTTTAAGCTCTATTGCATCAACACTTCTGTCACAGGCAAGAAACTGTGTCCGGGGTCCGGATACCTGTGAACAATAGTGGTTTACTAAGACCGCTTAAGCCCGAAAATAGCACGGAGAGTTGTTTGGTAATACATAATAGTGGTTAATTTTCCAAGTTGAAAAGGAACTGGATCGACACATAGTTCTTGTTTTGAGAACTGCAGTTGTCCCAAAATAAGTACACGTGTTTGACTTCCGGGCTTATAATATTATTGAAGAAGTGGTTTAAAAAGCTGATAACTTCGTTTTGTCCTTTGCCACCAACAGTTGTAAAACACATCACTGCTTGGTGTTAGGTACTGGAAGCGGAATATTTTATTGGTCAAATGAAAGTACTTCAATAGATGGATCTTCACACGCTAACTTAGTATATTCCCTCAAATCTTCATAAAATGTTTCCGCTTTTGTTACATGTAATAACTTTAAAGCCGTAAGAGCGTTTTTTTCTTTCTCACTGTCAGCAGTTTCTAGTTTCTTTTTTATCATCGCGTCGCATTTCGAATAGGAATCTGGGGCCTTGCTATGCAATTCGACGACTACTTTCGACGAATAGTTATTGTGTTCCTTTTTCTTCTTGTACTTCCTAATGCAAAACGATAGCCGTCAAAAATAGTCGGCGAATTGCATAGTAAGGCCCAAGTATTTTCTATAAAAATCGTATTTAACTTTTGGTTTTGCTTTGTTGCTATGTTCAACTCTGGAGATAAATATTAAAGTTTGATATTGTCTTTTTTACTATAATGCTAGATGTATTTTGGAAAACTTTTGACTTAATATTCCTTCTTCGACTTTATTTGGGCGATTTTGATGACGACCTCTTTCATCAATTGGTGCCGTAGATGAAGTTTTTAGTAGACTCAATATCCTGTCAAGACGACCTTTTGGTAATAGCGAAAATGGACAATACAGCATTCTTACAAATTCTATAATAATTGGGACCAGCTCTTACCTTAAATAAATTACAAAAATCTTACAGCGGCTCTAAACTGAAATTATTATTAAACAAATAATACTTACAAAGTACCCATAAGAGGCTGTTTTGGGTTTACCAGTTCCAGATTCTGGTCTGTGCCTCTCTACATTCTTAATTTTTATGAATCCAGCCAAAAAACAGTCCTGAAGGTCTTTTGATTTAAGTTGATAGAATGAATCTCGTAGTTTCTCCCTTTGATCTGAGCCAACATTTTGAAAACACTTAAATTTGAAAGAACAAGGATTTTCTTCTTTCTTCACATGAACAGCTTTGCCAGGCATATTTAAATATTTCAAGACATGATTTCGATGCTTTTTCGTTACAGACCTCTTCCACTCTGATTTTTTTTTTACCTTTTTGAGCACTTACTGCCTGTTGCATTTCATTGTAACTAGAAGAAGCAATTTCAGGAAAAATGGAGATACCCGGTTCTTGCACTGGACACCTCAATTAGATAACAGCACCCTCGTTAAGAAATCACGGGGGTTAAGGGTTAAAATGAGCCACAAGGTAAATGTGTTACGAAACATAATATGTACTTAAAACACGGCCAATTTCGAAATTTCTTGCGCCTATCTCGGAGAAGTCCCCCTGAAATGATGTACTTTATCCGACTTCTCAACACTTATGCAATTAGAAAAAACTATCCTCGTTAAGAAATCACGAGGATTACGGGTGCAAATGTGATTTCTTAATAATGGTGGTTTTTTCTAATTGCATTTGTGTTACGAAGTCGAATACCGTACATCATTTCAAGGGAACATCTCTTAGATCGGTGCAAGAAATTTTGAAATTGGCCGTGTTTCCTTGTAATTATTTTGTTTCGTAATCCATTTACGTTGCGGTTTATTTTCACCCGAAACTAACCGCTGTGATTTTTAAACGAGGGTAGTTTTTTGTAATTGCATAATTGTTGAGAAGTTGGGTGAAGTACAATATTTCAGGGGGACTTCTCAGAGATAGGCGCAAGAAATTTCGAAATTGGCCGTGTTTCCTCTGGACATCTGTTAGATCTTCACAACAAATTTTGAAATTGGTCGTGTTTCCTTGTAACTATTTTGTTTCGTAATCTAATACATTTACGTTGCGGTTTATTTTCATCCTTTATCCCCGTGATTTCTTAATGAGGGTAGTTCTTTTTAATAGCATAAGTGTTGAGAAGTCGGATAAAGTATATCATTTCAGAGGGACTTCATACTTAGATCTGCGCAAGAAATTTCGAAATTGGCCGTGTTTCCTTGTAACTATTTTGTTTCGTAATACGGGCAGTTGTTTCTAATTGCATTGGTGCAGGGAAGTCGGGTTAAGTACATTATTACAGGGTGCCTGGAATCGACGCAAGATATTTTGAAATCGAAATTTAACCGCTTAGTATTTATTCACTTTAAATGTGTTATAAATTGTGTCCAAAGAACACTATCAAAAAATATTTAGTTTACTATAATGCTCTTACATCTTAATCAATTTCTTTATAATTATTTTTCGGCATGAATACCATTTGGTTAAGAGTTTCGAATATATTTTTAATGAAAATTTCCTTAAATTTCAGCCGAGACACATATTTTGAAAAAGTCTTTTCGGGATGAATATTTCGTACTACTTCTCATACGTGCATCGGTACAATTATACACATCTTTATTGGCTAACAGCTAAAACAAAACTGAAGACTCAACCAGCGAAAAATTATAAATTTAAGAATTTTAGTGTAACCGTTATTTTTCAACATTTTGATTTCCAACCGAACTTTCTATACTTCTAATTAAGTAATGAAGTAAACTTGAATATTTTAAATTATTTTATTCTGTCATAAACTAAAAAAAAATATTAAACTACAAAGTTTTATTGTTGATGTGCAACACAAAATGGGGAACACGAAACACAAAATATTCACATTTTTACGGTTTTGAAAAAATTTACTAGAAAACAGGTACATGAAAAATAAATCAGGCAATACTAATTAAATTATACCACAATACTCAATTATAAAATATTTCAGTTATACCAGTTTATAAAATCTAAATTGGTTTAAAATTTACAAATTTATAAATATCGTCCAGTGGCAAGTTGCGGAAATAAGACCGCGGACAGAGAATTTCCTAACGATTCGTATTTTACTTTAATTCTTTGTCTGGTTTGACGAAACAAACATTTTTTCGGATTGGGGCTATATGGTTTTTAAATGGGGCCACATACAAGAGGCTAATTAATGAAGGATTAGTCTTTTTACACCATTGAAACTTCGACCTTTTTAAAGTTTGGCTTATATTTCAATAAAATTTAATTTAGATTTTAAAACCACATCAACTAACTTTTCATTGCATTACATATTCGCTCCATTTCTCCCTCTTCATATTATCATCACCGTAGGTTACAGGGTTTTGCCTCGTTTGTAGATATGAAGGAGTTGAATTCTCGTATCCTACACGGCCTTTCCTGACTTCATTGTTCCGTCAGAATGATGAACACGACAGCTTCATATAATCAGCTGATGACTAGGTTCTTCAACACGATATCGGTGATACCTCATTTTTTTATTATTATTTGGACCGAATTGCGCATGTTTCTTCATACTCGTGCGCCATCTTTCGTCGTTTATTGTAAGTATATTTGTTCTCATTTTGTATTTTTTCGACATTTGTCTCGTACAATATTCCTTTCAGCCATGAAAAATTCAATCTGCTTTTCAACTACTTGTATTCTCAAATCATTTTTATCTCTCATTTTGGTTCCCATCATTATTTCAAACGGACTTATTCCAATAGCCCTGTTGAAAGCGCCATTTAAATATCGTTTTGCAGTATTGACAAATTTGTACCAATGAGAAGGGTTGTCAATATTCAGTTTCGTTAAAATCGGTATAATCATTTTGGTTATTATCTTGATCTGGCCAATTCCTCTTGGAACTCCGGTTGGCACTATATGTAGATCCACTTCTTTTATCAATCGGTGGCAAAACCATTCTTTTAGGCCAGACTTCTTGTTTGCTAGAATGAAAGGTACGCAAAATGCAAGAAGTATGCAATTTCATTTTGGACGAAGTAATCATCATATAATTCGGGTAATCGGGTCTTAATGTGCTTATATTCCCTTAGCACTCTTTTTAATTTAATTATACGATTGTTTCGTCTTTATTGGCTATAAGTAACATGTCACAATTTCTGGGTTTCGACTTAGTGCGTCGACATGTAACATTCTGTTACCTCTTCTGTGTTCATCTCGTAATTAAATTCTTCAAGATTTAGCGCCCAGCGTCCTAGTTCTTTTTTACTCTAATATTCTCTTAATTTTTTTACAGGTTCTAAGACGGCGAGTACCTCTAATACAAATTTACTTTGTTTTCTTTGGTAGAGGTTGTTTTGCGGCTCATATATAATACTGGCTGGAACAGACTGTCCTCTCCCTTTTGCATCACATAACCTATTTTGCCTCGGTTTATGCAATTGGGTTCATTTTTTAAGTCATTAAATGCTGCATGTTGATCTGGTAGTAACAAAAATGGAACATTCTTCTGGAGTAAACCGCTCAAAGCTTTAGCTTTTACCAAAGCAACCTTGTACATATGTACTTCCTCAAGTAATCAGTTAAACCATAAGGAAACTTTGCAACTTGTTTGCATTTCTCGGGATCGGAAAATTTTTGACGGCTCGAATTCTCGCAACTGATAGTTTGATCGTACCATTGGAAACTATTTGTCCAAAGTATTCTACGGTTGTCTTCATAAAATATTTTGGCATCTTGCAACATACCGATCATTATGATTCTTGCACATTAATTAGCCCCTGGTATGCCCATTTGAAAACTATATGTCCCCAATCCGAGAGATGTTTATTTTCGGCACACCCCAATAAAAAAATGATTCAAACTAGGTAAATGCTACGTAGTTGAAGCAGTCACCTAGTGTTAATCATTTTTTATTGTGGTGTACCAAAATTAAAAATCTCTCCGATTGGGGTTATATGCTTCGGTAATATACAGTTGGCATTTGAAAGCAACACTGAAAGTTAAGATCGTACTCCAACAAAATATTGATTTAATTTTTCACCAATTTTTCCGTAATTATCACATCAGTATTTTTGAAGATGATAGTTGGTAGGGCCTTCATGACCAAATAATATAATACCTAGTGTGCAGCGAGACGCTACTAGCTTTGAAATAATAGACCAATTTAGCAATGCAAATTATATGAAATATATTAAATGACTTTTGGCGTAATGGTAACGCAACGTACTGGACTGGAGTGGCAAAGGTATACGATTCGATTCTCATCCTGTTAAAAACTGTTATATTTTGAGGTGTAGTAAGCCATGAGAATTTTTAAGTAAACATTTTTTTCGTGTCATAAACTTCGTAGCATGCTATGTTTGAAACAATAAAACAATTTAGCAATGAAAATCAAACAAATTTTCTTATGGATGTGTCTTAGTAATCACGTAGTGGACTAGATCGGCTAAGGCCTGGGCCCCTATTCTTGAAATTCACCCGAAAAAGTCGCCGATAATTTTCTAGTGAAATGCGTCATTTCGGTCGAAAATTTAAATTGTTTTATACCAAAGTCACCGGCGACTTTTTTCAGCGAATTTCAAGAATAGGCGCCCTGGGCCCGAATTCCGGTTCGATGACAAATGATAATGAGAAATGAATTGATTTTTTATTTCAACTGTTCGGTTGCAATTTTATTTAGAGTAGGCGAAATAAAAAATCAAGTCATTTCTCATTTTCATTTATCATCGAACCGGAATTCGGGCCCTGGGCCCGTATTCTTGAAATTCATCGAAAAAAGTCGCCGGTGACTTTGGTATAAAACAATTTAAATTCTCGACTGAAATGACGTATTTCACTAGACAATTATTGGCGACTTTTTTGAGTGAATTTCAAGAATACCGGCCCTGGGGTCGATCTGTGCTCGAGGCATTTTAGTTTTGTTTTTTCAATTTATATTTTTTTTTGTTTTGAAGAAAATCGCAGCTCCCGCTGTTTGTCGGCCTGTAAGGTTTTTGTGTGATGCCCCAACACACGTAAAATTATCCTTAAAAGCCCTTCCTCTTTGGTTTAAGGTCTATTTAAGGTACAATAATCCTTAAAATCTCAAGGTACTCCTATTCGTTAAATGGTGATTGTGACAGCGGTCGCTGGACATAACAAATTTTATCCGTCCTAGGATCGGCGGCACCGTCTAGTCCCTATATCATGAAAGCGTCTTTATTAAGAGCTTTACTATACTATTTTATCTCAAGAAACTGTTCTTCACCGTCCATCAAATTCTTCCGTAGTCAGCACCAAACAAGACACAAATTCTCGAATGACCTCTAAGCTAACCCCCTTGATGAAAAATAACTACGCGTAAGTTCCCATCCCTTTGTTCTAGAACTATTCGTCTCTTCAGATCTCGTTGCTACCTTCTGTATAAGTAATTTGTGAAAATTTTGAAATCCTTGCAAATATAATGAACGATAAGAAGTAAAATTTAGAAATTGGCCCAAAAATGTTCAGCATCAGCTCGCACCAAAATTACGAATGTTACTGTAGGTTTCATTCTTCATTATGTAGCTGTTGATTCAAAATTCGACTACTTAGTCATAATTTCCAAATTCTATTTTATTTCTGTCAAGCTTTGAGAATTTTGGAATTCATATTGAATTGTTTAAGGATCTATTGGAATTTAAGAGTTCTTAAAATTTTTTGAAGTTGCACAGAGAGAATATTATAGTAGCACCTCTTTCTTGATTGAACTTCTGAGTGTATTTCTGGTAAACTCGAACTTTGAAAACTACCACCTACCAAGGATATAGGAGCAACTGTGAAACCGGAGACTTCAGAAAAAAAGTTGCTAACTCCGCATTTGAAGTGATAACTGGCTAAATTTTACCTAAACTTATAGCTCAATATACCTTTAAGTGAAGTGCTCTCCGAAACAAATGGAACTCTTTTAATTCTTCTCAATGATTGTTGCCACAGACAAAACAATACACCGAAAGAAAGGCACAACACACAACAATTAACAATCGTTATGAAGAAACACCAAGAAACCAATATTAACATGTGACCTCTTACTGGCTTCGTCTACGAATTTGAAAATAAATCTAAAACTTTGCAATTTAGCTTAGAATTTCGACTATGATCTCCTAACTTTTGTGATCCAAATAAAAAATCTGGGAAAGCGATCCTTAGGTTAGAATAACTTTAAATTATTGAATTTAAAAATGTTGCCTCTAACTTTGTTAAATAACTCGTTCGCTACCAAGCGTCACTTACGTGTGGCACATCGGTTTGTTATTAGAGCCCATCCCTTATATGTATGTTATGTGGTAAAAGTTTTTGGTCAATTTATGAATACATGTGAAATGCAAAAGTACGTCAAGTCTAATCCAATTGGTGTCATATAATCCCGAAAACAATCCTGGGCAATGGTGAACGTATTTCCCAGGTAACCCTGGGAACGAACGAGTTAATTATTCAACATTTTATTTTTTATTTCGATAATTTACCGTTTCAAATGAAATAAAAACAAATGAAAACCTGATTTTCGTCTAGATTTTGGTGTGGATTTTGTCGTATAAATTAGTCGTAAAGTTGTAATTGAAGCGTTAAGTGAAAACAATAAAAATGGGGGCAATAAAGTTGAGAAAATTGTGATTATGGCTAAAATCGGTCAGCTTAAATCGGGCTTTTATTGTGTTTGTGATATAAAGAAGGTTTAACTGGTATACGGACATTAATGAGTATTGTGTTGTGAATTAAACATTTTTGATTTTGTAAATGTAGTGTCGTAACATGATATAACGTAAAAATTTCTTTGTTGTGTGTGTATGTGTGTGTTTTTATGCAATATAGGATGTAACGGTAAGTCCGTAAGTGAATATTCATTTATGACCACATTATTGTCGGATATGCGGCCTTTATGGGAGATGAACAATTTTCCGTTTAGCTTCAGTAATTTACTGAATTTCTCGCTTAAAATTACAAATATCAATTCTATATCAAAGTTCTAAAAGAATTCAGCAATTTTTATCATCGAATCCGTTGTTATACATTTCAAAATTTGAGCTTCTTTATCTTCGAATAAGTGCCCACGGTTAAAAGTAAAGTGGCTCCTAATATTTATTCCACAAAATCTGTGTAAATCCCATTCAACGAAGCGGTGATGAAGGCTCTTTCCAACAATGTTTTTATTAGGTTATCCCAGTAAAGTTGACATTCAGTGCAATATTGAGAAATTGTGTAACGAAATTCCAAATTGAGTTGAATGGAGTTCCGAACGCATTCAATGCTGTTAACAAATTATTTAGGGAAGGTGAATTTCTGAAAATGTTGCCATATTAGTTGATTAAGCCAATAAATCATTTAACTTGGTCTTTAGTCTTTGGTGTTCTAAATCGCATCAATTTTTGAACTTGCTTTATGAATTTCCTCATTCGATAATGTGTCCGCGTTATTTAATTTTTTAAGTACTTTTTCTAATCTAAGATTAGTGAATTTTGTCATTCGCCCCTGTAATCTTGGATGATATATCCAAGACAACTGTGACACACTCACTGTATTTCATTATTTGTCCTATGTGTCGTTGCGATTTGGCTGGTGCAGATTCAAAACTGATGATTGATCTGAGATTTGATTTTTGAAAGCACCGATATTTACCACACTATAAAATTTAGTAGTTATTTCAAAGTTTGCTTAAAAACAAACAATCGGTGAGTTAAAATTGTATATGTAGGCAACTTGATGAGAAATTTTCCATGCTTCTATGCAGAGCGTCCTAAATTATAGAGCTATAATCAAACGTCATAATTTTTTAGCAAGGTTCAAATACTATTATTTCCATTCCGTTCTGCTTGGTTTTTGTTGATAATTTTGAACAAAGTTCAGAAATTTCAATACTAAGAACGAAGGAGTCTAAACCGAATTGCGTCATAATATGTATACTGTTTCAGGTAAAACTTGGTTTGATGACTCGCTAGGTTTGAAGTATTTGCTAAAGTTATATCTTTAATTTTGCTATATCACAAAAACGAAAAAAACATCATTTAGTCACACATTTTTCATCTAGATCTAATGTAACATTTTGTTACATTTTTAACATTTTTATACTCAAAATCTTTCCAGCCGATACTTTTTGGTTTTATTTTAACAAAGTTATTCTGCCATCTATGTATGTGTTGTTTACTGTTTTAGCGGCCACACGGTTTGTAGTAAACTTTTATTTCAATTTGACCAAAACCAAAGCAACCTAGATTATACAAAGCCTTATGTCGAATTCTTTCAGACTAGAAAAACTGATCTCGAGCAAAAAAAAGAAACGAAACTCGTCATAATAGAAAACGTTCTGATTCAGTTTTTATTTTGCTCGAGATCAGTTTTTTTAGTCTGAAAGAATTCAACATTAGTCTGCAAAACAAAGCTTTTATAAAGTAATTAAAAACAAGGAAAAAAACAAACTTTTTATATAAAGCATATTGGAAATCGCTTTTTTTCATAAGACAAATTTTTAAATGAAAACGTTACAAATTCTTAATTATAATCTCTGATATATTTTCATAAATGTTTGAATTTCAACATATGAATGTCGTTTAAATAAATCGTTTTCATTTTCCTGTAATGACAGCATTTTGGTCAAATTGAAATAAAAGCTTACTGTCATATAGTTTGGACATTAAGTCAATACACATTACATAGATGGCAGTGATGGTAGTAAAAATTTGGTAAAATTGTACCAAAAATTGCGACCTGGAGAAATTTAAAGTTCAAAAATTGTACGAAAAGCAAATAAAATTCACAAAATATTGAGGACGTGTCATAATTTTGTGATTAAATAATTCTTTTTCGTATTTTTCTGTAAACTGTTTTGGCCCTACATGTTCTCTCACTTTTTGAATTCTGTAACGATCATTTGACAGTACTTCTAACACTTGATAAGGGCCAATATACTTTGAACAGAATTTCAAGCTACTGCCAACCTGCGTTCTTCTGATTGCCATCAAATCTCCGACTTTATAAGGAACGGGTGGCTTTCATTTTTTGTTAAAACTTCAACGTTGCTCCTCTTGTGCGTTTTTAATATTCTTCCTAACTTTTAATCGTTGATCATCTCTGTCCCCTATGAAGTGATTTAATATTTCTTCTTCAACAATTCTCGCTACTTCCATGTTTTCAGCATTCCTCATTTTGACTCCCAACATCGCTTCAAATGGTGTCATCCTATTTGTACGTTGCCATGTTCCATTTATAAACGTTTGAATATTACTGGTAAACGTGTACAAATTTAGCGGATTCTCATTGCTTAATTTGGAAAGAGAAGATACGAGTATGCCATTAATCCTTTCAATCTGTCCATTTCCGCATGGTCCCCCTTTAACTGTCATTATATGAGAAACACTGCTTTCATGGCAATAATCTTAAAAATTATTTGACGTGAAACATAATCCTCGATCGGTAATTAACCATTTGTGTTGGATTCCCAAAAACACTTTTCTGCAACTACTGAATTACTGCCGCAACTGTAGTATTTCTAACTGGGTATATCCAAACGAATTCAGAGAACCCATCAACAACTGAAAATATATATTGATATTTCTTAGATGTACTTGCCAATGGCCCTAAATGATCCAGATGATAAACGGATAAAGAACAATCACCTTTGGGTATAGGATATAAATACCCTTCCTGTTTGCCGCCCTTTCGAGTCGATAAAATGCAAGTCACTCAGTTTTGGTTAAAACGGAAATCGTCTTCTATCATCATAAACAATGGGCTACGGGTAGTGCATCTACATGTTTCATTTTAATACCAGCACGATGTTCTATGATATAGTTAGTCATAGTCGTCAGCGGTAAGTGCCCAGCCAGCAATTCTTGGATCTATATCCTTTTTCACCATCGTTTGCTTAAATGCGGCACAATCTGTGACGAGAATACCCAAAAGATACACGCACAGTTTTTTTAAAGCCTTAACAATTGCAAGAGCCTCAATGTAATAACCACAGTAATTGGATTCTGTCGAGGTTGTCTTTCGGCTGTAGAAATACACCGATTCTTCTGTAATAAACTGGCTCCATACCTCAGCTTCGAGGCGTCCGTGGTTTCTTACAAAGCATATTCTTAAGTTCGACAAATGTTCTTTTTGATCAATGTTAAATTGGAAAGGAACATCTTTCTTCAAAAGCAACGTTAGTGGACGACCGATGACTGCATAATCAGGAATGAATTTCCTAAAATATTCCGTAAGACCAAGGAAACTTTGTAGCTTTTTCAGTAAGTTTGGTTCGGGCAATTTTTGTACGGCATCAATTTTTCTTTGCGACGGTTGTATCGTACCATTAAATATTTGGTACCCTAGATATTCTCATTCAGAGCACAAACAACTGCATTTTTATCATTTGATTCTTAGGCCGTATTTTGCGGTAACTGTAAACAACTCCTTTAAAATTTGCATATTGTCAACATAACTGACCGTTGCTATAACGATATCATGGTCATCCATGTAGACTAAAATTTTACCACTAGAAATGAAATATTTAAGAATGCAATTTATGAACCTCTAGAACGTCGATGGTGCTGTACATAAGGCGAAAGGTCCAATGTAGGTCCAATGGATATATGGTCCTTAATTAGAGGTAATGGAAATCGATCCATTTCAACCATTATCCAACCATTCATTAATTTGCTTACTAACTTCAGCTTTTTCCCCGGGACATGTCTCCTTGGTGGTTGCCAAATTGGTTTCAGCATTGTTTAGGCTCATAACTTTCTACCATTTGCTACCATTTGAAAAAGCATGACTGTACTAATGTTGCATCGCTGCCGGTATCAATTAAAGCTTCAACCCATTTATGCTAATTGATTTATGCTTGCTTCAACCCACATGAGCTCAGTTTTGCCCCAAACTTGCCAACTTAGGATCCTTCCCGTTTATCGATTTTTGCCTGTCACAATCTGGAGCCTTATGACCAAATTGGTGATATCTGAAGCACTTGGGTCCTTCTTCTTTTCTTGAACAATCCTTTGGAGCTGGAAGCTCAACTTAATGCTTTAAAATGCTTTGAAATATTTTTACGTAAGTTTTTCAAAGAAAATCTGTAGTTATGTATGAAAGTTAAATTTTTGGGAAAATATCATAGTGAAAATGCTTCAGATTAAGCTTAAGCTATTTACGTTGATTTTTTAAACAAAAAAGTACCAAAGTGTAAATTTATTCTTAGGGTAAAGGCTTATCTACCTAGAAGTATGACTGACTGAGACCTCTACTTTTGTTTAACATTTTATTGATAATGTCGGATCCTTCGTCATTACGTGAAAGTGGAGACGCAAAACTAAAAAACAAAACAGAACGAAAACGTTTGCTGAGCTGGTTATGATTTCGGTTTTAATTGTTTTTACTAAATCGGTTATAATTCGGAATAAAATCCGAAAAATATTTCGATTAAACGTTTAATTACGGTTGAATATTCCGAGTCTCTTCCTGTTCGTAGTGGTTCCACTCATAAAAAAATTAAGAAAAGCTTAAATTTCACATTATTTGAATCTTAGCAAAGTTAAAAGGAAATGATTCAGCCTTAGAATTTCTATTTTAGTATGATTTGTTGGCATTTGAACAAAAACCCGCACTACCTTAATTAACAAAGTCGTTGCCTAAAAAATTATTGACATAATTATACCGAATAAATAATTTCATTAAGTTAACCGATATAGGTACTATACTTAGCGGAAGCTTTTTTGTTTGGGTTAAGTTTTAACCCAACTGTCAAACACAGTAATTGATGTTAATTATTTATCCATACACACTTAAAACGAGATAAATTAATTTTCCATATATACAAAAATCTATTTCTCACTTGAGTTCTTTTCAATTGAACATTTCAACCCTAAATATTCGTTTCGTTTCAATTATTTCCCAAGTTAACAATTTTTTCACGCCTCATTTCCCACAATCAATCATTGCATAAGCACAAAAATAAATAAATGAATTATCTCATTGATTGATAATCTCGTCTACAATCTAAAAATAAAAAAAATAAAAATTGTAGACATCATCAATATCCTTGACCTTGATACAAGATTTTCATCACATCATTAATTCATAAAACCCATTTTGGTAAAAATACATACAACCAAATCCAATTTTTCTCCCCCAATTTATTTTCCTGCGCCTCTTCTCTCTCGTTAATTTATCTACTGTGTGTGCTGTGAAAATTTAATTTATCTTCATGTCCCATATACATTTTGTGTTCTTCGTTTTTTGCTTCTTTTTTTTTGTAGACAGCGTTGTGAATACATATGATAATGATTTTCTTTTTTTAACATACATTTCGTCTGATTGCATGTATGTACATATGTACGTAAGAGTGTACGTGCGGTTGGAAAATGTGGAACAGAAATGAAAAGCCTAGTAAAGTGGAATCGAAATAATCCTAATAAAATTGAACTTCCTTCTGAAATTCTGATGTTTATACCTCAAACTAATTGAGTAGTTAAACCAAATTTATTCAGCACGAGCCAGCCATCTCATCATTTATCAAGCAAAATTTTAATGTTTCTGTAATCATACAATCAATTTAGTGTGATCAAAACTTTTTTTTGTTGTTTTTGTTTTTTTTTTATCTCATTTGTTGAATCATCAAATTATAAATGTCGTATAGTCGTTTTGTTGTTGTTGTCATCATTTTTGCTTTGCGTTCTCTAAATCGTAAGCCAACAATTTTTTTTTGTGCTTGGTTTTAGAGCGCACGCGGGTGGATGTCGTCTCGTTTTTTTTTTTTGTAACGGAATGTTCTTAAGCCGCGTATTTTTACAATCCGTACATATTAACGCGATTTTGTAAACATTTACATAAATTAAACGTGTAGTTTGATCTAAATTTAGAACATACAAACATAGTGCAAGTGTGTGCATATAGTAGAAGTAGCAAAAAAAAATGTTGAATAACTATAAAAAAAAAAAATCGTGACAGGAAGGAACTAGAATAGTAATTATAAAATTTATAAATATGTGTGTGATGCATTCATTCAACAGATTATTTTTTATGGGTATTTAGTTGTTTATGTGTGCAAAGTTACGTATAGCAAGTTTTTTTTTGTTGTTAGATAAATTATGGATTGTCTGGCATCGATATGGAATCTTGTAATGTCATTATTTAACCAATGTAGTTTGCGTTTTCAAGAAAAACTGGTTATCTTGTAGCACGTTTAAGATAATGTATTGTTGGTTTTATGTTTTATGCGTCTATTCGGCATATAATGTAATATGGCGTATGTGTATTTAAATAAATACTCACACAAGATACTGCCTAAAGTGTATACATAGTGGGAAATAAATTTAACTTGTCACTTAATTTGGGTTACCCCTCCACTCTCTATTTGTTTTGCCTTTTATTGTGGAATAATTATGACTTTTTCAACTGTGCCATCGCAAATAGTTATTTCTACAGTATTGAACGCATTTCCCAACCGACATTCCATCCCTTTGATAATTTAATGCAGACTACGTCAAACTACACATTCACCGTAGTTCTGCGACCTTTTCATAGTAAAAATGCTCAACATTTTTAAAACTACACAAAGTGTTAAAAAATATTTTACCAAATGTTGAGAAGTGAGTGATAAGGATTTAAATATCAGCCACCGTTTTTGGTTCAAAATTTTGGTCCGAGTAGTTGGTTTTACTGCTTGCAGTTTCATGAAATATGACCTGATCCGGATCAGATCAAACGTCAAGAAATGCGGGTATTGTTTGTTCAAACAGTTTGATATCTTGTATGGAAAGCTGTGTATTTAAGAATATTGAACAAAATATTTATTTTTCATTTATTTTTGTTAGTAAAAGCTCAACATACCATTGCTCAAGTAATAAGCTGAACTTGTCAAAACATTTTGTCAACATTTTAATTTCTGTAAGTGCAAAATTATCAGAAACTTTATAAAGGGCCCGTGAATTGTGAAGAAAGTTCTTTGGGAAGATTACGGGACGAAATGGTCCGATCAAAATCATCCGCCGCACTCCACCGTTTTTCAAGCGAAAAGCACTAATTTACATTGTGTTCACAGTGTGATTTCAAACGGAGACGTAAAACGGTGGATGTGTACAAAATATTCATCGTAAACAGGTGCACACGTCTCAATGGTACACCAAGACCGAGCATCACTCTCACATCGGATGACAACTTAGCAACACTCGTTTTTTCCTCATTGAGCAATCAACAACAAATGCTCAAGCAACAAGACTTTTGGATAAGAGCTCTATACCGGGAGATTATGTCAACCGAGGAAATTGTGGAAACCAACAAATCTAGACCAGCCCTGGATTAAAAACAAACAAAAAATAAAAAAATGGGAAAGATGATGAACCTAAGGATAATTATCTAAAACCCATAGAAACCCACGTGGTAGGGTCGGCGGCCAAATTATTGAGCCACTAAGAATTAAGTGGAGATAACTATAAAGCAGCAAGGGAAATATTTGAGAACAGTTGCTGTTGAACAAAAGATTACTTGTCTCCGCTCCGTTAAACACCATGTTCATCCAGTAACGTAGAATCAGCCAATGCTGCGAAACAACTTCATGTCACAATACATCCCTGGGTGTTTTCGTGAAATTTGAAATTTGGGACTAGGCACCGATTCATAGAGTCCTCGCGTCATAAGATTATCCAACAGCAAACTATCACATCAACCTAAATTGTTTCAGCTATAAAGGAGGACATCATACGGTACTGAACCTAACAACGAAAGTAATACCGTACTACTAGCAACAGCACTGACGGAAAATGAATAACATCCATAGTGGCTTCAACTTACTACGAGCACAATTTGATCCAGGGTTACAAGCTACGCTCATTACGGAAGACACAGCACGGTAGTTACACCCCAGATTTCCGTCACTATTTAAAACCCAAACACAGGCATTAGTTTTAAAAACAATGACAAAAGCATTACCATATAAAACCGTAATGGGATAAGCAACGAAATTCAATATGAAAAGCTTCTTGAAGACCCAACTTTCGATAGGCCAGGACCTATTGATATGTTAATAGGCGCAAATGGTGGCGCGAGTATATATGTATAACATTAAAACAACTAGCTCTAAAAACCTAAGAAATTTTTATGTGGATCATCTTTTGACGAGAAGCACATAGTCTAGAAGGAGCAGTAACTGCTCAGAAATAGATGTTTGAATTATTATCATAGGAGGAGGCTTTAACTTGTGTAAATAAACAGCAACAACAAATTTGGACTTCATGCAATCATTGTTTGACACCACTGTAAAAACCCTAGGGTTACATTGAAATTCATTAACTGATGTATTTCAAATAAAGGTCGTTCCGAAATCACAAAACGTAATATAGTAATAGAAGCATCAAGAATCGTTGATTTATGATGATGGTAAGCTCTAGTCGTGATTTTAAAAGATTACAAATTATTGCTGGATAAACTACGTGGCAGTTTATGCCAAATCTAAAAACACAACACGTATCATTGCTGCAAAAACAAAGGTAGCACCCTTATATCAGACAATCTCACTTCCGAGCCTGGAATTGCATCCTTTTTATTATTAAATTGGATTTCAACAATGAAAACAAAGCGTACTACTGGACTTATTGTATGGTCGGGTTGGGTTGAATAAAAGGGAAACCACCAAATCACAAGAAATTCGTAGCCAACAGGATAACAGAGATACACTCAGTTACGCACCTCAGCCAATGGCATCATGTAGCTTTCATCTAGCTAACTGTGCCTCAAGGGGATTAAATCTCAAACGACTAATCAACCATCCACTCAGGTGGGAATGTCCAATTTGGCTAAAACTATCGATATATCCAATGGCCAGTACAGAGACTCAAGAGCTAAGATCGGCTGGAGACGCTGAAAAAAAGACAATACACGTTTTTGTCTCAACCGTAAAGAAGTCTCTCATCTGAAACCAGAAGAATTAAAAGCTGCATTAAAACCAATCATTAAATTGTAAAACTATAATGCTTTGGAAAGGACTTCAATAGGTTAAATAATAAGCTAGGTTTTCAAAGGATAGTCCAATCCCTTTATCGATGGCGAAGGGCTGTTAAGAGTTGGAGAAAGACTATACAACGCACATCTAACATTTGATGAGGAAAATTCAATAATATTACCTAGAACTCATCAATTCTTGAAATTGATCATCAAAGAAGCATACCACAAAACACTGCATGGAGGAAATCAGGTCACTTTAGCCTACTTAAGATGAAATTACGAATAAATTTTGAGGTTTGTTTTATAACTTCGAAGCTGTATTTAGAGAAATTGGTACAATTTATTTTATTCAAAGTATTGACCATCGTTAGCTACGAATTTTTCCCATCTATCAGGAAGTGTATGGATTCCCCGTCGAAAAAAATCCTCGTCTTTTGAGGCGATCCAAGAATCGGCCCAGATTTTTTACTTCTTCGTAAGAAGTGAATTACTGCTCGGTCAGGTTATGAGTCATCGACGGGAACAATTGGTAGTCGGAAGGAGCAATATATGGTGAATACGGCGGGTGTGATAGGACATCCCATTGAAGTGCCTCCAAATCTTCATTGACGACTTTTGCAACATGTGACCGAGCAACACTTTGTCATGTCTTGGACATGACACTACACAGCATTAGCTTCTTGCCATGAATAATTAGTTTGGCCATTGAAGTTGATGCATGACCGGGCTTACTCACGATTTTCTGCGCTTTGAGTTGTCGTTGTGGATCCACTTTTCGTCCCCCGTCACGATTCGATGCAAAAAACCCTTCCGATTTTGTATGTGGAGCAGTCTGCCGAAAAAATTTAAATTTTTTGTGTTTTGCGATAGCCCAGCCCAATTGACAGTTGCGCGGCGTAATCCTTAGTCAGTTGACTTTAATTGTTCAGGTAACTGCATTTTGAAAGCCTTAAGAATCCTTACGCAAAATATTGAATAAATCGTGTGGGTTCTTCAACACTAACACTAACTGCTTCAATATTGTTTTGTGCACGACCACTACGACTGTAAATTTTGCTTCTTTGACCTTGAACAAAACTGGTTTCCCTAAATTTTTTAGTCGATATTTCGAATAGCTGTGTTTGACGGATCATTTATTTAACCATTTATTGTACGAAATTTTCTTCCAAATTATGAAAACTTTCACCAAATTGATACAAATTTGAATACTAAATACCAGATTAGGTAGCGATTCGTATTAACTAACCATAAAGGTTAATTGAAGGGTAGGTAGTTTGATTGTACATCACAACATAACATCAAAAAAAATAATTATTTTACGACTCAAAATTAGACAATTTCAAGCGCCCATAAAAGCCGTAGCTAAATATTTACTCCAGTGCTCCCACTAAATAGTTGACGGTGGTTGATGAACAATGCCTATTGACTTATAAATGTAATCTTCATTTTCTGCAATTGCTTTGCTGCTGCCAGTTACAAACTGGTAATTTTATGTTTTAAAACACATTCATAGTTAGAAAATAAAAAATTAAATCAAATTCTGAAATATTTTTCCTTGCTTCTAATTTAAATCCTAATCTGCAATTCAAATTTTAATCAAAATTCAGGATTACTGGATCCTGCGGATGTTAGATTCTCACGAGCAAAGCGATTTTCGAATTAATGCAACGGTATAGCTATCAGTGTTAGGGATTATAACAACTTGAGATTTTGTAATTTTTCTTGGATGGAAGTTTAGGATTAGTTGAAGGCATTAAATTGCCAACTTACACCAGTTTACGAGCTATTGATTTCAAAAGCTTTAAAGCAACATTTAAACTATTTCTCACGTAAGAATAATGCGAATAATTTTTGAAAAGCTTTAGAATTAAATGTTTTTAAATCTGACGATATTTGTTTTACTGGATTCGTTGGAAGGCCTTTATTTAAATATGCAATTCGGACCGTTTTATTTTAAGCGTTTTGGTTTTATGGGAACGAAACGTGCGTGTAGTGATTACTGCTGTACCTCCTGTCATCAAAAATAGGAAGCATTGAACAATATACGGCGAAATAATGTTGTGGTCGGTGATTTATAAACACTGACAAACTACTCCTGGTGTCCAGAAAGTTTTTAGGAGTTTAATAAATTTAGTAAATGCGAAACAAAAATTACGGTGGTTTTTATTAAATTAAGTATCCTAAATTTATTCTCAATTTATGTATTTAATAATATTCAATTAATTATTGTGTCGATTTTACAACTAGTAAACAATTACAACTATAAAATAATTTAAGCAATGGGTTGAGCTTGACACCAACAATTTCCTAGGTGTTACCTTAGCTTTGCTTGTATTTCTGATAAATTATTTTGAGGATCCCCTGTGTAAATTCGAAAAATTATTGAAATGTACGCAAGAGGATAAGTATAGGAGTCATGTGACGTCGGCTTTAAATCTCAATTAATATAAATAGTTTTTTTTAAATTTAAAAATTCTCATAGTGCCAATCCTTTAGGAATTAAGTCTAGCTTCCACAATCCTAATTTGTTAAATTAATTTGAAAGAATAGTACCTGTACTATATAACCTGGAGATTATTTCTCTTATATAATTTTTTCAGAATATTAACTTAAAAAAAATAATTACATAACTAACGCACCTTGAAAAATCAAAGAGATTCTGATACAATATAAACTCGCTTATTGCAACTAACTAAAGTCAAACGGGGGTTGCAAACCACAAAATTGTTGCAATTATCGGTTATTTTTTTACTATGAGATAAATCAAACTTTTTGCAAAACATACCTATACTTATTGGGCGCATCCAGCGCAGTGAGGCCTCACTAAAAAACAAGCAAATCACATATTTTACGTGCTAAAAACTCAATTTTTTGTAAAATCCTCAATGTGCTGGATGCAACACATACATTGCTTACATTGCATTCTTACTATAAAAAACGAATAAACAAAAAATTCCAAAAATGTTACATACCTATGACGAAATTATCGAGTAGTGGCAGTTATCGAGTGTTGGAAATATCGATTGTCGCAATTGGCGAATTTGTACTGTAGGCTAATTTTAATCTGAAAGTACCAAAATATTCTTTATAATATTTTTTTAACCACCTTTATAGAGGTATTTCTTAGGTTTACGAACTACACCTGTACAAAAATAATGTTAATTAGTAGTAAAACGAGATTTTGTGAATGGAATATGTTGAACTGCTGTTGAACTGTAAAAAAATAATTTTTCGTCCCTAAGAATAGTAACAACAACCTAGCTGGGCAGCTCAGGGCCTGAGCCGACCTGACATTTTTGAAAGTTGCATTAAAGCAAAGGCGGTTCAAAGTAAAGTATGTAAACCACTCGAATTTTGAAACCTTATATTTTAAACCGATTTAAATTGACAGGCGATTTGGCTGGGCCTAAACTGCTGCCTGGAGGGTATATAAAGTTGCATTATTTAATTTTTTACATTTAAAATATTTTATATTGCAACTGTGTCAAACGTTGCTACAAATGTTGCCTATGTTTTAATGTATTTTTGAAAAATTATGAGCCGGCCCAATGCATGTTCATCGGTGATCGAATGATTACTAAAATTAAAAACACGAAATTTTTTTGTCATTACTTCCATTCCATGAATCCATACCCATTCCATCACGAAATGATATTCTAAATTTTATCCAACAACAATCTCGCATTTTTATTATGTGTCGGAGATCGGAGAAGATAATCGGAAAGTAAACTTGGTTAAAGAGCAAATTTTGCTTTTGCGAGTTTTAAGTAAATAATGTGGCGTTTCACTGTGTTCGAAAAAAAAAAATTCCACACTCAAATATGATTTTTCTACACCCGCAAAATTTGAATTTTAGTGTATACGACATGAGACGTCTCTAATGTAAATTTCTTATAGTTTTTTATAACAGATTATTAGCTTTGATTTGAGCAATCAACCTTTAAAATCGGTGAAATAAGGAGATTCCACGTTTTTTCAGTGACCTAGAATTATTTTCCACCGGGAAATCAGTAGTATCAGAAGAACTAAAATTCCAGACAGAATATAACCGATTAGGGAATGCAATCCCGGGCTCCGGTATTTTTTCAAATCCCAGAATCTCGGTCTTTTTAAAATACCGAATACCGGGATCCCGGTATTACCTTATATATAATACTGGGACTGCATTCCCTATAACCGATCACCTCTGAGTAGTCTAGTCGTATTATTGTGAAATGAACCGTTACAAATGGGTTGAGAAGCGCAACATCTCAAACGGTAGACCAAAGGAACAAAGATATATTTTCAGTTTTTTTTAGAAATCGTCCTGTTAAAACATATTGTAAACAAATATTATTATGTTATACATCATGTTTTCAATCTTGAACATGATTTATCAAGAATCAAAAAATACTTTTACTGGAAGATATTATTACGTATTACTGGTGGATTCTCCGAACTAGATACGTGAAACAATGTTAAATCCTGTGATAACGATTGAATGGAGGCGTTTTTATCCAAGCTTGGACAATTTCAGAATCAGTCCACCATTGAATATGATGGAAATCAATTTTAAGTGAACTGATTGCCTTTGATGCCAATTGTTTTCAGTGGCGCCACACGAGATTTGCTACACACCAATACAACATAAGCTTGATTATTTTTGATGGTTTTTACATATAGACATGCTGCGAATGCACTCTGTGACGCATCCGAAAATCCATGTAATTCAATTCGGTCATAAATCAATTCGACATTTTGCATGCAAAATAGATTTTCTCTAAAGGTAAGCCATGTTTTTCTGTATTTAGTTGAAATGACGGCGTCCCAATTGATTTTACACTTCCAAAGTATCTGTACATATTAGTAATTTGGCGACAATTATAGTGGGCATGATAATAAGCCTGACGGATCATAAAGCTTTGCAATATAGGAAAAAATTGATCTTTTTGTGAGCTTTACATCACATTTTACTTGTTCGATATTGAACCGAAAAACGTCGTTAGTTGGGGACCAAAATAGCCGTAAGGTTTTGATTGATTCATTTTCATTATTTTCGTTGACTTGTAATATTTTATCTATTTTGTTGAAGCAATTCATTAGAGTTAGCGTTTCATTTTTGCAACTTGAAACCTCCTTTTGCCAATATTGACGTTATATATTTGTACAGAACTAATGCCTTTGCATCACTATCTCTCCATAATATTCTCTGATATGTCTGAATCGTTCATTCTTATTTGACGATACATTTTTTATATCTGTTGTAAACGCTATGTTATGTTTGCTAAATCTTACTATTATTGAAAATAAGTCATCCTGTATCACAGGTCCTACTATAAGGACATCATTTAATAATATATCATTAATTGATTTCCCGGACGCGTCCAACACCACGCGTACCTTCGTTGGTTTACTCACTGGCTTTATGATACAATGATGTGGTAGATAAAATGATCTCTGATTGAAATTTACGCCTTCTAGCTAAACGCAGGTGGTTTAAATTTTTGTATTCGTCGATAAATTGTTTATATTTTTGACTCAAAGATTCATTAGCTTGTAATTTGCGTTCCAAATATTAAAATCTTTTGTGAGCTACAGATTTGGATTCTTCTAACTGCTTGCAATTAGCCTTAAAAGGTAGCCATACTATGAAACGGCCTGTATGACCTCTTGTGTGTGTTGCGGCAAAATGCTCCTCGCACAATTGTACTTATATCATATGATATTTAAATCCTCCTGTGCGTCCTGTTCTAGTTTTTCGTTCAGGATGGTTAGAAAATTATAATCTGTGTCATAATAACTTCCACCAAATATCCATCCGAACTGCGTTTTCAGCAATATTGGTTGATGTTTATTGGTATGGATTTTATTTAATTTCAATATCTTGTTGTAAATTTCCGCACCTAACAGGATATCAATAGAACTCTGTATATTAAACAAGGGATCCGCTATGATTACATTGGTTGGTATGGACCATCTAGATGAGTTAATGTTATTGGAAGGAAACGTTTCTGTGATAACTTTAACTATTTGAAGTTCCACCTCTTGCTGAAATTTATTCTTAATTTTATTTTCACTTTTTACACTTTCTGCCGTAGGCACTTGGCGAAACACACTTAATACACACATTTTTAAATTTTTTAAAAAACACTTGTTAAATATTTCGCAAAATTACAAAAGGTTTAAAAAATCACTCGATCGATTTCGGCTTATTAGGCCATCATCAGGAGTATCTACTAAACTGTAAAAATAAAAATGTAGTGAAAAAGCAAAAAATGAAATAAAAATATTCAAATAAAAAATGTGGGGGTGGTAAACAATAAAGTTGGTGAGAGCAATAAACATTAAAAATTAAAAATTAAAAGGGGGTGAGTTAAACACAGGTATATGATTATTGATTAGTCAATGGTCGAATAACAAAATTCTAGATGTTGATTTTTTTTTTTCTTCTTTATTTTATTATAACCCGACGTATTAGTAATTTTATGAAATGGTATGAGTATGTGAATAAAACAATGCGGGGTCGGTAATTGGTGAGAAACGGATTTCTCTCTGTTCGTTGAGGATATTTTGGTTAAGAAATATAGCTTTTCGGATTTCGTAAGATTCTAAGTTGTCTAAACGTCTGCTTTTTGGTTGTACATGTAATATTTCTAAATTGTTTAAACTGGATGTGTGATTTTCTAACGTTAAATGATTATAAAGGGATGATTTATGGCTACCAGATAAATGTTCTTTAACTCTAACTTCAAAATTGCGCCTAGTCTGTCCGGTATAAGAGGAACTACAATCATTGCAATTGATCTTATAAACGCCAGACTTGGAAAGGCGATCAATTTTTGGTTTGTTGTTAAAAATCATTTTCTTAATTGTATTATTGTTATAAAAAGCAAAGCTAATATCTGTATATTGTGTCACGATGTTACTAATCCGTTGGCTAGTTTTTCCTATATACTCTAAGCGGCGCCAATTTTTCGGCATTGGGCTATCAGGTGGATAAATGTTAGCTAAAGCTTTATGTTCCAGTTTTCTGTTTAATAGCTTTAATATAGTCTTAGCTGCATAACCGTTATTCGCTGCTATTTCTAAAATTATATTAAGCTCTTTGTTATAATTGGATATGGTCAAAGGAATGTTTATTAATCTATCTAAGAATAAGTGAAAAGCTGACATTTTAATATTATGGGGATGATTTGAAGAGTGAGGTATAATGGCGTCTGTATACGTGGGTTTTCGATAAATTTTGAACTCTAATGAAGAATTAATTCTGGTTATTGTTATATCTAGAAAGTTAATAGATTTGTTTTCTTCTTTTTCTACCGTAAAATTAATGGTGGGAGATTGAGAATTTAACCAAGTGAGAAAAGAGGTTAATAGCCTATCAGTTCCATTCCATAGACATAGTATGTCATCAACATATCTGTACCAAAAGATCATATGACGGAAATAAGGATTATTGCTTGATACAATCATTTGTTCGAAGAAATTCATGAAAATTTCTGCTAACAAAGGTGACAGAGGGGAGCCCATAGGTAGACCATCAGTGAATCTGAAATATTTATTATCAAAGCAAAAATAATTTTGTTTAATACAATTTTCAAATATCAGCTTCAGTTCATTCCGAAGGCTTCCATTTGCAACATCCCTATCTAAGTAAGTATAAACTATTTGAGACAAAATGTTAATTGGAATAGAAGTGAAAAGACTAGCAACGTCAAACGAAACTAGTTTTGAGTGTAGTGGAATATCAACATCTTGAATTTTGCTAATCAATTCTACCGAGTTCTTAACCGAGAAAGCCGAAACGAAATTAGTATGACTGTTGAAAAAGTTTATGAAACCCTTACATAGCTTGTAGGCAGGTGCATTACAATACGCTACTATTGATCTAACATAATTGGAATGCCTTCTTTATGGATTTTAGGTAAACCATAAAGAATTGGGGCAGATACATAGATTCATAACCTAATTTTTTAAACCTTTTGTAATTTTGCGAAATATTTAACAAGTGTTTTTAAAAAATTTTTAAAATGTGTGTAATTTTATTTTCGTTACAATTTTATGAGATATCAGTTTTATTTTCATCCAGTAGAAAAATTGAATTTTTAATCTTAATTTTGGCTAATTTTAATTTATTGGCTAAACTACTGCAAATAAAATTTGATCGACTTCCGGAGTCTAGTAAAACTAGGAGTCTAGTTGATAACAAAACTGCGCCAGAAAGTTTATTAGGATGGATGGGTTTAACAGTGCAATATGATTGTGACTCTGAATTTGTCGCTGACCGATGAGATTCAGAATTTATCGTACTATTTTCTAATAGTGTAGTGCATGAAGTTATTGGTCCGTATAGTTGTTATGGTTTTCAATTATTAAATTTGGATTTGAATAATGAAATATAAGGGAACTGGAACCTTGTAACTGGGCATGAGTATTCGTTTTCATATGTGTATTATCAATTTGAACGGTTTTACCTTCAAAACCAGCATCTGGTGAACTAGCTGTTAAGGTCGTTGTCTGATTACCTGGTATAATTGTTCTGTCCTGACAACCATATGATCTTTCAGACTGTTTGTCATCAAATTGTTCTAGGAAATGGAATACCTGTGATTGAACCTCGTGAATAAAATTATTCAATTCTGTCATGTCTGATGCTATGCGATCAATATCAGAATCGTCGGTCAATTCCAATCATCTTTCGTTGACTCTATCGTGCTTCAATATGTTTTTGTAAAGCTGGTTTTAACGTTTTCAAACAATTGCTGCTGTGCGCACTCTGCTCAAAACTCTGGAGAAAGTTATTGATATTTTCAACCTTTTTCGAATCAAATTTTTCTGACGAATAATCTTACTTGCTTCCACTTTCATCTCTACATTTTTTTTGTCCAGATCTAAACATTCTGAAATTTTGTCACACACACACACACACTGTAATCTATACTATACCAAATAATAAACAATGTCTCTATGTAATACTTAATAATAGTTTACATACATTATGTGTTTCATGCAAATTCACTCAAATTTATAAGTATCGACCTTAATAATCGTATGCTAATACCATCTTACGTTATTTGTATTATCCCTTAACTAACAAACTTAATAACTTACAGAACTATGTTGGTACATGTATTTGTTTCCTGATGTTAGCTGGTTATGGCAGCAACCTCGTTTTGTAGATGGATTATGGCAGCAATCACGTGTTGAATTTTTAAATAATTTGGTTTCCTCTAATTTGTGAAATTCCTTTATTGTGGAACAACTACAATAAGTTAAGTTATCTTTTTAACATTAAAATATTCCAGATGTTCCTTCGTTATTGCAACTAAATCCTTTTATAAGGCTGCTTTAAATCCTTTTAATGGGAATTGCGGAAAAAATTCTGAAATTTTCCTTGTTTTTGCTTTGTAATGGCGGATGAAATTTGTATAATTTTATTTTTATTTTTTATATGATGATTTAACTCGCTCCCTTATGCGGCTTTAAGGACCAATGTTCCTTCTTGAGGTTTTAATATAGTGGACTGTATCGTTTTGGTTTTTTAATGGTAACCCATTTTAACGAGAATAAATCGATAATTTTATTTTCCCTGGTTTTCCGGTTATTTAATAAAACAATGTTCATAGTTGGAGTAAATAACGAGAGACGGCTTTATTTCGTTTTTTATTTTTATTTCATTAACAAAGTAAAGGTGTAAACTATAAAAACCATAGTAATTTGGTTTGATACAGTGGTTATTTCGTTGAATTTTATAACAAAGAATTCAATATTGGCTGAATACGTCTAATTTTAAAATATTATATAAATCAAATTAATTTGAGAAAAGATATCTAAACATGTTAGGGCTTTCACTCCACAGATTTGACCATTGGTGGAAATTTCAAAAATTTGTGCTTTCTATAATTATTTACATAAAAAACTCACAAAGCCGCTTCAAGCTAATCAGCCATTATTTTATTTCCATATTGTAGTTCATAAACATTTAATGGAGTCTTCCGTTTAACTTATTCACTTTAAATTGCAGTATTTAGGGATTTTTATTTTCGGGAATATGATGGTATCGCAAATTATATACTAGCTGTTAAAACATTAATTGTATAAACAGACGATCAAGACGGTCGTAAATAATAATTAAATATAACCTCGATCAATCACTAATAATATATATTTGTTAAAATTAACAAATCAATTTTTAAAATAAAAATTACTTGATCGCAATATCAACAAATCATTTAATTTGTCATAAAGCCATTATCGCACAATGTGAAAAAAATATTAATTTGTACATTTTGTTATTTACTGTACATAAATATAAATATAATATATGCATAAATAAATAGCAAAAAAAAAAAATTATTGGAGAAAGATTTATTGATGTGAAAAATTTAATGTTTCTTGAATTGATGAAAAGATTTTTCCATATGTAAATAACTAGATGTAAAAAATATCATCATATGTTTTGACACCACCACCATAAGTGCCTTATTAATTATTAATAAAAATTCTTTTTTCTTGTATTTCCAGCCGCAAAGTCATCAATGTGCAAAACCACAAAACAGCTCGAAAAGTTCTTGAAAAAAAAAAAAAAAAAAAAAGATTTTCATCGTAAAGTGGAAAACGTAAACAAAAATTTACAAAACACCCACTATAAATAAACATATTACTTATCTTGAAATCTTTAAAATAAATAAAATATTATTAAAATATTTAATATATACAAATATTTAGTTTTTTTTAGTGCACGCTCAAACAAAACAAAACAAAAAAAAAACAAAAAAAAGGCGGGAAAATAATATTATTATTTATTTTATTTTATAGTGATTTTAATTTTTAGTTATTTATTTTGTTGTTTGTAAAAAAATATAAAATTTTCTTGATTTTCTTGTTTCGATTCTTCGATGTAACAACAAGAAATATTTTTTATTTTAATTTTTTTTTTTAATATTTGTGTGTTAAATTCAGTGATAAAAAAATTTATATTATTTATTGCAAATATTATTAAACAATTATAAATTAATGTAGATAAAAAAATATGATAAGTGAAATAGTTTTCAGTTTGCTGTTAAAATAGTGATTTTAAGTTTTTAAAAATTTTACTAAAAAAAAAATTATCTAGATTTTGTTTCTTTGGTTTCGTTTGAATGATGTTCTTTAAAGGAAGAAAAAAATGTTTAATTTGTGTTATAACGTGAAAATAATATTTGTGATTGCTATTATATTATTTGGACTTATCACAATTGGCGATGGTAATTAATTGTTTTTTTTTCCATATATTTACTAATTATTAGTTACTTATATATTTTTATAAATAATATAAATTACAAACGCGAGGAGGGAGCACAATATAATCAATTTATAGATGAATAAGTTACGTTGTTTTAAGATGAATTCGAAAATTTTACTTAATTCATCCTAGGTGGCAGGTTTGGGTAGCAACTATGTAACCCAAGCAAAAAATCCAGATAGACAGAATCCTGATGATTTCCTTATAGAAAAAAGAAAATTTAGAATCATAATTCGGGAAAAAATTCTCTATTTTGGTAGTTCGTTTTCGTCAGTGAAAATACCAAATAACCCACCTGCCTCGATGCTACAAAGTTCTCGTTCAATTAATTTTCAGCCGACAGAAATTTGGATTACGTCATTAATTTTTCCCCAATTGGTTTTTTTTTTTGGTTTTGCACTAATTCCAATAAAAATTATTCTGAAGAATGGAATAAAGTTCTCTTTGGGGAATTCACTATGGATTTTGGTCGCAAAATTAGACTTGAGAATTTCGATTTTCATGTACGTCTACATAGATCAGTGGTCGCAAGTAGATGCCTATTGGCGTGCCAATAAAATAATTTTTTTTATATAATTGCTTTTTCTGCGTGCCAGACTAATTTCGTAAAATAATTTATTATGTAAGTGAAATATTAAGGGTCAGTCAGAATCGGGTTCATATACGCCAATTTTTAGTTTTGTTTTTCAACGCAAATTTTTATTGGAAGAGGGCAAATAAAATAACATAATATGAATTTTATTTTCTCGGAATCGGGTGCCAACGTCTTAACCGAAAACAACTGTCTTGGGCCGTTCTGTTAGGTTTCAGTAGAGTAGGTATGACGATTTTGAATTTTGGGTTTTCATATAAATTTCCAGTTTCAAATCTCTTCGTATGACTTAACCTCTCTGCTAATCGTATTTCTGTGGTTTCTGTTGCTTAAAGCTTTTGGTTCATCGCTTATTCAATAAATGGAAGTATAAATCCAAATGAACAGATTTATTTTATTTTAGAACAGTGACGACTAGAATTACCACCAGATGGCCTAGTTTTTCGGACATGTCCTTGTTTTTCACACTTTTGCGGGCGTCCGGAAAAATATCTTACATTGTCCTGAAAACTCAGAGGAGGAACCAAAAATATAATAATTTAAACAATTCAACTTTTTTCCATCCACAAACGTGCTACCTATAGTACCATTTTGAGCTAGAGACGTAGTAAACTGGTTCTTGTAATAAAAAAAAGATTGAAACAATTTTTTGATTATTGGTATCAACCATAATATGGGTTCCACAATATTTCTTGAATTTGACTATAATTTTATTTAAAAAATCCGACCCCAAATGATATGAACCTATGGAATTCTTCAGAGCATGAATAATTTTATTAGGGACTATTACAGAATCGGCTTAATAACTTAGGTATCAAATTTTAGAAAAATTAATTGGCAAACGTGCTTGTTATATTTAGTGCTGGACATGTAGAATATGCATGGGTTGGTTTTTGGTTATATATTTAAAAAACAAATTGTTTTTTGGCAAATCTTATTTCTTGATTTAAGATTTGAATTTGTGTACCAATGTATTATTAGAAATATCCCGGAGTATTTGTTGAATTCTGACCATGTTTTATTTAAGAAAGTTCATCCCCGCGCCAAACGGACCTTCTGCAATTATGCACCAATTACATTAAAATTTACTATATGACTTAACTAAGATATTTTATGACAAATAAATTAGTTTCATCAAATCCAAATGTTAGTTTTGAAACTTTTCTAGAAGAGATTTCACTATAAATCTGTTTTAAAACCAGTGGATGGTCGTCGCAACCAAATCAACTTTAACAAGTTTTAATAGTTAAAAACTGTCCTGTTTGTTTAAGTAGAAATGTTCTACTTTTTCAAACTTTTAGACTTCTTTCTGTTTAGTTGTTTTTAACCCGGTGCTCGGTTTGAAACAGCTCAGTATCTAACAAAAATAGTTCAAGTGTTGAAAATACGAGGTTTGAACAAAATACGCGGAATTTTTCTTCTTATTGATTTTTTTGTGTTGGTACACTTGTCCCTGAGATATCTTGACCTTCATAGCCATCCATCATACTGATCCTTAGTTTATTGTTGGCTGTTGAAAAGTTATACGTAGTTTGGTGTGCTGGAATGGAATGAAGCGTACAACTGTTTTGAAAATGTTTAATGTTTTTCGCATCTTATATGAATAAAACAAGCAATTATCAGTTGCACAAACGTTTCAAATTGAGCCTTGAAGTCGTTGAAGAAATGATAATCGCGGCAAACACCTAAGCATACCAACAAACGCTCAACCCAAATACTTTTTTATATGTTTTGGGCATGCAACGTGTGACAACAAAATTGGACCAAAATTGTTGAATTTCGGCCAAGAGTAGTGCCTTATTAACATCGCTCAGAAGTTAGCGTATCAAGTGAACGGCGACCCAGAACTGTTCAAATGCGTCATATCTGGTAATCAAACAGGAGTATATGAATAAGACGTCTAAATTAAGGCCCAACCGTTCCGTCCCAATGGAAGCTTCCTAAAGAGGCAATACCCAAAAAACCTAGTCAAATTCAGTTGAATGCGAAGGTTCTGCTCACCGTTTTACTCTTACCACCAGGTCGCACCTGTTCGGGTTTATGGTGAGACAACATGGCCTTTGTACACAATAATGCACCTGCTCACACTTTTGTGCTGGTCCGTAAATTTTTCGCCAAAATCGGCATCGTTATGATACTGAGCGCTCCAAACCTGTCAAATTGCGGAGCATACCAAAACTGTCTAACCTTTTTGGCAGCCAACAATAAACTAAGCATCGGATTCAAAAATTTCACGATTTTTTTATCAAATCGTATGTTTTATCACCTATAGTAAATTTTTTCGAGCTTTCCGTACTTGTTGAAAATATTTGAAATTCATTCCAAATGTGGTTATAATTAACACCAGATTAATTTCCTTGTTTCTCATTTCCAAGCATTTTGATATTTGGGCTTTATCAAAACTCTAAAAGCGTCTTTTCCATTTTTTGTTAGAATAACTATACACTAAAGGTCGATTTTAAAATTTTTTTGGCGTGCCGGACAACTTTTTAAACGTGCCAAATTTGGCACGCGTGCTCGCATTTGTGATCACTGGTCTAGATGTACAATATTAAATTTTATTGTTTTGTGGGTTAAATTGCTCGTTGGGACCTACAACGTTCATCGGCATGGTATAAGTATGGTACGAAAGATATTTTTGAGCGCGGTAAGGGTCGATTTCGGCCTTTGAAACAAACAGGTTTTCCTTTGGGTTTGCTTTGTAGTAAATCTATTTGGTAAGTGAAAATCCGTCACCCACAAGTCTTATTTTACGATCAAAACTTTGTTTGCGATTTCGGGAATTGATGTTTTGATAACGTTTACAATTTCTCGACATTTTTGAAATTATTTGAGTTTAGCATGAAACTGCATTGTATTATGTTAGGACCCTAGCGATGGTTCCTGATCTTTCGAATCGGTCAGATTATTCAAGATTTTTGATATTATATTTGAGATTTTTCAAGGTATTCGATTGTCCATAAAATTTTAGAATCATAAGCGATTGTTCGATATTTTATATTTGGGGGTTGCAATATAATTTGGAATTGCTGAAACATAATTTGGAAATTGTTTACAAATTACAAATAATATAGTTCATTGCACTCCATTCAGCTAACACTAGGATGGTTTTATTTTTATTCAATTCTGCATCTGCTTGCGTAATTCTGGTTTATTTGAACATTAAATGGGTTAGTTGATAGACGAGTTTTTTTCCTAGGAAAAACTTCTCTGGAAACTAAATTAATTTTTTCATAATATTGAAAACTAAAAGATGAGATGAGATTATTGGGCAACAATGACCTGTAAAAACCCGGTTATTATCTTTATTAACAGTACAGTGTGACTTATGCAGCCTCTTTCCACGGTGAAACAAAAACTAAAGACTAAATTATACCTACTCCTGATGACGCATTGAATGCTCGACCGAATCCAGGTTAAATTAGGGTATCAAACTGAAATCTTCTAGCCTTTGAATTTCAAATTCCATGCCAAAAACAAAATGCAACACTTGCGATTTTCTTAAACAATCGTAAACTCAAAACAACAAAAGCATCAAGGCAGACTCGTCAAAGCAGACTGTGCGTATACAAAGTGGAGGAAGCTGTAAAGATGCCCACCAAAACCAAACAAAATGTCAAATTATGTACGTTTGACCAATAGTGCCTTAACACGATTCAAGCCCCGAAGAATTCGTTTATCGGGATCATGTTTATGACTTTTTTGCTGCAGGAACAAAATTTAGAAATAATTGATAACAAATTCTTGTTGGTCGGACATACTCATACGGAGTGTTATGTTGATCACGCAGGTAGATAACGAGACAAATAAAAAACCGAAATCAAGATTCACCAACCCCGGGACTGACATAATTCCGTACGTGTACTTTGAGTACAAAACAGGAATTTAACGCGGCGGAAATGCAAACTGAAGATTTTAAAGAAAGAAATCATTTGAACGGAGGAAGGTCGACGTGGACGGAAATCTAGTCCCCTGGAAAACTCAACGATAGGTTTTAGTGTCGTGAAGAAGTTGAGGAGTTCCTAAAGTCTTAAAACTGTTTGTTTTAAATTAAAAAACCACAAATGGTCAAAATGCACAAGTGCATTTGGCACAAGTCCTAAGAACCTAAGTAATTGTAATTTGCAACTAATGCGATCTTTGTTGTACAATTTTAGGCGAAGTTGCGTGCCTGTTCGTTACCATAACTCGCTAAACTCTCTATTTATAATTACAAAAATAACAACAAACATTTGATTATTATTATTGTGTCCATCTGTCGCCCGATCTAAATACATATATTAGATGTGCAAAAATCTCTAAAAATAAAAGCACGTTTAACAAATTGTCCAACGCACGTGAATTTTGAATTGAAAACAACACTTGCTTTTGATGTTGTTTTTTTATCGCAATGAATATAAATAGGCGCCAAGTGTGAATGGGCGAATTATAATGGTTTCAGTTAAAATAAATTACGCAATATTATTAATCGTCCATTTGTATTTAGATTAGAATAATAGTGGGTTGCCGTATAGCTTAGATAAATGGTTTAATTTTATTTTTATAACGCACAAAAGTGAAGCAATGCTATAAATAACGAATATTTGTGACTAACATGTTAAGGTGTAATGAAGGCTTCATAATTTATTTGAATTCGATTACTAAATTTATCTGTAGCGGTTCGAAACATTTGCAAATGTATTGTATTCCAGACCTTGACAATGGCAGCCGGTAATAACTCCAAATTTGTATGTGGTATGGCGCAAGCTACAGCCCCAAGTATGCCCAAACAAAATAGCCGATAAAGTCTGGAAATTTCTCTTGAATACATTGTTGAGTCAATGCCGCTTCGTGAGCCGGAGCAGAATCTTGTTAGAAGGTCCAAACATTGTTTGGATAATGCTCCCAAGTTCAGCAAAGAACCACTTCCTGGAGAATTTGACGATGATATATTTCTTGGTTCACTTTGACTCCTTCATTGATAAATTTGGGCGTTAGATTTCCCACAGGGGTAAGTCCAGACCAAACCTAAACAGAAATTTTTTGATGATTGTTGCCGTTGTTCAATTCTCATCGGTAAAAATAAATTTTCTGAATTTTTTGCTCCTGAATCGCTTCAGTAACACTTTGCACCTTTTAAGTCGTGTGAACTTCATTTTGCCCGTAAGCAAATGGGCTTTTTGGAGCTTGTACGAACAGTTGTTAACTTGTGGCTATATGTTGCATCTCGATTTGCGGATTTAGGTGAATCTATCATTTGAATATGTAGAACTACTGAAACTTTTATAAATCTTCAAGTCATCAGCATAAAATAAAACGTTTCATATTAAAATATTTGATAGATCATTGGCAAAAATTATAAACAAGAAGGGGTCCAAAATAGAACCTTGAGGCAGAAGTAATTAAAAAAAGCTTTGAAATAATATCCAGTGAATTTAACATCAACTGATCAGTTCTGGATAGGAAAATAGCCATTTAAATAAAATATGAGACAATCCAATTTTACGACATGTATCAGAGCCTTCTAGAGTATAGAGCCATAATCATTATGACGTATTTTTTAGAAGCTTTTTTAGTGGTATAACTTTTCACTGATTTCCATAGGAATCCATAGTAAAAACGGTGTTTTTTAGCTTCAAGTTTTTCAATGAAAACAGCAAAAATGTTACAAAATATTTATACAAAAGTGTTCTACATATCTTTAGCAGCAATATACAAGAAGGGTATATTAGTATTAAGTAAATATTAATTGCCGAAATATTAAAATAAAATTATTTCTAAAATATATTTTTCGAAATTTCATTTTGAAAAATACATCAAAGTTGGCTCTGACAAATTAAAATAATACTTGCTAAATTTATCTTTAGTTTTACTAGTGTACGTTAGATGTCTATAATTGTTAGCAGAGAAATACGAAAAAAAAATAATTTAATCACATAATTATGACACGTTCTTAATATTTTCTGAATTTGTTTTGCTTTTCCTACAATTTTTGAACTCAAATTTCCCCAGGTCGTAATTTTTGTTACGATTTTTCAAAATGTTTGCTACCTACTGCCATCTATGTATATTGACTTAATGCACACCTTTTGTAGTAAGCTTTTCTATTTTAATTTGACCAGAAAGCTGTTGTTATGAATTTTTTTTTATATTTTGGTTTAAATAAATCAATTATTACAAGAAAATGAAAACGATTTACTTAACGAGATTTATATGTGTTGAAATTCAAACATTTATGAAAATATTTCAGAAATCTTAATTAAGCATTTGCAACGTTTTCATTTACAAATTTGTCTTAGGAAAAAAAGTGATTTCCCATATCTTTTATGTGTTTTACTATGGAAATTTTGGTTTTTTACTCGTTTCTAATTCCCTTAAAAAAGCTTCATTTTTTAGATTATGGCTTGTATAATCAAGGTTCCTTTGCATATATTTATCCGTTTATTAAATTTTTGGGTACATAAGTTGGCCACCCTTTACCTAATTTACACGCACTGTTGAATATAAGCAAAGCAACCTTGATTATACAAGCCATAATCTAAAAAACGAAGCTTTTATAAGGGAATTAGAAACGAGGAAAAAACCAAACTTTTCATAGTAAAACACATAAAAGATATGGGAAATCACTTTTTTTCCTAAGACAAATTTGTAAATGAAAACGTTGCAAATGCTTAATTAAGATTTCTGAAATATTTTCATAAATGTTTGAATTTCAACACATATAAATCTCGTTAAGTAAATCGTTTTCATTTTCTTGTAATAATTGATTTATTTAAACCAAAATATAAAAAAAAGTTCATAACAACAGCTTTCTGGTCAAATTAAAAAGAAAAGCTTACTACAAATCGTGTGCATTAAGTCAATATACATAGATGGCAGTGCGTAGTAAACATTTTGAAAAATCGTACCAAAAATTACGACCTGGGGAAATTTGAGTTCAAAAATTGTAGGAAAAGCAAAACAAATTCAGAAAATACTAAGAACGTGTCATAATTATGTGATTAAATAATTTTTTTTCGTATTTCTCTGCCAACAATCATAGACATCTAACGTACACTAGTGAAACTAAAGATAAATTTAGCAAGTATTATTTTAATTTGTCAGGGCAAACTTTGATGTATTTTTCAAAATGAAAGTTCGAAAAATATATTTTAGAAATAATTTAATTTTAAAATTTCTGCAATTAATATTTACTTAATACCAATATACCCTTCTTGTATATTGCTGCTAAAGATATGTAGAACACTTTTGTATAAACATTTTGTAACATTTTTGCTGTTTTCATTGAAAAACTTGAAGCTAAAAAGCACCGTTTTTACTATGGATTCCTATGGAAATCAGTGAAAAGTTATACCACTAACAAAGCTTCTAAAAAATACGTCATAATGATTATGGCTCTATACTCTAGAAGGCTCTGATATAAGCCGTGATCAACTTGCCTTTCTGAACCAAAACGGCACTAATTTCTTCATTTTCGATGATTTCCTAATTCGTAAACGTTGAAGGCCAATCAGAACGAACGAGGTAAATCATCAATCATTTTATGATAACCACCAAAAGTTTTTTGTAACATTATCATTTTCGTTGGCAACATAAAGTTTAATCTTTGCCCGACAAATTTATCCATTATGCAAATCGCCACATACACGCACAATTATTAATTAGTTGACACATTACATTGCATTCAAACTGTGCTTGTTCTTTCAGGTAATTTTTTAAATAATGTTTAAGTTAAAATTCAGAATATTGCCTTTAATTAATTAATTTAGAATTTCTTAAGCATGACTATTTGCGATTTGTTGAAATCTCCATTCTAATTCTAATATTAAATCTGCATTAACCAGAAACGAAAATATAAACTCTGGAAAATGAATATTAGATCATCTTTATCCAGAATATTTTGTTGAAATATTTTTGGTGGAAATATTCTGGAAAATGGAGATTTTCATTCTAATTCTAATATTAAATCTCCATTGACCAGAAATGAAAATATAAACTCTGGAAAATGAATATTAGATCATCTTTATCCAGAATATTTTGTTGAAATATTTTTTGTTGAAATATTCTGGAAAATGGAGATTTTCATTCTAATTCTATTATTAAATCTCCATTAACCAGAAACGAAAATGTAAACTCTGGAAAATGAATATTAAATCTTCCTTATCCAGAATATTTTGTTGAAATATTTTTGGCTGAAATATTCTGGAAAATGGAAATTTTCATTATAATTCTAATATTAAATCTCCATTGACCAGAAACGAAAATTTAAACTCTGGAAAATGAAGATTAAATCTTCTTTATCCAGAATATTTTGTTGGAATATTTTTGGTTGAAATATTCTGGAAAATAGCGATTTCCATAGTAATTTTAATATTAAATCTGCATTAACCAGAAACGAAATCTTCCTTATCCAGAATATTTTGTTGAAATATTTATTGTGGAAATATTCTGGAAAATTGAGATTATCATTCTAATTTTAATATTAAATCTGCATTGACCAGAAACGAAAATTTAAACTCTGGAAAATGAAGATTAAATCTTCCTTATCCAGAATATATTGTTGAAATATTTTAGGTTGAAATATTCTGGAAAATGGAGATTATCATTCTAATTCTAATATTAAATCTCCATTGACCAGAAACGAAAATTTAAACTCTGGAAAATGATCCAGAATATTTTGTTGAAATATTTTTGGTTGAAATATTCTGGAAAATGGAGATTTTCATTCTACATAACTCTAATATTAAATCTCCATTCACAAGAAACGAAAATTTAAACTCTGGAAAATGAAGATTAAATCTTATTTATCCAGAATATTTTGTTGAAATAGTTTTGGTTGAAATATTCTGGAAAATGGAGATTTCCATTCTAATTTAATATTAAATTTCCAATAACCAGAAACGAAATCTTCCTTGTCCAGAATATTTTGTTGAAATATTCTGGAAAATGGCGATTTCCATTCTAATTTTAATATTAAATCTGCATTAACCAGAAACGAAGTCTTCCTTATCCAGAATATTTTGTTGAAATATTTTTTGTTGAAATATTCTGGAAAATGGCAATTTTCATTCTAATTCTAATATTAAATCTCCATTAACCAGAAACGAAAATATAAACTCTGGAAAAAGAAGATTAAATCTTTCTTACCTAGAATATTTTGTTGAAATATTTTTTGTTGAAATATTCTGGAAAATGGAGATTTTCATTCTAATTTTAATATTAAATCTGCATTAACCAGAAACGAAATCTTTCTTATCCAAAATACTTTGTTGAAATATTTTTTGTTGAAATATTCTGGAAAATGGAGATTTTCATTCTAATTTTAATATTAATTCTGCATTAACCAGAAACGAAATCTTTCTTATCCAAAATACTTTGTTTAAATATTTTTTGTTGAAATATTCTGGAAAATGGAGAATTATATTCTAATTTTAATATTAAGTCTGCATTAACCAGACACGAAATCTTCCTTATCCAAAATATTTTGTTAAAATATTTTTGGTTGAAATATTCTAGAAAATGGCGATTTTCATTCTAATTCTAATATTAAATCTCCATTAACAAGAAACGAAAATTTAAACTCTGGAAAATGAAGATTAAATCTTCCTTACATAGAATATTTTGTTGAAATATTCTGGAAAATGGAGATTTCCATTCTAATTTTAATATTAAATCTGCATTAACCAGAAACGAAATCTTCCTTATCCAGAATATTTTGTTGATATATTCTGGCAAATGGAGATTTTCATTCTAATTCTAATATTAAATCTGCATTAACCAGAAACGTAAATTTAAACTCTGGAAAATGAAGATTAAATCTTCTTTATCCAGAATATTTTGTTGAAATATTTTTTGTTGAAATATTCTGGAAAATGGAGATTTCCATTCTAGTTTTAATATTAAATCTGCATTAACCAGAAACGAAATCTTCCTTATCCAGAATATTTTGTTGAAATATTCTGGATAATGGCGATTTTCATTCTAATTCTAATATTAAATCTGCATTAACCAGAAACGAAAATATAAACTCTGGAAAATGAATATTAGATCATCTTTATCCAGAATATTTTGTTGAAATATTTTTTGTTGATATATTCTGGAAAATAGCGATTTCCATTCTAATTTTAATATTAAATCTGCATTAACCAAATACGAAATCTTCCTTATCAAAAATATTTTGTTAAAATATTTTTGGTTGAAATATTCTAGAAAATGGCGATTTTCATTCTAATTCTAATATTAAATATCCATTAACAAGAAACGAAAATTTAAACTCTGGAAAATGAAGATTAAATCTTCCTTACCTAGAATATTTTGTTGAAATATTTTTTGTTGAAATATTCTGGAAAATGGAGATTTCCATTCTAGTTTTAATATTAAATCTGCATTAACCAGAAACGAAATCTTCCTTATCCAGAATATTTTGTTGAAATATTCTGGATAATTTTTTTCTTTCCATTCTAATTTTAATATTAAATCTGCATTAACCAAATACGAAATCTTCCTTATCAAAAATATTTTGTTAAAATATTTTTGGTTGAAATATTCTAGAAAATGGCGATTTTCATTCTAATTCTAATATTAAATATCCATTAACAAGAAACGAAAATTTAAACTCTGGAAAATGAAGATTAAATCTTCCTTACCTAGAATATTTTGTTGAAATATTTTTTGTTGAAATATTCTGGAAAATGGAGATTTTCATTCTAATTTTAATATTAAATCTGCATTAACCAGAAACGAAAATATAAACTCTGGAAAAAGAAGATTTAATCTTCTTTATCCAGAATATTTTCTTGAAATATTTTTTGTTGAAATATTCTGGCAAATGGAGATTTCCATACTAATTTTAATATTAAATCTGCATTAACCAGAAATGAAATATTCCTTATCCAGAATATTTTGTTGAAATATTCTGGATAATGGCGATTTTCATTCTAATTCTAATATTAAATCTGCATTAACCAGAAACGAAAATATAAACTCTGGAAAATGAAGATTTAATTCTTCTTTATCCAGAATATTTTGTTGGAATATTTTAGGTTGAAATATTCTGGAAAATAGCGATTTCCATTCTAATTTTAATATTAAATCTGCATTAACCAGAAACGTAAATTTAAACTATGGAAAATGAAGATTAAATCTTCTTTATCCAGAATATTTTGTTGAAATATTTTTGTTGAAATATTCTGGAAAATGGAGATTTCCATTCTAATTTTAATATTAAATCTGCATTAACCAGAAACGAAATCTTCCTTATCCAGAATATTTTGTTAAAATATTTTTGGTTGAAATATTCTAGAAAATGGCGATTTTCATTCTAATTCTAATATTAAATCTCCATTAACCAGAAACGTAAATTTAAACTCTGGAAAATGAAGATTAAATCTTCTTTATCCAGAATATTTTGTTGAAATATTTTTGTTGAAATATTCTGGAAAATGGAGATTTCCATTCTAATTTTAATATTAAATCTGCATTAACCAGAAATGAAATCTTCCTTATCCAGAATATTTTGTTGAAATATTCTGGATAATGGCGATTTTCATTCTAATTCTAATATTAAATCTTCATTAACCAGAAACGAAAATATAAACTCTGGAAAATGAAGATTAAATCTTCTTTATCCAGAATATTTTGTTGAAATATTTTTGGTTGAAATATTCTGGAAAATAGCGATTTCCATTCTAATTTTAATATTAAATCTGCATTAACCAGAAACGAAGTCTTCCTTATCCAGAATATTTTGTTGAAATATTTTTTGTTGAAATATTCTGGAAAATGGAGATTTTCATTCTAATTCTAATATTAAATCTCCATTAACCAGAAACGAAAATATAAACTCTGGAAAAAGAAGATTAAATCTTCCTTACCTAGAATATTTTGTTGAAATATTTTTTGTTGAAATATTCTGGAAAATGGAGATTTTCATTCTAATTTTAATATTAAATCTGCATTAACCAGAAACGAAATCTTTCTTATCCAAAATACTTTGTTTAAATATTTTTTGTTGAAATATTCTGGAAAATGGAGAATTATATTCTAATTTTAATATTAAATCTGCATTAACCAGACACGAAATCTTCCTTATCCAAAATATTTTGTTAAAATATTTTTGGTTGAAATATTCTAGAAAATGGCGATTTTCATTCTAATTCTAATATTAAATCTCCATTAACCAGAAACGTAAATTTAAACTCTGGAAAATGAAGATTAAATCTTCTTTATCCAGAATATTTTGTTGAAATATCTTTGTTGAAATATTCTGGAAAATGGAGATTTCCATTCTAATTTTAATATTAAATCTGCATTAACCAGAAACGAAATCTTCCTTATCCAGAATATTTTGTTGAAATATTCTGGATAATGGCGATTTTCATTCTAATTCTAATATTAAATCTTCATTAACCAGAAACGAAAATATAAACTCTGGAAAATGAAGATTAAATCTTCTTTATCCAGTATATTTTGTTGGAATATTTTTGGTTGAAATATTCTGAAAAATAGCGATTTTCATTCTAATTTTAATATTAAATCTGCATTAACCAGAAACGAAATCTTCCTTATCCAGAATATTTTGTTGAAATATTCTGGAAAATAGCGATTTTCATTCTAATTTTAATATAAAATCTGCATTAACCAGAAACGAAATCTTCCTTATCCAGAATATTTTGTTGATATATTCTGGCAAATGGAGATTTTCATTCTAATTCTAATATTAAATCTGCATTAACCAGAAACGTAAATTTAAACTCTGGAAAATGAAGATTAAATCTTCTTTATCCAGAATATTTTGTTGAAATATTTTTTGTTGAAATATTCTGGAAAATGGAGATTTCCATTCTAGTTTTAATATTAAATCTGCATTAACCAGAAACGAAATCTTTCTTATCCAAAATACTTTGTTTAAATATTTTTTGTTGAAATATTCTGGAAAATGGAGAATTATATTCTAATTTTAATATTAAATCTGCATTATCCAGACACGAAATCTTCCTTATCCAAAATATTTTGTTAAAATATTTTTGGTTGAAATATTCTAGAAAATGGCGATTTTCATTCTAATTCTAATATTAAATCTCCATTAACCAGAAACGTAAATTTAAACTCTGGAAAATGAAGATTAAATCTTCTTTATCCAGAATATTTTGTTGAAATATTTTTGTTGAAATATTCTGGAAAATGGAGATTTCCATTCTAATTTTAATATTAAATCTGCATTAACCAGAAACGAAATCTTCCTTATCCAGAATATTTTGTTGAAATATTCTGGATAATGGCGATTTTCATTCTAATTCTAATATTAAATCTTCATTAACCAGAAACGAAAATTTAAACTCTGGAAAATGAAGAATAAAACTTCCTTATCCAGAATATTTTGTTGAAATATTTTTGGTTGAAATATTCTAGAAAATGGCGATTTTCATTCTAATTCTAATATTAAATCTTCATTAACAAGAAACGAAAATTTAAACTCTGGAAAATGAAGATTAAATCTTCCTTACCTAGAATATTTTGTTAAAATATTCTGGAAAATGGAGATTTCCATTCTAATTTTAATATTAAATCTGCATTAACCAGAAACAAAATCTTCCTTATCCAGAATATTTTGTTGAAATATTTTTTGTTGAAGTATTCTAGAAAATGGCGTTTTTCATTCTAATTCCAATATTTAATCTCCATTAACAAGAAACGAAAAATTTAAACTCTGGAAAATGAAGATTAAATCTTCCTTACCTAGAATATTTTGTTAAAATATTCTGGAAAATGGAGATTTCCATTCTAATTTTAATATTAAATCTGTATTAACCAGAAACGAAATCTTCCTTATCCAAAATATATTGTTAAAATATTTTTGGTTGAAATATTCTGGAAAATGGAGATTTCCATTCTAATTTTTATATTAAATCTGCATCAACCAGAAACGAAATCTTCCTTATCCAGAATATTTTGTTGAAATATTTTTTGTTAAAATATTCTGGAAAATGACGATTTTCATTCTAATTCTAATATTATATCTGCATTAACAAGAAACGAAAATTTAAACTCTGGAAAATGAAGAATAAAACTTCCTTATCCAGAATATTTTGTTGAAATTTTTTTTGTGGAAATATTCTGGAAAATGGAGATTTTCATTCTAATTCTAATATTAAATTTCCATTAACCAGAAACGAAAATTTAAACTCTGGAAAATGAAGAATAAAACTTCCTTATCCAGAATATTTTGTTGAAATATTTTTGGCTGAAATATTCTGGAAAATGGTGATTTCTATTCTAATTCTAATATTAAATCTCCATTAAGCATAAACGAAAATTTTAATTCTGGAAAATGAAGATAAAATCGTTGATAGTTATCAATTTAATATGGTAAGGGTTCCACGTAACATCTGCTTTACACCACAATATCTATCAATCCCTGTGATCTAAGACCCAGTGGTGTACAATTAAAGGTTTTTGTTATTTCAAGCCATATATGGATGTAGCGCTATAATGCACTCTTCAATCCATCGCGTTGATACGGGGGTTGTCATCTTACAAAGTAAAAAATCCTATTGAAAATTCGGAATGAAATTTCGTTTTACTTTTTTACTACTTAGATGCTGGCAGTTAAGACATTTTGTAATGGTTATCCGAGAAACATTTCCAAAAGACTTTTTTTCGGGATGGATTTTCGGGCCAACTTCACATCCGTAACCGACGATATGTGCTTTCTATGAATAAATGTTTAAAATCCCCGATTATGAGCGCTTATATACTACATAAGTGTGTTTATTGGTGATGTTTTATATTCAAAGGAAATTGAATAGATATAAATTATTGCTTGTTACCTAGTGCACTAGGTAAAATATCGAGGTAAGTTGAAAACACTACTGATTATCATACATCATTAATTATTATGTGATTTCAATTTTAACAATGGTTTGAAACAACGGCCAGAATAAAATTCAATTATGAAAATCAGAGTTCCGCGGAACACTCTTTAAAAATCACTGCTTTATCAAACACTTAATTATATATCTTCGTTGGTTCTTTCAATAATAACAATGCAAAATAGTTACGCGTGTCTACGTTTGTTTGTTTTTTTTTTACAATATACGACAGCAAAATTGCATACCAATCCAGGATGCAAAATATTCTTGACACTGACATAGTTATCATGAAGAAGCATAAAAAAAAAATCATTCTTGCATTTTATTTTTATAGAGTTGTTTTTTTTATTGTTGCCTGTACAGACGCATACATAATGGGTAAGAGACGTGAGATCTGACATGATTCTGGATGAATTTGCGCTTTGAATTTATTTATTTTTAGACAAGACGATGAAGTGCACATTTTATTATTGCTCGCAGATGATGTATGTTGTGTGATAATGCATAGTTGTGTATCTCTAAATATATAAAGGGAGTCTAAATTAATCTTGTGTGTTTGGGTTTTGTCAACGATACTAAAAATAAATAAAAGAATCATTAATTTTTTTTTTTTTTGGAGATTGGATTACTCATAATTATGTATCATGTTTTCTGCAATTTGATTAATAATGTCTAGAATTTTGGTTTGATATTATATGTAGAAATTCGTTTAAAAATGTTGTGTTTGTCTTAGGGTTAATTAACTGTATGGCCTCCCACCATGTTGGCGACCAATAAAAAAACAATTAAATTTGAAATTATCAATTAAGACGCGCAAACAAAAACAATATTCAATGTTGCATTTGGTCCAATAATCTCATTAAATAATTAAAATGACAAGCAAAACTCGTAATTTCTTCGATTATCTGGCGACCTTTTCGATGACACAATTTTTGCTTTTATTTTTATATATTTTTAATTAATTATTTTTCGCTGCAAGACTTTAAATTACAAATACTCGTAAGTCGTCTATATATAAATTTGGTCGTGTGCGCATTCATAAATTGCAAAGTCGATTACTGGTGTAATAACATTTATAATCCTATGTGCTATGTGCGCTGATTACATAACAAAAATACACACATTTACATACTTAAACATTTTTTATCTTTCGCTTAATTAAAAATCATTGAGATTCGTTAGCAATATGCATTTAAGGAAATTCAATAAAAATAAGTTTTATAGCACACACAAAACAATTTGGACATTATCGTACTTAGATCAAAAATTATAATATTTGTTGCTCGTTTGGTATTTAAATTTTTTATTGTTGAGTTGTCTGCAAACAACAAAAAAAAAATGCAATACTAATAATTTTTTGTTTGTTGATTTTGTATATTTTGGGAATTTTAAATTTGATCATGACTTATGACTGCATTTGCATCAACCATGCTGATTTTTGTGCGATGATAGCCAAAGTCAACAAGTTGCACAGCAATTTATATTACTTGGAATTTTTGATGCGAAATATTTTATAGCATTTTGATTATATTCTTCTGGTTGCAGAACTTTGAAAATTAAATGACGAGTAAACGAAGGCTTGTCTTTTAATAATAATATGCAAGATATCAAATTTTATGTGTTTTTATTTTTTATAAGGGATGAGTGGATTTTAATGCATTTATTAATGATTTCAGCCAGACGGATATAAATATCTTTGTATATAGGTATATAGTGTCATTAAAATACACTATTTTTTGTGGACACAAAATTTGATAACATTTATAGCATTTTAATGATCATAATCAATTAGATTTGTGTTGGCACACAGACGATCTGACTCTACGTTTGGATAATTATATTGGTTTGTTTGTGAAATAAAAAATAGATTACCGGTAACAAATTCTTGGGATTAGGCAAATTGCTTGCAACGGCACATTCGCATTAGTCAAAATATATTGTAACATTGGTTTTGTAAATCTTTCGGTTTAACTCGGTCTTCACAATACTCCGCGAAATCACAGATAATTTTGAGATTTTAAATTTTTTCCAGTAATGCACCCATCGATTTGTGAGCGAAATCATAATTTTTTATTTGTAGTTGCGGCTAAATTTTACGACCTAAATTTTGTGGGACAATTATCTTAGCTCGAGCAGCATACTAAGCTTTATACTCAAAAGTAAATTCTTTCTAAAAATATATCGATGATTAGAAATAAAGAGAGAACCGAGTGAACAACAAACTTCCGTTTCGGATTCAAACCGTTTAGTGTTCTATATTTTTCAAAATGGTGATGGGCCAATTGGTATCCTGGTGCCTTCTTACAAACCACTACTCATTTTAGGAAATTTACCATCATGTTTTCACAACAAAAAAAAGCTCAAATTCTCCAATATCAGCTCTGATATTGTCCTTCAGTGCACGAATAATTTGTGAAGCATAGATTTTATCTTTAATGCATCCTCAAAGAAAAAACCGTATAGGTGTTAAATCGCACGATCTAGACCAGTGCTTCTCAAACTTTTTCATACTGCGGCCCCGAAATCGAAAAAATAAAATCCAGGGCTACCAAAAATTTTATTCAATAATAAACAATTTACAACTAAGCATTATGGGCATTCTTGTTCAAGGATCACAGATGTCTCATATCCGTGTCCCGCCAATTTCAAAAAATGTTCTATACAAACCCAAATATTATTTCTGCTTCATCCGATTTACAAGTAAGCAAATTGTAAAGCAGAACAGATACCGAAATGACTAAACTAAAGGTTAAAGATAACAATTTTTGAGCTTACGATTATACCAAATTTGTCAAAATTCAATTTTTGCACGTTTCTCATTTTAATTGAATTTTTCTGTACAAAATTCAGAGTTATCCAAAGTTTTTTTTTTAGATTTTTTGAACTACCAATTTTTAATGTATTCAACCAATTTGAAAGTTTTGACACCTTAGCAATTTTATATCCAGTTCTTCCAAAAACAAAAAAAAAAGAGCTTTTATTTTTCATGAAGCTTTTATTTTTCATTTGGCTTTCTGTATAGCTTCGGTTGGGGTATTGAGTTTAGCCCATGTTTAGAGAGTTATGGATATTTATAAATGCCCAGTTACCAAAATAACTTTGGGGCCAATCGCACCATTTAATTAAAACGCTTTTTTGTGATATTAATTAAATAGTAGTTTTAGTTATGGTACAATTATAATTGTTCGAGCTTCCAATTCATACGGGCATAATCTTTTATTTTTGTTTTTAAATTTTTGCAGTTCTCCCCTTACAGACTAATACTAAATACCTATAATACTAATTTTCTGAAACGAGTTTAAAATAAATATGGCACCATCAGAAACAACATCATCTCAGCTAGCTGTAGAAATTATAGCAATACATTTTACTACATTTGTTTATCGGATTATTAGTACTTTGCAAATTTACGCAAGTTAAGTGGCTGTGAGTATTACCTATCTCTAGTATTCGTTTGAAATATAATTCTACACTATCATTCCTATGTGTTATTGCTTTGTTTATTTGAAACATTGTTTATATGTAAGTTCTTTAAATTTTTCATAAGACTTTTAGACAATGTGATTGTTTTAAATTTCTCTACAAAATCAATTTCAAAGCCGTAATAATGATAATTGAAGGCTAAATTTTCCAAATGTTGAACACAACTAAAATATCCAGTTTTATATTTCAGTAGCTGTTTAATAAGAACAAATTTAGGAATACGGTCTGGATACCACCTTAATGCCCAGTTGCACGAATAAAGAGGCAACAGCCAGTTAAGTAATACTTCATCTTTTTCTTCATATATGAAATAACGATTTGTTTCATAATACAAATCAATGCAAGCTTATTATTTTCTTTTTATTTGAACATTGTAACTGGAAAATTAAATATTTGACTACCAGATTTCGTTTTACTAAATATTTAACTGAATGACAAATATTTCTACGTAAAAATAAAACAAAATTAACTGGTGTTGGATTCATATTATGAAACAAGTCGCATTTTCATAACAGAAGAAAAAGAGGAAATATTAGTTAACTGGGTGTTGGCTTTTTTTTTTTGTGCAACTGGGCATAAGTGGATTACTGATCCTTTCTTAATATTTCCGAACTCTATGAAACAACTTTTCTTGGTATACATAAACATATATTTCTGTGAAATTTCTGGATTTTTTAGTTCCGTTAGACTGCCGGTTCCGTTAAAACCAGTATCGTGAACCAAATTCATTAGTTCGTTAGCTAACACAATTTGATTTTTTTGATACTATTGTGTAAATAATATTAATTTTATTTTTCGATGTATACGCAATATTTTTTAAACTCTGATGGAAACGTTCGAATCGACTAAACTGCTTTAAAGGATCTATTTTTTCCATAACTCTTGGATATTGTGTTAGAAAGTGATGTTGATGATGAACCAAATTTGAAAATGTTATTGAAATTAATTCTCGTAATGAAATTTATTATTGCCAGGCTGGACAGTTTTGTGGAATCAGGTCACCTAAAAGAATTTCAAAAATTTTAGTGAATGTTTTCATTTCACTTGCAGTCACTTTAAATTTTTCTTTATTGAAAATGTCAGAAGCCAACAGTGCTGCCTTATTTACATTAAAATTACCATAACTAAAATTTTGAAGACGAAAGTTCAATCCTTCAATTGTGAAAACCCTTTTATCAACGACATAATACTTTAATATTACCATAAAATCGTAATGGCAGGCCGATTCTTGGCGACATGAAAAGTTCCTAATGAATTGAAAACACAGGTCTCTTTAATGTTCGTTAGCTTTGGATTATTTAAGGGTGCGTCGGAGTGGTAATTTTCTATAGTTTGGATTTGAAATTCATCACCGACACACGCATATTTATTATATTCTTTTGAATGTTTACATAAACGACAATAAAACGTTACCATAAAGCTCTCTGTGCAACAATCCTGATTGACGAAATTTGTAAAAATTTGCTGTTCTAGATGAATAGCAAGACGTTGATAAGATATAAAATAGTTCGTTGTCTATAATGCCTTTGCCAAGAGGTATTCTGATCGAGGTAGCTTAGTGTTAAAATATTTATCATACAACATGAGTTCAATATCAGCATTTTCTAAACACTTCGAAAATAGAGCTTTATAAAAATTAGGCAAACTTTTCACAATTTGAAATGCTTTTTTCCGCGAAACATTTTTGTCGCAGTACGTTTTAACAATAATTTTCAAAAACTCATTTTAATAAGAATATTACAGTTACTAAAAGCATTATTAATTTGTACTAACTTATTGCATGTGGCATCCGATGTTACATCCACTTGGGATGTTTGATATATGTCTGTGTTGGCTGGATGTCTGCTATGAAATGAGAAGTTTCGTGTTTCAAAAAGGAATTATAAAGACTGTATTTTCGATTACATTCCTTGTACCTAAATATATTCATTGAATTCAGAATCTCTGTGACTTAAACAATTATGAGCTAAAATTTCTTTATAATTTTGGCTGCATTTTTTCAAAATTTGCAAATAAACATTTTATATAAGATAGAAAAAATTAAGAATTAAACTTAAAATTAAGAAATTTATTAATTCGGTAGCAAAATAGGAATATACCCTTCAAGATAATTTAAAAAAATCATTTACTATATACATATTTAAACTTTGGACGCTACGTCGGTCGTTAATTAATGTAATTACAGCTGGAATCACTGGATCATTTCTGTGGTGACGTTGTATATAGCCTTCTGTATGAAGAGCCATACATGTTCGCAACACGGTGGATATTTAATAAAATTTTATTTAATAATTATTTGAAATGATTTTTTTATTTTATTTTTTTTAAACAGCTTTATGGCAAAAAATTACGAGAAATGTAGGTTAATTTTTTGCCTTAATATTTTAAAAGAACGAATTATTAAACAGAAATTTAATAAATTATTTTTGATCCATAATTAGCCATTTCATCTGAAATTAGTGGAAAAATATTTATTAATATTGTTGCAAGGCAGAAGTAATTTATGCAACTAACCAGTTTCGAAATTAATTCCGTTTTAGGCATCTCAACTCAAGCGAAGCGCTAGAGCGAGAAAGATGCCTTATATCCCCGCTATTGATGTCTGTTAACAAGTATTAAGTCGAAAAGTACTTATTCGATTTTCATGAAACAAATACAGACTTATAGACCTTAATCAGATAAGAAAAAAGCAGTATGGCTAAGATCTTTAGGTGGGCGGATTTCAAAGTTATAAACGCGTAAAGATTTCCTTTGCAATACATTCACGTAAAAAACAAAAACAGTAAAAGTATATAATAGAATACATACATACTATATGTTCTAAATTTTGTTTTGCCTTTGAATGAAGGAATGAAAATGATTTTGTTTGAATGTATTTAAAGTAGTATTCACGCAAGTGCAATTAATACGTAATATAAAGGTTTGGTTTATACTTCTTATTATATAGACGACATTGTTAAGATGCTGGTAATGCGATTACATCCTGTAACGGGTTTCCTACTTTTTTAATGAGGAAAATAGTTCTAAATATTCAGGCATTTGGGTATTTAATATTCTATAACTATTGCTTCCAACATGGGATTTTAAATAATCAATATCCCCATTGAAATTTGTATCTATCAGATCTATAGTAGGTTATTGAAAATAAGTTAAAGTAAGTAATTATTACCTAAAGAGGTTAAATTCGCAGGCCCTCGTACTGAACTTGAGTCTCACATATTTCGTCTTGTGATATATTTACAGAATTATTAGAATTATTCGAATAATTGATAAGAATTTTATAAAATTTTAGCTGTTCCCTTTCCTGCCAATTTTCTCCATAATGCTTGAATAACAAATGTTTAACATCAGCCAATTTTGCTTCAGGCAGCTGCATACCGGGTTGTACAAGAGCTGAATGCATCAGAGCTAAATATTTCCTCCGTTTGCTGATAAGTTTAGCCGCTCCAAGATCGGATTTGTAAGCTACTTCTCCGCGAACCAATATATTTCTATTTCCTTTAGTAAGAATAAATCGCTTAGCTTCACTAAACTTCAAGTGCCAGCTTGTGCTTGTTCTTATTATTTTAGCTGCCTCGGACTTCCAACCGTTGACGGGACAGTCTACATTTCCGAGATTTAGCACAGTAGCATGAACTTTATAAAATTGAATGTACTCTTCGGGTTGTACCATTGTTTATTTATTATTCGGGGAAAAATGTTAAAACCCCTTAAATATATAATTTCGATAAATGGTTGATAAGTTATAAATTATTTTTACCTTTTTCTCCATTTTTCAAATGCTCGATGTGGTGGTAAAAATGAGTGCCCCGGAATAGGAAAAATTAATTCCAAACTAGTAATATTGGCCGGTGCTTCCTTTATGTCGAATTCTTTCAGCAATAAAAAAATAATCCGGGATCAAAAAAGTTGATCCCGGATCAAACAATTTTGATCCCAAATACTTTTCATATTTTTTTGAAAGAAAATATTGATCTTTTTTTTGATCTGGGATCAATTTAAAAAATCCTAGATTTTTGTAGGATTTTATCATATTATAATATATATCACAAATACATAGAAAATTAAACGTCAAAAGTCAAAATTTGAAAAAAGAATTTAATCGTTTATAATTAATAAATATTATATACTTAAATATTAGATAAGTACTTACTATTATATTTATAAATTGAGTGAATAATTGATAAATAGTGAAGTGTGTGTAATTTAATCGTGTAAATAATTTGTGTTTCTTGTGTAATTTAATCGTGTATAATTTGTGTTTCTGTCGTGAAAATCATTAATAATGAGCGATGAATCATTTGACAAAATGGTTGTGGAGCATTTTTTGTCTTCATCATCATCATCATCATCATCATCATCATCATCATCATCATCATCATCATCATCATCATCATCATCATCATCATCATCATCATCATCATCATCATCATCTTCGTCGCCGTCCTCATCGTCGTCGTCTTCATCTGCAGATCTAACATCAAGTGATTCTGTGATGTGTTGGTTGTCTTCAGATGAAGAAATGGTTAATTCAGTTGATACATTCAATCAACGTGAATCGAAGCACAGGGTCGACAATTTCATAGAGGACGTCTTTAGAAAATATTCTGATGAGGAAGTAAGTATGGAAATATATGTTTAATTGCGGTATTAATGCATCTAAATATTATGTGTATTTATAGTTTCGTCGAAATTTTCGATTGTCTCGAACTATAGCTAGCAAACTAATTCATATGTATGAGCAATCGCCGCATTACAAAACCAGATTAAGTGGCGGAAGAAAGGGGATAACCGCGGAGTCCCAATGCTTAGCCTTCCTGTGGTGATATTTTATTTGCTGTGATAAATTGAAAAACAAATTAATAACTTATACTCTTTACAGGTTTGCTAGTAACAAGAGTACATTTAGAGAAGTGTCCAATTTATTTAATACAGCACCGTCAGCGGCTCATACCCATCTAAGCAATATTATACAATTTTTATTTGACATTTCGGCACAAATAATTAAATTTCCCAATACGCCAGAAGAAAAGGAGCAAAAATCCAGCGATTTTGATAAGGTAATGGAATTGAAATGTAAAATTGTTTGATAATGAAATTTATGTATTTATTAAATTTCAGATAGCTAGATTTCCTGATGTTTTAGGATGCATCGATGGGTGTTTTATATACATCAGAAAACCAGCACACAAAATTCGGTCAACTTATGTCAACCGCCATGGTTTGATTTCCATAACGCTGCAAGGAATTTGTGATGCCAACAAGAAATTTTTGGATGTGTTTATTGGCGCACCTAGCAAAATCCACGATGCCCGCGTATTTAAACTGTCGCCAATTTTCAAAAAGTTACCGGAGATATGTGGCGAGAAATATCACATTCTCGGAGACGCGGCATACCCATTAAGGGAATATTTATTAACTCCATTCAAAGATTTCGGCAATTTAACGGGAAACAAAATTAATTACAATAAAAAACACTACCAAACAAGGGTGAAGATAGAGAACACCTTTGGCTTGTTAAAACAAAGGTTTCGGCAATTAATTAGACTGGATTTTTTTACAGTTAAGAGAATGAGCAAGTTTATTTTGGCATGCTGTGTCCTTCACAATTTGTGCATAGATAATGGCGATTCGTGGGATGACATTGAATCTACTGAAAATCCGGACGTAATAAGAGCAGCAGCTACGGATGAAACTTCAGAGACCATGTCGGAAGCGGTACTAAAGCACTTAGTGGAAGTTAAGAGATCTCTGCTTATGGACAATTTTTAAACAGATAAATATTACAAATTCGAAATAAATACTACAAATTTTGTTTTAATTCATCCTATATTTTAATCAATTCAAATTTTATTAATATTACCTATGTACATAAACTAAAAAATATTTTTTTGTTTTTTAAATTGCATGAATTGATTGAACAATTCGGTCTTCTCACGATGTCGATTTTCCTTCGCTTCTTCTTTTAACCTTGCACGATTTTCCTTCTGTCTTCTATATTTCTCCTTTTCCCTGTGTCTTTCTTCCTTTTGCTTGTGCCTTTCGTCCCGTTTTGTGTTTTCACTTTCCCGTCGTTCCGCCTTATCCTTAATGTACTGGGCCAATAATTCGTTGCGTTTTTTTGAAATTTCGAGGACCTGCTTTTGGGTTGTTTTGTTCATATACTCTTAGTGGATTGAGTTCCATCTGTGTCACTGAAAATTTCCAGTGTTGATGGTGATGGTGTGGCGACTGCTGTTGCTGTTTTGGGCACTAATGAAATTAGTGGCGGAGGTGTGGCACTAGTTGGCGATGCAACTGTAGAAAATGGGGAAGGCAAAAGTGTGTTGCTTACTGTTACAAGTGGTTCAGTAAATATTCGCGATGATGATGGTGGCGATACTGTCCATTTAGGCAATGTAATCGGGGGAAGCAATGGTGTGGCGTGTGTTGCAGGTGTTGCTGCATACGGTGAACGTGATGCTGTGCTGCTGGACAGAGATGTTGATGATGTTTCGAAGAAACATTTTCCAGTTTCCCATCCGGGTGATACCAAATAATCTGGTGACAGGAAATCATCCATTGCCACAATAGCATCAGTTTCTGCCTCAAAATTTATTAGTTGATGACCCTCGCCGCTTGTGGTATTTGTGTCTATCGCCTTCTTCCGCCGTTTCATCACACATTTATACCTGGTTCACTGGTTGATGACTGAATATCGGTAAACATTTGGCCGTATTGTTCGGTCAGTTCATCTGCAATAGCTTGCCACATCAGCTTCTTAGTCCGAAATTTTTTTAGTGGCCCAATTTCCGGCAAGTAATCTGCGTACAGCGAAAGCATACACTTTGTTTGACCTTCTGTCCATTTTAAGGGTCCCGACACTAAAACAGACGTTTGTTTAGTGTCGTCTATTAAAGAGGGTAGCTCTGTAATATTAAATGTAACAATACGTTTCATTATACGAGTTTATGAAATTTAATACATACCGCCTTCATAATTTATTAAATTATTGTGTGATTCAGTCACGGGCTTATCAATCACCTCTATAAAAATAAATCAATAATTAATTATTTTATAAAAATCTTTAAATGTTCGTTTTTGCCACCTTCATTTATGGAAATTTTTCTCAAATTAAAATAATTTGTAACCTTCGAATATTTGGCCATTACAACAAGGCCGGCTAAAATTTTTTAAATGTTTTTTAAAATTATTTGCAATTATATACATTAGTTACCAAACTTATATCTTACTTGTTTTATTTTCGAGGAATACATTTTCATTGTCGTTCAAAACAGACCCATTTTCATTAAAGACAATTTTATAGTCTTTCATAATCATAGCCATTTTGAATTTCAACGAAAACAGAACGATATGATTTCAGAACAAAAAGTTTACTAACGTCATATTCGAATTTTTATTTTTCACCAATACAACCACAAAGGGATATATCTTTTTCATATTCTTTCAGTATACAAAAAACAAGATTTTTGTTTAAAATCCGAAAAAATTCGACATTAGTAACCAATAACAACAGGTACGTACTAATCATGATTGAGTTCTTATTTTGGCCAGCGCGTCCGCCCGCGATTAACCGTACCATCTCACTCTTTTGTTTGTATCTATTAAGTAAAATATAAAGGGCTGAAACCTCACGAGGTGATCAGAACTTCGGTCTTTGGTATCTTGAATGGGGATAGCATTCACCTGTGTCATAAAGTTGGTGTGACAGTTTTGTCAGTATTGATTTCTATTTTAACCAATATATATTTGCTTATACAACAACAGCCAAATAGGTCAAAAGCTTCAGTAACATGGGTACAGGCATCCAATTTAACACGAAAAATCGTATTCTAGAACTTTATACCGAAAGTAGCATTTACAATGCACATGTTAAATTTCAGAATAATCGGGAAAAGAATAACCAAGTTCGATCCTGCTTGGCCATATTCCAGAGCTTTATCCAAAAATCATATTAGAATCCCATTTCCAACTCACATATCAAATTTAATTATAATCGGTTAAGGAATAGACAAGTTCCATCCTACTTGGCCATATTCTAGAACCTCATCCAAAACTTACTTTAGAATCCCAACACATGTCGAATTTCATCATAATCGGTTGAGAAATAGTCAAGTTCCATCAAACTTGGCCATATTCCAGAACGTATTCCAAACAACATTTTAGAATCCCATTTCCAACACACATGTCAAATTTCATAATAATAGGTTGAGAAATAGGCAAGTTTCATCATACTTGGCCATATTTCAGAACTTCATCCAAAAGATATGTTAGAATCCCATTTCCAATACACGTGTCGAATTTCAACATAATCGGTTGAGAAATGGGCAAGTTTCATCTCACTTGACCATATTCCAGAACTTCATCCAAAAAATATGTTAGAATCCCATTTCCAACACACGTGTCGAATTTCAACATAATAGGTTGAGAAATGACCAAGTTTCATCTCACTTGGCCATATTCCAGAACTTCATCCAAAAGTCATTTTAGAATCCCATTTCCAATACACATGTCGAATTTCATAATAATCGGTTGAGAAATAGGCAAGTTGAATCATAATTGGCCATATGCCAGAACTTGATCCAGAAATTATTTTGGAATCCCAGAAATTCCTCCAAAAAACATTTTAGAAACCTATTTCCAATACACATGTCGAATTTCATCGTAATCGGTTGAGAAATGGGCAAATTCCATCATACCTGGCGATATTGCAGAACTTCATCTAAAACAATTTTAGAATCCAATTTTCAACGCACATGTGATGAGAAATAGTCAAGTTCCATCATACTTGACCATATTCCAGAACTTCATCCAAAAATCATGTTAGAATCCCATTTTCAATACACATGTCGAATTTCATAATAATCGGTTGAGAAATAGGCAACTTCCATCATACTTGGCCATATTCCAGAACTTCATCCAAAACTCATTTTAGAATCCCGTTTCTAACACACATGTCAAATTTCATAATAAACGGTTGATAAATAGGCAAGTTCCATCATATAAAAAATTTGTTAACTACTCACTACATCCTAATTCAACCCCAACTCAAATCCAACTCAACTTCAACTCAACCCGTAAATTGACCGGTAACTTAACCTTCAAATCAATTCCCAATTTAATGCCCAATTCAATAATCAAACCAGCAAATTATATAAAAAAACCGAAATATTTATAAAACTAGGTATTTTGAGTCAATTCGTATGCCAGGTACCCCACCCTCTTAACGTACAGTTTCCAAAAGCTTTTCAAATCTCCGCCTTAACCATAGAAACAGATTGGCGAAGAAAAATTCAAAATCGGACAAGCCGTTCTCGAGATACCACTGGTACAGACATCCAGACATCCAGACATCCAGACATCCAGACATCCAGACATCCAGACGTCCAGACATCCAGACAGACGGACGGACATTTTTTTTTTTTTGCTTTTTCAGACTCAGCGACTTTCAAAACGTCGAGAAAAGTGGTTTTGGACCAACCAAATTTTTCGTCATTTTTGACAGGATTTCAATACTTTGGTCTTTGTAGACCGAAGTAATATATTTTTTTAATTGAATATTGAAATGAACTTCGCTTTATTAAGGGTTATAAATTATCTGTTTTATTTTTCTTGAGTCCGTTTGTCTTTCGTAATACACCGTTTTCTGGCCTTCTCCTCGTTTAATATAACTATGGCGTGTTCCCCACTTTCCATATTGTGTTCCTACCCCAGAATCTACGGATAAAATGTATGCTGTTGGTAAGCCTGAAGTAAGCTGTGTTAAAAATGTCTTGACGACATCTTTAAGGCTAAATATTTCTGTGTGTCCGACTTTTCTCAATGTTATATAATTGCATACCATAAATTTTCAATGATCATCATTTTCAAAAAAAACAAAAAAAAAAACAAACAAATCATGTCATATAACAAAAATATTGTTACGACCTGGGCTACTGAGTTCGTTCGGATTTTGAAAATAAAAACACTGTGTACTTTTTATTTCACTCTACTTTTATACACTTTGATATTTGCTTTGACTTTACTATTTAATTCTGTCCGCTTGCTACTGGTGGGGGCTATGACAACAGATTTATTTCTTTATTTAACGATTTAAAATAAACCAAAAACTTTCTCTGCTTGCCATCGGTCGTGTTTATAACATTTAACCATCTAAGCTATTGCTGTTCATAACGTGAGCTTGTTGTATGATGGCCAAAATCGCCACAATATTTACCTCTATTTTTGTACTTATGTTTTACCAAACATTTGCGGTACAGGTGGAAATTGAAACCCCGTTACTTTTTGTTCTGTTTTTAATCAAATACATTCTATATTATAAAAATAATGTCAATAAATTTAAATAATTTAAATTTAAAATATTTAATATTGAAATTTTTTTATTTTATTAACAAAAACCGAAAAGTCGATTAAAAAAGTGGTCCCAAGAAATTTCAAAAATGTATATGAAAAATAATGATTCTAAAATAACTATCCAATTTTTATTACATACATACTTTTGTCTAAATAAATTAAATTTTTCCCAAAGTATGAAATACAATTATTAGATATTAAATAATAATTGCGGATACTTTGGATCATTCGCAAAATTGTGACTCTTTGCTTGCTTGCTGGCCAAGACAAAAATATCGAGTGCATTTCAGCAATAAACCTGCTAACTAAAAGTATCGAGTATACCGTTTCTCGCAATTTTGCAAAAAATGCTTGCTTATCTACTTACTATAGCATACTGAAGCAACGAGTATGTTTCCCTATATCAACCATTTCTAAATATTTGTGTATATTATTATTGAAAATAAATAGGTATAACTTGTATTTTTAAGATCAGATTAAAAAAAAAACTTTGAATACTAATCTATATATACCCTGCGCCATTGAAATGTTCGGTTTGAATTTTTAAAGTAAATTTTGGAAATACCACCGTTTGCTTCAAAAGTAGATGGCAAAAATGATAGATTCTGATTATCAAAACAATTTCTACACTATTCCGAATATATTCAAATAAAAAGAACGGTAATCCGACATTTTAGACCTACATAACGTCGGATAAGGAATATTACCGCCTTACCTCGTAACAATTTGGTAGGTCTTTACAGTGTTTTTAACAAAGTTTTTTCAATTGAAAATTTGTTTTTTGTTGACAATGGTAATTTTTATTCAAAATAAGAATTAACAGAAATAAAATAATTCATCTCAACCAAAATATTTTGAGAGAAATTGAACTTTTTAAAATCAATGATTAATAACCCAGCCCTTGGCTTTTATGATGGCCTTAAACCCGATCAGCATTAAATTCTAAAGTTTGATTAAATAATATATTGTTATTTCTTCAAACCAGACTTTTTCTATAAGTTTTTTCCGCTCTTTGGCACTTTTCAGCTTGTAATTTGTAATCTTCTTTCGCATGAAGGACCAAATATTTTCAACAATATTGAGGTCAGGACTATTTCCTGTCCAGGATAACGACTCAATCACCAAGCTATTTTTAAATTCGGCTACCTAAACAAAATAGACATTAAAATTAAGTATTCTTACTTCACAAATAACATCAATAACTCGTGGAGAGTAATCGTCCTGGAAGAGTGGAATACCGATGTATTGAGTCGGGTCCTCAATAGTCACGATTCAGGTTTCGATAATTTTTTTATATTTTCCTCCGCTTTCTGAACTATCCAGAAGGCTTAGTGATCAAACTCCAAAGGCTGTTATGGCTCCCCAGGCCATAACATATGGTGCATTTTTCACTGTCGGCGAAATACATTCTGTTAAATACCGTTTGCCTTTTCGTCGCCGAACCCTTGTCCTTACATCGGGTCCAAAGATATTGAATTTGGATTTATCAGAGAATATGAACCAACGCCAGTCCCTGGGCATTCAGTTTTTTCATTCTATTGCGAATTTGAGGCTTGCAGCTGCCATTTTTGATGTCAGTAATGATTTTCTCGCAGGTCGACAAGCATATAAACCAAGTTCCTTTTAATAGCATGAACTGAAATTGTGTCGGTTGTTGCTATTAGAAGCTAACTTCTCAGCTCCAAAGCCGGAGCAAACCTTTGCTTAAGATCTAAATATCTGAAATTCGATTTGTTGAAACAGAAGTTCTCCTCTTTGCATCAGAGCCAAATTATTGTTTGATTTTCGGAATAGTGCCTTAAAAACTTTTTAACTGCTGTTTGGTTACACTAAATTACTCTTGCAATTTGTGAATGTGTGTACTTTTTGCCTTTGCTTGCAAAATTTGGGCTTTTTCGTAAGCATTTAATTTAGAGCAACACTTTGTAAAATTAACTCTTTGACTACTTAATTGAAACCGAATGAATATTTCACCCTTAGTTTGGTTTTAAATACCTAATAAGGCGTGAAATATGCTGAAAAATAAAAAAAACAAAAAAAAAATAGCGAATGAGGAAAAATCTAGGAGATAATTGTATGAAATAGTAAATAATCGAAATCGAACATTTCAATGGCGCAGGGTGTATATAAAGAAGAAAAGTATGTACATATATGTATGTTTGTATGTATGTTCCACAAAAGATCTTGGTCCACTCGAGCGATTGTTTTCAAATTTTGCACGAATACTTTTTAGCAGTCGAGAAAAAACATAGGGGGGTTAGTTTTCAAAAATTGGTACCCCTTCCTCATGCTCCCCTGTGAGGTGCCATTTACAAGGGGGATTTTTAAAACTTCATCGATTTAGCTAATTTTTGGATATTTTGTGCAAAATTAAAAATAAATCGACACGTGTATCATTATTTTTTTAACGGTGATGGTGATGGTGGTGTTGATGGTAATGTTGATGACGATGATGATGAGTTTGATGATGATGGTGATTTTGATTGTGATGGTGATTGTGATTGTGATTGTTTTTGTGATGGTGATGGTATAATGGTATGATGGTATGCAGGTAGGATGGTATGATGATATGAAGGTGTGATATCAACATGATACAATTGTGTGATGGTATAACGGAACGGAATGATGGTTTGATAGTATGATGGTTTGATGATATAATGGCATAATGATATAAAGGTATGATAGTGAGACGACTTGATGGTATGATGGTTTAATCTATCTTCTACTATGTGTATAAAGAAGAAAAGTATTTTACTTGATCGACTCGGGCGATTGCTTCATTTGCGTCTTTTTGCACGAATACTTTGTAGCAGTCGAGAAGAAATATAAGTAGGGTTGTTATAGTGATCGAAAATGTTACCCCTTACCAATGCTCTCCAGTGAGACGCCATTTACAAGAGGTATTTTTAAAACTTTACCGATTGAGCTGATTTTTGCATGTTCACTGCAAAGTAAAAAAAAAAATCACCACGTGTTCCATTATTTTTTAACGGTGATGGTAATGGTGATGGTAATGTTGATGGTGATGTTGATCGTAATGTGGGATGATGATGGTGATGGTGATTTTCATTGTGATTGTAATAGTATATTGGTATGATGGTCTAAAGGAAGGATGGTATAATAAAATGAAGGTATGATATGGTAAAATGATACAATGGCTGATGGTATGATGGAAGGATGGTGTGGTGGTATGATGGTTTGATAGTACCATGATGGTGAGATGGTTTGATGGTATGATGGTTTCATAGTATATTTGTATGATGGCGTTTTGGTTTTGATGGTATAAAAGTATGATGGTTTCAAGGTACGATTGTAACATGGTGCAATTGTGTGATGGTATATGATGGTAAGCTGGTCTGATATTATTATGTTATGGTGGTGTGATGATATGGTGGTGTAATGCTATAATGGTATGTCGGTGTTGGGGTATAATGGTATGATGATAATATGGTGTGGTTGTATGATAGTAACGGTATCATTAGCAAAATCTGTCTTTGGAGGCATGTTTAGCATATTTCAATTACAACACGTGAGTTCATCAGTAAATCTACGCCTCATCGAGAGATACGCCAACCTCTTCGATTAAGTAAAGCAAGAATGTAAGCACAATAAAGAATTAGAGGGACATTTTTTTAAGCATAGAACTCAATTACCTGAATCATGAGGGTCTTATGGTATGGGAATTCTGTCTCACATGCTCACATTCTATATTTACTTCCCAGAGACGCAATCTCTTACAAATTATTAGAAGTTAACGGTGACAACATGGCATCGTAGGCAGATCTATTGCCAACAGATTGACAGAGAACGCACCTTCCTTCCGAGAGTGGGAATTTCAAAAAATTTGTGTTTAATTCTAAGAGCAAAATCAAACAATGTGGGTTACAAGCAAGCATTGCGGTGAACCCGATAAATTATTTTTGTCTTGATTTTACTCAATTTTATTCAACACGTTTCCATGCTATTTATCATACCAGATTTAAATTTTGCGTAGTGGTTTCACAGGAAAATTAGCAGATTTTCGTAGTATTTTTGAAAGGGTCTAGCCCCTTAGTCTAAGTGCCTCCAATAATTTTTTTAAAATTCAATTTAAAAAAAAAATACAGGACTGAATTTAGATAAATGGTTTAATGAAATTAATCGTATACTATTATCCAAAGAGGCGGTTTCCTTGATTGAGGGGGTTAAAATATGTTTTACCACCTTTTGAAGAGTACATTGGAAAAACTATATAAGTTAATTTAAAAAAAAAAAAGAGATTTTGGTGCTCTCTGCTAAAATAAAAATATTTTATTTACCCCGGGCAACGCCGGGTACCTCAGCTAGTAACTAATAAATTGATTAATAATAAATGTGTATAATTTATGAAAAAATTAATTAAGAATGCGGAAGCTGTAATTCAGCGGAGACGAAGGAATCGTATTTGTGTAAATAGGAAAAAAGTTTTAGATCGGCGAATTCAGCGGCGGCTCCACCATATAGGCGAACTAGGCGGACGCCTAAGGCGCTAACCTGCTTAGGGCGCTAAAATCTAAATTCTTGAATAAAAAATTTGCAGAACCTGATTTCCACATAAGATAATTAACTAGCTATTTTTTATTCGGATAAATGAAATTTAATGCTGTGTATAATTGTACTGCAGTCTTCATATAATTGCATTGTTTATTTTTTTATTAATTAATTTATTACACAAATTTTGGTACACTCCATTTTGAGCAGAAGCTCATTCGTCATAGAGTGTACATAATCGACCGACATAAAATAATATACAAAATGTACTGCTAAGATTAGAGCACAACCGCTTCACCTCGTCCTGAGTTAACCGTTCACCATATTCAGGAGTGAAATTTCCAATCCCAATTTCCTGAACTGCTTTTTTTGTAGCCAAGATTAGCACAGCCGCTATACATTTCGGTCACTGACCATTAACATTAGATAACGGTGATGAATGCAACATCACAGATCCTCACGGTTTAATAAATTTCGATTTCCTTACCATCTGTGGATTAATTATTACAAAAAATTAATTTAAAATTATTAATTTTTAAAGAAATTACAAAATAAATGCTACCGCCCGACTCTAAAGTCCAAAGCTTCATATAGCGTATTTTGTTGACCAAAATTGGATCCAAATTATTTTGGGTTTATTTGTTTCCCAAGAAAATAGCCAATTTGATTTAATTGGCAAAAGCCAACTTTTCGAAATAACATATAAATTTAATATGTAATATGACCTGGTGGCAGGTATCATAACCAAAAATTAGAATTGGGTTTAATTTAACCCAATATTTTTTTGGGTTAATGTTATTCTTGCGAGGGTTTATCCCATGCAATTGTTGTTGTAAATTTTTCAAGGAAATACGCTTATAAATGCTATCTTTTAATGTAATAGGTAGCTACCATAAGAAAAATAGCTACACAACATTTTTGTTTACTTTTTAATTATACTCGTAGTCGTATAGAGTTTTGCTTCTATTCCAAAACCATTACAAATCTCTATACATATATGCTGTCCTGATACATTAGACACACAAATTTATATTAGAGTATATTAATATTAGTGATAATATGTCATCGTGTACAATTGCTTTTAAAATATAGATTTTGCACTTCAAATTCAACCGTTCACAAATCTGATTCATCAATTTGCAAATGAAATTCATCTTTATTCAAAAAATATTCATTCTTTTCTAAATCAAATTCAAACTGCCAAATTCAAATTCGTCAGTTATGGAAATATCACATTCAAATTAAAAACATCGGATTGAAGTCCTCTTTCACTCACTGATAATTCGTATTTAGAATTTTTGAGATTATTTCGAAATTATTGAAAATTATTTAAATTTTCATAGTCCTAAAATTTGCAATTTCCATATTTGATAATTTTCTAAATTTCTAAAATCTTAAATTAAATGAATTGTATTTAGTTTTAAATGCCCAAATTAGCTAATTCCTAATACAAATTATAAATTTCAAAAATGTTGTAAAAACCCTCTAAATATCAGGATTCTTAAATTTGAGGAATTTCTAAGTTTATACCAACCTTAAAGATTTAGATCTTTAAACTCCCATTTTCCATTTGTATGTACCTTCCCAAATTCGCAATAATTTTATTAAATTCTAATATCCCCACAATACAAAACTTCTAAATTTTTCTAAATTTCCTAATTTCTTTTCTTTCCAAACTACGTTACAAAATTCGTTAATTTCTAAAATCAATAATTTCAAATAAATGATGAATTTGAATTTAACGATTTTATAAAATTTGTAAAATCCTAAATTAATTGTTCCTCTATTAAAATTTCCAAACTCCAGAATTCTTAAATTTCATAAAATTCTTATTTAAGCTCCTAAGGGTTTTCGCTTTCTAAATTCCTGACACTTACTTAGAGTGAATTATAGAGTTATGAAAATAAAAAAAGAGGGGGGAAAAGGAAAAATGCCAAGCTAAAGATGAGAACAGTTTACATAAATTGTTGATTTAAATAATCCTTCCACAGCGACTACAAATGTGATAGAAAGTAATGTACATATTATTGACGAACACTGTGATTGAAGCTAAAATACGTAATCAGAGTGTTGCAATGGAAGCTAATCCAAATCAAACAAGTAGTTCAGCAGAAGAGGTCCATTTAATCTGCAGCTTTGATTTTAATGACACTGGAACATGGCCAATCTTGAATGACAAACTACGATAAATAATTATTTCAGTAGGGTAAAAAAAATTGAACATTATTCATTTCCCGTCGACATGCAGAGTAGAAAATTTTCCAACTTTTATTATGTCCGAAAGTTGGTTAATATTGGCAATATTCAATTTAAAAAGATCGCTTGTTTTACGTATGTTGTAGTTTGTCCCTATAAATGCGCTACATTTAGCGTTGAAAGAAAACGGTTGCAATGATTTGAAAAATTTACCATCACTAATTTTAGTGCATGGGAAGAGCAATAAATATTTAGAATGTTATCAGTGTGGAGAGAATTAGAATTGCAATTTAGAACGGGGCATACTATTGACGAGGAGCAGCAAGCCATAATAAAATGAAAAAAAAATGATTGGCAAAATATCCTTGAACGATTGATTGAACTCGAAAATTGATGAGCAAAATTTTGCCTTCCGAGGCAGTGGGATTGAAAAATTATATTCACCAAGAAATGGAAATTTCTTAAAATGTATACAATACCTTGAACGATTTGACCCTCTTATGAAAGAACACATACGAAAAATAACCAACAAATAAATTCATGTTCATTACTCATGTTCATATCCAATCGTTATTTCGGGGAATTAATAAAAAAATAATTGATAATGTTCATGCTGCAAAATATTACTCCATTGTGTTAGACTGTACGCCAGACATTGGTCACGTTGAGCAAATGACAATAATCATATACGCTTTGTGGATATGGAAAAATTAAAAAGTAGCGAAGTTGTGATTAGGGAACATTTTATTGGATTTGCTTCTGTTAAATCATCCACAGGTGAATTATTGACAGAAACTTTGTTAGAAGAACTAGAGTCTGTATCATTAGATATTCAGTTGATGGGTGGTCAGGGATATGATAATGGAAGTAATATGAAAGGAATAGATAACGAGGTTCAAAAACGAATATTGAAAATTAATCCAAGAGCTTTCTTTATACCGTGTAATGCACATATATTAAACTTAATAGTAAATGATGCTGCAAAGTGTTGCATAGGTGCTGTTAATTTTTTCGATTTGGTGCACCACCTTTATGTATTTTTTCATGTTCAACACGACGATGGGAAGTTCTGCAACGGTTTATTAAAAGTTTCAAAGTCGAATTGATGCCCTGTCTCCTCTTCGGTTTGAGCTCGGAAATATTTACGATACCCTAATAGACATTTATGACGAAACGTCTTACATTGGAACTTCAGGCAAGGCAACACGAGCAAAGTCATAAGGTTTAGGTACATGTTTATAAACTTTCAAATTTATAGTTTAACTAATAACATGGCATAATATTTTGTTTGAAGTTTACGTCACCAACAAAATGCTTCAATATAAAAATTTAAATATTAATTCTGCACTGCGACAGTTGAAGTATACTCGAACATTTTTACAAGATTTGAGAATTGACGATAGTTTTGGTAACATTTTTCTAACAGAATTTGAATCGGAACCTGTGCGTGTAAGAAGAAAAAAATCCATTTTCATATGAAAGTAATGACGATCCTATTGATGATCCAAAACAAAAACTTGAAGTCGAATTTTATTTTGCTGCGTAATTGGTACGGCTATCATATCTGTTGATGAAAGATTTCAGCAAATGTATCAAGCGGAGTCTACATTCGGTATTCTATACAATTTACATAACTTGAAAGCTTGTAATGTAATTAAAGCAGCCATATGCCATAATAATTCCAAAGATATAGATGGAAATGACTTGTTCGTTAAGCTCCAATCTCTTTGTAGACATTTCAAAAATAGTACAATACCAGGGGAGGTTCTAAAGTATATCTACTTGAAGAAACTGTCGGGGGCTTTCCGAATATTCTCATTGTTTTACGGATAACGCTAACTTTACCTGAATCGGTTGCTTGTGCAGAAAGGAGTTTTCTAAAGCTAAAAATTATAAAAAACTATCTAAGAACGACAATGACCCAGGATCGGCTTACTGGATTGGCAACTTTGTCAATTGAGGAAGAAATATCGAGCAGTCTCGATATATCTAATTTAATAAATGATTTAATGATAGAAAAGTTAATGATTAAATGCATAGTATGATTTGGATGTTGAATTCAATACTTAAAAGAATTTATTGAAGAACTCGTTTTGAATGTGACGATCAGATTTTTTTAAACGGTATCATTTCACAAAGGAAATCGCAAAACTTTTGATAGTGGAATTTAAGGAAAACCTTACAAGAAATACCAAACGTAGCATCCTTCAATTAACCAATTACATATTTAATTTTTAGGTCTTAGTAAGTCTTGTGGGCAAATGCGTAGCCTGAACTTGCTGCAAGCGACGGTGAGCCGTTTTTTGCCTCAATTTGTAAATGTAGCATGCCGTAAAGCTAACAAATTTAAAGAACGACAATGAAATTCTCCTATAGTAAAACCAAGGTGTTATGAGAAATTTGGGTGTTATAATGTGAATGGGGACGGATCTCAAATTTCAATTCAAAAGCCGGCGTTATCGGACAGCTACACATTTGTTAATAAGAAAAATGTGTATGCCCTAAATGTTCAAATAGTAATAAGTTTCAGTTCATTTGGACTAACAATGAATTTTAATAAACTTATGTTTTTTGGTATGTGACGTGGATTACATATTTAAAGACCTAGTTTGTCGATCACTGGGATCAACCCATGACGGTCTTATGTACACGTCCAGCGCACTTTACGACATTCTGCATTTTGAAACATTCCCATCAAATGCTTTTCCTTTAGGGATTGGGTCCCCTGAGATTCCGCTCTACTAACACAACCACTAAACGCTACTAGGGAAGCCGAAAAACTGAATAATTTAAACCATAAAAAAACCTGGAAGATTATTGAGATGGCATTTGGAGTCCTTAATAGTCGTTTTCGAATCGTTCATGCGTCAGGAGGAGACATGTTATACGCGTAGATAAATGTGTCAAAATAATTTCGGCTTACTTCATTTTAAACAAGATTGCGACCCTTAAAAGGGTGTACCATCTGGAGATAGTGGTAAAGCAACCAAATCAGACGAAATAAATGGATTCGACGAACATGTGCAAAGGGAAATTGGTGGTCAAATGCGACCAAATATGATCGATTATTTTTCCAATAATTGAAACAACACTCATCATATCTACATAAAACTTTAATAAATATTCTTAGTTCATTCACATCAACCTTATTGTTAATCAGTTCCGGTAAATTCTAAAATTTATTTTTAAAGAATCTATGAGATTTGATGTGTTCTAAAAGTCTATTTTTTGCAACTTATACCTACTCTCTAGATATTTTTAAATATTCCTTGTCAAATTCCTCTCTTCTTTTGATTCAGACCCACCTTTGTCCTGTTTCCTTTACGTGTTTATTAATTGCAATGCACTTTTGTTGTGTAGTCACGTACCAACTTTAAATCAGCAAATTTTGTCTTCACTTCTTCGCCAGGCATCCTGGTCTGGCTAATGAACAATACGGTTTGCCAAGCCAGTTTAGTTCCATTGCAGTCATGTTGTTGTCACCTAACCCGAATATTTTGGATAAATAAAAATGAGGAAACATTTTTAATTTACTTATCCAAAAATACACATCTCACTATTTCTGGAGTATTTCCTATTTTTGGAACAGAATCAATAGCTTCCCTGAGTAGGGAATTAGGTTTCCGTTTCGTATTCATATTTAAATAATCGTTCACTAAAATAAATATTTTCTGTATCTAGTATAGTCTTATCACAATCGTTTTCGTATTTTTTTCTCTTTTGATTCATTTGAGGTTATGTTTGATACTAAGCACTTTGATGTTTGTGCTGAATACAATTTTACTTTTTCGAAGCAAATTTTCGATTAGCAAATTCGCCATATTTACCGAGATGCGAATTGCGATTTGCTAGAGTATCGAGTATCTAGCCCTATGTGTTAGTTTCTTATAGTTTTAATTCTTAATTTCTAAATTTTGATTTCAATTAAACTATAAATAAAGTTGTCTAATTTTCACGTAGTCCTACGTTAATAGATCTTGTCTCGGATACAAGCTCCTCTGTTTTTTTTTTGTTGCTGTAAGAGAGAGGAGTTTGACATTATGGTTTACAACAAACTTTGTAATTTATTGAGCTTACCTCAATTGAAAATTACCTATGTATTCCGCATAACCTTAAACTAAAATTTATATAGCCGTGCATAAATTCAATTGAGATCATAAATAAGCTTTTCTCTTACAATCTTTAGATACATTTTTTAAACGTAAGGAAAGACGAAACAAAAAATAGAAAGATTTATCATAAACGACTCTTAAAATTAATTACAAAAAAGAAATGAAATAAAAATAAAAATTAATATATTTCCTATTTAGTTTTTCATTTTTATTATTTATTATAAAATTAATGAAAATATTCTTGTTTGATTATTAATCATTTAGTTAGTTGAGAATTGTTGAGCAAATAGATATACATATGTGTAGCTTGTGGTAAAAACAACATAATTAATATGAAGAAATATGGATTGGATATTATACCATTTGTATAAATATAAATCATAATCTAGCATCTCTACATAAATATATATTGTATACAAATATAGAGGAAGCTGAAAGTTGTGTTTATTAATTCACATAGGATCGAGCACACCTTGCATAAAATAATATTTTTTATTAATTATAAAATATGCAAGAGTCTCGTTCCATTCTATAATTATTTTGATTTATGGCTGTGCAATGTTTTAGTACATACATTTAACGGATTATATGCTGATACCGTTTATTAACAGAAATTCTATTTAAGCCCCAGACATTTTATATCGTAACTTGTTTTGCAGAATATTATTACTAATCCGTTGGCTATTCAATAGAAACCACAATTCATTCAAATATTTCGAAGAACTAATAATACTAAATCGAGTTTTTTATTTTTAGTTTTTTTTTTTTGCGAATGTATGTCAAATGATTCATTCTATTCAATTTAAGCTTATTCGCCGAATTCCATCCTATTTTTTAATAAAAAATGCACTTCCTTTTCGCGCGAGATAACCAAAAATTAGAAAACCAAAACAAATTATGTTACCGCGCTCTCGCACTAATGGAATATAAAATACTAGGAATTACTTAAGAATTTAAATTGATCATTGTGGTGAAAACTAACAAAACTAACAAATCAAAATAAATAACCAAAAAAAAAAAAAAATTCGCGAATATTATTTTTGTTGTTGTCGTCATGTCTGCCTGCGCCGCTCATCTGATCACGAATCAAATTTATTTATTGGTTTCTATATACACATATACAATTCTGTCGTGTCAACCGTGACATAACATTTGTATTCATAAATAACAAAAATGTGATTTGTATAAAATGCATTTGGAATTTTAGTTGTTTTTTTGTTTTTTATGTCTTTAAGACGTCCACCAAAATATAAAACAACAACAAAACGGGTTAAAGACTTAATCAAACATACAACATTATAATAATGTTATTCTTATATATTTTATAGTGTGTCTCTCGCCTCGCTGTTGTAAAAAAAAACTTGACAGATTTAATCTTTTATTATGACACGCGTTTAATATTTATTGAGATGAATATTTAATAATTTTTCGCCATACGTTAGATGATCTTATAAAAGAGATCTTAATTTTTATTATTTTTATGTATTTCTGTCCATATATTAATGTAAATTTATTTATTTTACTATATTCTAGCGGGTGTCTGTTGGCTTAAAAGAATGGGAAATAATAATAAATGTAAGAATAAATATGCAAGTAATATGACATGGGAGGAATGTTGCCGAGGGACATCTACGGGCGCCGGATATACCGAGAAGGAACTAAATGATGTCGAATTCTTTTTTGCTATGGCAATTGATGATGGTGGTGTGTGTCGAAGTTGTTTAGGTAGGTGTGATATATTACCCATATATGTGAGATGGTATAAAAACAATTTTTTTTTTTTTGTTGGATTACAGAAACATGTGACAATGCGAATTGTGGCCCAAATAAACGATGTGTTATACGTAAAGGTCGACCGAAATGTATATGCTCACCAATGTGTAAATCATCCAAAGAAATAAAAAATAAAAAAAACATTTTTTTAGAATTAGAGAATAATAATAATAAGAATAAACCAAAAAGATTTAAATTAAATAATAATATTAATCATAATAACAATAATAAGAAAAACCAAAGAAAACAAAAATTAAATAACAATAATAATAATAATAGTAATGATATTCAAGCTGGTGTGATAAATCAATTAAATTCATCAAATCAATTAAAAAGTGATAAAATTGTAATAAACAATAGTAGTAGTAGTAGTAATAATGTACGGCATAAAAATAAAAAATTGAATAGAAATAAATTTCACAACAATAACAATAAGAATAATAATCACAACACTAATAATAATAATCAACGTAATCTTAATAATAATGATAATAATTTATTCTTAATAAATAGCGAATTAAATAACAATATGAACAATGCAAATAATTCAAATTTAAATAATTTAATATTAAATAATAAAAATAGTGATAAATTAATTCAATTACAAAATAATCATAAAAATAAAAATAGAAAAAGGAAACATAATGTAATTATAACGAAAAATGATCATAATAATAATAATAATAATAATTATGGTAATCATCATGATGGGCACAATAATAATAATGTTAATGTGACACATAAAAATCGTTTGGAGGATAAAATCCGGACAACATATTTTGATACGGAAGTGTTTACGGAGGATAATTTGAATTTTAATCAATTGTTTACGGTAAGTTGCTATAATTTTTTGTTTTCTAATTTACAAATGCAAAAAATGCGAACTTTTCCTGAGATTGTTTTTATTAATTTCCCTTTAAATTTCTAAATGCTAAATTTCATAAAATTCGAGAGTTAAAAAATTTGAAAGGAAAATAAGTACTGGAGGCTAGTTAATTACACCTAAACCTAGTTTTACACGGTTCTTTTTACACGTTTAAAAATATTTTAAAAGATCACATTTACATAGCAAATAATTAAACATGATTACGTTATTTTTCATTGTAGTTAGATGCTAATAAATGAGTCAGTATACCTAAAACTTTTACACGTTTTATTTTATGAAAACGTACATACATATATACTGGGTAAAAACAGGTTTAGATGTATTTGCAGATTTCTCGAGCGTTTCTGGTTTTACTATCAAATTTTAAGCCTTAAAAATTATACATAGCAAATTATTACCGTGTTAAAGTTAGCAGAAAGTTATAAAATATCGGTAATGCAGATAGTGTCTTGGCTATCTCAGCCGAAAGTTATTAGCCGACATATTTCAGTCAAAACATATTTCATGAAAAATTGACAAAACAACTGGAAACTGGAATTTCCATATAGTGAATTTATGGTTGGATAGAGGCTCATTTGGTTGTCACTGTTTGCGATGGTATTTACAAGTTAAGTTTCATGAGAGAAGCATAATACAAAATATAAAAATTTGTATAAATTCAATCCTTCAGGTGTCATGTCTGAAAAGTGGTTCAATAAAAGTGTCTAGCCAAGAGTTATCTCTAGAAAAAATGTTAAGTCAAGTTTCATGTGGGAAGCCCGGGAAAATTCATTTGAATGAAAGGCCCATGTAAAATGTAAACATTTGTATAAATTCAACCTTTAAAGTGTCATGTCTGGAAAGCAATCAAATTAGTGTGCAGTTCCCTAGAAAAATTATCAGGGCAAGTTTCATGTGGAGAGCCCGCGTTTTCCCCCTAGAAAAATTATCAAGGCATTCATTCATTTTTTTTCCAAAGGACATCACTACCTTTTAATACCATAAAACGTAGAGGTTGCTTTGAAATTAAAAAAAAAACATGATTTATGCATTTAAAGTGACGAAGTGAAGTTATTGAAATCCTGTCAAAAATAAACAAATATTTTGTTTGTCCAAAGCCACTTTTCTCGAGGTTTTGAATATTCCTGGGTTCGAAAAAGCAAAAAAAACATGCAATCCGTCTGTTTGGATGTCTGTACCATTGGTATCTCGGGAATGGCTTATCTGATTTGGATTTTTGTTTTATCGATAACCTGTACATGAAGATGATCGGGTATCGGCCATACGAATTGTTCTAAAACACATGGTGATATTACCACATCGTTTTCGATTAATGTTGATACATTTTTTAGATATGCTGGTTTGGGGATTGAGTTTGGAGTTAAGTTTGCGGTTGAGGTTTAGTTTCTTTTGTATTCTATTTGGGGATTAAGTTGCGTTCAATTTGCGTTCAGTGAACAACGAAGGATATACACAATTTTTAGAATTGAAAAAATGTAAAGAATTTATAACTTTTTTACAATTTGTAGCAATTGTATAAATTATCTAAACCCTTAAATTATCTACAAATTCTATAAAGTCTAAAAAAAGTCTAAATCCAATGAGAATCTAAAATTCTTTAAACTTTATAAATTCTATAAATCTAAAAAATTTTATATATCTTATGAATTCTATAAATTCTATACGTGTTAATATATCTATAAACTCTATAAAGTTCAAATTTTATGAATTCTATCAATTCTATAAATTCTACAAATTCTATGCAATTTATAAATTCTGTAAATTTTATACAAATACAAATTTTTTTAAAATTTTGTAGATTCTTTGAATTCTAATAATTGTTTCAATTGTGTCTGTTTAATAAATTCTACAACCTCAAATTTTACTTGTTTTATGAATACAAAGATTTCGTTAAATCTGTTAAAGGTTTAACAATTCTATAAATTCAATAATTTCTATAAATTTTATAAATTTAATGAATTCTATTATATCTATAAGTCCTCTAAATTTTATAAGTTCTAAAATTATATGAATAAAGTTAAAATTCAGTAAATGCTTTAAATACTACAAATCTCATAAATTCTTAGTTCTTATTTGTATAAACTTCCAAAATTCAATAAATTCTATAAATTTTATAAATTCTTTCAATTCTACAAATTGAATAAATGACATGATCTACAAAGACATTTAAATATTATAAAGTAATAAAAAAAAAAATTTAAAGAGAAAAATTCAATTAATTTACAGAAATTAAATAATCTTTAAGTTTTCTAAATTTTCGCTCTAAACTCTTTAAATTTTTCAAATTCTTTGAAATCTTTATTTTTTAATATCATTAAAGCCCTTAATTCTATAGACTCCAATTTTTATTTTTCTCTTTAAATTATTTAAATTTTTAAAATTTTTTAAAATCAATAATTAATTAAATTTTTAACTTCATTAAATCCTTTAAATTGTTTTATTTTTAAAATCCTTAGGGCCGGTATTCACGTACAATTAAATTGCGCAATATAATTGTGGGGCGCCAGAACATTGTACAATATTCTCAAATATTATTCAAAATTTTGCAATTTTATTGTGCAATAATGACGTCACACAATTATATTGCGCAATTTAATTGTACGTGAATTCCGGCCTTTAGAATTTTCTGAATAATATAAATTATTTTTAAATATTTAAAATTTTTGAAATTAAATTCAATTTTGAATTCATTAAATTTTTAAACTCCTCTCTAAATTTTCTAAATTCTTTAAATAATTATTTTAAAATTCTTTGAAATTTATAAGTCATTAAATTGTTTAAATATTTAAATCATTTTAAATTTATATTTTTAAGTTTTTTACATTTTTATTTTCTTTAAATTCTCTAATTTTTTTATTCTTTAATTTGTTTAAATTTGTTGAGTTCTTTATTTCCTTTAAATTAATTTAATTTATTAAATTGTTTCATTTATTTAAGTTCTTTAATTTTCAAAATTTTTAAATTTGAAAATTCTTAAGTAAAATTAAAATCTTTAAATTTTATACAATTTTTTATTTTTTGAATATCTTTAGTTTTTTTTAATTCGGTAATTTCATTTAATCCTTCTGATTCCTTTAAAGTCACTTAATTGCTTAAATCAATTAAATTTATATAAATTCTTTTTATTTTGTAGAATCTTAAATTTCCATAAATTAAATTCTGTAAATTTATTGAATTATAAATTTGAAGAATTTAAAGAATTCAAAAAATTCATTAAATTGTTTCATTTATTTAAATTCTTTAATTTTCTAAATGTTTAAATTTTTATCTGAAAGTTCTTTGAATTTTTTAAATTATCTGAATTCTGAAAATTATTCAAATTCTAATATTCGGAAAATTCTTAAGAATAGATTTTTTAAACTCTTAAAATTGTATTCAATATTTCTTTAATTCAATAAATGTTTAAGTTATCCAAATCTGTAAGTTCATTAAATTCTTTTAATTTTTAAGTTTTTTAAACATTTTAATTCTAAATTTGCGAATATATTATAAATATGTAATAATCCTTTTAATTTTCCTGTACAATTATTAAAATTCTTAAATAATATAAATTGTTAAATATTTTAAAATACTCCTCTTTAAATTTTTTAAATTGTTTATATTCTAAAAATTCTTAAGATTCTTTAAATACTTAAAAATTCCTCAAATTCATTAATACATTTAAATTCAATAAAAATTCTTAGAATTTCATTCCAATTTATTGTTTAAATATTCTAAATTCTTTAATCCTATTTTATATTCTTTAGAATTCTTGGAATCATCCTACTTTTTAAAGAGCCTTAATTTTTTCACTTAATAACCAAAAGTGAGTATCACACCATGAACTTAGGACACTCTTGTCGGAATTAATGATATTAGCTAAGTCATGTGGATTCATTTCACGATAGGTCAGAGCAACATCAGCAACAAATTGCCAATTATTTTACCATGAAAATTCAAAGAAAAAATCGAATTAATATAAATTAAAAACAAAGTTGGACCCAGTACGGAACCCTGAGGAACATCGTACTCAATTTCAAATGGAACTCTATAAGAATTACCTATTTTAACGATAACGGATCTATCTTTAAGGTAGGATTCAAACCAACTCATTGGTACATCTCTAAATCCGAGATGTCATTTACACAAGAGCAACTTGTGATCCTCCATATCGAATGCTCGCTACGGGGTTTATGTTGCTTTAAAAACGAAACCATACGAACTTTTATAGCCTTTTCCATGATTTTTAAAATCACAGGTTGTCAGTAATTATCCATAATAATATTATCACCTTTCTTAAATACAGGAAGGATAATTACTATTTTCAAAGCATCAGGGATAGTATCAATAACAAAACATTGATTAATAAAATTAACCAAGACTGGTGATATAATATTAGCAGTACATTTTATCATGTTAGAGCTGAACCCTAATATATCAAGGCTACTACTGCATTTAAGATTATTTATTATGGTGGTAATTTCAGATTCAACAACCGGGTATATAAAAAAACTATAAACAGTTTCAATATGATGAAGGCTAATAATGGATAACTGGATAACGAAAACTTATTAACCATTCTTAAATCAGATATAACTCGAGAGAAAAAGTTACCAAATTCATTAGCAATTGCTTCCGAATCAGACAACAGTATTGAATTAGTTAGTCAAATATAGTAAGACTAGAAATATTGCATAAAATTTCGTTAACAACCGACCAAGTCTTTTTACTATCACAACCACAATTACGAAATTTATTGCTATAATAATTATGTTTATCAGAAACAACAGCAATATCAACCTTCCTGCAGAGTTTGATAAAGTAGTTACAGAGCTTCATATTCTCTGGATGTTTATTCAATTTCCGATCAATTTGCGTCTTTTTATCAATTAAACTTAGTAATCCATCTGAAATCCAGGGTTTAAGTTTAACTTTCGAATTGTGTTTAATAATTTCAGTTGAACAAGCTCTAGCCACATCATTAGACAGTACACTGAAATTAGCAAGAATTAAATCTGGATCATTTGAGACAAGCAAGTGAGACAAATCTGTAGTGGAATGATTTAAATCAAATTTATTATAAACAAAGCGTTTATTAATATAATATTAATTTCTCGCGCACATTTCCCCACGCACATTTTCTCGCACATATTTCCTCACGGGAGCATTTCCTCGCGGGAACATTTCCTCACGGGAACATTTCCTCGCGGGAACATTTTCTCGCTAAAAATTCTGGAAAATGGGAATTTTAATTTTAAAACGAAAATAAACAAAAATTATAAATTCTGGAAAATGAGGATTTAAAAACGCTCTAAATTCTGGAAAATGGAAATTTAAAAATTATAAATTCTGGAAACGTTCCCATCTATCAAGCGAGGAAATGTTCCTACGAGGAAATAGTCCTTCCACTCGGAGAAAACATCTTTATCATGTATAAACTGATGAAATGTTAAACTTTTGGAATTATTTGGTAATGGTTTCCCCTCGACAATAAGTTTATATCTACAGTATATTATGTTTCTTGCTGAACGAAACGATATATCATGGATTCGGCATTGGAAATCTTCTCTAATGTTAAATTCTTCTGCAGTATTCGTCTTGATTTGGTGGTTAACCTCTCTTTGTACCGTAGAATATAGGCTAAAATATGAGACATTGTACGAAAATTAGAGTATTTGTTACTGATAATTCCCAAACTTGGTTGAACTTTCGCAAAATTGGTTAACGCCTCGGTAATTGGTAATTGTTTAAATTGAAGTTGTGGTTCGTGCAAGAATTTTGGCCCATTGACTACGTTAAATTATTTACAAATTTTACAAACTCCACGCGTAGCATAATCGGCTGGGTTGTCTTCGGTTGGAATAAAATACCATTGGCCAAGCTGGGTTGTCATCATTATTTCGGAGACGCGGTTGGCCTCGAACGTTTTCTGTAAATTTTGGCGGTTTGGACATCCACTGCAGCGTGATTGATATGAATATAGAAAAATATTAAGTTCTCTCGCCAAATTGAGAGATGTTAGTACAATCTTTAATAGTCGAATCAATAATGTTGCTGCGTTTAGTTCGAGTTTTGGAATACTTATGGCTTTAATTGGAGTAACTCGAGTTTTTGCAATAAGTAGGTTGACCTTAGGTTGCCCGTTTTGAATTGAACGAGAATATATGACTGCGGCAGATGCATCCAATGATGCATCGGCAAATCCATGTAACTCCACTTGTTGCTCGGTGATACACAACCATCTGGAAAATCTTACTTCGGTGAGTTGATTTAACTGGTTTCGTATTAGTAGGTATTTGTTCAATATAAACGGATCATAAACTCTGGCGATTCTGATAAAAATGATCTTTTGGTAAATCGGTTTGCTACGAATAACTTTCTCCAATGGTTAGAATATGCTTGAACGGTAGACAAACGGTTATTTTATTAGCGTCAATTTCCGTTGAGTTGCTTAATAATTCAATGCATTCTTTTTCTTCGGAAGTTAGTGGGCTTAAAGCTACGAACGCTTCGATTCTCCAGAATCGTTCGATTCTCTAGGATCGTTCGATTACTGCTTCAATACGAGATGTATCGTTCATTTCAACGGAGTTTATTGGATGCATTGCATTGACGATAGGTTTGGGACTTCTGGAATTTGCTGCTTTATTGAGCGCGATTATCCAGGCAATTCTGGAATTCATAGCAAAGGTACCCTTTTGCTCATTGTGTTTTGTCCCGTCCTCAAGTGAATGAAAAAATAGTTCACATTCCACTAGCAGGTCAATTTTGTCTGGTGTATTGAAAGCTGGTCAACACTTATCACAACGGTCAATACTTATCGACTTCCTCTGGTCGAATATTTGCGGGTTGAACTGGTAAATACTATGTAATGGATGGTACAATTAATGCTAATTGAGAAAATTTCCGGAATAAAGGAATGTGTCGAGCCTGAGTCCAACTCAATTGCCATATTTCTCTTCTACCTCAACACAAGCTGTTGGCAGAATAGGTATCGTTGGATTAGCTGACGACGGTGACTCAAAATCTAACACATCTTTTGGATTCTCGCTAAGATGCAAATTTACTGCGGTTGAAACATTTTCTATAGTGCCTGCGCCTTCGACTGGAGATGAACATACATGGCAAGCCACTGGAAAAACCATAAAAGACAATCTCGCACACAAAAACTAGAGCATAAAATAAAATTTTCAAATTCAAGGTCTCTATGACGTCAAGCACTTTATTTATTTTATTAATTAAAATTAATCAAAAAACAAAATAACAAAATATAGATTTTTTTAATGTTGAGGGCAAAATGAAGGTACAAAATGAAGCATATTGACGTATTATGTCGTTTTGGGCACTTTCGGCAATGTTTGGTAATAACAATCTACCCTTGGCTGAGCAATTATAAAGCATCGGTTGGCTTTGGAAATGAAATCTCGACGTTTCGTCATAGATAATTCTCGTAATTTCACACAATCAAATAAATTATGATTACTATGAGCAGCTAGGTAACTGAACTGCGGTGTGGAACGATCTGGCTGCGGTGTGCCTTTGATTATTGTAATTGCTCTTCGTCTGGGCATGGTCTGCAACAGTATCGACTAATGTATCCATTCGTTTGTTTAAAAATTCGTGTAGCTTTTGAATGGTAGGAAAATCTTCGTTTGTACCTTCATTCTTCCAAATACGTTGTGTTTCCTCATCTAGTTTATCGGTTGCTAGTAAAAGTATCCATGGATACATTTGAATTTGGGACTTTTGATTTTTGTTGAACAAATTTCGTTGGCGGAAAATTGTGCAACATTTGATGGAAATATTGTTTGTTATTTATATGGCGGACCCCAGGGTCCGGCCATTTCATAATTTTTTCATCAAGTGCATACTACGGACATTCGAGGAAAATCTTCTTTGGTTTCTTTTTTGAACAAAAATCGTCACTGAATTGTATTATAATCTATTGTGTATTGTTTTATTTATCCACATTTAGGCGTATAATTTGTATTACCACTACATATAAATACGTATACGTATACGAAAAATTTGTTATTTTTTTCAAAAAGCTGGTCCGATAGGACTTTTTTCGGTCCTTTAGAAAATAAAAAGGACTATGATACTTTTGACCAATATTTCAGTACTTTCGAAAAAATATTTATACTCAATTTTTTCTGCAAACGTCAGGCAGCACTTTTCGGAGATCGAATTATTTTTCGTTGGGCAACTCTTCGAATTTCGACTAAATTTAAATTTAACAGATTTATGGTGGATTCAGCGAGAAAAATTGCTAGCTCATGATCACGAATTATTGAAATTTCGTCATATTTTTTACTCCTCCAATTTTTTGTTTACTTTTTCTTATGGTTGCTCTTTTATAAAAGTAAACAAAAATGTGGAGGGGGTAAAAAAGTTGACGAAATTTCAATAATTCGTGATCACGAGCTAGCAAATTTTTCTCGCTGAATCCAACAGAAACGATCGAATACCTACGGCAAACGAACGTAGATAATAACAAAGGTAATTGAAAGAAAAATCAATTTATAAACAGAACAAGAGCGATAACTATACAAGCGACGACTTTAAAAAACGTTTGTCGGCCAGCGATGTCGCTTTAATAAATTAAATAACATAACAAACAACATAACCTTAAATATCCTCTTAATTTTTTTTCAAACGATATTACGTTTAATGAATTAAAAATAATAATTTAAATTAAATTTGGCGAATGCATTTTCGTTGGTTGTTGTTAAGGGGGGAACCTCCTCCAGATATTAATTTTTTTGCATTTTTTTTTACTTTAAAAATTCATTTAGTATCTGAAGAATATATTTCCAAAGTTTCAAGCCCAACAGAAAGTCCTAAAGATCCCTAGGAAGTCACCGAAGTGATGCGAAGTGATGCGTTCTCTTCAAGAACGAAAACTTTAATCGAGTTTTTCTTGAAACGTGTTTTTTTGCGCGCCGTGGAATGTAACTCAAAAGTAATGGACCAATCAACTTGAAATTTTGTACACATATTCTTTAGCTTATCGGCCTTTGCACAAACCTAAAATTTCGTATCAATTGTTTAAACAAATATTTGTTTTAACGAATTGTTTATAAAGAAACACGTGTTTTTTTTGTCATTGTGTCCTCTAATTTTCAATTTTATTATTTTTTTTGCAACTTTTAGGTTCATGCAAAGCGGAATGAATTATTTTAATAAAAAAAATTTGTTTCGTTGATTTTAGTTAACTACAAGGACCTGGGCGTTCCATGCCGCAAACTTTAGTAGTCTAGTCCGAGCACCTCTAGCGCCGCCATTTTGTTTTTTTTCGCTCATAAAATTTTGTTTTTGTATTCATTTAAACGTCAATATTACTATGCCATTTGTTTCATTGCAATAAATGCTCTCAATTTTTTGTAAAAAATGATTGAAAAACCAGTTGTCTGGAGGACGTTCCCCCCTTAAGAGAGCGAAAACTTCGGATATGACAAATTGTCAACCAAAAATTTGTAACTACCAACATAACGATCTAAAAATTAGGAGGCAACAATGCAACGCTGGCAACAAAATTAGAAATATATTCTAAAAAATGTTCGGCGATATTGTCATCGTCGCTGTGTATTTTAATTTGACAGGCGTTGTCGCCAATTTCTTTGTAAAATGCCATATTACGAGCGATTTTTTTTTTTGGTTAATTTTGAAGTAAATTTTAAGTAATAAATAGGCAAAAATTGTATATATGATTTTATGTGGACGTGCTTGATCTGGGTATCTCCCATAATTCTAAACAAACCATCTACTGTGTGAGTGCTGACTTCTAAGTTGTGGTCAATTTAGCAACAGAATAACTATCTAATTCACAAAATCAGCATTTAACCTTTTAACAGAACTCTCCTAAACGAAAAAAATCAAAATTTCTTTTGTTATTTCTAGTGACATCTATCGGTGAAATATATAAGCATATCAAAAAATTAAAAAAAGTTCTTTGAAGCTAAATTTAGTCCCCTGTTGTTCACCATTTTAGTACTTTGGAACTTTTGTCAATTCATCCCTGCATCTGATTCTATTTTGTAGTATTAAAATAAAGTACAACCACTACATAATAGATTTTCCATCAATAAACGCTTGATGTTGTCAATATTTTTTTGACCACGACTGTATATTTGAATGGTCTAATATTTAATTCATCATGTTCTTTAACATGAACTTGACTTTGTAATGTTGCCAAATTACGAGGTTGGATTTGTACTAAAAATATTTTTCCACGGAATACATGTCCGCTAAAAATTTAGCGCTTTAAAAATCTCGTGCAGCCCGCACTCACCTCAAGTCGGCCCTGACTTTAGCCAAGAAACGAACTTTACTTTTCAGGTTGTGTTGTGTTTCTAATTTAATTTGCTTAATATTCCTGAATTAAATTATAATATTAATTCTTTGCGTAATTTGTTAAATATCAGCGCTGACCGACCAAACATTTAGAAAGATTTGATTTCCAATAAAAATAAGGCCAATCTCGAAATACATTGTCATACAACAAAGCTTTCTAAAACATCGCGTATCATTTCATAACATCATATTTTGAATTTTATTTTCCCACTTTTGTATTGTATTTTATGCTTTTTATATTATGTCATCACAACAATAATTCTTTTCGTCACCTCACTGACCTCGTTTAACATAAAATCTCTTGACATCTATGAAATATTTTCTTATAATTGCTGCAAACACAATTCTATTCTAGATATTTTTGTTGTTGTTTTATTTCTTGCAAAATCTCTTGCAACAATAAAGAAAAAAGTGAATAATACTTTACCCATTTCCCTAATTACTTGTATAATACAACAACAAAAGCATATAAAATAAAAATAAATTCAAACAAAATATCTTGCGCTTTGTAATTAATCTTAAACAATATAAAAACGTACAAATATAGCTACGTACGTATGTACATACCATATATAATTGTGTACACTGAAGAAAGTACAGTAAAATTTTTATGAGATTTTAATTACAACAAAACATCTTAAGAGATTTTTCTTAATAATAAATACAACAATCATCAAAGTAATTTTTATTTTAATATAATTCCAGGATAAAAGTAAACAAGGACCATATTTCAATCCTGTATGTGGAACAGATGGTCGTACCTATAAAACAGAGTGTCAACTAAAGAAACGGGCATGTCGGCAAAATAATAATATGTTGACGGTTGCATATCGAGGACATTGTCAGAGTAAGTGTTTTTTTGTTGTTTTTTTTGGTGTTACGAATTATAACACGCGACTTAACATTAATAATATTAAATAAAAAAAAACAAACTATATAAAATATTATAATAAAATTATCCATGGGGCGCCTTCACCTACAAAGTTCCAACAAACAAAAATATGTTTTGTATAAAAAAAAAAAAAAATTATGAATCAAAATGTTAAGTAATGTTAAATAATTGTGTCAGACAACAAATTTATATATTTATATACGAGTATGTACGTATACAGCACTATGCACAGCAAACTGAAGTAGAATTTAATACAGCAACACAACTAAAAAAAAAAAAAATATTTTAAAAGACTCAGACTCAGACGGCGACTAGGAAAAAGTTTCGTGTAAATAACTTTTATGTTGTAAAGTTTACAATTATTTTATTTTCTGGATAATGAGGATAAATTATTAACTCGACTAACTCGGGAGATCATCAACATTACTTTATAGATATGTAACACACCTTACAGACAAGACAACAGCCTTTTTATTTTACGAGTTTATTTACATGCAAATTATATGGATACAATTCCCAAACCTTGACCTAAATAAATTATAAGCCAACAACACCGGTATCTTCATAATTTTTACATTTTTATTATTATACTTAACCTGTCACAAAATAAAAAAAACACATTGTGTTTCTGTTGTTCTCGTCTGTCTATATTCGAAACAATTAAGATATCAAACAGCAAATAAAATTTTAACATCTAAATTGGCATCTCGACTAATGTATGTGGGTTCATCATATAAATTTCAATTTATTTGTTTTATATTTATTTACCCAAAAAAAAAAAAAAAACACAAATTCGATAAATCAAATGCACTCTTTAAATTATATCCAAAAAAAAAATCGCGCAAAACAACAATACAGTATAATAAATAAGAAATACAAACAGTATATATAAAATATCTCTCCCTCTCTCAGTCTAAAGAAACGCGATTAAAATTAAACAACCAAAGCTAAATAAATATGTCTTAAGTCATGCTGATTATAAAATAAACAACCAATTTATCTATAAACGACTGCAAATTATAAACACAAAAAACTTTTTATTTATTTTTATGTACATTATAGACTGTATCTAAACTACAATTTTATATTATTATTGTTTTCCTCAATTTGTAAACTAACAAATATTTATTGGATGTAATTACTAGAAAATAAAAATAAAAATAAAAAAATTAAAAGGTATTTAGTCTAACTAGATAAATGCATGTATGTACGTACATATATACATATACATATAGTGTTAATGAACGGCTGAGTGTTTACGATATATTATAACTAATCAGGCGAGTACAACTTGTTTCTTGGTGGTCTCTATACAATGACAAACCATATTAACATCTAATTACACCAAATTTACACAGAAATTCATTTGTCGAGGAGACATTTTTAAAATTTTCAAGTTCATACGCCATAATATTTCAACGAAACGATTGTCTCGATATTTCCCACAGTAATAAATCATTCGATCACTGTTTATATTAAAATCAGTAATAATTTCCAATTAATTTTGAATTTATTTATAAATATGTTCAGAATTTCTAAGTAAAAAAAAATAAAATAAAAATTAAAGCCCTTTATGAAAACATTGCATACATATACATATTATGCTGAATGAATATGAATTTGATGTTTTGGATTTTCGTTGTTTTATTTTGAATGTTTTTATTTCGTATTAATGTATAGTCGAAGCACGTAGTTTTGATTATTATTAATTAAGTAATTGAAGTCGAATTTAATTGGCTTTGCGGGGGGAACATTTAGCACAGTGGTGTCCAAGCCAAATTAATATTTTTTTGATAAACTTTCAAAATAAACTTCGATTAAAAAAAAAATAAAATAAAGTCAGCTGGACAACGCGGTAATTATTTATGTATCCCAGGGCCACAGAATTTATCATCCTCGAATGTTGCAATATTATATTGTGCCCTTCGATATACAAATAATTATCGTGTTGTCCAGCTGGCTTTTGAAGTGAAACTTTTTACGCGCAGTCTGATTTGACAAACATAAAAAAAAAAAATTGAAATGAAATTCGTTGACGGCCGTGAAGAGGGTTGCCACTTCCACAAAATAAATATTTTTTGTAGTAAATCAATTTACCACAGAAGAGTTCATACATAAGAAATACATTAGTTAGACCTGAGACATAAATACCACAGGCGCACAAAAAATAAGAAGTCCTGATACAGAAAGGTGAAGTACCTTCAGGTACGTTTTTCGATGTGCTAAAAACGAATCTCAGGTCAGAACTAACCCATCACCCTTAGATTTCACCCCAGCAACCATAGCACCCCCCCCCCAAATGGTCGAATTTTCACATCATATAAAAATTCAAAATAAATATCTCATTCTACGTTTTTCGGTTTGCTAAGAACGATTCTGAGATCATGATTTACCCATCACTCTTAGATATCGCCCAGAACCCCCAGCACCTCCCCCCCTCAAAGGGTCAAAATTTTACTTTATATACAAATTCAAAATAAATAACTCATTCTACTTTTTTGGAGTACTGAAACCGAATATGGCAAATAAAACCCGCGGTTTTAAAATTTCACTGTATTAATATCTCTCTGTAATTTGGCAGCTGTATTAAAAGAAAAAACAAAACTAACACGGTCCTCAAACCTATCGTCACCTAAGGCACCTGTGTTAAAATTGAATACGGTAAAATATTTTTTTAATTAACCCATCATCCTTGAATTTTCGGCAAAACACTCAAATGTTACAATTGGCCTAAATTAGGCTTATGTGAAGCATCATAATGAAATTATATCATTTGCCTTGCTACAGCTATTGATAAATTTCGTCCATCTAGAAGAGTTTCCAGCAGTGTGCATTGTGTGTCTGAAGAATTCTTGGTGAACTTTACTGATTAGGTCATTCACTAAGATCACAATCTCAAAGCCACAAATTCAATTGGGACACCTCCCCGTAGTGAAGGCGGGCAACGGGTCCTTCCGGCTAAGTTCCCAGTGCTTTCATGGCAATGGTAGGTCAAAAGAAGTTTAAGTGATACCCATTATCGGCGGCTGGTCAGGGTGGGAAAGCGGGCCCGCAGGCGTCGTCAACATGTGACCGTAGCTCGTCATTGGTTGGTGACTTGGCCTCTGGAGAGTTTAGGGCTACAACGTATGTGGTAATTTTGAAATTTTAAAATATCACAAAAAAATATCTGACGCAAGTAACCCTTCATCATAGCGTAACATAAACGTAACATTTACGAAGGCTTCCTAATACTAAACTCTTCGTAAACGTAACGTATTTGTGTAATAGAAGAGATACGTAAACGAAACATTTGTCCCAAGAGAAATGAAACAAATAAATGTTACATTTTTTATTCGCTTAGGCGTAACATAATTGAACAGTTTCTGTGTATCTTTTACGAATAGCAATTATGTAACATATTTGATACTCATTTGCGATTCGTAATAGTTACAGCAAAACAGTTCAATTCTGGTCATCAACCCAAGCGTTGATATAAATGAACAGTAGCATACATATTCAAAAATTATTTTTTTTAAATTAAAAGGCAAACATGATTTGGTTATAACTAACTTATATTTTATTTATATATTTAAAAAAAATAATCTAAAATAAACAAAGTTTTAATTTTATAATATACTACAATACACTTTTATAACACTATCACCAATTTATTTATTACGCTAGCTAAATATAATAAAGCACAATAGTAAAACTATTTAATTACTAATACAATACTTAATCAATTATTAATATTAAAAAATCTATTATCAAAACTACAAAAATTCACTATAAACACCCACTTAAAATATTAAAAATTTGTACGAATATCAGCGGCATCAAAATATGACGGTGTTCCATAATTAAATTTATTACGTATAATATACTACAGCGAGAAAAACAAAAATGGTTGTCATTTTTTTACGTATAATATGGCTGCCTTTTTTTACCACTCACGAGAGGCAGTGCTGTAGCATTAAAAAAATGTACTTAAACGTAACTTTTATGATACGTATTTGACGTATACATTTTTTTGTTGGGAGGGAAAGAGCTTTATTTTGATTGTTTTAATATGTCAATACTTGAAAGATAAACCATAGGTTCCTAAAATGATTTGCTGCCCTTGCCCCACTATGATGAGCCGAAATAAAAAAAGTAAAAATAAACAGGATCTTAAATTCAAAATTCCTACAATATGGCAAAGGCCCAAATCGAAACAAAACTGTTATATTTTTGCAAAACGGTTTCAACTCTAAAAATAAGTCTAAAATAAAATATCCAGACGTATCTTCAATTACAAGACCAATTGTTTCCGCAAAATCGAGTAACAACATGAACAGCACAAATTCTTCGACAGTATAGATGATGTTGACAAAATGGAAATTGATAGCCAGGCAGAAAGTTCCATGGAAGTTGATAACGGTGAAGAGGAGGAAATCGAAGAAGTAGATTCTGATTCTGAAACCTGCGTGATTCAGAAGAAAGTGATGGGGAATACAAGAGTAACCGACGAAGTAAAGGTCCACAACTTTTTGAACAAATATCATTAAATAATTTTACAAGCGTGCTTTCCTCAAAAAAGGTACCAATTCATCTTTTTACAGAAATAGAGAGAAGAATTTCAGGAAATAATATACTGTAAGTGAGGACCAATCACTGGTTTATTGCACAGATGTTCAGGGTCTGATGAACGAATTAAAACCAAATGTTTATGTCCCTGAACAATGGAGACTCTTTATAGACTCTTTTATTCGAAGTTTAAAAGCAGTACTTCTACATAACGGCAACACCTATGCCAGTGTCCCTATAGCCATTCTACTAAATTAAAAGAGGAATACGAAACAATAAAGTATGTTTTAAACAAAAAAAATAAAAGGCGCATAACTGACAAATGGTGATTTTAAATTCATTACTATGATGTTAGGACAACAGCCTGGATATACAAAATATCCATGCTTGCAATGCTTATGGGATAGTAGAGACCGTGGTAATCACTATAAAAAAAAAAGATTGAGAATTTAGAAAGAATCTAGATAAAGGAAAATATAATGTCATTGAAGAACCCTGAGTCAATCATTCAAAAATACTGCTTCCGCCGTTACACATAAAACTCGGGTTAATGTAACAGTATGTGAAAGCCTTAGATAAGAAGGGTCAGTGTTTTACATACTTGATAAGACAATTTCCTAATAAAAGCGACGTAAAATTAAAAGAAGGCATTTTTGATGTTCCGGGATGAGAATTTTACAACAAAGATGACAAAAATAAGAAAAGCCGCTTGGCTTAGTTTTTGTAATACTGCTGAAAAGTTCTTTGGAAACAATAAGAGCCCTCATTATGTAAATTTTGTGATAAAAATGGTAGAAAATTTTGAAAAAATGGGATGCCTAATGAACTCGGGGCTTCATTTCCTAGATTCACAGCTGGATTATTTTCCTGAAAACGTGATTACAGTGAAGGGCAAGGTGAACGTTTTCACCAAGATTTAAAGGAAACGGAGAGGAGATACCAGGGTAGATGGGACGTATATATATGTTAGCAGACTATTTTTGAATGCTAAAACGAGAAACTACAACAAAAGATGAAAATTACTGTCGAAACCACCTGCACAGGTAAAAAATAGAAAAGGATCCTGTACCAAAGACATAAGTGATTTATGATTTTTGAATCGTTCTAAAATCAATTAAATTATGTTCTTTACATAATATAAAATCACAATATATCTGTGGATCGATGACTATTATAATCGGTATGTGTGGCTAATAGCTTGTAGTTTTATTCTCCCCAGAGGCAAAATCATCAAATAAAGATTACCTACGGTCACATATTGACACCGATAATACAGTGTATCTTCAAAGCATTTTAAATTTGTTTATATGTGTTTTAATATAGAAGCATTTTTTTTCTAGGAATGATTCTGTTGCCTGATTTCATCGCATTTCATACCTAGATTCTACCTAGGCGTCAGGTATACAATAAAATCACAGAAATTGAAGATTATTCTTATTTCATTCTCACTTTATATTCAGACATCCTGTATATCAAAATGAGGGTAACAGATGGTTTCTGATGTATGCAAGTCTGGATTTTGTGAAAATGCATGGATGGGGCAAATTTCGGTCATGAGGGGGGCCTTCGATCCATTATTCTTAAATTTTTTCTTCGGCTATAATATAATATGTAGCATAATTTTTATATTCTGATTAAGAGATTTGTGAATATTGATTCCCGGGAGTGTTGTACGATTGAAATTTGCTATGTTTCTATAAGTTTTACCAACAAATGTTCCGATTCTTAAAGAAATAGATTTTAAAGCTGTTGAAATAGTTTAGTTCACGGAGGATTTCACATATTTCAATGAATATTGTCTGCTAAAATGACTGTCACATTCCTGAAACCATTATAAATTAGCTAAAATAAGGTACCTTATGATAAATCCGGTTACATTCTAGAATATTATAATTATGTATTTCAAGCAAAAGCACAAATGCCAAAATATTGTGTTAACGTATTATTAGTATAGCAACAATTAGAATAGAGAAGTACGAAAAGAAATAGCGGAGTACAGGAGTATGAGAGAGGAAAGATAAGGAAAAATAGTGTCCTGAGCAATGACTTTGGCCGTTAAATGAGACTTGAGAGCTGGATATTTATCTAGATACTAGACTTACATTAGTACTAAAATAAATCCAAAACACTCATGACTTTGGAGTCTCATTTTGTGACCAAAATTCTTATAGTGCTCAGCACTACACCATCTAAATAAAGAAATAGGCCCTCAGTTTATTTGGTATGCTCCGTTTATAAATTTAAATTTTTCTGAGAATTTTCTAAGGTATGGTTCTTTAATTTTAATTTTCGTCCTGTACAAACAGAATTACGAGGTAAATAAATAACCTTTAGAATTGACATTTTGGTGAAAGCAAAAACAAAAAAGTAACGGGGTTTCAAGTTCCACCTGTACCGCAAATGTTTGGTAAAACATAAGTTCAAAAATAGAGGTAAATATTGTGGCGATTTTGGCCATCATACAACAAGCTCACGTTAAGAACAGCAATAGCTTAGATGGTTAAATGTTATAAACACGACCGATGGCAGGCAGATAAAGTTTTTGGTTTATTTTAAATCGTTAAATAAAGAAATAAATCTGTTGTCATAGCCCCCACCAGTAGCAAGCGGACAGAATTAAATAGTAAAGTCAAAGCAAATATCAAATTGTATAAAAGTAGAGTGAAATAAAAAGTACAGTGTTTTTAATTTCAAAATCCGAATGAACTCAGTAGCCCAGTTCGTAACAATATTTTTGCTATATGACATTTGTTGTTGTTTTTTTTTGTATTTTGAAAATGATGATTATTGAAAATTTATGGTATGCAGTTAGCTATATAACATTGAGAAAAGTCGGACGCACAGAAATATTTAGCCTCAAAGATGTCGTCATGACATTTTAACACAGCAAACATTTAACATGAACACTGGAACTAATATTCCTAAGTTTTTTGTATTTTCTGTTTCTATTTTAATGTGTTAAATAAAAAGAGAGAAAATATTTTTATTTAATATAACATTTTACATGACACGCAGCGTGTAACATGAACCCAAAACTAGTACCCTAAATGTTTTACCAAACATAAAAAAAAATATTGTTAGAATATAGCATGCTAGTAAAAGGGCAGCACTATTGTCAATTTTTATATTCGGAAAGCAAATCATGGGGCCTATCCACACGAATATTTTTAACAACACCGTAACAACAGCATTCTGTATTCACACTGTTGTTATTCTTCTTTATGTGTGTGTAAATTTACTTCATTTTTGGATTGCTTTGTTCGAGGTACGAACTACAAGGGGAAAAACAATTATTTCATTTTGTGCGTTAAACAATAGAAAAACACGTGCCAATGCACATTCAATTTTTTTATTTATTTAATTTTATATTTGTATTAGTGTGTAACAACACGAGAATACCAGAAATTTCATAATGCAAAAGTGCATTACAGATCCCCACCACAAATTTAGGTTTGTAGGCAGAGAGGTAAAGAAACGAGGGTGAATACGGTTGTAAAAATACTGGTGTGGATAGGCCCATATGATGGTAAAACAAATCAACACAGTAGAACAACAACAACGTTATTTTACGAACAGTATAATCAACGCCTAGCGGATTTTTATTGAGACATAAGTGGGTTCACAACAAGTATAGTGAAAATAATATCTCAGCGAAACTCATTTTTTCATCGTTGTGCGCAGCCAACAGTGAAGTAGTTAAAATAAATTAAAAATTCAGAGAAGGGTCGGCTGAATAATAGTTTTAAAAACAAAAAAAATTATAAATAAAGATATGTGAAATTTGATTCCATTACATGATGTAATTTATATTGGAAAATATTAAAAATTCTCATTATTTTATAGGTAAATTCTAAAATAACATGTGAAATTAAAAAATATAAAAAATATTAACAACACCACTGGATATGTAACGTTATACCCATTTAAGGTACGAACTAGGCATATTTAGAAAGAAATGTCATTTTTCGTGTTAAAGCAAAACAATAAAATAACTCGATTTTAAATTTCAATTTATTTGAGGCAAGCTAATGACATTAAAATTATCTTAAATGTTATCAAAAGTTCTAGTGCTAGTGTGTTATCTAAATTAAAATTACATTAATTATTGTGAATAAATTTGAGGAAAAACATAATTCAAAATAGACAAATTCTAACCTCAAAATGTAAACAAATTAGCCTAAATACATCGCTGTGTTTACGCCATTTGTTTTGATGCGCGAGAGCTGTCAGAATTTCGCTGAGATATTATTTTCACTATATGTTTGTAAATAATTTTCTTATCCTACATCTTTCTCGTAAAATTATACGAGATTATTTTAGCTGAAATATTCGTCACCACTCAGTCGCCATTACATTAAAGGCCGGTACACATTGAGAACGAGCAACGAGAACATTTTTTCCTTTTTCAGCAAATTATTTAAGCAAATTGTTAAAATAATCAAAAGCGTTTGAAGAATAAAAGTTAAATTTAACACTTATTACAAAATTTCAATTTATCGTCTTAAATTAAAAATTATCAACGATAAATTGAAATTTTGAATTAAAACTGCAAAAATGTTAAAGTCTACTTTTAGTAAATACACGATATCTTAGCTATCGATAATTAAAACTAAAGTTTTTTTTAACAATTTGATTAAATAATTTGCTAAAAAGAAAAGTCGTTCTCGTCGCTCATTCATTCTCAATGTGTATCGGCCTTTTATTGGGTAAGTTCATACAAATATTTCTAAAAATTAAATAATACATATACATATTAATTAAATTAAGAATAAGCTCAAACAATATGAACAACGATCATTGTTTTTGCAGCTTTTAAGCCAAAGGATAAAAATACATGAATTTGATACCGAATAAATTTTATATTGATAGTATCTAATACCTTAGTCATCTTAAGTAAGTTCGTAACTAATACCTTAAGGCACAGTTGGGCAAATTCGAGTAAACAGTCATTTGGATGTCATTCTAAATTTGGACAAACAGATTCAAATGTACCGCCCGCCGTTGTGAACATTTGGCCACTATTGTCTATTATGATTCAGTAAAGAAACCAAAATCAAACGCAATAATTTTTTATTTTAGAAAACCCAAGTTTTCTATATATATTTCGCACCATTGAAGGTGTGCAATTTTGTGCCTGTAATTAGAAAATTTGTGCATAGCGAACTTTAGGAAACAGGATGGGATTTCTCACGTGATTATCACACCAGAAATCCCATATACATATACCGTTTACTTAATAAAACATATTTTTTGATTTATGATAATTGTGCAAAATTGTGCGTTATTAAACTTACTTTTCAATATACTTTATATTGGCCAGAATTAGGCCTAGCAAATTTACAATTTACAATGTGTTCCAAAAATCCCACCTTTTATTAACATTTGAATTAAAACATAGTGTAGTTAATATTCTGGCTAAGATTGACGTTTGTGCATTTTATAGTTTGCTTTGCGTTGCGGGAAGAAGAAAACCAGAGCGTCCAGAACTATTTAAGTGATCTCTCGGCAACCGAGATAACAGATTATTGTTTGTGGAGGGCAACAAAAAATTTAAAAAGGCCAACAAATTCGAATCCATCGATTAGACTACCAACTGGCAATTGGGCGAGTTGGGAGAAGAAAAAGTCAATGCTTTTGCTGCTCACCTTTCAACAGTATTTATAATGGTTTATATAAATAAATTTGTACACCATTTAAATTAAATTAATTTATAAATTATATTTATTTAATTTATTTATGAACTGTTGTTAACCATGTATATTTCTATTTATTTTTGTTAAATGATTATTATTCACAATACATGCGTTTTATTTTAATTTGTTTATCACCACCATTATTAGTAAAATATTAACCTCGACGAAGAGCGCGCGTTCGCTTAATACAAAATCCGAGTCGAGATTGAATTTTATTTTGTTTTTTGTCATGTAATGTCGTTGCGGAAGAGATCGTAGTTCACTTGTCTTTTTTTTGTATTGGGTATTTTCCGTTTTGTGTATTTATTCTGTTCGCGTATTTGTTTGACGGCGAGCGCATGTACAGATGCGTGAACCGCCACATATTCGCAGTACACGGAGAAGATAATTATTGGTTGGATGGTTTATAATATAATTATTGGATGATGGTTTATCCTACAAACCTACAAAGTATAATTGGAAGCAAGTTAAGAATACAATTAAAAATTGGATTAGCGCGTAAAAGACACCAGGACATGATCTCATTACTGGAAAAATGATAGGGGAACACATTATACTCACTCATAACATTCATATTCAACACGATCATGCGAACCAGTTATATTCCTAAAACATGGAAGATATCTTTGATCATTATGGTATATAAGCCAGGAAAAAATGAAACGCAGATTTCATCATATTGTCCAATAAGCATGCTGGTCACAATCTCACAGCTATATGAAAAAATGTTACTAACAAAATTGAAACCAATAATAGAAGAATGGCGCGTTATTCCAGATCATCAGCTTGGGTTCCGAATCAAACATGGTACCACAGAGCCAGTACACAGAATTGTAAATGCAATCAAAATCACCATCGAAGAAAATAAATATTATTCTGCTGTCTTTTTGGATATCGCACAAGCATTTGATAAAGTTTGGCACTCTTGGGATACCAACGAACCCAAGCGAAAATACTTCGCAGTACAACCAATGCTCTGTGGTCTGTGGTACATTCAAAACAGTATATACATGACGACCTTGCGATTAAATTCATTAAAGAAACAATTAAGCATTCAGTTCGAGATATTGCTCAAAACTAGAAGCACATCCCAGTGCATATTATACTTTAGCCAGAATCGGCCATATACCATCCACAATCGCGGTTTTTTAAAGAGGTTGTATGGATGATTTCCAGAAATTCCACCTATTATTAATACTAAATGTTAATAAAACGTCACTGGCATCGGCTGTAAGTCGGGGTATTACAAAACTGAAGATTATATATTCCTTTAAAATTCGAAAGGACTCGTCACAAAATTCGTCCCAATTAAACGAAACGTTTCTGTGCGGTTCTGCGGGTTTAGAAAAATAATGTATGCACCTTCTGTAATATCCGCACAATCCAAAAAATACCCTTACGCCTTTAATGTTGCTGTGATTGTTTATTCGGCTGGCTTTATTCGTTTTGGGGTATGTGTCAAGATTTTATTTGAGATAAGATATAGTAAATCCTCAACATCAAGTAGATAAAATAAGTAAATCCTCAACATCAAGTAGCTAAATCTAACATAAACACCGCTAAGCAAATACCTTCAACTCACTGCTTTCCACCTACTCGACTTTACACCTTTCTAAACGTTCTAACATGTCAAACTACATCGCTGAATCAGTTCTCACTTTCGCTCAATATAAACTTTGGTATTTAGTTCACCATCACTGTTGTGGCTGGTTGGTGATCTACCTTTCACTGGTACTAAAACTAACTATTATCCATATTCTTCGCGCTTTGACCTCTTTATGAAGTCTGCGGTTGTTTTGAGTGTAGTAATTGCCACCCGCTACTTGCTGTTCAAATTTCACGTCCATCGGTGTTGTCCGTAAGAATTCTGAGAGAAAAATCGTCAAACACGGACTATTCGTTGGTAAAAGAATATGGATGTCTCTGTTTTATCTCTACACATTTTTCACTGGGTTCATTTTCATGTATGGTAATGATGAAAAATATGAAGATACATTTTGACATTTCATCATTTGGGTATCTTGTTTTTTTTTATTTGCAAGAACCTATTGTATTAATTTTTAATGTTTCTTAAAATAGAAACTTGTGCAAACACAAACCAATTTTTACATGTATAAAAATCAGTGAAAATTTCATTTTACGCCATCTACATACTAAGTAGACTTAAAGTTTACTTAAAATCTATTTCATGAGAAATTTAATTTTTGACGTTTGTACGGTTTTAATTCAATAGGCAGCTCGAGCTAAGCTAAAAGTTCCATATAAATTTGACATAAAATTTAGCTAGCTAAAGTGAAAATAAAAAATTTCACACACAAAAAATTCTTTAAAATAATGTCTTGCCGATTGTAATATAGATGTCACCACTATAAAGTCTCCACAATTTTTCGCAGCAAACTAAATGCACGGAACATTAATTGTACGCTAAATTTTGACATTTATCAATTTCAAAGTGATCATTTCTGTTGTAATTTGATTAATAGTAGACCTGTGATCAATATCAAGTGCACAAAACACAGAAATAACACACAACTCTTAATTAATCAGAAAAACACCAACATTTTACAAAAAATTAATAAATATCCAAAAACTAAGTAGGCGCCATTAACAAATAAAAAACAAAATTAAGAAGTATCAAAATTTATCTCTACACATTTTGTTTAGCTCGCTCTTCATCTGTATTTTTTCGAGACCGCGTTAAAATTGAGCTTAGCTTAAGCTACATATCGACCTAATCAAAGGAAAAATATTTTGTAGAGTTTGTGCTTGCCATCTCTGATACATTTGTAGTGTTCCATTGGAAACAATTTGCTACTTGCAAGTACTTGTGAGTAGATGTCCAATGGAACGCGAATTTTCGTGATAGTAGTAAAACCTAACCTCAATTTAAATAAAACTGGTAGATTTTTATAAAAAACACGTTGTTCCATTAATAATAATTAATAATTATAAGTAATAAAACATTAAACAACAAAATAATTAAAATATTTTTGCTATTTAAAAACTGCCGTGACGTATCACAAACATAAACAAATTTTTTTTTTAACCCTAATCCAACCAGCGTGTTTTTGTTATATCAGTAGATTCAAATTCTAATCAAAAACCTTACTAAATTTTTGCAAAAATGCCAAATACGTTCTATGGAATGTATGGAAATGTTTCAAAATAAAATACATACAAGTTTATAACTAAATTAACATTATTTTGAAAATCGATGCATTTATCAAATGAGCCAAAAGGCACACCTTGGTTGGATTAGGGTTAAAAAAATATACATTCCACGCAAACAAAATGGGTATAGAGTCATCTATTAGAATATTTTAAACTACAATCCATCTGCCGTAAATGTTGTGCGTAACTACGTCTCAACTACACCATCGTTTGAGCATGAGTAGTTGCGAGTAGATACAAGTACTTGTGAGTAGTTTACTCAGGCCAATGGAACACAGCAATTGTAGGTTTTCCGCTTTTATACTAAGTAATTTTTCATTTCTAATTTCACTTTGGTAAAATTGTATGAAGATTTCACGTTGAACTAGTTAAGAAACTGAAATGATGAAATGTCAAAATTTAGCTTCAAATTTATTGCATTTTAAGCCGGGCACGTTGCTGAAGTGAAATGAAATAGTTCATATAAAATTGACTCAAGCGAAAACGAAAATGAAAACCTCACTGCTGAATTTCACTTAGCTAGTGAAATGGAAGTTTTCGTATTCGAATAAAGATGTCTCTATTTTATCTCTACACACTTTTCTACTTCTCACTAAATTTTGACATTTTATTATTTCAGTTTCTTATTTTTCAATCGCCTGTTGTATTCAATTTTAGTTTTGTATTTAAATTCCAAATTGAAGTTAGCTATCTGATATAAAATTTTACGAGAATCGTGAAACTAAATTTTCACGTGAGATTTATTTTCCTATTTTTGGAGACCATTGTAAATTTCATTTCACTTGAACACCGTACCATACGGTGTTACCGTTTGGATACGATCGTATCCATTTGGATACTATTCTTCATAAATTTTGGAATTGGATACGTGGATAAGAAAAAAACAGAAATCGGTTAAAATGGATACTATTTATTCATTATCGTTAAATTAATTTTTATTAACTTAGCAAAGACAAATTAAGATTAACTTATCCTTTAAATTGATCCTAAACAAATATTTTACACCAAAATTTTAGTTTAGAGTCAACTTTACAAGCTAAGTTGATGCTAAATTTCTCTATAGTAAGGGGCAATTTGATTTAATTTTTTTTTTGTGATTTAATTTAATTTTATTACAATGCGATTTTATAGCACGCTGTTCAAGTGAAATGAAATTTTCACTAGTCTCCAAAAATAGGAAGATAAATCTGACGTTAAAATTTAGTTTGACGAATTTCGTAAATATTTTAGTGCGAATAACTTCATGTTGTCTCTGACAACATATTAATAAAAGTCAGTTCGACAGTTGATTATCCTCAAAACGCAAAAACAAATGAAATTGTCAAAATTTATTTTCACATTTATCGTCCGGGGAGATAAAAATGAAGTGAAAAATGTGTGGATATATAATAGAGACATCTGTATTCTAATAGGAAAACTCCCATTTCGCTAGCTAAACTGCGTACCGCAAATTGAAATTCAGTGGTGAAATTTTTATTTTCGTTTTCGCTTGTGTCAATTTTATGTGAAAATTTTTATTTCACTTCAGTAGCGTACCGGCCTATAAAGTGGAATTTAACGGTGAAATTTTCGTTTTCGATTTCGATTGTGTCATTTTTATGTGAAAAATTTCATTTGATTTTAAGTGGTTACTATAGGCTTTTGTAGCTATAAAGGTTTATACTTTTCATATTTGAAATTATTTTTTAACCAGATACGTAAAATTCACTTGAGACAAAGTAAAAAATAATTGTTGTGTTATCACCATAATGAATTTACCCGAAAACCCGAATAACCGGCCTTAGTAAAGGTATTTCATAAGGTATTTCGTATACAAAAGTGAACATGAATAACAGGTGACACCCTAAAATGTCAATAGTAGTGTTTTAATTAGCTGTTATCAGTTCTTAATGCTGCCAAACATACGCATTTGACATTTTTTTTTGTCTGCACACTAGTGAATATTTAAGGCTAAGTAGAAGATTTGTATCAATATAGGCATTACGAATATGTATAATAGGATAATATCAAACCGCAAACTACAGCAAAGCTTCATATTATTTCAAAGCACCTGACAACATTAAAAACCAAGCAATGATCAAATAAATTTCAATTCCGACATACTAATTAAAAATCACCCGCAGCTATACACCATTCTCCACAAATCTCCCGATTTTATCCAATTTTCTGAATATTACCAACCATACATTATATTGTTGATCACCCACTTTTTATTTTAAATTGATTTCGACTGAGGTGGTCATCACAAATTAAGTTCTTGTATACACATTACACATAGTGTTTTGCATTGTACTGAATCATTTTTCTGTGCGGTTTGAGAAAAAAAAAAAAGTCCCAAACCAAAAAAAAAAAATTAAACCGTGTATTATGAAAATTATATTGTTAAGGTCATGCCGTAAGAGTAATTGCAATAAATAAATAATTTTATTAGATTTCGGCTTTTGGTTGACTGTTTTTTTTTTTGTTTGTTTTTGTGTGTGTTCGAGAATTTTTTAAGAAAACGCGGATAGCGCTAATATGTAAATTACAATTTTTTTGTTTATATCAATAAATTATACAAAATTTAATTCAAATTTGCCATGTTTTATGTGATTAAAATATTAAAATAAAAGTCAAACATTTTTTGGTTGTTTTAAATTATTGTGGTAATTTTTTTTTGTTTTGGGTGTGTGTGTGTAAAAACACTCATTATTTGTTTTATGACTTTGTAGTATTTTTGGGAAATGAAGCAAATAATTTAGTATTCAAACTATATATAGAGAAAATGTGGTGAAATATGCAATCAATATCGACGCGCTATTCTAAACACAACATCGACTACCAATATCACACTCTCTAATTGTGACAAATTGCTGGTGTAAATTATAAATTATATATTTATTTGTATGCGTGCACGTTGTTTCTTATGTACATTCATACATATTCGATTTAATTGATATAGATCTTGATTGATAGATGAAATATTGTGAGAAGTTTTTAAAGTCATTTCCAATTACTGTTTTTTTTTAATTTTTTATTATTGATTGAATTTAAAATTAATTTTTTTATTACTTTTATCTATTTCGCACTCTAATTATTAGTAATTAGAATACAAAATTAGTTTTTGTATTCCGTATACTCTTAATCTAATTATAATTAAGTTACGTTAATTATTTTTAATTATAAATAACGTGTAAATGATTTAGTTTTTGGAATTTAGTTTGGTGTACGCTGCCAAGAAACTATTTAATAAATTGGAATAAAACGCTTGATTTAATACATAATTGAAATTGTTCCAAACGGAAATGGGTTCTAAATTTTTATTTTTTTTGCAAAATTAAAAACGGAAAATCAAGTTGAATGTTAAATCCCGTGGCATAACAAATTATCGGTTTGGATTGCAACAAAATAAATTCCCATTCGATATCGTAATAATCGAGCTAAACGCTATTTATATCGTTCACAACAAGTAAAATACATTTCTATGAATATTGATTACGTTCCAAGAATTCATAATTTTTCATTTATTATATTTTGTACTTTTTTTTTTGTTGTTTTGTTTCTCACTTTGTTGGCAAAAAAAATCTTCAAATTTATCTAAACAAATTAATTTCCTGTGAATAATCTCTTGAAGCAAAATAAAATCGGAAATCAAGGTTATTTTATAAATTATAATTACAATAAAGTAAAAAAAATAAAAAAATATTTGCGGTTAAACTTTCTAATATTAGAAAATTATTTTTTCTAACCGAGGGAAATTTTTGGCGCCATACCTATGATATTTTATATTTATGTAGTGTGTTATTTAATTATATAGACGTAAAAATAAATTAACCAACCAAAATGGTTTTAATGTGACTGCCAAAACGGTATATACTGACATAACCCACCTCAAGACAAGATGACGACAAATTGATATACATAACTAGCACACATGACAATTTTTCAAGTTCATCGACCATTTAAAAATAAACAAAAATATAAAAATCTAAACAAACTAAATCTGTGTATATTGTATAATTATAGAATTTTTTTTTGTTTAAATCTACTTCAACTAAATATTTAAAATATTTGACACCTAATGTCTTTGCCACCCACTTAAGAAATTTGCACAAGCCACTTGTTGTGATACGTTTTACAAAAATGAAATGTTTCATATGTATGATGCGTACGCACTCGTTGTCTTCTTCGTTCTTTATACGATAAACTATAATATGTATAATATGAAAATTGTATGGTGACAGGGTTATGTCATAATAAATATTTTCATTTGTTTTTTTTTTCTAGCGTCATGCCGTTTTGTAAAGTGTTCAAATGACAAACATTGCTTGGAAGATCAAAATTCAATTCCACACTGTGTCCAATGTGTTAGAAAATGTCCATCGGAAAATAATATATCACCATCAAAACAAGCTTGTGGTATTGATGGTATAACATATCCGTCATTGTGTCATTTAAAATTAAAAGGATGTAATACGGGACGTGCTATAGCGGTTGCCTATCGTGGACCTTGTATTGGTGAGTAGAATTTTTTTTTTTATTTATGAAAATATATATTTGCTCCAGACAATGGTGAGAAAATGAGAGAAAAAAAGTAACGAAAATTGTTGAAAGCCACATAAGGCCTGATAAATTGCAGTTTGCTAGTAAATTAGTGAAAACACCGGCGAATCACTGTACAAAATAATTTTCTTTAAGGATTCCGGTTAGGAATTTTTTGACTTCCATGATGGAATAACAAGAGATTGAGATTCAGTAATGAATTCTTTTTGTTGATATTGAGTTTCAACTTCTGAAAGTTATATGCCAAAGGGGAAAAATTACGTTTGACCTTTTTTCCAAAATCTGTAGTGAACAACGTTCATCTTAACATGAATGCCTCAACAAGAAAGTTGTGGCTAAAACTCGGATATTGTAAAAAACAAAAAATTTTTTTTACCATTAAATTTAAGCGAATGTATCGAGGTATCAGTAATTTCATTTTATTTCTTTTAATTTTCGTGATTCCGATCGCAACGACACTTTTCAATATACTATATTACGTTTTCAAATACATAGTATGGATTTGAAAACGTAATCTAAAAAAATACAAAAAAAAAAAATATCCCAAATATCCTATATTTCACAAAAAATATATTTTTCTTCAACTTCAACCGATATGAGGGAGGGAAATTTACCTATAAATTTGTCTATTGACAGATTTAGTGTACACTCAAAAAAATATTATTCTCAAACACTTTTTAAAGGAAGCCCTCAAAGTGTTTGCGGGTAATGTATTTGGGATGAATGCTTTATTGTAAGAGGCAAATAATATTCAGTTTTGCCACAAATACTTACTTTAGTATTAATCCCTAATAAGTGTTGCTCACAAATATTTCAAGTATAAATTCTAAAATTCTAAAGTTCTTGAAATAAGGACAAGAACTGTTCATGATGGTGTGCAATTAAATATTGCAATAAATCGACAGTGCCTGATTTAGATTTTTGTGTATTAAGAATCGAATAAATTTCTCTTAAACTCAAATACAAACTCCAAACAGTTAAATTAAATAATTAAATTGCTCGTCTCTGCTGCTGAATACGTTAATTTATTGCCGTAAAGTAAGGGTGTCTCTTTAATTTCTGGCGGTTTATTTAATGATTATCCAAAATCAAAAGATCTGATCCTTCCATTGAAGACATTCAAATTAAAAAAAATTATCTTCATAAATGAATTGCTTTAAAGTTCTTATCATGTCGTAATGCGAAAGCCCCTCAATAACATCAACGCTTAAATTATCAGCAATGTGGAAATTTAAAAAATCGTTAAATGCACATTCCTTTCTGATACTCGTTAAAGCAACATTGCAAAGATTTAAATCTTGTGCATATAGTTAATTTTATTTCTAAGAGTACTAGAGTAACATAATTCGTGAGTTGTTATTTTATTGAATTTGCAAATTCTACAAAATGAATTGGCATTAAAACTTTCAGAAAATCCCAAAATTTGATTTAAGCCTAAATTATCCCCGAGGATTAAAGAAGGTACTAACTTAATTTTTTGATACTTGGGATGGTTGATATCTATGCCCACACTTTATTTTTTTTATTTTCGGAATTAAGTTTCAACTTCGAGATAAGCCTCCAAATAACAAAATGCGAGGATAACTTTATTTATGTTTCCTTTTTCAGCATCAACTTTCGACTAAAATAAAAAATAAAAAAAATCAGCAATAGAAACTTGCTTAACAAAACTTTGTTTAGAATGCACACCTCTACGTGTTGAATGAAACTCTCCTGTACTTCCAACTTGCTGGGTCTTTTTATTTACTCTTTCTTTACTCCGACGCTTTTATTAAAATTTGGTCGGCCAATTTTCGGAATTTTCGATATTAAATGTTGTGATATTTGGATGTCGCAATTCATAGTCAATTGCAATTGGAGCTATCGTTGTGGCTCTAATAAACACAAAAATTTGCAGAGCTAATCACGCGTGCTTATTTTCGAATTTAATAAAATTTTTACGTTGGTTTTGTATTTTTTGACGCTCCTCTTCAATTGAACCCCTCGGTTCAACGTTATTACTTAAAAAATCTATTCCGGATTTAATATTATTATCTATACATATTAGTAGTATCTACATAAGTTATGGGAGAATTCACATTTTCCGATTTTGATAATTTTCGCCGTGTTATGATTACTGCTTTCGACAGAATATAGTTTTTGTTAAAGTAAGCGTTGAATAACTTGCCATTTGCTGACTTACCAAATTCAGCAGGTGTATAGTAAACGCTTTTGCATTCTGTGTTTTTATTAAAAAATCTTTAAAATGAAATCTGCTAATTGATTAAAGTTTTCTTTGGTCAACCTATAAATAAATTAGGATTGAACATTAAAAAAACTGTAAACTTGATTTTTTTTAATTTTTGAGAATTACTTTAATAAGCGGTATTTGCAGGTCATTTCTGGCCCGATCATGTCAACATTCTGGCCCCGTCGGTTTCGATCGTGAGCTAGCCCTTGGTACCGACCAAAAAATAAGGTGATTTTCTCGATTTTTTTTCATAGAAGGAAGTAAATATACAACTTAATGCTTTTCGAGACTTATTTATTGAGTTTTAAAGTATAAAAAAAATAAAAAAATTATAATAGTAACAATTATAATAGTGACCGTCTCAAAAAAAGTGACTTATCGGTCTCCACTGTACCACTTGTAAAAACTATCGAAAATCAAAAATCCAAAAATTTTTATAAAATATATAATATTTGCTGGAGGTTGTACCAACAATATCAATAAAAAGTCGAAAATTAAAAAAATGGCGGACGTGCAATGGTTTTCATCCAAAGGGTTTGTCATCTTAAAACAAGGTAGAATTTCATTTTACTGAAAACTATGGATATGGATTTCCTCTTATTTCTAGAAAACAACTTCTTGAATAATCGGCCGGTTGGAATAGATTTCGTCTTAAATGAAAATGAATTCATAATTTTTACTGTTTCTTTACATATTTCAACTTAGATTTTCAATTATACACTCTCTTACACAAAAATTACAAAAGTGTATTACAAATAATAAACAAAAACAATTCGTATATAATTATTAATTTTTAAACGTAATTTAATTTTAATTCCAAATTCCTCAGTTACAGAATAATAAATTATTTGATACTTATATTTTTATTTTTTATTTTATGTTTACCTACCAATACTTTCTCAATCTAATTACTTTGGATAAATCTCTTAATATACTATAATGAACTGGAGTGGAGGTCCATCGAAATTATAAAAGTTAAGAAATGTGTGATCTTGAGTTGGGATGGTGATAATTACCGATTGGAAATGTTCCCAAAAATAACTTTGTTCCCATTTTCGACACAAAGCACTAGAGGTTGGTTATTTTCATGTATTGTAATTTCTGTTTAGTGACGCTCAGAAAATTTCCAACTCTAAATGTTATTCCCCGAAATAGAATTGAGTTAGTTCTTTCGTTTGGAATGTTTGTAATATGTATTCTTAAGATTGATAATATTAGAGAAGTAAGGCATTTGATTTAATGTAAATGATTTCAAATCTGAATTAAACACGTATTCTTCCTGGAAGAAATCTTTTTCGACTATATTACACGAAAATCTTAGAGAAGCTTTTATTGCTAGTGGTAATGGTATATTCAAACTTGAGGTGATGTTATGGGCATAGGTTTTATGTAATTTATGTTCTGCCTCAAATCGGAAACATGATAAAAACTATATAGGTCCTAAATTTCTTATGATGGTCGGATAATGCACCATATTATGAAATTTAGGCTTTAAATGAAAATTGGAAAGCTCCTGATACTGTTCATTATGACTTTGAATTATACATTGAAGCAAATTTAATGTTTGCTCATCAAACCTAGGTAAAAGTGAAATGTCGATTAACTTAACTAAAGTTATTAAAAATTTGTAAACTTGGTCATCATAATGTACCAGGCCACCTATCAATACAGGCATAAAATGAATAGTAGTGTTCTCATTTGTAGTGTTCTCATCAAATGTTTGTTTTATGTAATTGAATTGTTCTAAAGAGAAAAGTTTTTTCTTGTAAATGAAATAATCTAAAATGACAGACAAATCGTATTTACAGACACCTAGATAAATATCATGCATTATATCACATCCAATATTTTTGGTTACATGAAAATTATTAAGTGTATTAAAAATGGATATTTCCTTAATTCTCGTAATTTTATAGTCCTTTATTAAACTATCTGCATTATAATTTGTTACATTGCGTAAAAACTCGATGCGTTCTACACAATCTTTACGCATCTTATTTTTGTTTCGTTTACATATCCTGCACCAATAATTAGATGAAAACGATTTCACGTACCCCAACAAAGTGTTAAGACCGAGATTGTCACCTAATAATTGAGAAAGTTTAAAATATATATTATAGTTTTGCCTTCAGATTTTATCTGTAATCCATTTTCTTCAAGAGATTTTAAAATTTGTATAAGTGATTTTGATGAACGATTACAACCTAATTCATTAAAATCAGTTGATTTCACGAAACCTGCAACAAATATATTAATCAATCTTCTTATTTGAAAATTTGGGATCACGGGGAAACTATAAAATATTCCACATATTTTATGACGCCCTGATTTGGGACCCAATGGATCATTTTTTTCAAATTCGTCCATGTAAATAAACATAGGAAACCTTATTCTATCGTTATGATTGTGAAATTCTTGCCAAATTGACCCATTTACCAGATTTACCAGATTTTCTAAATTATTTTTTAATAATAGTTGGTTATAATTGTCAATGGGTTTTTTCAGCAAACCAGGTGTTTCAAAATATTTTTTTATTTGAAATTTTATATCTAATAGGCATCCTTCCAATTTACATGGTAGTAGTGTTGGAGTGAATTGAGCAATTATTTCTGCAAGGCTGTAATTAATAACAAATGGTATCGGAGGACTATATATATTCCAGCCTTTTCAAGAAAAGCTAACAATTTAAATTCCGTATTTAATTGCCCAAAGGGATTAATCAATGCCTGAGCGACATCGGTATTCAATGTAATATCTTCAGATAAAATATCATAATTAGGTTTCATTATAAACTCTGGAATTAAATTTTGTATAAAAATTATATGATAGTTTTACGTGACAATTCTGATTTCTGATGTAGTTTTAAAAGAAATTGTGAAATAGAAACTTTAAAATTATCAGGTTGACTATGTTTTGTGGTCAATTGATCAATAGGAGTTAATTCAGTATTTTCAGGAAAATATATACATAGACTTGAACTTGACTGATCTTCAGTCACGCGATCTGTTGTACTATTAATAAATAATTCCTGGTTGATGGCGAATTAAAATGGGTATTTAAAAGATTGGGCTTGTGAACATTTTCGCGCTTTTTTAAGTGCTTCTAAAATGCAGGAATATTTTGAAAATTTTGAGAACTATCAACTTGACGACATACGAATTTATATAATGTGTTCTATGAAATGTTTTTAGGTGTTTTATAAATAAATTTGAATTAATAAAGTTATTTTTGCATAAGAAGCACTGAAAAGTTATTAGTTTTTTGCTCGAGTTATTCTATTAATTAAATTTGTAACTGAAGGGTATTCTTCCGATTTTAATTGAAAGAAATATTCTTCAAGGAAGAGCCACACTAATTTACCTCTTTTTGAATAACGAGTTTTAAAGACATAGCACAATTTAGTTACGGTGTCTATTCTTTTAACGAACGTCGTAGATTTGTACTGTATCCCCTCGCAATACACTTAAAAACGGTCCAGTTTTTCCAATTGCGGCCCGATTGCGATTAATTTTGGTTGTACGCAATTATTTTCTTCGGAATTTTTTGCCAAATTTCCCATGGTTAACTGCAATTCACTCAGATTACTTATATGAATCATAAAATCTTGTTACCCGTCTAAGAGGGTTGGTTTACAAATCCGACTGATTCTTGGCGGCTGAAGAATCGCATGTAACAGCAATACTACAATACAATCTCTTGAATCTGTCGAATAAAATAAAACTAATATTATAGTGGGTGTTATTGTAAAGTAGCTTAATGTTGTTTACTTTTTTGTAGGTCTTCCTTTTTTAAAATTTGCAGCATTTCGAGAGACATTTTATCTTTAATTTCTTCATCGAAGCAAACCATTATTTTTGATATGAAATCTTCGAAGTCGTTTAATAAATTAAACTGCTTCCCTGGATGCATTGTATCAAAATCAACGTCAATTAATTGATCGCCGTCAGGATTTTTATACAATGGCCATTCTAATAATAAACTATTTAATAAAGTATCTTCATTCTGGAACTGATTAATCCGATACTTTGATGTACGCCTCCAATTGTTAACCACTTGATTCCATGGGCTAATGTGGTTCTGTAACCAACATTTCAATTCTGTAAGTTCTGAAAATAATTTATGAATATTTTTAAATTTTGTTTTTTTGTTATAATAACATAAATATTTTACACTAATAAAAACTTACCTTGGTCAGAAATGTCTATATCCATAATTTCTGTGTTGTTATCCGAAGAAATAATTTCTTTAGAAGCAGGTTTATTATGTGCCATATTGCTCCACCGCGAGACTAATTTTCCTGAAGGATTTCTTTGACCGGGTTTTCGAGGTATGAAATATATGCTCTGCAATATATATTATACAATTTATTTCTCATTTTTTGATTGAATAGTTTAAAAATCATACCGATTTTTCCTTTGGGAACAACTGTTCTATACGCTCGGCCCATCGATTCATATCGGTATAAGTAATTTTTGAATGGTTCATTAGCCAAGAATCAACTATGCAATGAACTAATTGTTTTTGTTGTGTGTTGTTAAGGCGATCGTAGGTTGCGTAGTAATGTAAAACTTGTCCACCCCTTAATGTCGATTTCAAAATTTCTTCCAACTCTGAGCCGTTTGACGGATATGAGTTTTGAGGTAGGTTGGATGGTGTGGAACATTGAGAAGTTCCTGTACTAATATCGTTTGATATTTTTTCCAACCATTCTAAAATCCTGCTGTTTGTAGCTGTGGTCACTGTGTCGGCATCACATAACATTGATTTCCCCTTAGGATTAAAGCTCGATTTTAATCAATAATTTAAAAAAAATTCATTTAGATGTCGATAATAGCACATACTACAGTTTTTAGGTCTAATATTAAATTTGCAGGTATAACTAATTCGGTTTCGACGACCTAACCTTAAAATACCTTATTAAATAACCCACGTTGTGTGTGGTTGTAAAATAGGGCTCCAGATGTTTCCAAATGGGCTGAATTGGGAGCACGTGTTACTGTTATTTTAATCAACCAAACTAAATTGGCCGCAAATGGGTTAATTAACAAATTAAAATTAAAATCGATGTCGAAAATAAGTTTTAGAATTTAGCATTTACCTGATCATTGCGCCACTCACCAAAAAATGTAGTTGATTGCTTTTCAAATATTGTATGGATATTTTCAAATTCTATTGCCTCTAAATGGATCACTTTTGTAATGCCGTATAATTTGATGACACTAATTGTTGATTCCGACAGCTCCCAGATTCGAAGCAATTTACTAATTTCACCTGTTTCGTCTGTGACGCAAATGAAAGAATAGTTCTCTATTTCAACCATCTCACTATTTTCCTCCCTCATTTTATTTTTATGCACTAACTATTAAATAACGGTAATAGGCGTATTAATTATTGTGCATCACTCACTAAATATCATTCACTAAATATTATTATTTAACTGTTTCACGTTTATATTAGTTAAATTGTTTCTAATATTTTTGATGTATATTAAACACACATAACTATTTAGATAAACTCAAAGTCGCACATCGATGTCGATTGTGCGAACAAAGCAATTTATTGTAACAAAAAAGTAATTTAAATGCATTCGTCTCATTTTAGTACTGCACATATCTCTTTTCCTCTACTTCGAAGTAAACGAAAAAACAAAAATAAAAATAATAAAATTAAATATGGTTCATGTGTATAGAATAACGGTTTTAAAATAAAATTATTAATATTTAAAACAAACGGACTTTCCAATCAAGGAAGAATTTTAAAAGGATTGTAATTTTAAATCTAAATGCTGAATGTATTAAAAAATAAAAGAAAATAAGGTTTTAAATTTAGAGGAGACATATTCATTTTAAAAGGTTTCAATATAAGGATTTAACGGATTTACACATTTTTATATTTAAGAGGAAAATTATATTGATTTTAGGGGTCACTTTTTTCTCTGTGTATGATTATTAGTGAACAAATTTCAAACACTCTTTTTTTCAGTGTAGCCTTTCTGATAATATTGTTAAACTTTGATTTTATAAAATCTGACTCCTCTTTTCGGGCATCAGGGACTATTAAAATTTAGATGTATAACTATTAAAACTCCGGAACTAAATATTTGAACTGGACATAATGAGCAAAGCAGAATAGAAAATGAGAAGATTAAAGCTAATGCTGTGTGCCTCAGAAGACTTTTCAAACTAAACTTTTGTAAGACCCAGTAATTCATGCAATATTTAAATAGATGTCACTAGGCTAAAAGTATTCAATTGTGCCTTATACCAGAGCCTTCTAGAGTATAGAGCCATAATCATTATGACGTATTTTTTAGAAGCTTTTTTAATGGTATAACTTTTCACTAATTTCCATAGGAATCCATAGTAAAAATGGTGTTTTTTAGCTTCAAGTTTTTCATTGAAAAAAGCAAAAATGTTACAAAATTTTTATACAAAAGTGTTCTACATATCTTTAGCAGCAATATATATGCAAGGTTTATTGGTATTAAGTAAATATTAATTGCAGAAATATTAAAATTAAATTATTTCTAAAATATATTTTTCGAACTCTCATTTTGAAAAATATATCAAAGTTGGCTCTGACAAATTAAAATAATACTTGTTACAATTATCTTTAGTTTTACTAGTGTACGTTAGATGTCACAGATTTATACAGAAAAATACGAAAAAAAATTGTTTAATCACAAAATTATCACACGTTCTTAATATTTTCAGAATTTGTTTTGCTTTTCCTACAATTTTTGAACTTAAAATTTCCACAGGTGGCAATTATTGGTACGATTTTTAAAAAATTTGTACTGCCATCACTGCCATCTATGTAATGTATATTGACTTAATGCACACAATTTGTAGTAAGCTTTTCTTTTTTATTTGACCAGAATGCTGTTGTTTTGAACTTTTTTTATATTTTGGTTTAAATAAATCAAATATTACAAGAAAATGAAAACGATTTACTTAAACGAAATTTATATATGTTGAAATTCAATCATTTATGAAAATATTTCAGAAATCATAATTAAGAATTTGTAACGTTTTCATTGTCAAATTTGTCTTAGGAAAAAAAGTGATTTCCCATATGTTTTATGTGTTTTACTATGGAAATTTTGATTTTTTTGTCGTTTCTAATTCCCTTAAAAAAGCTTCGTTTTTTAGATTATGGCTTGTATAATCAAGGTTGCTTTGCTTATACTCAACTAAATTTTTTAAATGTCATTCAAATTCATGGAAGCATTGTGGAAAATATATTTGGAATAATGAAAACACGATGGCGGGCGATTTTTTTTAAATGATTTGAATTGAAAATTTCAAATTGCGTAAATGTTATAACCGCCTTTTGTGTAATGCACAATATTTGTATTAATGAGAGTTATGAATTGGAACCGTTTGAAGAAGTCTTAGATGAATACTTCGATAATTCTAATAATGATGCAGATGATCAAACAGCTTTAGATTTTCGTAGGACGTTATTACAGGGATTATCGGCGTAGAGTAATCTTTCTGAAGCAATATATATAATATAATAAAACAATTTGAATTCATTTATAAATTCAGTCTTTTATTTAAAAGTACGATATATGTATACAAATTCTTAAAATAATGCAGCCTTTCCAAATTCAATATAATTCACCACATGACCAGTTTTATAATTATGTATTTATATGAATAACAAATACACGTCATCAGCCATCTTCGCTTGAACTAGAAAGTTCCACCAAACTGGACATGTACTTTATGTACAGTTTATGGTGGCTTTCTGTAGTAATTTCATATCTTCATCTAATCTGTACCTAATGCATTTTCTCTTCTGACCATTTGAAGTGGACGGTTGTGTACTAGTCGATGGTGCGATATATTTCTCGGTATCATTTATATTAGGCGGATTTATATGATGCCGCTCTGAAAAGTACATATTCGTGAATTAAATCCATTCGTGCTTTCCATTGAACAAATGTTCTAATTTTATTCTGGCCTTTAAGAGTTTTTCGGTTTATTCTTGAGTCTCTATTTAAAAAAAAGTTAATTTAAATGTAATTAAAATGAAAAAAGTACAAATTATGTAAATTATGTTGTTAAACTTAAAGCGCACAGAATACGGTATCTTTGCCATTTTTTATTATTTTTCAATTACATTTACATACCCAAACTACATGTTTTAAATAGGACGTCATACAAATTTGAAATTCGTCGAAAAGTAACCTCGTAAATTGACTTTTCATCTGGCATCTATGAGGAAATAGCGAAAGATTCAAAATTTGAAAAGTTTAGTATGAAAAGTCTTCTGAGGCACACAGCATAAGCATTGTTTAATTCGAGAATATTTAATTCACTTTTTTAAGCTTTATGTTATAATAAAATAATTTTCTTTGGTTTTTTAGCTTAATATTTAATTTTTTATTAATTATTTAATAAAAATCCGACGTCTCGACGGTACATTCCGTCATTCTCAAGGGTACAATTTTTACTACAATTTGAAAGAAACATATTTTATAGTGAATGTTTTCCTAACGTAACTAGAGTTTAAATTGAAATTTATAAAATACTCAGTTTAACCGAAAAAATTTAAAGTTATACATACAATTTGAGTGAAACAAAATTTTGAAAATCTACAAAATGTTGTCGTAATAATTTAACAAGTATTTGAAACTTCCTGGATATTTAATAAATTTTGTTGTTTTTTGATGTAAATGCTTTTCAAAATAAGTCAATGAATCAATATAGCAAGCCAATTCCGCGATTCGGCCAACCCATGATCAGATTGAAAGAAGAGATATGAACGATGAAAAGTGGGTTGTAAATTTGACAAATTTGAAAATTCCTGTGGACATCATAAAAATTTTAAAGTTAGGTAATAACTTTTGTTTACGTTTTAAAAAAGAAATTGTTCCTTATCACAAAATTATAGCGGTTGTGGAGAGTGGTATTTCAGGACTAGATGAAACGGCTCATAACAATGTTAGAAATAGATTTTTAAATATGCTGGCGAACTTCAAAACAAACAATTATTTGGGTAAAACATTTGTGAGTATTGAAGAAATCCAACTGATTCGAGGGGCTTAAAAGGCAAAGAAATGTTTGCAATGAGCACCCCGAATTGTATGTGTTGAAAGCTGACAAGGGTAACATAACGGTACTTATGCCAAAAATTGAATATTCAGAAAAATTGGAGTTATTCTTGTCGGACAACAACACTTAGAGTGAAATTCGGAAAGTTCGTATTTCTTCAATGCAATCTAAATTAAATATAATCATTGGCTCTTGGGAACGTTTAGGAAAAATTGAGAACAATTTGAGAAATTTCTTAAAAATTATCATGGTACAACCCCACGAATTCCCTTGAGACCAATTGTAAGCTATTTAGGTTCACCTTTATGCAATTTATTCAAATTTTTGTCTAACATTACATTTTTTTGTCTAACGTGGGAAATAATTTTTCGGCTGTACAAAACGCGGAAGGTTTTAGAAATAAAATTAAAAATGTGTCCTTACCAACAAATTATATATTAGTAACGTTAGATGTGGTCTTGTTGTTTACAAACGTTGACTCATGTTTGGTAATTATTTTGGTTAAAAAATTGTGGAATAGCATAAAAGCATGTAGTAATGCAAATCTGGAGTCGAAACAATTTGTGAAAGGGTTGAAATTTGTGTTAGATCATAATGAATTTGTTTGGACACTGAGTGTTTGGTTCACCGATGGGTTCGCCAGTTAGTCCAACAATGGCTAACCTAGTAATTGAACACGTTGAAACGAAGTGTTAAAAATATCTTCCGTCAACCTATCTTCTTTTACCGGTACGTGGATGATATTATTGCGGCTATTCCAAATTCGGAAATTGATAATTTTTTGAATTCATTTATTAGGTTTTACAAGTGAAATTGAAAATCAAGGTCGTTTAGCTTTACTAGATCCTATGGTAATACGTAATGAGGGTGAAAGTTTAACTACAGATTTATATGATAAAAAAACCTGGTCGGGTCGGTATTTAAATTATAATTCTTGGCTTCCATCATCTTACAAAAACAACACGGTGTTCTTGTTAGCTGAAAAAATTTTGAGATTATCGGATGAGGTTTTCATGCAATTTATTAAATATCCAGGAAGTTTCAAAATATTTGTTAAATTATTACGACAACATTTTGTAGATTTTCTAAATTTTGTATTTTTTCACTCAAATTGTATAACTTAAATTTTTTCGGTTAAACTGAGTATTTTATAAATTTCAATTTAAACTCTAGTTAGAAAAACATTCGTTATAAAAAATATTTCTTTCAAATTGTAGCAAAAGTGTACCCTTGAGAATGACGGAATGTACATTCAAAATGTCGGGTTTTTATTAAATAATTAATAAAAAATGGAATATTAAGCTTCGAGAATATAGTGAATCTAATTTATTTTTCTCAATTATCGAAATTCAGAAAAACCTCACTTCTACAACGGACATCGACGGGACCAAAAAAGTTGTCCGTTGTAGTGAGATGTCCCTTGAATCGAGGTTTTGTGATTTTGTATTTTTTATAAAAATTTTATTGGGATTCTCTTTCTTATAAGATTTTGATGAAATTCGGTATGCACAATGGATCTGGGATTCTAAAATGAATTTTACATAAAGTTCTGGAATATGGCCAATTAGGAAGAAACTTGGCCATTTTTTTATTTGATTTTGATGAAATTCAGCATGCACGATGGAAATGGGCTTCTAAAATAATTTTTGGATAAAGTTCTGAAATATGGCTAATTATAAAGGAACTTGGCCACTTCTTACCTGATTTTGATTAAAATCAGCATTTCCAATGGAAATGAGATTCTTAAATGATTTTTAGAAGAAGTTTTGGTATTTTTTATTTATTTTTTATTGTTCTTAGATACATTTACATACATTTGTTATTTATTAAAATTGTGAATAGAAAAAATAATTTTTTAATTAATTTAAAAAAAATAAATAAAAATATCTAAAAAGAGGAACAGACCGGTTAATGGATTTAATATCCTGTTAAAGCCACACGTTCTTCTTTGAGTGCATGATATAAATTTAAAATGGCCAAACTTAAGGTTTGTATCAACTACGTCTATATTTCACAGATAACTTTCGTCGTTAGATTTTAACATGCCGAATTTCATCAAAATCGGATAAGAAATGGCCAAGTTCCTCCCTAGTTCGCCATATTCCAGAACTTTATCCAAAAATCACTTCAGAAACCCATTTCCATCGTACATGCCGAATTTCATCAAAATCGGATCAGAAATTGCCAATTTCCATAATAATTGGTCATATTGCATAACTTTATTTAATTTTCTGTCGTCTCTTATAGGCGAGTATTGCAAAAAAGTCTTACGATCATTAAGGGTTAACAAATAACTAACGCAAAATGTGAAAAAAGTCGTTTTTTTATTTTGATGATCACTTGTTCCTTTAATTGTTTTGTAAAACTTTGATCAATCTGTCCGGAAAAACGGTTGGATGGATCAATTTGAAAATAATACAGGGCTATTAGGAGTACATTAAACTGTAAAATGACCTGGCAACTTTAGTCTTTTCATCAATATTTGTAAAGTAACGGTAGATTTACTAAGCCAACCTAAAAAGTCGTTTTTTTGTACTTTTTTCAAATCAGTATTGAGGGTGAAAAAAAATTTGTTCTCAACTAATCATTAAAGGGTCTTGTAGGAAATTTACTGAAGTTTTTATGGCTGCCCTAAAGTTTACTGTGCAATCATTGGTTGCTGAGATATCGATGATCAAAGGCAAAAGGATCTTTTTTGATTCAAAGTCAGATATCACAGCAAAAAGTTGACATAGAGAGACCAGAATGAAATTAAATTTACGCCTAATTAACAGGCTAACCTACCTATGCATTGGTTTTACTTAAAAAAAATTTCCCGCGCCCATGGATCCTTACAAAAAAAAAAAAAAAAATCGAATTTTTTTATTTCGCGCTCTTTCTTATGATTGCGTGATAACGGTATCTCACAAAAATTTTCCTCTCAAAAGTCACAAAACTAGAGATTTGAAGCTTTAAAATGCTTTTCTTTTCATCTCTGTACGACCGTATTTTACAAAGATACAGCTCTTCAAAAAACACTAAAAAGTTAGTGTTCCTTTAATTTTTTGGAGTAGTGTATATGAGTTACATATTCAAATTTCATGTTGGATAAACATGATGATTCATTTCAATCATCCAATAATGTAAATAGAATTATTTTCCAGTTCAGAAAAATTTTCAAATTTCCTACTTTGCTTCTTATAAATTAATTATATTGGTGTTAAATCTTATTTAAGACTTACTTGTCAGCTGATTTTAATTAACACTACGCTCTGTATCCAATATTCGAATTATGGATTTTTGCACAAAACCCAAAAAAAAAAATTTTCTTTCCAATTACAATTGTATTGCAAGATAAATGCATACAATTTTTTTACTTTTTTTGTATTTCCTTTCTCCAAAATCTTAACAAAAAAAAAACTCAAGATATCGTTAAAGCAAATCATAAAAAATAAAAATAAAAAAATGAAATAAAACGTCAGTATTATGTCAGTGATTTTTTTTTTGTTTTTGTTGGAGATGCAATAAAATTTAATTATAAGAACAGAACGAAGCATACAAAATTTAGTTAATAATTCACAGTGTACAAAGAGTAAATAATAGGAAAATGATAAGGAAATGTATAGAAAATTATCCATCCCCAATTGAGACTAATTGCAACAACTCTCTTAATACCTATATAGTATTATGTACTTATTATGTACAGTGAATGCACATAATACCATAAAAATCTCCTAAAGATTTTTTTTTTTGATTTATTTCTTATTTAAATATTTTGAAATCACTTAACCACCCATTGAGCTTATAATAATTATGATTAATAATAAAATGTTTAATAATTTATAATCTTGTGTTTTTTAGAGCAGCCAACCAGTACTAACAATTTTTTTTTTGTCGTAGATTGGTCGAGAGATAGCTTTTACTACATGATAAATGTGATTTTATTTCATAATCTACTGTATGAAATGAACAGTACGACTTCCGATTGGCAGTATTTCTGCTCTGAGATTAAGGACAGTTATTTTGAAATGGTCTAATTAAAAATATTTTTTATAGAGATTTTAAGTAGCTTAGGCTAGACAGTTTCAAAAGGCACTAACCATACATATTCTGTTATACTTAAGAGTGTGACACAATGAAAAATTGCATTTGAAAAGATCGTGAGAAATGTGTTCACTATAATTTATCATTTTACAGCTACTTTCTTACTTTCTTTCTTGCAGACATAAATCTCGGCATATTTTATTGCCACTTACACAAAAAAAAAAAAAAAAAAACACACACAAAGTGGTTGACCAATCGCGTAAATTTATAAAATCCGTACATTTAGTATTTAAATTTATTAGTCGTTATGTTGTTTTATTTATTTATATAATTTAATGTTTTATTTTATATAAAATTTATTTTTTGTTTGTATAAACTACACATTGTCATATATAATATGCAATGCGCACCGTTTTGATAATAGCATAGCAATGGTGTAATTGTGCATGTACTGTGATCAATGCACAATTATTAGTTTTCTGTATTTTTATTCTAATTAAAATTCTTTTACTGTGAAAATTCCATTGAACATATTTAATTTAATGTCTTCATATTTTATTTATAATAATAGTTTATAAGGTACATGGGGCACATATATACGTACGTATTATAGAGACGTTTGTAATAAATGTCGAAATATTCAAAAGGTGTGGTAGATTTATTCACGTTGATTTTATTTTTATAATATTAAATTATATACATATTTGGGTTGCCAGGTTTCGAAAGTTGTTTCACTCTGTTGAGTATTTTTGTATGGGGGCTGCTTGAGTTGAAAACTATTTAGTTAATTACCAAAAAAAAAGTGAGTTGAAAACTATTTGGTTAATTACTCACTATTTCCAAGAGGAATATTAATTGGACTAAAATAATTCTTTCCTGTCCTAATAAATGAAAATGGTTTTTGATCATTTTCATTGTACAAAGGCATGATGCTCTTATTTATTAATTCAGTGCAGAAAAGCAACAAAAGGACATGATAGGGGAAGAATTTTCTTTCCAGCGTTGCTGTGCCTGATTAATGTGACATCTAGGCAAGTACCTAACCAAATCAAGGCCAGATTGACGAAAACGCAGTACAGGTTGAATAAGTACGAATGGGGGTTTAGCAGAGAATGAGGTGGGAATAAATTATTGCGAGTATGACATTTCTGACTTCGAATATGAAATTCAATTAGACGATCCAAAACCTGACGTTGAAGCAGAAAATACTTAAATTCCAACCAAACAATCAACAGCACTTCAATGACCTATTTTAGTGGATTCATTTCACACTCTTGTCTAAAAAATCACAATATCCAGGGTGATATAAGAGAAATAGGGGATATAAGAGGAATGGGGGTAAAAGAGAAAAAATCAGGAGTATAAGAGAAAATAAGGGGTATACTAGATAAGAGGTATTAGATAAATAAGGGGCATAAGAGAAATGAGAGAGAGTAAAACACCTTCAATACTGAGATCTGAAAACTGTCAACCATAAAGCATAATGCATTTTGTTGGAATTTCGTTGGAAAACTCAATCGCAATTCACGTTAAGATAGCCAAGAGAAAGTGGCGTACAAGGGAAATAGGAGTATGAGGGGTCGTATTTAGAAGTCTTTCTCTGTCCAACCGACGACATTGCACATCGCTTTGCAACATCCATTTAATTTTTTTTTAATTCGTTAAAAATAATTAGAGAGGTTTGTGTGAGTAATTATAGAAACGTTATTTGTTATAATTTTGTTCATGTGTTAATTATCAAAAGGAAATTTTTAACTGTCTGTGGCAATTACTTGTAGTGTTAATAAATATATAAGAGAAAAATATAAAGGGCTGAAACCTCACCTAGTGATCAGAACTCTTAAGAAATTTAACTTCAACTCAACCCCAGCTAGAACCAAATTTCGACCTTCTACTCTACTCCAAACGCAACGGCAAACACAATTCGTAATCAAATGGATTCGTAAACTACACATGCGTCTATAAACTAAACTCAAATTAACTCAATCTAAACCAAAACCTTCAATCCCGACTAAACTAACTCATAAATCCTATTCAACCTCAACTCGACTCCAATTCAAGCCCTTCACTTCAACCCATATCCAACCTTCAACTCTGCCGCCAACTCAACCGCCAACTCAACCGTCAACTTAATCCGCAATTCAATCCCAAACCTAACAAAAAAATCGATCCCTGAATCAACACAGTTTGAAAGCTGCATGAGTACTTGAACTTAACTTAAGCTAATCCTCAACTTAACCCACGACTCAACCCCCAAATAAATTCCAAAATAAGCCCCATCGCTCAACCCCAACTCAACGCCCTACTCGACTACAACTCAACCCTCAATGCAACCCTTAACTCAACACTCAACTTAATTTTCAAATCAACATCATCCCAAAAAACTACTTGCATATACATGAGCTAAACTCAAAACAACCGAAGCCAACTTCCAAATGAAATATCAACTCAACACCCAACAGAACAGTTGAATCAACCTTTTACCTTTTTTAGGTAAAGATTTATTCTGCACGGGAAAACTCAGACATACAATTTTGATTCATTTTTACATAGTTCCCTGGCGTTATATAAAAATTGAAGTAGTCGTGCGATTTGGACAAATCTGGAAAATTTCGATCCAATAGAATGTTTCTTTATTTTCTAATATCATTAATCTGGTTAGAGTAACAAAGCACCATATAATTCCAACCGAGAAATAGAAGTATATTTGATAGGGGCGACTCTGATTTTTGAACATACAATGTTGGTTTGGAAGGTGTCAGTTTTTGGTTTCTGTTCTGAAATAACTGACGGCAAAATAAGCAAATTCATATGAATCTATTCATTCAGTTCCATTCTGTGTAAGAATTAAATAGAATTTTTACCATATTAGTGCAAGGTGACAACCGACCGTTTGGATCGAAGATCTTAGATGCCTCGGATAATATCTCTTGTTTGCTCATAGCTATCTTTCGTCTGAATGAATTAGCGCGTGATTAGCGCGAAAATTCAACATTTTCGAGATTAATTCGAAATTCTTGATATTATTCAAATTATGTATATTGGAAATTTGTTATGCTTTATTGATATACCGGGTGTTTCTTTTAAACTGAGACGATCAAATATCTCGAAAAATAGCCACTCTACGGAAAAAATGTCCATAATCAAAATTTAATCATACCGCGGGGGAAATACATTAGTGCAAAAAAATAGTCCCCCACTCCACGCTTTGTATGTGGGGGGGAGGGTAACTTTTAAACTAAGATAGGAAGTTTTTATTGCAGATTCGGATTCTACGGCTAAAAATACGTAGGATTTGACTGAAACATTTTTTTCGATTCATGTTAGATGGCGCTGTAATTGACGATATTGAATTTTTATCTCGGATTAAATATCTCGGAAAATAAGCACTCTACGAAAAAAATGGTAGAGATCAAAATTGAATTATTTCGCGGGGGAAATACATTAGTGTTAAAATTAGTAGCCCTCACCCCTCCATGTAGGTGAGGCGGGGGGTAACTTTGAAACTAAGATAGGAACCCCTATTTTTTATTGCAGATTCGGATTCTACGGCTAAAAATACGTAAGATTTTACTGAAACATTTTTATCGATTCATGATAGATGGCGCTGGAAATACATTAGTGTTAAAATTAGTATCCCCACCTACAAGGAGGGGGTGAGGGTACTAATTTTAACACTAATGTATTTCCCCCGCGGAATAATTCAATTTTGATCTCAACCATTTTTTTCGTAGAGTGCTTATTTTCCGAGATATTTAATCCGAGATAAAAATTCAATATCGTCAATTACAGCGCCATCTAACATGAATCGAAAAAAATGTTTCAGTCAAATCCTACGTATTTTTAGCCGTAGAATCCGAATCTGCAATAAAAAATATAACTTCCTATCTTAGTTTAAAAGTTACCCCCGCCCCACCTACAAAGCGGGGGGTGGGGGACTATTTTTTTGCACTAATGTATTTCCCCCGTGGTATGATTAAATTTTGATTATGGACATTTTTTCCGTAGAGTGGCTATTTTTCGAGATATTTGATCGTCTCAGTTTAAAAGAAACACCCGGTATTTAGAAATCGTCATAGTATTGAGTCGATTGTAAGAAATTTCGTTTTATTTGAAGCCATTAAACTGTATCGTACATAATCAGAGCCTTCTAGAGTATAGAGCCATAATTATTATGACGTATTTTTTAAAACTTTTTTAGTGGTATAACTTTTCCCTGATTTTCATAGGAATCCATAGTAAAAATGGTGTTTTTTAGCTTCAAGTTTTTCAATGAAAAAGCAAAAATGTTACAAAATGTTTATACAAAAGTGTTCTACATATCTTTAGCTGAAATATACAAGAAGGGTATATTGGTATTAAGTAAATATTAATTGCAGAAATATTAAAATTAAATTATGCATTTAATTTTAATATTTCTGCAATTAATATTTACTTAATACCTTAATTTCATTTTGGAAAATACATCAAAGTTGGCTCTGACGAATTAAAATAATACTTGCTAAATTTATCTTTAGTTTTACTAGTGTACGTTAGATTAAAAATATTTAATCACACAATTATAGCTGTGTTTTTTTATAAGTCTCGATAGATCTCAATAGATCGCATCCAGATGTTCTCTATTTCTGTGGTTAAACTGCAATTGAATCAGTTTATTTTAATCAAGAATAACATTTTATTCAACAGTTTATCGTTTTTAATTAATTTCCTTGAATTACATAACTTATTAATTGTACATGAAAATCTTTCTTTTTATCCAGATATGCTATCGAGACTACAGATTTTCCCTTTCATGAGTAAAGACACACTACATTAAAAATTTGTATTTTAGCATGGAAGCATACCAAGGTCAATTTTTAGTACATCTATCATACAATAGGAAACTAGTAGCTGATTTACATTTAATCTGTTGCTCTATTTTAAAAAAAAGAATATGTACGATAAAAGTATTCATTTTATTATTATTTCCTTCCATTATGAAGATGCATATTAAAAATGTGTTATTTAATACTACTTACCGAAATCCACAACTTTTTCTAGCGAAAAAGAATTGAAAAATCGAAAAATGAACCTGTTTATCATTTTTCGTAAAAGTTGCTCAATATTTAAAAGATCATAGTAGCATTTTGAAAGAAAAAAAAAAGTTTTAGTGTGTCCGTCTCATTTTTATATATTGATAAAATGCAGAGTTTAAATTTATCGCTCTTTTTTTCGCTCTTTATAAAAAATTTCGCTCTTGCTTCCAATAACAATTCTTTCACTATTCGTTTACGCTCTTACTAATGATTAACATAAAATCAAAATTATTTCGCTCTTTCAAAGTGAATTAAATTTTTATTTTTAATATCGCTCTAGAAACAGGGAGCGTAAAAGTTAAAAATATTGCTCCCAATCAATACTACAGAGCGATTGAAGAAAATACATTAGGGAGCGATATATTAGGGAGCGTAATTTTTTCTAATAGATGGGAGCGATATTTATTGTAATAGACGAATTGCTCTTTCAAAGTTCAATAAATGGTATTTAGATAAAGTTCGGGAATATGACTAACTAGGATGGAATTTGGCTTTTCCTTAACCGATTTTAGTGAAATTTGACATGTGCGATGGAAATGGAATTCTAAAATGATTTTTAAATAAAGTTCTGGAATATGGCCAATTAGGAACGAACTTGGCCATTTCTTATCCGATTTTAATGAAATTCAACAAATACGATGGAAATGGGATTCTAAATTGTTTTTTAGATAAAGTTCTGGAATATGGCCAATTGGGAAGGAACTTGGCCATTTCTTATCCGATTTTGATGAAATTCAGCATGTTTGATGGAAATGGGATTCTAATTGATTTTTAGATTAATTTCTGGAATATGGCCAATTAGGAAGGAACTTGGCCATTTCTTATTCGATTTTGATGAAATTCAGCATGTTCGATGGAAATGGGATTCTTAAATGATTTTTAGATAAAGTTCTGAAATATGGCCAATTAGGAAGGAACTTGGCCATTTCTTATCCGATCTTGATGAAATTCAGCATGTTTGATGAAAATGGGATTCTTAAATGATTTTTAGATAAAGTTCTGAAATATGGCCAATTGGGAAGGAACTTGGCCATTTCTTATTCGATTTTGATGAAATTCAGCATGTTCAATGGAAATGGGTTCTTAAATGATTTTTAGATAAAGTTCTGGAACATGACCAATTAGGACGGAATTTGGCTATTTTTTAACCGATTTTGATGAAATTTGATACATGCATGAGAAAAGGGATTCTAAAATAATATTTACAGGGAAGGAGTTTTGGAATAAGGTCAATTAGAAAGGAACTCGGTTATTTCTTAACGATTATGCTTTGAAATTCGACATGTACGATGGAAGTGGGATTTTAAAATGATTGTTAGGTGAAGTTCTGGAATATGGCCGATTAGGGTGGAATTTCCTTATTTCTTAACCGACTATGATGAAATTCGATATATACGATGAAAATGTGATTCTTAAATGATATTTAGAATGAGTTCTAGAATATGACCAGTTAGAAAGGTACTCGATTATTTCTTAACCGGTTATAATGAAATTCGACATGTACGATGGAAGTGGGATTCTAAAATGATTGTTAGATGAAGTTTTGGAGTTTGGCCAATAAGGAAGGAACTTGGTTATTTTTTAACCGATTATGATGAAGTTCGAGATATACGAATGGAATTCTAAAATGATTTTTAGATGATGTTCTGAAATATGGGCAAGGAGGATGGAATTTGACAAATCCGATTTTGATGAATATTCTGCTAAGCAGGTAAATTTAATTGTAAAATGATTTTTAGACAAAGCTCTGGAATATGGCAAATTAGAAGAAACTAGCCATTTTCAATCCGATTTCTATGAAATTTTCTTTATATTTCAGAACTTTATCTAAAAATCATTCTAAAATCCCATCTCCTGCACAAATGAAAAATTTAAATATAATCGGTTAAACAATAATCAAGTTCCATCCTACTAAGCCATATTCCAGAACTTTATCCAAAAATCATTTTAGAATCACATTTCCATTGCACATGCCAATTTTCATTAAAATCGGTTTAGGAATTGCCAAGTTCCATCATAATTGGCCATATTCCAGAACTTCCTCTAACAATAATTTAAGAATCCCATTGCCATCGTATATACCGAATTTTATCATAATCGGATAAGAAATGGCCAAGTTCCTTCCTAATTGGCCATATTTCAGAACTTTATCTAAAAATCATTTAAGAATCCCCATTTCCATTGAACATGTTGAATTTCATCAAAATCGGATAAGAAATGGCCAAGTTCCTTCCTAATTGGTCATATTCAAAAATCATTTGAGAATCCCATTTCCATCGAACATGCTGAATTTCATCAAAATCGGATAAGAAATGGCCAAGTTCTATCCTAATTGGCCATATTCCAGAACTTTATCTAAAAATCATTTGAGAATCCCATTTCCATTGAACATGCTGAATTTCATCAAAATCGAATAAGAAATGGCCAAGTTCCTTCCTTATTGGCCATATTCCAGAACTTTATCTAAAAATCATTTGAGAATCCCATTTCCATCGAACATGCTGAATTTCATCAAAATCGGATAAGAAATGGCCAAGTTCCTTCCTAATTGGCCATATTCCAGAACTTTATCTAAAAACCATTTGAGAATCCTATTTTCATCAAACATGCTGAATTTCATCAAAATCGGATAAGAAATGGCCAAGTTCCTTCCTTATTGGCCATATCCCAGAACTTCATCTAAAAATCATTTGAGAATCCCATTTCAATTGAACATGCTGAATTTCATCAAAATCGAATAAGAAATGGCCAAGTTCCTTCCTAATTGGCCATATTCCAGAACTTTATCTAAAAATCATTTGAGAATCCCATTTCCATCGAACATGCTGAATTTCATCAAAATCGGATAAGAAATGGCCAAGTTCCTTCCTAATTGGCCATATTCCAGAACTTCATCTAAAAATCATTTTAGAATCCCATTTCGATCGCGCATGTCAAATTTCACTAAAATTGGTTAAAAAATAGTCAAGTTTCAAACTAGTTGGCCATACTCCGGATTTATCCAAAAATGATTTTAGAATCCCATTTTTAAGGCACATATCGAATTGCATCATAATCGGTTAAGGAATAGCCAAGTTATATCCTAGATTGCCTTATTGCAGAACAGTAGATACATATATGTATCAGTTCGCTAACAAATCAGGCTTTCTAAAGAGAGCCTTTTAGAAGGTTTTGAATACCGTTTGCCGTAATAACAAGAGCAAGAGCGAAATAATATTAATAACGATTTTATTCATCAGAGCAGAGCGTATTTGTCTTTTCAATATAGCGCAATAACAAAGAGCGAAAATATGGTACTACAAACGCAATAGTGGAAGAGCAAGAGCCTTATAATAAAAAATAATGCTCCAGCTCTTCAGAGCGATATTTTTTGTTTTACAATATCGCTCCTTATGAAGAGCATTTTAATATTTTTTATTTTCGCTCTTGAAAAAGATCAAGAGCGAAGAGCGAAATGACATCCCTTTTTAAACTCTGATAAAATGTATTCGCACTTTTCCTCATGTATTTATATTATACTTGTGGAATAACAAAATATAATGAAAACAACATGGCGTAGCGTTGTCAAAATAAATACAATTCTTAGTGCTGCGAGTGCCAGTATTTTTAAGTGGATGATAGGAGTAGCTACAATTTCCTATTTTTTATTTTTACAAATATCTGAATTCTGAATAGATCTATCGAGACTTATAAAATAATACAGCTTATGTTTTATGTGTTTTACTATGGAAATTTTAATTTTTTCCTCGTTTCTAATTCTCTTATTGACGATTGGAGGATCGTGGGTACCACGTAGCGGAGAAATTTGGAACTGAACGAGCTATCCTAATTTAACGTTTAAGATATTATGAAATGTCATGTATGTTGATATTTTGTTATTATGAAATGTCACTTAAGAATAGATTCCTTTAATTTAACAAAATATAAACACCGTGCTGATACAAATAATACGCGCGAGATTTTTTGTTATTATTAAATGTCATTTAAGGATAGCTTGCTTAATTTTTAAATTTCTCGTAGGTCGGCGTTTTCGAACATTTATAATCGTCAATAAAAGCTTCGTTTTTTAGATTATGGCTTGTATAATCAAGGTTGCTTTGACATAATACTCTCGAAATCGATACTTTTAATAATCGCGAGGCTGAAGTTTAGGGAAGGAATAAGTTTTTAACAAAAAGCTTTATTTATTCATAGGCACAAGAAGCATTTTAGGGGCCAAGGAAAAATGTTGCGGTTCAAGAATGTCGTTGAAACCTATCGTTTACATCATTTGAATAAAATAAAGATGTTAAATGTGTATGTCCTACTGTTATAATAGTGTTGTAAATTCCTTATTATGAAATAAATAGCTTCTATTTTATGGATTCCTTTTTTCGAACCCAGAGGATTAACAGTCTCAAATTGAATATGTAAAGTTAACTTAGATGAATTAAGTAATTCGTTGGTCTTGAAAAATAACCATCTTCTAACATAAGTTGCAAAGGGATTTACATGTGTTTGATACTATTCTAAACATTGTCTCTTGGTAGTATATAACTTAGATTATCTGCAATTGGTACAAACATTTAAGTAATCCCGGGTGGAAAATTAATGAACATATTTATATCAGAATCCCATTTACGCTCGTATCTTTGAAATGCAGTTATTTCTTTAGATTCTGGAATTGTGTTGAGATGTGACTGAAATATAATTATATTTCGGCACTCAATAGCGTTATCTTTGTTATCATGAATAATTTTACTAATATGTAGTAAAAAAAATGCTGCAAAGCTTTTCTGATGTTTTCAATTATAAAGTTTAAAGTACTATTTGAAATAGCTAAAGTACACTAAAAACTTTGTTAAAATTTTGTTGGCTTCGTTTTGGTATAGACATCGTATTTACCATAGATCTCTCATTTTACTAAAAACACGAGAAAAAAAAATAAACTTCTGATATTTACAATGTTATTGTTGTATTGCGTATACGTATTATACACACGACGCATTTTAAAATTATTGTCATATAAAATACACCAATACAACGATAACATTGGAAATATCAGAAGTTAATTTGTTTTTCGTATTTTTAGTAAAATGAGAGATCTATGATAAATACATTGTCTGTGGTTTTGGTTAGTTATTGTCGACTGTTCAGAATTATTTATAATACAAGGTACAATTTGGCTGTTACTCATCTAAATTAATAGTTTTATTTAAACAATTAATCATAAGATTTTTAAGGCCATTGCTAGACCGAAAAGATTTCCTACATGAGCTATAACCATTATACTATTTCAACACCAGAATTTTTTCGCAAACAATCTTCTTGTTTAAGAAAAGGGACATAAAATTTTACCGTGAAACGTATTAATACCATGTTTCTCACATGAAAAATCGTGGAAAGTCGGTTTGAGTTAGTGAATTTTATATCAATAACGCAAAAACACGTGCTTCAATTTATAATTCATATATATATATATTGAAGTCCGCTTGTTTTAGCGAATTTTATGTTCGTATAATTTTTTCTTTACAATTTACAATAACTTGCTTTACATGGAGTCGTAATGCAAGGCTTGTATTAAAAATTAAAGTTATTTTTCACCTGTGCAGCTTATGAAATGAAGTAAAGGCACAAGATAATCCAGGACAAAAAGTTGTTTACCAAGTTTGCCAATTTCATATTTGGAAACGTCGGTAAGTTTTTACAAACGTGTTCTATGGACAAACAATCTGACTGTAGATGATTGGCTATAACAAATCAAGCTACTTGCTTAATGTGGGATAAAACAACAGCTGAGCGGGGAGAAAATGCAATAGCTTCTTGTATTTTCGAAACATTTAATTTTTATAGTGACAATTGCCCAGCCATTTTCAACGATTTTTTTCGTTTTCATGCAAAATACAATTGAAATTACAGACCACAAGTTTTTTGTGTCGGGACATACGCACATGGAGAGTGATATTCATCATTCACAAATAGAAAGCAAAAAGAAACGAACTCAACTAAAATTCCATCATCCTCGAGATTCGTACACTTTTATCCGAACCGTTAGATACAAGAAACTGGTTTTGGTTTATGAAATGGTTCAACACCAGTTTTTCAATTTTTCAGCTTTTGCAAAGGAAAAATTGGTATGGTCAAAAAATTATACAGATGATAAAATATTTAGTTGGCATGACGTAAAATGGTTCAGATGTTCAAAAGCAATGGGATTGGTTTAGTACAAGACCAGCTTAAATGAAATCAGCCCAATTAAAATTGTATATGTTGCTAAACGTGGAGTATCCCGTCTTTCGGTAAATGATTCGAAGCCGTCCTATCTGCAATCAATAAAAATCAATACAGCATTCTCACAGCATAGACATGCTTGATTAAATTGATCCAAAATACTACGATTTTTTTTTTAAATGTACGACCAATTGATGCTTTGGATTACCATCCAGATCTAACTGAAGATGTAAATCGGATTTTCCCATAGGGAAATAAAAATTTTGCTTTTAAAAGAAACACAGAATAATTGAGATATTGGGCTAAAATTTATTCCAGGTGCAGTACACAAGTTACATTTAACTATGAAATTCGATCTCGTTCATATAACCACCGCAGGCACATTTGCAGCGACTGATTCGTTGGAGGCAATTTTTCACCACTCTTTCACACATATCGGCCGGAACGTTGGAAATTGCGCGTTCGATATTGCCCCTGAGCTCCTCTAGGATTGTTGGCTTGTTGACATAAAAAAACAAAAAAACGACTTAACATAAAAAAAATCCAACGGCGTTAAATTGCATAAGCGAGCTCGCCATTCGACTGGACCATTTCTCGAGATTACACGTTTACCGAACTTCCTCTTCAATAAATCATTTGTTTGATCAGCTGTGTAGCATGTAGCATCATCTTCTTGGAACCAAATATCACTGATTCATCCAATTTAGGCCAGAAATAGTCATCCAACATGGCACGATAGCGAACTCCATTGACCGTACCATGCCGATAATTTTCATCGACGAAAAAATGCATCAAATTCACACCATACGGTTACTTTTTGTGGTTGTAATGGAGTCTCTTGAAACACATGTGGGTTTGTTGCTGGCCAATAACGCATATTTTGCTTAATGACAAAGCCACTAAGCCAAAAATGAGCTTCATCACTGAAGATGATTTTTCGATTAAATTTAGGGTTTTCTCCAAACTTTAGCAGGGCCCAATCGGATAAATTTCTGCGCTTCAAATGATCAAGATCAGTTTCAGTTCTTGAGTTAATTTGATCTTGAAAGGGTGTAGGCAAAGGTCTTAACTCAAAATTCGCCACAATGTGGTTTGAGGGATTCTCAATTCCTGTAATAAATGTTTACTAATTAATTAACATTTTTTTAAAAATTGGCTTATGGGTTTCGAAAATTAACGTCTAGCATCAATTTATGAAACGGTTTCACTACCTATATTTCGACTGCTCAAAGGGGGAAGACGACCCATTTTTCACCGTGTCTTTATTATATTTAACTAATTATTGTTCCATAGAAGCTAAAATACGGTTACTAAAGGCTATTACGGTCATCCTATCTATCTTATGCCCTTGATTGCCACTTAACAATTTCTGAAATGTTTATTAGGTAATTCATGGCGTTTGAAACCTAATAAATTTCCTACCATCGACTGTATTATATTTTTAAAAAAATAAATAAATTGTATTTCATTGTTATTGAATGAATGAAACTGTAGCCAATAAAAACTATGAATTTATATTTATTTAATCCAATAAACATAAATATTACCATAATATAGCACACAATAATAACAGCAACAACAACAAAACCTAATCGAATAAAATATCGAATCAAAAAAAAAATCAAAACATAAAAGCATGATGCGATCGATCGATCGATCGCTCGATCCAACATGAATGCGCGCGGATAAAATATTTAAAATGATTACAAAACGTTTTTCGAATTTTTATGTTTAAAAAAAAAAAAAAATTGTTTCGCTTTATTTATTTCTATTTAAGACATTTTGATGTTGATGGAATTGGCATAAAAGCAACAAACATGATGAGATATATTCATTTTATCCATTTTGGTATCTTTTGATCTATTTTGATTTAAAACAACAACAACAAAAAATGGATCGTACCTGTATTATATGTAATGTACGTACGATTGAAACAAACGAAAGATTTATTGTAATTGTTAAGATTTATAAATTTTATAAAAATGTTCATGCCGTTTGAGGGTTTTACGTGTATGATGATGATGCGCGCGGTACGATGGACATACAAAATATAAAATATGACTTTAATTTAATTTAATTGATGAGTTTTCCTTTTATATTATGGGATTGGTTGAACTTTGAGGATTCATATATACATTAAGATGGATTTGGACACACGCCAACATATTTATTTGTTGCGTGCCCAAATCACAAATCATCAACCATAGCTTGACGGAATTAAATTCCTTAACTGTTGTTTTATTTTTGTTGGTTTAAGCTGTGTATGATGATTTAAGACACCTTTCTTATTTTTTTTTTTTTAATTTTATAAGCACGATCGCGCATGGGGACAGCAACGCGTTTATTACAAATCAACATCATTAAGTTATATATATATATACATACATAAGTATAAATATAAAAGTAATTTAATTTCATTTCGTCAAATGCATTTCGCGTTTTTGTAGCAGTTTATTTTAATTTTTGCATGATTCAACATTATAACTGTCTTAATACCTTGCATTTGGTAATAATTTAACAAATTTTATTAATAATTTTTAAGCATACATTCAATGTGTACTGTAAAGGCACAGCACAAGCAAGCAAAAAAAAAAAAACTTTCATTACAGTCATAAAAACCAAACCAGAATTTCTGTTCTGTATGTTTGACTATGTTGTGTGTGGATTTATACATATAAGTATGGTACAAACTGGCGGACAAGACGTGAGTCTTGAATGAGGGTGTTAAATGATTAAGAATATTTTTTTTTTTTAGTTTTCATTAATTTGGTTATTTTTAGGAAGAGTTGTAGGTGTTTTAATTTATCAACAATATCATCATCACAAAACGAATGACTGCAAAGAAAGGCCTAACATATACAATTATTTTTGTAAGCAACAATAGTTCACTGTATATACATTGTACCGTATACGTATGTTATTCAAACGAAATTTCGGATTTTTAGGGAAGCCAATTTTCTTTTTTCAAAATAAGTGATTTCATTATAATTAGCATTATAAAATACAGAAGTATTCTTAAAGCCACCTAGCATTCTTTTAGCAGAGAGTTTTAGCAGTTTTAGGATTTTATCTGTTCTTTTCAGTGCTGCCTCATCATTTGAAGCTAGTTATTGATTAAAAATTAAGATAAACAAATACATATATAGTTGCCGGATTGTTACATTTGTCTTCAACAGAAAAAGGAAATCGTTACTACCTTTTGCGAACATCTATTTGTCAGATTCCTCTTCCACATTTTGGACTTGAATGAATCCAAAAGTTAACCAAATCCCTATTCAGCCAAAACTATCGATATTTGTGAGAATGGGAGTAAACTTAAAAATGTAAGACTGAAAGGGCCGAACGATTAACCATCATTGTACACGGTTTCAAAAACTCCGATGAGGTAAACTAGAATGAAACAAAAATGATCGCAAATAATGTCCTATTGATGAATAACCAATTTCAAGAATTGTTAGGCATGTTTAGACAACAAAATAATAATGGGGTAACAGTTCCTTAAAATATTCCCTTAAAATAAGGTATGTAGCTTTGCAAAATGTATGTCACGATTGTGATAAGTAATCAGATCAAATATAAAGTTCAATATCTCAAACCGGAGTCATTCTGCAAGTACTGTATAAAGAGAGGTCATTTGATTGAAGAATGTCAAAAGAGATTGAAAGATTAGAAAGATTCGAAAGTTTCAAGTAAGGTAAAATTTGAAAACATTTTCAATTCAACTCAAGAGCTTAAAGTTACTATGGCTAAGCCATTAGCACTGCAACAGTGAACTTCCATATTCCGCTCTTTTCTAAATTCGATTGGGTTTTATTGGGAGCAACTCAGAATATATTACATGCGAAACTACTTTGAATCCTAAGCCAATACCAGCAAAATTCCACTGAAATATCTTCGATTAAGGAACTCTGAACTGAGTGACGTGCCCTTACCGATTTGCAACGGAAAGGTAAAAATAAGTTTCTAAAACAAAGTGAAGTCATTATCAGTTATCACGCTAGGGGAGACTCTACGGATGTACGATACTAAGGATCGCATACCTGTTTTGTTGGCTACATAAAATATCTCCAGAAAAGCACAATATTATCCGAAAGTGTTGGACAAAATGTAAAAACATGGTATTATAGGAGAATGTAAGTCACCAAGGGCGCTTCCCGTCAGTGACGGATTAAGGAATATCTTGGCCCAAGGCAAGCTTTCGCTTCAGGGCCTCCTCGATATAGTAGAAAAATCTGGGCCCTAAGCACGCATTTGTATCCGGAAGCAAAATTTGGTTTTCGTACAAAAACTTTTTTTTCCGCCTATAAACGTTTGCTTTTCTTATACGGGTCACACAAAATTAGAAGCAATGATAAACTAGAATACTAGGTAGGTATTTTTCAACAGTTAAAATTAAGACTGGAGGAAATTTATAGAGATATATCGAGACTTATAAAAAAACACAGCTATAAATAGGTAGAGCCAAGTATATTTCATATCACTTTTAAACTGAGGAATTGAATTAAAAATTATAGTTTGACTATAGAAACGGCACGTCAAATTTTAATTTGGGTGTAAAAAATTGACTGCTCCGCATAGCACCTATCGGGAGCGAATAAAAAAAATGCAGCTATTAAAGGACTTAAAACTGGTAATTCAGTTAGTATTCTTGGTATTAATTCAGATATGCTAAAATTGACCGCTCATGCCATATCATAAGTTTTAGTTCGATTATAGAGCTAAAAACTGCAATTACTAGCTCTTTATTTAAAAAGTGTGATATCTTTATTAAGACCAATTATCGGCCCATTGCTTTTTAACCCACAATTTTGAAGATCACTGAAACCCAGTATTGAAAAGTTTTTTGATAAATTTGATTTTCTAAGTTCTCAACAACACGTCTTTAGATCTGGTAAAAGTACTGAATCGGTGCTAATTGATATCTTAAATGGAATTTAAGAAAATGTGTTGGTGAAGTCTTCATTGATATTAAGAGAGATTTTATAACAATCTACTTTACCAGAGAAATGTTTCGAATCTTATCTCAGTAATCGAGCATTTATGGATAGGCTAGATAAATCACCAAGCACACCATCTATAAATGGTAAAATTATTGGTTTTGCGGACGACATTGGTTTAAGTTACTTTGATTTGACTGCCACTGAACTAAACCATGTAAACTCAGACATGAAAGTTCTACGCACATGGTTTGATTATTACCCCTTGCTATTAAGTGAAATAACTTTTTTATCATGAACGTAATTGTAACTTACATAACTGCAACAGTTTTTGCGTTAATCCAGTTAATGCTCGACTAGTGTGAACTCCTGCCTTAGCTATGATTAGGGTGGAGTGTATAATAACGTAATACGAACGGCTTGTTTATCGATATTGTGTTCCTAATGAATCGTAATGTAGTAGTTCTTTTATCAGAAAAAACAAGCCATACACGAGTGATTTCATTTTGTTCATTCTGTTTTTTTAATAGCACCGTTAGCAAACCCATCTGTAACGTCTGTGTTTGTTGTAATAATATAAGGTTTTCCAATTAGAAAAAAAAATCGTGTGTCGATCACTGACATCTTGTGTAATTTTTGTCTTAAAAATGCGTCATGTTCCTGGTTAGCACAGCCACTAATAATATCTTTTGCAATAGAAACAAATTTATCTTGAGCTTGTTGCAAAATAGCTAAGTTGTATTCATTGACCAATGCGTCTTAAAAAAATAATCGAATCTCATTTGGGCAGCGTGGCTTCTTCCATCGTAAAAAAATTTGACTCAGTAATGGCCAATTCTTTAACATCTAGAATGGATCCATTACCAATTTTTGTAGGGATAGAAACAAAATGTACATTAGTTTGTTGCATAACTTAAGGATCTAACATATTGTATATTTCCTTTATCAATTTAATAACGAACGTTTTTCCGCATCCAACTGACCCAGTGAAAAATATTTGTAAAGGTGATTTCTTTGCAGATAAAATGTGATGGATAACGTGTAAAAGTAATTTTTTTTTTATTTTTCATTAGTACTCCTCATGATTCATAAAATTGATCAAGTTTCAATATATTTTTTCTTTAGTCCTGAGCCTTATCATAGTTTTTATAACGAATAATTCGTGACTGTTTTCATTCTCCAGAAACTCAACGATTGTTTTTAGTATATACATAGGTTGTAAATTGCTATTTCCTACTGGTCTAATAATGCCCGATCTGATTATGTTTTTATATTCTTCATCTGATCGAATATTATTATTTTCATAGTAATCATCAAAACTGCTATATTCATTGCTTTCTAAATTCATTCAAATTTCAGCATAACGTTTCGAGTATTCTTTGAAATTTGTCATGCCGTTTGCCGTTACGGTCTAACATCAAAAACTTACATTAGAAATCGGGTATGCACAGGCATTGATACATGCAAAAAAAATTCCTTTAAGGTAAAAAGATACAGCGCGCTGATTGATTGATTTGAATTACCTTATACGACAAAAAAAAAGTCGTGTGGCGAGAATACATGTAAAATTTTGCCGTATACGAACTTTTTTATAATATAACATTTAATATATTTAATTAATTTAGTTAGTTAATTTTTTGGTTTTGATTGTCCTACATTAAAAAATTGGATGTTGAACAATTTTGTATACGGTAAATTTGTCATAGGGTAAATTTACATAACATTAAAAAAGTGACAGCAACTTTTTTAAGGTTATGTAAATTTAACATACGACAAAAAATTGATCGTATACAAAATTGAACAACGTTCGATTTTTTATTTTTGCCTTAAAGGTTTTCAAGATGACCGTTTTTTGACCAATCAGTACGTTGTATTTTTTACCTAAAAGAATTTTTTTTGAATGTATCAATGCCTTAAATCGAAAGTGTTTTTAAATTGTACTCGATATTTAAGAGTATCGATGCTTTTATTACGATATTAGTAATGCGCTAATGAGTAAAGTTTCGATACCATATCCTTAGCTAGAAATCCTGTAGATATTAAGTCAATATAGATTAAATAGATGGCAGTGATGGCAGTAAAAATTTGGTAAAATCGTACCCAAAATTACCATTTGGGGAAATTTCAAGTTGAAAAATTGTAGGAAAAGCAAAACAATATCACAAAATATTAAAAACGTGTGATAATTTTGTGATTAAATAATTTTTTTTCGTATTTTTCTGTAAACATCTTAGACATCTAACGTACACTAGTAAAACTAAAGATAAATTTAGCAAGTATTTTAATTCGTCAGAGCCAACTATGATGCATTTTTCAAAATGAAAATTTGAAAAATTTTATTTCAGAAATAGTTTAATTTTAATATTTCTGCAGTTAATATTTAAGGCACTTCCGTTTGGCGTGGATTAACAGAGTTAGCTGAATTAACTGAATCAAGTGAAGTGAATTGAGTGTTCGATTCACAACTCTTCACTTAAGTTAAAAATTAAGCAACTGAGTAATCTGAATATGTATTTTGCTCGTGTAGTTAATTTAGTTAGGTGATTTTTGTTGTATTTTTTGACATTTATTTTATTTTGTTCAAAAATTGTTTGCGCACGAAATTTTTCGTTTTGAATTAAATAAATAAGTTTGTAAAATTCGACATGATTATAGATAGATTGCTAAGATAGATTCTTAATAATTTAAAATTTTAAATCGAACACCAAATTCACTTCAGAAGCCCAATTATCTAGATAGCAACTGAATTATCTAAATAGTAGGTTAGGTTAGGTTTGGGTGGCGGTCTACTAGGCCAGGCATAGACATAAAAAGGTCCGTAGCCGTAATCGAAATAGTAACTCAATTCTAATTCAGTTAATTCACGCCAATCGAAAATGCCTTTACTTATTAGTTATTACTAATGTCGCTTGCTTGTATATTGTTGTTAAAGATATGTAGAAAACATTTATTAAACAGTTTACGATATGTTTGCTTTTTTCACTGAAAAACTGGAACCAAAAAACACGATTTTTATTATTGATTCCTATGGAAATCAGTGAAAAGTCATACCACCAAACAAGCTTCTAAAAATACGTTATGATGATTGATTCTATACTGTAGAAGGCTCTGAGCTCAGTCAAAATGTATAAAGCTCGGTTGCAGTTAGCAGACTACTTTAGGGAGTTTGTATCGTTTATCTTTAAAGTAACTTTCCAACATTTTATTTCAAAATTGTGTAAATTCATTATTTTTAAGATTAAAAGATGGCATACTCGATCTGAAAATGACTTTCTGGTGAAAGTTGCCGACGCATTGTCTACGTTATCTACGCCATTTTTTGAATTGTCTACATACGTTATCTACAAATAATTAATTAATTCATGTAGACTACGCGGCACAACACTGAGCAATGTACAAGATATCGAGATTGACCTTATATTTTCCCAGTATTCTTTATAATTATTACATTATTTATAGATTACATACTTCCGATCTAATTTCTAGAATGGAAAGGAAATGCACTAACTAAGAAAAATGCAACATTTCAAAATCAGAATCAAATTTCTATTTTTCATGCTGAATTTCATCAAAATCGGTTAATAAATAACCAAGTTCCATCCTAATTGGCCATATTACAAAACTTTATCTTTATTAAAAGAACGACAAATGCTCATACTTATGGGTTCTCTACAATGTGTAGGTTGCTTTTTAATAGCAGGTCCAACAGGCAAAAGTAGTTTTTCTTTTTCCATCTTGGCAGAACTCATTCTCATATACCTATGAAACAGTGTATCATCCCCCAATATTTTTAATCTGTGAAACGTAGCATCGATTTTATTTCTTATTCCTTATCGACCCTACAGAAAAGAGAATCTACAGAAGTAACCCTGCAAGGAATATTTTGTTTGTTTTTTGAATTGATATTTTATCGTGAAAAATAACAACAATTTTTAACAAGAGAACAAATATGATATTATTCTCATTTTTAATAAAATAAAAAAATATAAATATGAAGCAGTGTGTGTAAATGTGTAACATTTTTATTTTTATAATTTATTTTAATTTTTTTTACTCAGATTACTTAGATTTAAAAAAAAAATAGTTTTGAGTCGCTCTTTGAAAAGAGTCTTGCTTAACGTTAACATCTTTATACTAATTTTATAGCACCAGATAAAAGATTATCTGGGGCAGATTGTGGGTGCAAACATGTTCCGCAACCAAAAGGGTATTTCCAAATCGTATATTTTATAAATTCCTTAAACCCGAAAGCCCAGTCTATCTTAGTTGGATTTCCAAGTGCGGTATAGAAATTAAAAAATAAAACAGTTCTCCACGTTTGTTATATCCACTTTTTGGATGAAAATACAGGCAAAGGAATAGTAGATTGTTCTACAACTAAAGAAAAGTGATAGTTTTCCAGGGAGTGTAATTGTTTAATTCACGAGCGAGCGCTAGCGAGCGAAAACCACTTTTCTTACGTGTCGGACATGCTATATTTTCGTGTATTTGATGACAAATCAAATTGGATCAAAGTATGTATGCATATTGCATAGCATGTACATAACAATCGCAGTAAACAAATAAATAAAAGTCAAAAATTCAAAAATCATTTGGAAAAAAGCGTTTCTATGAAGAAAAGTGTTTAAAAGTAGCAGTTTTCTTTACTGTTTTCAGTCAAGAAATGACACTTTTTGCCATTAAATACACAAAATTTTAACAACGTTATCCCCTAATTCTATTTAAAATATCTCGACGAAAAATATGAAATCGAAATTTCTGAATTATATCGAAATATTAAAACATATCGTTCATCTCAGAAGTAGAGTACGCTAAACGACAAAACCACTCTTTTAAGAAAAATTACAACAATAATGTGTGATATAGCGGAAAATGGATATAGATTAAAAGCTAATTTTGCAGGCACGTAAAAATGGTGCTTGGCGTAATTTCTGATCAAATTTAGTAGAAAGAAAAACAATCCTGCTAATTAAATCCAATTGTTTGAAACAAAATCACATTTGTTTGATGAGCATGGAGTACAATGAGGAGATAGCGCAATATATTATAAATCGTAGTGTATTTTGGTTTTATGGAATTAGATTATATAATGGGGTAGATACACGATTGATTAGCAAAGAGGCAACTTTGATACAAAATTAACAAAATATTTGCGAACCAATTTTTATTGATAGTATTCATTGTCTTGGTTTCTCATTTTATTTTGCGAACTTATAGAATTGAATTTAGAAAAAAATAAAATTTGAAATTAAAATTTGCTTGGTAAAACCGGTCTAGTTGTCATATTTCTCGACTTGCGAATTATGATTTGCTAAATTATCGAATATTTACCCCAATATCTTACTTAGTGCTAAAATCAGAAAAAAAGAAGGTATGGTGTTAGCGTTAAACAGGATTTAGCGTAATTTAGTCGCTAGAAAGTGTTGAACATGGTGGATAGCGGAAAACACAAAACCAGTTTCCTCAGGAACAGGTAGTCTGATTAAAACGTAAATATGCGCAAACCATGAAAATCTGAAAAATCTCAATCTGGTGGTTAGCGTATTCTAGTACTGATACGACGATATGTTGCAAAATCAAACGAAAACAGGCTAGATCTACAATTAAGTAATTTATCCGAACTTGATTTTAAATTTGGGTCCTTCTACGGCAATGTCCGGCGGTATCAAAAAATGTATTTAAAGGTATCTAAAAGTCTTCAAATTCTTAAGCAACGCATAGTTTTTCATCCAAGCTTAATAAGAAATTTGAAGAAAAAAAGTTATAAATTAAAAGAAGTAAATACAGTCAAACTTGGATATAAAAAATCGGGATATAACGAAAGCCTTATTATAAGGAACTTATATAAAATCCCAAACTTGGATAAATACGTCGAACTTGGTTATAACGAACCTCAATGCACTAAAAATGTTGTTCGTTACAAAGAAGAAACGTTAGATCAAGAGATCAATTTACCTACATTTGTATGTATTGTACATATTTCTCGAAGCTTGGGATTTTATATAAGTTCCTTATAACAAGACTTTCGTTATTACACGATTCTGTATATCCAAGCTTATATGCAAATGTAGGTAAATTGATCTCTTGATATAACGTTTCTTCCTTAAAACGAACAAAATGTTTAGTCCCTTGAGGTTCGTTATAACCAAGTTCGACTGTAAAAAATTATTGTATGATCTAAATACCACAAATTTAGAATATTTAATTAGATAAGAGGTAAACGAAGACCGCAGAGATTTTTGTAAAGCCTTAGTATGTAAAAAACAAATATACAGCGTGGTCCCAAAATCAAAGGATGATAGCACAAAAAGGCCTCCGATTTGGTAAATTTAATTAATAGAAATAGATATCTCAATTCTTTTTTGAAATTGGTTTTAACGTTGATGGTAGTGTCTGTGATCAGAGAGCAAATAATCGGCTTGTTGCCTGTGCAATACGAACTATGATTTGTTTTAATCAATTTTTTGCGGATGATGTACAAAATGTTGCTTTTTCAACACCTGCTTTTATTGTAAAAATGGATAAGGTTTTCGATAATTTAAATAGTAAACTTCTAAATGATAAAAATAAAAATTAAAGCTCTTTACAGAAAAATAATTATGTTTTGCAAATTTAATCCAAATGGTTTCGTACATACAGGCGATTCAACCAACAAATGGCGTTACGCAGCTATTAAATGATTTAATGATAAATGATCCCCAAATATTTTTCCTATTGACAGTTAGGCGTAATCAATTTGGCCTTATTCGACAAAGTTGCGGTATAGGTAATCGCTGAAATCCAACAGTAAATTGATTTAATGATTTGTTAAGATAAATTATGTCTATAAAATTTTTAAAAAATTCATCTTCTACGAAATGCGACGAGGGTGCTGATGAATTACTAATAACTTACTACGGTTGCTTTAACTGCCACATTGCATTCTTCTATTTAGCATTACAGATCTAAATAATAAACGGTCAGAAGTCGTAACTTCTCTTAATTCCGATTTAAGTACAATATTTGAGTGGGGTAACAACAACTTAGTACAATTTAACGAGAAAAAGACACAAATATGCACATTCTCACGTAAGAAAAGTCGCAACGACTACCCATTTGTGGTAAAAAACCATATCCTTATGGGTTGCGACTCAATTCGACTGCTTGGTGTTCAAATAAGTAACAAACTCAAATGGAATGAACACATTGTTGCATTGGCTAAATCAGCTTCAAAAAAACTCGGGTTCCTGAATCAATGCAGAAGGTTTTTCAAATCGCATCAAGTTCTCCAGATATATAAAACCTTCATCCGACCATGTATAGAGTATTGCTGTCAAGTTTGGGGAGGTGCGTCTGGTACCACCCTCCACTTATTGGACAGGGTTCAACGCCGCGCTATCAGAATAATACGGAATCCCAGAATTACTCAAGAACTAGACAGCTTACAGCATCGCAGAGATGTTGCAGAACTCTGCGTCTTCTACAGATGCTTACATGGTAAATGTTCTGCAGAACTATCGGAGAAAATACCACCATTCGTTACAACAACAAGAGTAACAAGAGGAACAACCAATGCACATAGGTTTACGGTGAAGCTCCCGAAACCTCGAACTGAAGAAATCAAGCGTGAATTTATATACCGAACATCAAAAAAGTGGAATTCGCTAATACATTTCAAATTTCCGAAGGAATATAAAATGAATAAATTTAAGGTAGCTATTAATCTTTACTTGCAGGATCGCGCATTGGGTGCAGAAGCTCTGACAGTTACAAGGAGCTAGGACCGTTAATAAGTCCGCTTTGCACCCAATTAAAAAAATTGATAAAAAAAAAAAAAAAAAAAAAAAAAAAAAAAAAAAAAAAACTACGGATGCTTCAGCTGGTAACTTAAGTAATATTGAAGAGAACTAATCTATTGATATCTCATCACAACCGGAATATGAAATTGAAATATTAAATCTGTGCTATGCAAGATAACTTTTACATGGGATATTCAATTTTCAATTAACTTGCAAAAGCAATCGTCCGTGGTCAGAACATAAAAATCAAACCACAGGGCAAATTGACTTTTTTACTGTAAATAAAAATGTGGCACAACATTTTGGTCAGTTGTCTGCTAACTTGAAAATTCCAGCAGACAAATCTTTAGAACTATTTTTAATAGAAGCCGCTATTGAAGCCATTGAAATAAAACAAAGAGAAGCCGTAGAATGACCTGAAGATCCATCAAGATTTACTTCATCTGAAGGGCAATCTACTGCTGTACTTGATATAGGTCCAGGAACTCCAAGAAGCAAACGAATGCAAATACCAAGACTAATTGCTTTCAATATTAAAGCTTTTGCTAAGAAAATACAATAGATTCAGCAATAACACCAGATAATTCTACCTGATCAAAAATGGATTGCTCAACAACTACCAGCTCCAAACCAATTTGTCAAACCCAATATGAGAGAAGGATGGTGTGAAATAACGATTTCAGATTCAGGAGCAGCCTATGGAGCCGAACAAATGTTAACTCACTTGATCAGAATTGAAGCTGTTAAAGATTATCAAAAGCAAACATTTTCTACTTATGTCAATTTTTTTGTTCAAACTGAAGATCCAAATCGTTCATTCGGTCCTTCTTTTGATGTATGTTTCAGTTTATTCGGTCCTTTTTTTTGACGTATGACTGACCTATGATTTCAAAAAATTAAAAACCAATGAATGTAAATAGGGCTGATCTTTATGAAAAATTAAAAAATATTCAAACCAGAATGATGACCAATACCTATTCTGACCAATGTAATACCCAGTGATCAGGTAGGAGGCAAAAACGAGGAGCGCCACCAGATGATTAGAGGTATTTGACTTTGGCAATTACTCGTGAGTCGTGGGATCCCACTAAAAATATTGAAATAACTGCATCCTACAGGCGGAAAATGGTTATAATTCCATTAGAACTCGAATGCGGGCCTAAATGCTTCGAAGATATGAGCTGTTTATTTTGAAAGTGAGGCAAGTCCACATTTTGCTGAGACGAGAAAATGAAGGAATGGAGAAACAATAAATGCAAAAATATACGGGATTTTGAATTTTCTAATTTTTTGATACAAGTATTAGGGATTTTTATTGACTATAAATTATTTACCGTTCGAAAGATTATACTTTTATTTGTCTATTATTATCATTAACTTAAATTTTTTGAAAAATGGACTTGCACCACTTTCAAAATTAACGGATCATATACCGACCGAGAAGAACAATTTAGAATTCGTTGCACACTTAAAAGTTTATCATTCAAAACAGCATACTATATTGAGAACCTTTTAATTCTTAATTCCATTTTTTAATTTTATCACATTCTAACCCTTATGCCTTATTCTTATTTTCATTTCTTTTTAATTTTTACAACAAAATTACCAGAGTTGTAAAGAGAAATGGATAAAAAATGAAAAATAAAATTTAATAACTAATTCAGAATATTTCATGTTTATGAAAAATTAAATAAATGTTGAAAATTTTGGATCATTAAGTGCGTCCGTCTTCTGAATTATTATTTGAAATTTCTAAGCCACAAATTCATATATTTGGAAAAATATTTAACGAGCGGCCTGAGTTAAAAAAATAACTGTTGAAGAATGCACTCGGTTTACAAGTGAAAAGCCTGAATATGAAGATTAGTTTCGAACATAATTTAAAATTTTTAGATTTTCTTATAGGAATAGAGAAGTTACTGCTATCGTATTCAAGTTAACTTTTGGACGGTTATAAATCCCGAACTTACGAAAACGTCTTACCAATATACAATTAATGATTGATTAGTTATATTCTGTTGGATTAACGGCCATAGGCAAACTTATAGATTAAATTTTCATATAAACGTTTAAGAAATAGCCAAGTTCCTTAGCCATATTCCAGAACTTCATCTACAAATTATTTAGAATTTCTTTTCCGTGGAACGTGTTGGATGGGTTCAAAAATAGCCCAGATTCATACTGATTAGCCATATTCCAGAATTTCTATCTACCCTAAGCTTTGCTACATTTAAATCTTCGTCTAAATAATAGTTAGTGCTCATTTCTCAGCAATAATTTGATTCGATGTACGCAAGTGAGTGTTTAGGATCACAAAATGCATTAAAAACAGAGTCCTTTATTGGATCTGTCACTCTATCTATATCCCGATGCTATCCATTGACTTGGAATCTACATTCACGTAAATTAATCTCAAATAAATGCAATGCTGTTTATTTTTCGGAGTAAGGAATCGAATTTGCCATGAAGTTATTATTCGAATTCACTGTTAGGTGGGGTGCCAACAAGTTGACTGTTTTCTAAACCGAAAATTGTCAAATTGTACCATTTAAAATAAAACCTGATGCTGCTTCTGCAAAATAAAAATCATTTGTCTCGCTTAATTAAGTTTGAAACAATTTTTCTTTGCCACAATGTTAATTAATAATTACAAATGCATGTACAAACCACTTGAAATCAATTAAAATAAATAATTTGTTACTGCATCAACCACTTGGAATTTCTGCATCGATTATACACACATTTATCATATGTCCAATTGTAAATCTTATGGAACAAGCAAAATATTCTCAAATCAAAAAAGTGTATAGCACAATAAAAAATGATTGCAATAATAATTTTTGCAACATTTATTATGGAAAAAATTGGATTTGTTCCAAAAAAAAATTCATGTGTGTTGGATATGAAAATATCTTTAGCGGCGTTAATCAAATATAATTTACAGTAGAACTTACTAAAGTCGAAATTTCTCATATATTTCAATTACTGTTATGAGTTGTGTGAATTCACTGTAGTTTTTCATTATAAATCAAAATAAATTATTTTGTAATAAAATTTGTTTTAATTTTTTTGAAGATTCATAAACATTTAGAAATGTTGGCAACATTTTTTTTCTGTTGACACCAATCAATCATATCTCTAATAATAAATTCATCATATTTTACAAAATAATTCCTAAAAACGTATAAATATAATGATGTCGTGAAGAGTGTGTGTGAGTGTATAAAAATATGTATATTGTTCAGTAGTATTTCTAGACGATCCACCTTCGACACAAATTTAAACAACGTTTTTTTTTTTTTTTAATAAATAGCAATTTACAAAATTAAAATAAATGTAATGTGTAATCCAATTTAATCCCAAAAAAAGACATAACACCTTCCTTCTATATCAATTAAAATTAAAAATTACCCACACAATATTTGTTCGAAACGAATTTGAATGAAAAACATGTCCTTTAAAACCTTCCATAAATTACATATGCGATCATAACATATATGTAAATATGTATGTTTGTATAGAAGGTGGTGCTTAATTTTGCGAGTCTTGTCGATCGAAATTAGGAGACATGTACATGTAAGATAATTTTTTGTCAGGTTCATTCATCTCCCACATAATTTTACTCTATAAATGTATTAAATTATTCCTAATTAACTCATAAATTATAATATTGCCAATTATTGTAAGAATCCGATTGTATTTCTTTCAAATAACAAATTTCATTTTTATTATGTCTGCTTCTTAAAAAATAAAAAAACTGATCATAAATTATTAATGCATTTCTCTGTGTTTGTTTGGTTGTTGGTTTGTTTGATTTAAGAATTATTTATTTGTCTTCAATAAACCATAAATCAATCATATTGGATTGTACACGAAAAACTGAATCTTCAGATATACATACGTGTGTTCAAGAAAGAACAATTAAATTCTTGCAAAATTTGTGGTCGAATATTTTTTTTTTTTGTTGTTAAACACAGTGTCGTACACCCAAAATTTCTTAAGATGGTGGTATGAAGATTGGAACTCTTTAGATTCTCATAGTAGTCAAGCCAAAATGTACAAAGGGGACGAAAGTTTATTTGCCGTTTCCAAAGAAATTTTGCTTTGTGTTTTTTGGGGCGTAGGATAGGATGCGAAAATTTATTTCCGCCACTCTAAAACGATGGCTTCATCTTTCAAATGCAAAATAACTCCATTTAGGTAGGATTTTTATTCAAAATTGAGTTAATTTACATGCAGGTCAAAAAAAAATTGTCCATAGGGTTATTTATACAGAATGTAATTGTTCCTATACGATAGCACCAAATTTTTCATGCTCAAGGATCTGTTTGTTGCTGTTTGTAGAAACTTTATTATTAAATAAATAATATTTACCCTTATAACGTGAAAGCTGCCTCCAAAGGATATGATTTAAAAAAACAAAATTATAAATACCTTTTTTCTATTACAAGGCATAATATTGAGGGAAGGGTAGAGTTTGGTTTTCAACAAAATGAAGGGGTTTTGTGATTCGCAGATTTTTGGCCTAAACCAATTTATCTAAACCAATTTAACTATAACAATTTACCTAACAACAATGTATCTAAAAACAATTCATCTAAAGCAATTTACCTAATTCGTCTAAGCACAATTCGTCTAAACACAATTCGTCTAAAAACACCTTGGGTGCGTTTTGTAGCTCTCTTGTTACGAGTTACGAGTTTCGAGAACTCGAAATAATGTTGACAATTTTTCTTTAGAAATAATTTTTTTAATCATTATTTACGAGTTGTCTATCGTACTTCATAAGTTGTACGAGTAAAACAACAACAACAAGTCGCATTTACGAGAACTCGTAATGTTCACACATAATCGCGTCTTGTCGCAATTTAGAAAAATTCGAAACTCGTAAGTAATGCTTAAATAATCGTACCCCTTAATTAAAACCAATTCATCTTAGAACGATTCGTCTTATTGCGCTAAATTTTGCCGTTAGGCGGATAAGTGTATAACCGGACATTTTTTGCTTAAGAAATTTATTAATTTCAGATTTTAGATTATTAAATCAAACAGAAATAATTTAATAATCACTAAAACTGTTTAAAAAAATCCACAATAAAAAACTCGTCTTGTATCGACTTAAAATCAACGAAAAATATAATTTTTTGACTGATAATATTCAAAAAATAATTTTAGGTTATGTTTTCTATTTTGTGTGTTCCAGCGGCCTTATTTTCGAATTCCACATCCATTTTCCGTATGTGGACATCTCAAAATTCATAAAAATAAATGGAATAATGGCATTTTTTCGGTACTAAGGGAATATTTCCGAATGGGTATAAGCAGGTGAAAAAAATTCCCTATATACGGTATTTGGTTGCATGTGTAATATACCTACATGAATTTTAACGGATGGAACATGTGGAAAATGGATGTAGAATTCGAGAATAGGGCCCCAGTTGCGCATATCAAAGGCAAAAACCTTACTACTAGCGGGAATTAGGGGTTAGTCGACTGGGAAACCGCTTCTGATAAAATTTAGTGAGGACACATTTTTAAAAAAATTTTGTAAAGGCCACGTTTACGTCGGTAATTAATTTTAATTAAATAATTTTACATAAATTGAGATGAAATATTTTTTTTTTTATTTACTTTTATTACTGTTGTTAGTTAAATTGCTTTAGAAGAATTGATTTTAGGTGAATTGTATTTAGACGAATTGTTTTTAGATTATTATTATTATTACTTAAGGGTCAGGTGGGGGTTTAAGCCACCCCGCACTGCGACCTAAAAGATATTTTGTGCATGGGCCCTACTTAATGAGCCGTCCAGACAATATTCAGGCTCTTAATGAACCTGACAATACTGCCGGCAGGTATATGATGCATACTATCCGGGCTCATTACTTTGCCCCCAAGATGTTGTAACCTTTGGTAGAAAATGGCTGGGCAATGGTATAGAACATGTTTCGCTGATTCCGCCTCCAGGTCGCAGAAGCGACATCTATCTGTCGAAATTAGGCCCATTTTCTTAAGGTGATACCTTAAGGGGATGTGAGCTGTGAGGAAGCCAATGCAGCCTCAACTCAGGTTTCCTAAGTACAACACATTCCTTGGACCTGGCTGACGAAGGTGAAATGAATTTCTTCGCCTGTCGCAAACCTAGAATTCCGCGCCGGTAAGAGGACTTTTGCACATCCCCCAGCGTTTAACTGCTGCCCTTAGGTACCCCTTAGTGACGCCGCAGAAGGGCTGTCCAATGAATGGAGAGGCAGAACTCTCGCGGGCGATGCGATCAGCTGCCTCGTTTCCCACAATTCCAGTATGCGACCACCCAAACAAGTATTACTTTATTTGAGCTTGCCAGCAACTTAATAATTCAGACAATCCCATACCAGCCTTGACTCAATGGTAAAATATCTAAGAGCCTTTAAGGCCGCTTTGCTCTGTCTGATACAATATAAACCTTTGTGTCATTTAGGCCTTTAGATATGCCTATCCTAGCGCAAAGTTCTATAGCATGCACTTCTGCTTGAAAAATGGTAGCATTGGTACCCAAGGATCACGAGAGTAATGTTCCACTCCAGTGTATTCCTACCGCTGCCTCCATTGACCCTCGCGCAAAGGATGGTCCTCCTGTACTCCACAACTCCCGGTTATCTAACCTAGTAGTATTCCTAGTTGAATATATTTTTTTTCCGTTCACCGTTGCTCGGTTGCACCACGCCCTCGCGTCTCGCGTTCCAATTTTTATCACTCGATTTCCACTTCGAAATAAAATGCACCGATTGTTTGGTATAGGCGTATAATACCGATGCGGTTGCTTATGATTGGTGTTTGATGGCACGAATTATTGTTGGGTACCAATTATTTGGTAAATTGCACACCATATCCCACTTTAACACAAGCCGATATTTCGTATCCGAATACGATATTTGTCCGCACAGTATTCGTAATTGATTTCCTGAATTATCCGGGTAATTTTCTCGATTTTATTTCTTTTACGTTTATCTTTTTCTTTATATTTAACTTAACTTTCTTTTATTTTTATTTAATTTATTACAGAATTTTTTGTTAATTTGTTCTTTTCGCTGTCACATCACCAATCGATCTCCCATCCGTCACTTTTTTATTTACCACCTCAACCACGACACACACGCCACATCATTCTAGCGGCAAATCCACACACAAACATCAAACAGATGCGACATCTGACCCATGCACATTGAATTGTATAATCGTTATCGTCGCCTCAAACCCAAGGGGAAATTATCAAAGATGCACACCCTTGATTGTGGTATAATGCAATTTTAACCCATTGGCAGTCGTGAATAAGCGCAAGGTCTATTCGTTACAAGTGTCTCGTAGTCAGCCCGTAACCCCAATGCATGCCATACGCTGAACCTTATTCAATAAAGTTTGCGTTGTCCTTTGTTCGGTTTTAGGCCACCACACTAAAGATGCGTAGGTGACCATAGCCCTAATGATTGTTAGAAATGACCAGTAGATCATTTTTGGTTGTAGTCCCCAAGTACGTCCATAGAGTCTCTGACAGGCCCAAAAAGCCTTAGTGGCTCTATTTTGAATTTTTTGTAAATGTTGTTCCCAGGTCAGTTTATGATCTAGGATAACCCCTAGTTATTTAACCTCTTTGGAAAAGGCAACAATAGTACCGTTTAATGAGGGAGCTATAAGCGAGAGCTTTCTCCTCCTCGTAAAAGGGACAATGACAGTTTTGTTTGGATTGACACTGAGTTCTACCTGGTCACACCACTGTCATATTAAATTGAGTGCATTTGGCATGAGATCAGACCAGTGTTGTGCCGCGTAGTCTACATCACGTAATTACTCAGCTGTCTACACGTGTAGACAATGTATGTAGACAATTAAAAAAATTACGTCGACAATGTAAACGATGTCGACAATGCGTCGACAATACACATTGACAATAAAAGTATCCTTACGTTTAAAATTGATTAAAACTATTGACGAATATGTACGATGTGCTCCAGCGGACAGAAGTGAACTAAGTAAATCATACAACATAAATTTGCTTTATGAAGTTACACGGAAATAGTGGAGTGGCACAGTTTTATTATATTAAATGCCAAAATACTCTGCTTAAAAATTACAAAAATTTGATATTAAGTGTCTTGTGTTACTAAAAGTGTTTTAAAAGTGTTAAAGTTTGACATTTATTTATCAATTAAAACAAAAATGTTTAATGCCCCAAAGATTTATTTATAGTGAATTTAACATGAAATTTATGCAATGTTTAAGCACAGTATTCTGTTATTTAAAATAATAACACTGTGAAAAATGAATCAAATATACAAAAATCACAATTTAAATCACGCACTTATTGCATTAAATAGATTCCCCAATAATTACAATTTTAACAAATAAAAATTAAATGGACGCTATTGCCTGAAACTTTATGAAGCAAATTTATGTTATATGATTTACTTAGTTCACTTCTGTCCGCTGGAACACATCTTTACCACGTTCGTCAATAGTTTTAGTCAATTTTATTTTTAACCGTAAAGACAATTTTGGTTTGTAATAAAGTTTATAAATCAAAACAACAATTATTAATAGTTATATTAACTAAATTTTTGTTTATTTCAAATTATATAAATAATAAATAATATTAAGAATTTTAATTGTTTAAACACATAACCATAGCTCATATTTAATTAATATACATGTTTTTAACTTCAAATTCGCAATTACCAACATCAAAATCAATTTATTCCCAAATGAATTCATAATAGTCCCACATGGCCACATGAAATTCAAAATTTTCCAGTTCAAGATAATACTAACGCAAAATAATTTCATTCTTATAAAGTTCAAATTAGCAAAAATATAATTTAAATTCAATTTAAATAATTTCAAATTCGTTTATTTTTTAAATTTATATTCATGGTTTTACAAATTTCAACGTGTGTAAAATTATAAATGTTAATAAGTATGTGGTGGCTCTTCCTGGCCGCATTGGTCTGGCTGATCGTGGTCAGTTCTATTATATCCGAATCTGTGGAATCGTCAGAGCTTGAACCAAAAATTCTGTTTGTCACACTTGCAACTGGTTGGCGGTGGTTGGATCGTTTTAAATATATAGGTTTTGCACTCCAAATTCAACCTTTTACAAAACCCAATCATCCTTTTCCATTGGGTTGGCTACAAAATCTCAATTTTCAGAATCTCGGTTTATACAAATTTTGGAAAAGGGGGATTTTACTTTTAAACGAAATATAAATAAAAACCGAGATTTTGAGACGCTCCCCCTTTTCTAAATCAAATTCGCTTTTATCCAAATCAAATTCACCTTTACCCAAAACATATTTATCCTTTCCCAAATCAAATCCAACCGTAGACGAAATAATACCAATAGAATTTATTTAATTTAATAAATTAACTATATTTAAGTTCTAGATACAAAATAACAAGTTAATATAATAAAATAAATAAACCCTTTACTCTAATAGGGGTATAAAATTCACCTTAAAATTCGGCCTATAATTATTTTAAACTTCACCTTACATAGATGTCATCTAAAATTCACTGTAGAATTCATCCTAAATTGGTCTAAATTCAATATAAAATTCATTCCCAGATTTACCATATATGTAATGTCTTGGTAACTAGAAATTTTACTTAGAACGCACCTTAAACTTCACCGTATAACCCAGCCTTAAAGTTCATCTTAAATTCACCTCAAAATTAATCCAATTCTCCATCAAATTCAACATAAATTTACCCCAAATTTACTTAAAATTCTTCCTAAAACTCACTGTTCAAATCAACCAACAGGTCACTCTAAAACTAACCCTACAATTTTACTTAAAATTCTCTCTAAAATATTCCCTTTAATTCAACTCAACCTACCGAAATCACCCTAACATCACTGGAAAACCTTCTCTAAAACTATCCCTGAACTTCACTTTAATAAAATTCACCCTAAATGCCCGAAAGCGAAAACCCTTAAAAACTTATGTTAAATAAAAATTTTATCAAATTTAAGAATTCTTGAGTTAGGAAATTTTAATAGTGGAAAAATTAATTTAGGATTTTACAAATTTTATAAAATCGTTAAAATCAAATCGTTTTTTGGAATTTTGATTTATTGATTTTAGAAATTACTGAATTTTGTAACATAGTTTGTAACAAAAAAAAAAATTAGGAAATTTAGGAAAATTTAGAAGTTTTGTATTGTGGGGATATTATAGAATTCAATAAAATTATTGCGAATTTGGGAGCGTAAAAATGGAAATTTAAAGATCTAAATCTTTAAAATTAGTATATTATATGTATAATAATTTTGAGCTATTTTAAATTTATTCTCATTCAGAAAAGTTTTCTTTTAATTCTTCCTCTACATCCGTACTCAATTCATCATTAAACCTGAGGGAATAATATACGTGTACCAATTTTGTTTCGATCGCTCGAAAGTAAGACGATTCTTTATTGGCGAATGTACGTGTGCCCAGCTAAAAATTACTCTTTCAATTTGTGCTAATGATGCCGAAATTTTAAGTAATTACTTTACCATTTGCGATAAAATAGGATACTTTATTTCAGCCACGTTCCAATAAACTATGGGTTTTTTCTTATACTATGGGTTTTCTATAACTATGGGTTTCTCTCCGCTCAATTTTTTAAAGAAGAAATTATGTATTTTTTCTAATTGATCCTTTGTAAGTTTGCCACTAATAGTATGAGGGTGCAAATAAAATGCTGCCAAGGCATATTCGTTCAAAGCCATTTCCTTCCGAATATTCAATTTAAATTTAATTGGTAATTTTTGTAAACTTTCCTGTCAAAAATAAACTTAAATACGTCTTGTTTAACTTTTTTAATTTTAGACTCAGCTGCTACGATCTTCATCTGCTCCAAATTCTCGATTAGAGAGCGGTAGGCATCTCTGAATGAGCACCATCGCATTTCACAAGGTAGTTTAACTTTACTACCACCGAACATTTATTTTTCTAAATCGAGGTGCTTGTATTCTTTGAGTACAGTAGTCACCTTCTCTGTTATTGCTACATCCAATACTTCCTTTTCCTTTGCCAACAAGTTGAGGATACGGCTATTGCAAGTACTATCCATAAAACCTGATTACATTAATGCGGAACAACCTAATATAATTTAGTGTTGTATATAGCTGCTTCACGGAACAAAATAAACTGGTCCTCAGCTAAGAAATTCAAGAAACACAATTTTTAAATTCTTCTCTTCAATTTCATGAAACACAATTCTTACATGAATAAAAACTCGAATGAAATAAGAAAATTAGCTTTTAAATCAAGAAAAAGTACATTTTCTTGAAATAGAAGTCCGTTTTCTTAGCTGAGGACCAGTTTATTTTTTTCCGTGTTGGCAATGTCTACCGATTCCAGAAAAATTAGGCTAATCTTGCTCCTGTTTCGGTTTCACCTGTTAGGTTCCAAGCTTGTAAGAAGGCTTGCTCGTCAATGGCATGATGCAGCTTAGATATAGATACTACCAGTTTTGTGTTGCTAGAACTGTTTTTCCAACAATCTATTAATAGCACTGACTCATCAGAAATACTGGCTTTAGCACATAAAATACATTTTAGGTTGTTTTCCAAACGGATACTTATTTGTGGAACCTGTCTAATTCAAATAAGTAACCTGGCGAGGTGACTTATTTTCTATCTCTTTCTTACCAAAAAATCTAATTTGTAATGTCAAAAAAATTGTTTCAGGTGTTGGTTTATATGTTTATACATATTTTAATTCATCTGTATTTATAAAAACTACAAATACAAATAACATAAAATTAAAATACAGATAATTAAAATAAAATTATTCCAAGAATAAAAAAAAATCGCTGTGCAATAATTATTGCGCATTTTCATTCTTTTAATGCAGCTGTCAAAATAAGTAAGCTGAATCAATTGGAATGACCCTACTTACTTATTTAAAATGGCGGTCAAATAAGTTAATAAGTATCATTTGGAAAACAGCCTTAGATACGCATTGTCTAATAAAGTCGTTGATGGTGCTTTTCTTCCTGGAAGTTTCATAGCGTAAGCTGGTCTTAAAGTGTTTCGATTCCACCAATCTTAAGGGCAGGTTTCATCCGAATATTAATTTGGCTAATTCCTGATTTAACTCTAAATCTTGTTTTTCACTCAATTTGTCAAAGTAATTTGCAACTGAATTTGCTTTATTGAATTTTTTAAAAGTTCAGATCTTATGTTTTGAAATTGTACCCAGTCCATGTTACAATCTAAATAATTATACTTAGAGTTTTTTTTCGTATTCGTGAGAAATTATAGCATATACTTCTTTTGCAAACCTTAAGCCGCGTACACATTGAGCGAACGAACAGTGAACAGCGAATCAACACCAAATAGCGAATGTTTGTTGTTCGTTCATTGACAATTTGGAGTGTCATACACACCAAACGAACGGAAAGCGAATTTGCCATATCTGTCATGTTCGCTGTTCGTTTGCAAAATTAATTATTACTGAACAAGAGTGTGGATGTATTTTAAAAGAAAAATTGTATTATTTTTTAATGAAAAGTTATAATAAAACAAAAAAAAAATTAAATTTTAAGATATTGAATTTTAAAAATCGTTTGTGACTTTTACCTTACTCTGTACAAGAAAAAACTTATTTGTGTTCGTCGTTCATTGTATTGTTTTTGCGTTTTTATCGTCCATACTGAACATCAATTTCCTTTGATGTTCCGCTCTTGGAGCGAACGCAAGCGAATGCGAATCGAACATTCGGTTCGCGGTTACGTCATAATACACATTAAGCGAATTTGCGTTTGGTGTTCGCTGTTCGCTTCAAATTCGGTGTTCGTTCGCTCAATGTGTACGCGGCTTAAAATGTCTTATTTTTGGCCACCTTGCTCTAGATTATCAACTCTAGCTTTATCGTTCATTTAGGAACTTCAAATATGAGCATATTTCGCAGAAGTATAACAACAAGAAAAATTTGATTTTCTTACGAATTTTCTACATTGTCTACACATTGTCTACATATTGTATACACATTGTCTACATTGCATTGCATGTAGACAATCTTAAATTACGTGTAGACGCACAACACTGGATCAGAGATGATCCCATCAAACTTGCCTCATTGATCATAGATAAATTGTTTTTAGTCAAATTGTTTTTAAGCATAGAATGAATTGTGTTGAGACGAATTATTTTTAGGTAAATTGCTTTTAGATGAATCGCGTTGGGGCGAATTGTTTTTAGACAAATTGTGTTTAGGTAAATTGCACCACATGCATTATCTACACGAGTAGACAATTAATTAATTACTTCATGTAGATTACGTGGCACGATAATGTACAAGATATCGAGATTGACCTTATACTTTCCGAGTGTTCTTTATAATTATTACATTATTTATAGATTGTTTCCGATCTAATCATTCATGCTTATGTAATTAAAAATATCACGTTTTTCATAGTCATAGGTACGAGTATATACTCGAACGTCAATCTGTTCAAGAAAAAAATCGCGATAAATTGAATTTATTTCACAATAGTCAAATAAATTCCTATATGCTCGAATGCTTTATTGTAACAATTTTCAATTAATTTCAATAAAAAATTAAAAAAAAAACGTTAACTAAATTTTCCATGACAATTTTAATTGATGTCTATTTATCCATTTATTTATTAGAAATACAGAAATGCTGTAAACTATTACGAGTTATGAACGAGTCTAATACTTAATAGACTAATAAATTAAGTCTACCTTCAATTACTTGAAATTGAACATTGCAATAATAATTGTCTTCAAAAAGGAAACCATTTAAAAAGACATCAAACAATATCTGTACGTAATATTTTTATGCTAATTGCAATATTGTACTGTATTGCATTGTTGTTGCTTGATATATCATTAATTTAAATTTACAAAGAATTGGCGAGAAATTTGTTGTTAGAAATAAAAATAAATTCGTGGTTTCGGCGACTTTTTCTAATTTTGTAATCTATGTAATTTCGTTCCAGCCTTTTGACCTAAATAATTATATTTACATGTAAAAGCTTTCCTTTGTATTTTGTTATGCATTTGCGCTACAATGTCTGTGTACACAGATAAATTAAAGTCAAGGAAATAAATTGGAAAATTTAGATTAAATTTTTCAATTTCAATTAAAATCCAATCTAATATTTATTAACAATTATTATTGATTGGAGGAAAATATGTTGCTATAATTATTATGTATATACGTAAATCCAGAAGAATGTATGTACTATACAACAAATCTATTTACTTCAACCTTGCCTTATTGAAAAAAAAATAAAAAAATAAAAATACAAAAAACTAAAGAACTATTACAGCATTTAATAAATTTACAAGTATCTTGACTTCTGGTGCGGCTATATATTTACAATTATTTTTTTTAATCTTTTTGTCTACAATTAACTTGGTGTGCATGTATGCGTTTGTTTAAAGCGCTGCATACAGCATTTCGCGAGACTAGCCGCGATATATAGGCAAAATATAATAAAATATGTAGTGTAAGCAATTACTTTGTTTTATTGTATTAACTGTAAATTTGCAATGATTTTTTGTTGTTGTTGTTGTTGTTGTGTTGTTGCTGCTGTTGGTGGGTATGATGTTATTTAATTAAAATAATATATTACGCAAGGTAGTTCATTGTACATAATATATTAATTGTAATTAAAAATGTTAAGAATTTAAAAGTTTTATATATCAGCAATTAATTTTATGTGTACTGGTTTACTGTTTTAGGTATAAAAAATTAAAAAAAACGTTAATTTTTTATTTTTATTAATAAAACCTTCCTTTTAACTATAGGAGGGATGCAATGAAATAAACCAAAGCATAATATGATAAATATTGAGATATGGAATTGAACAGAATTACAGACACAGTAATAACTTTATTCTATTGCCCACATTGAAATTACTACACTTTCCCAGATTCTAAACATGTGGAAAATAGTTCAATTATGTGGTGAAGAATTGATTGAGGAAACTATTTTGATGAATATCAATTTAACAGATTTCCATCGGATCCTAATGTGCAACTGTTAAAAAAGCAATAATAGTCAAATGAATTTAGTCATACGTAACAAATTGATGAGACTATTAAAATAAAGTTGTCGCTGAGCTGTTGTACGAGTTCAATTCTCGCTGCTGATCAAAAATATAAATACAACAGGCGTAATAAATGGTTGTGTATAAAATTGTTCGTTGGACTAACCACCTACAACGTTCACCGATTAATTTCTTTGTCATGCCTGACAAAGAATTCAGACGTTTATTTCTTCACACTTCTTTCTTTCGACCATTAACGGAAACCTACCTTATTTCACATGATTTTCGTATGTAATTATCATCGCAAGCCGAAATTCTCAATGCAAAATATTTCGCCACAAATTTAATTGCTTTTACGTTATATGCGCAATAACAGAGCCACAAAAAAATGCTGCTCTGTGGATCAGACTATCATATCCTATAATGTTTTGACGCGCAGAATACAAAACTGCCAACAGATTTCAGTAAACACGTCTTAGATTTACAGAATATGCAAACAAAATCGTTAATATAAGAACCACCAGCCCAACGTCTATCTCTAATCGAACAAAATTTAAAATATCAACCCCAAATAGCTATAAGTCTGAAACGCTACACCTGACATAGGCATAGGTTATACAAAACGCCCTTAACCAAGGACCTTAAAACCCTACAACTCCGGATTCTCAAGCCTTAGTTAAGCTCCCAAAACATAGACGCCAAACCCCTCAAACTCAGAACTTCTAAACCACAGACAAGCCAAGGTTTGTTATGATACAGGTTTTACACTTCAAATTGAACCTTTTACAAATTGAACTTTTTACAATTCAACTTCAACATTTAGTAAATTACGTGTAAGGCCAATTATATGATTGAACTTATCTATTTCTTAACGAATTTAGTGGAATATGACATATGCGGCGAACATGGGATTCTAAAACGATTTTTGGATAGAAGTTCTGGATATGACCAAGTAGGATGGAACTAAACCGATTATGGGACAGTTGAAGTGGGATTCTAAAGTTATTTTTAGATTAAATTCTGGAATATGGTCACTTAACTATTCGCGGCCAAAAAATAATTTTTGGATTTGGTTGTGAGTAATAATAACGTTTCTGTGAATCAAGCAACTGTTGAAGTGTCTTTGAGACAGCGTTAAACTAATAGCGAGATATCCGAAATTATATTCAAGTTCGGTTAAAAACTTTTCTAGCCAATCCTTCGTTTAAAATGTTGGGTTAAGTTTTTTGAGTGATTGCTCTCAAAGTGGTAAGTTTGGCCATATTTAAAGAAATTGTGTGTGGCAGAATTAAAACCACTAACGGTAGTGTAGACTCTCGGAATTAGAAGTATTATTTTAGAATTTCATTTCATCATAAAAATAATTTTAGAATCCCACTTCAAGTGTACCTAACAAATTTCATCTTAATCGGTTGAGAAATAGGCTGAAACTTGCCATGTTTGGCCATTTTCGAGAACTTCATACACAAATCATTTTAGAATCTAATTTACAACGAACATGTCGTGATTCATCATAATCTGTTTAGGAATAGCCAAGTTTCATCCTACTTGGCCATATTCCAGAACTTTATTCAAAAACCATTTAAAATCCTAACATAATTGCACATATAGTACATACATATAATTTGATAAATGTTGAATTTTAATTAAGACCTATTTCAATGCACGGATACGGATTCGAAACTCAAGTATCGGCGGCTGCTCGTCGTCATCATGCGACGAGAGCTTTACATTTGTTGGTGTTTTGTACTATAAAAGAAACGAAATCGTTTACACAGACTTTTCGAAGAGAAGAGAATTGGTTGCATCATCAAAAAAGAGAATAAGTAAAAGACGTTATCTTATACTCTGAACCCATATCAACAGATTGAGTAATTTTACTTCCCCTTGCAGCCTGCGTCATGTTTTCTTTGTTTCAGATGATTTCTAAAATTTATCGTTTTCTTAATTGGCAAGAGCGTCTTCACCTTGGCCAGCTAATTACATATGACTCAATTTTTTTTTATTTTATTATGAGGGGTTACCGACTAAAAAAAAACGCCTCCTCCTTCAGACAGAAAATCGACCCCGGAACTATTTTGATATTACATCAAGATGGTGTCTCGTATATTGCTTTTCTATGCTTCGTCTTCTATATTAGTATTATAAATAACAGCTATCACGTTCTATGATGGTTGTCCATTTCTGGTTTCTTTTATTGTAGGATCGATTCTACGAAGTTTGCCACTGTATGTATATGCCAGTTCTGTTTCGATTCGAGCATGATGCCCACGATATTATCGGGCGTCATCCTGCCAACCTTTCTTATTACTTCTTGACGTCTCCTTTTCCACTGGTTGCAAGTGAAAAAAGTGTGTTCTGCATCATCAATTGCTGCATCGCAGTAGATAGACGACGATTCTTTCACCTTGCCCATCGTTTTCAGATATTTGCAAAAATATCTATGACCCGTGAGGAATTGAGTCATAAAGAAATAATATATTCGCCCTGTTTCCTATCTACCCACACAGACAAGGTTTTAATTAGCCTTTTTAGGTCTATGGGAATCACTCCAGCAATAACCAACACAGCAGGTTCTGAAGCAGTTCTGTAAGAACTACAGATCCTGAGTGCCCCACGACGTTGTACAGCTGTCATTTTTTTACGGTACGTTTCCTTTTTAATTGTATCTGCCCATATTTCGCATCCATACAAAAGAATGGAATTCGTGACTGACATTAGAAACCTCCTTTTTCCAGCCATTAGGCCCCGATGTTCGTCATCAATCTGTTCAGGGCAAAGGTTACTTTTGACGCCTTTTCTGAGGACCGCTTAACCTGTTCTCCAAAATTAAGTTTTGTGCCCAGATGTACCCCCGCTGGTGCTGGATTGCCGTGCTGGACTGTATTTGTTGATTTCATACATGAAACAGCACATCGGTTGCAATTTGACGTCTTGTAAGCAAAACTAGTTCTGTTTTTTCTGTTGCTAGGGACAGACCATGGCCAGTAAGCCAAGAGGTAGTTCTTCTCATTACTTGGTTGAGCTTGCGTTGGGCGTTGTCTGTATCCCGGACGACTATTACTGCTGCAATATTGTCTGCATAACCAACCATGAAGGTATCATCTGGCATTTCCATTCTCGGGATGCCGTCGCGTCGTATAATGCATTCCATAAATCAGGCCCTAGGATAGACCCTTGGGCAACCTCTTTACTGCATTGACCCTCCGTGGTTTGGAACAGTAGCTTCCTATCTTGTAGGTAGCTGCCCCTTATCCGTAAAAGATAATCTGGCACGCGGAAAGCGTTTGGTAGCGCCGATAACATATCCGCCCACCTCACCAAGGTAAATGCGTTTTGAACATCCAGTGTAGCAAATAACATATATAATAGTTATAATAGTGATCCCGTTGTATCCAGCATACACAGAGGCTATATGCTGATGGAGAGGTTGGCTCGCCCTTCTTTTTGTTTATGAGAACCAGCCGCTGGGTTTTCCATGATTTAGGGAAGACTTCTTCCTCGAGAAAGCGATTTTACATATTTAGAAGTACCTCCGGATGAGATCTAGCTATCACCTTCATAGCTTCCATGGGTACTCGTCTGGGCCTGGTGCTTTCTTATTTCGGAGAAAAGTAGCGGCTTGCTGAATTTCTGCTACCGTGAAAACTGGTACTCCCTCCGGTTTATCGGGGCAAAGTGGCCGATTGTCGTTTGGATGGTTCGGGAACAGGGAATTCACGATATGCCATGTTTGGCTTGCCTCCATTACTGGGCTAGGCGCTTGGGATCATAGTTTGTGCGTCACAATCTTGTAGCCCAAGCCCCAGCGTTCCATGTCGACATCTCGTTTCAAGTTTTCCCATTTTGAGACGCTTGCTTCTGTTTATTTCTAGTTTTAGTGCTTTCCTTGCCCGTCTGTACCCTGATAGGCTTTGATTTTTGAATCAGTTGGTCTTGTTTGTTTTTTTTTATTTTTCCTTAAAAATAATTTTTTTTTAGTAAAATTATATTTTTATTAAACGTTAACTAAACTTTACTAACTTAACGAGTCCTAATAATAAAATAATTGGAAATGTATCCAGGGGTTAGAATTGTGGATACCAGAGGGGCTATGTTGTGATCTTGGCTGCAATACGGTAAAACATACAAAACATTCTATTGCCATAGCCTTCACGTTATAGCCTACCAGTTGCCGGAATAGTTATTGATTAAACTTGTATTAAACTCTTTTCGTACTCTCTATTATGAATGAGCTCTTGCTCAAAATAGAGTGTGCGAAAAGCAATCCAAATTAATTTGTAATAAATAAATAAATGCATTTTCTTCATTAGACCAGAGTAACTTCTCTTACCTTTGAATTTGGTAAATTAATTTATTTGCGCTTGTGAATTGAATCGCTACGTTCACAAACAGCCCATATCATGACTATATGATGTGCAAAATCAGCTCGCATAACCTGCATGGTTGTCAAAACAAACGATTAATCTCATGCAATATGGAGATATAGGGTTAGTGATTGCTCATTATGTAAAGGAAGTGAAACGTCAGTAGAGCTTGTTGTATTATAAACAGGGGTTCAAGATCAATTTGAACGAAATTTGCCATGTACGATGGAAACCGGTTGCTAAAATGATTTTTTGACAAAATTCTGGAATTTGGCCCATTATAGGTCAGAACAAGGATATTTCTAGAATTAGGATGAAACTTGACTATTTCTTTATCGATTTTGATGAAATTGTGATTTCAGCATGTACGAGATGGAAAAGGGATTCTATAACGATTTTTTAGATGAAGTTCATGAATTAAAATACCAAAAATTGCAGGAGTATTTTTTTTACGCCTAAACGAATACTAATGCTTTTACGAACTTTCTCGTATTTTTTTAAATGATTTTATTATTTAGCAAATCCTGATTATCAAACGTTGTTATTTAAAAATTATTAAATGATATAATCGGTTAAAATACATAGTGAACATGATTAGAGTGGAATTATGTAAGTAAGAACAATGCAGCAAAGAGCAAAATTAAGTTTGACGGTGATCATTGATCACTAAGTGGTTAAAAACGTGTTTGTTTGATTTTTACATAAATTGTATAAAACGTTTTAAAATTGACTTTTAATTAGTTTTGTAGGTTTCAACAAGGTGGTATATGATTACATGAAATCAATAAATTAAGTACTTTATAATTAATGCCATTTAAATTTATCAACACACCAAATAAACACGCACAATAGTCATAATTTAATAGCAACATTGTATAATAAATGTAATAAATAAATTTTAAAATGATTTATGATCTGATAGTTTTTGCTTCTGGCCAATTTCCCATAAAAATGCGTTAATTATAATTTATTTCTACTTGAAGTGGTCTTTATAAATATAATTATAATTATTTACAACGTTTATACCTATTAGTTACCTCTATAAAATATTATATATAATTGTATAATCAAGAATTGCAATGAGATGTAATAGCTATACAGCATACGGCTTTAAATGTAACCAGCTCACAGAAAATTTAAATTTTTTGATAATTAGTTTGGTTTCATGTCGGGCATCATTTATCAAATTTTGATAGCCACCACCAGTGGTACTTTGATTTCATTATCGGTTGCTTTATTTAATTCTATTGTTCGGTGTAAAGTCAGAAACTACCATAAAAGCAAGAAAATCACTTTTTTATGACTTTCCCATTTAATTACCGATAATTGAGTGTTGAATATATTGATTATTTTATTATACAGAAAAATTGTTTTTAATACGAGTTATTTATTTAAATCGTTAAACTATTTTAATGCTCTCCAACTTATAAGAGCATAACTTAACTGTAAATAAATCCAATTAAAATTTTATTATTCTTAAATAATTGTCACTTTTCAGACATGGTGTGGGTTTGGCCCTTCATTGATTGGAAAATAAATTCTAAGAAAGAAAACCTTTTGTTTGGCTAATTTAAAATGGGACAATAACCAACCAAGAACAATTTTGCGGTACAAACTAAACCATCAAAAATAATCTTTTGGTAATATTTTAGAACAAACTTATTTTTTGACACAGAATAAAAAAAAATTCGTGAAAAATCATCAAATTTAATAATTGAAATAATTAAAAAAAAACAATTACATTGGACAAAGGGAGCGTGTGGGGTCGATAGCTCCTCTCCTTTAAAAGTACATAAGTATAACAAATTACAATTGTATCGAAATAATTCTGTACGGTTGACGAAGCAATTTTAAAATTAAATCTCGCTTTTTCAAATATTTTAAAATTAATTTTAATTTTCAAATTTGTCATATTTACATTTTTTAGTAATTAGCAAATTTGCCCCAATTTATTATTTTTGTTTCTAGAGGTGAACTCTCAAACCCTCTATTTAGATGCACAAAAACAATTTTTTTGTGTTCCCTTCCAATAGTTTCAAATTTTTTTTTTTTTTTTGATGATACCACGAAATTTTTGTTTGGTGCTCATTAAATTTTCTGTAAAACAAATAATAATTACATTGAGACCCCTTAATTGGCAACCAATTAAAATATTTATTTAAAAAAAATAAAATGACCCTTCCCAATAAAATCGTAGAAAAACTTCCAACATGTTCTGATTTTTTATTGACGATCAACTATAATTGCGTACACAGCAACTGGTTCTAATTAATCCCAAATTCGCAATAAACAAAACGACCTTCCGAATGTATATAATAGCATAATATACACTGTAAATTAAATACATCCAAATTCTCGACTGACTGTTGGTAAATCTCAGATAATTTTATCAACATAGTGCTAATGGTCTCGACAAGTAGCGTGCAAACATTTTTTTCAATATCTCCCGTCGTTTACCTCTAATTTGTCTGAACACTTTTTCACCTAAGTGAATAGCGATATCATCACCGCTTACAAAAATATGAAGCATTACATAATATTTTTACATAATATACATATTTGTCATTTAGTAGAAGTGTAAAACGAAATAGACTAGTCAAGTATTTAATTCTCCTGTTACAATTTTCACGTTTACATTGATTTTGTTTTATAAGACAAATCAAAATTTCATAAAAGAAGAAAAATAGGAAATGTTACTTAACTGGCTGTTGGCTCTTTATTTGTTCCACCAGGGCATATGAATTTTAAGATTTATGGTTATTTACTGAGAATGCAAAACTACCCAAACAATAGGAATTAGTAATACATATTTCACTCAAAATTCCAATAAGAAGTAGTATTAACAGTGTATTCACTAATACATCTTTATATTTTGTTATTTGGTTTATACTTCACTACAGTTGTTTATACTTAGATATTACATTATACCAAAGCAACCTTGATTATACAAGCCATAATCTAAAAACCGAAGCTTTTATAAGGGAATTAGAAACGAGGAAAAAACCAAAATTTCCATAGTAAAACACATAAAACATATGGGAAATCACTTTTTTCCTAAGACAAATTTGTAAATGAAAACGTTGCAAATTCTTAATTATGATTTCTGGAATATTTTCATAAATGTTTGAATTTCAACATATATAAATCTCGTTTAAGTAAATCGTTCTCATTTTCTTGTAATAATTGATTTATTTTAACCAAAATATAAAAAAAAAATCATAACAACAGCTTTCTGGTCAAATTAAAAAGAAAAGCTTACTACAAATCGTGTGCATTAAGTCAATATACATTACATAGATGGCAGTGATGGCAGTAAAAATTTTGAAAAATCGTAGCAAAAATTGCCACCTGTGGCACTATTCTGGTTTTCCCGGGGAATTGGGTATTGGGAAATGATTTATTGTGACTTGTTTTAGTGTATTTTGGTATCATTTTTTTTCAAAGCATATACTGTGGTGATTGGCATTTTATTCCAATTTTGGAAAAAAATGATTTCATTTCAAAGCAATTTTGTTGTTTATTTTCCCTAAAAATTTTGTTGGGAATTACACAGTAGGCAGTAGTATGAAAATGAAATCATTTTTTCCCAAAATTGGAATAAAATGCCAATCACCACAGTATGCTTTAAAAAAAAAAATGATACCAACGTCCAACATACACTAAAACAAGTCACAATAAATCATTTCCCAATACCCAATTCCCCGGGAAAACCAGAATAACTGGGGAAATTTGAGTTTAATAATTGTGGGAAAAGCAAAACAAATTCTAAAAATATTAAGAACGTGTCATAATTATTAGTGTGAAGTTTATGACAAATTGACAAAAAACCTTACAACAGCAAATAAAGTGTAAAAGCAAGTATTACACATATTTTGTCATTTTTTGTCAAAATTGTGTAGCTTACACATATTAATTGGAAACAAAATTAATTTTATATTCAGAAATTCTGGAAATTAAATAACTGTGGTGAGTTGTGTTAAAGCTCGAAAATTATATTAAATTGTTACGAAGAAAACTGTTTTTAGTATATAATTAAAATTAATTTTTTTTGTTAAATTTTATAAAGCATTAAAATTTAAAACTAAATATTTCAGCCGATTACAAAAGTAAATTAAAACATTTATTAACCAATGAAAGCCCATCGTATAGATTGTTGCCTGGATCTGAGTATGCCACCACATTGGTAGGTATTTAGTGGATAATAGAAAGTGATCGTCATATTAACGCGACCCTCAATAAACCGGTGGTCGATTTTAAAATAAGACATACACTAAAATTTGTGTAGTACATACACTAAAATTTGTGTAGTGTATTTTCAAAGGCCAATGATAGGCCATCGCAGAGATTGTTGCCTGGATCTGAGTATGCCACCACATTGGTAGGTATTTAGTGGATAATAGAAAGTGATCGTCATATTAACGCGACCCTCAATAAATCGGTGGTCGATTTTAAAATAAGACATACACTAAAATTTGTGTAGTGTATTTTCAAAGGCAAATGACAGGTCGTCGTAGAGAATTTAAAAGGTTTTGAAATTGAAGAAGCCGACAAAGATTTTGTTCTTTACTATACCAAATAGCATGAATTCACAGATTTCCGTATACTCTTCTAAATGTTTCGTTCTCAAGCCTTCACATAATCATTCATGCATCCATCAATGCATCATTCATGCATTCATCAATAACTTAATTTCGTCTAACAATTCAATTTTGTTCAAAGAACTTCACAATGTACACTCGCAATAATTTGTATCCAAAAAAAAGTGTCTAAAAATTTTAGACCGGATTCATAATCATAATATACATACTTTCTGGTTAGACTCAATGAATACGAGGGACACCGGGTTAACTTTATTATGGGAGTTAGTTTCTAATATATCTTCTGCCAAGTCATCATATTGTATCTCCCATGATCCAGTTTTTCTTTTGACGTAAGCTATGTAATGGTCTGGAGAATTACGAATTCGTAAATGTTGGTAGTGAATAAAAGCGACCAGTGGCACTATTCTGGTTTTCCCGGGGAATTGGGAATTGGGAAATGATTTATTGTGACTTGTTTTTATATATTTTGGTATCATTTTTTTCAAAGCATACTGTGGCGATTGGTATTTTGTTTGAATTTTGGGAAAAGATAATTCCATTTTCATACTACTGCCTACTGTGTAGTTCCCAACAAAATTTTTAGGGAAAATAAACAACAAAATTGCTTTGAAATGGAATTATTTTTTCCAAAAATTTGAACAAAATACCAATCGCCACAGTATGCTTTGAAAAAAATGATACCAAAATACATTAAAACAAGTCACAATAAATCACTTCCCAATTCCCAATTCCCTGGGAAAACCAGAATAGTGCCACAGTGAAAGATTTATGTTTCCCAAATTCAGGTTGTGTGTAATCTCATTAATTGCAATGCTGTATATTGTGTTGGGATTTATAGATTGAACATCTAAAATTACAAATCCATTCCGGGTTTTTATTTGCAGTTCTTCGGGATTCTCGATGGGTTGTTTACAATTCTGGCAATTACTTCCATAAAATTTAAATGAGTTTGCAATTCTCTTCAAATCTTCCTCTTTAAAATTGACATAGTCAATTGGAAAATAGATATTGTCCATTGCGTGTGGCATTAAGCAAATTGTACACTTGAAATCCAATTGAAGCGATCATTTTAATAAGTACTCTATATATTTTGTAATGTTGCACACACAATTATGTTCAATACTTTCAGAAAATTTTGTGATATTAAAGCACTTCAAAATTAAATTTCTTCTTTTTATATTAGTTGAATGGACGGCTCAAAATCGACCACCGGTTTATTGAGGGTCGCGTTAATATGACGATCACTTTCTATTATCCACTAAATGCCTACCAATGTGGTGGCATACTCAGATCCAGGCAACAATCTATACGATGGGCTTTCATTGGTTAATAAATGTTTTAATTTACTTTTGTAATCGGCTGAAATATTTAGTTTTAAATTTTAATGCTTTATAAAATTTAACAAAAAAAATTAATTTTAATTATATACTAAAAACAGTTTTCTGCGTAACAATTTAATATAATTTTCGAGCATTAACACAACTCACCACAGTTATTTAATTTCCAGAATTTCTGAATATAAAATTAATTTTTTTTCCAATTAATATGTGTAAGCTACACAATTTTGACAAAAAATGACAAAATATGTGTAATACTTGCTTTTACACTTTATTTGATGTTGTAAGGTTTTTTGTCAATTTGTCATAAACTTCACACTAACGTCATAATTGTGTGATTAAATATTTTTTTCGTATTTCTCTGCCAATAATTATAGACATCTAAAGTACACTAGTAAAACTAAAGATAAAGGACCCTATAGGATAAGCATAGTAAATTGGGCCTAAAACAACGTATTTTCTATTTTCCCCATAGATAAGCTTGGGCCCTGCTGCATGAAATGGAATACATCATTTTTCGATATTTCTAAATTTTTTTTGCGACTTTTTACGATTAGTCGTTCTTTAGTATATTGTTTTATAATTGCAAAAATATTTCGCAACTCCCTCCCACTTGTTTACAGGGTGTTACAGCAGTTTTCGCATTTATAACTTTTATTTTTTTCTAAATTCAATAACTTGCTTTGTTTTGAATAAAAAAATATTCCAAACAGTAATTATGGTGTATATTAGCCTAATTATGCGAATTATAATTAATTTGCACACTACAGTGACGTACTTCCGGTTTTAAATGCAAATATTACATAATTGAATATACATCATTTTTCGATATTTCTAAATTTTTTTTGCGACTTTTTACGATTAGTCGTTCTTTAGTATATTGTTTTATAATTGCAAAAATATTTCGCAACTCCTTCCCACTTGTTTACAGGGTGTTACAGCAGTTTTCGCATTTATAACTTTTATTTTTTTCTAAATTCAATAACTTGCTTTGTTTTGAATAAAAAAATATTCCAAACAGTAATTATGGTATATATTAGCCTAATTATGCGAATTATAATTAATTTGCACATTAAAGTGACGTACAGTCCTGTACTAAATGATAGCCGCACCTCTAATTTAAGATTTATTTCATTTAAAATTGTTCCTATATGCAAAAATAATACTCTTCACTTTACCAATGCGTGCTACAAATACAAATCATTATTTTCTGCGGGATCATGGACAATTGGAGAATCCTCATTTAGTATGGTAATAAAAGATAGCTCAGGTATACTTTCAAATTCTTTTGAACACTGTGTCAGTATTTACCCGAGCTTGTTAGCGTACAAACATATTCTTGTGTCTTAAAATATTATTGTGTTAAATATTATTCCGATTTTTGTTATTTTTTTAAATATGGGTGGAAAAGGTACTTTGAACGAGTTTGAAAAAGGATAAATTGACGTTACTAAGAAAAGTAATATGAGTATCCGTTTAATAGCCGAAAATATTAGTTGGAGTGAGAAGGTAGTGCTAAATTATTTAAAAAATTCGCAATTATACGGTTCGCATAAAAGTGCAGGCCGGCCGGTGGAACTTATTGATAGAGAAAAACGGTTAATTTTACGAAACGTCTCTAATTTTATTGGCACCGTGCAACAAATTGCGTTAAAAGCTGGTGATAATACAAAGATTTGTGATGTGAGGAAAGTATTAAGAGAGTCAGATAATATACAAATCAAAAATTACAAAGAAAACCACAACTGTTATCAAATCATAAAGATTCCAGATTGCGTTTCGCGAAGGAACATATGTCGTGGAAGAAAAAGTGGCATCGCGTTATTTTTAGTGACGAAAAAAATTGAATATGGATAGCCCTGAATAATGGCAATACTATTTTCACGACCTTTGAAAAGAACTTCTTGTGCTATCGAGGCGTCAACGAGGTGGAGGATCTCTGATTGTTTGGGGTGCAATTGGCTATGGAGGAAGAATGGATGTGAAGTTTATGTCCGGTCGTCTTAACAGCAACCGGTATAAATCCATGCTATCCCGGAACATTACCAGTTGTTGATGTACAAAATGGCGGCCCAACACACTGCCGGAATAGTAAATTATTGGTTTACAGAGGCTCAGATACCAGTTTTGAAACAGCCAGCAAGGTCAATCGACATTAACAGCATCGAAAACATGTGGGGTGTACTCAGCAGAGTTGTGTATGCTGAAGGAACACAATACAGCAGCGTTCATGAACTAAAGTCATCAGTACAATGCGAATGGGCTAATATTTCAATTTAATATGCCAAAACTTGTACAAAAGCATGCCAAATAGAATTTTCGAAATAATTAAAAACAATGGCCGAAACACAAAATATTAATTGGAATAAAAAATTATTTTTATAACTGTGCTTTTTATATTTATTTCCTATTAAAAACAATAAAATATTGTGTGCGGCTATCTTTTATTACCATACTAAATGAGGGTTACCCATAAATTTTCCATGACGCCGCAGAGAATAATGACTTCTATTTATAGCATGCATTGGTAAAGTGAAAAGTATTATTTTTGCAAAGGAAGAATTTTAAAAGAATTTATTTGAAATGAAATAAATCTTAAATTAGGAGTGCGGCTATCATTTAGTACGCGACTGTATACTTAATTTGCACACTACCAAGCGAAACCGAAGTGCGATCATTATTAATAAAAAATCTAAAAATTGTATTCAATTGGTATTTCATTTATTATCGTTTTTATTTTATCGGAGAATTATCGCGAGATAAGCGCAGAAATAACGTTATTCCAAAATAAGCAGCATAAAAAATTCACAATATTTTGGAAGGAGCAAAACAAACTTATCCATAGAAACATTCCTTACTAAACTATCGTAACTTTAGAACAAGTTATGTAGAGACTCAAACTGAATCGGAGTCTGAGATTTGACAGCCAGAATTCATAGCATTTATAATATTATCTGCTAGACCTTTGCGGTGCTTTGATAATACATTTGGGTTGTGTTTTGCGTAGCCCAAATACCATATCACTGAAGTTATATGACTGCATGTACCGACAACTCTGCTCCCAGTTTTGCACTTACAGTAATATCCTAATATTGTTTCGGCTCCACTACCATTAGGAATGAATTCTAATCATAACTGAAGAATACGAGTTGACGAAAAACGACTTTCAATTTTGCATCTTATCAAATTCTTCAGTTCGTTATGTATAAAGATCTTGTAACTAGAATCTGCCTTTATGTATTCATAAGTATATCTTTTTCCTTGGTCTAACTGATACATACCTAAAGTGACATTTTTAATTTCTTGTTCTGAACATGGAAAGTCTTGAATCTGAATTGTAGCCTCCTCCCAACAAATTCGTTTGTTTTCAAGGCCTAGCTCTTCAATCTTCTTTTGAAGAGAATTCTCATCATTCATTTTGCTAATTGCCTTCTCTGCATAACGTGCATGATTTTCGTTTTCTATAAACATAGGAGGACTGTATGCATTCAGTAAGGCACAAAGAATTTTAGTTAAATATGACAGCTTGGGGAAATAAGTGACTTCAATAGTTGAAGCAAAGAACTTGTATTTTTTGATTCTGCTGTTCACACTTTCCACTATCCATCGATTCATAGTCACAGCTCTGGACTCATTAGCATCTTTTGTGCAAAACTGCTTTTGTCCCTTGGTTAGTAAATGAGGCATTATTGGATTAAGTTTTAGCAATTTCAACTTTTCTATGACATCTCTGAACCCACGATCGAGAAGTAAAACATCATTCTCTAAAAAATATTTTGTAAATCCATAACGGTAATCAAGTATTCTAAAATTTTTGAATCGCTATTGTCGTTGTTTGCAAAAAACAAACCTTCAGCCTCAAGAATGTATCCGTCAGGGAAAACCACAATCATGGGCTTCAATAAGTTTCTGTGCTTATGATTGGAATACGTCAATAATTGTAACTCATGATCACTTGACTTTTCAACATATAGATAAGTACCATCAATGATAACTACAATAGAATTTTCATCTGCAAGCAGAAGTTTATGAGCCATTTTAGTTTGATGTTTCATTGCATCTTCTCGTGATAGATGATTATAACCTGAATGAAGATGGACAAAATGCTCATCCAAGGCTTTTCGAACAGATTCAAAGATTGCAGACACTCTTGCTTGACCATCTACATTGAATAAATATGCCAAAAATTCCTGTGACAAGTTCATCCTTAGTTTTACTAGGAATATTCCTAACGCATTTCTCGTAGATCTGTTGCAACTATTTCTGATGTGTGGCTTTACAAAAGCATGAAGGCAATCGAAATTTTCTTGTGAAATCCCAGTGAATTCTGATAGTCATATGGAGTTAGTGGAGAGCCGTTGTCGAAATCGATTTTAGAGTATGAGTTGGCCTTACAAAAGTGGACGGCATTGAAAAATTCTTCAATATCTTCAGCGGACAATACTATTGTTTCTTTAGTTGCAACTAATGATTCTAAAGTCTTCTTATTAAACAAGCCATTTTTGTCAAAATGTGAGCGACAGCATCTATTGCTCATTGGAATAACAATTTTCCTTCTTTTCCACATATCGATGATCGCTTCTTTGGAAATCCAACATCTACCAGCTTCTTTACAAATAAAACAATTTCTCTGTGTACCAGAGCAGCTAGGAAGATTGACTGTAATTCCATTTCTTGGAACAGAAGAAACTTTGCTTGACGTTACAGAAGCTTGACTACTGAGAAATTCAGATGTAAATTCAGATTGAGATTCAGTACTTGTGTTTTCTAATGTCGAAAATTAAGTTGTACTATTCATGGTTGAAGCCTAGAAATCAATCTCTGAAGATGTAGTGCAACAAGAACTATCAGGAGTTATATCCATTTCATAATCATGCAAATTATTGTCCACAGTATTACCCTCAGCTGTATTACCAGGCAGTAAGTGATATCTTTGAACTTTAATCTTGAATGACACTTCAAACAGGCATAACTATTTGGATTATATGACTTTCCTACGCTTTTTAAGTATGTAGTAACATTTATCCATAAAGAAGGTGTCCCTAAAGTGCAAACTCCTCGCCATTTCAATATGCGTGACTTACATATGCCACAGAGAATATGAGATCGTTCAACTACAATAAACAATTTTATGAGATTACATGCAAAATAAATATAAAAAGTACATTTTACCTTCTGGACCCATTAGTGTTAAGTCAAATAGTTCTAATGATGATGAACACACAAGTTAACAAATTGTAAAAGTATTAAAGATTATGTTACACACAAGTTAAATTACTCAAAACAAGACTTGAAATACGATTTATACAACAGTAGTTATACAACAAGAGGTTCGAAAATAATCTAATATACAGTTAAGAGGACGAGATGTGTTTCCTAGGTAACACATCGAGTCCGCAACTGTATATTCAGATGATTTTCGAAGCTAGAGTTGTATACGTTAAGACTATACAACGATTCAACCAAATATATTACACAACCAAATAAAAACTGCACCAAATTAACTCATTTTTGCGAAATGTCAAAAATATTAATTGTTTGTTTATATTCATGGATGATATGATTATAACATAATATGATTTACTTGTTTGTGGCCGAAACACCACTAGTTGTGTTAAATTGAACTATCTGATTGGTCTATTTTCCAATGAGTTGTATAGTCTGTTATATATGTGATTGTTATATAAACATAAAAGTTATGAACCAAATTGTACTGATTGAGATTGAGAGTAATGTGTAATGTGTATCTGACATCTCTTGCATAAAAATAATTTTTTTAGTCCAATTGTATGCGAACAAAGAAGGGGCTGCTAGAGAATTTTTAGTATGTTATTCTACGATTCTTATATAACATGTATGTGAAAAATCTAAATTGTATCTCAATGCGAACATATGTAAAATGCCATTGTTCTATGCTTTCCTATGCTTACACATGTAAAAATTGGTCCAGTAAAAATTCAGTTTCTGGAAAACGAAGAAAAGGCTGCTGCTCATATTTTGCAGACAGGTTTCGAAAGATGTGATTAAACATATATTTCAATTTCAAGACTCTATCTTCATGCGAAAGTACAAAAACGAGGGGCCCAATTTTCACTACATATCACATAGGGGCCTTTAGCAAGTATTATTTTAATTTGTCAGAGCCAACTTTGATGTATTTTCAAAATGAAAATTCGAAAAATATATTTTAGAAATAATTTAATTTTAAAATTTCTGCAATTAATATTTACTTAATACCAATATACCCTTTTTGTATATTTCTGCTAAAGATATGTAGGACACTTTTGTATAAACATTTTGTAACACTTTTGCTTTTTTCATTGAAAAGCTTGAAGCTAAAAAACACCATTTTTACTATGGATTCCTATGAAAATCAGGGAAAAGTTATACCACTAAAAATGCTTCTAAAAAATACGTCATAATGATTATGGCTCTATACTCTAGAAGGCTCTTATTATACTCGTTATAGATATACATACATACTTAGCATGTAGCTTTCTACATTTAAATTTTTTAAAATGCACTTTAATAAAATTTTAATTTTAAATGTTCAGTTAAATACTTATTATTGTTTGTTACATATTTTTAAATGTATTAGTTTTTTATGTAATTTACATTGTAACGTAATTTACGTAGTATTTTACATTTTTCACATGTAAAATGTAAAAAAATAATTGTTTATGCGAATTTGTCCAACATTGGCATAAGTTAGGGAAACGTATTAGTTTAATATATTATTGATACTAGCTATACACTAGAACTTGGATCTTGGTCATAAAATGAGGGTTGAGTGTTGCGATTTTCAATAACGTACTAGGTATAGTATATAAAATTTACTATTAGTAAATGGAGATAAACATTTTAACACTCAGGTCCCATTTTACGACCAAAATCCTTGCTCAGGACCTTTGAATGGAGCTTGCACGATTAACTTTGAAAAAATTTGAATCGATTATCGTTGATGCATATCCTTTAGCCGGTCGTACAAGGGTTAATTTATATAGACACATATACGTTGTATATTATAATAAAATATTTAAAATATTTACCAAAAACCATAAAATAAAAAAAATATTCCGTCATTTTCGGAGAAACCGCTAAAAATGCACATATTTCGTTTTTTTATTTATTTTTTATTTTTATGTATTTTAACTTAAAGACAACATGGAACACAACAGCTTTCCCAATTAGTCAATGTGATGATTGCTTACGAAATTTATTTAATTTATTTTTATTTTACGTATTTTAAAATATATAAAACATAATAATGATATACGTGTGTATATTATATATGCACATAACAAAATTATTTATGGCATGTTCCTCTACACAACTTTAACACTTGTCCATTCAATTACTGTTCTTATTATTATTTATATAAGTTTATTTTTTTATTTCTTAAATAATTTAATTTTTTATTATTATTTAAAAAATAAAAAAAAACTCATCTTACATTTAATTAAATTGCAACGCTACAATCGTAATAATTGAATCTATAAAAAAAAATTGTATTCTGCCTTTAATAAATTGAATTACATTAAAATATTGAATTTAATTGAAATGGATGTTGTAAGTAACGTTAAAAGTTGTTGTTATTGTATGTGTTTTACCATTTTGAATGTATATTTTGGCTTTGCAGTATACTATATAAGATGAACAACACGTGTGTGTTATTATGATTTTTTTTTTCTTTTTGTACAACCACCACCACCACCACTAACTACTTTTTTTCGCCATTCAGCTGCCAACGCTGAGGCGACTGGTTTTTCTTCTATGTTTTTCATCATCACAATTTAATCAAAAATAATTACACAAAAGCGAAATAGAATGAAAATACAAAAAAAAAAAAAATTGTTTTGGAAAATATTTATAATTGAAACTGACTTGGATATCATTAATGGGATTATCGCGACTTGTTTTCGCCATATATAAGTATACCTGGACAGTATTAAACGTTTTTTTTTTTCATTTTTTTTTTACTCGTATGTCGCTTACTTATGTTATGTGTTGATGATTTCTGTATGAGATAATGATGTTGATGTTTATTTTTTATTTTTATGAATGAACTAATCATAATGACTTTGATTTATCTGCATTCATTGACTGGATTTGTATCCTTGAATCAATAAGTTGTGGTGGTTCATTCAATACGCGGAATAAATTATTAAACATTTTTGTTTTATTTTTAAGAATCATCTGCATATTTTCTATTTTATTCACAGTATATAAATCATTTAATATTTATTCACAAAAAAGTGATCCAAATGCACATAATATATCGGTTGTACTATGTATACATTGCGCTATTGGTTGGGTGTGTAATTGAATATTTCTAGACAAGCTACGAAACTAAAAAACTGTAAAGCAATTTTATAAAATATTTAGAGCATGTAAAATAATAGTAATAATAACAATAATTATTATTATTATTAAGATCCTGGTTTGATGTCTGGCTGAAATTGTAATTTTAATTTTTTATTTTTATTTTTTCTATTTTCTGTTATTATTTATAATATTAATTTATGTGAAATGGCTGTCTGTATACATACGCTTACAATTTGCATACATAACGTGCACATAAAGTAATTTAAATTAATAGTAAACTGTCACTTAACTCTATTAATATAAATTCATTATTAGATTTAAATTCGATTAAAGTGAAATATTAGCGAATTAATTTACAATTTTTAATATTGTTTTGTGATTTGCTGGAAATTGGAAAATTTAATTTGTTGAGGTGGAACGATGCAATACATTTTGTTTTCTCGCTTATGGATATTTTGATACTTTTTAACAAAATAAAATAATTGGATACAATTTATTTATTTAATGGAAAAGTAATGTACACGTTTGTTATTTACATACAGTAAAGAACATTCAATTGTATATGGTCGAACTTTTTTTTTTTTAAATACTGTAGGTAGAATTCACTCATTCTATTTCCGATTAAAAGAAAAAAAATTATTTATGATATGATCAACTGTGCTTTGTAAATTTAATAATAAAAAAAAAAAAAAACAAATTTTCCTAATGGTACACACTAATAATACAATTTTAAAAAGTAGGGAAACCACACGCACATTCAATTGTATACGACTTACTAATTTTTTTAAGAATTAGTCGGGATTTAAGAAAAATGGATAATACAGCTTAATTAAAGCTTACATTTAACGCAGACAATTGAAATTTACAATTTTTTCTTTGGTAATATTACATCTGAAAAAGGCTATAGTTTATCGGAAAAATACACCTAGTTAACCTGTCCAAAAGAACAATTCAAAAAATTTGTGAGATATTACCAAGAAGAAAGATCAGAAATATTGCATAGCATGTATGAGCGGCGAAAGATTACTTTGTCGTATGAAAGATTTATTTTACGAGAAGTTTCTAAAACTTCAAACCTGAACTAACAAAGACGATGTATGAGTTTAGTGGTTTAAAGGTAGGTTCAATAACACTGTGTTAGCCACGATAGCTTAGCAGGCGTTGTTCTCCAAACTATCCGTTGATAATCTTGGTGCTCAGGAGCCACCAAGATCTGTCGATACATCTGTCGAATATCTGCGATGAATACGAATTTGTGTTGTCGAAATCGAGTGAGAATCGTGAATAGATTCTGTTGTAGCTTGGGACTGATACGAAGGTTTTAATTGAGTGAAACTCCGGAAGTCGTCTTGTATGAGGCGTCAAAAACCACAAGTAATTTTGGCTTTGAACTAGACCTCTGCATCACGCCATGGTGTGGGAGATAGCACGTTTGATTTGTAATTTTCCCATCGTAGACTGGCACTGCTTCCATGTGATGCTGCTCGAGATAGGCTTGCATGAAGTCTCGGTATTCGATGCTTAACTGCGGATTCTTCAAAAATCGGCGTTCCATATGCTTCAGTCTGACGATTGCACCTTCTCGAGATGTTCCGAGTGGCAATGGCTGATCAACGAATGGGAGTTGCACGATATATCTTCCTTCTTTGTTTCTTGAGTGTGTCGATTGAAAGTGCGTTTCACATTGACTTTCATCATGTCCATGTTCATTCATGTCCCAGTTTGGTTTCTTGTGCGAATGGTGAACCGTTGACAGATTTTATGCGTCCATCCATATGAAGCATTCCAAGGACATCTGCCTCAAGCAGCACGTCCTTTGTGAGGAAGATTGAAATGAGGATCGGCCAATTGTAGCTCGTCTAGATGTTTCCACTGTTGCGATTCGATGTATTGCGATGGCAAGGTGCCAGTTATTCTTTCGACGACTACTGCTGTGATGGAAATCGAGAATCTTGAATCAACACGTGATTTAAGAACGTATTCGACAATCGATTGTGATTTGGCTGCTTCAATGGCACCAATTCCATTAATTGAGATTGAGGCTGGTTTCCGTTTTAAGTCAATCCGAGTTATGGCGTTTTCGGAAATGAGATTTACTTGGGACCCTGAGTCAAGCAAGGCTCGAATGGTGAAATCTTGTTTCCCGTTTGCGATGATCCCAATTGCTGTTGCGAGTAATACATCTGTCAGTGGCGATGTGGAGTGATGCGAATTAGCATTGTTCGAATTTTCGGCAGTTGGCGAGTTGTCATTCGATATTTTACTTGTGTTGGTGACTGGAGTCCGAGATGATCCGTCCGGTATATGTAGTAGGGTATGATGTCTGCGGTTGCAGACTTGACAGAAACTTGAACGACATTCTGTGCTACGGTGTCCCTTCCGTAGACAGTTGAAACACAGGTTATTTTCAAGAATTTTGCTTGATTTTTGATCGAACGATAATGATTTAAATTTGCTGCACTGGAATGTTCCTATGTTCCTCGCTGCAGAATGGCCAGTTCAGCGAATTGGTTGGAGTCGAAGTAGCGACGAACGAATGAGATGGTTGCGATGATGATTCGCGCTTCGAGCTCGAGCGAGATGACGATGGTTGAGTTGTTGATGGTGAACGAATTGTTGTTGGCTCGTTTCTCTGGCGTATTGACGATGCTGTGATTGGTTGCGACGAATTTGATTTGAACATGGAAATCATTTCCAATGATTGCCATCGAGTCTCCAAGAAATCCGTAAGTTCTTGATATGTGGGATACTTCGTTCGAGTGGGTGTCAATTCCCATTGACGGTGAGTTTCTGGGTCGAGTTTGTCGACGATGAGGTTGACGAGAATGATATCCCAGGTGGCTAATGGAACGGTATCGATGATGCCCCTTAATCCGATTGCGGATTCATGAAGGGCTGCGGGCATATATCGGAATCGATGGAGGTGAGTGTCGATGATGAAGCGTCGATGTTTGTACCGATGGGTGAGGCTATTGCGTAGGTTAAGATTAGTCGTTGAGGTTCCTATCGTCTTCACCACCCATTGCTCGTAACATTCCCAAGATAGTTCGGTTGTACCTTTCACATTGAACGTTCGCTCTTGGCGTGGCAGTGGCATTCAAAATATGTTGATATTGTTTTCAGAATAATATGCTTCGAATGACCTTGCTGTAAATGTAAATGTAAGTGCCATGATCACTAATTAAACTCGTGGTAACTGCGAAATGAGTAGTCCAATCATCCATGACCGATATAACTGGAGCTGTATTCGATGATTTTGCTGCTCTTCTTTGCTGATACATTTCACTTTCCTTTGATCCCTCCTTTTGATTTTGTATACCCACATTCCAGACGCGACGAACTATATTTCTTCACATAGTCTCTTATTCGAGAGAACCAAAAGTGTCTACGAATAACTTCAACCGGTATTTCAAACGACCGAGTGTCCCATATCGTCGTGATTCATTTTAGCGATACGCCACTTTGATATTCGGGGCACAACCCACATTCGTTTATCATGTACCATTCGGTACAATTGTTCTCGATATACCGTATAATCTGCATGCATCTGTCGTTCATCCGGAGTATTTGGTTTACAACTTATAACTTCGATGATTTTTTGATTATTATCATCTAAGCGTTGCATACTAGCAACATGTCAATCGTTGCTGGTTCCAGATCCATTCCATCATCAATTGTGTTTCGGCTAAGTGCGTCGACATGTTGCATCTTCTGCCCACTGATATTTGTATTCGTTGTCCGTGGTTCGGCGACTAAAATGTCATACTGGTTTTGTTTCCCCTTTTTCGTCTCGTTGGAACAGTATAACGGCGAGACCTATGGCACTTGCATCAGTGCACACCTCATGTTCCAACCCCGAATTATACAAAGTCAGAATATTACCACTTCCCAACGTGCTTTTTAATAACTCAAACGACGTGGTTTGTTCATTTGTCCAGTTAAAGGATTCATTAGTTTTCGTTAGCCGCGTTAACGGTTCAGCGATAGATGAAAATATCTTAACGAATTTTCTGAAATAACTCGCTAAATCGATAAATTGTTGTACCTCATGCTTATCTGTGGGCGTTATTTTAATGTTAAAATTCCGTTATAATTTTGTTTGATTTTGGACGTATACCATGAGAATCAATTTCATGGCCAAGGAATTCAACTTTCTTCTTGGAAAACTGACACTTCTTCAATTTTAAAGTTAATCCTCGTGGTTGTAATACTTTCAATAATCGTTCCAACTTTTCCATACCTTCCTTGATGGTCATCATTTCTTGGCAAATATTCACAATCTGATAATAACCGGACGCTAAATCCAGTACTATGAAATAATTACTACCACTGAGTCGTGATAGTTGATCTTACATAATCGGTAACGGATACTGGTCCCGCCTCGTCTTATTATTCAATTGTCAATAATCAATGCACATTCGTTCGTTACCGTCCTTCTTTTTAACTAGGACGACTGGGCTAGCATAAGTTAATTCCGATTCACGTATTGTTTTATGTTCCAATAATCCACTTATCATTGTTTTTACTTTTTCGCGTTGATAGTAAGATAGTCTATCAGGCCGATAGTTATTTATTATTCCCGATTGTTAACGTAACAATTCCTTCATTTATTTCATAAATATTCATCAACGCTTCATTTTTTGAACGAATTGTTCCGACGTTAATAATGCTACCCTTGCAGGATTAAATTTTGGAAGTATATTGATCACATCACAGGGTGTAAGGTTAAATCGATGTTGAGAAGTACGCTAGTTGGTATCTCCCTCCGGGGATGTATACGCTCACGTTAATTATACGCTCACGCTCAATAAGCACTTTCTCTCGCTCTAACAACTTTATTCGCTGTTCATGTTCCATTAACTTTCGCCCGTCACTAATATTTCTCGAATGCAACACCACATCATTTCGTTCGTTGGCCTCCCAAGTATTTTGTTGATTTACTTCACTCGGAGTACTACTAATGTTTCCACTCTTCCTGTTATCACCTAACCCACATTTTTCGCATTCGACCCGTAATTTCGTAACCGAAAGATTTCAAAAATCGATAACAACTTAATTGGACTCACCCTGTGCAGTTTTGATCTACCCCAAAGTTCCGTTATTTATAATTATAGCTGTATTACTCCCTCGTGTCCAAATCCACAGATATCCACGTGTCGTTCCCAATTTATGTTTCATTCACCGTTCGTGGGTTATTTTTTTTTATTTTATTTTATTTTATTTAGATTCCTTTATCCCACTTCTGAACTAAAACCCGATTATATATTTTCCCTTTTTTCTCCAATAAAAAATCCCCCGGTTTTTATTGGAGAGAAAAAGGAGAAAATATATAATTGGGTTTTAAAAGTATGTTTGCGTTCTACCAAGATAACGATCGAATGCTTACAGCTTCAGTTGTTAAGGTTTGGCTACTGTACAGCTGCCCTAAATGATTACCCTAACTCCATTCTAAAGCCAAATCTACTCAATCGAACACTTTTGGGAACTTTTAGATTTAAGACCAAGAGCCAACCACACCTTCATTAATAAAGTTCAACCAAAGAAAGGCAATTAAGAAAGAATTTCAAAAAATTGGTCTGGAAACTACCAAAATTTAATAAAATCCATGCCAAATCGCTTGGCTGTTGTTATCGCAAATAAGGGTTATCCAACCAAATTTTGATTTCGAGGCATTATGCATGGAGTATACAACTGAATGTACCTTAATTTATTATTGTATTAAAACTAAATTTCCGTAAGAAGTTTCATTTTAAAAGATAAATAAATCTTTCTAGTAAGATTTATTTATCTTTTAAAATGAAACTTCTTAAAATAATCGTATCGTATACAACTGACTACTTCTTGGCTGTATGTTTACAGTTTGTATAACGGTAGTATCGATATGCTGACATAATTATTCTTATTGACCAAGAACACAAAAAAGGACTATCTAGTGCTACTTATTAAGTATTTTAATAGAATAAGCTAGACAATCCTAAAAGATGAATTTACCCAAAATTGATTACATTTTTCATGTTGCCGCTTAACTGCACGGGACAGGAAGTTTAATAATTTCAGCAGTTTAGTATTAAATTAAAAAATATTTGAAATTCAGATAATTAAACCAATAATTGGAAACCTATTGCAAAAAAAGCTTATAAAATATTAAAAATTTAAAAAATCGATTTCTTAAATACTTGCGGCACTAATTTATTATCCTGTCTGGACTCAATATTCAGAATAGTTAATTAAGGTAATTTGTCTCAAAATTCTTCAAATTTATGTGTCAAACTCCTTAATATCTTTAGAATTCGTTAAATTGCTTAAATCACAAAATGTACTCCTGTTTCTGGGAAGAAAGCGAAGGGAATCAAATTAGTCACCGAATGGAACGACAAATTAACAAATTTATTTGAGCGTTGTTTTAGAACCGTGAATTTGAAGTGTTTTTCATAAATTATTCGAGAAGAAGTTGACAAACAACTGTGGCTCGAGTTTGGTTTTATATCTATGATTTGATTAAAGAGGACGAAATGTGAATATAAATAAAAAATGGCCTCTTGAATTTTAAAAATTAGATAAAATTAAATTAAAGTAAAATAGAGTGATGAACTGCTGTATAGTGTAGTAGTTTTTTCGATAGATTATTTTATTTTTTAACGTTATTGAGTTCAATGCGGCAAAGAGCATTGTCATTCGTATTGGATGTGGCTTTCTTGTACTCTACCTCGAAGATGAATTATGATCAGTAGTAATAATAAATTTTTGACCGTATATATAAGGTCGGAAATATTTGGATGAAAAGAATATTCCAAGCATTTCTTTGTCGATGGTCGAATAGTTTGCGTTCTGCATATCGCTGCCTATATCTCCTTGACTGAGGATATCACCTAATGCAAAACTAGAAGCATCCGTTGTTAGCAAGAATAGTTTGCTGAAGACTAGAAACGGTAAAAGCGAGATATCTATTAAAATATTTTTATATGTTTCGACAATTTCCGGGAATTGTTTCGTTTGAATTACCTTTTTTCCTTTTTTAGCCAATCAATTTTTGCAAAATCCTTAATGTATTTCCTTTACGGTTTTAGGTATTGGAAAGTTTTTAATCACATCGATTTTCAATGGGTTTGGTCTGACGCCTTTGTCAGAAATAATACATATGACCTAAAAATATTGATTTATCTATTTGGATTTGTAAATTTTAATTTTTTGAAAACTTTTCCTTCCCATGTGTTCTTCAAGATTTGGGCTGTAGATGATGATGCCGTTCATATAGCAGAGTACGTTTTTTCCCTGCAAATCACCTAGAAAATTGCCCTTAATTTGCTGAAACGTTCTAGGGGCATTTTTAAGACCGAAGGGCATACGAGTATATTCGTAGTGTTCATTTTCGATATATTTAGGGTATACTTCTATCTGGTAGAAACCAGCTGGCAGGTCCAATGTAGTGAAATACATGGCTTTACCTATAGACTATCAATAGTATAGTTGTGATATTTGGCATAGGATATCGTTCGTTGATAGTTTTATTGTTTAGTTGTCTGTAGTCAATAACGAGACGCCATTGCTTCTCGCCTTTAATATTATCTTTTTTCGGGACAAGGTAATAGGTGAATTCCACGGAGAGTTCGAGGGTCTAATTATCCCGTTCGATAGAATTTTATCGATTTGGTTTTTTATTTCACTTTTTCGTCATATAGGTTACTAATATGGTAACTTTTGATTTTGTTGGGATTTGATCTTCTTGACCGACAGGATCTGGGTTAATGAAGCTTTTATTTGTGTCAGTTTCTAATAAGAATCGATATGTTTGTGTATTGTTAGTTAAAGTTATGAATGGTATAGGTTTAAGGTTTGATTGGGGTTTGGTGAGGCTTGTATTTGAAAATTTTCCTCGTATGCGGGTTATCAAGAGATTGTTGTAAATTGTGATTTTTGTTTTCGCCTTTTATAAAACTTTTTTGGTTTTCTGGTTTAATTGGAATAAAACTATTTTCCCGTTTAACAGGATTTTGATTTTTGAAATTATTTGTTGGAGTAAATTGATGATATTGGTGTTGGTATTGATTTCGGTGAGGAATGATTTTGGTAATTTGGTTTTTGGTTGTAATTAAAAGAATAATTTTTATAATAGTTTACGTCCATTTGTATATTTTTTAGTTTAAATATATTTAATGTCTCATTTATTTGATTATATGCGTCATTTAATGTTTCTGGGTTTCTGGCCCTAATTATTGAATCTAAAGGTTCCTTTATTCATGTTACTAGAATTTTTAAAGTTGTGCTACAATTGGGTAATATGTTATCCATACTTTGCACGAATATACATAATTCTGTTTTACTACCAGAATATGTTCGAAGATTTTTTGTGAATTCGTCTACCTTAAATAATTCTAAAGCAGTTTCGATGGGGTTTGCCATTTTCTTTTGTATTTTTGGTTTGACATTAACTTGTTTTATATTTAAATTTTTTATCTCTAATGGTTTAATTTATTTTAATTCTTTGAAAAAATTTGAAACGGTTGTTGAGTATTTTTACTGTTTGTGGAGATTTTTTCTCCGCTCATATAACGCGGGCTTCCCTTACTTGTTTAACGAAGTAAATATTGGTAACCCCGGGTTATAGATTTTAGTGAATGTAATGAGTTATATTGTTGAAATTTTATGGGAATATGGAAAATCACTTACCAAGTAAACAGTAGAAAGGTTGAAATTTTGTATTGTGTCAGTTATATTCTGGTGTAGATGAGGCATTTTTAATTAAACTGCGATTTGTCACAAAATTGAATGTCTATTCGCAAAGATTTTTTTTTTCACTTTTCCCAAAATGTTTATTATAATGGAGCAGCTTACCACTGGTCGGGGCTAATAATTTAGAAAGTGTATTATCTTGATTTTTGATCTTCTTAATTTAAAGCCTCTTCAGTTCGGACTTCTTTCTTTAGGAACTAATTAACGTCTTATCATTTTGATTTTATTTACTAGTGGCATATTTACATTTATTATGTTAGTTCGCTTCTACGCTACTGTTTTATAAGTTTTAAGTGATATTTAAATTAATAATAATATGTATAATAACGATTTTCAGAGGTGCCCAGAAATCTGACCCAGCAAACATAAATTTTATTTCTAAACACTGTTTTAATTGTAATAAGCCATAAAATTAGATTAGAAATGTGTTGTTATTGTGTTAGTAACTATTGGCCCTACTTAGGTGTCTGTAACCGAATTTATTTCTATTATTACTAACTGAACCTATCCAAATCCTCTTTACATAGTATCACGGAAAAAAAATTATAGCAGACATTTCAATAATTTATAGGAGCCCACAGGATTGTGGCCTAATATAGGAAAACATTGTATTATAATACATTATACTTAGTTAATTTAAAGAGATGCGAATACAAATTGTTACCATAAAAATAGTAAATTGTACTATTGTTTATAGAAACCGAAAACTATTTTAGTAATAAGCGCTTCCTATTTTAGTAAAGGAAAATTTGCATTACAAGTTAGTATTTATTGCCATAAAATTGGTATTTTCCACAGTATATTTTGTAGCGATTGCAATGTTTAATGGTGCAGCGTGCAGGTCGTCATAGGTTTAGTTAAAAATAACAAATTGGTTTTTCGGCTTTATTATAGACAATATATTAGTAGTAATGACATTCACAGTATTTTCGATTTGACAAATCACAAAAATGCCAATCACTTCATCATAATATATCTACTGGAAAAAGTAAAAATATCATTAGCCATTACCCCCCACATTTACTTTACTTCAGAGTCAACACAAACGTATCGACTCCCAAAAATGAGAAGTGAGTACCCTCCTCGACTTCTCTCTGTGGTAGTTTGGTTTCGTACGACCAAACTACAAAAATACAATTCTCGCTTGATACCTTAAGTATTTATTTACATAACATGTTTATCTAATAAATCAATTTTAAAAAATTCTGTGGTCCCAGGCACTTAGGATTGACGATTTTTGAATATTCTATAGAGAATTATCGTATATCAAGTTTCCCGGAATTTTCCTGGAGTTCCTAAACACCGGCCATTCTAAGGGAAACTAATTTTGAGTAGGTCACGATCTATTCTAACAGAAAATAAATCAATTTTAAAAAATTCTGTGGTCCCAGGCACTTAGTCGAGTAGGTCATGAATTCAGGGGAACTCGATATACGATAATATTCTCTATAGAATATTCAAAAATCGTCAATCCTAAGTGCCTGGGACTACAGAATTTTTTAAAATTGATTTATTTTCTGTTAGAGTAGATCGTTCCAATAAAAATAAGTTTCCGTTAGAACATCCGATGCTTACACCAGGAAAATTCCGGGAAACTTGATATACGATAATTCTCTTTACAATATTCAAAAATCGTCAATCGTACTTATACCTGGGACTATAGAATTTTAAAAAATTATATTTTCTGTAACAGTTTTTGAGACAAAACAAAAGTTTGAGTCATTTACAAGCTGTCGTTCCGTGAGCATCAATTTTAAGAGATGAGTGTCGATAGCAACATTTACGTCATTACATTCCATTCTGTTTTCAAATGAAAAAAAAAATGCTGCTCAAGCTATGGAATTGATTAATTCGAATTTTAAGTGAACATTCTGTGAGTCATTCAAAAGTAAAAAAGTAGTTTGCAAGATTTCGTGGCGGCAATTTTTGTCTTGATGACGATCCACGTCCAGGTGCAGTAAAACAAACTCCAAACAACCAAGTTTCTATCGCGAGGGCATCCATCAACTACCCAATAGATGTCAAAGTATCATAGATAGCAATGGTGAAGATTTCGATAATTAACCTTTGTGTATAACAAGTATATTTTCAATAAAGGTGAATTTGACCAAAAAAAGCCAAGTTTCTACTTGCACACCTAATAATAACGTTATAAAAGTAATATTTTTTTACAGCAAGAAACGTAATAAACGAATAAAAAAATAAATTTCTGTTTAATATGAATTTTATGTATTATTTACACTAACACTTTCAAATTTATCTAGGAATTGGAAATACTTCACATATCTCCATACACGCGTGAAGTTTTTCCTAAAAAAAATCCTAAAATATTTGTTTGTTTGTTATTTTGTTCATGTATAGTATATACCTAACCTGACCTATATAATATCGTTTAGAACAATTTATGCCTTAGATGAACATAAACAAATGGCGGCACAAACGTTGGCAGGTGGTCCCAAATCGGCCAATGATCTGATGGCGAATATCGTCTCCCTAAAGATGGTAACGCTTCAGCTCTAGATTTTTTCGATGTAGGTCCTTCGTCTTCAGTGTCACCAATCTACACAATCTCGGCTGCCTACACAATCTCGGCTGTCCTCTATCTATGAATACTGCCAAATAGATAAATTGATGCATCACTTTAGCGGGATTATTTTTGGTTTTAATAAACGCCCGGTAATATTCCATTTGTTGGTCGCAAATATCGACACCACCCATGTGTCGATTATAATCCTCTATTGCATTAGGGCACTCAATTTGGCCATCGGCAAGAGCAGGCTCTTATGATTCGCAAAAATTCACTTTTTTTACTCGATTTAGCATGATCGTCCCGGAAACTGATCGTCGAGAAAAAGCGGTAATAGTAAAGAAAGCTTGCTCCAGGTGTGGATTCGGTTAGGCGCGTATTACAAAGGAAGGTAAGTTCCGTATGCTTTAAATTGGTTGATACAAATTGACGAACTGGCATTCGACCAGTAAACGGAATAATCTGCTCATCTATAGAATAGAGATCTATTCTCCTCTCAATTTCATGGCACCTTGATCTAATTATAACTATTATTGGTTGCGCCTTCCAGAACAAGTTGATATTATTACTGGTTATGCTTGATGCATCTCGAAAATGTAATGTGATATTTTTGTAAAACATATGTTATTGTTCCAAAATCAGTGTAACCGAGGATGCGGAATGCCATGAAAATTCTGTTTAATTTTCGAATTTTAATATCGCAGGTTTTCAGTTATTTGCCGTTATCTTTCAAAACTTGCATGTTATAGTATACAGAGCGGTGCCTTTGAAATGATCGTTATTAAAATATTGAACCCGGGCAATTTTGCGTTGTCCTGTAAATGAATTTTCAACTTCTGATTCAGATTAAGCATACACGCGATTTTGCCGCAGTGGTAAAACGTTATTTTCATCATCATCTACAAAAATCTAAAAATAATGAAATTTTACATTTCATTTGTAAAAGCTTCTCTTATATGTTACATACGTTATCACATTGTGTTATGCTTAATTTCAATCAATTAATTTATTCAGTCGAATTAGTTCGAAATTGTTGTGAAGTGTCTAAAGAAGCTTGTTTTACAATTTTATTGCGTTTCGTTGAGTTAATTAAATTTGCATACATTTTTTCAGCATTTTCGTACACTTCTATATTTCCCGAGTTTGAGGTGTAAGTTTTAATTTGATCAATGCATTCGAATATTTTATTGAGTGAAGGTATCTCCTGCTCTATTTGTACTATAGCTACTTCATCAATTTCGCCTTCAGATGGTTCACCCTCCGATACATTTGCGCATAACTCCAGAATTTCATCTAGGCTATCGGTGGCGACAAAATGTCGGCCAGAGAAAATTTCACCGCCACACATATCTGAAATAATTAATTCGCCGACTTCATTAAAATGGTATGGTCTTGTCCAGATAAATAATATTCCCAACTATAATGAAACATTTCTGGATTTATTTTTCGCAAATTCAGCTAATCTGTTTATGATAAATATGGCACCAATTCCATACATCATCAACGATCTCAACCATAAATCAATGGAAATCAATTTAAACACATCGGAGTTTTTGTTATCTAATTCCAATATCAATAATTATTGTAATTCAATTAAATTTTTTGATTTTAGGCGTGCTGATAATGATAGTCTGATTTCTTATTTCAAATCGGTTGACTGGGATTCGTGCTTTTCGTTGGTGAACATTAACCGTGATGTACAAATATTCTATGACATTTTATTCATTGGATTCGACAGGTTTGTCCCAATTTCTGTTAAAAAGGTTAATCTTAATAATCCTCCATGTTTTACCAACGACCTAATAAATCTTTGAAACCGTAAAAAAAATTATATCGAAGGTGGAAGTTCTCCAAGAGTGCTGACGACAGATTATTGTGTTTAGATTTATCGAAACAGTTTGATAGTTTACGTTGTAATGCATACTAGAATTTTATTGCCAATGTTCAAAATAATATGGTATCAAATCCAAAATCATTCTGGAATTTCGTTGACTCGAAAAGAAAACAACAATGTCGTTCAATGATATGTAGGTATGTATATGGGAATAATTCTGATGATATTGCGAACTTATTTGCTTCGGTTTTTCAAAATGTTTATAAACGAACGGATATTGTTGAGTATGAAACTAATAATGGCAGTTGTGACAACACCTGTTTGTATATCCCTTACATATTTCCAGATGATATCATTAAATCCATCCATCTTTTTAAGGAGGGATGTGGCCCAGATGGTATTTCTTGAAATTTTCTTAAACAATTCTGTAACGAAATGGCTCAGCTTTTGTCGATTTTATTTAATAGTTCACTTTTTAAAGGTGTTTTACCGGTTGTCTGGGAATCGTCTCATATTGTACCGTTATTTAAATCAGGAAACCGAAGTGAAGTATCTAACTACCGAGGTATTTCATTATTGTCGGCAATTCCTAAATTGTTTGAGTCGATTGCTTGTGACTATATGTTTTTTGGTCTTAAGTCACTTATTGTGGATGAGCAACATGGTTTTTTCCGAGGACGTTCTTCTGTATCAAACTTAGTAGAATTTACGAAACGTGCAACAGAGGTGTTTGAAGGCAATGCTCAACTTGAAGTTATTTATACCGACTTTAGTAAGGCGTTTGACTCAATTCATCACTTTATCGTTCTGCAAAAATTAAAATTACTTGGTATTAATGATAATTTGATCAAATGGCTTGAGTCATACCTTACTGGGCGGATTCAACGTGTAAAAATTAATAATAGTTTATCTGATCCAATTTATATACATTCTGGGGTACCTCAGGGCTCACACCTCGGTCCGCTTATTTTCATTTTATTTTTAAATGATATCACGAAATGTATAAAATTTTCTCGGTGTCTCATATATGCCGATGACATAAAAATATTTCCCCCAATTCGAAATCTATCTGATACAGAGGAATTACAAAAGGATGTAGATGCGGTTAATGTTTGGTGTCAGAACAATTTGTTATATTTAAATGTAATAAAGTGCAAAATGATGACTTTACACGTTCAACATCACATCTTATTTATGATTATAACATTGCTAATAATAACTTGACACGAGTTAATGAAATAAAGGACCTTGGAGTTACATTTTTATCTACTTTATCATTTAATCGTAATTTCGACTTAATCTATACTAAAGCCAACTCTATGTTAGGATTCATAAAACGTACCATGAAAGAATTTAATGATCCTAGAGTTTTTGTTTGCCTGTATTAATCTTTTGTATGGTCTCCCCGGTATAGTAATCAAATAAGTAGAATTGAGTCAGTACAAAAATCTTTTCTAATTTTGTATTCAAGGAAAACGGGTGGGTTTGATCACCGATTACTGTTATAAAATATTAGGAATCTACCTCCATATGTTGAAAGATGTAAATCCTTGAAAATTATTCATCTTGAAATTCGTCGTCAGCTTGCTGGAGCTATTTTTATTCCAAATTTACATAATGGACAAATTTCAAGTTCGTACTTGTTATTGAACTTGAAGTTGTATGTTCCAACTTGAAATCTTCGAACTCGCACACTCTTGAAAATAGATTCTCACAGAACCAATTATGGAGATGACGAACGTTTGAATGCAATGTCGAAATGTTATAATGAACTAAGTAGTTTTTGTGACTTTAATATGAAAAAATTGGAGATCAGACAGACAATCATTAAAAAACAGTTATTTTAGTAATTAAATTGTTTTTGTATTATTTTAATATTATGTTATTAACCGTATGCACAATACAATTAATTGTTTTTTTTTTGTTATTTATGTTTAAAATTGTACTGGAGCTTATGGTTCCTAATTAATTTTTTTGAAATAAATAAATAAAATCGTCACTGATGTCGAGATTATTTGCAGCATTAAATCCAGTCTGAAAACCGCAGTTCTTAAAACATTTAATTATTGTTTCTAGTTTAACTGATGAGATCATTAGAGCACCCAAAATATTAATTTTTTTGGTCAGGTTAGAAGCTTTTCTACATGCATCTAAGTATATTAAGATAGATTTTAGCATTAACTTTTTATAATGCACCTTAACATTTTGGATTACCCCAGCGTTGTCCAACGGTTGCAAAACTGATGTAATATTGGCTGGAAAATATATGAGTTTTACATTCGATAAGAATATTTCGGGATGGCAAGTGGCGTTATCCAGAAATAGAAGAATTTCCCTCTTCTCCTTCTCGATGCGCATATTTAATTGAATAAGGTAAGATTCAAAACTTGTCGATGTCATCCATGCCTTACGGTTGGTGTACCAATAAATATGCAGCGTTTTAATATCGAGGTTTTTGAAGCAGCGTGTCTTCCGGCTTTTTCCAATTACGGTTGTTTTATAAATTTTCCCATCGGTAAATATTTGTTTCGTCGCAGTTGGCAATGTATTCGTAGCCCTCCATCAAAGCACGTCATTTCGCCATCCATTCAATAACGTCATCCTGATTCCTGATTAACTTCGCTTACCTCTCCAAAACACACACATTGAATTTAATTTTATTTCGCTGTCTAAAGCGACGCAACCAACCGTTCGAACCTTTAAAATCAGTTATACAGATACAGAAAATATTTTAGCCCGAGCTACCGCTAACCATTCCAAAACAATCTCGTCTACTTTTGGGATATCCGTCTCTCTGTGCTTCTTGCACATAACCGTATTTTATACCGTAAATATCTTGCAGTAATTTCACTACCGTTCTTCAGTATGTCATAAATTTGTGTTTTACCGCACTTAAACACAAATTTCTTTAACGGAAGTTTTATTCTTATGTATAGTAATCACTTCATACTTTTCTTTTAAGTTTAGGTTGAGTATTCTACATTTGTAGATTTTCCCATTTTCTAAAACTAAAAGGTATGTACAAAAATATACGTATTTGTGATTATAAACATAAATAATTTATTAATTAATCCACTTACGACTTACCACAAAAAAATCACAAAAAATAAAGTTTAAAATTACACTAGGTACACACTACATATAAGATATCCCACTTGAGTATTGAGTACACATTTATGATTTTGACGTTTCTTCATTTTGTACGCCGTGCCTCGTGATGTTCGTTGCATTTTGTTTTTTTCCGGCTTTGTGGAGTTCTTTCAATAATTTTTGTACTAAAGGCTTAATTTCCGTCCGGGACTAAGGAGTTTTCGGCTTATAGGTACACATTTGTTCGAAATTAAACTGGCGAGGATTTTTTTTTTTTTTTTTTTTTTTATAGATTTTCCGTGCCTTGCGAATTTCCGCGATATGTGATTTCCGGAATTATAGATTTTTGTATTTGACAATTTAAATAGTTAGGCATTAAAAGTGAAGAAAAATTAGCATTACCACTAATTTCAAGTTGTATGTGGTGTAAAATTTACTTACACAATTATGCTGCTTGGTTTTAATTGTTGACTAAAATTAAAATTAAGGTGGTTTTATATGACAGTAAAATTGGTTCCACATAATTGTATGAGGCGGTCCTCCATTACCACCAAATAATAATTGTTTTTCGGTTTACATTTGATATGGTTGGTTTGAAAAGAAGAAAAATAAATATTATTGACTGGTGCTGATAGGGTTATCCATGTACTGAATTAAATAAAGTTTATTTCTCGTTGAGTCGAAAACATGACTGCACAAATCCGTATTCTTTTCCATGAACACAGGTTACAGAGACAATTGTATTATGCATGTTGAATTTTAATTCGTTTACCTTTTTGGCAGGTAACTAATTAATAAAAAAATGACGGATATAATCTAAATCTAACGAATAGATTATTTGGGTCGGTGGTGTAAGAAATAAGTGGTAGAAAATGTTTTAAAAACAATTTAGTAACGGTAAAAAATGTAGCTAAAAATTCGTCAATTTCGAATTAAAATTGATAATGCATAAAGGGTTTATATAATTGTAAAAATTAACCAAATCAAAACGTTATATGTTATTTCAATTAATTTAATAAACCATTTAAAAAGTTTTAAATACTAAAATAAATGCGAAAGTACCGCACTAATCCAAACACACGAACCTAAGAGATAAGTTCCTATAGTGACTGCATTATGTCTACTAAGTCAATTAACACAAATCTCAGAGACATGCTCATGTAGTGATTATAATCCACGGATCGAGAATACTATAAGCTTTTTAATCAAGTTCATTATGACTGAATTTTTAAGAAATAGTTTGTGAGATTTAATGTTTAAAATGTTGTTTTGTATTTTAAGGTTTATTTTTCTAGTATGCAGTGCACGTAATGATGACATAATTTCTGATTTAAATTTCTCCGCAAACCCTTTTCACTGTCGCGTGGTGTCTCTGCCAGTGAATATTAGTGAAAATCGGTCATCCAGAAGTGATAATTTCCGTGGACCAAAAATATATTTCGCAAATATCTCAAAAAGTATAAGGTTTTTAGACAAACTATTAAATAAATACAAAATGTTCCAAAAATCAAAAAAATTAAAAATTTACATAATAAGTTTCACAAAATTCACCGTTCGTAAAAGAAAGTCATGTATTGGCCCACACCTCAATTTTTATATACCTCTGTGACTTAATATAAAGGTTTTAAAAAAATAATTTATTACAATTTCGGTTATAGTTCAACTACTGTGTTTACTGTAATCAATGATGATGGTGGTAGTTGTGGTTAATGTGACGGGAATTGAGTGCTAATTTTGGGTTTTAATTATCTTTATTTATGTGTTTACAGTACAGAAAAGCTGAATGGTTTTAAAGATTAATAACCTGTTCAACATTTCTCTTTATGCACGGTTAGCCGGCAGTATATCGTGCAGCTTAAATTTTACCACAATATTTAGTAAGGATGTCTAATAATAACTATCGATAGAGTATAGATAAGTTTAAAATTTATTTTTTTGTTCTACTTAGAATAGATTTATGCAATCTATCTACATCTAATCTGACATTAAATATATTATGTACTTTTTTGTACTTAAAATAAGATGACATCGATTATCGTGATTCCAAGAAGTTGTGGGGAGTATTTTTGTTTATAGATATGTACAAGACATTATATAGAGTTGCATTAATTTAATCCACTGTATATATATTACAAACATCTCGAATTTTTGCCTTCATATAATTTTCTGCTCATTACATTTATGTATACAATTGAGTTTTGTTGTAATTAAGTTTTCAGTTGATTATACAATTTATATGTAATTGATACTCTTGTCATCTTAATGACATTGGAATGTATTCGAATAAAATATTTACATAATCAATTTAATTAATTTTTTGATTTTAAGAAGAAGAAATAAGAAAATGATTTTGTTTTTAATTAGAAAGAATTCTGATGCGTTGTTTTTTGTAATTATATTGGCATATTATGCATTATGCATGTTATGTAAAATTGTGTTCATTTAAAACACTGAAGAAGATCGCGGTTAAATTGACAAGACTATTAAGTCTGGCTATAAAAAAATTGAAGATTTTTATCTAATGCATGTTTTTTTTTCTATTTATTATAGGTAAGTCAACTGTATAAGCTGTGTGATGTAATATTATTTATGTACGTGTGTAATGAATAGTTTTCAAAATTGTAAGTACATTCTTAATTAAATATTTATTTCTTTACAAAAAAATCATTAGTTATTTACTTTTATAGTAAATGACGATTATTTGACTTTATAAATCCAGGTATACATGACATTTTGACTTTGCGGTGATTTGTATCAAGGAAAACGGTAGCCTATAGATTATAAAAATTCTTGAAATATTTTTAGTTAATATGCTTTTACGCTGATGTTGTATTTTTAAAACCATTTTGCTTATAACTTGTTGGAATGAGTATTGAAGACTTGATTATAGAAATAATTTTGAAAATTTAGCTGCCGGTCGATTATACGTATGTACATTAATGCTGTGTGCCTAACGTAAATTTGTTCGACTAAATTTCGGACTAAACTAAATTAAGCTGCATAATGCTATTAACCCCTAGATGACTTCACTTATAGGTTTTTCCGATTAATCGAAGCCGTTTCCGAACTAAGCGAAACTATTTCCAAAATGAAGGCAAGTTGTTCAGAATAAAACTAATTACACGAATTAATTAATTAACATTCAAAATTAAAGTAAAATTAGCTTACACAGAAATAGAGCTGTGTGTGAATGTTGTGAAGAATACAAATTGTAAGAGAATTTCTGTATTAGTAAAATTCGCTAATACAACCTGCACAGTACATTCTGTATTATATAGAATGTAAATTGTGGTACATTCAATCCAGTCGCTGGGGCCTGATGAGAAGATTGATTTTTTTCATAATCATAAGTTCATCAGTGCGAAATAATATTCCAAACTGCTTCAAGCGTATTACAGAATGAATCAAACTAATTTCGAATGGAATGAAACCTTTTCAAAATTAAATGAACCAAATTAAATAAATGTAAAACCAGGAAATACTTAAGTCAGTAAAATTTGTTTATTTTTATTCGTCAAATAGTAAAATCACTAAACCTAAGATGAAATTTATGGTAGTCTGTGCAGCTGTCAACCGCCATAATTAAACTTTACCAATTGATATTAACTATTTTCCAAAATGAATAGTTTAGTTTCGCTACAGAATGGTTCGGTCCGGTTTCGTTTAGTTCTGATTGAAATAAATTTAATTTATGATCGTCAACAGTTTAATTTATTGGCAAATGGTTATTTTAATTTGCAAAAGCTATAAACTTATTCTATCGGGTCAGTTTTTTAATTTGCCGTTTAAAGCCGTTGAAACCTTATTCATTTTGAAATATGTAGTTTGAATTTAAGATTTCGACGAGTTCGACAGTGTTTCTTACGTGTCGTCTTGTCTAGCCTAATAAATTTTGTGCAACTTTGTACAATTTTTTAAATGCAGTTTAGGATCATTACTTTAATTAAAACTTCGCATTCTATTCCAAATTTAATCAAACCATATGCATTATTTTCTAAATCCAGCTATAATATTTCCAAAGTTTTGCTCAATATTCGTTGGCTTAACCTGTAGTTCCCCTTACCAAAATTTGTTGTACTCAAATTTTAGCTAAACTTAATTCAAACAAATCAAATTTTTCAATTTACAAAATCACAGTGTAATTTCATAATTCTGTTGGAAATATGGATGAGATTTTAGTTTAAATTTAAATTTTGAAATTTAAATCACTTTTTCATTTTCGTTCAAACATGATTCAGTAACTTAAAATGCTTTAAATTAAATTCGATATAAGAATTGAATTTTACCTCCTGTTATTGAGCAACGTATTCCAATTTTACGCAAAACTAAATTTAGCGTTAACGATTTTCAGTTTATTTTAAAATAGTAAAAAATGTAACTTTTCAGATTTTATTGAAATAAGATTCAACGACTTACATAAGCTTTAGTTTCAACTGTGTTGAACTTATTTAAAATTTGGCTCACTCAAATCCTGTTTTCTAATTTTAGTAAAGCTTTATTCAATTTTGTAAGCTTATATATTAGAATGTTTTCAATTTCAAAATAATTTTGCAAACCAAATACTATTCAAACCGAAAATGTAAATAGAAATTAGCTATAAAGTAATTTCATTCAATTCTGTTTAAAATAGGAATGAATTATTTATAGTCATTCAAATTTCGAAATTTAAAATCTAAATCACGTTTCCGTTTTTGTGTATAAATTGCTGCGTTTATACCACTGCTAAACTAGCCGTGCTACAAATGTCAGTTTCATAGCAATGATATTTAGCAATGCTATTTTAGCTGGCTGAGCTAGGTATATGTCGTGTTTATACCGTTGCTATTGCTATAGTTGTCATTTCGGTTTAGAATTGCTAATTTAGCTGCGGTATAAACGTGACAAATGATTTCAAAAGGTTTAAAACATAAAATTTAATTTAATTTAATTTCAAATATTGATAATCGAAGGGTTGTATTCAAATATTACTCAAACTGTGTTCCAAACTAAGATTTTGTTAGTTAAATAGATTCTAATTAATCTAATGGCTTATATATTCGTCAAATTTGGTTCAAACCGTCTTAAACTAAATATTATTTGAATTTACGTAGAATGAATTCGACGGATAACGGATTTTGAAATCTCACGCCACGATCAAACTGAAAGTTCCAATTAATTCCAATTAGTTGTCGATCTTAAGTTTCACATTTAACAAAAACAATGAAATTTTCCAGTTGATAATTTTTCTTTGAACTTGTGCTGCCTTCTATGTGATGTTTATTAATTCAGTGAATAGAATTTGTATTAAACGTTTATTTTAATTTTACCAGAATGCTGTTGTTATAAAAAATGTATAGCTTGTGATTTAAATAAATCTCTTAAGCATATTTGCAGGAGGTGTACCACCTAACGTTGGTGTCCAAAGTGAGTAAACTGTTCCAATTCGTCCCATAAATCTTTTGTCGAATTGAAGTGGTGCATATGTAAATGTTTAGTTTATTAGATAACAACCATTAGAAAATTCAAACTACTGATAACAGTAATATTTTAGACTTGACCCTAAATTTTATTTTATGATATTTAAGTAGAAATTCATTTTATGTTCATTAAATACTAGATTAGCTGCCCACGCTACTGTTATACATCCTTTACCATTGGATGAACATTTTGAAGTTACATTTCATTATATGACTAATGAAATTTACTTCAAAGTCTTATTTTAACTGTGAAACAAGCTGGCGTTTGATAATCATTTGGGGTTGCATAACTGTGTGTAAATTAATCTAATGTCGTCAATGAAAGTAAAATGAATCTTTAGTTCTGTATAAAAATCATGAAAGCACATAACGATCAAGTATTGAAAAATTACGGTCATAGCTAAGTTCATTACTTCAATCACCAGACGTCAATCCGATCAACAGAACAAACAGGAAAAAGAAAATTATCAGCAGTAATATCCCAAGAGCATTGATAATTTTCCGAAATAATTTTATTATATTTTTCGAAAGCACGTTACCTAAAAGCAACGTGCTTGAGGAAAATATAATAAAATTATGAGGTATTTATCAATGCTCGAGGGATATTCGACGAGAAAATTTTTTGCAATTTTATTTTATTCTAGTAGTAAGGCTGCTAGATTGTAAATTGTTCTATGAAAGTGTCAGTTTGAAACAGTATTTATTGTAAAATAAAACCACAGAGAAGGATATAAGAGTAGTTTCTTCCATACATTAAAATGGTATTCGATTCAAAAACAGCTTACTTTATAATATTTATTTGAGTCTTATGAGGAAAAGAGATCATAACATTTATTTAATATATATCTATTCTTTTTCATACTTTTTCAAAGAACAACAAAGCGAAAAAGTACTATTTATTTATGAATGAACCAAACATTTCAGTATAACCAAATTTGTAACGTAGCAACGCGCAGTTTTTTTTCAATATCTTATAAAAGGAATTTTATTTATACAAAGCCATTATGGTGCCATTTGGTAGGCTTTTTGATTTATTCATCAAAACCTTCTATGAATATAAGCAGATGCACACATACACATATTTAAAAAGTATATTTGTGTTCTGATTTTGAATGATGATGAATGAAAATGCCTTTTTGTCCTTGAGAAAAATTTAGTTAATTATTTTGGATCAATAAAATATTAATTTCTCCAAGGAAGTTAATTTAGAGTTAATGCGTTTTTCAATTCAATATGACTATAACTCTTAATTTTAGCTTTGCTTTTTATTTTTTTCTAATCAAATGCGACTTACGACCAAATCGACTTGACCGATGATGAAATATAGTTGTTAGGAAAATCGCGTCAAATTCCCCGTTTAAAAATTGCATATCCGATGAGGCAACCAACATAGATTTGGATTGGAATAGTTTCAAAACGTAATATGAGGATAGCCTTAAAACCCTCGATTCGACAACTGGCAATATTACACCATCTGACGAAATTGTTGAAGAGACAGATTTACACATAATTAAAGACAACGCAATAGTATACTATGCCGGTTATTGCATTTTTAAGAAAATTGATTGTGGAAGCTGTCAAGAAAAGCTGTTAAAGAAAGGCAACGAAATCAACATTTGTGACACCTTTATAAATGAAAAAAACATCCATTCCAACCTCCATCAGACAAATTTTGTGAAATAGCTCAAAGCTTGGTTAACGTTTTAGAAAAATATTATCACAGCTATTGTAGTTCTACCAACGTAACCAATCGGAGAATACATAAACATGATAGAAAATGAGTATGTTCCATTTTTGCCAGTTCCGACGAACATATGTTATCAATATATTCGAAGGCTGATCCAGTTTTTGATTTTAGTGTTAATAAGGCAAAACTGCAAATGGTCCGTTTTGAATCATAAATTTTCAAAAACCAAATCTCGCACAGCTTCCCAACAAGCATGCGGAAAATTAAAAATATGGAAAAATTAAATAGATAATGAATTTCGCTTATGAATTTTTATTAAATTTGTTTCATGCGGAGCTCTCAGCATTAGAAAAAGTCGCAATTGATTCTCATCTTCTATAGGTTCCCCATTTGAAATTTACATATAATTAGTTGCACGAAATTGGATTTAGGTGGTAATATTGGGAAATATTTAGTTGGACGAAATTGGGCAGTCAGTTCATGGAAATATAATTCGCTCGCATTGAATTTATATTATAAAACAAACACAATTTCAAATAGAAGATTGTTTTTTTTTTTTGGGAAACTGGGCATAAAAGATACGTAGACCATAGTAAATTTGTTTATTGACTTATTTTACGTTCAGCGCTTTTAGAAATGCAGATGTTACATATTTAAGGTATACTCTAGGTGCGCCTGGATGCGCCTAATATACAATATACCAAACATAAATTCCCTATATTTGTCTAAAAGCGCTAAGCAAAAACTAACACAAATGTCTTTGCAAGCCACATTAACCGCTTATAACACAGAGAGCATTAACAAAATTGTACACTGGATTTACATTTTAATGCGTTTTATAAGAGAAAAAACTGAATTTTTCATAAAATACTTTAGTGTTGGTGCATAATAGTAAAAGTTTTTATCAATATTACGTAGTCATATCGAACTTGTCATTAAAGGAGAATGGCTGACTATTTTTTAAAACGAATTAACTCTAAATTGGCTTCCTTGGAGAAATTAATATTTTATTGACCCAAAATAATTAACTAAATTTTTCTCAAGGGCAAAAGGCTTTTTCATTCATTATCATTCAAAATCAGAACACAAATAAACATTTTAATCATGTGTAAGTGTACATCTGTTTATATTCAAAGAAGGTTTTGATGAAAAATTCAAAAAGCCGACCAAAACCGGGTTTTAATGCACTATAATGGCTTTGTATAAATAAAATTCCTTTTATAAGTTACTAGAAGAAAAAGCCCGTAATACAGGCGTAAATATTACTTCTTTTAATTTCCTATAAAAACTAATGCAAATTCAGACATTTTGACTTAAATATTTATGAACTAAAATTCACTCGAATTGAATATATTATTCGGTAATTTGCGTCCTCAATATGTTTAGAATTAATAATTGAAAAATCGTAGAAGAAAATCTCTCTACATTTTCAGGTAGGAAGAGAAAGGAAACCACAATTTTTCACTACTTATGCAATCAAACAATAAAATTTTTCTGTTTACAGGACAAAAAATTAAAACAAATCAGGACTGCCTTGATTTTTGTACAAACACGGCCCTTCACATGACAACAATTGAAAAAAAAAAAAATGCGCGTTGCTACGTTACAAATTTGGTTATACTGAAATGTTTGGTTCATTCATAAATAAATAGTACTTTTTCGCTTTGTTGTTCTTTGTAGAAGTATGAAAAAGGATAGATATATATTAAATAAATGTTATGACCTCTTTTCCTCATAAGACTCAAATAAATATTATAAGGTAAGCTGGTTTTGCATCGAATACCATTTTAATGTATGGAAGAAACCACTCTTATATCCTTCTCTGTGATAAAACTATAAATTATTTTCATCTAGTAGCCAGAGTATGTTTTTCTAAAATAGCAAGCCTATTAAATCGGTCAATTTCGAGTCACGTGTACATAATATACCAATCAAAATAACATTACACTGATAACATCGCTAGGGAAATTATCAGTGTAATGTTATTTTGATTGGTTTATTTCGTACACGTGACTCAAAATAGACTGATTTAACAGGCTTGCTATTTTAGCAAAAAATTTTCAAAAAAATATCCTTCAATAGGAATCACATTTAAAAATGGCGTAAAATACTGCCAATTGATCTAAAAGTCTTCGGAAATTTGATGACCAGGTGATCAAAAACTGTAGGCGTACGCCAACCAGTTACTGAGTCAGATTTTTGTTAACCAAAACTAGCGCAATAAGCGTTGTTTATGCAGTGATCTTTACAACAGTTGACGCTTGGAAATTTGATCATTGATCAAGCCAATGGAAAAAACAGAAAATTTACATCAACCCGCCCGTAAACTCTATTAAAGGTCTACTATTTTAAATTTATTTGGAAAATGAAAAAGTGTTGGCTCCTAGTTGTAACGTATGGAAGTTCTTAATTAGATCATTTAGCAAAAGACATTCGCAATTTAAGCTTGCAATACTTATTTGAAAAATTCAACGAATTAATGAACTATTTCAAATTGTAGGCGTCACTAAACTCTCCGGTTTCAGAAAATTCTGAAAAATGAAATCTGGCAAATCCATATTTCCAAGTTTTCTGAAATTTAGAATTTCTGTCTGTTTCTCGGCTAAACCCATAAAAATTAATTTTAATACAGGTACTAGAAAAATCCAAACCTTTAAGTTTTTATTTTAGAGTCAAATTTCCTAACTTTTCTTTTACATCTTTATAGTTTTTACAATATTTTGCTAATCTGATCTACCTTACATCGACGCTTTCAACCAGTAGTATAACGTTTCCAGAAATCATAGTTTGTTTTTATACAAAGTAATTTTTAATAATATCTAATAGGCATAATAGCCATTGCTTACTAATTAAGGTGCTATTCCACTTGACTGAATTGACCGATAGTAAAATTAAAGGAAGATAAAAATATACATTTGCTAGATGAGCGAATGAAACAGAAACCCTTCTCAGTCAAGAAATATTTGTGTCTGTAGTAGTGTGACTGCAATAAAAAGTATCAAATTGAGAACATTTTATAGCAGTCACACTAACACACATGCATAAAATTAGTATATGATGAGAAATATTTCCCGCACACTAATAATTTTATGGTTAATATATTTTTCAAAGTTTCTCCTTAAAATTTTGCCATAAAAAAGTAAAAATAAAAAACCCATGACGTTTTTTTGGTAGAGGTTTTTTTAATTTTTACGGAAAATATACCAAAAAATATAATTCTGATGTGGCTATTAATAATATTTAATTTTTTAGATTATTTTGAGATACAAAATTAACTGAATTAATAGGAATATTTAATTTTTTTTATAATTATTGGTTATGTTTTTGTGTGCTGTCAAAATTTCTCCTCAAATTTTTGCTATAAAATAAAAAAATAAAAAAAAATGTTGCCTTTGTCTATTACATAAAGTTTCGAACTTTTTTCTCTTTCCCTCACTTTTTACTATCAGTCAATTCAGTCAAGTGGAATAGCTCCTTTAATCGTAAGTATGTTTTGCTTTTCAGGGTGGACAATTATTCCATAAGATTTTATTTTTCTGAACCCAGTAGTTACTCGTATGTCATGGCATATCCAACCAATTTTTTTTTTTTTGTAAAAATGTTGAGTAGAGACCATTTAATGGCACAATGACACAAAAAAAAATCTGAAACTTGGTGACTAACAACAAAAAATAACGAATAAGGTGAGTTATATATTTCCCAACCGAAGTCCATATATGAATTAAAGTCTCGGGTACTACGAGGGATGTTAAGAACCATTTAGATATTTGCAGATCATTAGATAAATTACAACTAGAAAAACGGCTAATACTACACAAACTAAAGAGTACCAAAAGGCAGTCTAGAAATGAAAATTTGGGAATCCCGCATGGCAGAAGTTCAATATTAGTACGGTATACCCGGCAAAAGAATAGATAACATAGAACCTCCATTAAAGGCAAGCATCACCCTTGTTTTTATCCCAAACGGCGAAATAAAACCTGCAGATGTGATGAAATGATTCAAATACTTGGTGGTCAGTAGATAAATTCAACTTTCCCGAACTTTGGGTCAACTGGTACTACGTTGTAGAAGAACTAAGACTAAATTGCCAAACTTCACAAATCTCATTAGTGTATTAACAGTAAACGCGAATAAAAGGCAACATTTTTAACTCAACTTTAATAAAAACAAACTAACAGGGCTATGAAAGTGCAATGAATTAGTGGACAAATTGTCGTTCGAGCTACGCAAGGTAATGTTCGCTCAATATGTAAGCGGCTTATGCTGTGTGACTCGTGTCCATGTTTTTGACTAAATCATTGACTTTTTTTAATTGTTGACTAGTTTGTACCAGTTATCAATAGATGGCGTATGGGTCAACAAAAAAGCTGTGTCTGACTTTTCATTATTCAAATTGCGACTGTTCCACAAGTCGGAATTTGAATAATGAAAAGTCAGGCACAGGTTTAAGCGTATTTTGTTGACCAAAATTGAATTCAAATTGTTTTGGGTTAATTTTTTCCCCAAGAAAATAACCAATTTGATTTAATTGACAAAAGCTAACTTTTCGAAATAAAATATAAATTTAATATGTATTATGACCTGGTGGCAGGTATCATAACCAAAAATTAGAATTATGTTTAATTAAACCTAATTTTTTTTGGGTTAATGTTATTCTTGCGGGGATTTATCCTATGAAATTGTTGTTGTAAATTTGTCAAGGAAAAATGCTTAGTAACGGAATAGTATTGCTATTTGATAAAAATTACCAAGCATACTGTTTGAAATTTCGGGTGAATACTTTTAATTTGGACTTGCGTGCAGGTTGATTTACGAAAAAGGTACAAAGAAAATCTTAAAACTTCCAATGTCGTCAATGAGTTGGATAAACCCGAAAACCGATTGTTTTAGCATTGCTAAACCAAACTAAAGACAGTTCCTCTGTTCGGCCCGAAAGTTTTCCCGATCTAAATATTTCCTACAGACGAACCGAAATATATTTCCTAATAAAGCGCGCGAAAACAATGTGGGGATCGTGATTGTAGCAACATTAATGCTTAATAACTTAAAAAATGCAGACAAAAATGGATAATATTTCGAGTTAAATTTACAGCGGTTAATTAATGTGGTTTGATATTCAAGTTTTCCGCTTTAAATGAAACCTTTTCATATCTAAGTGAAACTATTTTCCAAATGAATGAAAACTTCGAAGTGAATCATCCTTTTTACGGAATAAATAAAACCAAAGTAAATAAATTGAAAACAAGAAATGAGTTGCACTGCAAATCAAACAGTATAGTTAAATACAACAGACAGATTATCCTGTAACAGCAGCGGGGAGTGCTGTTAGTTGTGAATGTTTCAAGTCTATATTTAATCACGCCCTACTTGAATACACAAATTCGTGACAAAAAATCAAGTTTGTGGTTTAAATCTCACATTTGAACATACTTTGCAAGGTAATTTGTATTTTAAATCATGAAATTTGAAACTAATTTTTAAAATATTTTCGCCCAAACTTTTTAAAGAATTGAATAAAATTAAATATAGTAATGATAAGAAAATTTTGATTTTGAAAATTGAATACTTTAATTTATTTGAATTTGAATCGAGTGAGGGACTCATATTGGAACAAAACTGGAATTTTAAAATTCGGAGTTGAATTTTCAAGCTAACTTGAATTAAAATTTTTGGAGGTTGATATTCAGAAATATTTGAACCAAAAATGATTTTGAAATAAACAGAAACATTTAGTCGTTTGAAGAAAAAGTTTCCCCCAATTCAAAAAAAATGAATTCAATGTTCCGGAAAGCGAGCGTTCTCGAGTCAATCAGTGATTCATTCAGTGATCAGCGTAAATATATTTATGAATTGATGGAAGAATTGAAAAAGTTTGACTGAAATTTCAATATAACACAGCGGGGACCTATCGGAAATGATCTATGTAAATTCAAATAATATTGAACTTAAGCCTTTAAAAGTAATGCTTCAGTTATTCAATCAAATTCAAACAAAATTAAAACTTGAATACAGTTTGAACAATAATTGAACATGGCAAGATAATTCAATTGGATTCTATGTTTTACTATTTTAACGAAATACGAAATGAAATCTGAGTTTGAAATTTCAAAATTTGTATTTATTGTATTGTAATTTCGAACACAATTGGATTGAAATTAAACAAAGTTTAATGCGTTTAAATATATAGTTGAAAAATTTGTGTAAATTTGACTTGAACAAACTTTGATTATTTGAATGAAATGTTTAAAAGTTGACTAGAATTAACATACAACACCCATCGAAAACTTTCTACATAAATTTGAGTAATTTTGAGCATTAATCTTCAAACAATGGCTTTAGTTATTGAATCAAATTTAAATAAACTAGTAAAGTGATTAATCGGACTTTGAACTAAAATTTAATTATAACATGATTAAAATGTTTGAAGGTTTGAACAAAATTTAAAAGTTAATATGGAAGTATGAAAAAGTTTAAAAAACAAAATGTCCCTTCAAGCTTTGATTGGAATTTGAATGGATTTTATTCATAGTACATATTTTAATAAAAAGCATTAATTTTCAAAATTTTCAATATAATATTACAAGCTGGGTTTGGAAGAATGAGTAAATTGTGATTAAAACTCGAAAATAAAATTAAAGGCATGACCAATTTTGAAAAAACTGATTACAAGTAAGTAGCTAATGATCCGATTAAGGAATCAAACTTAAACAAAATGCTTAAATTTTATAAAATTCATTTGATTTTAAAATTTTGAGATCTTTGGCCTAAGCTGAGTTTGGAAAATTGAATAAAGTTTAATATGAATCGAATTTGAACACAATTTTAGAAAGAAAATTTTATAATTGATGGAAGTTTTTAACAATATTAAAATAGATCGACAGTATAAAATTTAAATTTTGAGCTTCATACAAGTATTTTGAATAATATTATTAAATTTTAATAATTTTGAAAGAAATATTTATGTCAAACATAAATTCAAACAATTTTCAGGTTAAAACTTAAAACTACTGTTTATTGAACCAAATTTGAAGACAATTAGAAAATTGTAGTTTGCTAAACAATTAACTAGTTTGTTTAGATACAACTAGTTAATGAAAAAAAAAATTTAAAAGATATTTTTAAATTTTAAATTTTGAAATTTTAAATTAATTTTTAAGATATTTTCATTCAAATTTCGGACAGAATTGTATTGTATTTAGTAGGATGTATTATATTGAGCAAACCAAGAATTTTAAATCAAAAGTTGAATTTTTTATTTAATTGGAGGTTAAGATTTCGTTCTAAAAGTTTAATTTTCAAGTTTGACTGAAACTTCACAACAACAGTATCATTCAAATCAATATGAGTTTAAGGCTTAAATTGCTGAGTTTAAGTTGCGTTCAGATGGTTTTCTATAAAATTGCCTCGTGAAGGAACAAAGTTTTCTAAGTAAGCCTATTTACAATGGTTGTTATTGTAATCCATGAATCCTGTTTACTTTCAGCTAATAACCACAAAATTTATCATTTTCGGCAAAAATGTTAATAACGTAATCTGCATTATCGACCTTTAACTTTCTACTTGAAACTTTCGGCAAACTTTAACATGGCCTCTGTGAGACTTCTGATACGTATTACGGTTTTTTGTCGTTGCTTCGCCTAATTTTGCGACAAGTAGCCGAATTTTTTCTTATTGAGAGTATAGAAGATGTTCCAATGTATGTTTATGGAAGCCATATACGTAACAAAATCGTAATTTTAATTATATAAGGACCCGAACATACGGTATCAGATCTATAGTATATTTACCTCGTCTAATTTGTATCGAAACATTCATTCACAGTTTTTCTTAAATTCTTAAATTTCCATTAGATGACTAGCAAATCAATTTTTTCCCTTTTTTATAATCTCTTGAATCGGATGCGATTTGAAATTAGCGGTAAGCAATTGAGCTGTCAAAAATCAATTTATTTATATTCTATTAATTATCTAAACCGTTTATAAAATATATAGCCTATTTGTGATTTTTACGTAGTTTAGAAGTCTAGAAAAAACCTAAAATGAGATTCCGTATTATCTAATACAACACACTAAATAATTCATCACCAATATGTAAAATATCGACAGCTTTTTAAATAAACTACCTTAACGAGTTTTTGTTGTCATGACCTATGTACAAAGTTGACATCTCATCCAATATTTAGTGAATATTATAAACAAATATTTCCGATTTTTGTTGAGAAAATCCTGAAAAGCTGACACCGAAAGGACCCAATTAAAAAATTATCATTAATTGGTCTTAGCTATTCGGAAAAAAATCAGTTTTAGAAAAAATTATAGATTAGGTGTTTATGGCAACCATGTTTGAAACGATCTCATTTAATAGTTTTAGAATATTTTGACTAAATGATTTTCCCAATTTTCCTGACAGAATTTTTCTTACAAAAAAATTATGATAGATAGGCCATTTCGGTGTCAGCTTCCTAGGATTTTTTCAAGAGGATCGGGAAAGAACATATTCATAATAACCGCTATTATGTGAGATTGTATGAAACATGGTTGTCCTAGCAACTCTGAACCTCCATTTTTCTTAGAAGTATTTCTCAGAATTTATTCTCAGAATTCTCTTATTTAAACATCTTTTAAATAATTTCAACATATATATTACCCCAAGTATAAAATTTGTAATAACGAGACATACTGCTCTTTTAGTAATACATGCTCACACAATATTTTTTATTTTATTTTTAGGATATATTTGGCATAAAGTTCTTCTACGTCTGCCTATTAGCACACACTTCTTGATACGTATGGAAACAATTTTTTCGACATCAAAGTTAAATACCTCTGCAATGTGCAGTCATTGTCCAATAGATTCACTTGAATTTTGTAAAGCCGTTCACCACCGCCGCCAGTTTTTCGCATCCATTATAGTCAATGGTCATTTATGACATGGAGTTTCGCAATTTTTTACCCATACTGCATATCATAAATATCTTTCGCAGCTATAGTTTTCACGGTACTAAAATTTCGATTATTATGAACCACTTTAATTTACCAACTATATGAACTTCTACAGCAGCCCGTCTTAAATTGGGAAATTTACATAAAAACCTTTTTACTATACCGAGACATACATACTAGGGCATCTTATTCCGGAATAATTGAATTTCTATTTTTCACACTAAATTAAGTAAATTCAACATAATTTTGTGTAATTATAGTATGTCTTGTATATACTAAAAAAATATAATATATATACAGGGAAACTTCTCTAAAGTCACTATTCAAGGGACCCAGAAATGTTGGTCAATCTATGGAGGTGGTTAGTTTAAGGAATAAAACAACCTAAAAATGTCAACGACCTTTTTTTGCTGTTGTTGTTGGAAACGACACAAAACATCAGCAATTTCCGATCGAAAATCAGCAAGTTCAAATAAAGTGAATCCTTTGTGAATGCGTCGGTGGAGAAGATAGGCATTTACTAGCAATCTAATTCCAAATATATTTTTTTTTTCGATCGTATCTACTCGCTTTAACTGGTCGCGGTTCGACTGCAGATTTGAATGGAATTATCCCAACATAAGTTGAAGCTAGTCTTACATTTTTTGTGTCTTTCCATAAAACAGCTGTTAAACCAACTCCACAAGCACGTCCCACATATTCCACTGAGTACCCTCTAGTCTCTCTTTGAAGCTGCTTGGCTCTGTGCCTAACGAATATATTTCTTGACTTCGTAGATACACTAGCAGTGGTAGCGACAAATAAAAATTTTCTAAATAAAGCATATGATATTTAAAGTCAGTAATTGACTGTGACAAGCGAACAACAATGTTAGCACAAGCCCCTAAATTTGGTGTATTTAGAAGCATTACATTATCATCCAGTATATATTTCGAACTTATACGAAAAATCATACGAGTCACATAAAACCAATAATTGTATGCCCCACTTATGTGGCTTGTTTAGCATATACTGATTAAATCGCGATTTCAATTTAGTACCACACATTTGTTCATCCACGCACCGTCGTGCATTTTTTAGAATTGAATCAAACCTGCGATTCAAATGGTCAACAACTGGCCAAATTTTAACTAGCGAGTCGTAGCCGCCTTCGCCTTTTTGCTTTCTAAGAGTGATGTTGTTGACATAAAGATAGCGCCGTATTTCGTAAAATCGCTTTGATGTCATTGTATTCCTTATTGCCTCGAATGAATGTTGCCCCCAGTAATGATCCAGACTTGGATAACGGTAAATAGACATATATACCAAAATGCCGATATATTTTTTGATGTCAACATAATTTACAGAAAATTTGGTTTGAATATCCTGTCGGAGAGCATTCAAGTTGGTTTCTTCTGCTACTTTTCCAACAACTCATCATTACAAAAATAATTAAAACAAGAATAAGGCGACTTGAGATCGTTAAAACTCTCTGGAAGTTAGTTTCGAGTTACCCCTGAACACAATTTCGTTTCGATGAAGAACAAGATTTTTTTTTCTCCAAGTAATCTTTGAAAATTCTGTTGACTTCAAGTCAATATTTGCAGCAAAAGAAGAACGGCGACGATTTGCAGGTTTCTTCGGAAGTTTCGATAACGGATGTGCTTGTGGTTGTGGCTCAACTTCTGCTGGTTGTATAATTATGTTGTTCTGTTGTTGGTGTCTGGGATGAAAATTCAAAGGGAGGTAAATCGAGGCTCGTGTTTATGTGATCGGTAAAAATTCCACCTGAAGTGTTTCTCTCTGACTGAGTCCCCTGAAGGTCTATCTCTTGATAATCTTTAACTGATAAATTAAAATCACGCCGCTTGATGCACTGCTTATTGAATTCCACATGTTCTGAATTTCCTCATCAGTCATAGAGGTTGTATGGTGACGAAGACCGATTGGGCGTACCTTACCCTCTTTCTGTTTCCTGTTTCGTGACATTTCTGAAAGCAACAGTCCAATTTTGTTGATAAAATAGCGAATACAAAAACAAAAGAACCAAAAATAGACCCAATCCACTTGAAATAATTTCAAACATAAATAAACATGTATATATAAAAAAAATCCATCAACCGGCAAGTTCGCCTTTGGGCGGTGTTTACATAATGGGGCACAGAGGCATGCTAATATTTTTTAATCACTAAACTAATTTCACTATCACAAAATAGACAAATTTTCCAACTTGCCAATAATTTTTTGAACAAAATCAAATGACTCCAAATATTTTTTATTAAGTTTTTTAAATTTGAATGCACAGAAAATAGTTTTGTTATAATTTTGACATGAAAATTCGACTTCTACTATTTGAATAACGCAAAGGATAACCGTTACAATATACACAACTAAACTATAGTATTGAGAATTTATACATGCATAACTCTATGTCGAAGGTAAAAGATAAAATAACAAGAACCTATTTATTTTATTTTTGTTGTTTTTTGTACCCAGTCTAAAGGCGGGACTGCCTGCTAGAGGGTTAACATTTATAAAATTTATTGGACTTTTAAAATTTATAGAATTTATCGAATTTACAGAATTTATGAGATTTGTAGAATGTAAAGAACTTACTGAATTTTAAAACTTTATGCATATAGGATTTATAGAATTATTCATAGAATTTATTAAATTTATAAAATTTATAAAATTATGGAATTTTTAGAATAAGTAAAAATTCGGTGTATAGAATTTTTAGAACTGACAAACTTGAAACAATTCCTAGAACCCATTGAATCTATAAAATTAAAAAAAATTATAATACTATTTGTGGAGTTTATGTAATTTATAGGATTCTTTGAATTTAATTATAAAATTTATAGAGTTTATAAATATATTAGAATTTATAAGATTTATAGACTATTTAGAATTCAGAGAATTTGTAAAATTTATATAATTTATCGAATTTACAGAATATAAGAAAGAAAAAGATTTGCAGAATTTATAGAACTTATAAATTTTTAAGAAAATTATTTGATTTACAGAATTGTTAAAGTTGATAGGATTTTTCGAAATTGTTATATATTTATAAAACAAATAAAATTCGAGTTTGTAAAATTTATAAAACAGACACACTTGAAACAATTAATAGAATAGAAGGAATCTACAAAATTAAAAGAATTTATATTATTGATAAAACTTATAGAATTTATAGATTTTATGGAATTTATAAAATTCATAAAATTTAAAAACGTATTGAGTATTAAAACTTATAAAATTTACAGAATTTATAGGACTTTCAGAATTTATAGAATTTAAAATCTTATTGGATTTTCAGACTTTATTGAATTCATAAAATTTATAGGATTTACCGAATTTACTGAATTTATAGAATTCAAAGAATTTGTTGAATTTATAAAATTTATAAAAATTAAAAATTGTTTCGAAACATGTAGAATCTAAATAAGTCAAATTTGAGTCAGTAGAATTTATTGAACTGCGACAGACCTGAATAATATACTCATAGAATCTATAACATTTAAAGGATTTATAGGCTTTAAAAACATTAGAATTCATAATATTTACAGATTTAAAATTTATAGTGTTTATTGGACTTTTAAGATTTATAGAATTTATCGAATTTATAAGAATTCAAGAATTTATGCAACTTGCAGAAAGTAATGAACTTACCGAATTTTCAAACTTTATGCATGGGATTTATAGTATTATTTATCGAATTTATAGAACTTATAAAATTTATAGAAATTATTGAATTTACAGAATTGTTAAAGTTTATATGATTTTTCGAAATTTCTTTTGTTTATAAAACAAGTAAATTTGAGTTTGTACAATTTATAAAACAGACACACTTGAAACAATTAATAGAACACAAAGAATCTACAAAATTGATAAAATTTAAAAACTTCCTAGAATTTGTAGATTTTATGGAATTTATAAAATTCATAAAATTTAAAAATTTAAAGAATTTATAAGATTTATAGAATTTAAGAAACTTGTTGGATTTTTAGACTTTATAGAATTTACTTAATTTATTGATATAATTTATGCGTTTAAAGGATTTAAAATTTTCAGAATTTATATATATATATAAATTCTGAAAATTTGAAATGACTATAAATTCTATAAACTTTATAAATTCTATATTTTTTTAATTTTTAAAATTGCGTGTAAAACTTGCGTGAAAGAACTTCATTCTAAAGTTTGTGTATATCCTAATCGTAACTGCGATTTAGTATCGTTCGTACATATTAGAAAATAGTAGCAATATTTTAAGCGAAATAAAAGAAATTTGTTGTATGTTATTTTATAAAATTTGGATTTTTAATGTTTTTAATATTTTTTTTTAAACCGCCTAAGGCTTTATTCTTGAATCTTTCCTATATAGGAAACTCACAAGAGGTAATCAAATCTTACAAACTAATAAAACTTTTGATTAAGAATTAACCTATGTTAGTTCTTAATACTAACTTGCACTTAGTAACTACTTTAAACTAGATAGCTAGATCTAAAGGATCTTTTTTTTAAGATGCCGATATCTGCGCCTTTTTAAAATTTCCCTGGCTAAAGCATTGGGATGATGTTCTAATTTCAACTGGTACTTTTTACGGTACTGCTCGATTGTGTCTGCTACTGTTTCGATGTGTAGGTCCCAATGTATGTCTGTGTTACGTATATACCAGGGTGTTACCATTATTCTAGTATTATTGACTGCATTCGTTGCAGTTTTCTTATGTTGGAAGCACAAGCGGACTCCACAATTGAATACCATACGTCCAGATAGGTTTCAGTACCATTTTATATAATAAAACCTTACAGTCTAGGCTTACGTTGGAATGTTTCCTTATTAACCAGTTCATTTTAATACACTTTAACTTGATTTGTTGATGTTTTGCTTCGATATGCTTTTTCCATGTAAGTCAGTTTTTCTATTTAAATGTAGGCCGAGATATTTAACGTTTTCGTGTTGTGGTAGAATGATATGGTTTAGTCAGGTAAGTTTGCGGAGAATGAATGTAATGTGCGCCGATTTACGCTCGTTGACCTTAATTCTCCATTTAGTTAACCATTATTGTATTTCGTCTAACTCTAAATGATCTTGCTGATTTCTTGATGCTATCGTGGGATTTTGATGCGTAGACATGATTGCTGTATCATCTGCACATGTTGAAACTCTTACGTATTTGGATTTTGGTAGATCTGCTGTATAATATATCAAATATAACAGAGGCGCTAGCACACTGCCTTGTGGAACTCCAGCGAGGATTTTGTATAAATTGGTGGATGCACTATTATATTTCACGAAAAATTTTCGATCAAGCAGATAATTTTTATTGATGTTAGAAAAACTTTTTGGTGACTGTCTTCTAACTTTGTCTATAAGTCCTTTATGCCACACTTTATTGAGAGCTTGCTCAATGTCTAAAATCACTGCAAAACAGTACTTTTTTGTTCTGGGGCGTTCCTGATTTCAAAGACGAGTCTATGAACTTGTTCTACGGCTCCGTGTTCTTTTCTAAATCTGAATTGATGATCAGGAATAATTTTTTTCTCGTGCAGAATTGGTTTAAGTTTTTGCAGGAGCATTTTTTTGAATAGCTTAGAGAAATTTGATAGTAAACTAATTGGACGATATGAGTTTACTTTTGTTTCATCTTTACCATGTTTTGGAATCATTATGATTTGCGATATTTTCCAGGTTTCAGGAGTAGCCTATTCTCATTATTATAGCGTTGAAAATGTAGGTTATTAATTTAATACATTTTTCCGGAAGATTTTTTATTTTGCCACTTATCAGATCATGCCCTGGTACTTTTCTTGGATCAATGTTTTCCTTGATTTTCTTTCGCCGTACTTGGCGCCACTTTTATTTAATTTTTTGGATTTCCTCAGCTTCTGCAGCATCAGGTATAAATTAAGGACTTCCAATTTGCTCGTTGAATATAAATACCTTAGTAAGATGTTGAGCAAATATGTTTGCTTTATTTGCATTACTTCTCTCCCAGTATCCGTCAGGGAGACGAATCGGAGGACATGAAAGTGTTGGTCATTTCAGCTTACGTGTGGCTTTCCACAGAGAGTAATGTGTTGCTTCGGTCGCTGTGAGTTCAGTGAGATAATGTTGAACCCCTTCATCACGTTCTTTTAATAAGGCCATTTTGTGAATTTGATTTAAGAGTAGGCGATCTATGTATTTGCCATTGCCTGCGTATTGAGCTTTTTTCATTAACAGCTGCTGAATATTCTGAGACGGTTTGTTCAACTTTAAGTAAACTGAGCTGCATGGTGTCACATACGCAGCTTGTTTTAATACAGCTATTAGGCTTTGTACTGCTGCATCAATTTCATGTTTTGTTTTAGCGGGATATTTATAGAACATTCTTTGTTTAACGTAGACTTGAGTTGGGTTCAATTAGTAGGTGGCGAAAGTTATAGAACTTGCATGTCACTGAACATTAATATCGGTGAGTGATCAGAAGATAGATCATATTTATTTATTATAAGAGGTCTAGCTACACCCTTTGTTACACAAAAATCCAGTAAATCGGGAATTTTTCGTCGTTCAGTTGGTCAATCAGTTGGGTGGCCAGTAGATATGTGATCAAACTTTTCATTTTGCATACATTCCCACAATTGTTTTCCTTTCGAAGATAGACTAGTCTGGAACCCACTAGATATGTTTGGCGTTGTAGTCACCTCCCGCAAGGAACTTATCTCCCAGAGTTTTGAAGTAGTTTGCAAACTGATACCTTTTTACTGAATATTTCGGTGGACAATAAACTGTAGATATGGTGCATTTTGCTGACCATTCATTCAGACAGATGCTAGTTGCTTGTATATGCTCATCACTATATTTTTGGAGTTCATAATGTCTTATTCTGTTCTTGATAAGGATAGCAGTTCCCCATGCGATTTTCCGTTAGGATGCGTAGTGTCATAAAATGTGTATCCTTTGATTTTGAAATGGCTCGTAGTATCGATGTTGTGTTCAATAAAAAAATTGTGTACCTCTAGTTTACGTTGCACTAGCCCATTGGCGTTCCAAACAGCTAGTTTAAGTTGATTCATTTTTGGTTTTTGATAAGAAGTTGCATGAGGGTATTCATGTTTTGGAGCATGAGACTCATACTGGTCTCCATCATTTGCATAAACTTATTCATTGATTCATTGAGGGTATTAATCACTTTACACTTCCGCGTACGATATTTTTAAATTGATTGTAGCCGACATTTGACCAGCATTGGTTTTAATGTTGAAAATATGGTTTAGTGTTTGCTGTTCTGCTCTTTGACGTGGAGTCGTTTTTTTAATTAACTCCTTAACACCACGCATCCTCTATAGTTTGCGGTATGATTTTCACCACAATTACTGCATTTTCTAGCCTCCGGTTTGCTTTTATCCAGTTCACAGTTGCTGCTATCATACAGTTTGCCAAATATTACGCCAACAGCCGGGAGTTTACAGTAGTTTCGCGAATGTCCACATTCCTGACAGTTGGTACATTGTAAAACCGATTTACGTTTGTGTGGCTCCTCCATTAAAACTTTTCTGTACAATAAATGCCTAATATCCTAGATTGCATGTTTACCCTTAGTTTTTGTTACTTCATGTTCCAACTTAACTTTAAACATTGGTTGAGGTTTTCAGTCACGATTTATAATGTTTATTACGTATTTCATCTTGAAGTTCATTTTTGACCGCTCCTCGCTTGTGGACTCAATCCCTTTTATCACGACCGCGATTCCTTTTCAGCTCTTTAGACAGTTTGTGTAAAAATACTTTCCATTTTTTTTTCAAGAACGGCTACAATTTTTCTGTATCCGTCGATATTTTTGGCTTGAATCCTGGTTTCGCTGATATTACCACGTTTAATGTGGGCAATGAAAAAATTCTCACTTGCTTCTGCATTTAGTGTTGTCAGTAATAGTTTTGATGGCACCTCTCCTTAGTAGTTTGGAGGAAGTCTCTCTTTAGGCCCTTCCTACTCATCCTTGTTATCACCTTTCACAGTATATATTATTTAAATAAAATAAATTCTGGAATTAATTCCGGAATTCCGGAAACGAGAACATTTGAATTCGAAAAATTCAGAATTACCTTTTGGTCAAAAATTGGTTGCCCTAATACATACTATAATTATAGCTCATTGTTTAACTTGAAAATTAAATTTTGATGCTTCGTCTAACATCCTCGAACATTTCACAACATTAGTAATTGTCAAGCAAAAAATGTCAAACCAAAGCTTCTCAGCTAATCAGATAATAGTCCTAACTCCAGGGTTGAGTTTTTATTTGGGATTGTGTTGAGCAGAGTTCATGTAATCCGTGTTGTTAAATGTTGTGTTAAATCTTGCAAGAAGTTGTGGTCGATTGAGTTGGGGTTAAGCGATGAGGTTCAGTTGGGGGGTTGTGTTGAGAAAGTGGAGATTAGATTAAGTTATGAATTTAAGTACGGAAGCAGTTTTCGAACCGCGTTGATTTCGAGATTTAGTTCAACATTGAGTTATAGGGATTGTACTCAACATTATATTTGGAGTTGAGTGAATGGTTCAGTGTGTGGTTGAATGATTTCCTCATTTAAAAGTGGTTTTATTTCGCACTCAATCTGTTTACAGTAGGGGCATGCTTTTTTATACATATCAAACCTGAATAATTTATTGTAGTATAAATGCACCATCGCGCACGTTTTACAAAACAAAAAAAAAAATACAATAAAAAAGTTCAACCAGCGCAAGCCTCATTATTTATATCACTTGCATCTTATGTATACAAAATCTTATCTCCCCCAAAAAAATAAAAAAAATAAAACATTTTCATTTTTAAGCAATTACAGTACGCAATCATTTTTCAAGTGCATATAAAAGTTAATTCAATTTTTTTTTTTTTTTGTTATTGTTTTTCATTTGGTTTGCTGTTGCAATTCTCCTGTTCTCCTGGCTTGGTTGCACACAATCGTGGTGTCTCGTGTTGTTGCTTTTATTGTTTTTTGTGTGTCTTCGCCAAAAAAAAAAAAAGTTTAAGACCATAAAAAAGAAATTTATGTACGCATTAAAAATATATAATTTTGGTTTTTTTTTTTAAGAATATTTCCAAAATAATAAAAAAAAAAACTTATAACAATAAATAAATAAAGTGTGTGTGCATGTTGGAACGATGTTATAGCTTATAGGGCTGAAGACAAATATATAAATTCGTTAAGAAACCAAAATAAAAAATGAAGACGAGATAGCTCTGTATATATTATGTACATATGTATATACGTAATAAATGTAAGTTTTCAATTAAAAATAATGCACAATCTGCCCGGTGTTGTAAGAGCAGCAACAACAACAATACGAAATAAAAGACACCTGGGATCACCATACATATACGGTAGATATATATTGTGTACATAAGGAAATGTGGAAAATTTTAAGATCATGGTTATTCTGGTCGAGAGATTCAGTTTTAGTGTATATAGTATTTATCAAGAGAAATAAATACACACAAATGTTTTTCTTCTTTATCAAAGTCGTCGTCATCATCATCATCATCATGATTCTTAACCATCGTCTTCATCATCCATTTCTTATATGCTTTATTTATTCGCGCATTTTGTTTGTGGATTGTTTGTTGTTGCTCTTTTGCTCGTCGTTACTTATATTTCATTTCTTATTTTCTTATACCTGATGAAAAGAGAGTGTGCATTGAGTGAAGTAAGTACACAAGTACAATGCACATATACAATGTTTATGACCTTCAGGAACCTTGAGAAAGGTTCACTAACATTAATAAGTGACGTAGTTGAGGACACATTTTCTCAATTCTTGTTTTTATTTTCTTTTCGTTATTTTTATTTTTTTATTTTTATGTCTGGAGAAAATTAAAAATAAAAATAAGAAACTATAATATATACAAACAACACAACGTAAGAAGGCAAATTATTTTCGGTTTCAATTTTTTTTTTTTTTTTTTGCATTTAAAAATAATCAAACTGTTGTGGTTTGCTTTTTAACTTTTTTTATTGAGTTGAATGCGCAAAGTGTTTTCTCGGTTTATGTTTCATTGGGAAGCATCACGCATGTGTCCTTCCAGCGTATCACAATTCTCGCGTTACATTTAGGGTTAAACAATTTTATGTGTGTATACAATTTTAATTTTAATTTTTTATATTTTTTTTTGTTGTTTGCTTACATACAATGCAGCTGAGAATATGTAAGTCAAGTTCAATGTTAAAATAATAAAATTGCCATCAAAATTAATACAGAGTTTCCTTTGAAATGTACATACTCGTATATATGTAAGTAAATGCAATTATCGTATATGCCATACATTTTTGTTGTTTATGTTCCTCTTCAGTGAATCAACGAAAATGAAATTTTTTGGTTGATACATAAACCGAAAATTACATCTCTGGAAAAACTGATACACTTCCGCTTTTGAATTTATATACCTTTTTACCTTATACCAAGACTATAAAATAATTTTTTTTTTACTTTTTTTTTTTTATATAAGACAAGAGATTTATAAAATGCATTTCCATCGTTTGTTGCAATGGTAAAACTTACAGACGTTTTTTTTTTTTACAACAATAATAAATGCAGAAATCGAGTTGAAATAAAAGAATAAAAACTGATTGTCCGGTGAAATTTGCACCTGTTTGCAATTTTTTTTTTTTTTTAATTTTTACCATGTTACGATGCGTGTTCTTTACTATAAGAGCGCGATAGGAGAATTTTGCGTAATAAATCATGCATATCTGAATATATACATTCGTATATATAAACCAACGGAAGCTGTATTAAATAATCTCTATCTAAAATCAATTATCCGCCACAATATAAACGTATATATGCATGCATATAAAATACGATCTGATTGTTTGCAAATTTTTATAAAAACGTACAACTTCCCATTCATTATAAATTCTAAATTAATGATAATTGAAAAATTAAATGTTATTATTGTAATAAATAAGTTTTGTTTTTGGAAGTCAGACAATACGTCATTTATTATTATAGTTTTGGGATAATATGATTGTTTTGTCTTTTTTTGAATGATGAATAAATATTAAACGAATTAATATCACAAATATTTACTAATTGTCTGATATTTATTTCGGTTTGAAGAGGCGGGTTTGACTCTTATGTCTGGTATACAAATTATTATTTTTTTTTTTTTGCATGTTTGACATTGTAAAACAAAACACAAAAAGTCAAATTAGTTCTTATTTTTAAATAAAATATTAATATCTTAATATTTGTTGAGTCATTACTTTGAAGACAACCTCATATTGTTTTTTGAAAGGTGTATATGTCTATATTTTTTTTGGGGCTTTTTTTGCAAAAGAGGAAATCAATGTGTCAGGTGGATTAGGAAAGATATTTTTCTAAAATTTCGTTTTTTTTTATATGGTAAATAGGCGAAAATTACCAACTGAGATTATAAGATTTTAATTACAGTATAACAAGGTGTATTTTAAAAAGTTTTCCAATTTGAGAGAAAGCCAAATGTTATGGAGAAAAATAGAGAGATGTACGATTGAACAACGTGTATTTATTGTTAAAATTTATTTTAAATTTGATGAAAGTTGTGCAGAAGTGAAGGACGAAAAAAGCCAAATATCTAGACCGTCGTAGTGGTCGTTTTGAAGAAAATATTGCCGCTGAAAGTGCTATAGTGTTAATGAGAGTCCAGAAACATCAATTCGTAATCGTTCACAGAAATTACATAATCCGCCAATCACTTTATGCAAAATGTTGCACACAGGTCTTCATTTGAAGGCATACAAGATTCAGATAACTCAAATAATAAAGAAATCAAACTTTGGATTACTTCGTCAGTTCACTTATTGAGGCATACAAAAAAAAAAAAAAAAAATTGAAAATGCCAATTTTGTCAACAGTCACTTTTAGCGAGGAAGCAAATTTTGAGCTGGATGACCTACACAACACATACATAACTCTAAATATTTAAAATCATTCAACTGTGTCATCCAAACGATACAGCCGTGTCTTGTTTAATTAAAATAAAGAAAAAACGCTAATAATAAAATTAATCTAAAGTTTAAATTCATACTATTTGTGTTAATATGTATTAGTGAAATACAGTGATTATTATAATTAATCAATAATCATGAAACATTGTTTAAACTCTAAAAGTGAAAATTAAACAGAATGAATATTCTGAAAATTACAGTGTTTCATCCGCCATAACGAAGAAATCGAAACCCAAAGAAAGCAAAATAACATCAAAAAATTACGATTAAATCAATCGGGCCATAAAAACGGTACACTCATAACGCAACAAACCAGGGTTGAAAACAATTCAATAATGGACGATATTGATGACATCAGCTATCCAGAAAATCTTGAAATTGGCAATAGCATTGAAGGGATTACTAATATTATACAAGAACCAATTTCAGAAAATACCAAAAGTAAACAACTCAAATTATACATCCCACCAATAATAATCAAAAATTCAGCGTACACCGATATTCGAAGTTTGTTAAAAGAATGTAACATAGAAAAATTCTCTATAAAACAATAAGCGTTGGTCTTAAAATTAACCTCTTAACTCCAGAGGAACATAAACAACTAACGACGGTGTTAGATGGAAAACAAATTGAATATTATTCACAAACCGCTAAAATTTATTGTCTTTGGTATTCCTTCAATGATGTCGATCGACGAAATTCAATCCGATCTAAAGGAACACGAAATTAAAGATGATGATATAATCAAAATCATTCCGCAGCGATGACAAAAACAAAATAAAATATCATATATTAAAATTTAACAGCAACAATGTAACTAAACAACAAATTCTGAATATCAAACAACTAAACAACGTTATAATTTCTATTCAATCTGCGAGGATTATATTACAAAACCAACTCAATGTCGTCGATGCGAAATTTTTGGTCATGGAACTTCCCATATCCATAAAAAAATTAGATGTATGAACTGTGGAGGTGATCATTTGAAACTGGACAGTAAAACCACCATTGTACTAACTGCAAAGGTTGGTATTCAGCCAATTCAGGAGACTATCCGTAATTGCAAATACACGAAATTTAAACCGACCCTTTAAACCTAACCCTAGAGGTACGCTTATTGGACATGGTGGTGTACGTATTCTGATAAGAAAACCATTAAAGCATAAATTAGTTCCGCCACTTAACTTAAAAATTATTGAAGCTACATGAGTTAAAATATTTAGTTGTTTAACGGATATTATATTTCCCGGTTCAAATGATACATTAAAACTGGACCTCTTTGAATTGTATAATCAAAAATTAACCAATAGTTTCGATCCATTTTTTATAGCGTGTGATCGAAATGCCAAGAATCAGGTATGGAACTATTTTAGGGGAAATAAGGCAGGTGAAGTAATTCATTTTGAATCAACTATTAAACAATTTAATATTCTTCAACCATCCGATCCAACACACTATTCCAAAAAATCTAAAATCCCATCTATCTTAGACCTATTTTGTCGAATCATTATGAATTGATTTCCAATATACAGGCTTTAAACAAATAAAAATCTTGTAGAACGAATCTATGAGTCTCTGGAAAACAAATATGCAACTGCATGTTTATTTCTTGACTTAAAGAAAGCTTTCGATTGTGTAAATCATACACTATTAGCACATAAGATTGTCTGTTTTGTTAAGTTAATACAAAGTTATCTTAATGACAGGAGGCAAACTGTTCGAATCGGTAAACGAGAATCTTCGAGAATTAATGTCTCAGTTGGTGTTCCACAAGGATCCATTCAGGGCCCGGTTTTGTTTTTGATTTACATAAACAATATTTTCAATTTAAATTTGAAGGGTAAGATTCAGCTTTTTGCTGATGATTCTGCGCTTATATACACGGTAAAAAAAAATTGGTATCAATTTAATACAACAATCCTATACATATAAAATCATACAAAAAAAAATAAAATTTATATTTTCAGACAATATGAAATCATTTAGTAGTGGAATAGTATTAAAATAATATTTTTAAGTATAATAATATTGTATAAGCAAGTTGTATAAAATTAATCTTAAATTTTATACGGCTGTTTTATAGGCCAACCATATAAAATATAAAATATATTTGGATAAATAAGGTTTATCTGGTAAAGTTATATTCAAATAACATTTGCACTGTATAGGCCTTGTTAATATAGTTATTAGTAGAGCCCGGATGTTCATGCAAATGCATATTTGCAGTCGTTCATTATTTTTAAATTTTATGAACATAGAAATTCGAATCATGTGAAACTGATTATTTTGGCATCATTATGATTTTGCATATAATTGCATATTTGTCTCCTAATTGCATATAAATACGTATTTCTAGTATTAATACATTTTTGAGTATATTTTGTTGATTTATTAAATGATTTTATTCCAAATATTGTTAATTCCGAGTGAATTCAATGTTGATTGTTAATTTTTTTCGTTTTATTCGAAAAAGGTATAATTAAATCGTAGGTACAATTAAATGTAATTTTACTTCTTGGGTTTTTGTTAGGTAGATGATCCAATTGTTAGCGTATTTTAAAAGTGTTAAGTTGATTGTGTTGTGTGTTACTAAAAAATGGTTTTAGAGAAGTTTACATATTTTTCTTATATGACAAAAGACAATGCTACTAGTCGTTTAAATAGGTTTGCACAAGATATTGGAGGTGATGTTTTCAACAGCGATGGTAAGGTTTTGCTATGTGCAACAAAATGTTGGGGTCAAATTGAAAATACCAGGTTGAAGAACACCTGAAAATAAATTTTCACGAAAATAAATTTAAAAAGTCAAATAGTAAACAAGAACTAATAGTAACCACATACAGTAAAGGCTGGCAATAAGAAATCGTAGTTTAGTTTAAAATTAAGTGAAGCGTTTTTGTCCACGGACATTCATAGCTTGCATAGCCTGACAAAGACGAACAGGAACCAAAACCCAAACATAAACAAATTGACCGAAAGTGTAAAAGGGTATTTTTGAAAACCCGTCCCGAATTTAAATTTTTAAAGATATTGTTGAAAATATTCCTCTTTCACCGCCGCCAGTGCTAACACAATGGGGTACATGGCTTGAAGCCGTACTATATCATTCAACACACTTTCAAAAGAATCAAACATGTTTTGGAAATTTAAGAGATGATAGTACAACGTACATTACCGAAGCGAGGAAATTACTCCTAGATGCCAAGATTCAAAATGAATGAAAGTAGGACATTAATGCTAATAAATACTGTTTATTTTATAACGAAAAATTGCTTAATTTTTTTTTTTTTACATATTTCTAGTGCATATTTAATGATATTTTACTGTATATTTGCATACATATTTTACGTGTTTTTCGTGCATGAACATCCGGGCTCTAGTTATTAGTATACATTTTATAAGGTATTCCGTATAAAAAAAAAATTAAACAAAAAATATTTTTAAATTAAATTATTTATAGATAATCAAATAATAATTACAATGAATTACTCTATATTAAAAAATTTTTATAATATTACATAGAACTTTTTATTATAATATATTTTTTATTCGTTCGTCGAGATATAGCCGTATCAAAACTTTCATTTTTTCCGGAATTAGTTAAATGATTTAGGTATGATATAATTTACTGCAAGTTGTTTGTGCCGCCGAAGGCTTTATTTCATATGCATTGTGAAATTCGTCAAATTGAACGATATCGTAATTCTTACACAGGAAGAAGAAATTATCAGGTTCAGATATTACATGTTCAATTTCAAAAAATTCTTGTGGAACACTATCTAAATTAGTCAACGGTAGCCTAACAAATAGTCCTGGCCGGTAATCTGCTACACACTTTACCCAGGATACCAAAAAACAATCAGAATTTAAATTGTGCTTTTGAACAAAATCTTTAGTGGGAATACTTAATTTACCGACCTCTATGGATTTTTCTAAATTTAAATTATTCAAAAGCGTAGCAAACTTTTGTTGTTTTCGGATTGCTAAACTTTTACAAATATTTTTAAAACGTTTCTGGGTCCGATTTAAATTTTTAAAATACGAATGAAATGATTCATATCTCATAGAGGAAAATAAAGATGCAGGGCCCATTTTTAAAATTGTACTAGGGTAATGTGTAAGAAAGTGATGCTTTGGCAGTAGATCAACTTCAAATTCTGTAGTTAGTACAGTTAAATGAGTTTTGATGACCTCACGTAAGTTATAAATTGATGACACTGTTACCGCTTTGGCAAATACAATATCTATAATTTTTAAAAGAGTACTAATTAATTTCTATTTGGATTGCATGTCTTAGAAATTAATATCTCCAAAGATGAATGGTAAATGGATAATTAAGCACCATGACTGTGATGCAGAAAAGTAAAATGATTCTTTTGACAATGAAGCTGTTGGTACATTTTTTCGGAAGGAATATCCAAACATAAAAGACTGTATACTGTCGTTTATTTGTTCAAAGTTTAAATATTTTTTTTTAACAATTAATCCTAAAAAAACTTTTATGGTAAATGGAACAATTCCCTCTAGAATGTCGTGCATTGAATCTACCGTGCAGTTTTGGCAGATATTGTAATATTTTAAATTATTTAAAATACATATTGCTTTAACTCCTTTGGATTGACTTAAATCACCATTATATATTTCAGCAGAAATTTTAATATTTTCTAGATTACGTATTTTGGTCTCATCTTCACAAAATAGAGTTGAAACTTCGTTTTTATTAATTTCACAAATGCGACAAAAATATGTTGCTTTAAAACTTCCAGCAAATCCTAATAACAAATTAGCTCCTAGATTGTCGTGAGATATTCCAATCAACGAACCCCTTAATACCCTACCATCTACTTCTATACCTCTAGTTTCAAGATGCTTTAAATCGGCTAAAACTGGTTTTAATATGGTATTGTAACTTTTACATTGCTTTAAATCATTTACATTAAACAGAGCAACTAAATAAATGTTTTCCAAATGCGATTGAAATTTACAAGGCAAATTACGAACAGAAAAATAAATAGCCCCTATTTTATGTATACTTCGGTGACTGCCAAGCGGGTTGGTAACTTCAAAGTCATCGTAATATAACTGGATTTGAATAGCATTTTCATTGTATTGAGAAAATTCACTATTTTGAAAAACAGTTCCATAACAAAAACTATACAAGTTTTCATTTGAACACTGATGGTCCTTAGTAAAAAAATGTGAAAAAAAACTTTTATTTTCAAAAAGTCGTGTTAAAGTTTGCAAAATCGAAACATATTGAAAAGAATTTTGAACGAGAGATTTTTTATATTTTTTTGATTTAGAACAGTATTTTCTATCCCAACGTAAACTAAGGGGTACTGATTTTGGCTTAACGAAAAACCGACTATTTCCAATTTCCTTTTCTCGATTATCTTTGGAGCAGTACTGATCTATTTGATTTTGACAAATATTAAAGACATTATCTATACTGATTTTGAATAAATTTCCGGAATTGTAATTTTCAGCTAAAGCTGAAACATTTGAATTTATATTCCTCACAAGTTCTTTGGTGTGATTCATTATTTTGGTAATGCTTGCTTCTGATAAGCCCATAGCATTGATTTGCGAGATAAAATTGGCTATTCCTGAAATATCTGTCTGCCCATAAATCTGTCTGGCTCTAGAAGCAATTGGAATGCAATTAACTGAAGGAACATTTATTTCATTCAGAACAGTAACGTCTTCTGATTGATCATTAGGTCTATTGGCAACAGAAATGTCAGGTTCATTTGGAATTAAACGGATAGTACTAGTTGAGCAATTTAAAGAATGTTTTTTTAAGCCATAATAGGAACTATATGTCCTTTTACAGGTATCAGATGCAACACATTTTAGCTTTAAAAATTTTGAATCATATAAAAAATGTTCCAACTTTAAGTGTTTTACAATAATTGATAAAACTGAAGATTTTTTTTTGCATACAAAACAATAATAATATTTCATTTTAAGTTGTACAAATTTCAATATTAATGAAAATAAACAAAAATAATAATTATGACTTAAATTGTCATATTAAGTTCAGAAATTAGTTGTTTTAATTTTAAATTAACGTCCTGCGTTTATAATGTTACCGGACAGTTAATTTTATAAATATAATTTTGGAAATAACTCCAAAATAATCTTAGATTTGTATCATATTGTATGTTGAATACAAAATGTAGCTTGAATATAAAATCTATCGCATTAACAATTTCGAAGTTGCTTGGAAGACATATTAAATTGCTATTCAACACAACAAAAAACTGACTAATTTTGGCCTTCGAAGAACCAACTGCTATTATATAAGGCGATTTTGTTTCTGAGTTATCTAAATATTCTTCGTTAGTTAATTGTTCCTAAAAATATTAAATGACGGTAATAAATATGTTATACAATTATTAAATATTATACTAATTTAAGGATTAAATGATTATTATAATATTCAGTAAGCTACAATGTTGTAAAGAAAAATTTCAAATACACGATATATTGATATAATATAAATCGATAATTTGCGTTAAACTTGAAATAATAAGAATTAAAATATGTATGTTTTAAATTTTCTGAATATTATAATAATATTGAGAATATTAAAATTATATAAAAAAAATAATGTGTATACTCGTACACGCTTAAAAACTAATAATTTTTCCACAGCTTGCTCGTCGGTGACACGGCCAATTTTTTTTTTTTTACCGTTAGCGGATGGTGGAAATAATCTTACTAGATTTAAAAATCCTAAGATTGAAGAATTATAATCTAAATAAAATAAAAATAATATTATGTTATGTTTCATTTGTTTCAAAATGTGGTTTTTAATTACCATTTTCTCTTTCAGCTTCGGTGTAAATAATTGTTTTTCCTGAGTTTTTGACGGCAGCAAATACGACTTTTTGGATTTCGCGCTACTCGTCCACAAGGTTGCCGGCTTCAGTATAACCAATTTCAAAGTCGAAGAGTACCTTTAAAAATACGAAAAATACAAATAGTAAAAATAATAGCATATTAATATAGATAGATAGTTTACTTACAAGTTCTGGGTGTTTAAAGAAAATTGGATATCTATCATATACATTGAAGCTACCTTGTTTCGATTCTGCTCTTCGATATTCAAGAGTGGCTCTTAATTTTTGTTTGGCGATGGCAGTCTCTTCCGGTAAATTTACATTTGCTAAAATCTCTAAATCTCTTTCGACGTTAGGAATCTCGATGTCTCTTTCTAAAATAGGCGCTGCTATAGAAGGTCCGGCAAAATGTAGGTCTAATTTTCGTTTTTTTGAACGATCATTCTTTAATTTTGTCTGTAAATATCCATTTCCTTTCTTGTTGACTAGTAAATCCTGTCGAAAGAAAATGAGAATACCGATATTAATAATTTCTTGAGTTGAAAAGTGGGTGTAATTCTAATTATTTAAAGTTTTGATAAAATTAGTTGCAATATTTGCAATTACAAGCAAAACGTCTGTCGTAGGATTAAATCCGCAATTCTCTTCTACAAAAGATGCCAGCCAAGTTATAATTTTTTTCTCTAAAGATCTGTTAAAGATTTTGCACTTTGTATTTGAAGAAAATGAGTTTCTCCTCCCAACTTATTAATCAAATAATTTTTGAGCATCTGAAAAATAAAATTAGATAAAATTGTTGTAGACATTAACTTTTATTAATGGCAAACATATTAATAATATTTAAGCATTTGAAAATTGATAAAATAAACCTCTGGTGTATATAGTAAACTTGGACCGATACAGCCATCCTTCTTTGATACTGGTGTAGCTACTTCATATGGCTTGTACATGATTGTGGAAAGTTCAGTGTATTCTTTTACTCTAGTATTTACTTTTAAAAGAAAGCACGGGTGAGATATATAATACTCCAGATAATCTAAAATATCATCTTTAGCAATTTCGACGTCAAAATAGTTCGAAAAACTAACAAAATCCTCCTGTGGTATGTCGGTATTAAAAATAGCTGAAAACAAATACATATGTACCAATACAGTATAGGAAACTTTTTTATAAAATATGTACATATATGCTGCGGGCTAATTCTTAGAGTAAGTGTACTAAATTCGGGAAATGCATTTACTTTCTCAAAAACGGTATTTAAGTAATACGCGAACACTTAATGTAGTTATTCCGTAGAAGTTGATTTACCTGAGAATTGGCCCTTTTCTAAAGTACTGCACTGTTAAAAAACTAATAAGGAATGCTCAATTTAACGAATTCACTCAATTTTTGTATCTCGAACAACGATATATGTACAACTAAAATAATACAACATTATTTTTAATATAAGTATATCACAAGCTTCATCACACCACCTTATACACACTTACATATTATGTCGCACACATTAAATATGTTACACTTACCTGATAGTATGAAATCCAAATACGTTAATTCTATTTCTTCATTTTGGAATTTTTGTGTCTTAACGTATCTCGTGAATTTGGAATCATATGAACAAGTAAAATAAACACCAGGGTACATTTTAAATAAAATTACTAACATTTGTAAAAAAATTACGTATATTTTATGTTTAAGCGCAATAGTTCACTTACGCAAAACCTTAAACAATTTGATATAATAATTATGTAAAACACTATAAACTACTTTAAATCACTTTGTTGGTATTAATTCAAGCACTGTGTATTTTTAGAATAAATTTGTACAATATGAATTATATTTATTATAATTGTACATAAAAATGTAATTAAACAAATTAAAGAATGTAATAATTTTAATAATTCAATTTGTAATTCACTTTCACTTCTGTCTTTATCAAAGGACGCCTAAAACTGACGAAAATAAATGCCGGTAAAATGAAATATGTATAAGAATATACCGTTATATTTAGCAATTCTATACAACATGTATATAAATTCTATAGAGGTCCTTTATAAATGGTTATTTCAATATGGTCATTATATAGATTTTATAAGGTTCTAATATAAATGTTATGCAATTTATATTAGAACCAGCTATATTTTATGCCAATATATTTATAAATGTGTTTATATATGAGATATGCTATCAAATTTAAACCAAATATATATATAAAGATTTTTAATAATTTTCATTATATTAAGCTTTATAGAAATTTTCTTATAAATGAAATTTGTCCGGCAAAAAGTATAAATAGATTTATAGAATATACCATTTTTTTTTACCGTGTACAGTTCAGATTCACATACTAAACTTAAAAGTGAAATGGAAAGTTACCTGGTTATTATCAATAATTGGCTGTGTATTAACAAATTGGCACTGAACATTTCTAAATCAAATATTTATTGTATTCTACTTAAAACACAAACCACCACAAATGTTTGATGAAATTAAACTTAATGGGGAAATAATTAATCGTGTTGAATGTGCCCGTTACCTCGGATTACAAATCAACTCGAAACTTTCCTGGATTAATCACATAAATGATGTTAAACAGAAGATATCCCCCATCATAGGTGTCTTACGGCGAGTTGGGCGATTCATTCCAGATTCTCTTAAATCTAATTTATACTACAGTTTTATACATTCCCATTTAACATATTTAATTCAAGTTTGGGGTTCTTCTGGCGATATTCATATAAAGAATTTGCAAATCCTACAAAATAAAGGATTAAAAGCGGTTAACAATTTAGCGGCATTAACTCCAAGTAAATTTCTGTATAATGAAAAAATTCTTACTCTTTTATCACTGGTTGATTATCAGTATATCATGACTATCTATAAAATTAGACACGGATTGATGAAATATAATACCGAATTCAATACTAACTTTTCGGTAACTGAAAGATATACACATAGCGCGTTGAGCAATCGACTCCCAAATTACAAATTTATGACTACCCAAAATAGCATTTTTTATAAAGGCGTAAAGTTATTTAATAGTTTGGATGACAACAAGAACGATGATAAAATTTCGCAGCTCAAGCTTTATTTAAAAAAGAGATTGTTCCTAGAAAATTATAATAAGAGTCATCACTAAATTTGTTAAATAGTATTATTAGTCGTTGTTGTAGAATATTACAAGTTCTTAAATTCTTTTGTGTTACATTGTTGCTTTTGTTTTGATGTTTTTTTTATTTAATTAATTGGAAAATGTTTTCCTGGATAAAAATGTAAGTTTTTTTTTGGAAAAAAAAAAAAACGAACTCAGTTCAGATCATCTACCGGTCAAATTCATTGTCAGTATGTTCGAATATCAAACTACCGAAGAATCAAAAATATTATATTGGATTATATAAATGCTAACTGGCTGGCATACAAACGCATAATTAATAATAAAATAGACCTAAGCTCCAATAGCAACTTAAATAAATTATAAACAAAGGACGATGTTGATATCGCTGTGGACTGTCTTAGTAAAACTGTAAAGGACACAAGGCAAATATTGTCATACAAAAACTATCACGGTTTAAAATAAATGACAATACACTTCCAGAAGAAATAAAACAGCTAATGTAAACTAAAAACTATTTACGAAGATAACCGCAGCGTACTAAAATTCCAGCGCTTAGCAATAAACGATTTTCTAAATTTATATCCAGCATAGTAACAACAATATCACATATGAAAAGACTGTTCCATTAACTAAATTACTAGACAAAGGAAAACAAAAAATACCTGCAATAGAAGACGTAGACGTAATTCTATTCAAAATATGGATCATCCCATAACAGCAAGGGCACTTTAACTTTAAGTTAAGCCGAAAGAAATATCAAAAATATTGCCTCACTCAAAAATTCAAAATCTCCGGGAATGGACGGGGTAACAAATCAATTTATCAAGCACTTTCCACGCAAAGCAATATAGTATATTTAACATACGTAAAATGGAAATAAGCTGCAGTACTTCCAATATCTAAGCCCCTAAAAAATAAACGTAAACTAGAAAATTACCGACCAATTAGTCTCGTAAAGGGGTTCAGTATATTATTTGAAAAAATTATATTAAACCGCCTAATCAAATTTAGCGAAAATAATTTTATTATACCAAATGAGCAATTTGGGTTTCGCCAAAGGCACTCTCAATAAGGAATATCCTTATCAATTAAAAGGCTTTTGACAAGGTATGGCATGAAGGACTAATGTATACAATGATTAAATACAATTTTCCGTTGTATCTTATTACAATAATAAAAAATTTCCTTAATGTTAGATACTTCAATGTATTAATCAATAACGAAATGTCAGAATCCTAACCAATCTTTTATGGTGTCCCGCAAGGAGCCGTATTGTCACGTAAATATTATTATGAACAACATTCAATTAATTATTGATAAACTATCCATTTACTATTCCAAGTGGAGAATAAAAATAAATCCACTAAAAACACAAGCTGTATTTTTCAGTTGTAAAAGAGCTTCGCGCAATCTCCCTAGTGCCAATTTACAGATTGATGGTACATCTGTTAATTGTTAAATGGTTAAATAATAATGTGAAATATTTAGGGATGATTCTAGACAAAAGATTAAAGATCACATAAACTATATCAAATAGATAAATGCAATAAAGTTACGAGACTACTATATAGTCTTCTACATCGCAAATCCAAACTGTCTACTATAAGCAAACGTATTATATACTTACTAATTCTACGTAGTGTCCTTCTATATCCCTCACTACATAAAGAAAATTCAAATAGCACAAAACAAATATCTTAAGATTATATAACCAAACCAAAGCTCTTCTCTACTAAAAGATTACATAAAATATCAAAGGTTTAATTCAAAATGAAATTATCAATAACCTTCTAATATAAGCTTTATGCTTTGAGGATTCGAAACTTTTAATTAGTTTTAATTCTTAGTGTTTTAATTTAGGTAGAAATTATACAAGTGGTTTTTTCAGATTTCTAATTTTTCCTCAAGATTATAAAATTTGTATGTAAATTAAAAACAGATATTTAAGATGTAAACTCTTATTAATAAAAATCATGATACTTGTTGTTAAACTAAAACGCAAATGATACTTGTTGTTAACTGAAGAGCAAGACACTGCTGAACCTTTAAAAACTGTAAACCATTTTATGAAAAAAAAAAACAAATATTAATTACAATAAAGGATAAATTTGAATTGAATTGAAGATTACTTTCGATTTTTTGGGAATCTACCTAATTATCGAAAAAAAAAATATTGCAACAAAGATGTGGAAGTACTTTTATCTATAAAAAAAATCGCAGCATAAATATTTCGCATTAAAAAAATTTTCGATGAAATATAAAGTCACATGTTTCTCGCATGCAACTATCATCGCACACAAAAATTCTCTTTGCAAAAAATATCGCATACAAATATTGCGCCACAAATTAAATCGCTTTAAGTTGTGAGCAATATTTTGACTTGTAATTAGGATACAACAGGAAGAAATGTATAAATTCTGGAAAAGTGGGGATTTGGGGCGCCGGCCCCAAAATGTACATCTTTCATATACAATATTTTTGGTTTGCGATATTTGTGTTTGCGATATTTTAGCCTTGCGATACGTATATACGCAACATTTTTTTTTTTGCTATATAATCCTTGCGATTTAATTTTCCTTCGAAGAAAACGCTTTTCAGATTTTCTGTCAAGCGTTTATTTTGTTTGCTATATTTTTTCTGCGATGTTCTTATTGAGATATTTTGTTTTCGAAAATAAGGTATGGAGTCGATTTTTTTCTTAAAATTAAAAAAAAAAATGAAACAGAAAACTGCTGTTAAATTTTGAAAAACATTTCATGACACAGAATGATCCCAACCAAACAGTATGTTTCTTTAAAAACCGGATTGTTTTTTACTTCCCCTAAAGCCCTCCGAATAATTGAAACAACAATTTGTGAACCACAGATTTGATTTTACATAAAGTACATCCATTTAGAATAACACAAAGGAATTTTCAGAATTATCGTATGTCCAATTCAAAAGGTTGGTACGAGCAGGGCCAATCAGAGGGTGGGCCAGCCGGGCCATACGGCACGGGCCCCCGATTTTTAGGGGCCCCCGAATTTTTTGTTACTATATATTTCTCATTTGCGCTTGCTCTTCGATAGTATTTTGTCTTTATAACAAGAACAAGATGTGTGACAATTTAAAATTTGACATTGAAGAGCTTTTTATTTGCTTCGATTCATTCTCTGGAAAAACCGGAGAAGAAATTGCTGCCAGAATTCTTGAAATTTTGTCGGATATGGAATTAAATTTTAATTTATGTATTGCCCAAGCATATGATAATAGTGCAAATATGGCTGGCAAGCTAAACGGTGTGCAAGCCATTCTTACGAAGCGTAATCCTAATTGTATTTTTTCCAGCTGTGGTAACCACACATTAAATCTTGTTGGAGTTGATTCAGCTGAATCGTGTAAAGAAGCTGTACAATTTTTTGGAGCTATACAACAAATGTATAATTTTTTTAGCAGTAGTCTGCGGAGATGGGAGGTTTTAAAGAAACATATCAATATGTCTCTTCACTCGATTTCCAAAACTAGATGGTCTGCTAGAATAGATGCAGTAAAACCAATAGCCATAAATCTATTATCTATTCGAGATGCTTTAAATGAAATGCATTCCTTTAATTTACCACCCCACGCAATCGTTGAATTACACTCAATTGAGAAATATTTAAATAAATTTGAATGTGTTTTGCTCTCTATCATATGGCTCGAAATTTTGACAGATTTGCATCAGACAAATTTGGTAATTGAAGCTCGAAATGCTACACTTGATATTGAGCAAAATAATATTGAAAGTCTAGTAATGAGATTTCGCAATTTAAGCGGAATGTGGAATTAAATATTTGCGAAAGCAAAAGCTAAAGCACGTGAATATGGAGTTACATGTGATTTTGCCATTAATAGAACGATACGGACACAATCGGATGCTGAAAAATACTACAGGATAACTGTGTTTAACGTAATAGTTAATTCCGTAATAGCTGGCTTACAAAGACGATTTCAATCTTTACAAAATATCTGCAATCTTTTCGGTTTTCTTTGGTCATTTCCAAATTTGACTGATGAAAAAATTGAAGCTGCAGTAAACCGTTTGTATTCAAAATACACGAATGAGTTATCAAACGAGATACTAGATGAGGTAAAATTCCATAAAAAAATGTATGCAGCTAATTTTAATGCAGATCCGACACCAACAAATTTATTAGAAAATATTCTCAGTAAAAACTTAGCTGGTTTATTTCCCAATCTTATCATTGTCTTAAGAATATTTTTAAGTATTCCTGCATCTGTGTCTTCAGCCGAGAGGAGTTTCAGTGTTCTTAAAAGAATAAAAAATTATCATCGCTCAATAATGGCAGAACGACGGTTAAATGGATTGGCAATGTTAAACATTAACCACGACATGGCAAGAAAAATTAATTTTGAGCAAATCATTAGAGAATTTTCTAATAATAAAGCGAGAAAAGCTTCAATCTAATAAATTCTAATACATAAATACTAAAATGAATTCATGTGATATAAATTTAAGATTGTTTTAATTTTTATGGGGTCCCATTTTAATAATTTGGCCCGGGCCCCCTGCTAGCTCTGAAAGGCCCTGGGTACGAGTATGAGTCAAATTCCGAATTTTTCTTGCCTCCCGATTAATTTAACCGTTAAGTAGTCCCAGTTGTGATTTAAATGCGCAGGCCTCTATTTCTTGCCATATGACATGGCTATAAATTTAGAAATTTTTTAAGATCCCTTTAAAAGTTATAAAGGGAGTTATAAATATTTCTTATGAATAATACAAAAGTTCTTTAAGCTTCTGGATAATTGAACCGTTAATTTGTCAACCTGAGTTGTAGTTTCATTGTATAGGTCGATTTTTACTTTATTGCATGGAAACCTTAAGAAATTTCGTATGACCCCTTCAATTATAGCATTGAAGGTTACTTCTTTGTAACTGATCTAATTTCAACTTGCAAATATTTCATATGAACCAACCATAAGTACTTAATGCTTTTCATTAATTGAACCGTTAATTTGTCAACTCCAGTTGTGATTTTATTGTATAGGCCGACCTTTCACTAATATCCATGGGTATATTCAGAAATGTCGTATGCTTCCTTCAAAAGTTATAAACGGATCTTAATAATTTCAACTTTTAAATTTTTCATATGATTTGTCCAATACTTAAGGCTTCTGAATAATTTAACTGTGAAGTTGTCCCCATGACCCCTTCATTCTATACTATGAAACCACAACCAAATATAAAACTTTAGAAAAGGCCCCATAATTCAAGTTTGGTTAATATCGCTGTGTAAGGCTAATGATGATTTTCAGAGTGGTTACATACGAGCTTATAAACTATTATACCGCGTAACTCTATAAGTATCTTTTAAATCTTTTCAATAGATTTATAATGATTTGTACATGCCAAGAAGATTTATTAGACTGATTAATAAGAGAGAGAGAGAGTAAAGTTTTGCGTTCCACTATTACGGTTTTGTATAAATTAGTGCATTGCTTAACTTAACAATGGAATTGATTGATTGATTGATTAATTTAGTATGTACGACTAAAATGGTTAGGGAAGTTGGGTTATGGACCTCAATAATCTTACTGACGAAATAGATATGGTTCTTATTTTGAAGCTGAATTTCCATTTTCCAATATTAAACGATTTTATGGTTCATTTGAAGGTGCAAAAAGGCAAAAAGATAGGCAAAAATCATTGAGTTAAATGGTACAATTCCAGCTGCACTAAATCCTTTTATGATATTTTCCGTTGAAAATGATTTATTAAAAGGTTCATTAATTAATGAAGCTACATCGTATATAGTAATCTTCTTCCCAGGATTGTTAGTCATGTAATTATTAAACGCAATCTTCAAGTCGCTTTTAAATGGCCCGTAACCAGACATGTTCAATGGCTATAGGCGATGTGAAGTATGCTGAGGAAATGAAAGTTAGGCCATTACACAATAGAGTCAAAACTGTAATGCGATGAATGGTTGTCTAATAGTAAAAGAATCGGGGTTTCTTTGCTGCGGTTCACATTTTTTTTTTATATATGGTTCAAACGGGTTGGTATCTTTATCCAAAATGAAATAATCCCAAAAAAAAAACAAAAATCCCAAAAAACCAAGTTTTTTAAAAATAACAATTTTTTGAAATATTATTTTAATTCGTTTTATACCTTGGAGGATGGGGGCTGCCGCCCCAAACTCCCGCCCTGACAATTTTTTGAAATTCTAATATTCCTAGTGAATGAACCATTTTTGAAAAATTTGAATTTTTTAATAATAATGCTTATACTAAAATAGAGAACTCCCCAAAGCCGCTTAGCATTGGACCCTTTGCGCAAGGATGACAAGAAAACGTTAGAAAAATTTCAAAAATATTAACATTTGTAAAAATATTTACGTTTGGATTTCATATACTAAAATAAAAAATTCCTCAAAGCCGCTTAGCATTGGTTCTTTCCGCGCAAGGATGACATGAAATTATGTAAAAAAATTTATTAGGGTCTTCTCGGTTCAAATACCTCGGTCTTGGTATCCCGGTTCAAATACCTAGGAATATTTCTACAGTCACCCAACCTCTTTTTGTAGCGAATCCAATACATCTCGTTAGTTTTCCTTTTGTAAATAATGCTTTGTTCCGTTGTCTCGGGAAAACATAGGCCAGTGGAAAATGAATTACCGATTGCATTTGCAATAACAACAAATGTAACTAGTGAATCACGTTCCTCCGAAACACATTGAGAAACATGTTTTATTTCTTTTTCTGCTAGCACCTAAAAATGTATAATAAAATGTGAGCTCTGACCAAAGCTCTCGATAGCCTAGCTTGGTAAATGATGTTTATAAAAACTTGCTTTTGGAATATCCATCACCGTTGTGACACCAGTTTCATCACTGTTGTATATATCCTTAGGTTCAAAATTTTTTTTTTTTAAACTTCTTCTAAATTCCTAAAAAATCTTCCACCACACTTTGTTTAAACCCCGTTAACCTGACCAAACTAGTCTTCTCTGGTTTTCTTAAAGAAAGAGATTTGTTTCTTTTGCATTTCAATCTGCTACATTTTTTAATATAATCTGCTAATTCAAATTTGATTGATATTTCTTTCGAGCCTTGGGGATCATCGTCGCTACTATTGCCAATCATTGCCATTCCCAGTGTCAAAATTTTGAAGTATTTTTAATTTCATAATTATTGTGGTTTGCTTAATACCATATTTCCTGGTTTATTGCATTTTTTATTGCGGCTTCATCAATTAAGTGCCTTTGAGTTTTCCGTTTGTAATTTCGAACCATTTCCTACAAAGTTATTTATTTCTCTTAATCCATACATAACGAAAAATATGCAAATATACATTTTTTTTTTAAAAGACAGTTCCCATGTATTTTTATATCCGACAATTTTTGTATTTTTCGGACATTTAGCTGAAAACATGAATTTTTTTTCCGAATGTTGGCCAAACAAATCGGAAAATGATGAAATTTGGTTTGCAACTTTTTTTTTTCATCATTTTCCGATTTTTTTGGCCAACTTTCATAGTAAATCTTATAATAAGTCGGACATTATTGCTGAAAAAAGTCGGTGATGAATTCAGTTTTGTTATACTTGGGTATGTGGAAACAATTCACGGCAACCAATGACTACTTTACAAAAAAAAAAAAAAACAATCTTAAGACTTTAAAAATATATACCTAGGTGCTGTAAAGGCAAAATTTTACTGGCATTGAAAATAGGCCAAGAATGATCGTCTCGACGCTTGAAAAACATAACCCGAATAATATACTTTTGTAAAATTAGCAGCGGTTCAATTGTATCAAAATATACTCCACTCCAACATGGTAAACCCTGAGTCCAAAAACCATGTGATGCGACAAAAGACAAAGAGACAAAATTTACGCATCAAATAAATTGCACGTAATGCAGAATTAACTTGATTTTTGACAGTTTGAACATGTGATTCCCAGTTTAAATTTTGCGTTAAACGTTACTCAGACGTTTTAAAATGCCAAAAACGCGCTTACAAGTATTCTGAAGATAAACTCACTACTGAATTCGCGTTTTTGACATTTCTTTGACATTTATGAGACAATGAAATCAAAAGTGATTCCATAACTGTTTAAAAAATTAAAATTGATGAAGAACGGGATATTGGTTTGCCTTTTAGCATAACAAATTAAAATACAAAACAAACGTAACGTCAAAATTATAACAAAAATAAAATAAAAATGGGATATTGTTTCTTAAAATTTCTGTGAGATGTCACTTTAGCACTAATCAACAACAAAAAGTCAGAGTAAAATCAACTTTTTTTTGTTACTTCTGAGTCGCGTCGAGTATAATCGTTTTAGTGCAAATTTACATTACTTTAACTTTTTTTTTTAATTAGTCACGGCGGTCACGAGTTAACGTTCAATCCTAAATATTTAAATAAATGAACATTTTCAATTTTAATGCAAAGGCTGCTACAATTGCGTGAGACACAATTACGTACATGATAAAAAATTTCGGAGATGGAACTTCGATAAGGATCACCAATCAATTTGAAGAACATTACCTTAGTTTTTTTCACTTAAGAGCAAGGAGTGATTATCAAACCATGTGCGGAGAATTTTCATGTCAGAATTTAGTTGGTTAGTTAGTTCATTAGCAGTCAAATCAAAACAACTTAATGCAATTTCATCTGCAATAGCAACAATTTTATCGTTTAAGTTTACAAGATAGGACCCAGAACAGAACCTGAGAAACACTATGCTCAATATTAAATGGAATGCTTTGCTATTTACCTATCCTAGTCATAAATGTTCCATTACGATAAATGTTCGATTAATACACCTCTAAAACCAATAGACTGGAGTTTACGCAGCAACAGATTATGATTCACCACATTAAAGGTCCTCTTTATATCGATGAAGACTGCAACAACACACTTCTTCCCATTAAGATTAATATGAATTCCATTCAAGATACCAATTAGCACCGATTCAGTACTTTTGGCAGATCTAAAGCCGTGATGATTAGGACTAAGAAACTCAAATTTCAAAGAAACTTCTCAATACAAGATTTCATTGATTTTCCAATGACCTTCAAAATTGTGAGTTGCAATGCAATGGGCCGATAATTCTGTGGTTTTTTTAAGAAACTAGTTACCTGCATTTTTATCGATTTTGAGTTATGAATGAAAATAACTCGACAATTGGCTAAAGTTTCGAAAATAAATTTCAGTTTTCCAATATTTTTTGCCATTTCTCCGGAAAATCTAAATAAAAATGAGTTGACGCTACAATAGGTTTTATTGTGCCTTTTTTGCAGTTAACTAATTTTTCAAAAAAAAACCACACAATTGTCCTTAATAATGATATCTCCCTTTTAAAATAAAGGGATAATAATTGCAGTTTTTACCATATTAGGGATAAAACCATTTATAAAACATTGGTTAATAAATTGTACAAAAACTGGTGCAATTGCTAGAGCCACCAATTTTAGCATATTCGAGGTAATACCAAGAATGTCAACTGCATTATTTGTTTTAAGTCGTTTAATATTACTAATAAACTCTGATTCCTCGACTGGATTAATAAAAAATGTTTCCAACATTTCAGTAGAGTAAGAATAATCATTAGAACTCATACTTTGAACAGAAAAGTTAGAACAACTCAAATCATTAACGATTTTAGAGAAATAAAAACCAAAATCGTTAGCAATTGATTCAGAGTCAGGCCGAATATCTGAGTTAATAGACAAAATTCTTTTGATATTAGTTCTATTTAAATTCCTGCACAAAAAAATTTCATAACAACTGATGAGGTCTTCTTGCAATCATTACCACATTCATTAAATTTCTTACTAAAACAGTTGTTGTCTTTATCAGAAACTATAGAATCATTGATTTTGCTATACACAATTTGAGATAGTATTTATACAGTTTTTTATTCGCCGGGTGTTACAACTTGTTTGTAATTCACGGTTTAAGCTTTATGTTTGAATTATGCCAAATTATATATTTGGAACATGAATCAACTACTTTTTGAAGCATTGAAACCATTTTGGTTAAAATTGTATTGGGGTTACTTAATCGTAGTGCGGTAGAAAAATGAAGTGACGAGATTATTGACTCGAATTTAACGACATCAAATTTGCTAAACACCAATTTTTTTTCGTTTACATAATTACCAAGAACCTCTATATCAATTTTCATCAAAGCATAATCAGTGATGTGTAAATTATGCAATGAAACATCCAAAGTAGTATAACTATCAACACGGACAAAACAATGATCAATGCAAGTAGCAGTGTTACCGGTATCAATTTAATCGATTTAATCAATTTAATCAATGTAATCTAAAGTCTTATCAATTTAATCGATCCTAATTTTTCCAAAAAGCAAAATTAACAAAAAAAAAGCAAAGTTGTTAAAATAATCTTGATTTATGATACTTAATCATTTTTTATATTATATCAAAATTATATAACAAAAGTGAGGTTTTTTACAGTACTCTAAATATCGCTAAAACAAGTTCCTCTCATATAATATTTTAGCTTGCATGCGCAATTAAAATTGCTTTTTTTCTGTATGAAAATTGCGAACGAGAAATGTTTGTTGCCCAATAAAAGTTGTTGAGGATTATTATAATTAACAATTAGATGAAGAGAAAGAGTGTGAATAATAAGGCTGATTACCGATTGGTTATGGCTCGCTCAAAGAGTTGATGGGAACGCATGCAAAACGTTCAAATTATTTGGTTTTGTTTATCTTTTATATAATTTGTTTATGATAATACATTTAAAAATATTGTTATCACAGGTATGCTTATATTTTGCATACATTTTAGGGATATTATAAAATAATATTACAACACAAACCATATATACATTTAGTTTTTGCAGCGAAGACAACTTAACACATTTATGGTGTCGGCATATTATTAATTTTTCATCTCGATTTACATACAACTTTGTATTACAATTATTATTATTTTTTTTTTTGTGTGTATTAAACCAACATCAATCTTCATAATATTAACTTATTTTGTAAATAATAAAGTTTCTACAACAACAAACAAATTGACAAGATTATTACAAGTTGTCATAACTTTAAAACTATCAATAAAAATTATCTATTTTTTGTTTTTTTAACTTGCATAATTTTTTTATAAAAACGTACCTACGTCAAGAAGGTAAAATATACTTTGCGCACATTTTACATTATAAGAAAACCGGACGATATTGATTGACACGTGCTAATAGAACATGTATAGCATATATGTATGTACATAAGTTTATTAATATGTTATTAATAATAATATTAATAATAATGAAAATCTGTATACGTATTTTATTATGGATATGTACACGAGTACAAGAGAAGACGCAGCACAGTGGTGATGTTAATTTAAAATGAAAATGAAGAAAACCTAAGTTGATGTATGTAAGCAAAAAAAGTAATGGAAATAAATATATTGATACAACATTATCACGTTTGATTAAATAAATGACATTAATATTAATGACATTTTGTCACACCTTCGTAAAGAAATAGATTTTTTCTTGGCTTTTCTTATAATAATTATGAAATATTAGAATGGAATTATTTTTATCTCATTTTACCTTCTTAGCGTTTTTGTTTTGAATCGAAGAGAGGTGATAATGTCTAGATGCCTTTTGAAATCGAGAATTCATTTCCGGCATGTATGTTTGATTCGTAGTTATCATATTATTCACAGTATATGTCGTATTTATAATAAAATATTTACTTTGTATATTGTAAAAATGAAAAAGTCTTCGCAAACCTTACACCAATTAAATATTTTGACAAAAACAACAGAAGTTGAAAAACGAAAAATGCAAGTGTTCAGTGTATTTCCTGTCTGGTGATAGTTGATGTATATAGTACGTACATAAAATGAAAAGATGCGCAATAAGAAGATGCGATCGAATAAACAACAAATTTATACTTTAAGGATATTACTAAAGTTTTAATGTTAACGTTAAAATTTTACCGCATAAAGTGTTTACTTTTATGATAATTGTATGCATCGTTCAAATGTATACCGTACATTTAGAATATGTATACATACGTGTATAAGAACCAAAATCGACCTTGAATATAATTTAATCTGTTTTTCCTCTTAAAATTAAAAAAAAAAAATAAAAAAGAAATTATTACGCAGGTGTTTGTTGCTTTTTCTTAAGAAAATTGCTTAAATAATATATTTATGGGCAAGTCGGGAAGAAATTAAATTTATTGATTTTTTTTTTGCATTTTATCTGTTTTTTTGGCTATAGTGCATTTTATATACTATATATACACACACGCAGAACAAAATAAACTCCTCTTCCTGCATCTTGAATTTCTTTTTTTGGGTTGTTTTGGTTGTCGTAAGTTTTTTTTTGTTGTACTTTTTGTTAACTGATTTCTTTTCTTTGGTGCGCGCGATGATTCAACAGTGTCATGTCTCCGTTTTTAGATATATTCAATTAAGTTAAGCTTATATTTTATATATATAAAAGTATATTAAGTGAAGCGCGTATAAATATACTGTTATTAATGAATTTAAAACGATACAATGCAATTTTAAATTACATTTTATTAGAAAGACGTATCTGGTTTTGGTCAAAACTTTGTAATATGAATGAAGAAATTATTTTTAATATTAGTATGACCAAATTGGCGCAGAATGTAGGATGATACTCATTTCTTTAGTCGTTAACGATACATCGACACCTGTTTATGATGATAGCACCGTTAAAAATTGTAGTTCATTTAGTACTAAAAATGTAATCGAAAAGAATCATTCGAATAAAAATTATTTCTGAATGTGAATATAATTTAGGGTTAGTAGATAAGTAATTTAGTCAGCTGATTAATTAACTAAATAAATAACCCTTTAGTATTTACGTCAAAATTGCGCTTTGAAGATTAAAATTTGGAAGCAATTTATTTCGGGGGATAGAAGATAACTTTCTGTCTTGATGGGTAGTGAATTCATTCTACTGTTCCGTGTTTCATCAGAAACTTAGTCCAATTCAGTTGATATTCTTTACCGATTTCAGTGAAAATTGCGATTATAAGATTAAAATTTTCAAAAAAAAAAAATTCTGGGGATATGGTATAGTGATACATCTTCAATTTGATGGATGGAGAATATATTCAGATGCCACGTGAACTATACAATATCAGAACCTAAGTCCAAATCTGTGACAAAGAGTGTTTTCCCTTTATCAATTTTAATCAAAACGCAAATTAAAATTCGAAGATTAAAATTCGAATTCATTTATGTCCATAGATGGATACTTTAATCAGCTATTTCGTAAACTATCCTATGCTATCACAACTTGAGCCCAAATCTCTGGCAAGAGGTGTTAATGGCCCTTTATCATTTTCATTCAAATCCGCAATTTGAAGTTCAAAATTCGAAACACATTTATTTCAAATTGATAACATAATGTATTCATTTGTGGACTGAATCTTGATTTTTCAAAATAAATGAGCTTTGTAATTCGCATTTTGCAAATTTTCTTACATGTGCTTCAATTTTATGTTCTTTTAATCCATTGATTTTAATTGAAATTTAATTTAATAATAATTCATTTATAGATAAATTTTGAATTCTAAGCACAAACATATGATAAAATCAATGAGAATCCAATAGCATTTTGTTTATTCCTATAGGATTTGTATTCGAATATCTGGGGGAAAATGTCAAAATCTATACACCCACAGCTAAATACAAAAAAAATATTTTAAATATTATAGTTAATATTTTATATTTTATACTTTTATATTTTATATTTTATATTTTGTAATTTATATCTTATATTTTATAATTTTTATTTTATATTTTATAATTTATATTTTATATTTTATAATTTATACTTTATATTTTATATTTAATATTTAATATTTTATATTTTATATTTTATATTTTATATTTTATATTTTATATTTTATAATTTATATTTTATATTTTATAATTTATACTTTATATTTTATATTTAATATTTAATATTTAATATTTTATATTTTATATTTTATATTTTATATTTTATATTTTATATTTTATATTTTATATTTTATATTTTATATTTTATATTTTATATTTTATATTTTATATTTTATATTTTATATTTTATATTTTATATTTTATATTTAATATTTAATATTTTATATTTTATATTTAATATTTTATATTTTATATTTTATATTTTATATTTTATATTTAATATTTAATATTTTATATTTAATATTTTATATTTTATATTTTATATTTTATATTTTATATTTTATATTTTATATTTTATATTTTATATTTTATATTTTATATTTTATATTTTATATTTTATATTTTATATTTTATATTTTATATTTTATATTTTATATTTTATATTTTATATTTTATATTTTATATTTTATATTTTATATTTTATATTTTATATTTTATATTTTATATTTTATATTTTATATTTTATATTTTATATTTTATATTTTATATTTTATATTTTATATTTTATATTTTATATTTTATATTTTATATTTTATATTTTATATTTTATATTTTATATTTTATATTTTATATTTTATATTTTATATTTTATATTTTATATTTTATATTTTATAATTTATATTTTATATTTTATATTTTATATTTTATATTTTATATTTTATATTTTATATTTTATATTTATATTTTATATTTTATATTTTATATTTTATATTTTATATTTTATATTTTATATTTTATATTTTATATTTTATATTTTATATTTTATATTTTATATTTTATATTTTATATTTTATATTTTATATTTTATATTTTATATTTTATATTTTATATTTTATATTTTATATTTTATATTTTATATTTTATATTTTATATTTTATATTTTATATTTTATATTTTATATTTTATATTTTATATTTTATATTTTATATTTTATATTTTATATTTTATATTTTATATTTTATATTTTATATTTTATATTTTATATTTTATATTTTATATTTTATATTTTATATTTTATATTTTATATTTTATATTTTATATTTTATATTTTATATTTTATATTTTATATTTTATATTTTATATTTTATATTTTATATTTTATATTTTATATTTTATATTTTATATTTTATATTTTATATTTTATATTTTATATTTTATATTTTATATTTTATATTTTATATTTTATATTTTATATTTTATATTTTATATTTTATATTTTATATTTTATATTTTATATTTTATATTTTATATTTTATATTTTATATTTTATATTTTATATTTTATATTTTATATTTTATATTTTATATTTTATATTTTATATTTTATATTTTATATTTTATATTTTATATTTTATATTTTATATTTTATATTTTATATTTTATATTTTATATTTTATATTTTATATTTTATATTTTATATTTTATATTTTATATTTTATATTTTATATTTTATATTTTATATTTTATATTTTATATTTTATATTTTATATTTTATATTTTATATTTTATATTTTATATTTTATATTTTATATTTTATATTTTATATTTTATATTTTATATTTTATATTTTATATTTTATATTTTATATTTTATATTTTATATTTTATATTTTATATTTTATATTTTATATTTTATATTTTATATTTTATATTTTATATTTTATATTTTATATTTTATATTTTATATTTTATATTTTATATTTTATATTTTATATTTTATATTTTATATTTTATATTTTATATTTTATATTTTATATTTTATATTTTATATTTTATATTTTATATTTTATATTTTATATTTTATATTTTATATTTTATATTTTATATTTTATATTTTATATTTTATATTTTTTATTTTATATTTTATATTTTATATTTTTTATTGTATATTTTATATTTTATATTTTATATTTTATATTTTTTATTGTATATTTTATATTTTATATTTTATATTTTATATTTTATATTTTATATTTTATATTGTATATTTTATATTTTATATTTTATATTTTATATTGTATATTTTATATTTTATATTTTATATTTTATATTTTATATTTTATATTTTATATTTTATATTTTATATTTTATATTTTATATTTTATATTTTATATTTTATATTTTATATTTTATATTTTATATTTTATATTTTATATTTTATATTTTATATTTTATATTTTATATTTTATATTTTATATTTTATATTTTATATTTTTTATTTTTTATTTTATATTTTATATTTTATATTTTATATTTTATATTTTATATTTTATATTTTATATTTTATATTTTTTATTTTATATTTTATATTTTATATTTTATATTTTATATTTTATATTTTATATTTTATATTTATTATTATATTTTATATTTTATATTTTATATTTTATATTTTATATTTTATATTTTATATTTTATATTTTATATTTTATATTTTATATTTTATATTTTATATTTTATATTTTATATTTTATATTTTATATTTTATATTTTATATTTTATATTTTATATTTTATATTTTATATTTTATATTTTATATTTTATATTTTATATTTTATATTTTATATTTTATATTTTATATTTTATATTTTATATTTTATATTTTATATTTTATATTTTATATTTTATATTTTATATTTTATATTTTATATTTTATATTTTATATTTTATATTTTATATTTTATATTTTATATTTTATATTTTATATTTTATATTTTATATTTTATATTTTATATTTTATATTTTATATTTTATATTTTATATTTTATATTTTATATTTTATATTTTATATTTATAATTTATAATTTATATTTTTTATAATTTATAATTTATATTTTCGTATTTATGTGAATGTAAATATTCTGTCCTTTACCTCGAAAAGCCACCATTATGTTGTGTAATGGATGTTTTGCAAAAGCGTCTATGGGTTTCTCGCTGAGAGTCGCGTTTTTCTAGATGTTGTTTGCCTACCCATTAGCTGCTGACAAACCGTGCGTTCGAATCGAAACTTTGTTTATATTTTGAAACGTGCAGAGTCAAATAAATTTAAGAATCAGGAAAATTTCGATCTTGAGATTTTTGGGGATTTATCCGTTTTTGGGACCCCTAAATTTAAGAAATTGTTTTGAAGTGGTATCTGTTACTCTGTCTGTCTGTCTATATCCTTTCTAAATCTCAGATCGCGTAACCAATCTAACTGAAACTTCTCTCTATTTTTTTTTTATAAATTTGAAGGACTCAGTGAAGTTTAGTGTAAATCGCCTAACCGGAAGTGACAACTTTCATCGACCAGAATTTTTTTTAAGCAAATATCCTAAAAAATATAAGAGTTACAGCAAACTATTCAATACAAATGTTCCAGAATAAAATAAAAAACTTAAAAAAAAAACAATAAGTATTAAATTTGTAAGAAATTTGCTCAATAAAGTAATTCTCAAAACTTCCGATGAAAATGGAAATTTTTTATAACTAATAAATACAAAGTAACGAAGTCCTCTGTGTCGTCTACATGGCTGTAGGTGTTTTGCATGACAACGTCTGTAGTCGATGAGAGAAATGATACATTAATTGTATGGGTTTGTTAAAACCAGCTTGTTTATTATTACGAGAAGTACGATATAAAGCACTGGGTCCTCAGCGGTGATATGTCTGATGAATGTAGTCCAGGCAAGTCTGAGTGGTGGACTAATGTTGTTGCAATTGTTTTTGTCCTGTTTTAATGAATGGCATAAAAGACGATTTTTGTATTTAAGTGAAAATACGGTAAACGATGTGAAGTGACATCTATTTAAAATTATATGTACTATTTCGTTGATCTCTTTGCCACTGGAAGTACATCATCTGCCACTCGAAATATCGTCATGAAGTAGTCCACTATACAAAGCAACAACAACCCGTGACCTTCACTGTCTAGCCACTCACTGAAGGTACACGGAATTTAAGGAACGAGGAGTGAAGGGGGATTCCGGCACTGGTCGTGTACCCTGACGGACGACCTCTTTGTGTTCCTGATTATATTTTTAAAAAACCACAACAATTAATTTTAAATGTAAGCATTATACGAGTTTCGAGGATTTTTTCAAGACTGCTACAAAATGTGATAATGTAAGAATTCGAGAAGAACTCTAGCAAGTTAAATTCCAATGTGGATGGTTTACGATAAACGTAAAATTTTCAATAAATAAAATTTAGTTTAAGAAGGCCATTTATAGCCATAGGATATTTACTCATATTTAGGGCGAATTTGGCTAAGGTCAGCTCAAACAGCCGGCAAAGCCACGATTTCCGTGCCTCCCAATAAAGAAATACGTGACCTCCTTATAATCACACAAACGAGCAAACGTCAAAGATGTTGCTTTCTTTTAACACCCTTTAAAGCAATTTATAAATGGTTCATCTACTTACTGTTAAACCTATTTCAAAACGTATATCAATTAAGAGTCTTACCGCGATAACTGTATAATTTATGTTTGACACAAAATCGTTTTATAAATAATTTGCTATCCCCGCAACAATCACCATGAATGATCATGATCATGCTCTGCAACGTTAATAATATAGAAACACTAACAAAATTACCAACTGCAAATAATTTTACTCAACTGTACTATCAATTTAACAACACAAAATTATAATTTTGTTTCCAGCCATCACGGTTCCAGACATTCAGTAGCCCGCGGGTTGCATGATTAACACACATGATAAGATATTTTCCGCACAATTTTAAACTAATTTTTTTTTTTTTTTTGTAATTTTACCGGAAACATTAAAATATTTATAAAATTAAATTTAAAAATAAAAAATGTTTATTTATGAGATTTTTTTCTTTTTTATTACTAAACACAGATGAAGCCGTATAACAAGAAAAAAAGAAACTTAATTACTCCTTCATAGAAAAGATTTTGATTTATTTGATAAAGAGCGCGCAAAAGAAATACCAACCGCTCGGATTTTAAGAATTATGAGTAGATTTAGAGGTGTCTTCTTGGAATTTATTGTTTAAAATGTATATGCGTTTATAAAATAATAATGAAAGATAATAATCCTGGAAGGGAATGAGGAAGTTCTCGCGGTTTACTTACTAATTTGTGTGTTTGTATGTAAGACAACAAAATAAAATCCAAAAATAGCCGGCAGTTTATAAAAAAACGAAATAAAATATGTCAAGAAGAGGTTTTTTTTTTGTATCGTTCATTTTTTATATACATAGTTAATACCCCAAATATACAATGTTGCAATTTTAATGATCGCGATACAAACGATAAAAAGGCGGTGATGAAATAAAATCACGGTTTAAATTTAGGATCATAGCTGAAACGTTTATCTAACATAATTATGTGGAAATCAAAAAAAAAATGTATTGTTGATGTTTTAAATGCGTACTAGGTATATGCTGTTACATAATAAAGAACTTTTTATTTGTGAGAATATTATGTCTGCTTATTAAAATGGCATTCTACTTGTACATTAAATAATTTTTGGCGGTTTTATTTTTAGCGTAGGTGGATAAGCGATCGGGTCCATTATTTATTTTATTGTTAAATTTATTTATTTTGTAAATAAAAAATCAATTTAATTTTATATTTTGTTGATTATTTTTTATAGCCAATTGATAGGGAATGTATTTAAGTGTGGGAGTTAATTAAATGAAATAAGCATTAACAAAATGAGGTTCAAAATTACTTTGTAACCACAAAAATCATTTGATGACCTGAATTTATTTCAAATATAATTGGATTTTTCTGATTCTGAATTGATTGATTTGAGTGTATGATCAAGACTAAGCAAGGTTTGCGATAAGGCGCCGTGTCCACTGTACACCTTTTTACACATAGCAAAACCAAAAGATAGGAAAAGTTTATTAGTACCTATTAAGAAACCGACCCGGTTCCAGGCACCTACATAGTCGATAGTTAGTTGTTTTCGTTACTAATATGGATGATAAAATAGTTAGAACAGCACAACACAATTTCGGTGCGGTTTCTCGGTATTTCTGAAAATCCACATCGAAATTAATTTAAATTTAACTTAAAATTTATAAAACATTAACTCAAAAGCGACGTAGGGTAGCCTAATAAATATAATTAGTATCCGCACTTTCAAAACTTAGAACTACAATTTAGCTTAAACTACTAGTTACAAAGATGGAATTTCCGCAAACCTTCCACTAAGATCATAGAAGATTGCTCGGTGATGGCTCTCTCCTGTAATGCGTTACCATTAATGTTACCAGTAACCAAAATTAAAATGATCAGTCGCTAATTAGTTCCTAAAGTATGAAGTCTGAGCTGAAGTGATTGTAACATAATTTCTAACTACATATTCGTTGAATATTTCAAATTTCTGGAAGCTGATTCAAATTTCTCGGGAATCTTTGAAAATAAAATCAAAACTTGTTTACGCGATTATAGTGGACTGTATTTAATTTGGTTGATTGCGAGCAAATAAATAAACGCTTTAATGCACAATATGGTTCTAAATACTTTTTAATTTGAAACTAAAATTGTACACTAAAATGGTAGGTCGGTGTTTCCTTATTTGTACAATTTTACACAATTTTTAATTTACTTTATGTACATAATTTGATCCGTATTGGAACAGGTATTGCTTGGGACTAACTTTAATTTACAATTTTATTTTACAAAAAACTTTACTATAAAAAATACTTTACTCTGATTTGATCCATAATTGAATACGCTGTGTCATTCACTGATTGGCCCGATGGGCAAATTCGCATAAATCAAAATCGCGGCTAATTTAAATTGAATTACGGACGCAAATTATTTAGTGGTATAAATATAAATAGTCGGGACACAACCCTTGGTGAATAACTCAGCTTATTATCTTTTATGTAGATGGCCAGCAGATCGTATTTAAATCGATTACAATTGTATACATACATAAATTAATTTAAAAATGTCAAAATAAACAAATAAATAATCAAACATAACCTAATAAGGGTCATTTACAAGATAAGTTACATTACATTAAATAAAATTAATAATTTTCTACTTACTACTTAATTAACAGGATTTAACATAAATCAAGATCACGGCTTCCGATTACAACTTAGATTACACCTTTTACATAAATTTCATTAATCCTTTTGTTAGTAATATAAGATGAATTAATTAGCACAAGACAACACAATTTCTAAATTAGGCACCGATGAATGCTTGAAGTTTCTGGTCCCGTTTCTCAGGTGTTTCTAAATTAAAACAATTTAATGGATTATTTTATTTGCCATTTTACAGCCTTGATCGTTCGCCAATCATCAGTATGTCGTTGAGCAAAGTTCCGTTGATGATTTACGCGGTGTTACCTTAGCAGTTGTTTAGGATTATAATTAATAGAACTGTCGTCTTCTGCGGATGTTTGTTGGTCGATTTTGACGTAGCTATGATTGGTATTGCGTTATTTCAATTATTCTTCATTTGCTGGTAAATGTAAACTACTGAGGAGACCGTGATTGTTGTTTAGACAATTGAAGTAATGCCATTTCTTTTTGATTAAGACTCTTCTACTCTTATAGCAAATGCTTTAAATTTGACACATGACGCGTGGTATGAAATTCAGAGGCAACTGCCGGAGGAGTCTAGTCTAATAATTTCATCCGAAGTATTTAGAGTCCTTCTTTCCTATCATGCATTTTCTTGACGAATGAATGTTTGCTTTGTAAACCGCTTGATAATATCATACCTTTACACACTTTCTGAAAGACTTCTATTTAGTTTATATCTATCCCAACCAACTGGTTCAATGGATTGCTTGCTATTTCTTTGAGCCGTCCTTTCAGGATTTAACATTGTTGTGCGTGAATGGCTAATCCTCGTGGACAATTGTAATATTTATTATGACCTCCAGTTAGGTTGAAGTACAAGTCTCTTAAATTCTTTTTATTATTTTTATTTTCATTTCTTAAAATACTAATCAAATTTATAACATTATATAATCAAACTATATTCTTATTTTCTCCGTTTCAAAAAAAAAAACTTAATCAAAGAAACTAGTTACATAATTGCATATTCGAATATATAAACAAATTTTATTATATCCAACCTTAATATAAATCAAATACTTTATTACAATGTTTTCATTTTAATTTAATAGTCACGGAGTTTCAATAGGTTATTCAAAATTTCAAACAAACAAACTCTTTCTTTCAATTCATTAAAACTTTTTGTTTAAATCCGATATTATAATCAACACGATCTTACTTCCACCTGGCAAGGCCTTAATACATTTGAATTTCTACGAATAATTGCCCTATTTTCAGTTAAACTCAATAGGTGCATCATGGAGAGCGTTAATTTTTGCCTTAATCCAATATTTACCATGTTTTAACCATACTAGATCTTTTACATCAAACTTCTGACGGACTTTAGAAACTCTATTCTTTTGATGCATCACATTGAATTTGTAATATTTATAATTCCATTTTTTAATTTATTTAAGCAATCTGTATGAGCCGAAAGCCAATGGAACTCCACGTTTTTTTTTTTAACAAACTATGTTACGTAACGGAGTTGATTTGTCGGATAATTGGGGAACATAATTATACGCATGTAGTTCGTCATTCCAAGAAGCTTTTGTAAATCCGTTCGATTTTTATGAATACCAATTTTCTCAATACTTTTAATTCTGTTTGGATCAACCTCTTCAGAAATAACATGGCCCAGGTAGTGGACTTTTTTTAGCCGAAATTGCCGTTTTTCGCGATTGAATTTAATATGTAACTCGCGTGCTCTTTGGCATTACTGGTCTAAGAATTCGATCATGTATTTCTTTTGATTCTGCTGCAATCAATATATCATCTAAATAAATGATAACTCCCTCTATATTCTCCAAATTTTTCTCATTACTTTTTTGGAATATTTCTGGGGCAGTTTTTATTCCAAAGGGAAGTCTTTTAAATTTATAACATCCAAATGGTGAATTGAATGTACATAACCTACTGGCACTCTCACTTAAACCTATTTGCCAGTACCCATCTTTTAAATCTGTAGTACACTAAAATATTTTTTATTTGCTAACTTTGATAAACATTCTTCAAAAGAAGGGATGGGCTGACTTTCATCTTTAATTGCCTTGTTCAGTTCTTTTGGGTCAAGGCACAATCTAATTGATTTGTTTCTTTTTCATATATCATAACAAGATTTGAAACCCAATCTACTGTCTCATGTACCTCAATAATCCCACGATCGTACAATCTATCTAATTCCAATTTTAACGGATTCCGGTCTTCTTGTCGGTTAACAACTGGAGATACATTATCTTTAATTAAAATATCATGATTCTGAATAAAACAATCTAAACCCTCAAACAAATGATTATTTTCTACCAAAAATTTACTTTTGTCGTCTACCAATAAACTTTGAACTCTTTTAATCAAACCTAACTGAATTCAACCCTGTAAACCCAAAATTGGAGTTGTATTTGCATCAATAATAATGCATTCTACCATTGTTATCTCATTTTCTACTATACATACTACTTAGTCTTACTTTGCCAACCGATTCTACACTACTACCACTGTACCCGGTGTTCCTGAATGAACTTTAAATTCGACTTTAACATACTCGAAAATTTCAAAAGGGGCATGCAATAAGAGTTTGTTTTTGTTTCCGCACATCAGATGTCATTACCGTCGTGATAAAGGTTACAATAATGTTTCACGTTTAATTTTATGGCTACGAAGTTCGAATGCGTCGATAAACTACTTATAAACAGTTTAAAATATAAAAATTATTTTGTTTTATTAAATTCACCATACAGTTTCGATACAAAATACTAATGATTTTTGACATTGTAACCTGTACCGAGTGTGCTGCATTCGAAAATCATGCCCCATTGGGTATTATTTTGGGGGCCTTTCAAAAATCATTTAAGATCAAAATTAAAATAATCCGCATAGCCGTTTTTAAAAAAAAAAAACAACGAGCGAGTTCACCCTCAACTCGCAAAATATTTATGTGAAAACTTTTTTGTATAATTATCTATTAAATCATTTCAAGCCATTTTGATAAGGCTCAGAAACCTCTCCATAAAGACGGATGTGTTCGCTCCGTGTTTAAACTAAGTTACATTTTTGGTTTAAAAATTCAAGTTATTCTACTATTTAAAATTTTGAGGACGAACCTTACTAACATTAATTGAGCTTGAGCAAAGTACAGTTCTGTTAAGTTAATCACCTAAACCTGCCATGTACGCTTTAAAATATACCATTACTCATACATAGCAATCTTGTTGAAGATTCCATAGTGATAAATGGTCATTGGTCACGGCAAACTCGCTGAACAATGAAAAGTCGCATCGCATTATCACTGATCAGTTTAAAATAAATTAAATAGAGCGGTTCTATTTGGGCGCACGTGACGTCATGCAATTCCGATAAATATGTAAGTTATTCTTTTTTTACTTTTCGTTTTTGTTATTTGTTGTTTGTTGTTGTAATTAAAAGAATTGGGTGACGTAAAAAAAAAAGATGGCCATTTGTTTACATACATATTTCGAGCTAACCTGGGTTTTTATTGAATCATGGCATCAATGTATATGTACAATTTTCACAGTTAGCTATTTTCATTTATTTTTTTTACACTACACAAGCATAATTTGTGGTCCTTTTGCTCGTATGTAATTTTCATTTTCAAAAACATTTTCTGCTGCTGGCATACATATGTATATGTATAGCAGATATTTTCACAACAAAATAAATTAAAGTAAGCGATTTTTTTTTTATTCGGCTCACGATGTTTTTGAAATGCCGAATGATGTTGTATATTGCATGTGTATGCGTAGATTTTGCATTGATTTTACGTTTTATTTATTTTTTGTTCTTGTCGATATTTACTCACACTTGTAATATTTTTTGTTCGGCACTTTTATTTCCGTAACCCGAGTTCTATACAATTTTTTACTTACTCCTGCCGCTAAAGATGTTTTCACATCAAAAATTTTAGGTAACGTTTATGTTTGTTGTAATATAAAACGAATGAAATTTTTTTTTTGGCTTTTGTTTTTGTCTTATTTAATTTAATTATAAATAACGTTTCATTTGATATAAATTTCATAAATATATTCAAAACTGTAATGCAAATAAATTCAATTAAACTTGATTGAAAAGTATTTGTGGTTTATATTTTGGGTGCATAAGTATTTGTGATATGCAGAAAAATTTAAAAATACATAATTAGTAAATCAATTAAGATTAAAATTATTTTTGACTTCCTGCAGGGAATTTTATCCCACACGGTTTTATGAGCCCTCATAATACATTTTTAGTCTTGCTAGATTGCGAATATCTTCCGGGTTCATTTAAACCCCAACAAGGACAAATAAAAACTCTGCCTTGGAATAGGCAACTAATTATGTTCAATATGTTTATTTAATTTCGAGGCAATGATACTTCTTGTGTATTGGAGGGTTATTGTACTGAAGAGAAAATTAAGGGCTAAGTAATTTTTCAAAAAATGAGAATGCTACATCATTCAATAAACCGAAATTGAACATTGGGTTTGAAGAGTTGTACATGCGTAGATACACCTCATTTCTTTTTGGTTTACAAAAATTCTCCAACGCTTCTACTAACTTTTTATACACCTTTCTAACAGTAGCTGATAAGTTAAATGAATTGAATAATTCCACTGAATCTGGTTCAATCGTGTTTAAAAGAATCGCTACCTTGATAGATTCTTCTTTCTTATCCAACTCGATCGCACACACGAAAATATCAAAATTTTGCTTAAACACACGCTAGTACTCAGCTATATTTCCATCCAGTACTAAACAATCCACTTTTTTAATTTAATCTCCCATTTTCTTGTATATTGTAATTGTCCTGTGAAATTTCGGCGGGTGTCCACGTGGTCGTTTAGGTTCCTCACGTGTTTTTTTAGAATAGTCATAAACAAAATGTACTTTTTTCGACTTTATATTCTAATTTAAAATATATCACTATTATTTTATTTAAAAACAAAACTTTAAGCTATCATTTAAATTGTACTCAACACTTGTAAATCCTGTCGGCAGTGCCATGTAATATTTATTATGAGCTCCGGTTAGGTTGAAGTTCAATTCTCCAGTGCCTTTTATTATAATATTTCATTTCTCTTTCTTTACATAATATACATCATTGCTTATTATCTAATATAATAAAATGCCAGCGTGAAGCAATAAAATAGGACAGCAGGAACTAAAAATGTGTACGGTTTTCCCTTTTTCGCAATTTATAATTTTTTTTTCTCGATTTTATCAAAGCCTGCTATATCTAATATCTTATATAATAAAATGCCAGCCGACATAAACATTCGAAAACGATCCAGACTGGAAATAAGCACAATGGGCGCTTTCAGAGCACCAAACAGTTGGCAACATGTTGAGTAAAATCACGGCCAACGCTATGAAATTTAAAAACTTTATTAGTAATTCAAATCAAATTAGCAATGATTTCACTAAACATGATGCCAACAGTTTGCGGATCTGAAAGCGCCCATTAGCGGTATTTTGTTGAGAAAAATTTAAACAAATTTAGTTTTGTTTTATTTTTTGTCCTATTCTTTCCTATAAACTTACTTTCGGCTTTATTTAAGGCATACAGCGCTTTGCACGATATAGCAATATTAAGATATGCTCAATTGATTTTCAAAATTGGTTTTGTTTTGCGCATTTCGTCATCCCGTGACAACTTAATACAGTTTAGTACGGCGTTTTTATTTGAACATGGCCTACTGCTTTTATTTTTTGATTCAGAGAACGATTATGTTTTTGTCACTCGATGACGACAACATGCGCGTGAGCATATCTTATTAATTTCTTATATCGTGAGCGCTTTGTTTCCAATGCAATTGTTGTTGTGATTTTGTCAACAAAATACACTATATATCCGTGTAAAACACTATTTAACACAATTCGCGAAAAATATAACGTTGTGCTTACCGTTGCTTCTATCACTCCCAGTTTAAATTACCTGTGCCAATCGTAGAAACCTCAACGTCCTCTATGCGAATGGCATCTATTGACGCAGAATTAATTAGAAAGGCAAAATTAATTCTATGGGATGAAGCTGCAATGGCACCTGGTGTGATATGAATGCTGTCGATAAGCTTTGTAAAGAAATAATGAAAAACCAGAAACCATTTTGCGGTAAAACAATGCTACGTGGTGGAGGTTTTAGGCAAACTTTACCTGTAGTTGCACATGGTAGTCAGCCTGCAATTATTTAAGCTAGCTTAAAATTTCATGGTCTTTGGGGAAAATTTAATGTTCTCAGGCTCCAGAATAACGTTAGGCGATGGAACTTTAACCAATAATCATGGTCTTACCGACGACTTAATTGGAATTCCCAGCAACCTCATTTTCAAAGGCTCTATAATAACCGAAATCTACGGTGAAACGCTGTCGCCAGTTCATGCCGAAACATTTTCAAAAATAGCAGTTTTATGTCCAAAAAATGCAGATGGGGACTTCATCAACGAAGAAGTGTTGACACGTTTTGCGGAAAGCCCCGTCACTTTTTATAGCATTGACTCTCAGAACTACCTGACAGAATTCTTAAATGATTTAACGCCATCATGAATGCTTTAATTGTTGGAAGTATCATAATTCTATTAAGAAATTTTAATACAAAGCGTGGTCTTTATAATAGAACTCGATTAATTGTTCGACAGCTGAAGCCAAATCTGATAATTGCCGACGTTTTAACGGGAAGTGCAAGAAAGGAAACTGTATTAATTTCCAGAATTGATCTAGCCCCGATCAACTCAGACTTACAGTTTATTTTACGACGAAGATAATTTCCGCTTAAATTGGCATTTGCAATGACAATCAATAAGCCTTAGGGCTAGACATTAGAAAAAGTGAATTTATTCTTACCGGAACCTGTGTTCGGCCATTGTCGATTATACGTATAGCATTATCACGAGTCCGAAAATCGACGGATGCAAAAGTTAAAATTTTTAGGGGAACTTATTAGCGGGATCAAATGCAGTTTTTACCAAAAATGTTGTGTATAAAGAATTTTTTTCAAAATATTTGTCATGTTGCAATATCATTATGTTCTCTTTCTGTTATTGTTTATGCCCGTATTACGGGCTTTTCCCCCTAGTATAATACATAATTCATCCACAATATTAACAGCTATATTTATTAACCCTTTGATACTAATCGTATCCTACAACAATGGTAACACAGATCAAAAACCCTACCCTATGAAAAAATTGGTGTACTCTACAGAGAGTTTAAAATAATTGTTGGCTATTTAAGGTGAATTGAGCACAGTCATCCATTTTATTGAGTTTGGCTACCGTTCGGTAACTAAATTAGACAACCGCTGAGCCATTACAAGCCAAAAAAGTTCTTATTATGATTGGTTCAACATATTAATAAGCTTATATATATAGGGTTTTCCAATAGGAATGACACTATTTAAAATGGTTATATTGGCAAATTTGCGTATTATTTTTTGACATTTCTTATGTCATTTGTGTTCAGTAGGTTATGCCATTTAATCATGGAAAGATACACGCTTCAACAACGTTTAGAAATTGTAAAATTGTTTTATCAAAATCAGTGAATCAAAATGATGAACATTTTTATCGACAAATTTTATTCAGTGATGAAGCTCATTTTTGTTAAATGGTTATGTAAACAAACAGAATTGCAGAATTTGGAGTGATGAAAATCCACACGAAACTGTTCGGACACCATTACATTCAGATAAAGTCACTGTGTGGTGTGCAATTCATGCTGGTGGAGTTATTGGTCCATATGTCTTTGAAGAAAATGGTCGAAGAGTAACAGTCAATAAAGAACGATACAGAACAATGTTAGATGATTTTTTTCCCTGCTGTTGTTGAGAATAATCTGGAAGATATGCGATTTCAACAAGACGGTGCCTCCTGCCACACAGCCACCTTAACAATCGATTTATTGAAAACAAAATTTGGTAATGAAATTATCCCAAGATTTGGTCCAGTTAATTATCCTCCCAGGTCGTGTGATTTAACACCTTGTGATTTCTTTCTTTGGGGATATGTTAAGTCACTTGTTTATGTTGATAATCCAACAAAAATTGAGCAATTAAAATTCAACATTGATGAAATTCAGCCAAACTTATGTGAAAAAGTGATGATAAATTGGGCTGACAGAATGCAGTATGTACGGAAAAGTCGTGGTGGTCATTTGTATGATGTTATTTTCCATACATAATGGCATAGTGTAACCTTTCAAATAAAAAAAAATGTTGGGCTTACTGAATAATTTATGTGTTTTTTTTAATTTTCAAATAGTATCATTCCTATTGGAAAACCCTATATAATTGCCTATATAGTTGTAGGTAATTAAAATTTTAGATCATTTTTCATGGTATGATATCAAAGGGCCGAATGTCGAAGGGCCGAATGTCGAAAGGCCGAATTTCAAAGGGCCGAATGGGTCGAAGGAGGGCCAAATGTCGAAGGGCCGAAAGTCGAAGGGCCGAATGTCGAAGGGCCGAATGGGTCGAAGGGCCGAATGGGTCGAAGGGCCGAATGGGTCGAATGGCCGAATTTTTTTGTTTGTTTTGTGTTTATAAATATAATTTTTTAAATTTCTTGTTTTAAGGAATATTGTGTAAATGTACTGAATTTGATATTACGAACTATAATTTTTATTTATTTATGAAAAACCATTTTAATTTTCCAGATATCAATGCCAGGTTGAAATTTTGTTTGTCAAAATGACTCATATCAAAATAGGTAATACATTTCAGGTTGAAACTAGTATATATTAAAAACAACACATGAGACAACAATATACTTTAAAATAAGCAGTTTCGTTTAATTTAAATAGACATTTTGAAAATTTTGTCTTAAGGTTAGGTTAGGTTACATCACAGAGAAATTATTTTATTCATCCAAATAGAATTTTCCTTCACCCTAACGAATAAAAAATGGTTTGATTTTTATGACATTTTATGATAAAACTCTTTTTTGGTTTTGGTGAAATACCTATATTATTTACAAATATTTTTCCACTTGATAATTACAAAAAGAACACAAAATATAAACAACAAAATTAATGCAATATTTTTGCCGATAGAATATCCAAAGATTAAATAAACATAATATAATACATATGTATAAAATCTTAAGAAATTAATTTATCCTTGATAAAAAAATTTACAAAATATTCCTTAAAACAAGAAATTAAAAAAATTATATTTCTAAAAACAAAACAAAAAATTAAACAAAAAAATTCGGCCCTTCGACCCATTCGGCCCTTCGATCCATTCGGCCCTTCGACCTATTCGGCCCTTCGGCCCATTCAGCCCTTCGACCCTTTCGGCCCTTCGACATTCGGCCCTTCGACACATTCGGCCCTTCGACCCATTCGGCTCTTCGATATTCGGCCCTTCGACATTCGGCCCTTCGACGTTTGGCCCTTTGAAATTCGGCCCTTCGCCTCATTCCATTTTACATTACTCGCTAATTTAACAATAATTTATACACTAGATTAAAGTGAAAATTTATTTTCTAATTGAATCGTTTAGTATTGAAGGGGCTCAAGTCTACTTTTTATGAGACTACCGAACTCTATATTTTTTCTGATGCATGCCCTGCACCCGAATTCCGGTTCAATGATAAATTAAAATGAGAAATGACTTGATTTTTTATTTCGTCTACTCTAAATAAAAATGCAACCGGCTAGTTGAAATAAAAACTCAAGTCATTTCTCATTATTATTTGTCATCGAACCGGAATTCGGGCCCTGGTCAAAATCGTATAACACTGTATTACGATTTCTAATGGCTTTTTGTATTAAAAAAAACCTTACCAAACTCTATCAGTTTTTCCCTGTTCGACACCATAGTTTTTTACCTTGTGATCGTGTGTTTCGAATAATCAAGCGAAATTTAAAGAGAATTGACAGAATTTATTTGCCAGAATAATATGGGGCCCTGATCAACCGATCAAGTACACTAAAAAAAATCAATAGAAATATTAATGATAAAATATTAAACTTTAAGGATTGGTGGCCTACTTTTTCAAAAAGCAGGTAATTGCTGTTCAATCAAAAAGCAAAAAAGCAAAAAAAAATCAAATTTTAAGTTTCGGAATTTTCAAATTTTGAAATGACCAGCGACGGAAATTTGGAAGCCCGGGAATTTATTGATAGTTTGGAAAGTTTTACGTTTAACTTCTACGGTTTAAAGCCGCTGAATTTGAAGAAGGTAAAATTTACCTTCTGAAAGAGCGTTTGATACTGTAAACGTAATAAATATTAAAAAAATATGTGACCTGCAAAAAGTCCTAAAGTACATACCTGCTCAGTGTCTGTATTTTTACAACGAAATTATGTAATGGCCAACTGGAATGGAATATAATAGTGAGGACGGTGACTACTGAAGTTTTTAAAATAATACTTTTACTTTTTTAAGGTTTTCTAATTTGTTTTGACCCTAATGAATTTTAATAAATGAAATTGAAATATATTTTTTTGTATTTATTATTGAAATGGCTCATGTCCATGCTTTAAAAATGAGCATAGCAGCTGAAATAATTGAAAAATAACCCCAAAATTGAGCTTAAAATTTCAAAGCGACTCACATTTTCATCAACAAACTCAAATTCCCTCCTAAACTTATTTTTGCTGACAATATAAAGTGTTTTTTTATTTCCTGAATAATTTGAAAAGTGGACATGACCCCTTTCAAGACTAAACGATTCAATTTAAATCTTATTTTTAAGAATTGATTGGATTGATTTGGCGACAATCGCGGGGCAACAACAAGATTGGCATTCTAAATTCTATCGCTTCAAGAGTTTTATTTTAACAATCCTCTATAGTCAGGGTTTATCAAATTGTCCAGATACTCTTCATGATACTTTTAAAACTTGTAAAAAACATTCTCTCTCAATGTTGCAGTGACAGACTACAAAATCGAAATAGCAATCAAAACAGAAATAAGGAGAGATAGGAAGGAGAGGTACGACGAAGATCGCTTCATAGAGTATATTGTTTCAATTGGTACTCAAATGAAGAGGATAAAAACCAATTTAAAGTTGAACATTTGAAATTTATTTCATACATATAAGAACCCAATCAATCACAGACATTCTATTAATAAATTCATTCATAAATAAAAATAAAAAAAAACAAATCACATACGAGTATAATTTTTTAACAAATTCCCTGTCAAAGAAAAAACGCAAAATCATAAATTTAAAGTTAACCAAACAAAATCTTACGGCTTCAAGATAAACCAATAACACCTGTAAGATGAAAATAAAAATAAAAAACAAATAAAAAAAGCCAGACTAATAAATTGATTCAATATATTGTATGTTTGGTTTGCTTTCGTCTGATCTTAAGAAACACAAACATACTCGTATATTCGTTCATAAAATTCCATTAAATTCTAAATGGAACCAAACCAAACACAAACAAACACACATACAAAATTCGTTTTCATTCCAATTACTCTACTAACCCAACTCAACAGAATGCACAATAAAAATACAAAAAAAAAAAAACACAAACGAAAATGGAAAGGAAAACAACCCAAAAACCTATCCCATTCCCTGTCGCCTGTCGTCTCATACGGAAAATATAAGCAATTTTCATTTTTTATGTCTATCTCTCGTCGTCGTTGTCTGAACTTGAAAACTACAACACACAACAACAATAAAAAAACAACTTAGAGGAATATTTTATACATTTTTATACCGCACATTAAATCTATAAAACGTACTCGTATACATACGATAAAGACTATAGACGGCTAATTAAATATTTTTCTTGTGCAAATCTCCTCCGCACCACACACACACATCATAATATTCCTCGTAAATTATGGAAAATTATGAGTAATTTATCAAGTTAATTTTGGACCAGACAAATGAGATTTTGCCTTGTCAAGGTTGTTTCGTATATACCTACGTACATATAAACGTAAATTTTGTTATTCATTATGAATTTATTGGATTGTCTGCATTTTTATTAAAAAAGCAACAACCAACATAAATATTTAATATATTAAGCGTCTTGAAATGAAATACTCCCTGGAAAATCTACTTTGCATTAAGACAACATAATGTAAAATAACTCCAACCCAAAAAAAAAAAAAAAAAAAAATGGTTTTATATAAATTTCTCGACTTAAATTCAAGTCAGACATTAGGATAGGTCATGGAAAAGATAAAATACGAAAAAATTGTATCTTCTGTTATTGTCTTATGGAATACAAAAAAAAAAAAAAAAAAAAAAAAAAAAATGTAGATTAAACACACACACACGCACACAAAATCAGGCCGAGAAGAAGAGCAGAGCAGCAAAAAAAAAAAAAAAAAGAATAAAAATCGTTATGTAGACTGAAAATTGGAATAATTGATGATACTTTTCATTTTGTACGTACATCTATACATATAACATAGTATGAGTGTACGCGCAGAAGAAAATACAATGTACATACATACAGTATTTATGAGCTTTTCATTTTTTATTAGAATTTTGTCTGGTTTGTTTTTCGCTTTTTACCATTTGGGACCAAATTTTTTTTCTGGGAAAAATACGCAAAACAAAAAAAAAAGGAAATTTATTACGGTCTACGTGGAAATTAGGTTTTTAAGCCTCTAGGTTATGAAAATTTTTTTGCTGGAAAATATTTAGTTTGGTTTTGCCCTAAAAATTTAAATATTTAACAAAATTGTTTACTTTTGTTTATTGCGTAATAGGGACTTGCCCCAGTTACATATTTATGTAACGTCTAGAATATATGACACACTTTTGTATGTGTGACACTTGGCGTTAAAAAGTGTGGCAACAATTTAATCTCAATTCACCAGTACCCCCATTGGAAATACCATATAACTCTCACCATGTTGCAGGAATTCAATGTTTTATTTTAAAATCTCAATCGCCTATTTTTTCATGTAGGTAATTAAGTCAACCACCGTTTGGACAATCAATTAATACTATCGAAGCATTATGATATTTAGCTATACTTTAATAATATTTGAATAATTAAACTTGAGGTTGATACGATTAAATTCGATAAACTCATTAGAGATTAGCGATTTTTTTAAGATTACCTAGTGACTAAGCGCGAGTAGTGAACTGATCCCTTAATATATTGATGTTTATCTCTTTTTATTGAGTTTAGCGAAAGTACAAGTACGCTATTGTTAGACTTGCCACCTTTGGAAATTGATAAAACGGGACACCACATATTTGTATTCAACATTTTTTCGAAATATCCATGTAGGATGTAACGAAATTGATATATCACGAGGATGTCTGAATACTCATTTTCTATCCAGAAACAATCTAGCTATACATATAAACAACAAAAGAAAATGATATAAAGATGCAATTTCATAAATTGCAAAATGTAAGCGTTCGTCTAGCTTTTAAAATTGTGCAGTACTACCACTGTGAACTAATAAAATGCAGTCTCGCCACACCAATCCGCATCTAGAGAAAACGGGCTAATTTTACCATAGGTACTTGTGTCACGTTGCTTGAATGAGTCGTTTCTTATATTTTTGAATCAATAAGATTCACTCGGATTTTTATAGGCAAAATATATTAACAATACTGGCATTTACAAAATTTTTCGATTGGTTAATCAGAGAAATAAAGACAAAGTGTATTATACCCCTACCAAAGGGTAGATATATTATTAACGATTGGCCTGTTTGCCATTATAATGCCATTATTGTGAATATATTTTAGCTATAAAAAGCCGAAAGAATCTTCTCTTTCTATTATTTGTGTGTTCATAAAACATAAAGAAATGAGGTTTCTCCTTGAGTTTTTGATTTAGTGAATATAATTCGCTAAATCAGTACGTTCTTGCCTCATACTTTATGTATGAAGCGAGAATTGTATTTTGTAGTTTGGTCGTAGCTACCTGAAGAGTAGAGAGTAGACCGAATTCAATCCATCATTTCACATCAATCCAATTGAAAAATAATTGGGTGTGTGTACATGCAATATTATTAGATATTGCATTACAATGACAACTCGCCTACATTTTGTATTGCATCTCGTAAGTATTGATGTTCGTGTTTCTGCAATATCCGCATATTGCGGCTGTAACGGACTTCATCAGATAAAGCCAAATATATTTAGAAAAGCCGGATCTGCACAGGATGCAGTTTTATGATTTTTAGTAGACGTTAGGCTCCCCAAATTAGAGACGTTATAATTTACTAGTGCGGTGTGTAGTCCCTAATTACAAGCGCGCCTTTCCTTATCAGGTTCGCGATGAAATATACGCGATCTAACAGTTCAATGGTCTTTTTTACTACAAACTGTCCCTGTTCTCTTGGTAAGCTGTAAACATTTCTTGCTTTAAATTAGTAAAATGCAAGCTAGTTTGCCTCGGAAATCTACTAATCGTCCCCATTTTCCTTTTAGGTTTGATGGTGCCATTCCCCACCTCGAATCCCAAATACTCAACATTTTTACAAAGATATTGATTTTTGCTCAAATAACTCGAATAATCCATGTTGATCCCAGTTGATCAAGCTGGTTGTGAAAACACAACCTTTCGTATAATCACTCTTGTTCGAATAAGATCGAATTATAATTCGGCTCCAATTTGTTAAACGTTTTCAAATTTATTCGTTCAATTACCATCGCATAACTTTCCGCAGGATGGTTTTTTTTAATCACAATGTTGTACCTATGGTCACATCATCAGCATCGATATGAAACGGTGCCATCAACCACCACTTCTGCAAAGAAACTTTCTAAAATTTGTTAATATTTTTTTTATATGTCTCCCATTGGATTTACCGCCCGATTCTGACGCCCAGTCACTGATCAAAAAACAGTCTTAGGTAAGACTTTTTCTGTTAGTTAAGACTTTTGTGTTAGTTAAGACCCATTTCGTATTCTACAAGTAATCTTAGCGATCATTAGTCTTAAAAAATATTCTTATGTAAGACCAACAATTTTGAGGCCCGTTGTACATTTCAGCTCAGCTAATCTAAGCGATGTGAGCTAAATTCTTACCTCACGGTTTTAAATAAAAAAATTTAATGGGAAGATATAAAATCATCAATATATGTGTGTATAAGAGAAGTTGTCAGCTGGAAAGTGTAAAGGAGTGAGCTAGGCGAGCTAACTAAGATAACGAAAACTGTATTTCTCGCTTAGCTTAGCTGAAATGTGCAACGGGCCTGATGGTCTTTACGGTCTTAATTTGACATTTCTCTTATAGCAAAATGTTGACGCTTTTACAACAAAGTGTCATCATAAATTGTATGTATCGACATAAAAGCATTTAAATATGTTTGTTTATTTATTTTCCAATAGTGAAAATATCTCAAAATACAAATTAAAGCTGAAAAGCTAATGAAAATAAGGAAAACATTGGTGTTTGACAGGTCTACAAACGTTTTGGAGAATTTGCAACCAAAAAATTAAGACTGCTACGATCAGAATACCAATATAACCTGTAGTCTTAAAAAAAAGTCTTCCCAAAAAATGTCTTAGCTAAGACAGTCTAATGCTGTGTGCCTCAGAAGACTTTTCAAACTAAACTTTTGTATGACCCAGTAATTCATGCACTATTTAAATAGATGTCACTAGGTTAAAAGTATTCAATTGTGCCTTATACCAGAGCCTTCTAGAGTATAAAGCCATAATAATTATGACGTATTTTTTAGAAGCTTTTTTAGTGGTATAACTTTTCACTGATTTTCATAGGAATCCATAGTAAAAATGATGTTTCTAGCTTCAAGTTTTTCATTGAAATAAGCAAAAATGTTTATACGAAAGTGTTCTACATATCTTTAGCAGAAATATACAAGAAGGGTATATTGGTATTAAGTAAATATTAATTGCAGAAATTTTAAAGTTAAATTATTTCTAAAATATATTTTTCGAACTTTAATTTTGAAAAATAAATCAAAGTTGGCCCTGACAAATTAAAATAATACTTGCTAAATTTATCTTTAGTTTTACTAGTGTACGTTAGATGTCTATAATTGTTGGCAGAGAAATACGAAAAAAAATTATGTAATCACATAATTATGAAACGTTCTTAGTATTTTCTGAATTTGTTTTGCTTTTCCTATAATTTTTGAACTCAAATTTCCCCAGGTTGCAATTTTTGGTACGATTTTTCAAAATGTTTACTACCCACTGCCATCTATGTATATTGACTTAAAGCACACGATTTATAGTAAGCTTTTCTTTTTAATTTGACCAGAAAGCTGTTGGTATGAACTTTTTTATATATTTTTTCTTTAAATAAATCAATTATTACAAGAAAATGAAAACGATTTACTTAAACGAGATTTATATATGTTGAAATTCAAACATTTATGAAAATATTTCAGAAATCATAATCAAGGATTTGCAACGTTTTCATTTACAAATCTGCCTTAGAAAAAAAAGTGATTTCCCATATGTTTTATGTGTTTTACTATGGAAATTTTGATTTTTTCGTCGTTTCTAATTCCCTTATAAAAGCTTCGTTTTTTAGATTATGGCTTGTATAATCAAGGTTGCTTTGCTTATACCCAACAAAACTTTTTAAATGTCATTCAAATTTCATAAACAACTAGATCCAAAATATTTTAAATAATTTGTGAAGGTTTTTACAGAAATATTTTTATTTTATTTGTAGGTAATACGAAACTGAAATTTACAAGCATACACATACAGTAGTTTCACCTATAACGACTACCAAGGGACCGATTAAATTCGCAAAACCACTACAATGAATCCACGTGAACCATGTAGGTTTATTTAGAAAATGTTAAATGATTTCGAAATTTGAATCCTAGATATTTAGAATCGTAAAAATCAGTAATGAATATTTTGAGAATAATTCACCAAATCCGAATTATTATGATGGCTAACTCTATAGCAGGTGAAAGTTACCTAGTTTCATCAATACGTTGGTGATATACTTACTCGTTTCATTATCCTCTTATTCAAATGAACCCTCATATTTCTATTGTGTTGGTAAAATCTTAATTTCTGTTACAAAGAAAGATAACTTAAACCATCTCTTCATTAGATAAGCTCTAGTTTCACTTGAGAGCGTTTGTCTTAAAGCTCGGATAACACAATTATAATCCAATCCTCTATTAAATGTATTATGAATAAACGAAAAATTTGTGGGCCGTATCATACTCGAACCTACATACACAATGGGTGAGAATCCTTCGTTTTGAGGAAATTGTTAGATCATTTTCCACCGTTTTTCGTAGGAAAAATGACGATATTGACATGAAACTGCATCTGGCACTGCTGTTAACGAATGTCCATTAAGAAAATGCGAAGGTGTTAGACAATCTATATCTTCAGCTGCACGATGAGCAACGTTGTATTTAGTTCATCTGTGGTTGGGATTATACGTTGCGCAACCTTCTTTAAATGTATCTTCGTAGATTTTACGGATACCAAATCAGCAAGGTTTTCGTTGCCCGCCACATGACTCCAATGATTGCGCCTTCAGATCTACTGGATCTACCTTGGATTTCGACTTCAGATCTACTGTAAATCCATCTTGGAATTTCAATCGTCTCAATTCCTGGTAACTGTTTACGAATGCAATAACCCCATTGGTTTTTGAACGCCGGTGGCAACTCTTCGTCCTAGTCTACGTTTGCTTTCCAAAGCAATTGCAATAACATTTTGACCTGTACAATACACGGAAATACTAATACTAATACCCAATGGGTCGAACACTAGACTAATTTCACTTATAATGCCACGTTTTGTTGATATTCCTTTCTCGTCTAACCGAACCTTGAATATGAATCTATCACTTTGTAGTAAGCCACTTCTTCAACTTCATTCTATTTTGCTCGAATAATTTAATCAAATTGTCTCGCAGCTTCACTACGTTGTTCTATACGTCACTGTCATCAAGTGATAGAAATCTATTGGGCTATCTGAATTATCGCGCCATACTATTTTCTGCAATTTTGCTGTAGTTAACACGAATTTGTGTACCCTGAACCTTAACAAAACGGAATATAATGTTGATTGAATGGCGGACCTTTCCTCGTGATATCGTTTAAAGAACATCTGGTAAAACTCTTAGATGATGCGTCAAATACCACACGCAGTTTTAGTCCATTATTAGATTGCTGCATGATACCATTATGTCGCATGAAATATGATTCATCTCGACGTATTTCCTCGACGTAATAATTTTCTCATGTGACCTACAATCTAGTTTATTCAAAATAATTCGAATGATCGGAGCACTGATTGATGGTTGGTCCAGAAACGTATACCCACAAATGCATTCACAATTTGTTTTTTGCGACTATACCAATCCTGTAACTTTTATAATGTCTCATTGTAGTTGGCATCACAGACCTTTAGATGCGTGACCAAATTGCTGGCTTCACCTTTTAAATACCCGTGAAGAAATTGAAATTTTTGTGATGGACTTAGGCTTGTTCTATTGTGGATAACATAGTAAAGGTCGTAGAATGTTTGCCATTTAGCATGTTCACCCAAAAAAAAATGGCACCGATGATGTAGGTAGTTTAAGTTCGTGGACCATATTGACGCTTCATTATTGTGTCTAGTGAAAAAAAATTGCGATGGCTCAACGTTAATTTTATTGAGAAGCGTACTTATGGCGTGCATGATAAGTCCCTTTTCTCGAATATTGGCCAAGCGCATTAAATTGCGCATTAAGATTCTCGCCTCTCTTTACAATAGGCTCAAGACGGCCAAGAACGGCTAGCCTCATATCTGAATTAATTTCCCAATTCGCAGCAAGGTCAAAATCGGCAAATGGATCAGCCACGGCAACATGGGTTGATAGTAAGTCTGATTGTTTGTTAGTGATACACATTTGCCGGCAGATCTGAATGGTGTTTCCTTATCCAGATCTGACTCAAATTCTTTTCTGCGCGTTTCACGTTTATACTCATCAATTTTAGCAGCCTTCTCTTAATTACGATAGCGGATTATTCGCAGATCTACTTTGCGTCGCTTCCACGCCATATTGACCACAGTGCAATTTGCAGTGAGTCGCAGCAAATACCATGCTGCTTCTTGACTAGTTATTTCAACTGCGTTCAGCATATCGATACTTAGTTTCTGAATTATCTCCACGAAATCGAACTCAGGATATTCATTCATCTTCGTGATAATCTTACGTTGCAGATTACTAATCCCTCGATTTGTCCTATTTACGTACTTAACAGCATACGCCGCACATGAGTATTCTTTGATTATGAACTGAATAACGGTGTTAGAACCAAGGACATTCGAAATAAATGTATTTAACGAATTAATCAATTTTTCAGTTGTATGCCGATAAAGGAAAACCTTGGTTCTCATGATGCCAGCTCCTAATACATCGCGAGATAGAATTCAATCGAATTAATGCGTGATCTTTAAGAAGTGATCGATGTCTATATAATCATTTTCATCAAATACTTTGCAGATTATTTCGTTGAGTATCACTCTTAGCCATAGGGACGAGGATAGCAGTGTTGTCGGCGGGGCATTAACGGTGTCTCGAAACTCAAATCCTCGAAACTTAAATAGAATTTGTCAACTTGCGATACATTAATCGGATTCAACGATGCTGCGAAAAAATGCTTTACATGTTCATTCGGCTGTTTAATGCTCTGTTGCCTTACTTCACGAATTTAAAATTTCATCTTAAAGTACCTTAACCTTTTGCTCTTAAACGTTTACTTTATTTATTGTACAAAAATTAAACAAAACAACTAAAAATTATATACCGGATGGACCATTTATGTTGGCACTACTAAATTCCTTGAAAGTTCAGCATTGTGTAGAGAAAACGAAAGTTTTACGAAAGAGTTCCTTGATTTGCTTTAATTGTTGAGGCTTCATATTAGTTAGATGCTTTAAAATAAAGGTTGATCAACAATCAACAGCTTTGTTATGTAACATTTTTTGCTCTAGTTAAACCATAATCCTCTCATCACATGATGAAGCCAGCTCGTCCAACCGGGCACCTCTCTACGTAAGATTTTTTTTAATTGCATATTTATAGTTTCTACGTTTATTTGCTAATATAAGTTGCGAATTGCAAAACTGTGGTCTCCTAATTTGTATGACTGCATTATTATTCTTGACTTTGAATTGTTTGTAGTACGGCAAAATATGAGTAGGATGTTTTTATTATCTGCAATGGTGTGGCTAGTAACAATCTTGTGTCAAATACTTACATAATTATACCTCAACTTACATTCAATAACGTTGGTAAGCTTAATGTTACTTTCAAAAGGTTCCCAGCTTTGAAACAAATTTCTTTGTGCTGTGTTCGGATCATGAAAAAAATCAGCATTTTTTTCGATTTAATATCAAATTCGGTAAAATTACTGAAGTAAGCATTTTCTGTTAAATGTGTCGACTAGAAATACAATTAAGTTATAGAGATGTGATTTAGAGTTAAATTAATGTATATACGTACAGAGAAAATTAATTCGTTTCCCATCCAACAGAACGACGTAATTTCAGCTATCATTGCCAATAAATATAGTGCCATTGACAAGAATTTAACCGTATTTACTGGTGTCTGCAAAAAAATCAAATAATTATAAATAATTAAAGAAAATACAAAATATGTATACTCCAATTAACTGTAGCCCTGTCATGCAAACAATTATTACAGATGCAACAAGTTGTGCGAAAATTGCGTTATGAAAAATTTCCTCAATCTCTTCTATAAAGCTGAAAATAGTACAAAAAAAGGTTTGAAATAGCCAGATTAAGATACTTACAATTAACATACTTCATTATAGTTTTATGAAAAATAATCAGTTGCTTTAGTTCTGTATGCACGTTAATGGTACTTCGAGTCATCCTACCGATGGAACGGTGTTTATTATAACCAAGCTATTGTACAAAAAATTTATTAAATTGAATAATTGAAAAATATTTGGTTTTTCCTCACCTTAGATAATTGATATCCTAAACGATCAACTTGTGCTGTTCCATGTGCTAAAAGTCCTGATAGGAACGTCTCAATTGAAACATTATACCATGAACTGACGTATATACCATAAATTTGGTAAACATATATAATTCCAAATACCCAATTTGATGATATATCAAACGGATACCAAGCTGGTAATGGTAAACGTACTTCGGATTCATCAATCAGGGGAAATATACCCCAGGTCAATATGGTTATTTGAGCTGGGACGAAAAAACTTAGGAATGATAGAATTGTTCGTTTCATTGCGATCGTAATGAACCTTTAAAATATAAGAAAACAAAAATTCATCAGTATATTGATAATAATGTGTGAAGTATTGTCCATGGTGTCGTCTGCACTTGTAAAAGTTGGTGGACGAATTTATCTATTGCAAGATTTTTGTATCAGGTACTCAGATCTGATTCCCAACCTTGTAATATAAATCCAGTTCTCTTGTAAGTGAGATCCTTTTGAATCTCCCTGCAATGAATAAGCATTAACTTCGGTCCGCAAAAACTCAGATTTATTGCAATTTTGCTCTGTGTCCGAAAAAGTCTGTCTGCACATCTTTACCTACGGTATCTTGAGAAAAATTTGTCCGATTTTGAACTTTTTCGCCAATCTGTTTTATTGGGGGAGGCGAACAATTGAAAATCTTTTGGAGCCTGTACGTCAAGACAATCGATTACCTGCTATACAAAACCACGAGGCTATTAATGCGTGGTAATTCGCATTAAATTCCTGATCTCGCTCTATTATACAAAACGCGGTATATTCCGTCGCGTTTGCGCCAAATATCATCGACCCTTCTCCCGAATGCCAACCATCATAAGTATTTATCGGTCAAGGTCCAACTCTAACACCCATACATGACAAAGGGCCTATTCAACGCTCTGTACAACTTCAGCTTGTAGTCATTTGCAAGGTATTTGGACTTTAGCAGTGGACGTATACCATAGACAACACAAACTATAGACCCTTCCGAATGACCGAGTCATCAAATAAAAAGGATCAGTAATTAACCAACATGATCAGTAATTAATCAGTAAAGCCTCCTTGTGCAATCCTGTATTTCATTTGAAGAAATTACGCTCATTGCTGAGTGATTGTACTTTCAAAACCTTGGCCTTTCACCACTCATGTTTTTGCATCTACAAATTTGCTTAGCGATTCTCCTTGCAAGGAAAGACCACGTTGTTTTTGGAACGATTGTAAAACGATTTACGCTTCTTTCTGGGCTAGATTTTGTAGCTCGACAATAAAGCGGCATACCTCATCAATACTGCACCTAGAGTCTGCTGGGTAGCACTGAAAAAGTATTCACAACTTTCCAAACAGTATTTACTTCGTAACATCGGTGATTGGTCTTCATAATTCTATTGCTTTGCTTTGAACTATTTTTTGTATCTTCATTTATAAAACCTCCACAGCGCAGATGTTCTGTGCGCTGTCCAGTGATGCCCGACCTATAAGGAAATTGTCATCGTAGCTTTACTCTGACTAGATGATGATTACTACTGAGTACTGACTACAAATTTGGTAACCGACCGATTAAATCTTACGTTTTGGACCACCCAAAGCACGATCGAAACATGCATTCGCATATCGGTCTGATTTTTACTAACTCTAGCTATAAAGTCACCAATCACCATCCTGAGCTTGTGCTTAGGTAAAATAAGCCTTTTCTTTTTTAACTCAACGATGAGTTGGCTTATCGACAGGTTGGCTAATTTTATCACATTTAGGTCATATTTCGTGAAGAGCAACGAGGTTTAGCCGTTACTCTTTCAAGCTTGTGATAACCCGTTAAACGCGCCTGGATTTCGTAATGACTGCTCGTTGCGATCCTATATTCACATCCGGGTACATTAGCGGGGGTTTGGTATTGTTTTGGCGGCATCCATATTATTGCTTGTTGATATTTTTAATAGTAAACGGTATTACAGATGCGGGTCGTTAGCCTAGCGATCGAACCATGTAGTCGCCTCCTACAACTCGCAATGAATACTGTGGTGGTATTCTAAGGCTACATCATGATCGTTTGGTGAGATTTTTCAGTTATGTGAGTGCCCCAACAACAGGGGTTGTTAGTAAAATAAAGTTTAGTAATCATGAAAATTTAAAACCTTAAGATTTTTGGGGATTTATCCGATTCGGTTCGTAAAATTGGGTTTTAAAGTGGTGTCTATGTCGGTCTCTGTTTGTCTGCATTCTCTCGACAGCTCAGATCGTATGAATGGGCAATTTTTACTAAAATTCACTGGGAGCTACCCAAATTATGAGAAAATATTAAATGTGGACCAGTAAATCTAGTTGTTAACATCTGGAGTGCGGCAAGGAGACCCAATAGCTCAAACTCTATTCAATCTATCATTAGAGTATGTCATTAGTCAGCTTAATATAGCGCAGCGTAGCTGCCTGTATTATAAATCAACCCAGCTATTAGCATACGCTGACGATATTTGCATTCTGGGTCGCAACATCATCTCTCTGAAAGAGGTCATCCACCCATTGGAATTAACAGCCCAACAAATAGGCCTTCAGATCAATGAAGCGAAGACCAAATACATGGTGACCGCGAGAAGGCAGACTTGTGGGGACTTCATATCAGGAGATACTCAATATGAAAAGGTGAATGAGTTTAAATACCTAGGATCACCAATCACTGAGCATAACTCCGTTTCTGTGGACATTTCATCGAGGATCGCAGCAGACTACCGAGCATTTTATGCCAATATAAAAATTTTCAAGTCTCCTCATATATCGCGCAAAATAAAATTAGACATCTACAAGGCGCTGATAAGACCAGTTGTCACCTTTGTCACCAAACATCCAGAAAATCGCTGTAACTGAGCGTAAGATGATAAGAAGAATTCTCGGTCCCATTAAAGAGGGAGCCACGTACAGAATGCGAATGAAACACGAGATCAGAAATGATCTCGATAAAGTCGACATCATAGGATTCATAAAATCGTCAAGGCTGAGATGGCTTGGGCATGTACTACGTTCACGAAATCGGACCACTAAACAGGCCTTGGAGTCGGCACCAGCGAAAGTAGGACCTCGTGGGAGACCACCTACCCGATGGATGGACGACGTTGAGAGGGACCTATACACACTCGGTCACCGTGTCTGGCGTTCTCTTGTGGCGGATCGAATTATTTGGAGGAGCATTGTTGAGGCGGCCAAATCCCTTCACGGGATGTAGCGCCAGCGGAAGAAGAAGAAGTAAATCTAGTTTGCAAATATGTATATCAACACTCAAAATGAAATTTTTTCAGTTGACCACGCCCCAATTTGTTTTTTATGCTGGTTTGAGGATCAAGTCGGGATTGAGTTGAGGATTAAGTTAGAAATCGATTTTGCACGTTGCATTCGAGCTGAGTTGGAGTTTAGTTGGTGTTGGTTGGGGTTAAATGAGCAGTTCAGTTGGAGATTCAGTTGGGGGTTGAATTGAGGGTCGACTTAGAGTTAGCATGATGTGATTTGAGTTAAGTTTATGTACGATTGGGTTAAGTTGAGAAATGATTTTTGGGTTCAGGACAGAGTTTTGAATCAAGGTGGGGGGGGGGGGTTGAGTTGGGGTTTGGTTTAGCTTGATTCAGCCATTTAGTTGGGGATTTATTTAGGAGTTGTGTTAAGATTTGAGTTGAAAGTTAACTTGAGTTATTGTCCTGAGTTGAGTTCATGTGCGCATGTAGTTTTTCGGACCATGTTGATTTGAGCATAGCGTTGGGCATTGAGTTATGGTTGGATAAGGCGTTGAGTGGGGTTCAGTTTGGATTGGGTTAGTGTTGAGCTGAAGTTACTTTAGGGCTGTCCTGAGGGTTCAGTTGGGGTGAATATGGGTTAAGTTGAAATTGAATTGGGGTTTATTTGATTGTTGAGTTGAGTTTAGGTACGCATCTAGACATAGGCGAATAACTTAGCCATTGAGTTCAGGATTGGGTTGGGGCTTAAAATTTGGGTCGATTTAAGCTTGGGTTAAGTTGAGTTGCGCTAAAGTCACAAGGTTCAGTTGGAGATTCATTTGTGGTTTGAGTTGGAGGTTTCATTGAGTTGAATTCTTGTACTATGTCTAGTTACGGGTTGAGGTGGGATCTAATAAGGGATTTTGTTAACAATTTATTGAGGGATTCAGTTGATTTGAGTTCATTGACGCATCTAATTTTTCGAACCGACTTTATTTTGGTATTAAGTTAATTAAGCGTTGAGTTTTGGGGGTGAGTTAGAGTTTAAGCTAAAAATTTCTTTGGGGTTGGTAGTTAATTTCGTGGTTGCGTTATTGATTGCGTTGCAGATACGTGGTGATTGCATTGAAATTAAATTGGATGTTGAGTTGAAAATTGAATTGGAGGTTGGAGTTGAGTATGGGATCGGTGTAGAAAATTACGTACATACGTGAACGCACCTCAAGCGTTTACGGATGTACGTAATTTTCTGAACCGAAATTCTGATCACTTCATGAGGCTTCAGTCCTAAGTATTTTAACTGGATAATTCTTCAATCATGCTCGTTAGTACACCTGATCAACTCGTACGTACAACTGATATCAACAAGCCTATCATAGGTGCTGTTTAGTAACGAAAGAAATTAATCGACAGTACAACAAATGTGCGGAACGTGCGGAACTACATGCATTGTTCATTTTTTATATTACAAATTGAGCACACGAAGTATGTTCTGACAGATGTTATTGGGATGAACTATGCTCTCATTTATTCAAAGTGTCGTCGCTTAATAGCTGAAAATTTTAAAATCGTAAAATACGAATTCGATATATAATGAAATTGGGAATATGTAGATAATTCATGGCCAGCCAATTGCCTTTTTGCATCTGGTAAAAGAAGCAAACTGTGATTGGCGCTCTAAAGAGACAATTTTTGACCAACTGTAGTTTTTACTGCCAAAATTCAATCGTATACGATAGTACATGAAGGCGACAAAAGAACGATAAAACAAAGGTAAATTGGACATTTTGATAAATTTGAACAAAGTTAATGGTTTCATCTGAGATGTACCATGTTTTTGACAAACACAAAGCGGAATACATTATGATAGTCCTAAAAGATTAATACTTCGCAATTTATTGCAGTCCCTAATATTTTGCAACAGAACCCCAAATAGCATCGATAATTATCAAATCGCCAAGGCAATGTCGTAATGGATACGCCTTCCCGGAGAGAACTCCTCGTTGTTCCAAGATTGATTAAGCTCGAGGAATTATTCGAATCGCAAAAGGCAGATAACGATAGTGTTGTTAAATCCTGAAAAATCGGTTGCGAAAGTGAAATTTTTGTGAAGTTAAGAATAACTTCCACCCAGCGACGTCAATTTTAATTCTCGTTCTTTAGCGAAATATTCAGATTCTTTCAATTCAAACATATTAGGAGTATATCTTACCACACAGAAGCAAATGGATTAATTGAAAAATGGCATCGAGAATTAAAGTTATCCATAAAATGTCATCTAGCTGCTAAATAGGTGGAAGTCCTTCCTTCAATTGTATATTAAATATCCCTAGCATGCAAAGTAATGACCAATTTTTTCATTAAATGTTGTTCAAGGACTGGCCATTTGATAATTTTAGAAGTAGGAGCGAATATCATTTGACTTTGAAACTTTAGATTTTTGTTAAAAAACATTGATAAAATATTTAAAAAAAAATTTAACGTAACAACTTACTTCTCTTCCTCTTGTACCTCCGCCAAACAAGTGCTAGTTTCCAGAAATTCAACAAATTTCCTTATTTTAATTTGATTTTGATCAAATACATATACTTTGTAAATCAATGAAAATTGTGTCAAAAGTAGAAATAGCGCATCAGCAACATCCTTGAAGAAATACAACAAAAAAAAAAAAATTTGTATCGTACAGCTAAGTAAAGTGATTTTAAATAAAATACTCACCTTTACACTGCTCACATTTCGAAAGAACATAACTTGAGTGAATGTATAAAAATACAGAAATCCAAATCGAAATAGAAATGAATACATTTGATAGATCCAATATTTTAATTTACTTTTCCAATAATTTGGTCGATTCATCCCATTTGGTCGGTGATTTTGGTCGTCCAATTGCGGTGGCCATAAACCAAGGAAATACAAAAACTTAAGATGTAACTTAAAGCTTTCTTGTGGATGGTTAGGATTAAGATTTTGAAAAATGCTGAAACTATTAAAGTTTTTGAGTACAATTGATAATAAATTGTTACTTAATATTTGCTTACCTCATTTTATCAACTTTGGTATTTATAAAACCAATTAATGTTAATGATTCGAAATGGTTTAAATTTATGGATTGTTCAAATGGTCCACACATACCTTTATATAGACGATTGAAATTCATCAAATTTAATCAATACAAAATTATTCAGATAATTTTAATATTTTAACATGTTACCTTCAATAGTATAATTTCGAAAAATTTCGGCGTGACTAAATTTTAATAATCAAGGGGAAGGTGTCAAAAAAAATATTTAGTTTAGTTTGAAACTTATCAAAACTTTTTGGTTTATAAATATTAGGTTGTAAAGTGCCTTTTATTTGTGTATTATGTGAAAGAGGCGGAAACATTTCAAACTTTGATTATAATTAAAAGCAATAAAATCGACCTATGCTGTATAATTAACATCCAAAAGTTGACAAAATTTTATTTTAGTGGTTGAGAGACGAATTCAGGTTCGCATAAACATATTTTCCATTTTATTGGTTCGGTACATTGTAATGTTCAATAAACGGACGATATGATTCTTCCCACTAGCGTTTTTGGAACGGTCTGCTCCCCCGATTTAGCCGAATTAATGGTATCCTGGCGAAAAAAACCAAAACTCTATACATTTTTAGAGATTCAGATGTTCACGATGTTTTCGACTTCAAATATTTTTGATTAAATCTGAATGCCTTTTGTTTGCCATTTATTTTATTGATGCAAAGAGATGAACACTCAAATTTCCACCTCTTACTGAAGTGTTGTGTTGCCTGTTGTAATCTTTGCCATTTACATAATTTTGTTAATTTTACTCCCAGTAAATTTTGTTCTAGTATCTGTACAAGAGGACGTCCGATTAAAAAATGCCCTGGTGTAAGAGCATCAACTTGGTCATCTGACAAAAGGCATTAGAATTTTGCACCGCTTCGATTTGTGTAACTTCGGTACTAAGCTCCTCATTTGTGAATATTAGCTTTCCATAACCCTCTCAAGATGATATTTGAACGACTTTATAGCGGCCTCCCATAGTTCTCCAAATAATGGTGCTGCACTGGGGATAAACTGCCATTTAATATTTTCTGAAGCGAGAAAAGCAAATATTTTATTAGAATTATATTTCAGAAATTCATTAATCTCCCTCCAAACATTATTCCTACGAAATTGGACCCGTTGTCAGAATAGATATTGGTGCATAATCATCTGCGTGAAACAAATCGTTGAAGTGTTACAATGAAGTTGCTTGCTGTTAGATTGGACACAACTTCAATGTAGACAGCCTTTGTACTCATACATATAAAGATCGCTAGGTAAGTTTTCCATACTTTGGTAGACCGGCCATGAATCTGCTTGATTTGTAATGGTCCGACGAAATCCACACCTGTTTTGATAAATGGGTTTTGAAGTTGAACACGATCTGAAGGTAAGTTTCCCATTATTTGATAATTCGAACTAAATCTCCGACATATGTTGCAATTTTTTACTATACATCTCATATTATTCTGTGGTTGGCGATCAGAAAATATGTTGGGCGATGATTGCTCATCAATAGGGATGTGAAAGCGTGATGATAACACGTAAAGCGTAACAACTAGAAACTCTGAAACAATGTCTTTATCGTTACCATGGAGGGTGCCAACCAGCCTAGTGGATTAACAATTCTAGCGGATTGAGATAATACCTAACGTTTTGATCCCTTTGACTGCTGAATTGATGCTACTTTAAAATGAAAAGAATCTGTCAAGTGATTCCCTTGTATACCAAGCAGAGTGAGGCTAGCATTTGAATATCTGCCTTCTCTATATTAAGAGGTAGTTGCTCTTTGCTTTCAACAGGGATTTCTGATAATATTTCTGGATAATTGGATGCCCACTTTCGAAAATTAAAGCCGTATGATTTTAAAAGAATTGATACATCCTTTCTGATGTTGTGAGCATCTTCTAAAGTATGTCAACTCGACATAAAATCATCCACATAAAATCTTGTATTATTTTATCCGCAACTAATGGATTGCTTTGTAGCACACTATTACCGATGACTTGAAGTGCTTTCGTTGCTAAATACGGTACTGATACTGTGCCATAGGGCACGCTTCGATAATGAGTTGATTGTTCTGTTGGTTCAGGTCTCAAAATAATTCTGTGGTAGTCTCGATCTCAGGATGCAGAATTAATTGCCGGAATATTCTCTCTACACCTGCTGTAAAGACAAACTTGTACATTCGGAATCGTATTAAAATAGCTGGAAGTGGTTCGTGGATATAGTAAGTCCCACCATTAGCGTTTCATTTAGGAAAATACCGTCTTGCGATTTAAATGAAGCGTCGAAAACTTTCGAATTTCGTTGACGAACTAGATTCTCGAATTACTCTATGATGTGGGAGATAATAAACTCCTTTGGATCTATGCACTTCTGATGGTGGTATGATTTCCATATGATTCAGTGCCAAATATTCTTCCATAATCAATTTGTACGCAGTTTTGAATTCAGGTTCTCAGTCAAATTTCCTTTCCATCGCTTCTAATCTTCTTAATGCTCCATTGAGAGTGGTTCTTTATTGTAGTCGAGTTGATTTGAATGGAAGCTTCACTATAAACTGACCTTTATCGGAACGAGTGGTATGTTTGGTGAAGTGTTCCTTACAAGCTATCTCTGTCTCTGTATATTTTACTAACGGGTTTGGTGATGCAACTTCTTCCACCTCCCAAAACATTCTTAATGAGTTTTCAATATCAACTTTGCAATGTAAACCGTAAGTAGTGGTTGATTTGTGGTCGCTAGTGGTAATTGAACCAGCGACAATCCACCCAAAAATTGTGTTGTGTGCTACTAGCCCCGGTAATCCTTCCCGTGCTTAATAAATTGAAAAATTAATCGCTTCCTATCCCTTCCAAGGAATATCGTCATTAATATACAATTTTTATGTAAAAAAATATTTCACAATGTGTGACATGCAATGTCAAATGCCCAATTAAGTTATAAGTTGTTTTTTCCATCACCCTCATATTCGGAGATACTTATCATTTTCATTTAACGTTTCACATAATGTCATGTTAGTTGATGAACAAAACAGTTACATTTTACATTTTTACATTTTACATTTTAAATTTTAAATTTTAAATTTTAAATTTTAAATTTTAAATTTTAAATTTTAAATTTTAAATTTTAAATTTTAAATTTTAAATTTTAAATTTTAAATTTTAAATTTTAAATTTTAAATTTTAAATTTTAAATTTTAAATTTTAAATTTTAAATTTTAAATTTTAAATTTTAAATTTTAAATTTTAAATTTTAAATTTTAAATTTTAAATTTTAAATTTTAAATTTTAAATTTTAAATTTTAAATTTTAAATTTTAAATTTTAAATTTTAAATTTTAAATTTTAAATTTTAAATTTTAAATTTTAAATTTTAAATTTTAAATTTTAAATTTTAAATTTTAAATTTTAAATTTTAAATTTTAAATTTTAAATTTTAAATTTTAAATTTTAAATTTTAAATTTTAAATTTTAAATTTTAAATTTTAAATTTTAAATTTTAAATTTTAAATTTTAAATTTTAAATTTTAAATTTTAAATTTTAAATTTTAAATTTTAAATTTTAAATTTTAAATTTTAAATTTTAAATTTTAAATTTTAAATTTTAAATTTTAAATTTTAAATTTTAAATTTTAAATTTTAAATTTTAAATTTTAAATTTTAAATTTTAAATTTTAAATTTTAAATTTTAAATTTTAAATTTTAAATTTTAAATTTTAAATTTTAAATTTTAAATTTTAAATTTTAAATTTTAAATTTTAAATTTTAAATTTTAAATTTTAAATTTTAAATTTTAAATTTTAAATTTTAAATTTTAAATTTTAAATTTTAAATTTTAAATTTTAAATTTTAAATTTTAAATTTTAAATTTTAAATTTTAAATTTTAAATTTTAAATTTTAAATTTTAAATTTTAAATTTTAATTTTAAATTTTAAATTTTAAATTTTAAATTTTACAGTCAACCCATTTTCAATTATTGTAATTAGGTATAAAAATGAGCTCTATTAGATCTCTCTTATTAGTCGTTGAACCATTTTGTGATCAGGTGCTCCTTCAAAAGCCCTTTATATTTCTGGATGTTTGACTCAAATCTAATAGCTTGTGGAACCTCATTAAATAGAACGGGGCCCATGTAAAATGGATTATTTTGGGAGCGTGTCATACATACGGTAGCTACCTATGGTACTAATATTACTTCTGGTATAATAAGAGTGTATTTCAGATATTGTTGTAGGTGTTAAATTACATTTTGTCCATCATAATATCCATCTTATATTTTTCAATAAACACCAATAATTGAAATTTTCCTAGAATCTCTAAACGAAGTGTTTTGGGGGCGTACAGAGATTTAGTCGTTTAATAGTTTTTATGATCCTGTTTTGCAAAACCCTGATACGTTTCATGGAATTTTTCGATGAAGTTGTCCACAGCGAGCTCATATAACTCAATCTAGAGTTAATATAAGCGTTGTAGATTAGCTAGGCTGTTTGTTTCATCAATATAACTTCTTATTCTCTTTAGTGCAAATGCATAAGGCCATCTCGATTTTTGTTCCTTCCATTTCAGGTTTTAGTTGCAGTGGAAACTTGCAATATTTTATTATTATTATTTACTTCCAGATAATAGGGAAAATGTGCAGGAAAGTTTTTATTCTGAAAAATTATATAAATAATCTGTGTCATATTCATGCACATATTATTGGCCCTCAACTAGTACTCTACTTCTGAAATTTCTTTTGCCATTTGATCAAGAAGGGTTAGAGCATCTGAAGATTTGTAAACTAGAACTGAATCATCCGCATACATAACAAATTTTCCAAATAAGTCAATATTGAACATGTCATTAATAAAGAATTTAAAGAATATTGGGCTAAGAATAGATCCTTGCGGTACACCAGATATCATTGTCAACGGTTCGCGTTCAATGTCATTTACAACGGTGTATTGAACTCGGTAGTGAAATAAGATGCTAGAAGAAAGAAGGTGGCTAAAGAAGGGTTTAACTTCGCAATTTTCGAGAGTAGGATTTTATGTGGCACTGTATCGAAAGCTTTTTTAAGGTCTATAGAGAGCATCGACACATAATCCTTTCCATCTAGTCCCAATAAGATTTAATTGAGAGCAGAAGCAGCTCCTGACTGTGTACTGGATGCCTCGACAAATCCAAATTGGTTGGGATGAATAATTTTATTTTACATAAAATATTCATGTAACCTAACTGCAGATTTTCTCAAATATTTTTGAGAAAACATTCAGAATAGAGATTACGCGATAGTTAGATGGTAGTATTTTATTGCCCGCTTTGAAGACAGGATGAACTAGAACCGGAGGATACAAGATATTTTTTAAGGTAGGTTTTTATGGTCTGTCTGTACACCTCGTTCTGCTTAACCATTAGACTGTGGGTGGTGGTAAGGAGAACATTTTAAAATGTTGATATCATTTATATCGCAAAATTTGCTAAAAGCATACGAATTGAAAGGCGGTCTATTATCAGTGGCTAATCGTTGTTCCAAAATTAATGGTCTCTGTATCAACAGTAGTACCTGCAGCTATTGGGAGCCTTGATAAAGCATCAGCGTTTGCATTATTTTTTCCCGGTCGGTGATGCAATTCATAATCAATCGTAAGTCGAAAGAACTACCCCCCATCTTTATAATCGGGACGCTGTTACGTTTGATGTTCCTTTTTTAGGACTAAACAATTCTGTTAGTGCTTGTGAGTCATAAGTTATGACCGTAAATATATTTAATTAAACTACTTTACTGCGAAAACTTCTCGATGAAGCTGAGAATAATTTTTTTCTGCTGGGGAAAGAATGCTAGAAGTAAATAAAATTGTTTTTTCTACTTCATCAACTGAATGTGATAACACAGCGCCAACGCCATACGGACTGGTATCAATTGGAACGGTAATCGGCTTTGAGGGGTCATAAAATTCTAGCAATTAATTGCTTACTAACAAATTTTTACATTTCTAAAATGTATTTTCATAGGCCGCAGTCCAAATATATTTTGTTACTTTCTCCAACAGTTTGTATAACTCATGTAGTTGTGTCGATAAGTTTGGAATGAACCTACCATAATAGTTTATAAGACCCAAAAACCATTGCTGAAGATTTTTTGAAGATGGAGCTTTAAGGATTGCTGTTACTTTATCCATATTGTGGCTTATACCCTCAGTTAATATGCGTAACCTAAAAAATTTACGGAATTCTTGAAAAAAAATTTCGACATTAATTTGCTTGAATTGCTCAACGTTATTTTCTCCAATCATATTTTTATCTAAATAACATACGATATGATCTATATCGACTAAAATTTGATCCATAATGGACTGGCAAATTGCGTGAGCACTTTTAACATCAAATGGTAAATGAGTAAATTGAAATAATCCCACGGGTGTGTATTTATTGTTAAATATTTCCTTGAGTTTTCTGTTACGACTAATTGTTGGTACGCCCCGCTCAACTCAATTACACAGAAAATAGTTGATTTCGACAAACTTGCTAAAATAGCATCTATATTCTAGGTAGCGAGTAGTGTTCGGTCTCAACAATCCTATTAATGGTAACCTTACAATCAATACAAAGTCTAATGGTTTTGGTATAACTATAATGTGGGATGCCCATTCGCTAAATCGAACTGGAATTAATACCTCCCCCTCCACAATGGGAGGGAAGAGGGGAATTAAATATCCAACCAAGTGCAGCTTTGATGTATTGAATTACGTTGCAAATTCGCACTGCATGGTGACATATTCTTACCGCAAGACGACGATCTTGATGATTATCTCGATCTTTCATTCCGTTTAAAACACATGTTAGCTGTATGGCCAATTTTGATCCCAAGAAAAACATTCCCACGTCCTAACAGGATAATTTTGTGGATTATGCTATCGATTGCATTGAAAACAGCGGCTTTGGACGTTCCTATTTCCACCTCTTTGTTGACCCCTACTACGCGACAACGCGACCGACGTCGACTTCCACCTCTTCTCTGGTTTGTTCTTTACCGTTTTTGTTTTCAATAACCGCTAATTATTGTAACGTATACGGCTATTTCCGCAGGATTTTCAAAAGTGAGGCCCTTTTCTTTAAGTAGATGGGTCCTTAAATAATTGTCTCTCAATCCAAAAACAAAACGATCTCGCAAAGCTTCATTTAAAAATGCACCAAACTTGCAATTTGTCCGAAGTGTTTAATAAAGCTAAGCCTGTTTCGTGACATAGCATTACATACTAGCTCGTTGTATATATCATTTGAACTTTCCCAATATAAATGGTGCTTGACCAAGCGAACATATCCACTAAGAAGTAGAATGCCTATGAAGCAGCGGATTTCATTTGGTTGAACATCTCCTTTCCTATTGTGAGATACAGCGTATCGCAATAGAAGATTTGTTAATTCTTCATCAAAAAAAAGTTTAAAAAGCTTCAATAGGTGACATCTGTTGATTACATCCAGCCACATCATCCCATGTCGATAAATTGGTAATTGATCTGTTGAACACTTGAAACTGATGTGTGTTACATTATTGACGGTGGGTGATTTGGTAGACATCTCCCTACGTTTAGAAATAGTAGCTAGTGAAATATCGTCCTCAATATCATAGTCACTTTCTGTAGGTGACGAATATCTCAACCAAGCTTCCGTTCCATATGTTGACTATCCTGAAGGTTATTCACGTCAATATTATCTTCACCGAAGCCATCTTCATCCATTTCTGTTTGTTGTGTATATCGCAATTGAGTTTCTGCTCTAAGTTGACCGCTCGGAAGGTTGCTTATTATCACATTATCATCATAGCCGGAGTCTTCATTCGTTAAATCAGCAGTCTGCAGCAGACTTCTTCGTCCTTTTCTAATTCTTCTACAATTTCATTTAGCGTCAAAGGTTTTTCTTTGTACGTAAAAAAAAATACCTTATTGATACTACCTAGTGCCACTGGCTGTTATAAAGGACATAGCATTTCTAACGACAACTTATTACACAAAAATTGCAAAAATTCATTTTAAAATATCAAATTAATGTAGCCTCTTATTAAAATTACATTAAGAAATTTTCACTTTTACCGTTATAGGTTTAGTTATACTTACCAACAATTATGTCTCTAAAATATTAACTGCTAGTTACACACTCACGAGCACTATTAAATTCAAACTGAATAATTTTCTAAAAAATCAATCCTTTTTACAGAAAATAGGCCTAACGGGACTTTCATAAAAAAATGTTTCGGACATAATCGTGTTTTCGACAACGGTTTTTTCTGACTTTATAACGGACAATGGCTTTGTCTGGGACAAAATTTTTCACATTTTCGTATAATCTAAGATTAACTAGGTAAACCCCCAATAACTTTTTAAATGGGTTAGCATGATTAAAGCACACACATAGGCCTATCAAAATATCATTGTGAGATGTTTGCCGATCGGTGAAAATGTTGAGATATCGATTTTCGTGGATATGCTGATGACTAGAGCCCGGATGTTTATGCTCTAAAAATAAGCAAAATATGTATACTTTTTTCACTTTCTGCCGTAGGCACTTGGCGAAACACACTTAATATACACATTTTTAAATTTTTTTAAAAACACTTGTTAAAAAATTTTGAATTCTATAAATTTTACAAATTTTGTATATTTCAAGTTTTGTAAATTCTTTAAATTCTACAAACTCATATTTGATTAATTTTAAACATTGGTTGACTTCTTTTAATATGATGAACTGCAAAATTTGTATTAATTTTATTTATCCAATAAATTGTATAAATCGTCAAATTTTGTATAAATTCGATAAAGTTAAAAAATTCAGAAACTTCATTAAGTTTAAAACTCCATCCACAGCTTTTAATCTAATGGAGCTTTACTTTATTTCTGTTATTTACAATAATCGTTTTTGTGTAATATCAATATGTATATAAACAAACTAACATAAAGATAAACTTAACCCTTAAATGACACATGGGGTCCAATGGACCCCATACCTTTTTCAATCGTTCATATTTAAATGTTTCCTCCGGAAATGAATCTCGTGTCCCCTCCCTTGCTAAAGTTGAGATATTGCACTACCTCTTTACGTATTCAGCTCAAGCCGGTTGACTACTAGCAGCTGTGTAGAAATATCCAAAATAACGGTGAGGTCCAACGGACCCCAGTGTGTCATATACGTATATTTGTGTGAAAATCGGAATAATTTTTAAGCATCTCAATTCTACCAGACCTAGAGCGAGAGAGATGCCTTATATCCCCGCTGCTGATATCTGTCTGTAAACAAAGTAATTCGAAAGGTACTTATCCGATTTTCAAGAAACAGAGACATACTAATAGACCTTGACCAGACAAGAAAAATGTGATATGACTAAAATCTCTAGGTGATCGGATTTGATCAAAATTGAATGAAAATATTTGTATTGTATACGAAATAATTTTTCAAAGTTGTTTTTGCCGTTTTTTGTGTTGTTTTATTGCTTTTTGGTCGTGGGTAAGACTGCGCTCGTTGTTCAAATTTATTTAGTTTATCATATTTCTTTTGATTTTGACGTATTATTAGATGGCGTATAATCTGCAGAGCCGAACTGTCCGAGAAGTGCTGGAACCCATCGACGAAGCATCTTCAGGAGGAGAAGATAACGTGTTTGAGGACAGTAAAGACTATGATTCAGACATTTCGATGTGCTGTGCTCCAGAGAGTGCCATGGAAGTAGACCAGAAAGATATGGGTGAGGGTATTTTGGATCAACAGCGTTTGTATGTAGGAGAGCGTCAAGCGGCTCGCCAGAGCCGTGGTCGGCCATCTTCGACGATAACAAAAAATTCTACTTTGAAATTGCAAAATAAATACCTTTTTTTAAAGATTCAGTATCGGACTTATTTTTATCTAAAAAGATACTATCTCAAGGTTATACCGCTAAACTTTTAGCTAAAAAATATTGAAAATTAAAAAAATACGGTTATTTTATGTAAAACAAGCCATTTTCTTATTTTTTTCACAACCCTTTTCTTTTTTTGGTATCATAAAATTAAAATTTTATTAATGTAATAATTTGACCTCCTTTAGTAAGCTTTAAATTATATTGAAAAAAAATTTCAAAGCTAAATATAGAAAAGTTCAAGAAATAATAGGCAATTTTCATGCTGGGGTCTAAGAGATCCCAGTGTGGCATTTATGTGATTTTTCTTAAGTGTGTCATTTAAGGGTTAATAATAATAATAACAACAATAATAAATCCTTTAAATTCTATAAATCTTACAAACCCTGTGAATGCGATATAATCTCTAAATTTTATAAAATCAAATTTTACAAATTGTTTAAATTTTATAAACTCTACTAAGTCTATAAACTCTTTAAATTTATAAATTTTATAAATTTTTATACATTTTTTAATTTTCTAAATTCTATAAATCCCACAAATTTTTTAAAAAAATTTTGTAGGTTTTTTAAATTCTGCAAATTGAATAAATCTTGCAGACAGACCCATTAATTTTGCAAATCCTGTGAATTCTATAAATCATTTTTTTATAAGGAAACTTAATGTTTTACTCTGATTTTTGAATTAATTCTGTCTAATACATATAACTATCAGATATGCAACCGATCATAACGATCATTTTAATGTGATTAACACGTAGAAGTATATTATGCAGTATTGTTTAAACTCATGATGAAATTATTCAACACCCCATAGATAGTGTTGGAATAATTTTAATCAAAACCAAGTTGCCAATTATCTTTCCAAAATGGACTGTATTTAATTCAATACTAAGAACTCCAACACTCAAAATAACCAAAACACCAATTTCTTTGTTTTTCAGAATGTAGCACACAAAAATAATTTTTTTGGTTTTATTTCAGGGATTGTAATAATCCGCTTTGTTTCACAAAATGTTTATAACTGCCAAAAAACCATACATCTTACAAGTTACCTTACAACCCTATATACATTAATATTTCATTTTTGAAAGGAAACCGAACTGTGTTCGCCCTATCTACAGTACTAATTCAAATTTACACGGAAATTGGACTCTGTTCGCATTTCAAACTATCAATAACCCAAAACTCCATCTTTGAGTAATTCAACCAAGACAAAATGTTGAATAATATTTCAACATCCTCCCACCTTTTAAATGTTGAACATGATTCCTTTTAAAATGTGAGCACCATCCAGTACAATATTGTTATATACAGTTTTAAAAACAAAAATAATAATTACAAATTTTATAGCTACGTTTACAATTTATCACTTAAATAATTTTCATGTTTCCACTAATTGTTTCTGACTGTTGTACACCCTGGTCTACTTCAAATGGTAACCTTGCTACACGGTAAAAAAAGTTCAGATAATTGATCAAAATTTATATACGGTCATTTGGTTTAAATTTTATACATCTAAAATTTTGGATACAAATTGATAAAGTAGAAGATATAAATCAGGTTTATACCAACAATTTGAGGATATTATATTAAGTTGTTATAAAAATATTTTGTTTCTTCCTCATATTATCAAATCTACACTAGAATTCTTATGCATTACAGATTTTATCAAACGTTCCTATCCCTGTTAAACATATTTTGGCATAAAATAAAAATGTATACTTAAATCGTATATATTTTATCGCTTTAACTGATGAAGTACCGTAAGGATTCAACAAAGCATTTTTTTATTATAACACTCCATTTCTAGATCATATTTAAACGCGTTAGTATCGTATTATTGCGAAATCAGTTTTAATTAAACAGTGCTTATCGTCTTCATAATTATACCTATTTAATTAAGTAAATAGTACTCGTGTGTGGTTAAAGTAGTGAATTTAAATCTAAGAAATTACACCAACAAAATTAAAAGAGTGTAAATAAACTTTACAAATTTAGTTTATATAATTTTTACATAACTGTAAATCTTCAACCTAAATTTTATAGTGAAGGTTGATTATTTCTCGTGTTCATACAATGAACGCGACATAAAGATTATAAAACTGCAACGCTTTGGAGATTATCAGGAATTAACTTACTACGATTTTGTGTATTCTGGTAAGTTGCCTATTTATTGGGAATTATAATCAACAAATGATATTGTGAAATTGTATTATTATTCCATGTTTAGCTTTAACAGACAGCAGTTTTACTGTAGAAGATTTTGATTGTTTCACTAATAATAATGGTGCGATAATATCTGAAGAAATATTTTTAGATTATATAACTAATTACATAAATCATCCATGTTTTGTGCTTAATATCAAAACCAAAACTTTATTAAGTTTAGACGATAACAATCCCCAAAGCTTAGGGTCAAGTGAAGCTCCAAACTATCTAGAAGCTGACGCCTCTAAAATTGGTTCACAAATATATACATAGGTCAAACGCTTGAATTGGATCAAGTATCTTCGCTCCGACCGATGTAAGTAAAATAAAAGCTGTTTTTTATTAATTCACTTATCTGTATTTAATATTTCTTTTACTTAGACCCTAAGAGCTTATATATCAAAGAAAGCTTGTCCAAAGGCGAAAAATCATCAGCTACATAGCTTCTTTTATGCAAGTCCACTACAGTTTCAATCCCTCGAATGAGCAGCAAATTACAATCGCACATGCAGCGATAGCCTTGTTTCCATGTTTCAAATCGAATGAAAATGGCATTGTAAGTTGTTTGGCCAATATTTACTGTGTATTTTCTAAATATAACTATGTCCTTTAAAAGATTTATTGGTGAATCGAAAATCAACAGGATTTTTACAAATTAAACTACAGAACGACAGAAGCAGAAAAAGGAAATTAGAGAAAAGTTTTAATTTAGAGACAGATGACACTTCCGAACGCTTTAGTGATACAGCCATTGACGTTCAGCAGAGTTTAGATCAGCTAACTTGTGCAAGCTTACCTGATGAAATCGAACTGGTCAAAAAATTACTAAAGTCTACGTTATTCTACAGACGAAAAGCGGTCAATATATTTGAAACTTACCGTTGTTTTTTCAATTGTCCGAACCTGGTATGTATATTGTCAAAGCAACCTTGATTATACAAGCCATAATCTAAAAAACGAAGCTTTTATAAGGGAATTAGAAACGAGGAAAAAACCAAAATTTTCATAGTAAAACACATAAAACATATGGGAAATCACTTTTTTTCCGAAGACAAATTTGTAAATGAAAACGTTGCAAATTCTTAATTATGATTTCTGAAATATTTTCATAAATGTTTGAATTTCAACATATATAAATCTCGTTTAAGTAAATCGTTTTCATTTTCTTGTAATAATTGATTTATTTAAACCAAAATATAAAAAAAAGTTCATAACAACAGCATTCTGGTCAAATTAAAAAGAATAGCTTCCTACAAATCGTGTGAATTAAGACAATATCAGAGCCTTCTAGAGTATAGAGCCATAATCATTATGACGTATTTTTTAGAAGCTTTTTTAGTGGTATAACTTTTCAATCATTTCCATAGGAATCCATAGTAAAAATGGTGTTTTTTAGCTTCAAGTTTTTCATTGAAAAAAGCAAATATGTTACAAAATTTTTATACAAAAGTGTTCTACATACCTTTAGCAGCAATAAAAATGCAGGGTTTATTGGTATTAAGTAAATATTAATTGCAGAAATATTAAAATTAAATTATTTCTAAAATATATTTTTCGAACTTTCATTTTGAAAAATACATCAAAATTGGCTCTGACGAATTAAAATAATACTTGCTACATTTATCTTTAGTTTTACTAGTGTACGTTAGATGTCTCAGATTTATACAGGAAAATACGAAAAAAAATTGTTTAATCACAAAATTATCACACGTTCTTAATATTTTGCGAATTTGTTTTGCTTTTCCTACAATTTTTGAACTTAAAATTTCCCCAGGTGGCAATTTTTGGTACGATTTTTAAAAAATTTGTACTGCCATCACTGCCATCTATGTAATGTATATTGACTTAATGCACACAATTTGTAGTAAGCTTTTCTTTTTTATTTGACCAGAATGCTGTTGTTATGAACTTTTTTTTGTATTTTGGTTTAAATAAATCAATTATTACAAGAAAATGAAAACAATTTACTTAAACGACATTTATATATGTTGAAATTCAAACATTTATGAGAATATTTCAGAAATCATAAATAAGAATTTGTAACGTTTTCATTGACAAATTTGCCTTAAGAAAAAAATTGATTTCCCATATGTTTTATATGTTTTACTATGGAAATTTTGATTTTTTCGTCGTTTCTATTTCCCTTAAAAAAGCTTCGTTTTTTAGATTATGGCTTGTATAATCAAGGTTGCTTTGACAATATACATAGATGGCAGTGGGCAGTAAACATTTTGAAAAACCGTACCAAAAATCGCCACTTGGGGAAATTTAAGTTCAAAAATTATAGGAAAAGCAAAACAAATTCTCAAAATATTAGGAACGTGTGATAATTTTGTGATTAAACAATTTTTTTCGTATTTTTCTGTATAAATCTGAGACATCTAACGTTCACTAGTAAAACTAAAGATAAATGTAGCAAGTATTATTTTAATTCGTCAGAGCCAACTTTGATGTATTTTTCAAAATGAAAGTTCGAAAAATATATTTTAGAAATAATTTAATTTTAATATTTCTGCAATTAATATTTACTTAATACCAATAAACCCTTCCTGTCTAGAAGGCTCTGATATTGTGCAATAAAATTATACTGAAACTAATAATAACAAACGTTATTTCCAGATTACATACGATTTTTGTTTACTTCATGAAAATTCAAGTAGCAGATTGGTACAAAATTGGCCGCTTCGACAATCCATAATTTTTAATGTTGTGAAGTCATCAGGAAAGAAAATCCTTTATACGGAAACTGTAAGAGAATCAGGTATTTGTTCACAGTAGGCTAGTTTAAATGGTTTAATAACTATGTAATTTATGTTTATCTCGCCTTTATTATATTGGAGTACATCAACTTTATATTTTGTGAATCTAATTCGATTATTACTTCCTCCAGCGAACGGCAATAAAATAATTAGCCGTTTAACAGACGAGCAGGCGATTGATCTTTTAATTCAGTTTAAAACGGTAAATTTTATTAGATAAAGTTTCTCGAATCACGAATATTGTTTTACTAAAATATATATATTTTCTTTAATTACACAGTGGACTGACGAACGAAGAATATTTGGTAGATGCAGAAAAGAAGGCACCATTTATAGTGGCAATATGTGGTTCTAAATCCGAAATTAGTCAATACATGGTGGTAATCGATAGCCATTTGTTACCACTTCCTAAGGAATATAACATAATTCATGATATAGATGTAGTATCTAAGCTACACTTTATTTTCGGAATAAGGTATGATCATAATTTACGATTGTTTTGGAGTTACCTTCAAAATTTCATTTACGGAATAAGTTGTCCAGTCACTTCTACTACAAACGAAACGAATTTAAAAATAGAAAAGTTATTGCAAGGAAACTAAACCAAAATAGTTATATATATATATGAAGCATACTACAAATCGTTTTTCGTTGAATGTAAGAAAAAATCCTCTAATATCAGTCTTATATTACGTCATTTGAAATTAGAGCATTGCTTAATTAGTTCTAAATTTCTGATCCTAAAATGCATTTCAAATGAAAGTTGTAACTTGGTTTTCAATTCATATTCTGGCCTCCAAAAACATGCCCTTAAATGTTTCCAACCAACACATACATTGGAGAATATTACCACATCAAACTCCCCAGATTTTGCTTTAGTTGAAACAATGCAACCTCAAACCAGTCCTTGTTCACCTGCAACAATTTCTCAATATAATGGAAATGAAACTTTAGTCCCATTTAATGATAAAATTGTTTCTGATTTCGTTAAAAGTATTAATTCATTAGGTATTCCAGAATCAACTATTAGTGAAATTATGACGTATAGTTGTACTTTAATGGAAAACGTAACAAAAAGCTTCATTTTCATTATAGAAGATAATGGGCCCGGTATGATACTTTCGTCTTCGTTGTTGGATAATATGAATTATTTATCACATAAGTTTAGTAGTAATTTGAACAATTTCTCATCCAAATACAGAAGGGAAAAACAGTTTCAAAACTCTCAATTATATGTCAAACCTTGGTCTATCGTGATTAGCACTAGATGGGATCAAATGGACACTTAAAAGTTTTTTTCACAATGCCAGTTTTTACAAACTATATTTCCGAGAAAAACATGTATGTTCCCAAAACTATGTTTCCAATTTTTGCTGTGGAAGTGTATTTAAAAACAGTGAGTTTAATAAAATAGGCGCGATTTATATGACAGTCAAGAATTTACCACCCATGAATTTGCCAGAGTTAGATAGCATATTTTTAGTAGCCATTTTAATGTTAATGATATTAAATCTAACGTAAATTATAATTCTATCTTGAAACCAACTGTCGAAGATTTAAAAATTTTAGAGAGGGACGGAATATATATTGATTCTCGAAAAATACGTGGAAATTTAGTAGGTGTCGTACATGACAATCTAGGTGCGAATTTGTTGTTTGGGTTTGCTGGAAGTTTTAGTGCGTCTTATTTTTGCCGCATATGTGAAATGCCAAAAATTCAAACCCAAACTTCATTTTATGAAGAAACATCTACATTAAGAACCCTAGATTCAACGGCAAAGTATATCGCACTCAATGATAGTAGTATAAGCATTAATCATGGGATTAAAAACTTTTGTATTCTCAATGAATTAGAATATTATAATATTTTTGAGAATAGTACTGTCGATGTGATGCACGATTTATTAGAGGGATAGTTCCGTTTGCAATTAAAATGTTTATAAATTATATGGTTGATAATAAAATTTTAAATTATGAATAAATCAATGACAAGATACAATCGTTTACTTACGGACTTTTGTTTAGGAAAACTATACCCACTGCGCTTTTTAAAAAAGATTCTGTGAGTTTATCTGCCTCACAGTGGTGGTGCTTAATTATACATTTCCCTTTTATATTTGGCGATCTTATCTCTAATTATCATCTGCCCAAATGGAGACTAATAACATCGCTTTTAAAAATTTTAGATATTGTGTTTGGAAAACAAATTAATTACAGTTTGATAGATAGCTTAAAGGAAATTATTAACCCTCTCAAACGCCTTGTGCAATATATTGTACATCAACTTTCATCGCTTCGACCACCCGTAATTTTTAATTTTTGTCTCATTTCTCTTGAGCGATCGTTCTCTTATGTATTTATGTTCACACTACAGTTTTATGAGCAATGCCATATCATAGCAGTGCATAATTGTGTAACGTATTTTATTTTTGGAAGAAAGTCAATTTTAAATGGCGTTTTAAAGGGTTAAAGAACACCTGAATATTATAGTTTTAGAGTCTCAAGCGAAGTTGATTCCGAAACATCATTTCATTACACATTACCCTCGAATCATGTCCAAAATGGGCCCATTATGTTTCTTTTCTGCAATGAGATATGAGTCCAAACACCAATATTTCAAAAATTTGTCTAGGAATTTAAAAAATTTCAAGAATCTTTGTCAAACTTTAGCAAATCGTCATCAACAAAAATTTGTTACTGTTTGGGAAAGAATTAATTTGGAAAGAGGTGTAAAGACTGGAGTTGAAAAATTTCCTTCCCTAAATTTTTTTGAGAAATTTAATCAATGTGAAACTAATTTTCACATATCGAGTAATGAAACAATTTTGGAAGTTTCATGGCTCGAGTATTATGCTCACTTTCGTCCTGGCTTAGTAATTACAAAGCCTGACGATGAGTTTCCCGCGAATTTCTTAAAAATAGAATTCATTTTTTATCACGAAAATAATTATCATTTTATAGTCAGAAAATTAGAAAATGTTATATTTAATCATTTTCATAATGCATATGAAATATCTGATTCTGATTGTGGCAGTTTTTCTATTGTTAGTTTACTTAGTTTTAAGAAATTTAGGACATATAATGTAACGCAATCGCGCCGTACAAATAAAAATTATATTGTAATGAAGTCGAAATATTAAAATAAAATTTTCTTTTACTAAATTAAATCATGTTTTTTATTAAATAGTATTTTATTAAACACAATTTCCAGAAAATAAATGACATCACAGGTTATTTTTATAAGATAACAAATATAATTTCTATAAGAATTTTATATAATCCTTTTTTATAATATATAAATTTTCTAATAATTCTTATAAGACGGTCTTATATATGGAATCTATAGAACGGTCAGATAGAATCGGATAATCTGTTTAGTATACAATTGGTTTATAAGAGAAATCAAATCTTTTATAAGTAATAAATATAAGAATATTGTATAAATCAATTTATAAAATTAATAGCATTCATTTATATAATTTTATAAGATCTGTTGTTATTAATTTTATAGGCATTTTTGTAAGGATCTATATGTATACTTTTAACTTATTATTTTGATCCGAATATTTTTTACCGTGTAGTTTTGATATTCCTCGTTCAATTATACCGCCTTTTGCTCGAATAGCTACACATCTAACATATCCATCAGCACCTGGAAACACCTTGTAAACTTTACCCATCATCCAACGAGTACTCGGGAGATGTTCATCAATAATCAACACCAAATCGTTCACACAAAGATTTGGTTCTGGTGTATTATTTGTATTCCGTTGTTGAAGACTTCTAATGTACTCACAATTGAATCGTTTCCAAAAGTGTTGAACGATTTGTAATGTCTAGGAATTCTACAATCATGATTCTTGAACCCACAATTCTTTTCAAATGCTGCTTGAATATCTTTATTCCAGACTCCCACAGTCCACCGAAGTTTGGCGTTCTTGGAGGTATGAAATTCCACTTGAATCCATTTTCGATACATGCTTTCATGATTTGTTCATTCGATTTGGCTAACAATATTTCCATTTCTTTAAATTAGTGCCGTTGTCACTCCACACTGTAGCTGGTTTGCTTCTTCTACTACAAAATCGTTTCAAGCATGCTATGAAGGCATCCGCTGTTACATCTTCTACCACCTCTAAATGAACGGCTTTTGTTGTCTTGCAAATGAACATACAGACATATACCTTATTATATGTATCCTTTCATTGATTCTTATATCGGATTGAAAATGGTCCACAAAATCCACTCCCGTATTATAAATTTGTCTACAAGATCCCAAACCAAATTTTGGCAAAACCCCCAATAATTGTTTCAATGGTTTAGCCTTGACCTTGAAACATTCTTTACATTTACTTAGAACTACTTTCACGTAGCTGAAACCTTTCAGAAACCAATACTTCTTGTCTCAACGTCGTCAAAGTCTGTTGAACTCCACAATGCTGATTAGAAATATGAACATGCGTGATATGGTAACAAGTATTGATGTTTTCCACCAAATGATAAGGAAGATTTATTAATAAGTCCACCAACACGCATCAAATTTTCCTCATCTAAAAAAGGACTTAATGGAGCCAACTTGCTTCTTTTTGACACGTAGCCCTTCCGTTGGATACAATCAATATCTTCTTGGAAATATTCATGTTGCATTATTCTAAACAACATTTTTAAAGCTCCATCGTGATCATCCAAATTGATTAGTCCGCGAGATTGTCTATATGCTGATTTGCGACAATTTATAAACCTGTAGAAGATAGCAGTCCAACGTAACAGTTTTGTATAAGAACTAACTGTTTTGGTTCTCAAAATATCTTCTAACTTCACTGCTAAAATACATATATACGTAGCACTTTTCGTTTCTGGTACTTCATCCACCTTTTGAATACATTTCACCACATGTTTAAATCAATCATCCTCATCAGTCAATAGAAACCTGGGCCCATTGTACCACTCCTCAATTGTTAAAAAATCTTCCGGCATTGCATCTCTGCTCAATACATCTGCAGAATTCTTTTTACTCTCAACATGACACCATAACATTTTTGTAGTTAGTTTTTATATTTCCGCTACTCTGCCACAAACGTCTTCATATTGTATAAGGTGCCATCATTAGCCATTGTAAAACAGTTGTGGAATCTGACCACAAAATAATTGAGTCATTTCAAATATCCAATACTGTAGCAACTTCTTTAACCAATCTAGCCAACAGTAAAGCAGCATTTAATTCCAAGCGTGGAATTGATTGAACTTCCAATGGTGCGACTCTAGATTTACTACACACTAAATTAATGGTCTTATTATTTATTTATCGACGCACTGTGCATATAAGCATGCTCCATATGCCACCATTGAGGCATCTGCAAAACCATGTATATCTGCATAACACATCTTGGTATTTTAACATTGTTGATATTCAGTAATTAATTATAGGATAATTGCCATTTCTCCATTAATGGATCTGTTAACTCTTCGTCCCATTGTAATTTGAGCAACCTTAATTGCTGCATAAGCGTCCCGTGCATCCCAATGCTTGCCCAATGATTTTATGCATTCTATTGATTCCATCATTGCTTTATCTACAGGAATATCTTGTTTTAAACGACCATCGTTTGTAACCCATTTACGTAGGTTCATGCCAGCACCTGATAATACTGCAAATTATTGACGTTGTAGTTCAATTGCCCGTTCAATGTCATTACTTCCAGCTAAAACATAATCGACGTAAAAGTTTTCTTTCAATACTTTTGCTACTATCGGATAATTTTTGAATTCGTCTGCTGCCAATTGCGTTAAAGTTTTCATAGCTAAGTATGGCGCTGAGGCAGTTCCGTATGTAACTATCAATAATTCATATTCTTCAAGAGGCCGTGATGGATCTTCTCTCCAAACTATTCGCTGATATGGAGTATGATGATTAGATACCAATATTTGACGGTAAATTTTTTCTATATCAACCATAAAGGCATAGATATAGGTTCGGAAACGAAGTACTGTATGAAACAAGTCAGGCTGAATATTTGACCCCACTAATAATACTTCATTTAAAGAGAGGCCAGGAGTTATCTTTGCAGACGCATTAAATACATCACGTAATTTGGTTATCGTTGAACTAGGTTTCACTACAGCATGATGCGGTATAAAATAACTATGTTGTAAACTACAGTTAGGCTCGACGTTTTTCATATGTCCCAACCTTTTATATTCCCGCATAAATTAAACATAACTGTTCTTTAATCCCTCGTCTTTAGTAAATTTATGTTCCAAATAGTGGAAACGACGAACTGCTTGCGGTTTAGATTCTCCTAATAACGACAAATTTGTTTTAAACGGTAACTCCACCCAATAGCAACCATTACTGTCTCGTCTATGCGTGTTTTCGAACAATGTTTCACATAACCTCTCTTCTTCTGATTGTTTTGGTTTATCGTTAAATGTTTCAGCTTCCCAAAATTTTTCAATCATTCGAAAGGATCATTATCGTATGTCGACAAAAAGCAATTGGATGATGTTTCTTGTTCCAATTTACCACCGGCTATCCAACCTATAGCTGTATCATGAAATTCGGGCATACAATCGCTAACTTCAAGTCGATTACTATATAATATTTTATGAAATACTTCAGCTCCAAGAAGTAAATGAACTGGACCAGGGTTGGCGAAATCAGGATCTGCCATTGACATTCCATTTAAAAATCTCCATTGTGACACATCAATATTTTCTAACGGTAATCTACTGGCAATAATAGGAACCACCATAAATTCGAATTTATCCTGATAATTTAACACTCTAGATTTAACTTCGGTTTTGATTTTGAATTTGACATCCGTCTTCATGTTGTTTAATCCCCCAACTGATTCTTTTACTAGCTGTTTGTTAAGTTTCAAGTTTTCCGCAAATTCATATAGGTAACAAAATTATTCATAGAAGCGGAATCTAATAATGCTCGTGCAGTGTGAAATACTTCGATTAATTCGATCAGATCCAGCAATTTCAATTGATTTTATATTTGTCATTTCACTAGTTTGACTACTTCCATTACCACTAATTAATTTTGATTCTGCTATTTTACCCTGCTTATCATAACTTCTTGCGTTAATATTCACTTCTTGTTTATCAAAATGTAACAAACTGTTATGGTTTCGTTGACATACTTTGCAATCCCCTGATTTACAATTCTGCCATCTATGGTTGAGTTTTAAACAATTCAAATATAATTGAAGTTGTTTTACTTTTTCATATCGTTGCATGGAGTTCATATTTAAAAATTCAGGACAGGCATAAATAAAATGATTATTCCTGTTACAAATCACACAGTTAGTACGGGTCTTTTTCATAAAAGATGTTGCACTTCGAGTTGATTTTTTCATTTTATAATTATCACTTCCTTGCTCATTTGTAATTTCTAACACTTTGATTCGACGCTGTAGAAATTCATTTAATTGTATCCACGTTTGACGTTCGTTTACACTATTCCCATAATATTTCTTCGTTTCTAAATCTAGGCTGCGGTCGAATTCTCGGGTAAATCATTTACTGCGGTAAATTTAGATTTTTAATGTTCATTTTCTGTTGAATTACGCATTTTCTTCTTTTGTTTACTGGTTCAATTCTTATAACAATAAATAATAAAGTATCTAAACGTAAAAAATTTACATTTTTTTATTTCCCTTACTCTCCAGCAAAAAAAGGTAAATGCATTTACCGAATTTTGCGGATTTACTCGAGAATTCGACCGCAGCCCTAATTTCTGTTTGACTATATACACTATGATGGTATCAGTTATCTGTTCTCCCAATTGATTTAATGATTGTATGTAAATCTCTGCTTTATCTACTAAATTTTGTAATTCAACAGCCGATTTAAATTTAACTGTTGTCATTGTTGTATCTTCGCATTAATGCTTTCCATGCGAGCTCAAAACCATCACCTTAGCAATCAACATACGAAATCTGTTCCTTGCTTCTTTCATCAATACACCCTTGAAGATAATAATATTTTTCAATATTCGATAATCCACTGTCATCTATTATCTATCATTCGACAAAACGAATCACGAAATTTCGGCCAACGCGATATATTCTATAAATTAATTGATAAATTCTATAAATTTCATAATTTCTACAAATTTTATAATTTCTACTAAACATATGTACATATAAACAATATAAATTTATAATTTTATGAATTTTATAAATTCTATTAATTCTATAAATATTTGGAATAATACTACTTCTGTAAATTCTACAAATTCATAGATTTACCTATTTTAAAAATTGCAAGAATTCTTCAAATTATATCAACACAATAATTTCTGTAAATTATATATATTCTCTCAGTTGTACAAATCGTACAAATTGCGTATAAATTCTATAAAGTCAAAAAATGTAGTAAATTTTTAAGTCCTAGAAATCTTGTAATTTCAATAAATCTTACAAACCCTGTTAATGCGATGTACCCTCTAAATTTTAAAAAAATTGATAAATTCTATCTATTGATAAGTCTATTGTATAAATTCTATGAATTCTATAAATTTTCTAAATTCTATAAAACACAAAAATTGTTTATAAATTCTATTAATTCAAAAAATTTAGTAAGTTTTTTAAATCCTGCAAATCCTATCAATTCTATAAATTCTGTAAATCCTGTAAATTCGATATATTCTCTAAATTTCTTAAAGTAGGTAAATTTTACAAATTTTAAAAATTCTACTAATTCTATGAATTTTATAATTTCTACTGAGTAAGTAAACCCTGTAAATTTATAAATTTTATAAATTCTGTACATTTTTATAAATTTTACAAATTCTAGAAATTCTACAAATTATATAAATGGCCCAAATTCTCTATAAATTCTATATAAGTCTAAAAATTCAGTTATTTCTTTAAATTCTATAAATTCGTTAAACTTTTTAAATTCTAATAAGCCTATAAACTCTATAATTTCTATAAACGTTATGAATTTTAATTCTATCAATTCTATAAATGCTATAAATCCTACAAATTCTACTAATGCTAAATAAATTTTATGAATTTTATAAATCAGTGATGACAAAATTTTTCACATTTTCGAATAATTTAAGATTAACTAGTTAAACCTCATATCTTTTAAAACGGGTTGACATGATTAAGGTACACACATAGGCCTGCCGACGACAGGTTTGCATATCGTTGAATATCTTGAAATATCAATTTTCATAAAGTATACTTTTCTAAACACATACATATACAATTTTGTTGTTGTTTTTTAATCTACTTTTATTTTAAGATAAAGTTCAGTCGCATCAATAATGAATTTCTAATTTATTTCTTAATAAATGAATAATAATTTAGTACTAGGTATGTAGTGTCAATCTAGCACTATTTTACTTCAAACTGGTATCCACTAAAAATAATAGTTGGTAACACTGATTCTTGCTTAGAGCAAGGTCTTAGAAAAGCTTACAAAAGGGAGAAACAGCTCACAGCATTGTGATTAAATTATTTTGTAGCTAATTAGTTGCGCATTTATATTGTATACTAAATGCATACGATTTATCGTCATCACCAACTCATCACTCCATTGATTGGTTCGAGTCGCTTCTGCAATAAAAATAAAATAAAAAATAAACAACCAAAAAAACGAAAATCAATGTACATACATACGAGTGTGTGTATATTCAAATTAGGATCTGTATTGTGTTGATTTATTGTTTACATTAAAAAAAGCACTAAAATCGCCAAATTAAATCGCATTACACCAACAAAACACCCAAATCATTAAGAAGTCTAGACATTTTGTATGTTTCTCTCGCTCTCTGCATTTTATTTTATTATTATTTGTCTTACATTATTTTTTCTTATTATTTTGACGACTTTTTTTTTTATTATTGTAAAGCAAAAAATTTGATTGTGTCCGACAGATGTAACATAATTCGCTACATTTTTTTGGGTTTGGCCGAAAAAATAATGATAATAATTTTGCGTGCATCGCTGTTTATTATTTTTGGTTTTTTTTTTATGCAGGTGTATCATTATTGTTATTATTATTACCGTTGTAGTTGTTATTTTTTTATTTACAAATTCTTAAAAGGTATACGGCTTTGCTCTCTGCAGATGGACATATGACGAATACGAAAAAAAAAAATTAAGATAAAAATAAAAATGATGATTTCTGTCTTTTTATTTGAAAAGGATATAAATGATTGTTCGATTTATTTTTTTATTTTTCGCACCTGAGAAGCTTTTTTCGGGGTTTGGTTGTTTTGTACGTAAAAATAAATACAAAATTTCTTGAATATTATGTTATAGTGGTTTTTCACCTTGAGACACTAAAAACAATTTATTATTTTAATTAGTATTATAATTTATACGACAAAAAAAAAACCTTTCCACCTATAGATATTTATATAATATGTGTGATGTGTCTAAAACAAGAATTAATAAATAAAACGAATTACAATTTCATCACTTCAATGACAATAGTTTTAATGGTCAAGGTGGATTTGTTCGTATTTTATGTATTTGTGAAGATTTAATGTGTCTAGGCATTTTTTTTTTGTTTTTCAATGAATCACGCCTTTGGTATTTTCATTGGACACTACAAAGTTTAAATGAAAAATGCATAATTAATATTTAGATATTGTAAAAATATCCGCAAAACTTTGATTTTGTAAATAAAATCACGAATTATGCATCAAGCTTCAATATACTACGATAATACCTTCTTGCAGGCTTCCCAGACTTTCATCCCAGGAAAATTTGAAAATACCACCGACAACACAAGCTTAAAAATCCATCGCGGACTTTTTTTTCTACACATTCAGATGGAATTTTAGTCCATTCTGTATCAACAATTTCGTTTAAATTCGAAATATTAGTCGGTTTCTGCTTAGCAACTTTGTTTTCCAAATGAGCCCACAAGTGATCAATATGGTTGAGATCCGGTGGCTGAGCGGGCCACTCCAGAACTCGTGCATGATTTTCTGAAGCCACTGCGCTACTGACTTGGATCTCCATTTGTTTTGGATCTCTATCGTGCTGAAATGCATACGAGCCGGCGAGACCTATTATCAAGGCCATCTTTGCCATGGGGATATAAGGGCTGCAGCCCTAGGGCGCCGCATTAGTAGGGCGCCACGGCCACCAAATGTCCAAGACCTAATCAATTTTAGAGAGCATATTTTTATTTTAATTTCATTTTTCACTTCAAAGGAAATGCAAACCGTTTTGTTATAATAATGTCGCGTTCTTTTCGTTTTTTCAAATCAATGCGAATTTTGTGGTGTGAAAAGTACATGAAACAAAATTGATGTTGTTTTGTGTTTGTATTGGTAATACAACCAGTGTTTTTTACTTGATTGACATTTCTAAACGTTAAATTGAAATTTGGCGGCATCATTCTCAAATTACTCAATTAAAATGACAAAACAAATCGAGACGCAAAAACTCAATGACAATGGCAGCTTTATTTAATTAAATTAAAATAATTGATAATACAAATCGATCGAGACACAAAAAACGCTGTATTATTGAAAACTTTTGACAACTAATTGACGTTTCTATTTTTGTTGGTGTTAGTAGCTGCGGATGTGAAATTCATGAAAAAATCTGCATTTCGTAAAATAGATGCACATAGGAAAAACATTGACGTTTTTTGGTGAAAAGAACACAGTTTTTGGATGTGCATCAATTTTTGTTGACGATTTTTAGTGAAAAGAATTCAACATAAGTTTATTCTATTCGTCGCTTGGAATGCACGAGTCGCGATAGTTATTTTATGCATAATGTAAATTGTAAACCATCCCAAATTTAAAAACTTGTTTTCTGCTAGTACGCATTTTCATAATCATACGAAATCGCGAATACTAAAATGCAAGAGGCTTATTAAAAGCGTGTGGTGTGCGGCTTATACGAGACTACGGCTTAATAGTGAGTAACAAAAATTGTCTGCAGAGAAAAAATTCAAAGAAGCCGCCGGCTTATTAAGGGTGTGCGGCTAATAACGGAAAAATAGGGTATACACTGAGAAAAATGTGTGCATTCTATTTACGAATGGTGTTCGTTAAACACAATTCGTACTATTAATTAAAAATTACGTAAAGACACAAAATTGAGAAAACATTTATTGTATTTTCATTTAAAAACTGGATGTTTGAGAGAGCAATCCGAATATTTCACCGAAAAACGCTATTGGTTTTTTAACGATAACTTCCTTATTTTTTTAGATCTGGGAGACGTTCAATTTCGGCATTTTGCATAAATGGAATTATATTATTTATTGTTCTGCTGACTAGTATTTTGTAAATTTGTCGATGAAAAAAATTTACCATCTCTGTTCCACCTAGTCCACTCAACTCTTTCTTAAAATGTTAATTATTTTAACATTTTGTATTGGGGTGCACTTTTTTATTACGTATTGTTTCATTTGTAAGTATATACAGTCATTTAAATATCTGAGGTTTTGTGTGTTTTTGGCGCCCGGCACATGCGCAGTTCCCCGTTAAAAAAAAACATATAAAAAATAAAAAATCTAATGGTGGCTCTCTTCTCTGGGAGAAAAAGAAACTTTCTTTTAAATGTGGCAGAATTTGAAAAAAAAAAAAAAAAAAACAACCATGGCGCTATTTTAATACAGAATCTGATTTGGAACTATCACCACAGTCTATTATCCTATTTATAATCCTATGAGGAAGTTGCTTGAATGCTGCAAAATATTACAATAAAAATTTGGAAAAATTTGTAACTATAATCAATTTATTAAATGAAGAAGAATCGATTAATATTAGAATAGTAAAGGAGTATTTGACTAAATCGAATATAAAAATTTGTCGTTTATTACTATCAATTGTGGTAATTTGGTAGACACGATTGAATGACTGCAATCTTAAAAATGATCAATAGCGGAACAAATTACTTTCATGGATTCATCGACTTCTTTAATCAGAAACGTCGACGGCCCAATTGGAAAAATAATTATGTGCAAATTACTGTAGGGCCATGTGGGCGTTATCGTTCAAGCCACCTCGCACTGCGACCTAAAAGATCTTTTGTGCATAAATTATATGCAAATTAGAGAATGTTTTAGCAAAAGATACCGGATTGGAAGTAGTTCGAGCCATTAAAAATGTTTTACAATGACCTTGTGATGCAAAGAAGTATAAATATTTTTTTTTTTTGCTAAAATTTTAGTATATTTAAGGAACGATAATATCTGTAGAGTGTAGACGTAGCACGAAGTTTCTCGATTTGTAAACATTTTTTAAGGCCAAACCGCCTAAACTTTAAATTTGAAAATTTAAAACGCAAATTTTGTGATACGAATTTTTGTGATATTATTGATAATTGACATTTTATTAAATTTTGGCCACAAGAAAAAAGCTCACAAGGAAAAACGCACAAGAAAAAGAGGCACAATCAAAAATATGTAAAGTGACATGTTGATATTTTTATTTTTTTTATAAGAACAAATTAATAATATTAATACACGTGACTAAGCCTTAGATTTGAGGATAAGCCTGCCACCCAAACCGCCCCCCCCCCCCCCCGTTTCAAGGGTCTTAGGAAACTCGAGGAGTTAAAGAAATATCAAATATTTCTAAAATATGTAAGTGTTTTCTATAAAAGAATTTATTTACATACTAAAAAAAGAGAGCTCCCCAAAGTCGCTTAGCATTGGATCTTTTTGCACAATCGCAAAATCGAGAATGAAAATTTGTTAAAATATTAAAGATTTCTGCAAAACTTTATAATCCAAATTTCTCGTTAACTCTGCAGCTCAAATACAAACTGAAATAAAATTTCAAATATTAAAATTACACAAATTAATTAATAAATTCAAATTAAAGTAAAAAAAATTTCAATTAAAAATTGATAATTTGCTTGCACAGGAATGTTGTGAATGTGACGAAGAAAAATTGTAAGGGAATTTGGATGTATTAGTTCACTAATACATACGTACAATCCAGTCGCTATATGACCTAATGAGAGGATGATTTTTTTCATATTCATGTTGATCAGTTCGAAACGGGATTAAATTCCCGGTAATTTTCAGAAAATATCGTAATCAGATGATGAAAAATCCACTAAGACGTTTGGTCGGTTTTGCGATTTTTTTCTTGTGCGCTTCTTGCTTCTGTGTTTTTTTTGGCCGGTTTTTTCTTGTAGGTTTTCTTCTATGTGAACATTTTTCCGTGTGCGCAATTTTTCATGTGAGCATTTTTCTGGGTTGGTATTGTTATCCAAAATAAAAAAATCCTAAAACATCAAGTTTTCTAAATATAACATATTTTTGAAATATTATTTTAACTCGTTTCATACCTTAGAGGATAGGGGCTACTACCCGCAAAACCCCGCTTTGACGATTTTTTGAAATTTTAAAATTCATAGAGATTGAGCATTCTTGAAAAATTAATGTTTTTAGTAATTATGCACATACTAAAATAGAGAACTCCCAAAGCCGCTTAGCATTGGAGCAAACATGGACAAGAATCTGATTCACACAAGACTTTACAACACGCATAAAATATGGAAAAATAACTAAAAAGGCGGCTTCTAAGCATTTAATATACCTAGATCGACACTACAATTCCGTCTCGGACCAGATTTCGTCTCGACGTGATCCGGGTACAGTTTTGACGGAAGAAGAACGAATAGCTGATTGGATTAAAGTTTCTCAAAAAAGAGTTTTCCGAAGCGAAAGGAGGATGGTACTACCGCAGTGAAATACTTTCTGGAATAAACCGATTGATCTCATCGCTTTGGAGAGGCAAATATACTAAGAAAAAAGGGTGAGGGTCATCACTGATTCTATTTCTTCAGCGAGCGCTGCTGTAGCAATTTTCGATATTCATTCGTAGTTTGATTCTATCGAAAAATTTCTAATTGAGTAAAACTATATGGATTAATTCTCGGGAACGAAATTCTGGGAAATTGGTATTTTTTATAATCCCGATTCCCGGAAATTTTGATTAAAATCCCGGGATTTAGCTAAAATCCTGTTTTGTACAATATTAAGATTTTTGGCTTATTAAAAATAATAATTGAAAGACATCGCTGGATATTTGTAATGAACACCACTATCAAGAAGATATTGAAGGATCGATCTAAATTCGGTAGTAACACTGGTCAAAACTTTGAGTAAATGAAACGCTACTGTACTATACTTACATTACATATTAGATATATCAATTTTGGCTAGAGATTGGATCGCGTACAGGTTCAATCGATGTTGTTGAAGATTGTCCTTGTGCAGAACTCATATGGTTTTTTATACGATATGAAATGTGTGATACGATTGAAACAAACAAAACAAACAATTTTACAAACAATTTGACCTGTATGGATTTTTTTTGAAAAATAATGCAGCTGTGCGTTTTCATGTAAAATTAAATTTAGTCAATTATAGCGATTGCTTTAATTTTGGTTTTGCGTATGAAGGAAGTAAATTATTGAGGAGTTGGAGTTTGTACTTTTTATGGACGGGGATGGCGGCCTTAAACCAATGAAAAATGTTTTATTAATAAATGTTCCAATCGCCTTGAAGATTAGACACAAGTTAAATCGGATATTTTTCCAGACGAAATTGACCATTCTACTAGATGGTAATCACAACTATCCAAAGGCTCTTATGAAGAAAGTAAACCTTGATCAATCAAAATCATCGTCAATAATGAAGGAGATACAACTTTATAAACCACGTAAAATCATTCAAGAAAGTGTTTTGCCTGTTTCTGATAATCATCATAATTTGATGTCGACCTTCTCAGTTTTTTAAAAGGCATATTTTAAAAACGAAAATTATATTTAGAAATTTTACCTAAAGAGCCCAGGAAAATCCGAGAAATCCCCAGATTTTGTAAAACCTGATTTCGATTCCCTGAATTAGAAAGACATCCAGGAACAGGACCCAACAATATGGATATACCTAAAGACCCTATCAGAATTTTAAACGGCGATTAATCAATTTTTTTACTTTGTCCAAAAACTATAAAGATTCACATTTTCGGCCGCTGGAATAATAGCACATCCTATGGTTATATGTATCTTGTATACCCATATAAAAGATTTCCCACGTTTAGGCGTTAGTGGTAATAGATAGATGACTATAGATGTTTTCTATGAATATATCTCTAATCCATATACCTCTTGCAGCTGGGAACTAGATTCCCAGTAATTTATTTTGTCGACGAACATGCAACACATCTGACATTAGCTGTCAGCGAGGTGTGTGTGAAGCTAAACATTATTTTGTTTGCTTTGAACACCAACGCTACCAGAATTCTGCAACAGAGTGATTTGGCTGCATTTAAACCACTTAAGTCATCCTGGAATAACAAGGTATTAAAATGACCTAAAAACAATCCTATGGAATCGCTCACTAAAGAAAAGTACCTCTTTGATTCGAAGCGTTACACAATAGGATTTCTGTAGAAACCATTGAAAAGGGCTTAGAGCCTGTGGTCATTATCCATTTAATAAATTCATCAAAGTGTTTGGGGAGATCGTCCGTAAAATCTGCTAACAGTCGTGAAAAAAATCAGACCACCACGCAAATTTCGTTAATCACAACTACCAATTTGCTATAGTCAAAATAGAGTTTTATGTATTGAAAGATTCTTCGGCACCACCCATCATTAAAAGAAGATTTATAATTTTTATGTTTTAAATCTTAACGTTATTCAACATTCCTTGTCATAATGTTGAATTTCGGTCATTTTGACTATAACTTATCGCAAACTAAAACTATGTATTTCTATCTATATCTATAATCCTGACTATTTCTATAATTGAAGTGAAAGAACTAATTTTTAGGAACTTTGCATTGAGGTACAGAAAGGTTATCTTTGATTTGAACAAATCGCTCTTCACCGAACCGTAGAGACGATATGCAGAAGTGGTGAAAAAGCTTAGGATAATGTGATTCTCTCAAAACATTTACAACAATACTAATATTTAAATTATCTTAGCCTCTCCTCAATAAAGGCCTTTGCAGCGACACCTGTTTCAAATCTTGCAAGTGATGAAATTTTATTTCGCCTACCAGCGCCATAAAGAAAGGTTTACCAACTTTCGTGTTAGAAATAAAATTCTTGCGTGCTTTACAAACTTTACAGTGGCATACTGAATGACTAAAATATGAAAAGTGTTCATTACAATCGATTTTTTGCCGTTTACTGGTTCTTTGGAGAAGGTTATCTTAGCATCTATAACATCGCGGGATTTATAACATTTGTCATCAATAAAAGGAATCAAAATTTAAACATCGAATGGGCCTCTGTTATATTGGCTTCCTCTTTGTGATTTAGCGCTTAGTCATCGACCGTGCTGAATTTTTATAGGAGTGGTGAAGTCTCTGCGACCTTGGCAAAAACGGAGAGCACGCGTATTTGAAATGGACTGGACAATGGTGAGGCTTTTCCGGTGGCTTATAGTTACAGAAATTCAAGTTCAATATCAAAAGTGGATTTCAAGACAGAATCCCAAATCCCTAATAATCCCATTGTTTCTTTCCTTGCCTTTGGTATTGCTGTGTACAATTGTGTTTCCACGTAAAGGCATTTTAAGGATGGGATTCCTGTGCGGATCTTAACATTAAAAAATAACTATCAACAACGCCATAACAGTGAATTTGTTTACTAAAGTGTCAGAACTTAAATTGTTGCATTCCTTTATACTTTAACATTTGTTTACTACATATACCTATAACCATGTGAATGAAAATTTTAGTTTTCACACCATAAATAAACATGTTTCTAACTGTATTAGTATTTCCAAGTCTACAGAACGGTCAAAAGTGATTAAATCGGTATATCTGCAGTCAGCGCTAAAATGGTGATTTGGTAACTAATGTGACTAAATTGAAACTGTCACATTCTTCTAGACTTTTACAACGATATTCAGTATGGTAAATCATGTTTGCAAGATAATTTCTATTTCTTCCATTTTCTAGCCTGACAAAGTTAAATGATTGCGGAAATCGTCTTGCAGCCATATTTCTTTAAACAAATATTTTACTACATCACGCTGGAATTTTCTCTCCCTGATTCATAACATACCTTCCAATTTTAAATAGATAGCTTTGTGAAAGAGGAATAATTTATTTCGCTTATTTGAATTTACATATGTATCTACAAAAATGACTGACACATTCAAGCAAACAAATCCAGATTATTATATTTCACCATAGAAACTTAATGCAAACGGCTTCGGTCCACAAAGACCAAAGTTAATGAAGTCCAGCCAAAAAAACCGACACTTGTTTTTGTTCAAAATAACTTTTCCTGACGTCTTGAAGCAACCAAAGTCTGGGTTTATGTACCCATGGTATCTTGAGACCGGCTTTTCCGATTAGGATTGTTTTTGATCAATCGGTTTCGACGATAAAGGCGGAGAACTGTGAAGTTTTTGGAATCTGCACTTCAAAAGGATCAGGTACAACAGGTATCTACCATCAGAACTGACCAGTTTTTTATATATGTTGGTTTGACTCTTGTGTTGTTCGTTGATTTTGGAGTTGAGCTGAGTGTTAATTTGGAGTCGATTTGGGGGTTGAATTGAAGTTGAGGTGGGGTTAGATTAGGGCTGAGTAATCAATTCAGTTTGGAATTTATTTCCGGACTGAATTGATTTAAGCTAATTTTTCAGACCATGTTGATCAGGAGTTGAGTTGGGCGTTCAATTCGGGGTTGAGTTAGCGCTAAGTTGACGGTTGAGTTGGGGTTGCGTTGTCATGAGAATATTTGAGTTGGAAGTTAGCTTGAGTTTGGGGTTAAGTTGGGGATTGAGTTGTAGGTCCAGTTGAAGGTTGAGTTAGGATTGGGTTTAGCTAATGTACGCATTCAGTTCTCGAACCGTATTGATTTTGGGATTGAGTTAAGCGTTTAGTTGAGTTGGGTTAAGTTGGGGGTTGAGTCTAGGTTGAGTGAGGCGTTTGGTTGGGGATTTATTTTTGGTAAGTTGAGACTAGAGCTAGAAGTATAAGCTTGAGTTCAGTTTATATGGGATTCTAAAATGATATTTGGATAAAGTTCTGGAATACGGTGAAGTATGATGGAACTTGGCTATTCCTAAACCGATTATTATGAAATTAGATATATGCCTTGGAAATGGGATTTTAAAATGATTTTTAGATACAAATCTGGAGCATGGCCAAGTATGATGGAACTCCCCTATTTCTTAACCGATTTGGAGGAAATTCGATAAATGGGCTGGAAACTGCATTCTTAAATGATTTTAAAATTAAATTGTGGAATATGGGCAATTAGGATATACCTTAGCTATTTTTGACCGACTATGATGAGTTTTGACGTTTCCAACGAATAGGAGGACGTGACATACAAATTATTTTTGGATGAAGTTATGAGGAATATGTCAATATGGCTTTTAAAATGTTGTCTGGTGAGGTTTCTGTAAATCATGCAGATATTGAAGTTTCTTTGTTTCAGCGTAAACATCTGTTTCAATTGCTTAACGATTTCTCGCCAATCCTTCAATGAGATATTATCGTAACAGCTTTTTTCAAAATTACTCTGAAAAACGCTTTCAACGGAGTAATTTTCATTCCATTTTAGTCTATATTCTAGAATAAATAATAACTCTTCGGATAATGTGCAACGGATTTTTTAAGATTACCGTTTTTTAATGCTACGAGAATTTGAATAAAATACTTTGCAGTATGAAAAAAATGTCAAGGCTTTTCGATTTATTTCTGGATCAGATTTTAGCCTCTGGACGGGATGTCTTACTATATTTCAAACCTTGTACTTCACAAACCTCCTGATTGAACATATTCTAGTTAATAGTCTCTTGTATCTTAATTTTGCTAGCTCCATATCGCAAGAATGACACCACCATCTAACTATAAATTAAAATGACATCTTTTCAAACCAAACGACCGACCAAACCCAGAATTTAAATGTTTACGTTTTTTAACAAAAAACTAGTTCTAATTCCGATTGACGTATTATATCTACATATGTATAAACAAACAGGTGAATGAACTAGTATTTTGTTGGCTTTTAAATCTAAAACTATTAAAAAATAAAAACGGAAATGAAAAATAGAAACGAAGAGACTTTAGTTTATTTAATAATTATACTCGTTTGTCTTTAGAATAAATCAAAATAACGATTTATTAGCATTTTTGTTCCTTATCTGGCCATTGTTATTTAACTTCTCTTGAATAGATAATTATTGGGTCATTCATCTTAAAAAATTAATTTGTATCTTGTAGCTCTATATGTATATAGTCAAGGTAAACTCTCGTTATAACTACTGTGTGGTATTCGCATATTCCAATTTAGATTTTTACTATCCGCGGTTTGATTATAATTTTTAAATGAGATCATTAATTTAACAAAACAAAAAAAAATCCGTTGAATCATATACGCTTGTAATAATAATATAAAATTACAATTAATATTTACAACGGCAAAGAGTACAACACGATAATCAAGGCAAATTATTGGTACGCTGTGTACTTCTCAAATAATTGAATTTAATTTTTTTATTTATTATTTCTAAGCATATTATAATGATTTCCTTATAATTTTATGAGTTCTTACAAATAATTCGTAGAAAAATTATTTTGATTGATATCAATTGCACAACAGCCATTTATTTTTTATTTTTTTATTTTGCACAAATCACGGATTGTTTCATAATTTATCTATCCAATATAATATGTATACGATTATGGGAACGATGGTGTGGGTTTTCGATTTAAAAATTATTTATAAAATCTAGAGCACAATTAATTTTCATAAAAACGATCGGAACTTCCACTGTATTATATACAATTATAATTTACATTTATGTATTACAACTAAAACAGTTAATTAAAAAAAAAAAATGTGAGTCATCTTAATAACAATTTATTACCGCATATCATTCGCTAGTTTATAGTATTTCATCACTTTGCGGTACCATACATTGTTCAATATACGAACTATTGTATCTGTATATCACAAATCAATTAGTTTTTCAAAAGCATTATATTCTACTCGTATAGGTCATCGATAAACAATAAATTAAATTTTGCAATTAATAAATTGCAATAATTTGAAGAATAAACATACAATTATCTATATTGAAGAATACGATCCCACGATCCTTAATTTAAATTAATTTAATAACTAACATTTTAATAGCGCAATAAATTATTGTGCACAAATTCACAATGTTGAAAATTAATCAAATTTTTATTGTGTTTAAAAATTGCAAAATAATCTTGTTTAATTTACAAATCTATCAAAGTCAACAATATGAAGTAATCAGATGTAAGTAACGAAATATTAAAAGCGCGCGGGGTGCGGAGTGGAGGTTGTCAATAATGATGTTTTTTATTTTATTATTTTGTTTTGTTTTTATTGTAAGCAATTCTCCAACAAATTTGCAATACAGCATTTGGACTTGAAATAGAATGTAAATCTTAAACAAAATTTGCTCATAAATGAGGGCTGTTAAAAATTTCTTACCTCGTTCCTAAATGAAAAAATGTAGGTCTATTCGACTACTCGAACGACAATTTACATTTTACAAAAAGTTTCGGTTATTTTGAGCAGCGGCAGTCCTTCAGAGACTCAAAATTAAAGTTTTACATTAAATCATAATTATTGTCAATTACTGACCGATATACCCCCCCCCCCCCCCCTCGATCTTCTTGTCACATTACATTTTCTATAAATCGTACCGTCTCTCTCCAGAACCTCCTCCACCCTAATAGCGATATTATTTAAGGGCGTCCCTCAGTAATTAGCTATTAAGTTTTATACAACACAACTTTTAATACCAAGAGCTCAAAAATAAAACTTGTCTAAAATTCCGTAGCCATTCCACATAAAAATGCGAACCATCCAGAGCCTATACGACGAAGCGTTGGATATACCTGACGTAAATCTCATTGCGATCCACAAGGCCAGTGTGGAGAGGAGCTTCTAGATATTTCCATCTGCTTTGCACTAGACGGGGATAGCCGCAGAGTAAGTGGAGCACAGTTTCTTGCTCCTCTTCCTCCTTGCAACTTCGACAGCATTCATTCACGGAGACTCCTACGCAAAAGTAATATGATGTCGCCGAAGAAATAACAGCTGTCAAGTTTTTACAACAGTTTACAAAAATATACTAGAGATATACTATAACTATGGATCTATATAATTGTTAAAGGGCGAAAATGAAAACATGTGTCAGTTCTAACAAGAGAACCTTTTGAACTGTCAAATTCAAAAAGTTATAAAAACCATTCTAAGTTGTAGTACTCTGTGAGACATTGATAAAACCTTTTTTTTATAGGCAACCAAGTCCTAGATGTTAAAACCACCCCTTAATTTAACCTCAAAAAATGTTTTTTTCGATAAATCGTGACTTCTACTCCACTTTTATTGATAAAACAAATTGGTAATTATTCCTCATAAAGTTTACAACTAATCCATAGTAAATTAGATTATAACGGTTGCATCTCTATTTTTTTAGAGGATGAAATTACCTTTTTTCGCAAATTAACGGGTGGTTTTAACGCCTGGTTGCCGATTTAAAAAAAAATCAAAAAAAATTTGGTTTCGTTATGATCTCCCAACGTAGGAAAGAAGACAGTGAAGAACAGGAAAGGGAAGTAGCATTATCCCTTTACTTCAAATCACCTCAATATTATACTTATTTGAGAGACTTAAGTTTTCGTTTTGGTTCCAATTGAAACATTTGAAATTTGCTGCCAAAGCTTCAATAATATCGAATTAAAATTTAAAGAAGTAAATGAAGTTTTCCAAAAATATTTTGTTTAAGTATTTGATGAAATTTACACGTTCACACAAAATGGGAAAACATATTTGCGTTTTTATGCTTTAGGATTCTTATCTTCATGGAATTCAATTATAACGCATATCTTAACCAATTCTGGTATTCAAAGTGATTTGTTGCTTACTTTTATTTGGCGAATTTTAAATGAATGACATGATCGTATTATATCGGTCAGACATTCGGTAAGTTATTTAGAAGGTTAGGTTTAATCGTCGAAAATCCAAATTTTGTTCATAACGGTGTGAAAATAATATGTAGTTTTAATTATACGCCAATTTTTTATTTCACACTTCGCTTTGTTTAGTAGACACTTGTCACACACTTTGACGTATTGACGCACATCTCTTGTCATCTTTGGCCAATAGTGTTGCTGTTGGATGCGTTTTAGCGTTTTGTAAAATCCAAGGTGTACAGCTAAAGCGTGATCGTGGTTGTTAAATATCACTGTTTTTCGCTCAGACAGGGGTACATATAATTTCCTTTCCCAATCATGTATCCCAACGCCTTCTATCGTCCGACAATATTTATACAATATCCCATTTTGAATTCGGAAACCCGGGTACTTGTCTGGTGATTCAATGATACCCATTTTGGTCTTGTGATATGATTCATCTTCCTGCTTGTCCACATCTACTTCAATCGACTCCACCGCACGAGACAACGCGTCAGGGACTACATTTAATTTGCCTTTTCTGTGCAGGAGTTAGATTTCTCCCTTTAGATTTCTCAACCAAATCAGTGAAGCGCAGCCCGTTATTTACCTTACATTTGACACCATCTATGTACGGTCTGAACTTTTCAATGACTAACACCATGGCCAAACACTCACGTTCTGTTGCTGGATACATCCTTTGCGTGGATGTCAGTTTCTGACTCATGTAAGCTATGACGCGCTCATTACCGTCTACTTCCTTCGTTAAAACTGCTCCAATGCTCGTACATCCGATACATCTGTCTGAATGGTGAAAATCTTTGGTAATCTGTATTTACAATAAACTTTCTATTTGCTGCTTACCTTAAGAGGTTGGTGATACTAGCCAGCCATTCCTATTAATCTTTGAAGTTCTTTGACGGTTTTGGATGTGGGAAAATTCAGAATCCCTGTAATCTTCTCGGGGTCGACTCTCAATCCGTGCTCGTCGAGGATATATCCGAGATATGTACATGATCTCGTTGAGACAGAATCGTGATTTTTATAAACTAATCGAAAGGCTAGCCTTCCGCAAACGTTTGGCTACTTCTTTCAATTGTTCAATATGTTCCTCAAAACTCTGCGACATCACGATAATGTTGTCAAGGTAAACAAATACTCTCGGTTCCAAGTCAACTCCGAGAACCTTGTCCATTAATGCATTGCACAGCCCGAACGGCATACGCTTGTACTGGAAGAGGCCTCTTCTAGGCACAATAAATGCCGTTTTAGATCGACTTGCTGCATTCAATTCGATTTGCCAAAATGCATCGCTGAGATCGAGACTGGACAAGTATTTTGTACCGCTTAGCTGACCCAAAATCCTGTTAATGTATAGTGATGGGTATGTATCCTTCTCCGTGGCCTCATTTAATTTCTGCGCATCCTGACAGAAACGAATTTTTCCCGAGGATCTTGGAACGCAAACTACAGGATGTACCCATTCAGTGGATCCGGCCTCTTCTACAACTCCCAACCAAATAATACGATCCAACTCAAGATTCAAGCTTTTCTGAATATATGGAGAGATGGGTGGAGCTCTCGTTTTTACTTCCTTTGCATCCGCCGTTTCAATATTGTGTTCAATCATTGTCGTGTGACCAAGCCGGTCAGGATGAGTCACAAGAAATGAAGTTTTGATTTCTTCTAATGCTCCTTTTTGATCCATCTCCATGTGAGACTGGTTACCTGTATCATTTATTTTAACAACATCGACGCATCCAATATTAAGACCATCGTCGGCCCTATCCACTGTCGGCCGAATTCCAAAAGCCTTCCAGAAATCAATGCCGCATCCACAACGAACTCATGAATTGTTCCATCAGCTGTTTTGATTTTAGAATTCATGGCCACTAATTCCAGTCCTAACCTCTTCAACAAAGCACAGATATCTGTGCAGCCGAGTATTGTATAGCTCCTGATTCTAGTAAACCAGTCACTGCGTAACCTAGAACCTCAACCTCTATGTGTGGCCTATTATCGCCTATGTTGTCCATCACGCTTTCGATGGTTAGCTTATTATCTTTAACGCCTTCTTCAACAAATTTGCCATCCAATGTCTCGTTTATGCTTGCATGATCTTGTTTTAGTCAATGTTTTGTATTTCTTTGCAACCTTTTAGATCGAATTAGCCTTCCCAAATGATTTGCACTCGTTTCTTCTGAGCTATTTGGCGTGAAAATAAACTTGTTTCGTAACACGAATCTTCCTCTTCCGCACTCCAAGGATTCATTAATAACTGTGTCTACTGGTTCGTCTGTTTGGGTTTCTTTAGATTGATAACTTCTTTAATTTGTTGTCTGGAGTAAGGCGAACCTTTACTTGCCTGTCTCCTCGTTTTCCTGAGTGGCTGACGCGCAAAAATTCCCGCCTTTATACTCTCTGGAACACTGATTCGCTGCCACCCCTTCCTTGCCACAACACCAACAACACATGAGATTACACGGCTTCGAACAGTCAAAGTGACGATGACCTGGCTCATGACAGTTCCAGCATGTGATACTTCTTACCCTTCCGTTGTTGGTATACCGACGTCTAGCTTGATTGTTTTCATTGTTTTGTGTTGGTCTAAAATCCAATTGCGCCACCTCTTTCATCTCCTGACATTGATGAAAACTTTTTCTCCTAGGGAAACAAGCGGTTTCAAGATAATTGGCATTTTTACTACAAGCCTTCACTCGTTGTTCTATAAACTTGCCCTCATCCATATTTTGGCATAGACTATCCAATTGCTCCCCCATTTCAATATTTGTGTTGGAAAGATGTAGGCGATGGATAAATGATGGATAAATCTTCCTGAAAAGTTTTGACATGTGCATTAGAAAGATGGCAATGGTCTCGTTTGGTTCCTGAACTCGTAACGTTTTCAAACCTCTTATCAGTGCATTCCAGTCATCTAATTAAAACGCGTTTATACCATTCCTTTCGTTATTACCATTCCAAAGCCACTTCTTCAAGCAGCTTTTTTGTGTAGTTGATTATGAGTGACGTCATCAGCTCTAGCATACATTTCTAGGCGTGACAAAAAATCTGTTAGCGAAACGTTGCTCTCTTCACTGAACCAGATGGGCCATTTCTCGACTGGTACATGACGTCGATCTGCGGAGGCTGTGAGGTCGAGTCTATTTGATACCTGAGAACTAACACTTGGTTCGATTGGTGCCTTGCTCCTCTATTTTCTTAATCCCAAATTCAAATATAATACCTCGGCCTCTGTCAATTCTGCGGGGTGCATGACAAAATACAATAACTCTTTCATTACTAATGATTTTTTTGTTACAAAGCCAAAAATTTTATCCCAAATCTACTTTTACCCTCTAACTTGAACTACGTGAAATTGATAATGGATTTTTTTTTGTTTGTAAATAAACACACTAATTTCTTAACAATGACACTCCACCACTAAATGTTTACACATAATAAATAGCTAATCTGAATAATGTTTGCAAATTGCAAAAACGAAAAAAAAACAAAATGTCGTCTGAAAACCGCATGATTTTTTTTTTGCAGTTGAACTTTTTGCATCAATTTTTTTTTGCCACCGAACGCAACGCGCCCTTCTAACAATGTGATCGCTTTGGTCGCGAAAATGTGACGTGATGTCTCAATTGGGTTCGTCCACGTGCGGTGACTCATCATTAATTCTCATTGTATGTGAGAATAGGAGCCAGTCTACCAGCACGATAAACCGGCTTTGATTTGGTGTGAGCAGTATGACTCGGGCGCGGTGCAAATAAACACTACTAATGTGCCATGATCCCGATACTCCACTGACTTTCACTTGGTCGCTTTATACTGCGACTACTAGTTAAATTTTGTTTTACAATCACCAATGTCCGATTCGCGTTTTTATCACTTTTCTCCTGTTTATTTCATTTACTGGTTTGTTCTTTTTGAATTTTATTCACTTCACACCTATTTTTAACACTTCACATAATTTTCTATATTTATCCTATGCCCGGTTTCACAAAAAAATAACCAACCTCTAGTTAAAGAATATTTCCTCCCTTCTTCTTTTATGAAATGTTTTGTTTCACAATAAAAATTGAATGCAAGTTGATCATATTTTTTTTTACCTAGAAATATTTAGCCTGGGGGCTAATTATTTAGCTGGACGAAATTGGGCAGCTAAATATTTAGCTCTCCAGTTAAAATTTTCATGTAAAAAATAAAAAAAATTAGGTTGCGTTAAATTTGTATTATGAAATAAATCGCAATTTCATAAAAGAAGAAAGAGATGAAGTATTATTTAACTGGAGATTGCCTGTTTTTTTGTGAAACCGGGCACTAGTCAATAATAAAAATAAAAAAAATAAAATTGGATGAGAATCGAACAGAATACCTTGGCTGCTCTAGTCCAGTGCGTTTAACCACTACGATACAAACAATAGCTGCATTTCTTGACGCATAGTGATCCGGATCAGATCAAAATTTATATGTGAAGCAACAACAACACAAGATCCAACATTCATTTTGGATCACAAATGGTGATCTAAAAATTAGTTCAGCTATTAAAATGTAGTTGAGCAGTATTTAGTAAAGCGACAAAGAATAATATGAATACAGTACGAGTATGAAGAGGAAGATTCAAAACAAAACGAGACAGAAAATTGAAATTTGATGTTTGTTTGTTTTACGCATTTTGGTGTCGTTTCATGAGACATGATCTGATCCGGGTCAGATCAAACGTCAAGAAATGCGGCTAATATAACAGTTCACATTTAATTTGTATTGTTAATTGTTCTATTATTTCAAATCGTTATACAGTCATCCTAGCTATGCAATTTTATTTGAACGGAGAAATAGAGTTTCGCATTCAACAATAGCCGCGTTTCTTGACGTTTGATCTGATCCGGATCAGATTATGTTTCATGAAACGACCACCAATAAATACAGCTACTCGGATCAAAATTTTGATTCAAAAGCAAATTTTTTTGTCCTTTCCAATGTAAACTTTAATCTGCTCTGGATCACTATGCGTCCAGAAATGCGGCTATTGTTAAACTATGCCGGTAGCATCTAGCGTGAAGTGTAACAATTTTTCTTGTATTTCTAGTTCTTTATGAAATAAATGATGATTGTGAAATACATACTTCCCAAAATAAAATCCCAAATTTTCCGTATAGGTATATATTTTATGTATGTGGTGTTAATTTATTCGCCTAAATGTCATTTACAGAAATACGATTTTTTAAAAAATAATCTTCTTTTAGGAAAATTCCATATTCAATTTTGTTTAAAAGATCCCATTTAGGTAGCTTTTATTAGTCAAAATGACTAAAGCAAAAACCGTACATTGGCTCTTCATCTTGATTTTATGTAAAATTAAATAAATAACAGGCCCGTTCCAACATATTACATACCGTCAGTTGCACAAAATTCAACGTCGAAATCCGTTCAACAAAAATCAAAAGACAGACATTCGAATATAGTTTCTGAGATGTATATTGTATAAGCCTCATTGTAAAATATCATTCGGTCGATCCCTGTGGTCGGCGATATGAATAACAGGTAATATGTATACGGAATATTGCAGCACGTTTCAATAAAAGAATGAACAGATATGGAAGTTCCATGTCAGGTATTTACATTGAAATATTCAATCTAAGAAATTTATTCCGGCTCTAATCTAACCAGTCTAACAAAAAGAAGAGAAGTGAGATATGTAATATTTTATTATATTGTCTCTGTCTTAACTGGTTAGATTAGAGCAGGAATAAATTTCTTAGATTGAATATTTCAATGTAGATACTTGGCATGGAACTGCCGTATTTGTTCATTATTTTCTGTGATATTAGTGTAAAACATATTTTAACTCCTCTAAATCAAGGGGACCGCTCACTTCGAATACGATTAATTTCCTTAACCCATTTATTTTAACTCAATCTTATAATTTTTTTTTAAATCTATATTTTAAATCAATTTTTGGATGCACCTAGACCAAGGCCAGATAACTTCGAAAATACTACAAAAAACTATTAATTTTTGCCTCCCCCACAACAATGTTCTATTTCCTAAATTTTCTTTACATGATTTGATATAAAATTGCACAGTTCGCGTGCCCTAGTATAACGTGGTTAAAAAATTTAATTGTATAAATTGCATTGTTGTAAACTTCAAAAATGAAAAAAATTCAAAGTTTCAAATTAACAGTTAAAAATTTCAATTTTGAATAATTTTCGGAATTCACCATCACCATTACCATCACCGTTAAAAAAATTATGATATACATGTCGATTTATTTTTGATTTTGCACTAAATATCGAAAAATCAGCTCATTCGGTGAAGTTTTAAAAATTCCATCTGCAAATGTCTCCTCACAGGGAAGCATGTGGAAGGGGTAACAATTTTTGATTAAGCATTCGTACAAAATTTGGAAACAATCGCTCGAGTGGACCAAGAGCTTTTGTAGAACCTAAATACTTACAAACTCACTTTTCTTCTTTATTGTATATAGATAGATTTATATAAGTTTATGCACAAGTGAATTTGTTAAAAAAAAAAATCAGCAGTGGTAAAAATCAAATATAGTTTTACAAAAAAAGAAATTCCAAACAGAAAATTTCCAAAATAAAAAAAATGATTCACTTGCCTAAAAAAATATTCCTAGCTATTTACGTAAAAATAAAAAAAAATTTGATTAGATACTTTTCTTTGTCGTTCAATATACTCAGTCAAGGCCCAATTAAGTTTCAAAAGTTTCGGTTTTGGTTCATATATCAGCTCAAACTTACAGTAATTACTAGAATTTGGTAAGATGGCACCGCCGTCTCGAATCACGCACGTAAAAAAAAAATTATACTACATTGGTAGTAATGTATTTGCCAGTACCTTAGGCAATAATGTATTACCAAGATGTGCTTAAGGCTGTATGGTACTCATTTTACCAAAATAAGGGTATCGTAAAAATCAATTTGTGGCTACAAATATTTATCAATTCACAAATTTTTTTTTTATTGATAAAGCTTAAGGTATTTTTGAGGGATTAATACAGGATTATTTCAAAATTGTTTATAGTTTATCCGTAATAAAAATTCAAAGTTGACGAAATTTTGGATAATGGTGCTTACGGAAAATTCAATTTTCTTAAGTTTTTCTCGCTAAACCATGTATATCTTTTATATTGACCTATGCAGAAAGATATTTTTGAGGGAATAATTCACGATTATAAAGATTAATAATAAAATAAGAAAGATATAATCAAAATACTAAGAATATCGATGTATTTATCGATACGAAAAAATTCAGTATCGATAAATATATTTTTTTTTGTCAAAAATGGGTATGACCTCGGCTAATTTTTGATTTCCTTTTACTCTACGAGATGGCGATCCCCAAAAAATGGTGAATGTCCAGGATCTTATCGTTTTATAATAAATTATACATTTTAACATACTGAGTTGCCATAGAAACAACGAAAATGAATAACCGAAATAGTATATAATTTTATTCTGGAAAAAAGGGAAATAAGACAAGTCGACATACAGTTATATTTATTTTACATCAAAATAAAACAAAAATACAAAACGATATTTTTCTTTAGTATAGACACAGTTTAGACGCATTTTTGGACATTTAAATATCGATACCAAAACAGAAATTTTTTTTGAGTACCATACAGCCTTAAATTATAATATAAAATAGACTTAAACTTGCACAAAACAAATACTATCCTTGAATTCACAAAAGTGATAAAGTGTACAGACGTAACAGACTGAATTTAGCACACAGCACAAAATAATTAATTACCAAAATTTGCTTTACCCAATAATTAAACCAATTAATTTAAGGATTTCCGTAATTTCGGCATTCAAATCATTATCACCTATCGTTTATTATAATATACACAGCTATAAAAAAAAATCGGTTAAGTTTTTCTTTTTAAGCCAAAATCCATTTGTTCTATTTATTGGGGAGCAATAATTTATCAAAAGTTGGAATCTTCCCCAAAAAATAAAAATGTGAAATTATATAAATTAAAAATCATTAAGAAGATTAAGAATAATATAAAAGCGATTTATAAAGTTTTACGTTAGTTTGTTCAAACTAAAATAATAATAATTAATTCTTAAGATTCCTACAAGCATACAAACCGAAAAAAATAAATAAATAAAATAATAAACAAAACACAAAATAAGAAGTTAGCTTCTGTTCATTTTATTAACTTATATATGTTCGTTTTCTTATTTATTTATTTAAGTTTTATTATTTTTATTTATCTTATTTTTGTTTTTATTTTTTTTTTTTTTTTTTGTTACAGATGCCGCCAATTGTAATAATGTCAAATGTAAAGACAGACAAGTATGTTTAACAGATTTAATTACACAGAAGCCAAGATGTGTTTCATGTAGTTTTAAATGTCCAAGAAAACGAAGACCACAGGTAGGAATCAACATTTATTTATTTATTTAACGTTTTTTTTTTTTTTGTTTTTTTTTTACTGGATGTAAGTAACAATACATTCATGGTAAAGAAATTTTCATGATGAGGCAAGATTGTATCTAACTAATTTTGTTACTTTTATTATTGTTCGTGTGTTATTATTATTATTATTTCGAGTCTGGACACAAAAATTATTAAAAGCTTTTAAAAATAAAAATACTGCTTTGAATTTTTGGTAAAAAAAAAAAAATATAAACAATCCCAACCTTATAAGTTTATAACAAACGAAAAACTTAAAACAATTTTTATTACAATCATAAATTTCTGTATTACTTTCTGTGATAACAAATTTTGGGAAGACTTGAAAATTACGATGATTTTTTTGTCTTCTTGTCGTCTTTGCTCCATAGAGATTCTACTGTGCGCGCATGTTTTATATATATGAAGAAATTACAAAAGCAACTTTGGCCTTTTAAATTAAAATTTACAGCCTCGGTTTATATTTTTCGATTCGCATTAAATATTTATGCAATTTATTATTTGTTAAGCTAATGAAGACCAAAATCGTGGTTCTTTAGTGTTACAAATAGTTACTGACAACTAGCACACCCCAATATCACAAAGTGCCTGTTCAATACTATGTATAATTTAGTAGTAGACGTACTACAAAGTATGAATAAAGTCAGAGTTTTCTTAATCAAGGAGCCTTAATCATGCGTCATAATTTTTATGCGGTCAACTTTTCAAACAAAAATGTTTACAACATAAATTCCTTAATTAAGACAACTATTTCACAATAAACACTACATAATTAATTCAATTCACAAAATCACTAAAATACTTTCGCACTATTCACACTTATACATCGAACCAGTTATCTTCACGGCTCGCGTTCCAAATACTAATAATCCTGTATATGACTACAATTGTCTTGTTGGAACTATTCTTATTAGAAACGTATCAATTATTCGCGAAACATTTAGGTTTAGTAAAATAACTACGACTTTCCAATAGGAATTGTTAGAGAAGGCAGACACCATGATTGAGTGTTTTTAGGTCCCTTTCAACGTCGTCCATCCATCAGGGATGTGGTCTCTCACGAGGTTTTACTTTCGTTGACGATTTCATGAATCGCATTCCGATCAAACATTATCGAGATCATTTCTGATTTAAACTAAGTGATATATAGTCCAATTTTTTTTTCTTTACAAATTTAATGAAAACCTAAATCAAATTCTTCGTAAGAGTTTGATTTATGGTTCGTGAAATATTCAGGTATAGTGGTGCAGCGGGTTGTTTTTTAGCTGTAAATAATTTACAGTGACTCTGCTACAGTTTTACCGCAAAAAGATTCGACATAAATCCGGTACTGCACAGAGTTGAGCAGATCTTGCTTAAACAGCAAGCTGCCCCGGTACTACCTACTAAAGGGACACAATCTTTTGTGGTATTACAAAATACCTCCAAAATGTTTATCATACGACCACAAGAAGCAGTCGAATCATTATTACATAGATGTGGAAACTTGTTATATTTCTGTTAATACCTCTGATAGTGTCAACAATACTATGTCCTGCGCCGCTTCGATAAGACTCTGGACCAAGACACACTATTATATTATCCGAGGCAATCTGAGATTGGAATTTTAGTATGTCTAGCCATTTATTTACAATAACATGAAAAACCAAATAGTTGCCCATCAATAGTTGTTCGTCATGGCCTTGAAGAAAATCTGTGTTCTTTAGGTCGTTTGTTTCGATCCTTTTGGGGATTTTGTTGTAGTATTGAAACAAATCCGCAAACCTTAAACCTGTGGGTCATGCTAAAGGCAAGGATAACCACATAGTAGGGTTTAAAGAATGTCCAGCTTTCAAGAGAAGTGTTGTAAAATCCTAAGCTATGATATTTTTGCAGGTAACCCTTAATCACTATAAGGTAGACCGGGTCATAATTTTTCTCATTAGGTTTAGTATTAAAACCTCCCCTTACATTAGGGCGTAGATACACTGTTAGTTGTACACCTCATCATTTCCAGTAATTTAAAAAATGCCCAATATTTTCTTGCTTTAGTATGAACAACGACTAAAAATCTATTTATTTAAATTTTGAAACAACTGTTGATAAAATTTTGCTACAACTGTTGACAATTGTGATATATTCTCATTTTTGTATCATAAAATGGTAAAAATATCAGTTCATTGTCTACTAAAGTCAGTGACGCAAATTGCACTGATTTTAATGCACTGAAATTAATGCATTTCTCACTTTAGAATTCAAGCGCAAGTATAAAAATCATATTATTGTAATTTTTAAGACATCTAATGAAACAATAAGATATATGTTTGCAGTATTCCCACCAGGGCCGGCTTTACCCACTAAGCAGATTATGCCTCGCATAGGGGCGTCTACCAATTAGGGGCGCTGATAATTCTTCTCACGCTTCCTAACAAATTCTACTACTAAAAAAATATTTATCATTAGAAATTTTGAATTTCAACTCAACTTCATTACACTGGTTTCATCGAGTTTAAAATAGTTCAACGAAAACCTAACTCAGCTCTGTTTCTATGAACTGCAACTCGTTTAACTACATCGAAACGATAATAGTAATAGCTGCAATACTAGTCGTGCGAGAACAGTCAACACACCAAAAAATACAAAATAGCTCACATGGTGGTTATAATACTAATAATTTTTCAATCAAGGTCTCAAATAAGTTACTACCGTACATTAAACAAATGCGAACGGATGAACGTTTCAATCGTGTTCCAGAAACTGCAAAAGAATTAGCAACTGATTTAGAAATTAATCCTCAACTTAAAAATAATGCTCTATACGAAGACGTAGAAAAAGGCTTTTTGATTACGAATGCTACGACGAAACTCCCACTGCTCCACAATATAAATTTAAAATTTCGTTTTTCTTTCCTATACTGAATACTGTACTTAAGGCTGTATGGTACTCATTTTACCAAAATAAGGGTATCGCAAAAATCAATTTGTGGCTACAAATATTTATCAATTCACAAATTTTTTTTTTATTGATAAAGCTTAAGGTATTTTTGAGGGATTAATACAGGATTATTTCAAAATTATTTATAGTTTATCCGTAATAAAAATTCAAAGTTGACGAAATTTTGGATAATGGTGCTTACGGAAAATTCAATTAACCATGTAAATGAAAAACCATGTATATCTTTTATATTGACCTATGCAGAAAGATATTTTTGAGGGATTAATTCACGATTATAAAGATTAATAATAAAATAAGAAAGATATAATCAAAATACTAAGAATATCGATATATTTATCGATACGAAAAAATTCAGTATCGATAAATAAATTTTTTTTGTCAAAAATGGGTATGACCTCGACTAATTTTTGATTTCCTTTTACTCTACGAGATGGCTAATCCCAAAAAATGGTGAATGTCCAGGATCTTATCGTTTTATAATAAATTATACATTTTAACATACTGAGTTGCCATAGAAACAACGAAAATGAATAACCGAAATAGTTTATAATTTTATTCTGGAAAAAAGGGAAATAAGACAAGTCGACATACAGTTATATTTATTTTACATCAAAATAAAACAAAAATACAAAACGATATTTTTCTTTAGTATAGACACAGTTTAGACGCATTTTTGGACATTTAAATATCGATACCAAAACAGAAATTTTTTTTGAGTACCATACAGCCTTAATTCGTTAGATAAAAGATTAGGAGGTCATAAATGCTCATATCATTAATTTTCAGTTTTTAACCGATGTTGAAGGAGTTTGTAAATCGAATGATGAGAAACTAAAAGCACATTGTGACGCGTTAGATAATATGTTATCCCATAGCGATGACAAAGGTATTTTTGCGGTAGAACTGTTTAACGAATTAAATATTTTAAAGGACACAATGAAAAATTATACTAATACTAATACTAAGATCCATTGTTTATATTGCAATACATTTACTCGAATGCACTAGGGTAGTAGTGCTTCTCAAACTTTTTAATACTGCGGCCCTGAAATCGAGAAAATAAAATCCAGGACTCCCAAAAATTGTATTCAATAATAATGAATTTAAAGTTAATCATTTTAGGCATTTTTGTTCTAGGACCTCAGATGTCTCATATCTGGAAAACGGATTTTTTATCTAAAACAATTTACCTAAAAACAATTTATCTAAAACAGTTTATCTAAAAACATTTCGTCTAACTACAATTGATCTAAAAACAATTTAACTAAAAACAATTTAACTAAAAACAATTCGTCTAAACTCAATTCAACTAAAAACAATTCATCTAAAATCAATTTGTCTAAAAGCAATTCATCTAAACCCAATTTATCTAAAAGCAATTCGTCTAAAAACAATTCGTCTAAAGCAATTCATCTAAAATCAATTCATCTAAAAACAATTCGTCTAAAACCAATTTATCTAAAATCAATTCATCTAAAAACAATTCGTCTAAATACAATTCATCTAAAACAATTTAACTAAAAACAATTCATCTAAAAACAATTTGTCTAAAAACAATTCTTTAGATTAATTCGTCTCAAAATATGTAAAATTATTTAAATAAAAACAATTACCGATTAAACTTGGCTATTCCAAAAAATTTTTTTATAAATGTGTCTTTACTAAATTTTAGAAATATGTATGTAGGTACCTACATAAACATAACCTACATAGCGCTTTCCAGTCGACTAAAAGCTGATTTACATTCAATCTTTCCGTTATTTTCCAAAAGATAAAAGATTACAATAAATAATGCGTTTTAGTATGATTTCCTTGTATTAAAATCAGAAGGAATACTCAAAAAGTAGTATTCAATATTATTTACTGCAACACTAAACTTTTTTTCGTGAAAAAGAACGGAAAAACCTGAAAAAGATGAACTGGTTTGACTTTTTTCGTAAAAGTTGCTCAAAAGATATAAAATCCAAGTAACATTTTGAATGGAAAAAATGAAATTTTGCGTATGCCCGTCTCTTTTTTATATATGGGTAAAATGTATTTGCACTTTTCTTCGTGATTCTATTCTTTTGAAAATGAACGAAAAGATTGAATGTAAAAGGGCCTTATTCCATTCAATCATTTCGTTCTTTTGCAAAAGAATAGAAACACGAAGAAAAGTGCAAATACATTTTACCCATATATAAAAATGGGACGGGCATATTCAAAATTTTCATTTTTCCTTTCAAAATGTTACTTTGATTTTATAAATTTTGCGCAACTTTAACGAAAAAAGACAAACCAGTTCATCTTTTTCAGGTTTTTCCGTTCTTTTTCACGAAAAAAAGTTTAGTGTTGCAGTAAATAATATTGAATACTACTTTTTGAGTATTCCTTCTGATTTTAATACAAGGAAATCATACTAAAACGCATTTTTTATTGTAATCTTTTATCTTTTGGAAAATAACGGAAAGATTGAATGTAAATCAGCTTTACCCGGTAGTTCCCGCTAATAGTAAGGTTTTTGTCTATGCTATGTAGAACTGCTGGACATACATAATCTAGAATTATTTCTTAAATATTATCAGTCAAAAAATTATATTTTCTTTTTGATTTTATGTCGATACACACAAGACGTGTTTTTTATTGAGAATTTTTTTTAACAGTTTTAGTGATTATTAAAAATAAAACTATGTATTTCTCTTTGATTAAATAATCTAAATGGTTGAAATTAATAAATAGCGGCGAAATTGAACGGGACTACTTAAACTCATGAAAAAAAGGCAAAAGTTGTTATGACTAGATAATTTAGCAAAGACAAAACTGGTCTACTAACAATTGCTTTTAAATAAATTGGGTTTAGATGAATTGTTTTTAGACGAATTGCTTTTAGATAAATTGGGATTAGATGAATTGTTTTTAGTTAAATTGCTTTAGAAGAATTGTTTTTAGACAAATTGATTTTAGATGAATTGTATTTAGTTAAATTGAGTTTAGATGAATTGTTTTTAGTTAAATTGTTTTTAGTTAAATTGATTTTAGGTAAATTGTTTTTAGATCAATTGTAGTTAGACGAAATATTTTTAGATAAACTGTTTTAGATAAATTGTTTTTAGATAAATTGATTTTAGGCAAATTGTGTTTAGATAAATTGTTTTTAGCTAAATTGATTTTAGGTAAATTGCTTTAGTCAAATTGGTTTAGATAAATTGTTTTAGACCAAAAGTCCGCGAATCCTCATATCTGTGTCCCGCCAATTTAAAAAAATAATAAAATGTTCCACCAACTCAAAATATTCTTTCAGCTTTATCCGATTTACAGGTAAAAATATTCATATACGCAAAAATTGTAGAATTCTAGAAAGTTGTTAAGCTTCGTTTTAAAAAACATGAGAGGATTTTACACAAGGAACTATTAAAAATTATTTATTTCAAAGTTAATTCTACTTCATAAAAGGACTCAATTTTAACCATGCTTTTTTGTCCCGCAGATCAAGGTTTGCGATCTGAAATTTCTGTTCATGTTCATTGTAGAACTTACCTATCAAAATCCCCGTGATTGTGGAATTGATATACACATCACATATCTTACAAAAACAATTAACAGCCCAGAAAACAGCAGCGGTCATTGATAATAGGCAGATTCAGCAATTTGAGTGCGACGCGTGCGATTGTGCAGTTTATTATAGATATTAAGGCTATGTTTTAAAGCTCCCTGTCAACAGCTCCTCGGTTCCCTAGGGGGCTGCGGCCTACAGTTTAAGAAGCGCTGCACTAGAGAATATATTTGAGAACTTAACGATTGCTTTACTGATACTTTAAAGTTTTCCTGTTTCCGTAGCAGGTGGTGAATGATTATATTCAAAAGGTTGGTTGGATTATCGAATATAGCAATTGAAAAAGAAATTGGTGACAAAATCGATTTAAGTCAAATGATTGATAGATTTGCTACTTTAAAGGCAAGAAAAACTAAATTTTTGTACCTGAATTATAAAAAGGGAGCCTAAGAAGAACTCTCATAGGGCGCAAAGCGTTCTAGAGCCGGCACTGATTCCCACTAAAGATTGCAGTCTGTCAAATTCAGAAGTGAAAATTCCACTGGTAGCGTTATCTACCAAATTACATTTTTTTTAACTTTGAAGTTACCTATCGGCTAAACTAATCCCTCCTCCTCCTCATGTTCATAACTCCTTTGATAACGCTATTTTTCAAAAAATTGTATCGTTTTTGAAAATATTCCTCTTAAAACCGAAACAACCATTTAGTTAAATTTAGTTAAATTAGAATTTAAAAACTGTCAAAATTAAAAAGTCAAAAAACGGGACAACCAAACGTCAAAAAAAAAAAAAAGAAAAGAAACCGTCTTCTTATTTATGATAAGAAATCAGAGCTGTGAAACCGAACCGGAACCGAAAACCGGAACCCATGGAACCGTCATTAAATTAAGAACCCCGGGAACCGACCGGAACCCTATAATCATTACTTGATAAACAGTAAAAGAACCCAGGAACCGGTTTTTTAATTACGGTTCTGGGGTTCTAATTTTAATGTATTTATATTATAAATAAAACATTTTGTATATATTATTTAATAATTTTTTTCCACGATTAATTAAAAAAATTAAAGCAGTACTATATTATTCTTCTGGGGGTAAATATATTTTGGTAGTGTGATGTAGCCCATATATTCTATATTATCGTAATTAATATTACGATTAATACAACAAACTTCGTTCCCTAGACGATATCTTAGTTTTGAGATTAAATAAATAATCCATTATTTAATTTAAAAAGTTAAATAACATATTAATTAATATAATTATTGTACTTGACGACTACTGAATTGAATGATCATATTTTTATATTTTTTTTAATTAAATTAAAACTTGTTTGAAATAAATGTACATATATAGCATTGTATGAAAAACTATATAATTCGACATCTTGCGACCCGATAAACACGCTTTATCACAAACTTTGAAAATTTTATTTAATTTAAACAACTTTAAGTTTAAAATACACTTTCTTTAATTGCAATTAAAGACAGTGTATTTTAATAAAGTTGTTTAAATTAAATAAAATTTTATGAAAAACTGAATACATATTTACCTAATATATTTTCTGGAATAAAATTATTTTTTTGTAATATAAATTTTAAGAACCCTTTACGAACCGGAACCGGAACCGAAATATGGGTTCTATTATAAGAACAGAACCGAAACTGTACCGAAATAAAATAATAATCCAATAACCAAACCGGAACCGGAACCCCTCAATATTTTAAGGGGTTTCACAGCTCTGTAAGGAATACGTTTACAATAAAAAAAAATGAAATCGGAGAGGTCTAGGTTGGGCCCGATTTGAAATACCATGGAATGACTGATAAACATAGGTACATACATGATTGGGCTTTCTAAGGAGAGAATTTTCTGAAGTTTTGTGTGAAATGCATATACGAATAAATTATTTTACTCACAGTTTCTCTGTCAGTACCAGCGAAATATCATGAAATATTGTGAAACATGTAAATATTATTTACATTCATTTACACTTAAATATTTTCTTTATCAATAAAAATTGATCGCGCATAACTAAGTACCTGGATACCGCGTAACTCGAGAAATACCTGTACATGTATTATGGACTTTAAATTACTTATTTAGGCCCGATTGTATGCACGAGGATAAATGATTAATCCTCCGGAAGTAACCGGTCATACAATTGGAAAATTACTGATTCAGATAAGTAATCTTGAATTTTATTAAATAATATTTCATTGAGTGTGATAAACGTGACTGTGTGCTAACCTTGTATAAAATGGATCCCTCGTTAGAAACAGAGGCATAATTAAGGGCACAACAACAAAGTTAGAAACATATGCTAAAAGTGCAAATAATGCTGCATTATATGATGATTTGAAGGTTTGGCTCGATAGAATACAAGAAGCGAAAAGAAATTTTACGGAAATTGAAAACGAAATGTTTCAACTAAATCCGAGTGAGCCAAGTGATGATGAATTAGTGTCCAAACAATATTACTATATCGTAGCAAGATTAAATGCGCTAATTAGGGCCAAACCCAATTTCTAATTTTAAATTGCAAACATGCACTATACCTTGTTTCGATGGAAAATATGAGGAATGGCAGTCATTTCATTTAAATCTACTAATACACGAAAACTCTGCGGTCTTTCCTCTGCCCCAAAAATTCAATACTTAAAGGGTTTATTAAGAAGAAAAGCTAGTGCACTAATTCGCCATTTCAGAGTGGACGATGCGAATTATATTGAAGCATTCCAGCGGTTATGTAAACGCTATGACAAAATGTGATACATTATTAATACGTTTCTTCAATCTAACATCGACCAACCTGCCATCAGCAAAGCCACGTCTGCAAACAAACCAAAATTCACGATAATAGAGACGAGGTAGATCGAGGTCTTAAGGCAATTGGAACAGAGGCAGAAAACCGTGATCCCTGATTAATATACTTAGTCCTTCAGCAATTAGATTCCGAAACTCAACGAGATTTTCCCCAATTACAAGAATTCACTCCAAGGCGTTAAGGCAGAACAAAAACAAAGGGGTTTAGTGGTACAACAACGACATGTATAGGCTGCAATTTGACAACGGAACATAAACTATATAGTTACCCACAATTTTAAAACCTTAGTATTATAGATCGCAGAAAGTTTTTCAAGACAATTTAGTTTGTTTTAATTGTTTTAACGCTAAGCATCAAGCGTATCAATGCCGATCCAAGACAAGATGATTGGAATGCAATAAACGGCATAATGGTCTTCTACACGTTCATGAAACTAAAGAAACAAGCGATACTTACAAAAATAATGATAATCAAAAAAGTGAGTCTAAACCAGAGGAATCCAATTGTTATGCATCCATTATATATCATATTTAAGGTTCGCGTTAAAGATATCGGTCAACAATCGTTGGCATGTCGTGCAATTTTGGACTCTGGATCGCAAACTTCGTTCGTGACAGCATATCTTGTAAATCATCTACGCCTTCCAAGAAGCAATTGTCGTATCTATATAACGGGTGTAAGCGATACCAATGCGAGTATTTCGAGAGGCATGACGGCCCTGAGACTGAGTTCAAATGGTAATAACGGCTTCAAGTTAAACATGAAGGCCTTAATACTTCCAAGGATTTCTACTATGGCATATCCAGAATTCTTTGAAAGAAACAAAGTGGATATTCTTATAGGAAGTGATTACTTTATTGATTTAATATGTGATGGGACATGTGATGGATACCAGTTTAAGGCGATTTTGGGAGATCGAGGAGGTTCAGGAAGGAAGAGCCTTAACCAAAGAAGAATCAGCATGCATTAAGAAGTATAGAGAGACAGTAACCAGAGAAGCCGACGGAATAAGGAATTTTTAAAAGAATATGAAGAGGTAGGCCATATGATACAGGTTTTATTTACAATGCCAGGAGGTTTCTATTTACCACATCATGCTGTATTCAAACAATCGAGTACTACTACGAATATGCGCGTCGTATTTGACGAAGGGAAGTCCTTAAATAATGTACTTTTAGTCGGACCGACGATTCAGGATTCATTGTTTAGTATTTAATTCCATTTCAGAAAGCGCAAAATAGTATTCACAGTAGACATGAGTAAAAAAAATAATAAATATAATATGGATACGAAAAGAAGACACTGCATGAGATAAAGTCATATCGGCTACGATCGTTGACTTACGGAATATAATCTGCACCATTCTTAGCAACTCAAACCTTGCATCAACTGTCCGAAGACTACCAGAATGAATACCCTAAGACAGCGGGAATCATTACGAGAAATTTTTAAATGACTGATTTAATGTCCGGTGGAGACGATCATGAGCAAGCTATGTCAATGGTGGTTGAATTTATTGCGTTGCTGGCCACTAGGAGGTTTTCCTCTAAGAAAATGGACATCAAATGTTCTCAAATAATTAAGTCACTTCCAAAAGATATCAAGGAAATATCAGCTCGTAGTATTCAAGAAAAGCGTGACGTAACCGTAAAGATATTGAATCTTCATACAAAACGACATCCATACAAAACGAGCTTGGCTATCTGAAGCCACAGGGCTATTCGATCCAATGGGTTGGTTACCACCTACTACTATTGCAATAATATTTCAAAGATTATGGTTAGGGAACTTGGAATGGGATGACAAACTACCAACAAACGTACAGGAAAATTGGATAAAGATTCGTACGGAAATGCAAATACTGGAAGGAATTAAGGTTATCCGCTCTGGTTAAGTCTAAATTCACAAATTGAGTTTGAACTTCATGGTTTTTCAGATGCCTTAGAAAACGCATATGGTTTCGTCGTATATAGCCGAATAAATATTAGTGGAATCCATAAAATTAATAATTGCAAAAACTAAATTTGCGCCAATAAAGACTGTCAGCTTGCCTAGATTGAAACCAAATGGTGCTCTATTACTTACCAAGTTAACGAATATAGTGAAGATTTCATTAGCAGCAAAAATTTTACCAAAAATGTTTTATTGGACTGATTCTCAAATTGTTCTCGATTGGCTCTCTAGCGTCTATATAGCGAATCGAAAAGCTAAAATTCTTGAAGTAAGTAATCGAAATCAATGGTTTCATGAGGATTCAGCAAGTAAACCTGCGGATTTTGCATCCAGAATATAATGCCGTCGGAACTAACAACTTTTACCTTGTGGTGAAATGGGCCGGAATGGTTGCAATCATCCAGAGAGTTATGGGTTCAACCAATTCATACTCATGTGGAAAATGGTGACGATATTAGGGAGGAAAGAGGCAATGTGGTCAGTACATATCTTGTCACAGTTAAAAATACCTACCGTTCATACTTTGTTGGAGCGGTTTTCCATCGCTAGGAAAATTCAAAGAATCGTGGCATGGATGCACCACTTTTTTAGAAATGCTAGGGTTGCTGTTACGTGTGTGAATAAATTAAACGGCTGTACATTAAATTGTGACGAAATGGAGAACGCATTACTAAGCATCATACGAGTAGGCCAACTAGAGAATGTCGAACCTGGAATTGTTCCATTAAAACAAGGTTACGGTCTCAATACAAATTCAAAATTAATTAATTATGCTTCATTTTTGAAACATCACAAATTTTAAGAGTGAAAAAAGTACTAGAATAGTCAGTGTGTAAAGTCGTGTTTTTCATTCGATCCTTTAATTTTTATCAATTTTCTCCTGTTTTTGCTTTAATTTAATTTTAAAAAGTTGATTGTTTATTGTATTGTTGGATTTTATACCCGTTGCAACAAAAACTTCATCGAGAAGTTAATTGTTCCCATTTTTCCAGTTTTAATTTTTCGATTGTTTTCAAACCTAAAAAAATTATACGAAGAGTTGAAAGTAAAGGAAAAAATGGTAGATTTTTGTGTTTTTATTTTTGAGTTGACTGATCGAAAATATAGTGGCCTAAAGTGTTATAGCCGAAATTAAAAAAATCTCAGTGTGTGAAGTGTTTTAAATTAAAATTAAAGAAAATTAAATAATTAAATATGGAAAAATGCAATCAACCGGGATGCATTTATCAGGCAATATCTTTCTTGAATATCTTAAATTTGTAGTGAGGGAAGTCAAATTTCTTGATTTTTCACAAATAATGCATGATTTTAGTTTGGTGTGTGAATTTAATGTACAGGGTGAGGAAAAAGTATGGAAACTCCTAAAAATCTCGCGGATTTCGGTCACAAAAAAAAATGAGCAAGGCTTATTCTTAGGTAAAAGAATAAGCCTTGCTCATTTTTAGGTCGTGACCTTGACCTTCATCTACAAGGTCATTTGTAGGTCAAGGTAATTTTTTTAAATTAGAACCCCTATTTTTGATGACAGAATCGCAACGAGCGCTCAATTGTACGTCCGAATATGTATTTCCATGACCTCCCAAGGTCATCAGGAATTTACATTGCGAGGAAAAAGTATGGAAACTCCTAAGATTCTCGCGGAGTATGTCAAAAAAAAAATGAGCGAGGTTTATTTTTAACTAATTTTCAACAAGGAATTTAATGGTGAGCTTGGTTGTGATCTTGGCGGTCATATTCAAGGTCATTTTGAGGTCAAGGTTATTTTTTATAGGGAAACCCCTGTTTTTTACATGCAATCAATTATCAAAGATTTTTCTTTTTTTGGTTACACACATTTTTAAATTTTTTTAAAAACTCTTGTTAAATATTTCGCAAAATTACAAAAGGTTTAAAAAATCACTCGATCGATTTCGACTTGTTAGGCCATCATCAGGAGTATCTACTAAACTGTAAAAATAAAAATGTAGTTATTTATATATATAGTTGGAAAAAGCAAAAAATGAAACAAAAATATGCAAATAAAAAATGTGGGAGTGGTAAACAATAAAAATGGTGAGAGCAATAAACATTAAAAATTAAAAGAGGGTGAGTTAAACACAGGTATATGATTATAGATTATTGATTAGTCAACGGCCGAATAACAAAATTCCAGATGTTGTTGTTGTTTTTTTTTTTATTTTTTTTTTTTATTTATAACCCGACGTATTAGTCATCTTATGGGATGGTATGAGTATTGGAATAAAACAGTGCGGGGTCGGTAATTGGCGAGAAACAGATTTCTCTCTGTTCGTTGAGGATATTTTGGTTAAGAACCAAAATGACTAATACGTCGGGTTATAATAAAATAAATAAAAAAAATAAAAAATTAAAAAAAAAACAACAACAACATCTGGAATTTTGTTATTCGGCCGTTGACTTATCAATAATCTATAATCATATACCTGTGTTTAACTCACCCATGCGTATCACTCCCACATTTTTTATTTGTATATTTTTGTTTCATTTTTTGCTTTTTCCAACTATATATATAAATAACTACATTTTCATTTTCACAGTTTAGTAGATACTCCTGATGATGGCCTAACAAGCCGAAATCGATCGAGTGATTTTTTAAACCTTTTGTAATTTTGCGAAATATTTAACAAGTGTTTGTAAAAAAATTTGAAAATGTGTGTATTAAGTGTGTTTCGCCAAGTGCCTACGGCAGAAAGTGTAAAAAGTATGATATTTTAAGGATAGAATAGACATTAATATTGAAGAAAGTAACATTACCTCAAATGCCCGTTCAATCGCAAATTACATGTGGTATCTAGCCAACGACCAAAAGATTGAAATGCGAGGTATTGCGTTAAAAAAATCATTCAAAATGCCCAACCTTAATGGGATGGGACATATTTCGAACTGGGCAAAATTCTTTTTATCTCTGAATTTATCCCACCACAAACCTCACGTCGATTAAACGACCAAAATCATCCAAAATTTTCTCTACACTTTTCTCTACCCAGCTTTTCATACATACAACCACCGGCCGATAAAGAGGCCTTACCACGTGGTTCGATGGGCATAGGTATCTCAAGAAAATCATATATTGACTAGAGAAAAACAACACTTCTGATATATACGTCTGCAAAGTATGTGAATGGAATATTTGCCAATCATTAGTACGCCACAAAGCCGTATTCTCCGTAAAGAATCTGATTCGGAATTAAAATGTTTTAGAAGAAATATACAATTATACCAAAAGAACAAATTTTACCTGATTCAGACTTGGTCATTTTTATTATGATTAAGCTTAGCATTGGTCCTTTCTGCTGGCAAGGATGACAAGAATTATGCAGCATCCTTTTATTTTCATATTGTAGTTAACAAAAATTTAATGGGGTCTCGCGATTTCACTTATTGAATAAAGCATATTTCAAAAAGTAAAGTAAGATCGATAATTCTCTACAAAAGTAAGAGCGTGTGTAACTCGTGTGAAAATGAGTCATTGCAATACTCGCTATCGCTCAGGCTGCAAATTTCACTTTCGTATTGTTATGACTCATTTTCTTCAATTGTTATACAATATACTAATTTTTGTACAATTTTATGAGATATCAAATTCTGACAGCGTAAGTTCAAATTCGGATATGATTTATCTAATAACTTATCGAACATATTCTGTAATAAAAATGCAAATTCTGGAATACATATCGAATTTTGACATCAATAACTCAAATTCTGATGTCACAATAGTATATTGTATATAACAAGTGAAGAAAACGAGTCATTGCAATACGAAAGTAAAATTTGCAGCCTGAGCGATAGCGTTGTATATATCTGACTCGATCGCATCGACGCGCAGGAAAACATGACTGCAGGATTTGAGATCCCTTTGAATGAATGAACTACGCCGAGTGTTGTGATTTGATGCTTCAACTGGCTTTAAATTGTTAAAAATAGTTCTTAATTTGTTAATATACTCTGACTGAGAATTATGAGAATCTGTATCTCCAAAAAACTCACCAGGTAGACGTAAGGTAGTACCGTATACCAATTCGCTTGGTGTTGCATTTATATCTTCCTTAAAAATTGAACGATGTCCTAATAAAATTGTAGGAATACAATCAACCCAATCGTTAGCGTTGTTAGATTTAAGGGCTGATTTAATGGTTCGATGCAATCTTTCTATCATCCCGTTCGCTTGAGGGTGATATGAGGTTGTGCGGTAGTGTTTGGCACCTAATAACTTAGCCAACTCGTTAAATAGAGACGATTCGAATTGACGACCTCTGTCAGTCGTTATATTTCTAGGCATACCAAATCGTGATATTCAGCCAGACATTAATGCACGAGCTACGGTTTCAGCCGAGATGTCGGATATTGGAATTATTTCCGGCCATCGCGTGAATCTATCAATGCATGTTAGGCAATACGTGAAACCTCTTGAGGGTGGTAAAGGACCAACCAGATCGATGTTTATATGGCTAAATCGTTCGCCAGGTATTAAGAATTTCGATAAAGGTCGCTGGTTATGACGTGTAATTTTTGCTTTTTGACAAAGCATGCATTGTTCTGACATGATTTTACAATCGCTCTGTAACTCAGGCCATACAAATCTATCGGTCATTAGTTTTGTTGTAGATTTTATGCCTGGATGCGCCAAATTATGAATGGATTTGAAATATGTTTTTCTCAATGTAGCCGGAATATAAGGACGAATTTTTTTTGTCGAAGTATCACAATATACGGAATTGGTACCAGGAATATCAATTAACTCAATTTTTAAACTTGTTTCATTATTCCGCAATAAATTTTGTAATTCGATGTCGTTATCCTGTTCAATTTTTAATTGGACATAGTCGAGAAAATGAATTTCGGAAACGTCTTTGTCATCTAACCGCGATAGCATATCCGCGACGATATTATCTTCGCCAGCGATATGTTGAATATCTGTACTGAATTGACCAATAAAATCAATGTGTCTTAATTGACGAGGTGAAGTCTGATTCATGGTTTTGCTAAACATGAAAATCAGTGGTTTATGGTCTGTTAAAATCGTGAAATTTCGACCTTCGATTGACGTTCGGAAGTGTTTTACAGATTGATAAATGGCTAACAGCTCGCGATCATACGTGCTGTATTTTTGTTGCGCATTTGTTAGCCGTTTTGAATAGAAACCTAGTGGTTCTAGAATACCGTTTTTAATTGGATATCATTGGATGCGTCGACGTGTAAACATATTTTTGCATTTTGCGAAGGTTGAGCTAATAAAACTGCGTTTTTTAATTCGTTTTTGCACATTTCAAAAGCTTTAATGGAATGCTCGTCCCAAATAACCGGTGTCTTGTCGTTTTTAATGTTTCCCTTGATTAATTTTTGTAATATGCCTTGAGATTCGACGGCATTAGGGATGCAACGACGTTAAAAATTTATTGAAGCAATGAATCGTCTTAAATCTTTCGCGATTTGTGGTAAGGGAATTTGTGAAATGGTGTTTACTTTTTCCGGATTGGGTTTGATACCAAATTGGTCTATTTTAAAACCCAGAAAGTTAATTTCCGATTTTCCAAACTCACATTTTGCTAAATTGATTTTAAGACCGAATTGACGAAAACGTTCAAAAACTATTTTAAGGTGTTGATAATGCTCTTCATGGGTTTTTGACGCGATTTGAATATCATCAATATATGTATTTGAAAACAAACGGTAGCCTATTAGTACCTGATCGATATATCTTTGGAACGTTTGACCGGCGTTTCTAAGTCCAAATGTCATTACTGTAAATTCGTAGGGACCGAAGGGTGTAATAATTGCAGTTTTTGGTATATCAGACTCATTAACTGGTATTTGATGAAATGCACGAGTGAGATCAACTTTCGAAAATACTTTGCTATCTTCAAGGTACATAGTAAAGTCCTGAATGTTAGGCACTGGATATCGATCGGGTATGGTGACGGCGTTAAGACGACGATAGTCGCCACATGGCCGCCAGTCACCATCCTTTTTAGGTACCATATGTAAAGGACTTACCCACGGAGACTTTGATGGTCGACATATACCTCCCTTTACCATATATTTAAATTCTTTTTTCGCCAAATCATATTTGTCTGCGGTCAACCGACGCGCTTTCGCGAAGACAGGAGGACCCTTCGTTTCGATAAAATGATAAACGTTTGCGTGTGAATTTGAATGTTTGTAATTAGGAACTGTAAGATCGTGAAAATCCGTTAATAGTTGCAGATAATTGTCGTTTGCGCAATGATTGTCATTACGTAAAGTGGTTATATTTACTTCGTTGTCTGTGACGCGTTTAATAGAACATGAAGTTTTAAGTTTATTCTCTGAATCTATTAACTTTTTGCTTTTAAGATCAACGAGTATATTAAAATGCTTTAAAAAATCTGCACCGATAATCGGTTTTGTGACGTCAGCGATAGTGAAAGACCAATCGAATGATCGTTTTGATTTTCGAGCCATTAGCTGCGAATAAATTAATGGAACTACTCGTATTTGGTTTGCCTTTAGAAGTTGTGGGAATGATAGACAAATCTGAACCCGTATCGACTAAAAAATGATTTTTTGATGATTTATCAAAAATGAATAATCGGCAGTTACTATGCTGCGCCGAATTGCCTGCCATACAAAACGGCGAAATTAGTTTTTTTGGTTTTAGCTTTCCGTCACTATTGTGTTTGCACCAACTTGTGCAGTTTCGGGCGTTGTCACCGTATTTAAAATGATACCAGCACTGTTCATACTGTTTTCTATCATTTGATTTATCACGAGGATCTCTGTTATTGTTTCGAGACAGAGAACGCGATCGCGAAAATGGACGTGAATCATTGTTAAATCTGTCGAATTTTTTCGACATGTCTTTGAATACATTGGTTAATGATTCAACTTGAGTGGATAATGTTTTTTCAACATTTGAGTTCGCTGTATTGCTTGTTGGAATATTTTCAACCGCGCTTGTTTCGAATTTGGCCATGTTTAGAATTTTATCTGCGACTTCGGCCCTTTCTCGAAGATTTATTGTCATTTCGCGTAATAGTGTGGAAGGTTTTTTATCACCTAAATCAATGCCTTGTAATAAACTAGTGAGACGTTTCTCTTGTGATTGGGCGAATTCGTTTGTGAGTGCTGTTTTTACAGCTTCATATTTATTTACCTTAGGTGGGTTTCGAATAATATCGACTACCACATCAAGATATGTTGGATCGAGGTTTGAAATAACGATATCGTATTTTGTGTGATCTTGCGTAATTTTGTTATTACGGAACTGTGCTTCGATTTGCAAGAACAAAATATCAGGCTTACTGGTATAAAAAGGAGGTACTTTCGTTGCAACTTTAAACGCTTCCTTATACTCAGGTTTACGATTATTATTTGTATTGTCATTACTCTTATTATCAGTTTGATTGCTTATTTCGTTTTTCAAACTGTTATATTGACTCAAAAGACTTGACAGTTGTTCCCTTAACAATAACAATTGGGCATCGTCCGATGTAAAAGGATTGAGTAACGACTGGTTAAAATTTTCAGATAATGAAGGTGATTCGACCGAAGATTGTGTGTCAGGTATTATTGTGACATTATTATCGGACTATCGGTATCATCACCGCTAGAACCCTTTAATGAATCAGGCATTTTATCTGAATGTTGAATTACCCGCGAGAAATAAAATTTTTCGAGAAACAAATTTGATCAGAGATAGCTATAGATCGCTTTTACAATAATGTCCCTAACCAATAATGACGTTTTTTTTAAAAAAATTAAAAAATATCCAAGCAAAAAAATTGACTTAACGTTAACCACGCTTAAAACTATTTGAATTAGGGATTTTACCAAATAGAATTCCAACGCCTACTGACTGGCGGCTAAAAAATTTCGTATGTAGTTTTATATGGTCAAACATGTGTTTGAATGTTTCATTAAATTATTAATTTCGACTAAATTAATTTTAAAATTTGATATTTATTATTAATCGCAACATACTCATCTTTATTAATCATAAAAAAAAAGTACGGGGACATCCACTAATTTAGACAGGAAACTTGTATTTGTAAACATGATTTTACTTATTTTTGCATGTAAAAATAAAAAAAGTGTAGTCAGCGCTGCCCAAGCGTGGGGACAAATGAACTAAAATCGATTTTGGGAAAATCCCTCATTTAACACAATATAATAAAATATTAAAATTAATATATAATTTGTTGAAATTTATGAAAATTTCTAACCTGAATACTGCTGGTAGTGACTGATGAAATTGATGAAATTCGTCAAATCCGAATGCTGCCAGTAGTAATTGATGAAATGGTTGAAATTTGGTTGAATTATTTTTTAGTGTGCTGATAATTTTGTTTTTTTCCACGTGGTTTACTTCAATAATTGAATAAATTTTGATGATAATGCCGGATGTATATGACCGGTGTGAAGTACTTAACGTTAACAGAAAAGTGTAGCTACACAAATTAACAGAAAAGTGGCATTTACACAAAAAAGTGGAAAATCCAAAAGGTTTAATGTAAATATCGTTATATTTTAACTCGCATAAAATAAATAACACAAAAGAAATAAATTTAAATAGATATTTGATAGTTTAAATTTGATTTGTGAAAAAAAACAAGTTCGACCAAAAATCTTTACAGACAAGATTCGATTTGATCAAGAGCAATATGCCAATTAACACAAATCTCAGAGATGTTCCCATATTGTGACTATATAGGATAAAAAGAGGATAAATAGGGCTTTCTTAATATCTATGTGTTATTTAAAAAAACAGGGTTGGGTTCTGGTGAAAAATTTTCAAAAATTATCAATTTCATATAAAACGATTGATAGAGGTTCAACTACACTAAGCCAATTAACACGTAATATTAGAGATGTTCCCATATTGTGACTATATAGGATAAAAAGAGGATAAATAGGGCTTTCTTAATATCTATGTGTTATTTAAAAAAACAGGGTTGGGTTCTGGTGACAAATTTTCAAAAATTATCAATTTCATATAAAACGATTGATAGAGGTTCAACTACACTAAGCCAATTAACACGTAATATTAGAGATGTTCCCATATTGTGACTATATAGGATAAAAAGAGGATAAATAGGGCTTTCTTAATATCTATGTGTTATTTAAAAAAACAGGGTTGGGCTCTGGTGACAAATTTTCAAAAATTATCAATTTCTTATAAAACGATTGATAGAGGTTCTACTACACTAAGCCAATTAACACGTAATATTAGAGATGTTCCCATATTGTGACTATATAGGATAAAAAGAGGATAAATAGGGCTTTCTTAATATCTATGTGTTATTTAAAAAAACAGGGTTGGGCTCTGGTGACAAATTTTCAAAAATTATCAATTTCATATAAAACGATTGATAGAGGTTCTACTACACTAAGCCAATTAACACGTAATATTAGAGATGTTCCCATATTGTGACTATATAGGATAAAAAGAGAATAAATAGGGCTTTCTTAATATCTATGTGTTATTTAAAAAAACAGGGTTGGGTTCTGGTGACAAATTTTCAAAAATTATCAATTTCATATAAAACGATTGATAGAGGTTCTACTACACTAAGCCAATTAACACGTAATATTAGAGATGTTCCCATATTGTGACTATATAGGATAAAAAGAGGATAAATAGGGCTTTCTTAATATCTATGTGTTATTTAAAAAAACAGGGTTGGGTTCTGGTGACAAATTTTCAAAAATTATCAATTTCATATAAAACGATTGATAGAGGTTCTACTACACTAAGCCAATTAACACGTAATATTAGAGATGTTCCCATATTGTGACTATATAGGATAAAAAGAGAATAAATAAGGCTTTTTTAATATCTATGTGTTATTTAAAAAAACAGGGTTGGGCTCTGGTGACAAATTTTCAAAAATTATCAATTTCTTATAAAACGATTGATAGAGGTTCTACTACACTAAGCCAATTAACACGCAATATTAGAGATGTTCCCATATTGTGACTATATAGGATAAAAAGAGGATAAATAAGGCTTTCTTAATATCTATGCTTTATTTAAAAAAACAGGGTTGTGCTCTGGTGACAAATTTCCAAAAATTATCAATTTCTTATAAAACGATTGATAGAGGTTCTACTACACTAATCCAATTAACACGCAATATTAGAGATGTTCCCATATTGTGACTATATAGGATAAAAAGAGGATAAATAAGGCTTTCTTAATATCTATGCTTTATATAAAAAAACAGGGTTGGGCTCTGGTGACAAATCTCCAAAAATTATCAATTTCTTATAAAACGATTGATAGAGGTTCTACTACACTAATCCAATTAACAAGCAATATTAGAGATGTTCCCATATTGTGACTATATAGGATAAAAAGAGGATAAATAAGGCTTTCTTAATATCTATGTGTTATTTAAAAAAACAGGGTTGGGCTCTGGTGACAAATTTCCAAAAATTATCAATTTCTTATAAAACGATTGATAGAGGTTCTACTACACTAATCCAATTAACACGCAATATTAGAGATGTTCCCATATTGTGACTATATAGGATAAAAAGAGGATAAATAAGGCTTTCTTAATATCTATGCGTTATTTAAAAAAACAGGGTTGGGCTCTGGTGACAAATTTTCAAAAATTATCAATTTCTTATAAAATGATTGATAGAGGTTCTTCTACACTATTGCCCGGTTTCACAAAAAAATAACCAATCTCTAGTAAAATAATATTACCTCTTTTTCTTTTTTTACGATATTCCGTTTTGTTTCACAATAAAAATTCAATGCAAGTTGATTATATTTTTTTTTTACATAGACATATTTAGCCTCCAGCTAATTATTTAGCTGGACGAAATTGGCCAGCTAGATATTTAGCTCTCCGGTTAAAATTTTTATGCAAAGAAGAAAAAAGAATTAGCATGCGTTGAATTTGAATTATGAAATAAATCGCGATTTCATAAATAAGAAAGTGATGAAATAATATTTAACTGCAGATCGCATGTTTTTTTTGTGATATCGGGCATAAGCCAAACGAATATCAGATTTAGTATGTTCCCAGTTATATTTTTTTAATGTTTTGTAAAACTTCATTTTAGAGCTCCGTTCACAAATCTATAATTATTTTTATTTTTCAATATTATCAATTTAATAGAAATAGTTCTATAAAATTGAAATTTTTCAAAAATAAATAAAATAAAAATAATTCTTAGAAAATTAGTCACAATATGGGAACATCTCTAATATTGCGTGTTAATTGGCTTAGTGTAGTAGAACCTCTATCAATCGTTTTATAAGAAATTGATAATTTTTGGAGATTTGTCACCAGAGCCCAACCCTGTTTTTTTATATAAAGCATAGATATTAAGAAAGCCTTATTTATCCTCTTTTTATCCTATATAGTCACAACATGGGAACATCTCTAATATTGCGTGTTAATTGGATTAGTGTAGTAGAACCTCTATCAATCGTTTTATAAGAAATTGATAATTTTTGGAAATTTGTCACCAGAGCCCAACCCTGTTTTTTATATAACGCATAGATATTAAGAAAGCCTTATTTATCCTCTTTTTATCCTATATAGTCACAATATGGGAACATCTCTAATATTGCGTGTTAATCTGATTAGTAGAACCTCTATCAATCGTTTTATAAGAAATTGATAATTTTTGGAAATTTGTCACCAGAGCCCAACCCTGTTTTTTATATAACGCATAGATATTAAGAAAGCCTTATTTATCCTCTTTTTATCCTATATAGTCACAATATGGGAACATCTCTGAGATTTGTGTAAATTGGCATATTGCTCTTGATCAAATCGAATCTTGTCTGTAAAGATTTTTGGTCGAACTTGTTTTTTTTCACAAATCAAATTTAAACTATCAAATATCTATTTAAATTTATTTCTTTCGTGTTATTTATTTTATGCGAGTAAAAATATAACGATATTTACATTAAACCTTTTGGATTTTCCACTTTTTTGTGTAAATGCCACTTTTCTGTTAATTTGTGTAGCTACACTTTTCTGTTAACGTTAAGTACTTCACACCGGTATGTATATGATTTTCCGATGTAATTGCTTTTCGTAAAAATGGCTGCCACGTGTAAAATTGTATTTTATTTTATGAACGTCGGTTGTCACCAATTATGGGATGTCCCAATTATGGGATGTTGAACCAATTATAGGTTATGAATTGGGGTAACCCGAATGTAGGATGCCGTACAATTGTACACCGTTTTGTTGTAGGCGTAATACGGCACCACGTTGTATATATCTGACTCCAATAAATATATGTGTCCCAAACAATTTTTACCCCGTGAAAATAAACTAGGATAATGTATATTTTATTTAACAACACTTTATTTATTTCGTAAATAAGTTAGTTATTAACAATAAATGATTTTAATGATACACAAATTTAATTAAAAATGAAAATACAAAATTGATACTGAGCGCGATAACTATGGCGTCCGTGCTTGTATATCTTCTTGTAGTATGTGTCGTGTGCCCATGTTAATTGTAAACTTAAAATCTAGGGGCTTACAAAATATTTCTTATAATTTTTGAAACCAGGGTTGAACAGAAAATATGCCTGTAGGCAATATTGAAAACCCGGCAAACCGATAGCTTGGAATTTATGATTATTTAAATGTAAAAATTAAATATTTTGAATTGAAATTGAAATAATGTAAATATTATGTGATCACTACAACATCATAGATTTAAATTTTGATAAGATATATCGAATTTTCGAATCCTGATATGAAGTATCTATTTTTGGCATCAAAAATTCAAATTTTGACGTGAAATATTGAATTTTGACATGATATTTCGATTTCTAACATAACTTATTTTATTTTCGTATGATGTCGTCAAACTCTGAAATTTCATATTGAATTGATGTACCGAATTCTAATATCAAAAATTCAAATTCGGACATGACATATCAAATTCAGACAGAATATATCAAGTTCTGATATCATCAATACAAATTCTATAATATTGTAAATCTAACACTTACATCGTTTAGCGGTTTCTGACATCAAAAATTCAAATTTTGACATGACTGGGATTCTCGCATAATATCTCGAATATGGTACATAGCGAATTCTGGCGTGATATATAGAATTCTGATATCATAAATGCAAATACTGATATTGTATATCTAATTATGACAAGAAGTATGGAATTCTGACATGAGATATCGAATTTTGAAACCAAAGATTATAATTCTGGCATGACATAATACTTCGAATTATGTCGATTTCTGACATAATTTATTGAATTGTAGTAGTTTAGATACATAATATCGGAATGATATCAAAGGGCCGAATGTCGAAGGGCCGAATGTCGAAGGGCCGAATGGGTCGAAGGGCCGAATGGGTTGAAGGGCCGAATGTCGAAGGGCCGAATGTCGAAGGGTCGGAGGGCCGAATGGGTCGAAGGGCCGAATGGGTGGAAGGGCCGAATGGGTCGAAGGGCCGAATGGGCCGAATTGGTCGAAGGCCGAATGGGTCGAAGGGCCGAATTTTTTTTGTTTATTTTTTTGTTTTGCTTTTAGAAATATAATTTTTTAAATATCTTGTTTGAGGGAATATTTTGTAAATGTACTGAATTTGATATTAAGAACTATAATTTTTATTTATTTATGAAAAACAATATTAATTTTCCAGATATCAATACCAGGTTGAAATGTTGTTTGTCAAAATGATCCATATCAAAATAGGTAATACATTTCAGGTTGAAACAATATTCAAAACAACGTCATGAGACAATAATATACTTTAAAATAAACCGTTTCGTTTAATTTAAGTAGCCATTTTGGAAATTTTGCCTTAAACTGTAATGTGTCTTTATAATTATGTAGTAAACTGTTAGGAGTAAATTCACTATATTCACATTACTAAATCACAGAGAAATTATTTTATTCGTCCAAATAGAATTTTCCTTCACCCTAACGAATAAAAAATGTTCTGATTTTTATGACATTTTATGACAAAATTCTTTTTTGGCTTTTAATGAAATACCTATTATGTACAAATATTTTTCCACTTGATAATTACAAAAAGAACACAAAATATAAACAACAAAATTAATGCAATATTTTTGCTGATAGAATATCTAAAGATACATAATAAAATATGTATAAACTCAAAAAAAATTAATTTATATTTGATAAAAAAATTTACAAAATATTCCTTAAACCAAGAAATTTAAAAAATTATATTTCTAAAAACAAAAAAAAAAATAAAAAAATTCGGCCCTTCGACCCATTCGGCCCTTCGATCCATTCGGCCCTTCGCCATTCGGCCCTTCGACCCATTCGGCCCTTCGACCCTTTCGGCCCTTCGACATTCGGCCCTTCGACATTCGGGCCTTTGACCCATTCGGCCCTTCGACCCATTCGGCCCTTCGACATTCGGCCCTTCGACATTCGGCCCTTTGAAATTCGGCCCTTCGTCCTCATTCCATAATATCTTATTGGATTGATATAACTGGCAGTTAGTTTCTGTTGGGTTTGTGGCCGCAGCCGTGAATGAATACATTAAATGAATTTTTACATTAAACGTTCAGCCAAGCAATCCAAGGGAAAGAACTCTATTGATTTGGATGTTACTCCTTTTAGGGTTTTCGGTTATACGAAGGTTTTTGCTGACCAACCTAAAAAATAAAAAATGTATTAACTGGATATTTCGATGAAAATGGTCTAAAATGAATTAAGGTAAAGTTATGGCATATACCAATTAGGATATAACTTGGTTAATTCTTACCCGATTTGGTGAAATCCGATGTGTGCGAGGGAATTAGGAACCAATTTGGAAGAAATCCAACATGTCCGATGGAAATTCGATTGTCATATGAATTTAGATGAAGTTTTGGAAAATGGCCAATTAGGATGAAACTTGGATATTTTTTAACTGATTGCGATAAACTTTGACGATAAATATAAGAAGTTCTGAACTATGTAAGTTCTGATGATTTTGGATAAAATTTGTATATTTCTTTGCCGATTTTCATGAAAAATAACGCATGTACGATGGACATTTCTACGATGGAATTGGATAAAACTTATAAATAAACAAACAAATCAAAATGTTTTAATTGGTATGAAAATAATTTTGATCACCAGAGAACAAAATTTTGTATAGAGCTCAGAACTGGGCATTATCGATCTTTTTTTAAATGAGCTGTTGACATCTTCAGAGAATTTCAATTTTCGGTAGCAAAATATACCTAAGTTTATAAAATTGAAAATCTTTCCTATTTGAAAACAATTAGCATTACTGTCGGAAATTGAGCAGCTCAAGGTCCAATGATTATTCGATCCGTGAATAATGAATAATAAATTTTAAAAAACGAGTTTTAGAGTGCTGAATTTTTCATATTCAAATTTGATGTATCAGTAATAAAAAAGGAAATTATTTAACGTTAGGTATATCATGGCTCTATTTCTTAATTGTGGTCAAAATGTTTTTTAAACGAATATGCCCAACTGTGAGTAGAACTTTAATTTTGTACTCATCGTTAGGTTTCTGTGTAATTTGCTAATTCTAAAATTTTGAATTTTCTGTAATAAGTTCTGTAAATTTTCTATTTACAGAAAATTTCAATTTAAAACATAAAAATTCTAAAACATTATTAAATTCTATTAACCAGGAGCCTAACCAAGCGCAAATTTTAGTGACAAAAAAAATTACGTTTGAAAAATATTTTTTTATTAAAAAACTGTATGCAGCCAAAACTGCTATAAGTTCTATTTTTCATCCATACAAAACAAAAAATATCACTAAGGCAAAACACATTTTAGTGATACGTATAGAGATACTCATAAGGAAAAATAATTAATGTATTAATGAAAACACAACAACAAATTTTATAAACAAATTACAGAAGACTGTCAAAGTGTCAAAGTATCATATAAACAAAAAACATTATAAGTAGCATACTACAATCAAATAATAATTTTTTTATTTATCACTAAAATTTGCGCTTGGTTAGGCTCCAGGATTGCCCTCTAAAAATAAAATTTTGATTACAGGCTACCCGGTTACTATGTAGGCAACGTAATGACTTAAATTCTAAATTTCAACTCCATTGCGTACACAGACATGAATTATTTTGTAAACACTAATTAAAATTGGCAATATACAAATAATTTTTGCTTTAGAAAATTAAAAAAAATCTTTAAAATGCATTAACCGCGCTGCGCTATACATTTAACTAAAATACACGATTGATTGATGACATATCCATTTAACAAAAACAAATAGCCGCAATAAGAATAAAATAACAATCTAATTCAATCAATTTATTGGCATATGTATATAGAAAACATCTGTACACGATTATTACACAAAAAAAATTTAAAAATCTTTAGGAATTCCTGTGTAATGAATTTAAATGAAGTAAGAGCGAAATTGAATATGCCAGTTCAAGATCTCTCCATTCACTTTACCGCAACCAAAAAAAAACGCAATTATATGTATTTCAATGCATCGTGTATGTGTGTGGACCACTTATCATCGTCAGACAATCGCGCTAATACCGCAACGTTTTATTTTATTTAATTAAGTTAATTCATTCAGCACCGTTTGCAAGGTCGTCTGAATCAAACTACATAAATATTTTTGCTTATTTTATTGATTCACAAGAAAAAAAAACCGAAAATTTTATTTTGAATGGACCTCCGTCTGGAAATAAATTTGTTTATGAGATGCGGCCAAAATAAAACGCATTCCTACATTATCTATTCATTTTCAAACGTTTAATGGTGTTTGTGTCCGTACATATTTATGTGTTGGCGTGTAAACTTCATTTTTGTGATGCGCGCACGATTATTTGCCATAGCTTGTTGTTGCCAGACCCCAGACGCACACAAGACAAGACCAAATATCTTTTTTAATTTATTTTTGTATATTTACGAAATAAAAAAAAACCGAATATAATATAAAAAAAAAAAAATTCTTTAAAATGATTAAACGTAAATATGGAGAGAGATGTGTGTTGTTGTTGTTGTTTGGTTTTGTTTTTGTTATTATTATTTTTTTTCGCGTCTTCCGGGTTTGATGCACATTTTTATACACACACACACACACAAGCTACATAAACAACATACGACGTATGTATATTACAAAACAGCGAGCAGAAAAAATAAAAAATAAAAAAACCTAAAAAAGAAACTGTTTTTATAAATTTTTGTTGGTGTACCTACATATACCTTTCGCGAATCGCGCGATCTCTTCCAATAATAAAAAATATGTAATATTGCGAGTGTGAAATTACAGTGAAATATTGATTATGGTTGGGGTGGAGGAAAGGGTAAATTAAATAACAACAACAACTATAGGCACAAAATTGGATCGCGCGCGCTTTGGAATTTTATAAAATAAAAAAGTTTTTGCTCTCGCGTATAGAAGCTACAGAATATTGTATACAAGAAAAACATGTGCATCCACACACCAGGGCAGACTGCAGCCACATTGCTGATAGACAGAGTCTTGCTGCTGCTGTTGCATATCCATTAATTTTTCATTTTTTTTTTGTTTTGTTAATTCTTTTCGTGTTGTTTTTGCATTATTTTAACTTCTTTGGTTGCGTTATGCAGTTCGGTGTGGATGTGTGTTGAATGTCGAAAGGTCAATTTATATATTTTTTGTTTTTTAAACAAAAAAAAAAAAAGTAAAAAAATATTGTCTTAAATATTTGTTGATTACAAAATGATTTTCTTTATTATTATTGTTATTATATTTAATAAAAATATAAAAAAAAAAAATTAAGATGCAGACGAGACAGAAAACTTATAAAAGGAAATTTTTTTTTTAGTTTTAACAAATTTATGTTATTTTAATTTCTTAAGACTGAATTTTTTTTTTTTTTCGTTATTATTCGATTTTTGTCTTAATTTTTGTGGATCATCATCGTATTGCAGTGTAGTCGAAGAGATGCGTTCGAATTTTATGTTAATGTATGTACGAGTATATAAAATGCAGTTATGGTATTTTAACAAGCATTTATTGTTGTTCTTCTTTAAATTGTTAAATTAAATGGGTTTGCGGTATTCTGTTGAATTTTGTTCAATACCTGATGATTTCTTGCAAATTATATTTGGTGCATTGGGATGCTTATCGAAAAATTAAGACGTTGTTTTATGGGTCACAAAATTAGTTTTACTTACTTTTTGTCAAAAATTCATAGATGCCAAAGTCAATAAAGGTCACCTGCTTTTATATTTTTATTATTATTATTATTACTTGAGGGCCATGTGGGGGCTCAAGCCACCCCGCACTGCGACCTAAAAGATCTTTTGTGCATTAACCCATTTGTTCCCACACCAATAATAAATTGTGTAAAATATTTGTACTTTAAATATTTTTTAACACTCAAAATCCTTTCTCGAAATGAATTTTTTTTTTAAATATGATAAATAAACTAAGAACCATATATAACGGTAAAATACAAATTGAAATTTGACATTAAATACCGCAGTAGGGGCGTCGTAAAGTTAGTGTTTTTTCTGTACCCGTACAGGTACAGTGGGATCAAATGGGTTAAGCCCTACTTAATTATCCGTCCAGTCAATATTCAAGCTCTTAATGAACCTGATAATACTGCCTAACGGTACGTGATACATACTATCTGGGCTCATTGCTCTCCCTCCTAGATGTTTTAATTATCCGTCCAGCCAATATTCAGGCTCTTAAAGAACCTGATAATACTGCCGACCGGTGTGTGATACATACTATCTGGGCTCATTGCTCTCCCTCCTAGATGTAATAAGATTTACTTCTGCTAGAAGAGCGGTAGCATTGGGACTCAAGGACATCGAGAGGGCAGACCCACTCCCGTATATTCCTATCCATGCCTCGTCTACCGTTTTGATTTTACTCTTGCGAGTTGCTGGGACATACTATCTGGGCTCATTGCTCTCCCTCCTAGATGTTTACTGTTGGAAGTACTTCTACACGCGATACATATTATCTGGGCTCATTGCTCTCCCTCCTAAATGTTTACTGTAGAAAGTACTTCTACACGCGTTACATACTATCTGGGCTCATTGCTCTCCCTCCTAGATGTAATAACATTTACTTCTGCTAGAAAAGCGGTAGCATTGGGACTCAAGGACTTTGAGAGGGCAGACCCACTCCCGTGTATTCCTTCCCGTGCCTCGTCTACCGTTTTGATTTAACTCTTGCGAGTTGCTGGGAATAAAAAAGTCGCCTGTAGGTCACCCAGGTTTACTACAGGAAGGCTAAATAAAACTGGAGGGTGCCTGGTATCCAGAGTCCGCATATATAGACTGATTAACCTATCAGCCATTCATCCATCGGCATATGCTGTTCCACCTTAGATTAGGGATTTTTTGTCAAGGTTTTCTCCTTTAGCGTCGTACTTTAGCCTGTCACCAAAAGCCACATTCAGCCTAATGGTTACAGTTACCGGTGGTTGCCACGAGGAGGCAGTACGTACACCTGCGCCTACTGGAAGTTTACGGAGCCCCTTCCAATAGACGCCAAACCACCTTGATTTCCTGCTTTTATATATAAGGCATTGCATTGTAGTTTGAAGTTGGTGGGCCGATGTATTGTAGCTCTAAGCAAAACGACTAAATTTTGTTATCTTCATCTCTCTGACATTTTAAGGCAGTTTTTAGTAAGTTTTCGTTTAAACCCTTTTTTTATTTTTTTATTTTTTATTACGACTGAGACTGCGCTCATCTAGCAATTTTTCTTTCAAATATAAATTTTTATATTTCTCGTAAAATTCTCTTTTATTGGGGTGTAACCTACTGGTTAGTCCCATAATTAATTAAACCTATTTACTCATTTTAGTTTGCTAAGTTCATTAGGTCAAGTGGCCTCGTTCTTTGGAGTCTTCTTTCAACGACAGCAATATCGAGTAAGAAACAAATTTTTAAAATCAATCGATTCTTTCGGCTTTTATAGGCAAAATATATTAATAATAATGGCATTCACAACATTTTTCGACTTGTTAATCAGAAAAAATAAAGAGGCCAATCATTTATATTGGATGTGTGAATTAATTTTTAGACTTTTTTTATAAAAAAGAAATGTTTATTTAAAGATAACGATACAGTATATTTTATCCAATATATTCGCCATCGTTAGCTATGACTGCCTGCCGTCTCCTGGGAAGTTTGTGGATTCCTCGTTTGAAGAAGCCTTCAACTTTCCCAGCTATCCAGCCATCGATCCAATTTCGCACTTTTCCGGCATTTCGAAAGCGTACGTCAGCCAGACCTATTTGCATTGATCGAAACAAATGGTAGTCAGAAGGTGCAAGGTCTGGAGAATACTCAGGTTGTTCAAGCCGATCCCAACCGAGTTGCTCTACCTTGTTTTGAGCGGTTCTTGCTTTCTTGTTTCGTTTATAGCTTTTGTTCGCTATTGCTGGCCGTTTTTCGTCTAATGCACGTGCCAAATTGTCCAGTTGGCGTCGGTAGCGATCACCTGTAACCGTTTCATTTGGATTTAACAGCTCATAGTACACCACACCTTTCTGGTCCCACCAAATACTCAGCATAACCTTATCGCAATGAATATCTCGTTTTGGCTGCGATGGTCATGCTTGGCCTGGATCAACGTAAGCTGTTTTACGTTTGGGGTTGTCGTAATAGACCCACTTTTCATCGCCAGTAATAATTCGACGCAAAAAACTATGTTTTTGGAACTCAGAAAGATTTTTCTTGCATGCTTCAATTCGTGCTCTCAATTGATTTTCGGACAGTTGATGTGGGACCCATCTTCCTAGCTTTCGAATCTTTCCCATTGCGTGCAAACGATGAGAAATGGTTGATCGGTCAATGTTTAACTGCATTGTAAGTTATTTTTGGGTTTGACATGCATTTTCATCCAATAATGTTTGTAATTCGGCATCTTCAAACTTTTTTGGCTGACCTGGCCGTTCTTTGTCTGTCAAGTCAAAATCACCACTTTGGAATCGATGAAAGCAATTGAAACAGCTTGCTCTCGATGGAGCTTAATTACCATAAGTATCAGAAAGCAATCGGTGAGCTTCAGCGGCAGTTTTCTTGGAATCAAAAAAGAAAAGAAGGGCCCCTCGAAAAAACAACTTATCACGATCCATTTTAAATCGATTACAAAAAAATGACGTAATATATAATAGATTGACAATTATGACAGCTACAACATGCAATTGGAATTGCTTGTCAAACTATACGCAATCTCACGTAGTGACATCTAAATGTCGAGTCTAAGAATTAATTCACACACCCAATAATATATCTACTAAAAAAGTATAAATATCAATCTCCCCCGTACTTGCAATGACACTATGCAACAATCTTTTCATTGAAAAAGAAAACTTCCTTACCGCTAATTTGGTGTTGACGGAACTTTCGGTTCAAAAAATTCCATAAATTATCAATGGGGTTGAGATCTGGTGGCTGAGAAGGATGAAGGAGTGTTGACTTCCCATTGTACAATAACAATTCCTTTATCAGCTTTGAGGAAAGCTTCGGGTCATTGTCATGTATGGAGCGAAAATCTTGCCAATTTTCTCAACACTATGGTTAACAAATTATCCTTCAAAATATTCAAATAATCAAACCAGTTCATTATGGTTTCAGTGAAAGCCAAATGTCCTACACCCCTTCAGCTAAAAGCTCCCAAAATCATTATACTTCCGTCACCATGTTTCACTCAAGTTCAGTGTTGGCTTTCCGCTATCCCATAACTCGCCCATCTAAACCAAAAACGTTAAATTTACTTTTGTCCAAGGGAATAAAATTTTCCCAGAACTCTTCCGGCTCACTCACACATCCCAATGCATACTCGAAGCGCTTTTTAATATTTTTTTTCGACAAACACATTTCTAGCGTGCCGCACATTCACGATACTCTTGTTTATGCAAAATATTGCGTTTGGTCTGAGGTTTTATTGTGATTTTAATAAACTTTGGCAGCGATTGTTGGAGCACTAAGCTTTTGATTCTGTTTTATCTCCCTCTCTATTAGACGTATTTGACGTTCGTTCAGCTTTCGGTTGCGAGCCCGCCCAGCAACCATATTTAGGGATTTGGTGTTTTGAAAGTTCTGGATGACGTATTGAGTCAAAAATCGCGGGCGATTGGTTATTTTGGAAATTTCCGATAATCTTTTACCATCACTCTCCAATAATTTAATGATGAATTTTTTTAATTTCTACACTGATTTTCGTTCAAAAATCACACACAGTGGCGTAACTGGGTTGTCGCAGCACCCGCAGTCGCAGTCGTGTATTAAGCGTTCGATTAAGCTTAAAGAAGATCACCCTTTCATATTTGCAAAACGGGACATTTATACATTTTTAAGAAAATGCGGCGGTGTAGTTTTTTACAAAGAAAAAATCGTCCCTGTTGCTTTTCAATATTTTCTTGAGACAGGCCCAACAATTTTTTCTCGGTTGATGAAGGTGAATCTCAGAGTAATTACATGTAAATAATCTGACTCCAAAGAAATAAAAATAGCTTCACGTTCTGACAGATATTTAAATTTAGAAGAAAATTTGCCAAACTCATTTAAAATCAAAGATTTTGACATCAAACGATAAAGATTTTAGTGTTTGCAACCTCTTACAAATCAAGTTTTGATTAGAAAAGGTTGAATTTTATTTGCAAAAGATTGAATGTGATTGATATATTTTCTCGTTTACCGAATCTTTTTTATTACCGGTACACGGTAAATGAAAACGTAATTTACCGGTAAACCGGTTTATTTTGAAAAACTATGTTAGATAAGGAAATTGCAAATCTTCCTGTTTCATATCCCCTTACCGCGGGTTTCATCTTTTGAACTCTTTTTAAAATTTCTCGAGATTATTGGAGTAAAGTACAGAATGCGTGATTGATGCGACACTTAATTGGTTATTCGGAATTTCGAAACTGTCAGATTATTCGAATTTTTCGAAATTATTGTAGTATGTTTGAAATTGTCGAGTGTATTTGATAGTTCGCTGTTACTCGAAAATCTTAGAGTATATTCGAAGAATATGATTGTTCGATATTTACGAAATTATCCGATCTATTTGAATGTTTCATTATTATTGCATATCGTTTTGGTGAACTTAGCCTTAATTCGATATTTAAAGGAATTTTCTGAGCATAGCTTTGAGCTGTGCGAACTTGCAGAGTTGCACCGCATCCTCAATGAAATACTTTTTACGAACAAAAATTTGTGTTCGGTATGTTGAAAATGTATACAATCCTTTTGAGCAAAAGTAAAAAGTATCTCATTGGGGATGCCGTGTTACACATATAAATCTGAACCGTGATATTTGGATGACTTTTCGAGATTTCGATATTTCTCCAATTTCCTAGATTATTCGAAATTATTCCAGAATATCAAGGTTATTTACATTTTACATGGCGGTGATTACATACTTACGATTTACGGATGACTTGATATTTGAGAACTTTCTAGAATATTCAAGATACTTTGAAAATTCGACATTTTTCAGATTATTTCGAAATTCTTGTAATTTTTCAAATTGCACTCGAAATTTGTGATGCTTTAACGATATATTTCAAAATCGTCATAGCATTCAGTTGATTGCAAGAAATTTCGTTTTGTTTGAGCCCATTGAACTGTATCAAATGATGTTTCATACTCTCGAAATCAGACACTTTTCAAAATAAGTGTTTAACTAAAAGCTTGTACATCGGTACAATAAGCATTTATTGGGGCCCAAGAAAAATTTTGCGGGGGGGACCAGAAAGTTGTAGTTACGCCGCTGATCACACATCTTTAATTAATTGGACAATATTTCATTCGCCATGTAGAAAATACGACTAATAAACTTTTACGCAAAAAACTATTTCGTAATTTAACGTTAGTTGAAAATAGGAGTACAACAATTAATAAATTTTTAATGTGGTAGTGTTAATTTTGACAAAAGGGTGTATACCACACGCAATTTGATTGCAAAATAATAACACAAGTGAAATATAACCTGTTATCCACGAATGGCTTTAAAAATGTTTCCCCTTTTTTTTGATTTGGCAGTTCCAATAAATATTCCAATTGCCATAGAGTGAAATTACCGGTGTGAAGTTTTTGTACACTTTTTTTTGGACAAAAATGTATGCAAGTATGCATTGTGAAGTTTTTGGACAAATTTTAGATTTTAGATAAATTAGGTTTTTTGACATAGCGCGTGTACACCTTTTAACAGTGTATATAAAAATAAAGTTATTCAAATAAAATAATTTCTAACATTCACTTTCAATTTTCTCTTCAACAGACAATCAAAGAACTTTGCGCTATTGTGATATTTTGACATGAGCCGTAGGGCTCTTACAAACAAATTTAGAAAATTAACAAATCGCCAAATTTCGCTTGGAACAAGGACGTTGTTCTCTATTATACCAAATAACACGAATCTCAGAGATTGGCTCTTATAGTGACTATATAGGTTGTATAATGTATACATTGCGGAATTTAAGACACTCAGTGCCATTTTGATATGAGCTGTAGGCATCAGAGATTGCCAATCTCTGAGATTCGTGCTATTTAGTAGAATACAGAACAACATCCTTGCGTCAAGCTAAATTCGGTGATTTGTTAATTTTCTAAATTTTTTTGCAAGAACCCTACGGCTCATATCAATGTATCAAAATGGCGCTAAGTTCTTTGATTTGTTGGATAGAAAATTTGAAATGAATGTTAGAAATTATTTGAGGCTTAATTTATTTGAATAGCTTTGTTTTTGTTAAATACACTGTTAAAAGAAGTACACTTTCATAAATTGTTGTCCATAAACTTCACACCGGTCCAAATACTTGTCTCAAGTGTGATTTGTGTTTCATTTTGTTTTGACTGGCGGCCAAAATATCATCCATGTATATATAAACAAATTCCAGTTCACGAACTACCATATTCATAAACCTTTGGAAGGTTTAACTGGCATTCCGTAATCCGAAGGGCATCCGGGTAATTTCAAACAAGGCGAATGGTGTTGTCTTCGGAGTTGTGGGTACCTGTCTGGAGTTGTTATGGTATTTAGGTGACGATAATCGCTACACGGACGACAATCACCGCTGTCTTTCTTCACAACTAAATGGAGTGGTGAAGCCGCACATGACGATGATGGTCGACAAACCACAAGATGAAATATGTCCTCAATTTTTGTTCTTGCAGTATTATTGCTGGATCTAATTTTCGTGATAATGGTCCTTTTATTATGATGTGATGGACTACGCAATGTTTCACCGTAAGACTGTAATTTGGAGAAAATTGTGATAAATCACTTTCTAGTGAATATAGTAAAATGGTTAAGGTGTATCACGATAACTGCAAAATGCGTTAACAGTTAAACTTGTTACTTTATCTAACAGACGTTTACCTTTAAGATCTACTAAAAGTCTGAACTTGGTAAGGAAATCAACACCAATTATAGGTTTATTCACTGATGCTAATAAAAATGGGTGTACATCAAGATCAAACAAAAATCAAGCCCAAAACAATGTTCAAAAGTTTCATATCGTACGTACTAATAGTACTAAAAATCTGGATTTTTGTTATAACTGTACCGAATATCGACTTGGGAATTACCAATAGATCGGCACTCGTATCTACTATAAACGTTAATTTTTTTTTTATTTCTGTCTGACAAATAAACGGCGAGTTTTGTTAGTTACGCTAGATGCTGTAATGGTTGCGGAACTTGTTCGGTTTTTGAAGAAGACTAAGTGTGAGTACCGTTCTCATTGAAATTGCAATATGATGTGATAAACCCATCTCCTAGCTTTCTCACCATATTGAAGAGGTACCAACACAATGAATATTTGTTAGTACAGTCAACTCTCCTATAACGCGATTAATTCGTATCGTGTTATATAGAAACCACGTTAAGTGAATTTTAGAAAAACGTTTTACATTACATTCAAATACAGGTTTTACACCTCAAATTAAACCTTTTACACTTCAAATTGATCCTTTTGCATTTCAAATTAACCCTAATTTAGCAAATTATATATGTATATGGCCAATTAGGATGGCTATTACTTATTTCCTGACATGAACGTTGGAAATGGGTTTCTAAAATGATTTTTAGATGAAGTTAATGGGTTTCTAAATGATTTTTAGATGAAGTTCTGGAATATGGCCAATTAGGACGGAATTTGGCTATTTCTTAACGGATTTTAGTTAAATTTGACATGCGCGATGGAAATGGGATTATAAAATGATTTTTGGATAAAGTTCTGGAATATGTTATTGGCCTAACCGTTTTTTTTCTAATGGGCGGAAAATCCTCTTCACTTTGCAAATTTTCTTCTTGATTTTCGAAAGTAGTTTTATTTTGTAGTTCTGCCACAACCTTTTTATATTGAGCTAAACATTTTTGTAATTCTCGTTTAAACTTTCCCCTGCGCACCGTTGGAGGATCATTCTGTGAAATGCAATTCTAATTCCTTAGCCAGATCTATGTAGTCCTTTTTTCACTTTATTTAAAATGAAGTTTGTCACGGATTCGTTGTTTGCGTTTTCTTCCACCGACACATTTGAAATAGATGCATCAATGAATTCCAACAATTCCTCTTCATTTAAAGATTCTTCCTGAAGTAATTCTTCTACATCTTCATGACTAAAATCTGTAAATCCCTCACCACTCAAACCAGAAGCAATGTTGACTATTTCTGTAACTGAAACTGAAATATTATTTTCTGTTTCAACCATTTGAGGCAAAAGAGGTTTCCCACATGCATGAAGTGTTGATGGTTTCATTTCTGCACAAGTTGATGACACGGTTCGAATACAATCTAAAATTGAAAATTCTTTCCACACTTGAATAAGAGTTTTAACTTCATCATTTTTCAATCTGTCGAAAATAGTTTGGAAAAATTGGCGTTAAAAGTTTGGATGATTCCTTGGTCAAAAGGTTTTATCAATAAAGTGCAGTTAGGAGGAAAAGAAACAATTTTCACATTTGGATGATTTAGTTCCTTGCTATGGCTAATTGCTTTTGAGTCATCCACGCTTTTATATTTTATAAGAGAACTTTATAAGAACAATTTATTATCATAGGTGTTATCAACACAAACTTCCTGATAAATTGCTACTCATATGACGGACGCCTTTCATTTTTCCGTGGATGTCCATTATAGTGAGGTTTCTCTGTACATCCCAGTACCGTGCAGATAAACTTGCGCAATAATACTTTTTAAGTCATTTACTTTGTTGGAATGTTCTCTTGTACGAAAAACGCGTTATATGGAAACCGCGTTTTAAGAGGGTTGTTCGCATTATATGCAAACTGTGTTATAAGAGGGTTGACTTTACATATTTCGTTTCGCAATCCTACTGCTTGATCGAAAACCACTACCTGATCGGCTACGACTTCTTTATTTAAACCCAGATGAAGCCTCGAATATTTCTAGTTCAAAAGTGTAAGATGTTCCAGCTAATTGATTTAAATGCCTATAGAGTTCCGACAGCATTTTATCTCCTACAACAAATTCTATTCGACGCTCTTCGTTTTTTATTTTGGTATTAGACATAACTTTTACAAAAAAAAAAAAAAAAATTTGCTTGGCAAATTGTATGGTGATCCGCCAAAATAAGACGCAAACAAATCGTATTAATTTATATACAAATAATTCATTTAAAATGTTTTGTCTTAATTGTTTGTTGTTGCTGCGTGCGATTAAAATACGAAAAATACAATTTACCCCAAAAAAAAAAAATAAAAAATGTTAGCCTTTAATTTATCAACGTCGTTTAGTATGACATTCAAAATTAATTTTCATCGTCGTTTTCCATTAACCATCCAAATCCCAGTTTTTTCGTTTTTTATCCATCATGTTCACAAAATGTGCAACAATAATAAAACAAAAAATGTGTGTGGGGACTCTGTCCCGCCGCACAAATGAATACATAAGAGATAAAAACTCAATCAGTTTTTGTTGCATGCGATTGTGTCTCTCAAAAAAAAAAAAAAAAAATGTTTTGTGGCTTTTTGATTTATTGTCCGCCAAAAAAATAAAAAAAAATGTTAGGCTCTGCAAATGCGTTGATAATTAATTGTTAAGGTACCATAAATCATGTCTTAATTTTTTTTTTTGTTTCTTTGTACTTTGTAATAAATTATACACCACACATCTTATTATCACAATTTTTTTCAAGTTCCATGTTCTTATGTAATTCCAGGGCAATCGATCAGAGGATGGCAAAATATGTGGCACAAACAATAATACGTATCACTCGTGGTGTCACATGATGAAGGATTCGTGTCACACAAAATATTATATTGATGCTAAATATTCTGGATATTGTCGGAAAGGTAACAAGACAATCGCATGCACAGGGTTAAAAATGTGTAATCCAATATTTAATAACCAATTTATATAAATTGCATACATCTAGGCGAATTATATCGTTTCAAACATTTGTAACGTTCTCGATATTTTTATTTTTTATTTTCAGATAAAACAGAATCCACATCATCGATTTTCAATCATAACAATCATCCACCGATTTTAAATTAATTTATTAAATCTAATATCACATTAAAAAATATTAAAATATTTTAATTAAACGTTTGTAGAATTTAAATTTTAATTAGCCAAAATTTTAAACAAAAATATTTTATTCATTACAATAAAAATTTATTTATTCAATTAAATTGTGTATAAAAAAAAACTCTAATTAAATAATTTAATTAACACATTTTAATTATTTCGCTATATATATATATGTATTTATAGTTGATAAGTATTTTAATTAATTTATGAGAAATTTTTATTTTTTTGTTTCCTCCTCCGTCCAATTGGTTTTCGTTTATTTTGTTTTTAATTAAATTTATATTTTGTTAACTATTTAATTAGAAAAAAAAAAATCTCATAATTTAATTAAAACGAAACAAAAAAATGTAACGGCAAAAAATGAATTTAAATTATTTTACTATATATAATAATTAATTAGTAATTATATATTATTGAAAAATTGAATTTGACTGATTATTATTTATTTATTTTGTTATATTTAATTATTTTATTATTTTTTTAATTAATTTAATTCTATTTAATGTTTATTTTATTAATTATAAATAAAAAAAAAATAAATAAATTATATTTGAAAATTTTAAAAACAAAATCATAAAAATAAAAATTGTTTTCGAAATTAGAATGGGTTTTGTTTTACTAATTATGAACCGTGTATCCGGTGAATTATATACGCTAAATTAGGATAGGTGCTAAATCATGGCCCCGATATTTTATAGGTCTTAAAGACGATATGCACACCAAAATAAAAACAACTAAAAAATATTTATACACAATTTCTACTAGATAAGATAAGATAAGTGTCGACCGAGTACACGGTTACATCAAATAATACCGAATAAAAATATTTTGGTTAAATTACTTAGTCTGTCGCCAGCTGCATACCATCTAAATCGTCTTCAAAAATGATGAATCCTAAAAAACTTGGATATTAATTAATAACCGTGTGATAATTATAATTAGCATATACTTTTGACTCATATTTAGTGGGTGTCAAACAAACGAGTGTATTGTGATATTACAAAAACAAATCGAATACCTATAGTTAAAAAAAAAAATCAAAATGTTTAAGTTTCTAATGTTAGTTCTAATTATTAATCATAGTCATGGATTTAATTTATCCCCCATACCAAATTATTATCTAAATTTACCGTCGTCAACGTATTTTACGCCAAAAACGCAATCATCTTATTTTGGATATCAAATCAATTTACGCCAAAACAGGTGAGTTCACGGTTACACCCGTTTCTTTTAATTTTATTTTGATTATGTAAATTGTGATGAGGTCACCACGCCTTAATCATTAAAAAGTACAAAAAAATAAAAAAATTACGAAGTCGTTTATATCGGAAATAGCTTATCAGTTTGGTTGTATTTATACTGAATGTCTATTAATCAGGGATTGTTAAATGTATTACCGGTGTTTGCGCACCACCGTGTGTTGTTAGGTTTTGACTAATTCACACAAACAGTTGTTTATCGAATTCGTTTAATATGAGTAATTCATTTAATACTTATTATCGGTGACAATATATAGACATCAGTCTCAGATTTTTATTTTTTATTAATACAGGGTGCTCCAGAATTTTTGGAAAACAGTTGATATGTAAATTAAATGTTATGTTTGGTAATTTGTATGAAAATTTAGTCAATTAGTCTTAGGTTAGGTTAGGTTTAGGTGGCGGTCCACTAGGACCAGGCATATAGACACAAAAAGATCCGTAGCCGTAAAAATTAGTCTTAGTCAACGCTGTTAAAAATATTTGTATTTTATATTTGTATTAATTACCTAACATGATGATACTTAACAACTAAATCTCTCACGTGAACTGAACATTCGCAAAATGAGATAATTTCCATTAGAGTTTTATATACATACGTACAAGGAACATAAAATATTGTCATTGTGTGACAAATTGACATTTTTTTAAATTAAGCCTGTATTCCATGAGAAAAATCGAGGGGCTAGTAACTCGCGAATTGCGTAGATCACTTTATGTGTATTAAATTGTATTTATTGTATTTGGTTGTATAATATATTGTATTAATTTGTGTATAATTGCGTATTTTTTTGGTATTTCAATTTGAAATTATCTGCATTAGTTTGTAATAAAAAGTGTAGTGCTTTCAACCAAAATGAGTTAGGTATTTTTTTGGTTAACGGCTAGTAAAAGCAACAGCAAAAATTACCAAAAAAAAATTGTTTTATTTAAACGTAATTCTAATTTTTGTTTATGATACCTGTCACCAGATGTCCTGATGATTCCTGTTTTTGCTCTCGTTGTGATAACATCTGTAATAAAACAATACAACCAACAAAACTTAACTAATCTAAGCTTTATTGTTGTACATTTTTAATTCCAATCGAAATCACAATTTATTAATATAATTCCGTGCTAATTAATTTAAAATGAATAATTTTAAGTGAAAACTAAAAATATATGGATTACGGTTATAAATTACTATTGTGTTGAGTGTTGACTGTTATTCTATTTATTTATTATTTTTTGCATTTTTTTTTAAGTAACAGTTTTTTTCTGTTTAATAAATGTGTGACTAACTGATGGTTTTTGGTTTGCCTAAATCTCTGTACATATTTAAATAATACATCATCATAATGCAGATCGTGTTGATAATTTTGTATAAACAGTTCTTGTGGCTAAGTGCTAAAACATTTTTTATTAATGTCTAGTTGTAATTCTTGCAAATTACTGTGCAACGGTAGGTCAAGGATATTGTGCAAAGTGAAAAATGCAAACACCTTTATCAAATTTTGTGTGAAAATGTTAATAACGATTCTAAAGGTAAATCTTATTTGTGTTCAATGTATGCAAAACCAGCAGCAATGGTTAGCTGTTCAATAAATTTAAAACAATCTGAAGCGGATAGCAGTCCTACATTTACAGCTATAAAAAGTGATATGCAAAAAATTCAACTTCAGCAATACAATTTTTTCCTAAAAGAACAACAACAATTAAAATTGATCATTTAGCAATAATTGAAGAAAAAATTAATAAACATGAATATGAAAATGTTGCTCTTAAAGCGGGAAATGCTGAATGATCAAAACAACTACAGCTGTGCAACCAAGGCCATCTTTACCATGGGGCTGTAACGGCTGCAGCCGTAGGGCGCCACCAAATGTCCAAGACTTAGTCAATTTTAGAGAATATCTTTTTATTTGAATTTCATTTTTCACTTCAAAGGAAATGCAAACCGTTTTATTATAATAAATTTATTCTATTCGTCGCTTGGAATGCACGAGTCGCGATAGTAATTTTATGCATTGACAGACGACTGGCAAAGTTGAAAAAGGGCCTTAAGCGGACAATAGTAAACTGCGAGACTTCTAATAACAAAAATTTGCTATATGAAGTTATATGGAAATAGTGTCCATTTAATTTGAAATGTTATTTATTAAAAGTGTGATGGTTGCTCTGCTAGAGGTATCAATCATCGAAATCGGAGGACATTTGCAGATTTTCGATTTTTGTGGCTCTGAATTTGTGGGCTATAGTTCAGTTGATTTTCAAAAAAATTGAATTTTTCACGGAACGTGTAGAAATATTCGGCTGATCCAAATGGCTGTTTGTATGACAATTACAGGTCTCAACGCCTATTGATAGAGGTAACAATAATCGAAATCGGAGCACATTTGCAGATTTTCGATTTTTGTGGCTCTGAATTTGTGGGCTATAGTTCAGTTGATTTTCAAAAAAATTGAATTTTTCACGGAACGTGTAGAAATATTCGGCTGATCCAAATGGCTGTTTGTATGACAATTACAGGTCTCAACGCCTATTGATAGAGGTAACAATCTTGTGATTTTCAAAAATATAGAATTTTCCACGGAACGTGTAGAAATATTCGGCCGATCCAAATGGCTGTTTGTATGACAATTACAGGTCTCAACTCCTATAGATAGAGGTAACAATCATCGAAATCGGAGCACATTTCGGGATTTTCGATTTTTGTGGCTCTGAATTTGTGGGCTATAGTTCAGTTCATTTTCAAAAAAATTGAATTTTTCTCGGAACGTGTAGAAATATTCGGCTGATCCAAATGGCTGTTTGTATGACAATTACAGGTCTCAACGCCTATTGATAGAGGTAACAATCATCGAAATCGGAGCACATTTGCAGATTTTCGATTTTTGTGGCTCTGAATTTGTGGGCTATAGTTCAGTTGATTTTCAAAAAAATTGAATTTTTCACGGAACGTGTAGAAATATTCGGCTGATCCAAATGGCTGTTTGTATGACAATTACAGGTCTCAACGCCTATTGATAGAGGTAACAATCATCGAAATCGGAGCACAATTGCAGATTTTCGATTTTTGTGGCTCTGAATTTGTGGGCTATAGTTCAGTTGATTTTCAAAAATATTGAATTTTCCACGGAACGTGTAGAAATATTCGGCTGATCCAAATGGCTGTTTGTATGACAATTACAGGTCTCAACGCCTATTGATAGAGGTAACAATCATCGAAATCGGAGCACATTTGCAGATTTTCGATTTTTGTGGCTCTGAATTTGTGGGCTATAGTTCAGTTGATTTTCAAAAAAATTGAATTTTTCACGGAACGTGTAGAAATATTCGGCTGATCCAAATAGCTGTTTGTATGACAATTACAGGTCTCAACGCCTATTGATAGTGGTAACAATCATCGAAATCGGAGCACATTTGCAGATTTTCGATTTTTGTGGCTCTGAATTTGTGGGCTATAGTTCAGTTGATTTTCAAAAAAATTGAATTTTTCACGGAACGTGTAGAAATATTCGGCTGATCCAAATAGCTGTTTGTATGACAATTACAGGTCTCAACGCCTATTGATAGTGGTAACAATCATCGAAATCGGAGCACATTTGCAGATTTTCGATTTTTGTGGCTCTGAATTTGTGGGCTATAGTTCAGTTGATTTTCAAAAAAATTGAATTTTTCACGGAACGTGTAGAAATATTCGGCTGATCCAAATGGCTGTTTGTATGACAATTACAGGTCTCAACTCCTATAGATAGAGGTAACAATCATCGAAATCGGAGCACATTTCGGGATTTTCGATTTTTGTGGCTCTGAATTTGTGGGCTATAGTTCAGTTCATTTTCAAAAAAATTGAATTTTTCTCGGAACGTGTAGAAATATTCGGCTGATCCAAATGGCTGTTTGTATGACAATTACAGGTCTCAACGCCTATTGATAGAGGTAACAATCATCGAAATCGGAGCACATTTGCAGATTTTCGATTTTTGTGGCTCTGAATTTGTGGGCTATAGTTCAGTTGATTTTCAAAAAAATTGAATTTTTCACGGAACGTGTAGAAATATTCGGCTGATCCAAATGGCTGTTTGTATGACAATTACAGGTCTCAACGCCTATTGATAGAGGTAACAATCATCGAAATCGGAGCACAATTGCAGATTTTCGATTTTTGTGGCTCTGAATTTGTGGGCTATAGTTCAGTTGATTTTCAAAAATATTGAATTTTCCACGGAACGTGTAGAAATATTCGGCTGATCCAAATGGCTGTTTGTATGACAATTACAGGTCTCAACGCCTATTGATAGAGGTAACAATCATCGAAATCGGAGCACATTTGCAGATTTTCGATTTTTGTGGCTCTGAATTTGTGGGCTATAGTTCAGTTGATTTTCAAAAAAATTGAATTTTTCACGGAACGTGTAGAAATATTCGGCTGATCCAAATAGCTGTTTGTATGACAATTACAGGTCTCAACGCCTATTGATAGTGGTAACAATCATCGAAATCGGAGCACATTTGCAGATTTTCGATTTTTGTGGCTCTGAATTTGTGGGCTATAGTTCAGTTGATTTTCAAAAAAATTGAATTTTTCACGGAACGTGTAGAAATATTCGGCTGATCCAAATAGCTGTTTGTATGACAATTACAGGTCTCAACGCCTATTGATAGTGGTAACAATCATCGAAATCGGAGCACATTTGCAGATTTTCGATTTTTGTGGCTCTGAATTTGTGGGCTATAGTTCAGTTGATTTTCAAAAAAATTGAATTTTTCACGGAACGTGTAGAAATATTCGGCTGATCCAAATGGCTGTTTGTATGACAATTACAGGTCTCAACGCCTATTGATAGAGGTAACAATCATCGAAATCGGAGCACATTTGCAGATTTTCGATTTTTGTGGCTCTGAATTTGTGGGCTATAGTTCAGTTGATTTTCAAAAAAATTGAATTTTTCACGGAACGTGTAGAAATATTCGGCTGATCCAAATGGCTGTTTGTATGACAATTACAGGTCTCAACGCCTATTGATAGAGGTAACAATCATCGAAATCGGAGCACAATTGCAGATTTTCGATTTTTGTGGCTCTGAATTTGTGGGCTATAGTTCAGTTGATTTTCAAAAATATTGAATTTTCCACGGAACGTGTAGAAATATTCGGCTGATCCAAATGGCTGTTTGTATGACAATTACAGGTCTCAACGCCTATTGATAGAGGTAACAATCATCGAAATCGGAGCACATTTGCAGATTTTCGATTTTTGTGGCTCTGAATTTGTGGGCTATAGTTCAGTTGATTTTCAAAAAAATTGAATTTTTCTCGGAACGTGTAGAAATATTCGGCTGATCCAAATGGCTGTTTGTATGACAATTACAGGTCTCAACGCCTATTGATAGAGGTAACAATCATCGAAATCGGAGGACATTTGCAGATTTTCGATTTTTGTGGCTCTGAATTTGTGGGCTATAGTTCAGTTGATTTTCAAAAAAATTGAATTTTTCACGGAACGTGTAGAAATATTCGGCTGATCCAAATGGCTGTTTGTATGACAATTACAGGTCTCAACGCCTATTGATAGAGGTAACAATCATCGAAATCGGAGCACAATTGCAGATTTTCGATTTTTGTGGCTCTGAATTTGTGGGCTATAGTTCAGTTGATTTTCAAAAAAATTGAATTTTTCACGGAACGTGTAGAAATATTCGGCTGATCCAAATAGCTGTTTGTATGACAATTACAGGTCTCAACGCCTATTGATAGAGGTAACAATCATCGAAATCGGATCACATTTGCAGATTTTCGATTTTTGTGGCTCTGAATTTGTGGGCTATAGTTCAGTTGATTTTCAAAAAAATTGAATTTTTCACGGAACGTGTAGAAATATTCGGCTGATCCAAATGGCTGTTTGTATGACAATTACAGGTCTCAACGCCTATTGATAGAGGTAACAATCATCGAAATCGGAGCACAATTGCAGATTTTCGATTTTTGTGGCTCTGAATTTGTGGGCTATAGTTCAGTTGATTTTCAAAAAAATTGAATTTTTCACGGAACGTGTAGAAATATTCGGCCGATCCAAATGGCTGTTTGTATGACAATTACAGGTCTCATCGCCTATTGATAGAGGTAACAATCATCGAAATCGGAGCACATTTCGGGATTTTAGATTTTTGTGGCTCTGAATTTGTGGGCTATAGTTCAGTTGATTTTCAAAAAAATTGAATTTTTCTCGGAACGTGTAGAAATATTCGGCTGATCCAAATGGCTGTTTGTATGACAATTACAGGTCTCAACGCCTATTGATAGAGGTAACAATCATCGAAATCGGAGGACATTTGCAGATTTTCGATTTTTGTGGCTCTGAATTTGTGGGCTATAGTTCAGTTGATTTTCAAAAAAATTGAATTTTTCACGGAACGTGTAGAAATATTCGGCTGATCCAAATGGCTGTTTGTATGACAATTACAGGTCTCAACGCCTATTGATAGAGGTAACAATCATCGAAATCGGAGCACAATTGCAGATTTTCGATTTTTGTGGCTCTGAATTTGTGGGCTATAGTTCAGTTGATTTTCAAAAATATTGAATTTTCCACGGAACGTGTAGAAATATTCGGCCGATCCAAATGGCTGTTTGTATGACAATTACAGGTCTCAACGCCTATTGATAGAGGTAACAATCATCGAAATCGGAGCACATTTGCAGATTTTCGATTTTTGTGGCTCTGAATTTGTGGGCTATAGTTCAGTTGATTTTCAAAAAAATTGAATTTTTCACGGAACGTGTAGAAATATTCGGCTGATCCAAATAGCTGTTTGTATGACAATTACAGGTCTCAACGCCTATTGATAGTGGTAACAATCATCGAAATCGGAGCACATTTGCAGATTTTCGATTTTTGTGGCTCTGAATTTGTGGGCTATAGTTCAGTTGATTTTCAAAAAAATTGAATTTTCCGCGGAAGGTGTAGAAATATTCGGCCGATCCAAATGGCTGTTTGTATGACAATTACAGGTCTCAACGCCTATTGATAGAGGTATCAATCATCGAAATCGGAGGACATTTGCAGATTTTCGATTTTTGTGGCTCTGAATTTGTGGGCTATAGTTCAGTTGATTTTCAGAAAAAATTGAATTTTCTACGGAACGTGTAGAAATATTTGACCGATCCAAATGGCCAATTGTATGACAATTACAGGTCTCAACGCCTATTGATAGAGGTATCAATCATCGAAATCGGAGGACATTTGCAGATTTTCGATTTTTGTGGCTCTGAATTTGTGGGCTATAGTTCAGTTGATTTTCAGAAAAATTGAATTTTCTACGGAACGTGTAGAAATATTCGGCCGATCCAAATGGCTGTTTGTATGACAATTACAGCTCTCAACGCCTATTGATAGAGGTATCAATTATCGAAATCGGAGGACATTTGAAGATTTTCGATTTTTGTGGCTCTGAATTTGTGGGCTATAGTTCAGTTGATTTTCAAAAAAGAATTTTCTACGGAACGTGTAGAAATATTCGACCGATCCAAATGGCTGTTTGTATGACAATTACAGGTCTCAACACCTATTGATAGAAGTATCAATTATCGAAATCGGAGGACATTTGCAGATTTTCGATTTTTGTGGCTCTGAATCTGTTGGCTATAGTTCAGTTGATTTTCAAAAAAATTTAATTATCCACGGAATGTGTAGAAATATTCAACCGATCCAAATGTCCGTTTGTATGACAATTACAGATCTCAACGCCTATTGATAGAGGTATCAATCATCGAAATCGGAGGACATTTGCAGATTTTCGATTTTTGTGGCTCTGAATTTGTTGGCTATAGTTCAGTTTATTTTCAAAAAAATTGAATATTCCACGGAATGTGGAGAAATATTCGACCGATAAAAATGGCCGTTGGTATGACAATACAGTTCTCAACGCCTATTGATAGAGGTATCAATCATCGAAATCGGAGGACATTTGCAGATTTTCGATTTTTGTGGCTCTGAATTTGTGGGCTATAGTTCAGTTGATTTTCAAAAAAATTTAATTTTTCACGGAACGTGTAGAAATATTCGGCCGATCCAAATGGCTGTTTGTATGAAAATTACAGGTCTCATCGCCTATTGATAGAGGTAACAATCATCGAAATCGGAGCACATTTCGGGATTTTCGATTTTTGTGGCTCTGAATTTGTGGGCTATAGTTCAGTTGATTTTCAAAAAAATTGAATTTTTCACGGAACGTGTAGAAATATTCGGCTGATCCAAATAGCTGTTTGTATGACAATTACAGGTCTCAACGCCTATTGATAGAGGTAACAATCATCGAAATCGGAGCACATTTGCAGATTTTCGATTTTTGTGGCTCTGAATTTGTGGGCTATAGTTCAGTTGATTTTCAAAAAAATTGAATTTTCCGCGGAAGGTGTAGAAATATTTGACCGATCCAAATGGCTGTTTGTATGACAATTACAGGTCTCAACGCCTATTGATAGAGATATCAATTAGCAAAATCGGATCACATTTGCAGATTTTCGATTTTTGTGGCTCTGAATTTGTGGGCTATAGTTCAGTTGATTTTCAAAAAAATTGAATTTTTCACGGAACGTGTAGAAATATTCGGCTGATCCAAATGGCTGTTTGTATGACAATTACAGGTCTCAACGCCTATTGATAGAGGTAACAATCATCGAAATCGGAGCACATTTCGGGATTTTCGATTTTTGTGGCTCTGAATTTGTGGGCTATAGTTCAGTTGATTTTCAAAAAAATTGAATTTTCCGCGGAAGGTGTAGAAATATTTGACCGATCCAAATGGCCGTTTGTATGACAATTACAGGTCTCAACGCCTATTGATAGAGATATCAATTAGCAAAATCGGATCACATTTGCAGATTTTCGATTTTTGTGGCTCTGAATTTGTTGGCTATAGTTCAGTTGATTTTCAAAAAAATTGAATATTCCACGGAATGTGTAGAAATATTCGACCGATCCAAATGGCTGTTTGTATGAGAATTACAGGTCTCAACGCCTATTGGTAGAGATATCAATCATCGAAATCGGATCACATTTGAACATTTTCAATTTTTGTGGCTCTGAATTTGTTGGCTATAGTTCAGTTGATTTTCAAAAAAATTTAATTATCCACGGAATGTGTAGAAATATTCAACCGATCCAAATGTCCGTTTGTATGACAATTAGAGATCTCAACGCCTATTGATAGAGGTAACAATCATCGAAATCGGAGCACATTTCGGGATTTTCGATTTTTGTGGCTCTGAATTTGTGGGCTATAGTTCAGTTGATTTTCAAAAAAATTGAATTTTCCGCGGAAGGTGTAGAAATATTTGACCGATCCAAATGGCCGTTTGTATGACAATTACAGGTCTCAACGCCTATTGATAGAGATATCAATTAGCAAAATCGGATCACATTTGCAGATTTTCGATTTTTGTGGCTCTGAATTTGTTGGCTATAGTTCAGTTTATTTTCAAAAAAATTGAATATTCCACGGAATGTGTAGAAATATTCGACCGATCCAAATAGCTGTTTGTATGAGAATTACAGGTCTCAACGCCTATTGGTAGAGATATCAATCATCGAAATCGGATCACATTTGAAGATTTTCGATTTTTGTGGCTCTGAATTTGTTGGCTATAGTTCAGTTTATTTTCAAAAAAATTGAATATTCCACGGAATATGTAGAAATATTTGACCGATCCAAATGGCCGTTTGTATGACAATTACAGGTCTTAACGACTATTGATAGAGGTATCAATCATCGAAATCGGAGGACATTTGCAGATTTTCGATTTTTGTGGTTCTGAATTTGTTGGCTATAGTTCAGTTGATTTTCAAGAAAATTGAATTTTCTACGGAACGTGTAGAAATATTCGACCGATCCAAATGGCCGTTGGTATGACAATTACAGGTCTCAACGCCTATTGATAGAGAAATCAATTATCGAAATTGTAGGACATTTGCAGATTTTCGATTTTTGTGGCTCTGAATTTGTGGGCTATAGTTCAGTTGATTTTCAAAAAAATTGAATTTTTCACGGAACGTGTAGAAATATTGGGCCGATCAAAATAGCCGTTTTCATGACAATTACAGGTCTTAACGCCTATTGATAGAGGTATCAATCATCGAAATCGGAGCACATTTGCAGATTTTCGATTTTTGTGGCTCTGAATTTGTGGGCTATAGTTCAGTTGATTTTCAAAAAAATTGAATTTTCCACGGAACGTGTAGAAATATTCGACCGATCCAAATGGCTGTTTGTATGACAATTACAGGTCTCAACGCCTATTGATAGAGATATCAATTATCGAAATCGGATCACATTTGCAGATTTTCGATTTTTGTGGCTCTGAATTTGTGGGCTATAGTTCAGTTGATTTTCAAAAAAATTGAATTTTTCACGGAACGTGTAGAAATATTGGGCCGATCCAAATAGCCGTTTTCATGACAATTACAGGTCTTAACGCCTATTGATAGAGGTATCAATCATCGAAATCGGAGCACATTTGCGGATTTTCGATTTTTGTGGCTCTGAATTTGTGGGCTATAGTTCAGTTGATTTTCAAAAAAATTGAATTTTTCACGGAACGTATAGAAATATTGGGCCGATCCAAATAGCCGTTTTCATGACAATTACAGGTCTTAACACCTATTGATAGAGGTATCAATCATCGAAATCGAATCACATTTGCGGATTTTCGATTTATGTGGCTCTGAATTTGTTGGCTATAGTTCAGTTGATTTTCAAAAAAATTGAATTTTTCACGGAACGTGTAGAAATATTGGGCCGATCCAAATAGCCATTTTCATGACAATTACAGGTCTTAACGCCTATTGATAGAGGTATCAATCATCGAAATCGGAGCACATTTGCGGATTTTCGATTTTTGTGGCTCTGAATTTGTGGGCTATAGTTCAGTTGATTTTCAAAAAAATTGAATTTTTCACGGAACGTGTAGAAATATTCGGCTGATCCAAATGGCTTCGATATCAATTATCGAAATCGGATCACATTTGCAGATTTTCGATATTTGTGGCTCTGAATTTGTGGGCTATAGATCAGTTGATTTTCAAAAAAATTGAATTTTCCACGGAACGTGTAGAAATATTCGACCGATCCAAATAGCCGTTTGGATGTACAGGTCTCAACGCCTATTGGTAGAAGAATCAATCAATGAAATCGGATCACATTTGCAGATTTTGGAATTTTGTGGCTCTGAATTTGTGGGCTATAGTTCATTTGATTTTCAAAAAAATTTAATTTTCCACGAAATGTGTAGAAATATTCGGCCGATCCAAACGTCCGTTTTTATGACAATTACAGGTCTTAACGCCTATTGATAGAGGTATCAATCATCGAAATCGGAGCACATTTGCAGATTTTCGATTTTTGTGGCTCTGAATTTGTGGGCTATAGCTCAGTTGATTTTCATAAAAAATTGAATTTTCCACGGAACGTGTAGAAATATTGGGCCGATCCAAATGGCTGTTTGTATGACAATTACAGGTATCAACGCCTATTCTTAGAGATATCAATTATCGAAATCGGATCACATTTGAAGATTTTCGATTTTTGTGGCTCTGAATTTGTGGGCTATAGCTCAGTTGATTTTCAAAAAAATTGAATTTTTCACGGAACGTGTAGAAATATTGGGCCGATCCAAATGGCTGTTTGTATGACAATTACTGGTCTTAACGCCTATTGATAGAGATATCAATCATCGAAATCGGAGCACATTTGCAGATTTTCGATTTTAGTGGCTCTGAATTTGTGGGCTATAGTTCAGTTGATTTTCAAAAAAATTGAATTTTTCAGAACGTGTAGAAATATTTGGCCGATCCAAATGGCTGTTTGTATGACAATTACAGGTCTTAACGCCTATTGATAGAGGTATCAATCTTCGAAATCGGAGCACATTTGCAGATTTTCGATTTTTGTGGCTCTGAATTTGTGGGCTATAGTTCAGTTGATTTTCAAAAAAATTGAATTTTTCACGGAACGTGTAGAAATATTTGGCCGATCCAAATGGCTGTTTGTATGACAATTACAGGTCTTAACGCCTATTGATAGAGGTATCAATCATCGAAATCGGAGGACATTTGCAGATTTTCGATTTTTGTGGCTCTGAATTTGTGGGCTATAGTTCAGTTGATTTTCAAAAAAACTGAATTTTTCACGGAACGTGTAGAAATATTTGACCGATCCAAATGGCCGTTTGTATGACAATTACAGGTCTCAACGCCTATTGATAGAGGTATCAATTATCGAAATCGGATCACATTTGCAGATTTTCGATTTTTGTGCCTCTGAATTTGTGGGCTATAGTTCAGTTGATTTTCAAAAAAATTGAATTTTTCACGGAACGTGTAGAAATATTTGACCGATTCAAATAGCCGTTTTTATGACAATTACAGGTCTCAACGAGTATTCTTAGAGATATCAATTATCGAAATCGGATCACATTTGCAGATTTTCGATATTTGTGGCTCTGAATTTGTGGGCTATAGTTCAGTTGATTTTCAAAAAAAATTGAATTTTCCACGGAACGTGTAGAAATATTGGGCCGATCCAATGGGCCGTTTTCATGACAATTACAGGTCTTAACGCCTATTGATAGAGGTATCAATTATCGAAATCGGAGCACATTTGAAGATTTTCGATTTTTGTGGCTCTGAATTTGTGGGCTATAGTTCAGTTGATTTTCAAAAAAATTGAATTTTCCACGGAACGTGTAGAAATATTTGACCGATCCAAATGGCCGTTTGTATGACAATTACAGGTCTCAACGCCTATTCTTAGAGATATCAATTATCGAAATCGGATCACATTTGCAGATTTTCGATATTTGTGGCTCTGAATTTGTGGGCTATAGTTCAGTTGATTTTCAAAAAAAATTGAATTTTCCACGGAACGTGTAGAAATATTGGGCCGATCCAATGGGCCGTTTTCATGACAATTACAGGTCTTAACGCCTATTGATAGAGGTATCAATTATCGAAATCGGATCACATTTGAAGATTTTCGATTTTTGTGGCTCTGAATTTGTGGGCTATAGCTCAGTTGATTTTCAAAAAAATTGAATTTTTCACGGAACGTGTAAAAATATTTGACCGATTCAAATAGCCGTTTTTATGACAATTACAGGTCTCAACGAGTATTCTTAGAGATATCAATTATCGAAATCGGATCACATTTGCAGATTTTCGATATTTGTGGCTCTGAATTTGTGGGCTATAGTTCAGTTGATTTTCAAAAAAATTGAATTTTCCACGGAACGTGTAGAAATATTGGGCCGATCCAATGGGCCGTTTTCATGACAATTACAGGTCTTAACGCCTATTGATAGAGGTATCAATTATCGAAATCGGAGCACATTTGAAGATTTTCGATTTTTGTGGCTCTGAATTTGTGGGCTATAGTTCAGTTGATTTTCAAAAAAATTGAATTTTCCACGGAACGTGTAGAAATATTTGACCGATCCAAATGGCCGTTTGTATGACAATTACAGGTCTCAACGCCTATTCTTAGAGATATCAATTATCGAAATCGGATCACATTTGCAGATTTTCGATATTTGTGGCTCTGAATTTGTGGGCTATAGTTCAGTTGATTTTCAAAAAAAATTGAATTTTCCACGGAACGTGTAGAAATATTGGGCCGATCCAATGGGCCGTTTTCATGACAATTACAGGTCTTAACGCCTATTGATAGAGGTATCAATTATCGAAATCGGATCACATTTGAAGATTTTCGATTTTTGTGGCTCTGAATTTGTGGGCTATAGCTCAGTTGATTTTCAAAAAATTGAATTTTTCACGGAACGTGTAGAAATATTTGGCCGATCCAAATGGCTGTTTGTATGACAATTACAGGTCTTAACGCCTATTGATAGAGGTATCAATCTTCGAAATCAGAGCACATTTGCAGATTTTCGATTTTTGTGCCTCTGAATTTGTGGGCTATAGTTCAGTTGATTTTCAAAAAAATTGAATTTTTCACGGAACGTGTAGAAATATTTGACCGATTCAAATAGCCGTTTTTATGACAATTACAGGTCTCAACGAGTATTCTTAGAGATATCAATTATCGAAATCGGATCACATTTGCAGATTTTCGATTTTTGTGGCTCTGAATTTGTGGGCTATAGTTCAGTTGATTTTCAAAAAAATTGAATTTTTCACGGAACGTGTAAAAATATTTGACCGATTCAAATAGCCGTTTTTATGACAATTACAGGTCTCAACGAGTATTCTTAGAGATATCAATTATCGAAATCGGATCATATTTGATGATTTTCGATTTTTGTGGCTCTGAATTTGTGGGCTATAGTTCAGTTGATTTTCAAAAAAATTGAATTTTCCACGGAACGTGTAGAAATATTTGACCGATCCAAATGGCCGTTTGTATGACAATTACAGGTCTCAACGCCTATTCTTAGAGATATCAATTATCGAAATCGGATCACATTTGAAGATTTTCGATTTTTGTGGCTCTGAATTTGTGGGCTATAGTTCAGTTGATTTTCAAAAAAATTGAATTTTTCACGGAACGTGTAGAAATATTGGGCCGATCCAAATGGCCGTTTTCATGACAATTACAGGTCTTAACGCCTATTGATAGAGGTATCAATTATCGAAATCGGAGCACATTTGCAGATTTTCGATTTTTGTGGCTCTGAATTTGTGGGCTATAGTTCAGTTGATTTTCAAAAAAATTGAATTTTTCACGGAACGTGTAGAAATATTGGGCCGATCCAAATGGCCGTTTTCATGACAATTACAGGTCTTAACGCCTATTGATAGAGGTATCAATTATCGAAATCGAAGCACATTTGCAGATTTTCGATTTTTGTGGCTCTGAATTTGTGGGCTATAGTTCAGTTGATTTTCAAAAAAATTGAATTTTCCACGAAACGTGTAGAAATATTCGACCGATCTAAATGGCTGTTTGTATGACAATTACAGGTCTCAACGCCTATTGATAGAGATATCAATCATCGAAATCGGATCATATTTGAAGATTTTCGATTTTTGTGGCTCTGAATTTGTGGGCTATAGTTCAGTTGATTTTCAAAAAAATTGAATTTTTCACGGAACGTGTAGAAATATTGGGCCGATCCAAATGGCCGTTTTCATGACAATTACAGGTCTTAACGCCTGTTGATAGAGGTATCAATTATCGAAATCGGAGCACATTTGCAGATTTTCGATTTTTGTGGCTCTGAATTTGTGGGCTATAGTTCAGTTGATTTTCAAAAAATTGAATTTTCCACGGAACGTGTAGAAATATTCGGTCGATCCAAATGGCTGTTTGTATGACAATTACAGGTCTCAACGCCTATTGATAGAGGTATCAATTATCGAAATCGGAGGGCATTTGCAGATTTTCGATTTTTGTGGCTCTGAATTTGTGGGCTATAGTTCAGTTGATTTTCAAAAAATTGAATTTTTCACGGAACGTGTAGAAATATTGGGCCGATCCAAATGGCCGCTTTCATGACAATTACAGGTCTTAACGCCTATTGATAGAGGTATCAATTATCGAAATCGGAGCACATTTGCAGATTTTCGATTTTTGTGGCTCTGAATTTGTGGGCTAAAGTTCAGTTGATTTTCAAAAAAATTGAATTTTTCACGGAACGTGTAGAAATATTCGGTCGATCCAAATGGCTGTTTGTATGACAATTACAGGTCTCAACGCCTATTGATAGAGATATCATTCATCAAAATCGGAGCACATTTGCAGATTTTCGATATTTGTGGCTCTGAATTTGTGGGCTATAGCTCAGTTGATTTTCAAAAAAATTGAATTTTCCACGGAACGTGTAGAAATATTCGACCGATCTAAATGGCTGTTTGTATGACAATTACAGGTCTCAACGCCTATTGATAGAGATATCAATCATCGAAATCGGAGCACATTTGCAGATTTTCGATATTTGTGGCTCTGAATTTGTGGGCTATAGTTCAGTTGATTTTCAAAAAAATTGAATTTTCAACGAAACGTGTAGAAATATTCGACCGATCTAAATGGCTGTTTGTATGACAATTACAGGTCTCAACGCCTATTGGTAGACGTATCAATCATCGAAATCGGATCACATTTGCAGATTTTCGATTTTTGTGGCTCTGAATTTGTGGGCTATAGTTCAGTTGATTTTCAAAAAAATTAATTTTTTACGGAACGTGTAGAAATATTCGGCCGATCCAAATGGCTGTTTGTCTTAACGCCTATTGATAGAGGTATCAATCATCGAAATTGGAGGACATTTGCAGATTTTCGATTTTTGTGGCTCTGAATTTGTGGGCTATAGTTCAGTTGATTTTCAAAAAAATTAATTTTTTACGGAACGTGTAGAAATATTCGGCCGATCCAAATGGCTGTTTGTATGACAATTACAGGTCTCAACGCCTATTGATAGAGATATCAATCATCGAAATCGGAGGACATTTGCAGATTTTCGATATTTGTGGCTCTGAATTTGTGGGCTATAGCTCAGTTGATTTTCGAAAAAATTGAATTTTCCACGGAACGTGTAGAAATATTCGACCGATCTAAATGGCTGTTTGTATGACAATTACAGGTCTCAACGCCTATTGATAGAGATATCAATTATCGAAATCGGAGCACATTTGCAGATTTTCGATTTTTGTGGCTCTGAATTTGTGGGCTATAGCTCAGTTGATTTTCAAAAAAATTGAATTTTTCACGGAACGTGTAGAAATATTCGACCGATCCAAATAGCCGTTTTTATGACAATTACAGGTCTCAACGCCTATTCTTAGAGATATCAATTATCGAAATCGGATCACATTTGCAGATTTTCGATTTTTGTGGCTCTGAATTTGTGGGCTATAGCTCAGTTGATTTTCAAAAAAATTGAATTTTTCACGGAACGTGTAGAAATATTGGGCCGATCCAAATGGCCGTTTACATGACAATTACAGGTTTTAACGCCTATTGATAGAGGTATCAATCATCGAAATCGGAGCTCATTTGTGGATTTTCGATTTTTGTGGCTCTGAATTTGTGGGCTATAGCTCAGTTGATTTTCAAAAAAATTGAATTTTTCACGGAACGTGTAGAAATATTCGACCGATCCAAATGGCCGTTTGTATGACAATTACAGGTCTCAACGCCTATTCTTAGAGATATCAATTATCGAAATCGGATCACATTTGCAGATTTTCGATTTTTGTGGCTCTGAATTTGTGGGCTATAGTTCAGTTGATTTTCAAAAAAATTGAATTTTTCACGGAACGTGTAGAAATATTGGGCCGATCCAAATAGCCGTTTTCATGACAATTACAGGTCTTAACGCCTATTGATAGAGGTATCAATCATCGAAATCGGAGCACATTTGCGGATTTTCGATTTTTGTGGCTCTGAATTTATGGGCTATAGTACAGTTGATTTTCAAAAAATTGAATTTTTCACGGAACGTGTAGAAATATTGGGCCGATCCAAATAGCCGTTTTCATGACAATTACAGGTCTTAACACCTATTCATAGAGATATCAATTATCGAAATCGGATCACATTTGCAGATTTTCGATTTTTGTGGCTCTGAATTTGTGGGCTATAGTTCAGTTGATTTTCAAAAAAATTGAATTTTCCATGGAACGTGTAGAAATATTGAGCCGATCCAAATAGCCGTTTTCATGACAATTACAGGTCTTAACGCCTATTGATAGAGGTATCAATAATCGAAATCGGAGCACATTTGCGGATTTTCGATTTTTGTGGCTCTGAATTTGTGGGCTATAGTTCAGTTGATTTTCAAAAAAATTGAATTTTTCACGGAACGTGTAGAAATATTGAGCCGATCCAAATAGCCGTTTTCATGACAATTACAGGTCTTAACGCCTATTGATAGAGGTATCAATAATCGAAATCGGAGCACATTTGCGGATTTTCGATTTTTGTGGCTCTGAATTTGTGGGCTATAGTTCAGTTGATTTTCAAAAAAATTGAATTTTTTACGGAATATGTAGAAATATTCGGCCGATCCAAATGGCTGTTTGTATGACAATTACAGGTCTCAACGCCTATTGATAGAGGTATCAATCATCGAAATCGGAGCACATTTGCAGATTTTCGATTTTTGTGGCTCTGAATTTGTGGGCTATAGTTCAGTTGATTTTCAAAAAAATTGAATTTTTCACGGAACGTGTAGAAATATTGAGCCGATCCAAATAGCCGTTTTCATGACAATTACAGGTCTTAACGCCTATTGATAGAGGTATCAATAATCGAAATCGGAGCACATTTGCGGATTTTCGATTTTTGTGGCTCTGAATTTGTGGGCTATAGCTCAGTTGATTTTCAAAAAAATTGAATTTTTCACGGAACGTGTAGAAATATTGGGCCGATCCAAATAGCCGTTTTCATGACAATTACAGGTCTCAACGCCTATTGATAGAGGTATCAATTATCGAAATCGGATCACATTTGAAGATTTTCGATTTTTGTGGCTCTGAATTTGTGGGCTATAGCTCAGTTGATTTTCAAAAAAATTGAATTTTTCACGGAACGTGTAGAAATATTCGACCGATCCAAATGGCCGTTTGTATGACAATTACAGGTCTCAACGCCTATTCTTAGAGATATCAATTATCGAAATCGGATCACATTTGAAGATTTTCGATTTTTGTGGCTCTGAATTTGTGGGCTATAGCTCAGTTGATTTTCAAAAAAATTGAATTTTTCACGGAACGTGTAGAAATATTTGACCGATCCAAATGGCTGTTTGTATGACAATTACAGGTCTCAACGCCTATTGGTAGAGGTATCAATCATCGAAATCGGATCACATTTGAAGATTTTCGATTTTTGTGGCTCTGAATTTGTGGGCTATAGTTCAGTTGATTTTCAAAAAAATTGAATTTTCCACGGAACGTGTAGAAATATTCGACCGATCCAAATGGCTGTTTGTATGACAATTACAGGTCTCAACGCCTATTGGTAGAGGTATCAATCATCGAAATCGGATCACATTTGAAGATTTTCGATTTTTGTGGCTCTGAATTTGTGGGCTATAGTTCAGTTGATTTTCAAAAAAATTGAATTTTTCACGGAACGTGTAGAAATATTGGGCCGATCCAAATGGCCGTTTACATGACAATTACAGGTCTCAACGCCTATTCTTAGAGATATCAATTATCGAAATCGGATCACATTTGAAGATTTTCGATTTTTAAGGCTCTGAATTTGTGGGCTATAGCTCAGTTGATTTTCAAAAAAATTGAATTTTTCACGGAACGTGTAGAAATATTGGGCCGATCCAAATGGCTGTTTGTATGACAATTACAGGTCTTAACGCCTATTGATAGAGGTATCAATTATCGAAATCGGAGCACATTTGCAGATTTTCGATTTTTGTGGCTCTGAATTTGTGGGCTATAGTTCAGTTGATTTTCGAAAAAATTGAATTTTTCACGAAACGTGTAGAAATATTCGACCGATCCAAATAGCCGTTTTTATGACAATTACAGGTCTCAACGCCTATTCTTAGAGATATCAATTATCGAAATCGGATCACATTTGCAGATTTTCGATTTTTGTGGCTCTGAATTTGTGGGCTATAGCTCAGTTGATTTTCAAAAAAATTGAATTTTTCACGGAACGTGTAGAAATATTGGGCCGATCCAAATGGCCGTTTTCATGACAATTACAGGTTTTAACGCCTATTGATAGAGGTATCAATCATCGAAATCGGAGCTCATTTGTGGATTTTCGATTTTTGTGGCTCTGAATTTGTGGGCTATAGCTCAGTTGATTTTCAAAAAAATTGAATTTTTCACGGAACGTGTAGAAATATTCGACCGATCCAAATAGCCGTTTTTATGACAATTACAGGTCTCAACGCCTATTCTTAGAGATATCAATTATCGAAATCGGATCACATTTGCAGATTTTCGATTTTTGTGGCTCTGAATTTGTGGGCTATAGTTCAGTTGATTTTCAAAAAAATTGAATTTTTCACGGAACGTGTAGAAATATTGGGCCGATCCAAATAGCCGTTTTCATGACAATTACAGGTCTTAACGCCTATTGATAGAGGTATCAATCATCGAAATCGGAGCACATTTGCAGATTTTCGATTTTTGTGGCTCTGAATTTGTGGGCTATAGTTCAGTTGATTTTCAAAAAAATTGAATTTTTCACGGAACGTGTAGAAATATTGAGCCGATCCAAATAGCCGTTTTCATGACAATTACAGGTCTTAACGCCTATTGATAGAGGTATCAATCATCGAAATCGGAGCACATTTGCGGATTTTCGATTTTTGTGGCTCTGAATTTATGGGCTATAGTACAGTTGATTTTCAAAAAAATTGAATTTTTCACGGAACGTGTAGAAATATTGGGCCGATCCAAATAGCCGTTTTCATGACAATTACAGGTCTTAACACCTATTCATAGAGATATCAATTATCGAAATCGGATCACATTTGCGGATTTTCGATTTTTGTGGCTCTGAATTTGTGGGCTATAGTTCAGTTGATTTTCAAAAAAATTGAATTTTCCATGGAACGTGTAGAAAAATTCGACCGATCCAAATGGCCGTTTGTATGACAATTACAGGTCTCAACGCCTATTGATAGAGGTATCAATAATCGAAATCGGAGCACATTTGCGGATTTTCGATTTTTGTGGCTCTGAATTTGTGGGCTATAGTTCAGTTGATTTTCAAAAAAATTGAATTTTTCACGGAACGTGTAGAAATATTGAGCCGATCCAAATAGCCGTTTTCATGACAATTACAGGTCTTAACGCCTATTGATAGAGGTATCAATAATCGAAATCGGAGCACATTTGCGGATTTTCGATTTTTGTGGCTCTGAATTTGTGGGCTATAGTTCAGTTGATTTTCAAAAAAATTGAATTTTTTACGGAATATGTAGAAATATTCGGCCGATCCAAATGGCCTATTTGTATGACAATTACAGGTCTCAACGCCTATTGGTAGAGGTATCAATCATCGAAATCGGATCACATTTGAAGATTTTCGATTTTTGTGGCTCTGAATTTGTGGGCTATAGTTCAGTTGATTTTCAAAAAAATTGAATTTTTCACGGAACGTGTAGAAATATTGGGCCGATCCAAATGGCCGTTTACATGACAATTACAGGTCTCAACGCCTATTCTTAGAGATATCAATTATCGAAATCGGATCACATTTGAAGATTTTCGATTTTTAAGGCTCTGAATTTGTGGGCTATAGCTCAGTTGATTTTCAAAAAAATTGAATTTTTCACGGAACGTGTAGAAATATTGGGCCGATCCAAATGGCTGTTTGTATGACAATTACAGGTCTTAACGCCTATTGATAGAGGTATCAATTATCGAAATCGGAGCACATTTGCAGATTTTCGATTTTTGTGGCTCTGAATTTGTGGGCTATAGTTCAGTTGATTTTCGAAAAAATTGAATTTTTCACGAAACGTGTAGAAATATTCGACCGATCCAAATAGCCGTTTTTATGACAATTACAGGTCTCAACGCCTATTCTTAGAGATATCAATTATCGAAATCGGATCACATTTGCAGATTTTCGATTTTTGTGGCTCTGAATTTGTGGGCTATAGCTCAGTTGATTTTCAAAAAAATTGAATTTTTCACGGAACGTGTAGAAATATTGGGCCGATCCAAATGGCCGTTTTCATGACAATTACAGGTTTTAACGCCTATTGATAGAGGTATCAATCATCGAAATCGGAGCTCATTTGTGGATTTTCGATTTTTGTGGCTCTGAATTTGTGGGCTATAGCTCAGTTGATTTTCAAAAAAATTGAATTTTTCACGGAACGTGTAGAAATATTCGACCGATCCAAATAGCCGTTTTTATGACAATTACAGGTCTCAACGCCTATTCTTAGAGATATCAATTATCGAAATCGGATCACATTTGCAGATTTTCGATTTTTGTGGCTCTGAATTTGTGGGCTATAGTTCAGTTGATTTTCAAAAAAATTGAATTTTTCACGGAACGTGTAGAAATATTGGGCCGATCCAAATAGCCGTTTTCATGACAATTACAGGTCTTAACGCCTATTGATAGAGGTATCAATCATCGAAATCGGAGGACATTTGAAGATTTTCGATTTTTGTGGCTCTGAATTTGTGGGCTATAGTTCAGTTGATTTTCAAAAAAATTGAATTTTTCACGGAACGTGTAGAAAAATTCGACCGATCTATTACAGGTCTCAACGCCTATTGATGGAGATATCAATCATCGAAATCGGAAGACATTTGATGATTTTCGATATTTGTGGCTCTGAATTTGTGGGCTATAGTTCAGTTGATTTTCAAAAAAATTTAATTTTTTACGGAATATGTAGAAATATTCGGCCGATCCAAATGGCTGTTTGTATGACAATTACAGGTCTCAACGCCTATTGTTAGAGGTATCAATCATCGAAATCGGAGCACATTTGAAGATTTTCGATTTTTGTGGCTCTGAATTTGTGGGCTATAGCTCAGTTGATTTTCAAAAAAATTGAATTTTTCACGGAACGTGTAGAAATATTCGACCGATCCAAATGGCCGTTTGTATGACAATTACAGGTCTCAACGCCTATTCTTAGAGATATCAATTATCGAAATCGGATCACATTTGAAGATTTTCGATTTTTGTGGCTCTGAATTTGTGGGCTATAGCTCAGTTGATTTTCAAAAAAATTGAATTTTTCACGGAACGTGTAGAAATATTTGACCGATCCAAATGGCTGTTTGTATGACAATTACAGGTCTCAACGCCTATTGGTAGAGGTATCAATCATCGAAATCGGATCACATTTGAAGATTTTCGATTTTTGTGGCTCTGAATTTGTGGGCTATAGTTCAGTTGATTTTCAAAAAAATTGAATTTTCCACGGAACGTGTAGAAATATTCGACCGATCCAAATGGCTGTTTGTATGACAATTACAGGTCTCAACGCCTATTGGTAGAGGTATCAATCATCGAAATCGGATCACATTTGAAGATTTTCGATTTTTGTGGCTCTGAATTTGTGGGCTATAGTTCAGTTGATTTTGAAAAAAATTGAATTTTTCACGGAACGTGTAGAAATATTCGGCCGATCCAAATGCCTATTTGTATGACAATTACAGGTCTCAACGCCTATTGGTAGAGGTATCAATCATCGAAATCGGATCACATTTGAAGATTTTCGATTTTTGTGGCTCTGAATTTGTGGGCTATAGTTCAGTTGATTTTCAAAAAAATTGAATTTTTCACGGAACGTGTAGAAATATTGGGCCGATCCAAATGGCCGTTTACATGACAATTACAGGTCTCAACGCCTATTCTTAGAGATATCAATTATCGAAATCGGATCACATTTGAAGATTTTCGATTTTTAAGGCTCTGAATTTGTGGGCTATAGCTCAGTTGATTTTCAAAAAAATTGAATTTTTCACGGAACGTGTAGAAATATTGGGCCGATCCAAATGGCTGTTTGTATGACAATTACAGGTCTTAACGCCTATTGATAGAGGTATCAATTATCGAAATCGGAGCACATTTGCAGATTTTCGATTTTTGTGGCTCTGAATTTGTGGGCTATAGTTCAGTTGATTTTCGAAAAAATTGAATTTTTCACGAAACGTGTAGAAATATTCGACCGATTTAAATGGCTGTTTCATCCCAGCGATGATCGATGAAACTTTCATTCCAACTAGCACCAAATTCAAATCAAAATCGAACCATCAGGTATCCTTCCCAACAAGAATGCAAGGAAGCTTAAAAAATGTTTCCTCTAATCTACAAAATATTCTATGAAGATGTGGCATCCACAATCGTCAATCCCATAAAATAAATTCTCTACTATCCCAGCACACTAAAGCAAGACGAAATAATATATCCGACGAAAACACACGTAGAACTAGTGCAAAAAACTGCCTCGTCCCACATTCCAGCATGCCTAAAATAAGAAAATTTTTGAGAAATCACCCGGTTTGGGAATGTGGCTGAAAAGTCTGTCCACATTTTTTACATATCTGATTATCCCGTATCAACATTGAACCAATTGCTTTAGGTTTCTAAAGATAGTTCCAGAATTAACAGTCCCTGACCTTCGTAAAGATCTTCATGTAAGTGTTTAAATTTTTTAACTGTTTAGTGTTTACTGGCAGATTGACACTAGAATATTCTCCTCCAATGACAGATGCTTCATCATTTCTCTGATCTCTACACTTTTTACATCCTAGCTTTTTTCTGGCGTAAAACAGTTCTCTCAAGACACCACAACCACATTTTAGTATTCTAACATATTTGAGACAGTTTGCCAATCTTGAATATTTATGGCTTGGCCAATATTCATTGTAATAGAATGGCCAATATTCATTGTAAATGATGAAAAAGTCTCAATTAATATCGAAATATGCTAAAGTTACTCTAAAACTCTCATTTCCAAAAGGTCATGTTACAAAACGATAGGCTTTACTCAACACAAAGCTATAAAGTAATAAATTTCGTATATTCTTGATATTTTGAAGTGATTTTGCATAATTTCGAAAAATCTCGAAAATTCTTGTATAATCTCGACGCCAAGCAACATATTCAAATCTGTAAAATTAAGTTAATCTCGAAATATCTCAAAAATACTTGAAAACTTTATAGCTGGAACATCATTTCGCAAAACGATAGAAGCCTAACATAACACAAAGCCAAATTTGACAAAAGTCCTAAATATCGAACATATACTGAATGACTTCGATAATTTCGAATACCCTAAAAATCTCGAATATTTTGTGTACTCTCGATACCAAATAACTCAACCAATATTCAATCTGTAAATCTCAATAAATCTCGAGAAGTCTCAGAAATTCTCATGTCACAAAACGCGCTAGCGTTGTTTATATCAACAATAAGCTAAAATTCGCTTAGCAGTCTTAACACGACACAAAGCTAAATTCAACGTAAATCTCGTTTGAAGGTTTTGACGCAATTCTTTATAAATCTCGAATAGACTCAGTTCGAAATTATAATGACAGATTTTGAAGCAACTGAAGGCTATAAATCTGTAAGTTTAAATTAATCTTGAAAAGCCTCAGAAATACCCGAAAACTCTTAATTAAACCGAGTGCCAAGCTCAGTGCCATTCTCGATATACTGAATTTGATTTCAGATAATTTGAAAAATTCGAGAAATCTCGAATAATTTCATATAATCTCAACACCGATAATCAAATTTGTAAACCTGTCCTCAATTAATCTCGAACATAATATCAAAAATGCTAAGTAGGCTGAACACAATACAAAGCTAAATTCGACTAAAGTCGTAAATCTCGAATAGACTCGATATGATATTATAAATTCTCGAAAACTCTCATTTCTGAAACATCACATGTTTTGTGAAATGATAGTTTTCGCAGATTCCTGAGGCTTTTCGAGATTACTGGGCTTATTTCTCTCAACGCCAAGGTATATCGACAAGAATCATAAATATCGAAAAATCTCGATTTCCTGAAAAGATGTCGCAAACATTTTAAACAGAAACCAAAAATCTTGATTATAAAATGTCCGCAAAATCACTCAGTTTTTGCCAGTTAACAACCCCGAAAACAAAGCAACAATACAACCATACCGTTGACTTATTGAAAAAGTTGCTTACGCAACATCAAATGTTATGTACACTACCTAACCATAAACTTTATTTCTATTTACAGCGTTATTGTTTCAGCGCCCAGACTACCACCCATATTGGAATCACAGAGGGAGTTTCAAGAAACGGGCGGCTTTCAAGTGTGACATCCAACAACAAACATGTGAACCATACATTATGGACGTGCACGGTGGTACGGTACCATCACGAGAACCACCATTTAATATTATGAATAAAAGTCATCAATGGTTTGGCGCTGCAATCGATGGTGGATCACAGGAGAGTGATAGTTTTATTGCATGCGCGCCAAATATTATAACCGAATTTGAAGAAAGTCATACAATGTATTTGTTCAACGGTATTTGCTATTTGATTCAGGATACGTTTACGAAAGGAACAAGTGCACGTGTACTGGCGCCGCTTCTTGTCCGCAATAAATTGAGCACATTCATTGATAATGCAAATACCGTGTACTATATGTTCGGCCAGATGGGACTCAGCGTACATATAACGGAAAATTCGGAAGAAGTTCTTATCGGTGCACCGGGCGTACTCAATTGGCGCGGAACAGTAATTCGTTATAAAACGCCTGAATTTATTGATGCGCCAGGAATGAGTCGTCGAAGCGTGGATAGTATTGCTCGAACACATAAACAAACTATTTCGCGATTTGATGTTGAAATTGCGAATCCGAGTTATTGGAAACAGGATAATGATTCATATTTTGGATATGCGGTAACTTCGGGATATTTTACGGAATCGACCACAAAATTGTTGTACGTAGCGTCGGCACCACAGGGTAACTTACAAACGGGAGAAGTTGTAATTTTTGATTTTGCCGTCCATCCCAACAATATTAATGATCACCTGGAGCGAACAATAAAAATCTTTTACAAATTCGTTGGGAATCAAATGGGAGAATATTTTGGCAATAGTTTGCTGGCCGATGATTTTAATGGTGACGGTCTTGATGATCTCGCTATATCTGCCCCATTTTATGGTACTAAATCAAGCTACGATAGTGGCAAAGTTTATATTTTCCTAAATCAAGGCGGTATGAGTTTTTCGCAACAATCACCACTTTACTCGAGCCTAGAAACAAACGGTCAATTTGGCATGACACTCGCTAAGCTGGGTGACATAAATCACGATGGGTATAATGACATTGCGGTCGGAGCGCCACACGAGGAAAATGGAAAAGTTTATATTTATTTAGGTGGTCGCAATGGTATATCCACCAAACCCAGCCAAATTTTATCTACCGCTGCCAATTCGGCTACACCAAGTCTATTTGGCCTTGGACTATCAAAAGGCGTCGATGTCGATAATAATGGATTCAATGATTTTGCCGTTGGCTCACCAAATTCCGAATCGATACAAATCTTTCGAGCATATCCAGTTGTGAAAATTATGGCCTCAATAATACCAGACGCACCAGAAATTGCCGTAGATCTAACCAGAACCAAATTAAAAACATGCTGGCATTATGAAATGGCCCGTCTAACGGCGGTCCCATTTACTTTTGAGTTGAAGTTAACAATAAAATTGGATCCTCAGCTGCAACGGGCGAAATTCATGAACAATAATTTGGGTGAACAACAAATCACAGTACAGACTCAAAATGCTGAACAATGTGTTAGTTCGGATTTAATATTGTCGCACACTATAAATGACATCTTCCATCCGATTCAGTTGGAGGTACATTATGAATTGGTAAAAAAATTCCAAGAGTCGGCCACATTCTGTGACGATTGTGTAGCCCTGAATCCACAGGAAGCGATGATGGCACAAAATAAAATTGGATTTAGCACGGGTTGTAAGGAAATTCGGTGTGTTGCTGATTTAAAAGTACAAAGTAAAGTGGTTGATTCAACGTTACCGTACATTTTGGGTAGCTCACGTTATCTTACGATTGAATATTCAGTACAGAATTTAGGTGAAACCTCATTTTTGCCACAAATCAAAATAGATATTCCACGAATCGCTTCATTCTATAAAATTCCGTTAAATTGTCGCCAAGAAGATTTTTCATTGCACTGTGATTTGGAGAAAGGTAAACCTTTCCTACAGAATGAAATTGCAATATTGCGTGTATTGATTGGAACGAGTCGATTGGAAGGTAACGAGTTAGTAATTCAGGCAAACGTTTCAAGCAGCAGTGATGAGTTAAATCCAGGCGATAATTATCTGGAGGATGTAATACAGCTGATCGAGTTTAGCGAAATTGAAATCCTTGGGTATGTCCATTCCATGTAATATTATATTGACACATTGTATGTATAACGCAATTTTTTTTTTACAGACAATCGTCAGCTATACAAATTTCCGTCGAAGAAATTGGCCTCCAACAATACGCGATTACGCATCATTTCGAAATTCTGAATGCAGGCCCGAGCAACATTAAGCAACTAAATTTCATTGCATCCGTTCCCATCGTATATAAGACTGTTTTTCCGGAGCAATTTGAAACGCTTACAAATTTATCCAGCATACGAACAAATTGCGAGTACGATGGCCAAATTATTGAACCAAAGTGGTCTGAATTTTTTAACGTTACCGATGATACATCGGCCAGTTCATTTAATATGAATATGGTGGATAGCTCACAACACGGTACAAACTACGATCCATCGAAACATGGACAGGAGTATGACTTGAATACAGGTCAAGCTGTTGCTTCGGAAGCATCACTCGACAGTAACAACGATGGCCTGATGTCATTCCATAATGAAGGAGGATTTAATACATATAATCGGTATACACGTGAAATTCATACTCACCATAATGTATCGCGACGTAGTGTTACCAAAGAATACGACACCAACTTCAGTAACCTACCACATAATCGTATGTTATACTTTAATTGTACGCCCACCGACGATGATCAACATCATTGCGTTCAAGCAATGTTTGAAATTAAAAATTTCCGTGCTAGCGATAAACGGATCAAAGTGAGTATACGGTTTAAACTCGATCTACAAAAGGTTGATCTATTGTACACAGAAATACGAGACATATTTTTAATGGTAACGTCGGCCAAGGTGGAGAAAATGAATGATCTGGCTGGTAATTCAATGAAAATTGTTAATATTGAACCGTACACGATCGTGACGAAATATGTTAAAGCGGGAACTCCTTTATGGGTTATAATTGTATCAAGTGTGGTTGGTATTCTAACATTGGCGATCTTATCGTACGTACTGTACCGGTGTGGTTTCTTTAAGCGTGCGAAAAAGGAGGAGATGGAAACTTTAGCGAGACAAAGCCAAGCGTTAGCCTCACAAGGTCCGGTTAATGAAACAGATGACGATGATGATTAAGTGGATCGGTATTGCGAATTGTATGACAGAATATTTAGACTATAAGAATGATGTACTTAAATAAATTTATAAAATTTCGAGAAATAAAATTTATTAGAGAAATCTTGTTTGTTATCTATTTTAAGACATTTATTGTCTATAGAATGCGCGACAATATTTTCACCGAAATTTAAAATCTCAAAATTTTCCAATCATGACTGTTTGACGGAAATTTTTGTGATAATTATAGGTATATGATCCAGTTTTAGACATTTTTGTTTGTATATGGCCTCGATCATGATATATAATAACGCGCGCGCATTACTTATAGATGACTAATGAATTAGAATATTTTTGTTCGACTCTTCTTTCTAAGTATCAAGCAAACGTTATACTTTTCCTTTCAAGATAACAGCATGGTGTGTACAATACACTATACCATAGTAGCATAACCTTCAAAATTGTCGATTTCCTTTGAGACGGAAACCGGAAAAATTATCTGTCGCCTGATAATAAAAAATCGTAATAATGTTGTTGTATTCATTATATTTGATCAGTTATTAGTCAATACGCGCTGATTCTGAGAAACTTGAGTAGATCGAAATCTTCAAGATCGTTTTTAAAAAATTGACTCATGCGCGTCGCTTTGATTTAATTTCAATGTAAATAATTAAAGTTAATTTATGCAAAACATAATTGTTTGTGTTACAGACAGTAAGTCGGCGACATTCACAGCTAAAATGATTGCTTTGTATGGGTTTGTGTTGCGTCATTTGTTTGAATTATTCAGTGTCATCATCACTTTTTTTTAATTTGATAGTCACTGCTGATCAACAATGTACTAATGTGAAAAATTACGAATGGAAATGGTAAATAATCATAGTAAGTTAATAGGAACAAAATTAACTAAAGTAAATAATATTTTGGCCACCAGATACTATTTTCAAAAAATGTTCGCCCAAATTAACATAACTAAATAGGGGTTCCACCCCTTCGCAGCATTTTACTGCTGCTTTGCATTTTGAATTTGTATAGGAGAAGAAGAAAGCTTCAAGAGTTCCTTGCGTCCCTAACACTTCCAAGTCTACATGTCTTCCAACTGTGATCAAACCGGTGCATCCGCCATGAACTCTTTACTGGCGAATTTGTTAACTAAAGTGCCAGAACTAAAATTCTTGCCTTCTTCAACATCCTAACCAGCACATTAGATTCAACTAAAAAGAGAACTACTAAAAAATTGGTGAAAAAGATTAAAAATTGGTTCCGTCTCTCAATAAAGAAGTTCAAAATAGTAACACTTCCAGCCTTAAAAGGCCAAAGAGTGGTGACAAACAGATATTAAAACCAACAGTGACATATCGGAAAATTCAAACGTGGTGAAACTAAAATTTGTAAATGCAGGGCCTTTGCAACAACATTCAGCCAAAGCGCATTTAGATTGCTTGATGATTTCTTTACATTTCATAGAAAATTCGATTTTTTTGAAAATCACCTTACTATATGTAGATCAGCAAATTCTGGGCCAACAAAATCCAAAATCTGCAATTGTGCTCTGATTGCGGTGTTTGGTATCTCTAAAAATAGGTTTCGGGACCTAGAATTGTTGTGCCCACGCGCATTTAGATTGCTTCATTATTTCTTTACATTTCATAGAAAATTCGATTTTTTTGAAAATCACCTTACTATAGATCAGCAAATTCTGGGCCAACAAAATCCAAAATCTGCAATTGTGCTCCGATTTCGATGTTTGGTATCTCTAAAAATAGGTTTCGGGACCTGTAATTGTTGTGCCAACGCGCGTTTAGAATGCTTGATTATTTCTTTGCATTTCATAGAAAATTCGATTTTTTTGAAAATCACCTTACTATAGATCAGCAAATTGTGGGGCAACAAAATCCAAAATCTGCAATTGTGCTCCGATTTCGATGTTTGGTATCTCTAAAAATAGGTTTCGGGACCTGTAATTGTTGTGCCAACGCGCGTTTAGAATGCTTGATTATTTCTTTGCATTTCATAGAAAATTCGATTTTTTTGAAAATCACCTTACTATAGATCAGCAAATTGTGGGCCAACAAAATCCAAAATCTGCAATTGTGCTCCGATTGCGGTGTTTGGTATCTCTAAAAATAGGTTTCGGGACCTGTAATTGTTGTGCCAAAGTGCATTTAGATTGCTTGATTATTTCTTTGCATTTCATAGAAAATTCGATTTTTTTGAAAATCACCTTACTATAGATCAGCAAATTGTGGGCCAACAAAATCCAAAATCTGCAATTGTGCTCCGATTTCGATGTTTGGTATCTCTAAAAATAGGTTACGGGACCTGTAATTGCTGTGCCAACGCGCATTTAGATTGCTTTATTATTTCTTTGCATTTCATAGAAAATTCGATTTTTTTGAAAATCACCTTACTATAGATCAGCAAATTGTGGGCCAACAAAATCCAAAATCTGCAATTGTGCTCCGATTGCGGTGTTTGGTATCTCTAAAAATAGGTTTCGGGACCTGTAATTGTTGTGCCAAAGTGCATTTAGATTGCTTGATTATTTCTTTGCATTTCATAGAAAATTCGATTTTTTTGAAAATCACCTTACTATAGATCAGCAAATTGTGGGCCAACAAAATCCAAAATCTGCAATTGTGCTCCGATTTCGATGTTTGGTATCTCTAAAAATAGGTTACGGGACCTGTAATTGTTGTGCCAACGCGCATTTAGATTGCTTTATTATTTCTTTGCATTTCATAGAAAATTCGATTTTTTTGAAAATCACCTTACTATAGATCAGCAAATTGTGGGCCAACAAAATCCAAAATCTGCAATTGTGCTCCCATTGCGGTGTTTGGTATCTCTAAAAATAGGTTTCGGGACCTGTAATTGTTGTGCCAAAGTGCATTTAGATTGCTTGATTATTTCTTTACATTTCATAGAAAATTCGATTTTTTTGAAAATCACCTTACTATAGATCAGCAAATTGTGGGCCAACAAAATCCAAAATCTGCAATTGTGCTCCGATTTCGGTGTTTGGTATCTCTAAAAATAGGTTTCGGGACCTGTAATTGTTGTGCCAACGCGCGTTTAGAATGCTTGATTATTTCTTTGCATTTCATAGAAAATTCGATTTTTTTGAAAATCACCTTACTATAGATCAGCAAATTGTGGACCAACAAAATCCAAAATCTGCAATTGTGCTCCGATTTCGGTGTTTGGTATCTCTAAAAATAGGTTTCGGGACCTGTAATTGTTGTGCCAACGCGCGTTTAGAATGCTTGATTATTTCTTTGCATTTCATAGAAAATTCGATTTTTTTGAAAATCACCTTACTATAGATCAGCAAATTGTGGGCCAACAAAATCCAAAATCTGCAATTGTGCTCCCATTGCGGTGTTTGGTATCTCTAAAAATAGGTTTCGGGACCTGTAATTGTTGTGCCAAAGTGCATTTAGATTGCTTGATTATTTCTTTACATTTCATAGAAAATTCGATTTTTTGAAAATCACCTTACTATAGATCAGCAAATTGTGGGCCAACAAAATCCAAAATCTGCAATTGTGCTCCGATTTCGGTGTTTGGTATCTCTAAAAATAGGTTTCGGGACCTGTAATTGTTGTGCCAAAATGCATTTAGATTGCTTCATTATTTCTTTACATTTCATAGAAAATTCGATTTTTTTGAAAATCACCTTAACTACTATAGATCAGCAAATTGTGGGCCAACAAAATCCAAAATCTGCAATTGTGCTCCGATTGAGGTGTTTGGTATCTCTAAAAATAGGTTTCGGGACCTGTAATTGTTGTGTCAAAATGCATTTAGATTGCTTGATTATTTCTTTACATTTCATAGAAAATTCGATTTTTTTGAAAATCACCTTACTATAGATCAGCAAATTGTGGGCCAACAAAATCCAAAATCTGCAATTGTGCTCCGATTTCGGTGTTTGGTATCTCTAAAAATAGGTTTCGGGACCTGTAATTGTTGTGCCAAAATGCATTTAGATTGCTTGATTATTTCTTTACATTTCATAGAAAATTCGATTTTTTTGAAAATCACCTTACTATAGATCAGCAAATTGTGGGCCAACAAAATCCAAAATCTGCAATTGTGCTCCGATTTCGGTGTTTGGTATCTCTAAAAATAGGTTTCGGGACCTGTAATTGTTGTGCCAAAGTGCATTTAGATTGCTTCATTATTTCTTTACATTTCATAGAAAATTCGATTTTTTTGAAAATCACCTTACTATAGATCAGCAAATTGTGGGCCAACAAAATCCAAAATCTGCAATTGTGCTCCGATTTCGGTGTTTGGTATCTCTAAACATAGGTTTCGGGACCTGTAATTGTTGTGCCAACGCGAAATTAGATTTCTTGATAATTTCTTTGCATTTCATGGAAAATTCGATTTTTTTGAAAATCACCTTACTATAGATCAGCAAATTGTGGGCCAACAAAATCCAAAATCTGCAATTGTGCTCCGATTTCGATGTTTGGTATCTCTAAAAATAGGTTTCGGGACCTGTAATTTTTGTGCCAACGCGCGTTTAGAATGCTTGATTATTTCTTTGCATTTCATAGAAAATTCGATTTTTTTGAAAATCACCTTACTATAGATCAGCAAATTGTGGGCCAACAAAATCCAAAATCTGCAATTGTGCTCCGATTTCGGTGTTTGGTATCTCTAAAAATAGGTTTCGGGACCTGTAATTGTTGTGCCAACGCGCGTTTAGAATGCTTGATTATTTCTTTGCATTTCATAGAAAATTCGATTTTTTTGAAAATCACCTTACTATAGATCAGCAAATTGTGGGCCAACAAAATCCAAAATCTGCAATTGTGCTCCGATTTCGGTGTTTGGTATCTCTAAAAATAGGTTTCGGGACCTGTAATTGTTGTGCCAACGCGCGTTTAGAGTGCTTGATTATTTCTTTGCATTTCATAGAAAATTCGATTTTTTTGAAAATCACCTTACTATAGATCAGCAAATTGTGGGCCAACAAAATCCAAAATCTGTAATTGTGCTCCGATTTCGGTGTTTGGTATCTCTAAAAATAGGTTTAATTGTTGTGCCAACGCGCGTTTAGAATGCTTGATTATTTCTTTACATTCCATAGAAAATTCTATTTTTTTGAAAATCACCTTACTATAGATCAGCAAATTCTGGGCCAACAAAATCCAAAATCTGCAATTGTGCTCCGATTTCGGTGTTTGGTATCTCTAAAAATAGGTTTCGGGACCTGTAATTGTTGTGCCAACGCGCGTTTAGAATGTTTGATTATTTCTTTGCATTTCATAGAAAATTCGATTTTTTTGAAAATCACCTTACTATAGATCAGCAAATTGTGGGCCAACAAAATCCAAAATCTGTAATTGTGCTCCGATTTCGGTGTTTGGTATCTCTAAAAATAGGTTTAATTGTTGTGCCAACGCGCGTTTAGATTGCTTGATAATTTCTTTACATTCCATAGAAAATTCGATTTTTTTGAAAATCACCTTACTATAGATCAGCAAATTGTGGGCCAACAAAATCCAAAATCTGCAATTGTGCTCCGATTTCGGTGTTTGGTATCTCTAAAAATAGGTTTCGGGACCTGTAATTGTTGTGCCAAAATGCATTTAGATTGCTTGATTATTTCTTTACATTTCATAGAAAATTCGATTTTTTTGAAAATCACCTTACTATAGATCAGCAAATTGTGGGCCAACAAAATCCAAAATCTGCAATTGTGCTCCGATTTCGATGTTTGGTATCTCTAAAAATAGGTTTCGGGACCTGTAATTGTTGTGCCAACGCGAAATTAGATTTCTTGATTATTTCTTTACATTTCATAGAAAATTCGATTTTTTTGAAAATCACCTTACTATAGATCAGCAAATTGTGGGCCAACAAAATCCAAAATCTGCAATTGTGCTCCGATTTCGGTGTTTGGTATCTCTCAAAATAGGTTTCGGGACCTGTAATTGTTGTGCCAACGCGCGTTTAGAATGCTTGATTATTTCTTTGCATTTCATAGAAAATTCGATTTTTTTGAAAATCACCTTACTATAGATCAGCAAATTGTGGGCCAACAAAATCCAAAATCTGCAATTGTGCTCCGATTTCGGTGTTTGATATCTCTCAAAATAGGTTTCGGGACCTGTAATTGTTGTGCCAACGCGCATTTAGATTGCTTTATTATTTCTTTGCATTTCATAGAAAATTCGATTTTTTTGAAAATCACCTTACTATAGATCAGCAAATTCTGGGCCAACAAAATCCAAAATCTGCAATTGTGCTCCCATTGCGGTGTTTGGTATCTCTAAAAATAGGTTTCGGGACCTGTAATTGTTGTGCCAAAGTGCATTTAGATTGCTTGATTATTTCTTTACATTTCATAGAAAATTCGATTTTTTTGAAAATCACCTTACTATAGATCAGCAAATTGTGGGCCAACAAAATCCAAAATCTGCAATTGTGCTCCGATTTCGGTGTTTGGTATCTCTCAAAATAGGTTTCGGGACCTGTAATTGTTGTGCCAACGCGCATTTAGATTGCTTGATTATTTCTTTGCATTTCATAGAAAATTCGATTTTTTTGAAAATCACCTTACTATAGATCAGCAAATTCTGGGCCAACAAAATCCAAAATCTGCAATTGTGCTCCCATTGCGGTGTTTGGTATCTCTAAAAATAGGTTTCGGGACCTGTAATTGTTGTGCCAAAGTGCATTTAGATTGCTTAATTATTTCTTTACATTTCATAGAAAATTCGATTTTTTTGAAAATCACCTTACTATAGATCAGCAAATTGTGGGCCAACAAAATCCAAAATCTGCAATTGTGCTCCGATTTCGGTGTTTGGTATCTCTAAAAATAGGTTTCGGGACCTGTAATTGTTGTGCCAACGCGCGTTTAGAATGCTTGATTATTTCTTTGCATTTCATAGAAAATTCGATTTTTTTGAAAATCACCTTACTATAGATCAGCAAATTGTGGGCCAACAAAATCCAAAATCTGCAATTGTGCTCCGATTTCGGTGTTTGGTATCTCTAAAAATAGGTTTCGGGACCTGTAATTGTTGTGCCAAAATGCATTTAGATTGCTTCATTATTTCTTTACATTTCATAGAAAATTCGATTTTTTGAAAATCACCTTACTATAGATCAGCAAATTGTGGGCCAACAAAATCCAAAATCTGCAATTGTGCTCCGATTTCGGTGTTTGATATCTCTCAAAATAGGTTTCGGGACCTGTAATTGTTGTGCCAACGCGCATTTAGATTGCTTGATTATTTCTTTGCATTTCATAGAAAATTCGATTTTTTTGAAAATCACCTTACTATAGATCAGCAAATTCTGGGCCAACAAAATCCAAAATCTGCAATTGTGCTCCCATTGCGGTGTTTGGTATCTCTCAAAATAGGTTTCGGGACCTGTAATTGTTGTGCCAAAGTGCATTTAGATTGCTTAATTATTTCTTTACATTTCATAGAATATTCGATTTTTTTGAAAATCACCTTACTATAGATCAGCAAATTGTGGGCCAACAAAATCCAAAATCTGCAATTGTGCTCCGATTTCGGTGTTTGGTATCTCTAAAAATAGGTTTCGGGACCTGTAATTGTTGTGCCAACGCGAAATTAGATTTCTTGATAATTTCTTTGCATTTCATGGAAAATTCGATTTTTTGAAAATCACCTTACTATAGATCAGCAAATTGTGGGCCAACAAAATCCAAAATCTGCAATTGTGCCCCGATTGAGGTGTTTGGTATCTCTAAAAATAGGTTTCGGGACCTGTAATTGTTGTGCCAACGCGCATTTAGATTGCTTGATTATTTCTTTACATTCCATAGAAAATTCGATTTTTTTGAAAATCACCTTACTATACATAGATCAGCAAATTGTGGGCCAACAAAATCCAAAATCTGCAATTGTGCTCCGATTTCGATGTTTGGTATCTCTAAAAATAGGTTTCGGGACCTGTAATTGTTGTGCCAACGCGCGTTTAGAATGCTTGATTATTTCTTTGCATTTCATAGAAAATTCGATTTTTTTGAAAATCACCTTACTATAGATCAGCAAATTGTGGGCCAACAAAATCCAAAATCTGCAATTGTGCTCCGATTTCGATGTTTGGTATCTCTAAAAATAGGTTTCGGGACCTGTAATTGTTGTGCCAACGCGCGTTTAGAATGCTTGATTATTTCTTTGCATTTCATAGAAAATTCTATTTTTTTGAAAATCACCTTACTATAGATCAGCAAATTGTGGGCCAACAAAATCCAAAATCTGTAATTGTGCTCCGATTTCGGTGTTTGGTATCTCTAAAAATAGATTTAATTGTTGTGCCAACGCGCGTTTAGAATGCTTGATTATTTCTTTGCATTTCATAGAAAATTCGATTTTTTTGAAAATCACCTTACTATAGATCAGCAAATTGTGGGCCAACAAAATCCAAAATCTGCAATTGTGCTCCGATTCGATGTTTGGTATCTCTAAAAATAGGTTTCGGGACCTGTAATTGTTGTGCCAACGCGCGTTTAGAATGCTTGATTATTTCTTTGCATTTCATAGAAAATTCGATTTTTTTGAAAATCACCTTACTATAGATCAGCAAATTGTGGGCCAACAAAATCCAAAATCTGTAATTGTGCTCCGATTTCGGTGTTTGGTATCTCTAAAAATAGGTTTAATTGTTGTGCCAACGCGCGTTTAGAATGCTTGATTATTTCTTTGCATTTCATAGAAAATTCGATTTTTTTGAAAATCACCTTACTATAGATCAGCAAATTGTGGGCCAACAAAATCCAAAATCTGCAATTGTGCTCCGATTCGATGTTTGGTATCTCTAAAAATAGGTTTCGGGACCTGTAATTGTTGTGCCAACGCGCGTTTAGAATGCTTGATTATTTCTTTGCATTTCATAGAAAATTCGATTTTTTTGAAAATCACCTTACTATAGATCAGCAAATTGTGGGCCAACAAAATCCAAAATCTGTAATTGTGCTCCGATTTCGGTGTTTGGTATCTCTAAAAATAGGTTTAATTGTTGTGCCAACGCGCGTTTAGAATGCTTGATTATTTCTTTGCATTTCATAGAAAATTCGATTTTTTTGAAAATCACCTTACTATAGATCAGCAAATTGTGGGCCAACAAAATCCAAAATCTGTAATTGTGCTCCGATTTCGGTGTTTGGTATCTCTAAAAATAGGTTTAATTGTTGTGCCAACGCGCGTTTAGAATGCTTGATTATTTCTTTGCATTTCATAGAAAATTCGATTTTTTTGAAAATCACCTTACTATAGATCAGCAAATTGTGGGCCAACAAAATCCAAAATCTGCAATTGTGCTCCGATTCGATGTTTGGTATCTCTAAAAATAGGTTTCGGGACCTGTAATTGTTGTGCCAACGCGCGTTTAGAATGCTTGATTATTTCTTTGCATTTCATAGAAAATTCGATTTTTTTGAAAATCACCTTACTATAGATCAGCAAATTGTGGGCCAACAAAATCCAAAATCTGTAATTGTGCTCCGATTTCGGTGTTTGGTATCTCTAAAAATAGGTTTAATTGTTGTGCCAACGCGCGTTTAGAATGCTTGATTATTTCTTTGCATTTCATAGAAAATTCGATTTTTTTGAAAATCACCTTACTATAGATCAGCAAATTGTGGGCCAACAAAATCCAAAATCTGCAATTGTGCTCCGATTTCGATGTTTGGTATCTCTAAAAATAGGTTTCGGGACCTGTTATTGTTGTGCCAAAATGCATTTAGATTGATTTATTATTTCTTTGCATTTCATAGAAAATTCGATTTTTTGAAAAACACCTTACTATAGATCAGCAAATTGTGGGCCAACAAAATCCAAAATCTGCAATTGTGCTCCGATTTCGGTGTTTGGTATCTCTAAAAATAGGTTTAATTGTTGTGCCAACGCGCGTTTAGAATGCTTGATTATTTCTTTGCATTTCATAGAAAATTCGATTTTTTTGAAAATCACCTTACTATAGATCAGCAAATTCTGGGCCAACAAAATCCAAAATGTGCAATTGTGCTCCGATTGCGGTGTTTGGTATCTCTAAAAATAGGTTTCGGGACCTGTAATTGTTGTGCCAACGCGCATTTAGAATGCTTGATAATTTCTTTGCATTTCATAGAAAATTCGATTTTTTTGAAAATCACCTTACTATAGATCAGCAAATTGTGGGCCAACAAAATCCAAAATCTGCAATTGTGCTCCGATTTCGGTGTTTGGTATCTCTAAAAATAGGTTTCGGGACCTGTAATTGTTGTGCCAAAATGCATTTAGATTGCTTCATTATTTCTTTACATTTCATAGAAAATTCGATTTTTTTGAAAATCACCTTACTATAGATCAGCAAATTGTGGGCCAACAAAATCCAAAATCTGCAATTGTGCTCCGATTGAGGTGTTTGGTATCTCTAAAAATAGGTTTCGGGACCTGTAATTGTTGTGCCAAAATGCATTTAGATTGCTTCATTATTTCTTTACATTTCATAGAAAATTCGATTTTTTTGAAAATCACCTTACTATAGATCAGCAAATTGTGGGCCAACAAAATCCAAAATCTGCAATTGTGCTCCGATTTCGGTGTTTGGTATCTCTAAAAATAGGTTTCGGGACCTGTAATTGTTGTGCCAAAATGCATTTAGATTGCTTCATTATTTCTTTACATTTCATAGAAAATTCGATTTTTTTGAAAATCACCTTACTATAGATCAGCAAATTGTGGGCCAACAAAATCCAAAATCTGCAATTGTGCTCCGATTTCGGTGTTTGGTATCTCTCAAAATAGGTTTCGGAACCTGTAATTGTTGTGCCAAAATGCATTTAGATTGCTTCATTATTTCTTTACATTTCATAGAAAATTCGATTTTTTTGAAAATCACCTTACTATAGATCAGCAAATTGTGGGCCAACAAAATCCAAAATCTGCAATTGTGCTCCGATTTCGGTGTTTGGTATCTCTAGAAATAGGTTTCGGGACCTGTAATTGTTGTGCCAACGCGCGTTTAGAATGCTTGATTATTTCTTTGCATTTCATAGAAAATTCGATTTTTTTGAAAATCACCTTACTATAGATCAGCAAATTGTGGGCCAACAAAATCCAAAATCTGCAATTGTGCTCCGATTTCGGTGTTTGGTATCTCTAGAAATAGGTTTCGGGACCTGTAATTGTTGTGCCAACGCGCGTTTAGAATGCTTGATTATTTCTTTGCATTTCATAGAAAATTCGATTTTTTTGAAAATCACCTTACTATAGATCAGCAAATTGTGGGCCAACAAAATCCAAAATCTGCAATTGTGCTCCGATTTCGATGTTTGGTATCTCTAAAAATAGGTTTCGGGACCTGTAATTGTTGTGCCAACGCGCGTTTAGAATGCTTGATTATTTCTTTGCATTTCATAGAAAATTCGATTTTTTTGAAAATCACCTTACTATAGATCAGCAAATTGTGGGCCAACAAAATCCAAAATCTGCAATTGTGCTCCGATTTCGGTGTTTGGTATCTCTAAAAATAGGTTTCGGGACCTGTAATTGTTGTGCCAACGCGCGTTTAGAATGCTTGATTATTTCTTTGCATTTCATAGAAAATTCGATTTTTTTTGAAAATCACCTTACTATAGATCAGCAAATTGTGGGCCAACAAAATCCAAAATCTGCAATTGTGCTCCGATTTCGGTGTTTGGTATCTCTAAAAATAGGTTTCGGGACCTGTAATTGTTGTGCCAACGCGAAATTAGATTTCTTGATAATTTCTTTGCATTTCATGGAAAATTCGATTTTTTTGAAAATCACCTTACTATAGATCAGCAAATTGTGGGCCAACAAAATCCAAAATCTGCAATTGTGCTCCGATTTCGATGTTTGGTATCTCTAAAAATAGGTTTCGGGACCTGTAATTGTTGTGCCAACGCGCGTTTAGAATGCTTGATTATTTCTTTGCATTTCATAGAAAATTCGATTTTTTTGAAAATCACCTTACTATAGATCAGCAAATTGTGGGCCAACAAAATCCAAAATCTGTAATTGTGCTCCGATTTCGGTGTTTGGTATCTCTAAAAATAGGTTTAATTGTTGTGCCAACGCGCGTTTAGAATGCTTGATTATTTCTTTGCATTTCATAGAAAATTCGATTTTTTTGAAAATCACCTTACTATAGATCAGCAAATTGTGGGCCAACAAAATCCAAAATCTGCAATTGTGCTCCGATTTCGATGTTTGGTATCTCTAAAAATAGGTTTCGGGACCTGTAATTGTTGTGCCAACGCGCGTTTAGAATGCTTGATAATTTCTTTGCATTTCATAGAAAATTCGATTTTTTTGAAAATCACCTTACTATAGATCAGCAAATTCTGGGCCAATAAAATCCAAAATCTGCAATTGTGCTCCCATTGCGGTGTTTGGTATCTCTAAAAATAGGTTTCGGGACCTGTAATTGTTGTGCCAAAGTGCATTTAGATTGCTTGATTATTTCTTTACATTTCATAGAAAATTCGATTTTTTTGAAAATCACCTTACTATAGATCAGCAAATTGTGGGCCAAAAAAATCCAAAATCTGCAATTGTGCTCCGATTTCGATGTTTGGTATCTCTAAAAATAGGTTTCGGGACCTGTAATTGTTGTGCCAACGCGCGTTTAGAATGCTTGATTATTTCTTTGCATTTCATAGAAAATTCGATTTTTTTGAAAATCACCTTACTATAGATCAGCAAATTGTGGGCCAACAAAATCCAAAATCTGTAATTGTGCTCCGATTTCAGTGTTTGGTATCTCTAAAAATAGGTTTAATTGTTGTGCCAACGCGCGTTTAGAATGCTTGATTATTTCTTTACATTTCATAGAAAATTCGATTTTTTTGAAAATCACCTTACTATAGATCAGCAAATTGTGGGCCAACAAAATCCAAAATCTGCAATTGTGCTCCGATTTCGGTGTTTGGTATCTCTCAAAATAGGTTTCGGGACCTGTTATTGTTGTGCCAAAATGCATTTAGATTGATTTATTATTTCTTTGCATTTCATAGAAAATTCGATTTTTTTGAAAAACACCTTACTATAGATCAGCAAATTGTGGGCCAACAAAATCCAAAATCTGCAATTGTGCTCCGATTTCGGTGTTTGGTATCTCTAAAAATAGGTTTCGGGACCTGTAATTGTTGTGCCAACGCGCGTTTAGAATGCTTGATTATTTCTTTGCATTTCATAGAAAATTCGATTTTTTTGAAAATCACCTTACTATAGATCAGCAAATTGTGGGCCAACAAAATCCAAAATCTGCAATTGTGCTCCGATTGAGGTGTTTGGTATCTCTAAAAATAGGTTTCGGGACCTGTAATTGTTGTGCCAAAATGCATTTAGATTGCTTCATTATTTCTTTACATTTCATAGAAAATTCGATTTTTTTGAAAATCACCTTACTATAGATCAGCAAATTGTGGGCCAACAAAATCCAAAATCTGCAATTGTGCTCCGATTTCGGTGTTTGGTATCTCTAAAAATAGGTTTCGGGACCTGTAATTGTTGTGCCAAAATGCATTTAGATTGCTTCATTATTTCTTTACATTTCATAGAAAATTCGATTTTTTTGAAAATCACCTTACTATAGATCAGCAAATTGTGGGCCAACAAAATCCAAAATCTGCAATTGTGCTCCGATTTCGGTGTTTGGTATCTCTAAAAATAGGTTTCGGGGCCTGTAATCGTTGTGCCAAAATGCATTTAGATTGCTTCATTATTTCTTTACATTTCATAGAAAATTCGATTTTTTTGAAAATCACCTTACTATAGATCAGCAAATTGTGGGCCAACAAAATCCAAAATCTGCAATTGTGCTCCGATTTCGGTGTTTGGTATCTCTAAAAATAGGTTTCAGGACCTGTAATTGTTGTGCCAAAATGCATTTAGATTGCTTCATTATTTCTTTACATTTCATAGAAAATTCGATTTTTTTGAAAATCACCTTACTATAGATCAGCAAATTGTGGGCCAACAAAATCCAAAATCTGCAATTGTGCTCCGATTTCGGTGTTTGGTATCTCTAAAAATAGGTTTCGGGACCTGTAATTGTTGTGCCAAAATGCATTTAGATTGCTTCATTATTTCTTTACATTTCATAGAAAATTCGATTTTTTTGAAAATCACCTTACTATAGATCAGCAAATTGTGGGCCAACAAAATCCAAAATCTGCAATTGTGCTCCGATTTCGGTGTTTGGTATCTCTAAAAATAGGTTTCGGGACCTGTAATTGTTGTGCCAACGCGCGTTTAGAATGCTTGATTATTTCTTTGCATTTCATAGAAAATTCGATTTTTTTGAAAATCACCTTACTATAGATCAGCAAATTGTGGGCCAACAAAATCCAAAATCTGCAATTGTGCTCCGATTTCGGTGTTTGGTATCTCTAAAAATAGGTTTCGGGACCTGTAATTGTTGTGCCAAAATGCATTTAGATTGCTTCATTATTTCTTTACATTTCATAGAAAATTCGATTTTTTTGAAAATCACCTTACTATAGATCAGCAAATTGTGGGCCAACAAAATCCAAAATCTGCAATTGTGCTCCGATTGAGGTGTTTGGTATCTCTAAAAATAGGTTTCGGGACCTGTAATTGTTGTGCCAAAATGCATTTAGATTGCTTCATTATTTCTTTACATTTCATAGAAAATTCGATTTTTTTGAAAATCACCTTACTATAGATCAGCAAATTGTGGGCCAACAAAATCCAAAATCTGCAATTGTGCTCCGATTTCGGTGTTTGGTATCTCTAAAAATAGGTTTCGGGACCTGTAATTGTTGTGCCAACGCGCGTTTAGAATGCTTGATTATTTCTTTGCATTTCATAGAAAATTCGATTTTTTTGAAAATCACCTTACTATAGATCAGCAAATTGTGGGCCAACAAAATCCAAAATCTGCAATTGTGCTCCGATTTCGGTGTTTGGTATCTCTAAAAATAGGTTTCGGGACCTGTAATTGTTGTGCCAAAATGCATTTAGATTGCTTCATTATTTCTTTACATTTCAGAGAAAATTCGATTTTTTTGAAAATCACCTTACTATAGATCAGCAAATTGTGGGCCAACAAAATCCAAAATCTGCAATTGTGCTCCGATTTCGGTGTTTGGTATCTCTAAAAATAGGTTTCGGGACCTGTAATTGTTGTGCCAACGCGCGTTTAGAATGCTTGATTATTTCTTTGCATTTCATAGAAAATTCGATTTTTTTGAAAATCACCTTACTATAGATCAGCAAATTGTGGGCCAACAAAATCCAAAATCTGCAATTGTGCTCCGATTGATGTGTTTGGTATCTCTAAAAATAGGTTTCGGGACCTGTAATTGTTGTGCCAACGCGCATTTAGATTGCTTGATTATTTTTTTACATTCCATAGAAAATTCGATTTTTTTGAAAATCACCTTACTATAGATCAGCAAATTGTGGGCCAACAAAATCCAAAATCTGCAATTGTGCTCCGATTTCGATGTTTGGTATCTCTAAAAATAGGTTTCGGGACCTGTAATTGTTGTGCCAACGCGCGTTTAGAATGCTTGATTATTTCTTTGCATTTCATAGAAAATTCGATTTTTTTGAAAATCACCTTACTATAGATCAGCAAATTGTGGGCCAACAAAATCCAAAATCTGTAATTGTGCTCCGATTTCGGTGTTTGGTATCTCTAAAAATAGGTTTAATTGTTGTGCCAACGCGCGTTTAGAATGCTTGATTATTTCTTTGCATTTCATAGAAAATTCGATTTTTTTGAAAATCACCTTACTATAGATCAGCAAATTGTGGGCCAACAAAATCCAAAATCTGCAATTGTGCTCCGATTTCGGTGTTTGGTATCTCTAAAAATAGGTTTCGGGACCTGTAAATGTTGTGCCAAAATGCATTTAGATTGCTTCATTATTTCTTTACATTTCATAGAAAATTCGATTTTTTTGAAAATCACCTTACTATAGATCAGCAAATTGTGGGCCAACAAAATCCAAAATCTGCAATTGTGCTCCGATTGAGGTGTTTGGTATCTCTAAAAATAGGTTTCGGGACCTGTAATTGTTGTGCCAAAATGCATTTAGATTGCTTCATTATTTCTTTACATTTCATAGAAAATTCGATTTTTTTGAAAATCACCTTACTATAGATCAGCAAATTGTGGGCCAACAAAATCCAAAATCTGCAATTGTGCTCCGATTGAGGTGTTTGGTATCTCTAAAAATAGGTTTCGGGACCTGTAATTGTTGTGCCAAAATGCATTTAGATTGCTTCATTATTTCTTTACATTTCATAGAAAATTCGATTTTTTTGAAAATCACCTTACTATAGATCAGCAAATTGTGGGCCAACAAAATCCAAAATCTGCAATTGTGCTCCGATTTCGGTGTTTGGTATCTCTAAAAATAGGTTTCGGGACCTGTAATTGTTGTGCCAACGCGCGTTTAGAATGCTTGATTATTTCTTTGCATTTCATAGAAAATTCGATTTTTTTGAAAATCACCTTACTATAGATCAGCAAATTGTGGGCCAACAAAATCCAAAATCTGCAATTGTGCTCCGATTTCGGTGTTTGGTATCTCTAAAAATAGGTTTCGGGACCTGTAATTGTTGTGCCAAAATGCATTTAGATTGCTTCATTATTTCTTTACATTTCAGAGAAAATTCGATTTTTTTGAAAATCACCTTACTATAGATCAGCAAATTGTGGGCCAACAAAATCCAAAATCTGCAATTGTGCTCCGATTTCGGTGTTTGGTATCTCTAAAAATAGGTTTCGGGACCTGTAATTGTTGTGCCAACGCGCGTTTAGAATGCTTGATTATTTCTTTGCATTTCATAGAAAATTCGATTTTTTTGAAAATCACCTTACTATAGATCAGCAAATTGTGGGCCAACAAAATCCAAAATCTGCAATTGTGCTCCGATTGATGTGTTTGGTATCTCTAAAAATAGGTTTCGGGACCTGTAATTGTTGTGCCAACGCGCATTTAGATTGCTTGATTATTTTTTTACATTCCATAGAAAATTCGATTTTTTTGAAAATCACCTTACTATAGATCAGCAAATTGTGGGCCAACAAAATCCAAAATCTGCAATTGTGCTCCGATTTCGATGTTTGGTATCTCTAAAAATAGGTTTCGGGACCTGTAATTGTTGTGCCAACGCGCGTTTAGAATGCTTGATTATTTCTTTGCATTTCATAGAAAATTCGATTTTTTTGAAAATCACCTTACTATAGATCAGCAAATTGTGGGCCAACAAAATCCAAAATCTGTAATTGTGCTCCGATTTCGGTGTTTGGTATCTCTAAAAATAGGTTTAATTGTTGTGCCAACGCGCGTTTAGAATGCTTGATTATTTCTTTGCATTTCATAGAAAATTCGATTTTTTTGAAAATCACCTTACTATAGATCAGCAAATTGTGGGCCAACAAAATCCAAAATCTGCAATTGTGCTCCGATTCGATGTTTGGTATCTCTAAAAATAGGTTTCGGGACCTGTAATTGTTGTGCCAACGCGCGTTTAGAATGCTTGATTATTTCTTTGCATTTCATAGAAAATTCGATTTTTTTGAAAATCACCTTACTATAGATCAGCAAATTGTGGGCCAACAAAATCCAAAATCTGTAATTGTGCTCCGATTTCGGTGTTTGGTATCTCTAAAAATAGGTTTAATTGTTGTGCCAACGCGCGTTTAGAATGCTTGATTATTTCTTTGCATTTCATAGAAAATTCGATTTTTTTGAAAATCACCTTACTATAGATCAGCAAATTGTGGGCCAACAAAATCCAAAATCTGTAATTGTGCTCCGATTTCGGTGTTTGGTATCTCTAAAAATAGGTTTAATTGTTGTGCCAACGCGCGTTTAGAATGCTTGATTATTTCTTTACATTTCATAGAAAATTCGATTTTTTTGAAAATCACCTTACTATAGATCAGCAAATTGTGGGCCAACAAAATCCAAAATCTGCAATTGTGCTCCGATTGAGGTGTTTGGTATCTCTAAAAATAGGTTTCGGGACCTGTAATTGTTGTGCCAACGCGCGTTTAGAATGCTTGATTATTTCTTTGCATTTCATAGAAAATTCGATTTTTCTGAAAATCACCTTACTATAGATCAGCAAATTGTGGGCCAACAAAATCCAAAATCTGTAATTGTGCTCCGATTTCGGTGTTTGGTATCTCTAAAAATAGGTTTAATTGTTGTGCCAACGCGCGTTTAGAATGCTTGATTATTTCTTTACATTTCATAGAAAATTCGATTTTTTTGAAAATCACCTTACTATAGATCAGCAAATTGTGGGCCAACAAAATCCAAAATCTGCAATTGTGCTCCGATTTCGATGTTTGGTATCTCTAAAAATAGGTTTCGGGACCTGTAATTGTTGTGCCAACGCGCGTTTAGAATGCTTGATTATTTCTTTGCATTTCATAGAAAATTCGATTTTTCTGAAAATCACCTTACTATAGATCAGCAAATTGTGGGCCAACAAAATCCAAAATCTGTAATTGTGCTCCGATTTCGGTGTTTGGTATCTCTAAAAATAGGTTTAATTGTTGTGCCAACGCGCGTTTAGAATGCTTGATTATTTCTTTACATTTCATAGAAAATTCGATTTTTTTGAAAATCACCTTACTATAGATCAGCAAATTGTGGGCCAACAAAATCCAAAATCTGCAATTGTGCTCCGATTGAGGTGTTTGGTATCTCTAAAAATAGGTTTCGGGACCTGTAATTGTTGTGCCAACGCGCATTTAGAATGCTTCATAATTTCTTTGCATTTCATAGAAAATTCGATTTTTTTGAAAATCACCTTACTATAGATCAGCAAATTGTGGGCCAACAAAATCCAAAATCTGCAATTGTGCTCCGATTGAGGTGTTTGGTATCTCTAAAAATAGGTTTCGGGACCTGTAATTGTTGTGCCAAAATGCATTTAGATTGCTTCATTATTTCTTTACATTTCATAGAAAATTCGATTTTTTTGAAAATCACCTTACTATAGATCAGCAAATTGTGGGCCAACAAAATCCAAAATCTGCAATTGTGCTCCGATTTCGGTGTTTGGTATCTCTAAAAATAGGTTTCGGGACCTGTAATTGTTGTGCCAAAATGCATTTAGATTGCTTCATTATTTCTTTACATTTCATAGAAAATTCGATTTTTTTGAAAATCACCTTACTATAGATCAGCAAATTGTGGGCCAACAAAATCCAAAATCTGCAATTGTGCTCCGATTTCGGTGTTTAGTATCTCTAAAAATAGGTTTCGGGACCTGTAATTGTTGTGCCAAAATGCATTTAGATTGCTTTATTATTTCTTTACATTTCATAGAAAATTCGATTTTTTTGAAAATCACCTTACTATAGATCAGCAAATTGTGGGCCAACAAAATCCAAAATCTGCAATTGTGCTCCGATTTCGGTATTTGGTATCTCTAAAAATAGGTTTCGGAACCTGTAATTGTTGTGCCAAAATGCATTTAGATTGCTTCATTATGTCTTTACATTTCATAGAAAATTCGATTTTTTTGAAAATCACCTTACTATAGATCAGCAAATTGTGGGCCAACAAAATCCAAAATCTGCAATTGTGCTCCGATTTCGGTGTTTGGTATCTCTAAAAATAGGTTTCGGGACCTGTAATTGTTGTGCCAAAATGCATTTAGATTGCTTCATTATTTCTTTACATTTCAGAGAAAATTCGATTTTTTTGAAAATCACCTTACTATAGATCAGCAAATTGTGGGCCAACAAAATCCAAAATCTGCAATTGTGCTCCGATTTCGGTGTTTGGTATCTCTAAAAATAGGTTTCGGGACCTGTAATTGTTGTGCCAACGCGCGTTTAGAATGCTTGATTATTTCTTTGCATTTCATAGAAAATTCGATTTTTTTGAAAATCACCTTACTATAGATCAGCAAATTGTGGGCCAACAAAATCCAAAATCTGCAATTGTGCTCCGATTGATGTGTTTGGTATCTCTAAAAATAGGTTTCGGGACCTGTAATTGTTGTGCCAACGCGCATTTAGATTGCTTGATTATTTTTTTACATTCCATAGAAAATTCGATTTTTTTGAAAATCACCTTACTATAGATCAGCAAATTGTGGGCCAACAAAATCCAAAATCTGCAATTGTGCTCCGATTTCGATGTTTGGTATCTCTAAAAATAGGTTTCGGGACCTGTAATTGTTGTGCCAACGCGCGTTTAGAATGCTTGATTATTTCTTTGCATTTCATAGAAAATTCGATTTTTTTGAAAATCACCTTACTATAGATCAGCAAATTGTGGGCCAACAAAATCCAAAATCTGTAATTGTGCTCCGATTTCGGTGTTTGGTATCTCTAAAAATAGGTTTAATTGTTGTGCCAACGCGCGTTTAGAATGCTTGATTATTTCTTTGCATTTCATAGAAAATTCGATTTTTTTGAAAATCACCTTACTATAGATCAGCAAATTGTGGGCCAACAAAATCCAAAATCTGCAATTGTGCTCCGATTCGATGTTTGGTATCTCTAAAAATAGGTTTCGGGACCTGTAATTGTTGTGCCAACGCGCGTTTAGAATGCTTGATTATTTCTTTGCATTTCATAGAAAATTCGATTTTTTTGAAAATCACCTTACTATAGATCAGCAAATTGTGGGCCAACAAAATCCAAAATCTGTAATTGTGCTCCGATTTCGGTGTTTGGTATCTCTAAAAATAGGTTTAATTGTTGTGCCAACGCGCGTTTAGAATGCTTGATTATTTCTTTGCATTTCATAGAAAATTCGATTTTTTTGAAAATCACCTTACTATAGATCAGCAAATTGTGGGCCAACAAAATCCAAAATCTGTAATTGTGCTCCGATTTCGGTGTTTCGTATCTCTAAAAATAGGTTTAATTGTTGTGCCAACGCGCGTTTAGAATGCTTGATTATTTCTTTACATTTCATAGAAAATTCGATTTTTTTGAAAATCACCTTACTATAGATCAGCAAATTGTGGGCCAACAAAATCCAAAATCTGCAATTGTGCTCCGATTTCGATGTTTGGTATCTCTAAAAATAGGTTTCGGGACCTGTAATTGTTGTGCCAACGCGCGTTTAGAATGCTTGATTATTTCTTTGCATTTCATAGAAAATTCGATTTTTCTGAAAATCACCTTACTATAGATCAGCAAATTGTGGGCCAACAAAATCCAAAATCTGTAATTGTGCTCCGATTTCGGTGTTTGGTATCTCTAAAAATAGGTTTAATTGTTGTGCCAACGCGCGTTTAGAATGCTTGATTATTTCTTTACATTTCATAGAAAATTCGATTTTTTTGAAAATCACCTTACTATAGATCAGCAAATTGTGGGCCAACAAAATCCAAAATCTGCAATTGTGCTCCGATTGAGGTGTTTGGTATCTCTAAAAATAGGTTTCGGGACCTGTAATTGTTGTGCCAACGCGCATTTAGAATGCTTGATAATTTCTTTGCATTTCATAGAAAATTCGATTTTTTTGAAAATCACCTTACTATAGATCAGCAAATTGTGGGCCAACAAAATCCAAAATCTGCAATTGTGCTCCGATTGAGGTGTTTGGTATCTCTAAAAATAGGTTTCGGGACCTGTAATTGTTGTGCCAAAATGCATTTAGATTGCTTCATTATTTCTTTACATTTCATAGAAAATTCGATTTTTTTGAAAATCACCTTACTATAGATCAGCAAATTGTGGGCCAACAAAATCCAAAATCTGCAATTGTGCTCCGATTTCGGTGTTTGGTATCTCTAAAAATAGGTTTCGGGACCTGTAATTGTTGTGCCAAAATGCATTTAGATTGCTTCATTATTTCTTTACATTTCATAGAAAATTCGATTTTTTTGAAAATCACCTTACTATAGATCAGCAAATTGTGGGCCAACAAAATCCAAAATCTGCAATTGTGCTCCGATTTCGGTGTTTAGTATCTCTAAAAATAGGTTTCGGGACCTGTAATTGTTGTGCCAAAATGCATTTAGATTGCTTTATTATTTCTTTACATTTCATAGAAAATTCGATTTTTTTGAAAATCACCTTACTATAGATCAGCAAATTGTGGGCCAACAAAATCCAAAATCTGCAATTGTGCTCCGATTTCGGTATTTGGTATCTCTAAAAATAGGTTTCGGAACCTGTAATTGTTGTGCCAAAATGCATTTAGATTGCTTCATTATGTCTTTACATTTCATAGAAAATTCGATTTTTTTGAAAATCACCTTACTATAGATCAGCAAATTGTGGGCCAACAAAATCCAAAATCTGCAATTGTGCTCCGATTTCGGTGTTTGGTATCTCTAAAAATAGGTTTCGGGACCTGTAATTGTTGTGCCAAAATGCATTTAGATTGCTTCATTATTTCGTTACATTTCATAGAAAATTCGATTTTTTTGAAAATCACCTTACTATAGATCAGCAAATTGTGGGCCAACAAAATCCAAAATCTGCAATTGTGCTCCGATTTCGGTGTTTGGTATCTCTAAAAATAGGTTTCGGGACCTGTAATTATTGTGCCAAAATGCATTTAGATTGCTTCATTATTTCTTTACATTTCATAGAAAATTCGATTTTTTTGAAAATCACCTTACTATAGATCAGCAAATTGTGGGCCAACAAAATCCAAAATCTGCAATTGTGCTCCGATTTCGGTGTTTGGTATCTCTAAAAATAGGTTTCGGGACCTGTAATTGTTGTGCCAAAATGCATTTAGATTGCTTCATTATTTCTTTACATTTCATAGAAAATTCGATTTTTTTGAAAATCACCTTACTATAGATCAGCAAATTGTGGGCCAACAAAATCCAAAATCTGCAATTGTGCTCCGATTTCGGTGTTTAGTATCTCTAAAAATAGGTTTCGGGACCTGTAATTGTTGTGCCAAAATGCATTTAGATTGCTTTATTATTTCTTTACATTTCATAGAAAATTCGATTTTTTTGAAAATCACCTTACTATAGATCAGCAAATTGTGGGCCAACAAAATCCAAAATCTGCAATTGTGCTCCGATTTCGGTATTTGGTATCTCTAAAAATAGGTTTCGGAACCTGTAATTGTTGTGCCAAAATGCATTTAGATTGCTTCATTATTTCGTTACATTTCATAGAAAATTCGATTTTTTTGAAAATCACCTTACTATAGATCAGCAAATTGTGGGCCAACAAAATCCAAAATCTGCAATTGTGCTCCGATTTCGGTGTTTGGTATCTCTAAAAATAGGTTTCGGGACCTGTAATTGTTGTGCCAAAATGCATTTAGATTGCTTCATTATTTCTTTACATTTCATAGAAAATTCGATTTTTTTGAAAATCACCTTACTATAGATCAGCAAATTGTGGGCCAACAAAATCCAAAATCTGCAATTGTGCTCCGATTTCGGTGTTTGGTATCTCTAAAAATAGGTTTCGGGACCTGTAATTGTTGTGCCAAAATGCATTTAGATTGCTTCATTATTTCTTTGCATTTCATAGAAAATTCGATTTTTTTGAAAATCACCTTACTATAGATCAGCAAATTGTGGGCCAACAAAATCCAAAATCTGTAATTGTGCTCCGACTTCGGTGTTTGGTATCTCTAAAAATAGGTTTAATTGTTGTGCCAACGCGCGTTTAGAATGCTTGATTATTTCTTTGCATTTCATAGAAAATTCGATTTTTTTGAAAATCACCTTACTATAGATCAGCAAATTGTGGGCCAACAAAATCCAAAATCTGCAATTGTGCTCCGATTTCGGTGTTTGGTATCTCTAAAAATAGGTTTCGGGACCTGTAATTGTTGTGCCAAAGTGCATTTAGATTGCTTGATTATTTCTTTACATTTCATAGAAAATTCGATTTTTTTGAAAATCACCTTACTATAGATCAGCAAATTGTGGGCCAACAAAATCCAAAATCTGCAATTGTGCTCCGATTTCGGTGTTTGGTATCTCTAGAAATAGGTTTCGGGACCTGTAATTGTTGTGCCAACGCGCGTTTAGAATGCTTGATTATTTCTTTGCATTTCATAGAAAATTCGATTTTTTTGAAAATCACCTTACTATAGATCAGCAAATTGTGGGCCAACAAAATCCAAAATGTGCAATTGTGCTCCGATTTCGGTGTTTGGTATCTCTAAAAATAGGTTTCGGGACCTGTAATTGTTGTGCCAAAATGCATTTAGATTGCTTCATTATTTCGTTACATTTCATAGAAAATTCGATTTTTTTGAAAATCACCTTACTATAGATCAGCAAATTGTGGGCCAACAAAATCCAAAATCTGCAATTGTGCTCCGATTTCGGTGTTTGGTATCTCTAAAAATAGGTTTCGGGACCTGTAATTGTTGTGCCAACGCGCGTTTAGAATGCTTGATTATTTCTTTGCATTTCATAGAAAATTCGATTTTTTTGAAAATCACCTTACTATAGATCAGCAAATTGTGGGCCAACAAAATCCAAAATCTGCAATTGTGCTCCGATTTCGGTGTTTGGTATCTCTAAAAATAGGTTTCGGGACCTGTAATTGTTGTGCCAAAATGCATTTAGATTGCTTCATTATTTCGTTACATTTCATAGAAAATTCGATTTTTTTGAAAATCACCTTACTATAGATCAGCAAATTGTGGGCCAACAAAATCCAAAATCTGCAATTGTGCTCCGATTTCGGTGTTTGGTATCTCTAGAAATAGGTTTCGGGACCTGTAATTGTTGTGCCAACATGCATTTAGATTGCTTCATTATTTCTTTACATTTCAAAGAAAATTCGATTTTTTTGAAATCACCTTACTATAGATCAGCAAATTGTGGGCCAACAAAATCCAAAATCTGCAATTGTGCTCCGATTTCGGTGTTTGGTATCTCTAAAAATAGGTTTCGGGACCTGTAATTGTTGTGCCAAAATGCATTTAGATTGCTTCATTATTTCTTTACATTTCATAGAAAATTCGATTTTTTTGAAAATCACCTTACTATAGATCAGCAAATTGTGGGCCAACAAAATCCAAAATCTGCAATTGTGCTCCGATTTCGGTGTTTGGTATCTCTAGAAATAGGTTTCGGGACCTGTAATTGTTGTGCCAACGCGCGTTTAGAATGCTTGATTATTTCTTTGCATTTCATAGAAAATTCGATTTTTTTGAAAATCACCTTACTATAGATCAGCAAATTGTGGGCCAACAAAATCCAAAATGTGCAATTGTGCTCCGATTTCGGTGTTTGGTATCTCTAAAAATAGGTTTCGGGACCTGTAATTGTTGTGCCAAAATGCATTTAGATTGCTTCATTATTTCGTTACATTTCATAGAAAATTCGATTTTTTTGAAAATCACCTTACTATAGATCAGCAAATTGTGGGCCAACAAAATCCAAAATCTGCAATTGTGCTCCGATTTCGATGTTTGGTATCTCTAAAAATAGGTTTCGGGACCTGTAATTGTTGTGCCAACGCGCGTTTAGAATGCTTGATTATTTCTTTGCATTTCATAGAAAATTCGATTTTTTTGAAAATCACCTTACTATAGATCAGCAAATTGTCGGCCAACAAAATCCAAAATCTAAAAATAGGTTTCGGGACCTGTAATTGTTGTGCCAACGCGCGTTTAGAATGCTTGATTATTTCTTTGCATTTCATAGAAAATTCGATTTTTTGAAAATCACCTTACTATAGATCAGCAAATTGTGGGCCAACAAAATCCAAAATGTGCAATTGTGCTCCGATTTCGGTGTTTGGTATCTCTAAAAATAGGTTTCGGGACCTGTAATTGTTGTGCCAAAATGCATTTAGATTGCTTCATTATTTCGTTACATTTCATAGAAAATTCGATTTTTTTGAAAATCACCTTACTATAGATCAGCAAATTGTGGGCCAACAAAATCCAAAATCTGCAATTGTGCTCCGATTTCGATGTTTGGTATCTCTAAAAATAGGTTTCGGGACCTGTAATTGTTGTGCCAACGCGCGTTTAGAATGCTTGATTATTTCTTTGCATTTCATAGAAAATTCGATTTTTTTGAAAATCACCTTACTATAGATCAGCAAATTGTGGGCCAACAAAATCCAAAATGTGCAATTGTGCTCCGATTTCGGTGTTTGGTATCTCTAAAAATAGGTTTCGGGACCTGTAATTGTTGTGCCAAAATGCATTTAGATTGCTTCATTATTTCGTTACATTTCATAGAAAATTCGATTTTTTTGAAAATCACCTTACTATAGATCAGCAAATTGTGGGCCAACAAAATCCAAAATCTGCAATTGTGCTCCGATTTCGATGTTTGGTATCTCTAAAAATAGGTTTCGGGACCTGTAATTGTTGTGCCAACGCGCGTTTAGAATGCTTGATTATTTCTTTGCATTTCATAGAAAATTCGATTTTTTTGAAAATCACCTTACTATAGATCAGCAAATTGTGGGCCAACAAAATCCAAAATCTGCAATTGTGCTCCGATTTTGGTGTTTGGTATCTCTAAAAATAGGTTTCGGGACCTGTAATTGTTGTGCCAACGCGCATTTAGATTGCTTGTTATTTCTTTACATTTCATAGAAAATTCGATTTTTTTGAAAATCACCTTACTATAGATCAGCAAATTCTGAGGTAACAAAATCCAAAATCTGCAATTGTTCTCCGATTGCGGTGCTTGGTATCTCTAAAAATAGGTTTCGGGACCTGTAATTGTTGTGCCAACGCGCATTTAGATTGCTTGATTATTTCTTTACATTTCATAGAAAATTCGATTTTTGAAAATCACCTTACTATAAATCAGCAAATTCTCAGCCCCTCAACCTAATCGTATTTTAATGTTTTATTTTACTCTCTTAGAAGGAAGGAATCCAGAAAGTAATTCAGAGCGAAAAGAAATACTGTGATGTATACTACCAATATTCTTCAACCGATTTGGTTATTTTAAAGTCAGAATCGCCTAGGGAAGAAGGTTGGTCATGCATTTAAATCGAAATAAGATTTTTATAAATAAAATATTACATAACTAGTGACGTTTTAGCGCATCCAGCCTACAAAGAAATACTTCTCTATATGTTATGCAGACATTTGTAAATTGGTATAAAGACGACATACAATATAATATATGCAGAGAGACAGACAAACAAACAATAACTTTGATTTTTTAAAGTGATGATTAATCAAATTCCTTTAGCATGAGGCAAAATAAGGAAAATGTATGATTCAATTATTATTGTGCTGAGGTGTACAATATTATATTTAGGCTAAAGGTAATCCAACTTCGATTTTAAAAAAAGATGATCCAGTTTCAATGCCATTTTTGCAATTATAAAAATTTCGTAATATTTCCAATTAAATTTAATTAAAGCGAACGATATAAGTAAGAATGTACATACCTACATTCTACATATAAACAGCATATTACAATCCATTTTGTAAGAACATAAAATTGTAAGTAGATCATCGTTTCGAGCATACATACATTACATAAATTATCATATGATATATGGGAATATTGTATCTCATAAATTTAACATGTTCTTGAGCTCGTATACGGTTTTAATTTAATTAAACCAAAAAAATCTAACCTTTTGATTGACTCGATTTGGTTGTGTGTATTACAAGATTTTGTTTTATTTTTTCAATAATTACATTAAAATGTAAAATTAGGTGTGTGTACACTATTTCGACGTTTTATGAGCTCGACCGCAATATATGCATTGCATGTAAAAAGTATTTTGTGGGTAAGCGATAAACAAAATAAATTTCATGAAATAGCTCTATGAGTAAGGTTTTTGGTGTAATTTCAACGGTTGCATCGCTGTGTTTATTGCATTTCAGATTTAAGGTAAAATCTTAAATAGGAATAAACTATTTTAACTATGATAAGCCCAAACCTTGAACTCTTTAGAAGTTTTGAAATTGAAGAAGAATGACTGACCAATATTTAGGAATTTAACCTAAAGCACTATTATCGGTGGTCATATATTGACATCATTTGCTTTGATCGTCATTTTCATAAAAAGGACAAACGAAACATTGGCATTTGTTTGCAATACTTAGTTCTAGGTCGCCTGCTGTTATGCCTATTAGTCTTGTGGTCTTATAACCAGCCTTGCAAAAACCTCCGGCCTCTACTGGAACCTTTTCTGATGTGGTGACTTCGTCTTCAATATGAGTTCCAGTGTTGTCGTGCCGGTAGTTGGGAACAAGCATTTTCAAAATTTGGGCACAAAAACTATTTGTGGTACCAGACAAGTTTCGAAAAATTTTTGGTTAAAGGTCATTGTACCGACGGTATAGCTACACGTCTCGAAATTTGATCCGGATACGTCTGAAAATGAAATTGCGTCCATGGCTAGAACGTTTGGAGATTGAAGACTGTAAAGCATTCAAACTAGTACCTAAACTAAGGAGTATCGAATCTATGGAGTTTGTTTGCTTCGGGCATAAAAGACGATGTACGTATTAAGGCCCTTGACCCTAATACTTGGCCAACCAGTGTTCACATTCGGGAGTTTTACGATACAAATTTTCGGACAGCATTGCCTCCACAGGTGAAGTTTGGAACAACTGCTACTCTCAACAAGTCAACAGAATAAACTATACGAGCTTAATAAGTAGTAAAGGAATACATATCCGATAAGTTGGTAAACGTTTAGTGTGACGAAAAATGTTTTTATATTTTCTACTGATCCTATAGTTGTGCTTCTTTGCCGAAATGTCTGCATCATCAATGGTCAAAATTTTGATGTTCGGGCAAGTTTTCTGAAATGCCTGCGATAAGTCTTCTAACGACGAAATATCGGTGCCATTGCAACTATAGTTTATCTGCGGTCCTTTTACAAGTTGCATCCACGCCATCTGGACTCTGGAGCTCCCTTTCCGTGACCGGTCTTGTGATAATTCCACGTGAAATTAGGCAGATTAGGGTAAAACTCTTGCAACATTGTTGCCAACACTTTAAACATTATTTTATTACGGTATTGTGTAAAAGGCCCATCACTTAAGAAATGTAAATTCCAAAGGTAGCCGGCAAACTGTCAAGTATTGGCTGTAAATTGTCCCAAATCGCTGGAGCGACAAATTGTTGCATTAAAGTGCATCAGAAACATACGCTTTTAACCTCTTCTCCAATTTCTTTGGTGCGTAGACTACCGCTGTGTGCATAATTATTTGCTGTCTCGAACCTCCGAAATGAAAGGATTGCACTTCTTCATCATATTTTGTTTGATAATTTTCGCTAAAGTCAACGTGTTCTCAATAAGGGTTTCCTTCTTTGTTTTCAAAGCCTTATATTGGGTCACTATATTGGATTCATGACTAAAATCAAATCCCGTGGGTATATCTTCAGTGTGCTTTTCACATACTTTGTTATTGTCTGTGTTTTTTTTAGTTTTCGGGTCGACAATATCTTGGCGTACAGATTGCCACTTTTGATATAACAGTGGAACAGAATTATCGAATTCTTTATAATGGAGACCTTTGTTCTTAAAAGTATTACAGTCTATTGAAAGACATTTTTCGTTATATCTGTTGCAACAGATTTAGTACGCCCACATGGTTTGAAACGAAACAGATAATATCTTTGCATTATATTGTGAAAATAAGCTTAAATCGATATTGCTATGTGTGAAACGGTCGAAGCTTATAAAACATCGAATACGAAATTTTAATTTGTGACTTCTCACTAAAAAGTTTGTGCAACGACTATTGGTCAAACTCGAGGAAAAACTAAACCATGGATAGCTCCCACTAGAAGCAACCAACCCGTATGGCAAACCGAAGCATTCATTGTATCCAAAATTGCCGCCAAATTAAATCGAAAAAGAAGCAGTGTTTACGAAAGCGAGATAATATTAAGTGATATGCAACTAACCGACCCTACATTCATTGAAGCGAGCACCGTAGACTTACTACTTGAAGTCAATATTTTTGCAAAAGCCATGCAAGGTCACACGCATAAACTAAACAATAGCCTCATTGCAATGAACACTTTATTTGGATGGGTAATAGTCAGAACTAGTAGTAATATTAATTGAAGAGCAGCTAGAAAAGAAGAACTTCAACATATTAATTGAGATTGATCGCGGTCTGAGATAATTTTGGGAAATTGACAAATTACGAACCGCCTACAAGCAATCAACCGAAAAAGTGCAGATAATAAATTCACCGTGAGATTACGCGAAGCATTTCGCGAAGTACAGGGTACATTAGGTTCATCTGGTCGCTTGGCGATGAGTAGATTATAGTCGATAGAGCGAAAATGTCGCACAAATAAAGATTTTAAGGAAATATGACTAGGGCATATGACCAAAATTAAGGGACCAGTTTCAAAGGGAAGTTATTATCTACCTCATTACGGTGTGCTGCGAGAGACAAGCTCGACTACAAAACTAAGGTGGTCTTTGACGGTTCCGCCAAATCTGTAAATTGTCTGTCGCTAAATGATGTGTTGATGATTGGACCAACGATTCAAGAAACCCTCATCCAAATTTTAATACTTGTCAGACAACGACCCTGTCGGTGGTAAAGACCCTGACGTACGGGACTGCCTCTGCACCATTTCTCGCAAATCGAAGTTTACAATAAGTCGGTATTAGGAGCCTTCAAATCTCACCAGAAGCAGCAAGAAAGATTATGCGCGACTTTTACGTCGATGATCTAATGTCTGGAGCGGACACCAATACAAAACTCTTGAAAGTAATAAACGATATCGTCGAAATATTGAGCAGCCATCGAACAGTAACTCAATAAAATCTTACATACCAAATAACGAGACTAATATCGAGAAATGAATCATTAACTAGCCAACGTTAATTAAGATACTTGGACTATCATGGCAACCAACGCAAGATACATTCAAGTTTAGTTGTCAACTGGATGAACGCACTTGTATATTCAAAACGAACATTATTATCAGAGGCCGAAAAAAATTTCGTCCCACTAGGATGGATCTCACCGTTGATCATAAGAGTAAAAATAAATTTTCAAAACCTCTGGCTCCAAGATTTAACATGGGAAGCCGAATTGCCGGTACATATACTTCAGTGATGGGCAGCAATATACGAGCAGATTTACGAAATATCGATAAACAATCACAGTTCCACAGTGACTAAGCAAGAGAAAATAAGTATCCCTACATAACACACGATGAAACTAACAGCAAACCGAGCTGCAAAAACAAAAGTAGCTCCATTAAAACAGCAGAGTTTACCGCGTACAATCGTACTAGATCGGTTGTCAGCCCAACGAAGACGATTGTCAATGTTCATCGCAAATAGGACCAGCGAAATAATCGATAATCCGGTAAATATGGCATCCAGAGGAGTATCATTAGTCGAGTTATTGTAAAATGATTTATGGTGGAATGGACCGCATTGGCCGAAACAGTATCTAAAAAAGAATCACGATCAGTTAACTACCGAAGAAATGAGACCAGCTGTAAAGGTGATGCATACTACACTAGAGAAAATGTGGTTCGATGAATTTATTGATAGATATTCCAGCTATCACGAGACCAAGAAAACAAAGTAACCTTACAAGATGCGACTTGCTCAAGAACAAATCATCATCAAATATGTACAAATGAAAGAATTTCCAGATGACATCTAACAAATTTCTAAGGGCAAACCACTGCCAGGTAGCAGTAAATTGAAAAGTTTAAATCCGTTTGTTGATGAACATGGAATACTTACGAGTCTGGGGACGAATTGAAATGTATGTTGCCTCATTCTCCGTTAAACATCCAATAATCCTATCTAACCATAGGGAAACTTACCAAAAATAATAGCACGAGATTTACGCCAGAAACATCACCACGCAGGTATTGGGTTTTTAGTTAATACCATTCGTCGGAGATTTTGGATACTGAGAATGAGACAACTGGCTACATTAAAAGTGCATAAGTGCATCTCGTGTTTTAAGCAAAAACCCAAGGCAGGACACAGACTAATGAGGGTCATTAAAGGTCTATGCAAGCCGAAGCAGAAGACAAATTCCATAAAATTTTTTCCATGAAAGCTTCTTTGAGCATTAAAATATTAATTTCAAAAAGGCGGCTCTGCAGCACAATATACCGGGTGTTTCTTTTAAACTGATACGATCAAATATCTCGAAAAATAGCCACTCTACGGAAAAAATGTCCATAATCAAAATTTAATCATACCGCGGGGGAAATACATTAGTGCAAAAAAATAGTCCCCCACCCCCTCCTTGTAGGTGGGGCGGGGGTAACTTTTAAACTAAGATAGGTAGCCATATTTTTTATTGCAGATACGGATTCTACGACTAAAAGTACGTATGATTTGAATGAAATATTTTGTTCGGTTCATGATAGATGGCGTTGTAATCGACGAAATTCAATTTTTTCAATTTCTTCTTCTTAGAACACACGCATTCGATTCTGCAATACGTTTGAAATAAAAAACATCACGTTTTCATTGGAAATACTCGAAATTCGTCATCAAAACAATTTATTCAGTTTTGTAAATCACATTTTTCTACGATAGTGCAGTAACCTATACTTTCGATGATGATTTTTGAATTTAAATTATATAAGAAAAGGAGCCTTTGCGTCGTATAGTAGAATCGTGTGGAAATATTCTCATTACACAACGATTTCTTAATATTGCTACACGATTTGTGAAAACCCAAATGTTTTAATGGTTTAATAAATTTGTGTTGATCCGTACATGGTTGTAATTTTTTATGTTTTTACTTATTTATAAATGTTACAGGGCTATTGTATCGTAGAAAAAATAGCGTGTATAACTCGTGTGAAAATGAGTCATTGCAATACTCAAGTGATTGCAGCCCTCGCTATCGCTCAGGCTGCAAATTTCACTTTCGTATTGCAATGACCCGTTTTCTTCACTTGTCATACAATATACTATTAACGTTTGTTATCCTCATGTTAGTACACGTGAAATAGTTCGTGATTCCGGATTGTCCCTCACCAGTGTTTGGAGAATTTTAAAACGGCACAAGTATCATCCATATCATGTGTCTTTACACCAAGATCTTCATGGCGCTGATTTCCAAAATCGGGTAACTTTTTGTCAATGGGCACGTGAACAAATACAACAAAACCCCAATTTTTTTCGTTGCGTAATGTTCTCTGACGAATCGTCTTTTACAAACCATGGAACGGTTAATCGACACAACATGCATTATTGGAGTGTTGAAAATCCACACTGGCTTCGCCAAGTTAAACATCAGCGCCCTTGGAATGTCAACGTGTGGTGTGGAATAATTGGCAACCAACTCATCGGCTCCCACATTATTGAAGGCAACTTGAATGGTCAAATGTACCGAAACTTTTTGGAAAATGAACTGCCAATATTACTTGAAAATTTGAACTTAGAATTGAGACGGAACATGTGGTTTCAATATGATGGTTGTCCTGCACACTATTCGTTGGTAGCACGTGAGGTACTTGATCGTGATTTCAATGGTCGCTGGATCGGTAGAGCTGGTTCGATAAATTGGCCCGCCAGATCACCAGATCTTACTTCGCCAGATTTCTTTTTGTGGGGCTATCTCAAAAACAAAGTTTACAAACAAGAACCAACAACACGTGAGAACATGATTGAGCGAATCAGAAATGCGTGTGCTGAAATTCAACCAAACACACTTCTCAGTTGTGTACAATCATTGGAAATGCGTATTAATAAGTGCATTGAAGTCGCAGGCCATCATTTTGAACACTTATTTTAAGCTAAAATTATTTTATTCACCTGCCATTTACATTAATAAATTGTTTTGATGACGAATTTCGAGTATTTCCAATGAAAACGTGATGTTTTTTATTTCAAACGTATTGCAGAATCGAATGCGTGTGTTCTAAGAAGAAGAAATTGAAAAAATTGAATTTCGTCGATTACAACGCCATCTATCATGAACCGAACAAAATATTTCATTCAAATCATACGTACTTTTAGTCGTAGAATCCGTATCTGCAATAAAAAATATGGCTTCCTATCTTAGTTTAAAAGTTACCCCCCGCCCCACCTACAAGGAGGGGGTGGGGGTACTAATTTTAACACTAATGTATTTCCCCCGCGGTATGATTAAATTTTGATTATGGACATTTTTTCCGTAGAGTGGCTATTTTTCGAGATATTCGATCGTCTCAATTTAAAAGAAACACCCGGTATAGCGACAACGGCACGAACTTTTTCATTTATTAAACAACATATGAAATTTCTTCATTTTTATTAACGAGCAATATAGAATTGCGGTTCGATTTACGATTTAATGAAACAACTGCAACAACACTTTTGAAAGCGCTGGCATCGTGAACATTTAACGACGTTACAAACAAAATGACATCACCAAAAATCAAATGGCTCAATTGGTGATATTTGATATTGTTCTTCAACTCGGCAAAATTATTGACACATATCCAGGACACGACGGGAAGGTGCATGTTGTTTCCATAAAACTAGGCAAAACGGATAAATTGTTACCAATAAAACAAAAAGCAAGATTCTACAAAGTTTTTTATTCATCATCTTAAGATAGTTAGTTGATTTAACAACGTTTTGGTTAACAAGAAAACATAATATGAAATTGTTTTTGTTTTTGGAATAAAAACGGTCTATAAAAATATTGGTTTCAATTGCACACATCTTTAAATTTTATTGAATATTGTTTAGAACTTCTCAAAATGTAACCTGAAAATAAAAATGAAACACAAAGAATCATTTTCACACCAAACAATCACACCGCTTATTGCATTCTCATTCGTTTCAATTATCTAAAAGGAAGAAAAAAAATGTTACAGAATTAATATATGTATCTAATTAAATTTATATTATATAAAATCAATTTTACTTACCCAATTTTATTTGTTTACAATTTTTATTTGACATTTTGTATCGTATTATATTAAATAGCTGCGTATTGTACACTGCAAATAAATTTTGTACTAAAAATATTGGAATCTATTTTAAAATGTACTAATAATAATTATACTTAGTAATAATGTTAATGTTCAGATGTCACTTTGTAATAATTTTAAGATTTTAGATTTTTTGTTGTAAAAATTGTCATTAGAAAATAAAAAAAAATAAAAATTGAAGAGAACTTGCCAGAACTTCTAAGTGATAACACAAAAAGAAAAAAAGCGGAAAATAGTAAAAACAGTGATTAATAAAAAATAAAAATTAAATATAAAAAATTAAAGAAAGATCTTGGAATTAATCAATATTTTGTGAATTTGTACCCGGACATCCAGTTAACCTCATTCCAAATCAATTTAACATATACGCTATGTATCCGGACATCCAGTGAACTTCATTTACATTTACGAATTTGCGCATTGTACCCGGATAACGAGTTAACTTTAGCCTTGTCTTGACTGAATAATTAATTAGAGCATAATTTGATTTAGTAGTGTAATATTACACAGCTAATGTAAAATACGAACATAATTTAACCATTTTTAGTACATTTTAGTACTATAATTAATTATCCTAAATACCCATAATTAATTGGAACATACTTCTACTTCTCGGAAAATTCGGGTGGATGGCTTCGATCAATTTGTCAAAAAATTTAAAAAATGAATGTTTTCTGTTTTCTATTGTGTATGTACGCGTTTATTTTATTTTGCAGGCTCAAACATTCACTGATTAGAAATAAATATAACTCTTCGGTTTCTTCTTTTCTTGATTTTTTGGATTGTTAATTTTTTTTTTCAAATACAAATTAAAAAGCTTTACAAATTCGATTCAGTGCTAAAAGTAAATAACATTCATTGCCGCCTATTTCAGAATTTGACGTCTAATAACAATAACAAAATAACTAGTTTGCACATTTGACGAAAGGAGGGAGGGTAGTAGTTTGATTTTACCGTCAAGACGATAACTCCAAATTATGATCATAAAATTAATTTTTAGAACTACACTACTCCAAAAAATTAAAGGAACACTAATTTTTTTCAATTTTTTTAGTGTTTTTTGAAGAGCTGTATCTTAGTAAAATACAAAAGCATTTTAAAGCTTCAAATCTCTAGTTTTGAGACTTTTGAACGGAGTTTGTGAGATACCGTTATCACGCAATCATAAGAAAGAGCGCGAAGAAAAAAATTTCGATTTTTTTTTTTTTTTTGTAAGGTGCCATGGGCTCGGGAAATTTTTTTTAAGTTAAACCAATGCATAGGTCGGTTAGCCTGTTAATTAGGCGTAAATTTAATTTCATTCTGGTCTCTCTATGTCAACTTTTTGCTGAGATATCTGACTTTGAATCAAAAAAGATCCTTTTGCCTTTGATCATCGATATCTCAGCAACCAATGACTGCACAGTAAACTTTAGGGCAGCCTTAAAAATTTCAGTAAATTTCCTACAAGAACCTTTAATGATTAGTGGAGAACAAATTTTTTTTTCACCCTCAATACTGATTTGAAAAAAGTACAAAAAAACGACTTTTTAGGTTGTCTAATTAAATCTACCGTTACTTTACCGTTATTGATGAAAAGACTAATGTTGCCAGGTCATTTTACAGTTTAATGTACTCCTAATAGCCCTGTATTATTTTCAAATTGATCCATCCAACCGTTTTTTCGGACAGATTGATCAAAGTTTTACAAAACAATTAAAGGAACAAGTATTCATCAAAATAAAAAAACGACTTTTTTCACATTTTGCGTTAGTTACTTGTTAACCCTTAACGATCGTACGATTTTTTTTTTGTAATACTCGCCGATAAGAGACGATAGAAAATTAAATAAAGTTCTGCAATATGACCAATTATTATGGAACATGGCCATTTCTCATCTGATTTTAGTGAAATTTGGTATGCACGATGGAAATGGGATTCTAAACTGATTTTTGGATAAAGTTCTGGAATATGGCCAACTAGGATGGAACTTGGCCATTTCTCATCCGATTTTAGTGAAATTTGGTATGCACGATGGAAATGGGATTCTAAACTGATTTTTGGATAAAGTTCTGGAATATGGCAAACTAGGATGGAACTTGGCCATTTCTTATAAGATTTTGATGAAATTAAGCATTTGTAATGAAAATTGGGTTTTAAAATTATGTTTAGATGAAATTCAGGAATAAGCCGTATTAGGATGGAACTTGGCCATTTTTTATCCGATTTTAGTGAAATTTGGTATGCACGATGGAAATGGGATTCTAAACTGATTTTTGGATAAAGTTCTGGAATTGGCCAACTAGGATGGAACTTGGCCATTTCTCATCCGATTTTAGTGAAATTTGGTATGCACGATGGAAATGGGATTCTAAACTGATTTTTGGATAAAGTTCTGGAATATGGCCAACTAGGATGGAACTTGGCCATTTCTCATCCGATTTTAGTGAAATTTGGTATGCACGATGGAAATGGGATTCTAAACTGATTTTTGGATAAAGTTCTGGAATATGGCAAACTAGGATGGAACTTGGCCATTTCTTATAAGATTTTGATGAAATTAAGCATTTGTAATGAAAATTGGGTTTTAAAATTATGTTTAGATGAAATTCAGGAATAAGCCGTATTAGGATGGAACTTGGCCATTTTTTATCCGATTTTAGTGAAATTTGGTATGCACGATGGAAATGGGATTCTAAACTGATTTTTGGATAAAGTTCTGGAATTGGCCAACTAGGATGGAACTTGGCCATTTCTCATCCGATTTTAGTGAAATTTGGTACGCACGATGGAAATGGGATTCTAAAGTGATTTTTGGATAAAATTCTGGAATATGTCCAATTAGGTAGGAACTTGGCCATTTCTTATAAGATTTTAGTGAAATTTGGTACGCACGATGGAAATGGGATTCTAAAGTGATTTTTGGATAAAATTCTGGAATATGTCCAATTAGGTAGGAACTTGGCCATTTCTTATAAGATTTTGATGAAATTCAGCATTTGTAATGAAAATTGGGTTTTAAAATTATGTTTAGATGAAATTCAGGAATAAGCCGTATTAGGATGGAACTTGGCCATTTTTTATCCGATTTTAGTGAAATTTGGTATGCACGATGGAAATGGGATTCTAAACTGATTTTTGGATAAAGTTCTGGAATTGGCCAACTAGGATGGAACTTGGCCATTTCTCATCCGATTTTAGTGAAATTTGGTATGCACGATGGAAATGGGATTCTAAACTGATTTTTGGATAAAGTTCTGGTATATGGCCAACTAGGATGGAACTTGGCCATTTCTCATCCGATTTTAGTGAAATTTGGTATGCACGATGGAAATGGGATTCTAAACTGATTTTTCGATAAAGTTCTGGAATATGGCCAACTAGGATGGAACTTGGCCATTTCTTATCCGATTTTGATGAAAGTTAGCATGTACGATGGAAATGGGATTCTAAACTGATTTTTGGATAAAGTTCTGGAATATGGCAAACTAGGATGGAACTTGGCCATTTCTTAACCGATTTTGATGAAATTTGGTACGCACGATGGAAATGGGATTCTAAAGTGATTTTTGGATAAAGTTCTGGAATATGGCCAACTAGGATGGAACTTGGCCATTTCTTAACCGATTTTGATGAAATTTGGTATGGGCGATGGAAATGGGATTCTAAACTGATTTTTCGATAAAGTTCTGGAATATGGCCAACTAGGATGGAACTTGGCCATTTCTTATCCGATTCTGATGAAAGTTAGCATGTACGATGGAAATGGGATTCTAAACTGATTTTTGGATAAAGTTCTGGAATATGGCAAACTAGGATGGAACTTGGCCATTTCTTAACCGATTTTGATGAAATTTGGTACGCACGATGGAAATGGGATTCTAAAGTGATTTTTGGATAAAGTTCTGGAATTTGGCCAACTGGGATGGAACTTGGCTATTTCTTAACCGATTTTGATGAAATTTAGTGTTCGCGATGGAAATGGGATTCTATAATGAATTTTAGCTAAAGTTCTGGAATATGTCCAATAAGTTAGGAACTTGGCCATTTCTTATAAGATTTTGATGAAATTCAGCATTTGTAATGAAAATTGGGTTTTAAAATTATGTTTAGATGAAATTCAGGAATAAGCCGTATTAGGATGGAACTTGGCCATTTTTTATCCGATTTTAAACAAATTCAGCATGTACTATAGAAATAAAACTCTAAAATTATTTTTGGTTAAAGTTATATATTAAAGTTGGAAGGCGCCTGCCTATTCCTTAAACGAATAAAAGAAATTCGATATGTGCTTTAAAAGTGAATAACTAAAATCGTTATTCCTTGTATTTAATGATTTATTTTATCAATAATTTAAGGATCTCATTTTCATCGTAAATGCTGAAATTCATAAAAATAGGATACAAAACTTCCAAGTTCCATGACAATTGGCCACATTCTGGAACTTTATCCAAAAATCAGTTTAGAACCCCATTTATAAGGCACGTGCTGAATTTCATCAAAATCGGATAAGAAATGGCCAATTTCCTTCCTAGTTGGCCATATACCAGAACTTCATCCACAAATCAGTTTAGAATCCCATTTCCATCGTACATGCTAAATTTCATCAAAATCGGATAAGAAATGGCCAATTTCCATCCCAGTTGGCCATATTCCAGAACTTTATTCAAAAGTCTGTTTAGATCGATCCCATTTCCATTGCTTATACCAAATTTCACTAAAATCGGATGAGCAATAGCCAAGTTCCATCCTAGTTGGCCATATTCCAGAACTTTATCCAAAAATCACTTTAGAATCCCATTTCCATCGTACATGCTGAATTTCATCAAAATCGGATAAGAAATGGCCAAGTTCCATCCTAGTTGGCCAATTCCAGAACTTTATCCAAAAATCACTTTAGAATCCCATTTCCATTGCCCATACCAAATTTCATCAAAATCGGTTAAGAAATGGCCAAGTCCCATCCTAGTTGGCCATATTCCAGAACTTTATCCAAAAATCAGTTTAGAATCCCATTTCCATCGTGCATACCAAATTTCACTAAAATCGGATGAGAAATGGCCAAGTTCCATAATTATTGCTCATATTGCAGAACTTTATTTAATTTTCTATCGTCTCTTATCGGCGAGTATTACAAAAAAAAACGTACGATCGTTAAGGGTTAACAAGTAACTAACGTAAAATGAGAAAAAAATCGTTTTTTATTTTGATGAATACTTGTTCCTTTAATTGTTTTGTAAAACTTTGATCAATCTGTCCGAAAAAACGGTTGGATGGATCAATTTGAAAATAATACAGGGCTATTAGGAGTACATTAGACTGTAAAATGACCTAGCAACATTAGTCTTTTCATCAATAACGGTAAAGTAACGGTAGATTTATTAAGACAACCTAAAAAGTCGTTTTTTTGTACTTTTTTCAAATCAGTATTGAGGGTGAAAAAAAAATTTATTCTCCACTAATCATTAAAGGGTCTTGTAGGAAATTTATTGAAGTTTTTAAGGCCGCGCTAAAGTTTACTGTGCAATCATTGGTTGCTGAGATATCGATGATCAAAGGTAAAAGGATCTTTTTTGATTCAAAGTCAGATATCTCAGCCAAAAGCTGACATAGAGAGACCAGAATGAAATTAAATTTACGCCTAATTAACAGGCTAACCGACCTATGCATTGGTTTAACTTAAAAAAAATTTCCCGAGCCCATGGCACCTTACAAAAAAAAAAAAAATTCGAGATTTTTTTCTTCGCGCTCTTTCTTATGATTGCGTGATAACGGTATCTCACAAACTCCGTTCAAAAGTCTCAAAACTAGAGATTTGAAGCTTTAAAATGCTTTTCTTTTCATCTCTGTACGACCGTATTTTACTAAGATACAGCTCTTCAAAAAACACTAAAAAAATTGAAAAAAATTAGTGTTCCTTTAATTTTTTGGAGTAGTGTATAATTAATTTTGCCGTCAAGACAAGGCTTTTGTTTCTTTAATTAATTGATGTGTTTGAACCCAAGATTTCAACTTAATCACGTAAACTTAGAGAATTGAATATAACCAGCTTTGGCTATACAGTCCATTTGTTATAGTGATCGCGACAATTGGACTACGCACAGTGATCGGAACAAATTGTGATACGGTAATTGATACAAACAAAACTTTCGAGATTAGAGGAATAGGATTTGACGAATTACGTAAGAAACACCTACCCAACCTCTTGTGACTAAACAAATATTGGTTTCCGATGTACTATATACGTAACATTTTTATATATCACGCAAAACTCACACAGTTATGTCGATTTATCACTAGCATTTTTTATTAATAATATAGATAGATATAGATATACATATACTATATTTCAAATTTGACAAAAAAAATTACCGTTCAAATTATATAATTAAAGCTATTTCAACATGTAACATTAAGTAGATTTAAAGCAAGTGGGAAGGTGTGATATAATTAAAGAGAATGTACGGTGTCACATTTATAAATGCAAACATTTCAAAGTTATGAATTGATGCAGTTACAAAATGACGCGAGATGCTAAACGACGCATTAATGCTTCTTGCCTCTAAATGGAACAAGGTACATAACGATGCACTTTAAAATACCTGGAATATAAGTTTCTATTTGAAAATGTGTTAATACGAAAATTATATTTATACTAGGCAATGCACTATAAGATAATATTGTTTATACTTACTAAACGGGTTAACAATATTTATTTATTAGTTAGTGAACAACCGAAATTTGAATGAATTACTTGGAATTGTTAAACTCTCAAATATATTAGAAAACTTACAAAATAAAGATGATCACCATTTGGTAATACATATATTGACACACTTAGCATCGCGTTACGCTTAATAATTTAACAAAAAGTTAGCCGAGTGTACATTTCCATATATTTACTCTAATACGAAGCGTTATCAATTGGTTCACCGACCTGTGCATCAATGTAACGATTAGTTATCTTAAGTTTGTTGCAAAGTGTGTTAACGTTTTTTGTGATGGCGAATTTTAAATTTTATTATTTACTTTATTTTGTGTTAATATGTGCACTAGGTTTGTTATTTTGTGTTTCATACCACATCTATCTAAATACTTTAATATTAAATATAAAAATTGTTTTGTTTAGCTTTGATCGATTGCAAAAAAAATAAAGATGACATTAAAACAATTTTTTACATCCGACACTCGGAGCCAATTGTGATTAACAACACATCAGAACAATCACTGGCTATGAAAAATTTTGTTCTTTACTTTAATCCACAACTACATACAAAAATTATTATCCATGGCTGGCGTTCAACTCTTAATAAAACGAATATGCAAGAACTTATCAAGGCGTATCGTGATACAGCCGACTGTAATGTAATCGGAATTGATTGGAAAGCTATGACGTACAAGGTTTACACGACCACATTAACATATTTAGATGATGTTGGTGAATATGTTGCTGATCTTATAAATTTTCTTGTGGACAATCTTCACACCCATCACGATCGTATACATATTGTTGGCCATAGTTTAGGTGCTCATGCCGCCGGTCTTGCCGGAAATCGTTTACACATACAAAATGGTAACAAAATAGCCAGAATAACTGGTTTAGATCCAGCATCGCCGGGTATATATCCTGTTCATTGTCTTGGACCCAATGATGCTCAATTCGTGGATGTAATTCATACGGCAGCTGGAGTTATTGGTATTGTCGATAATATTGGTCATGTTGATTTTTATCCAAACAATGGAAAATCGACCCAACCAGGATGTACTCTGCCAAATTGTAGTCATCGGCGGGCGGTTGCATTTTTCACCGAATCAATTTACAATCCGAATAGCACTTTTTTGTCGTACAAATGTGACTCATGGAAAAGATACAAAAAAGGTGATTGTTTCAATACGGAGCCCATTCAAATGGGTGAAAATGTTAACAGAAATGCTTCTGGAAAGTATTATTTGAGGACAAAATCGGAACCACCGTATTCACTAACCAGGATTATCGATTAACTTTCAATATAGAGGCTATTATTGTATTTATGGCAGATGAATTTAATAAAGATGGTAAACAAATTTATATAGCTAAGCGAAATTTAATTTGTCTGTGATTTATCTTGAGCTGCTTTTTATAGCGTGGTGTTGTATTGCACTGATTGGTTTTACTGTGATTTTTTAACTTAAGTTCTATGGTGATGGTGATCAAATTTCAAGGGCCTCTTTCTCCAACCCCACAGCCTCGAATCAGCCGTCCATTATATTGACTAATGTTCACCTAGCCTACGTTTATTTAAGAAATACAATGCGCCTACTTGTATGATATACAACCATTTTTTCATTTTAAACCTTGAACTTTTACATGCGTTACTATAACGTACTGGCTTTAAAGCCGCATCAGCTTCCTCCGCTACTTTAAGCTCTCTTACGTTCTCTAGGGGTAATTTTGGTAAAACTCGAGTCTGGAAGACTAATTCTTTTTGGTTGTAAGTCGTTGAAACTCTGCAGTTTGACCACTATTTATCGTTTACGATATAGTTTATTAAAAATATTGTTATACAAGATAAATCTCTGCTAGATGAATTAAAAATACCTTGTAACAAGCTGCCTAATTTGTACCCAACTACAGTTGGATTGACTCACGAAATTGATTAAAGTTGGAAAAAGCAGAAATAACGATTTCTATAACATGATAAAATGGTTCGATATTTTAGGAAACTTTATTATATCATACTAGAAATAAAGAGATGTTATGATAGATACCGCAGGTGTCTCTTTGTTTCTTCCCTACGCATGCAGCTTTCGAACACATGCAGTTTTCGAATCGTTTTGATTTAAAGATTCAGTTGAACGTTGAGTTTGGGGTTGAGTTGAGGGTTGGGTTGAAGGTTGAGTTGAAGATTGAATTGGAGTTGAATTTAGGGCTGGGGTGACGGATGAGTTGAGTTCGAATGGCATTTCAATAGAGTTTGAGTTTAAGTTGATTATTAATTTGAGGTCAGTTTAGAGTTTAGTGAGAGGATAGATTGAGCTATTTTGTGTTGAGCTATATTCACGCATGTAGTTTTCGAATCCAGTTGATTTCGGGATTGGAGAGTTTGGAATTGAGAAGAAGGTTTAAATTTTGTTGTGCTGGGGTTTAGTTGAGGTTGCGTTCATGTTAAAATATCATATTAAAATATCTTTCATTGTACCATACAGGTGAGACTTAAAAACTACATTATAGCTGTGATCACTTTGGGTATTAATTAATTTAGCATCCATGAGCGATGATCTGCATAAATTCGTTTTGCAGACTTAGTAATTTGTTTAAATTCGCTTATAATTGTCTTGCGACGAAAACTTCCGCAGGCAATTCTGCCCATTCGTATAGGGTTTGGGTCGGTATGTTCGTTTAATCAGGTGATCTTAGCCAGCTGTTAAATATAAATCTAAGAGTTTTGTTCTGTACTCTTTTTAAGAAGTGTTTTTTCGGATTTGGACAAGAGGTAGTACCAGGCCGGGCTGGCATAAGTCAGAATTAGTCTGATGTATAGTTTGAAAATTAATAATTAGTTTTTGGGACTTAGTTTACTATTGGAATTTAGAAAGGAACCCAGTGAATTGAAAGCCATAAATACTTTTCCTCATACGCGGGCCACATGGTTGCTAAATTTGAGATTTTCTAATATACTAATTCCAAGATATTTGTGTCTGTCAATCTGCACTGGACTGGCTTTTTTTAATTTGTTTTGATAATTCGGTTGTGGATGGAAAGGACCAACTGGGTTTTAGACGGATTTACTTTGATTTTCCATTTTTTGAAATAGTCCGTCAAAATATTTTACTGCGCTACTATAATCTGTATGAGCATTTGAGTTCACTGTAGCTCGTACTGTAGATGGTAGTATCGTCCACGTGAAACTGGATTTTTGTTTCCTTTAGTTGGGGTTTTGGAATATCTGATGTATAGAAAGTATACAGTACAGGGGACCTAGAACCGAACACTGAGGTTCTCCTGCACCAATACCGTATATTTCTGAGTTTTGTCCACTTATAGAGACAAAGAACTTCCGTTCATTTAGGTATAATGCCAGAAACATTATTATATTGGCAGTAACGCCCTTCTTGATTAGTTTGTACAAAAGCCCCTCGTGCCATACTAAGTCGAACGCCTTCTGAATATCAAGAAAGACCACCGCTGTGATTTTCTGACGTCTTTTATTTTCTTTTAAATCATTTACCAGGTTAGGGTATTGGAAGTAGATTTTTGAGGACAAATTCAAATTGCTCCTCTGGAGCAATCCTTTCCACGATCCTGCTTATTGAACTTAATAGGCTTACGGGTCTGATATTTTTTGGCGTGAATGACTTCCCTGGTTTTGGAAAGGCCAGTATCTTTGATAACTTCCAGACGTTTGCAATAACGTCAGCGGCTGAGTGACGGATATGTTTTAAGGTTTTATTGGAAATACCATCAACACCCGAAGATGATTGGTTGGACCTCCTCGGCGTCTGTTTGAACTGATCTAGTAATTGACATAGGATCTGGGTGGGAAGAAGTGAATGATTTTATCTGTTGTGTTTCAGAAGCGTGATTGCCTGCTGGTTTTTTGAAAATGTTCTTGTAATACTCAGCTACGCTATTAGCTATAATGACAGGGTTCACAATGGGCCCTCAGCTCTCGCCAGCAAAATGTTTCTATCAGATCTGATCGATTTTACCCTTTTCATATCTCTGAATAGGTTCAGATTATCCGGCTTTATATTTCTAAGCCTGTTCTCGAACGATCTTTGATAGTGTTCATGCATTTTGCAATAAATGGTTCTTGTTAGCCTGTTCACTAATGTGCTGGAGAACAGAAGCCAAAACCTGCAATGCAATTTCCTAGTTCTGTTCCTGACTCTAATCATCTCCACTATGTCTGCGGGCAGGGTTACAAGATCAATAAAGTTAACTGGTACAGAGATATCCGTAGCAATTTTTAGAGCGCTTGTGAACTCATTGAGAAATTTAGGATTTCTACAAACCTCATATGCATCTGGTGCCTGAATAAGAGCCAATCTGCTTTGCCAGACTCAAGAATGGTAGTAGGAGAAACCGTTTTATTTTTCGCTTTTACTAGTATGTGAAACTTTATTGGCAAATGGTCAGAGCAAAAGTCATAGATGACTTTAATGCTTGAGACTGTTATGTTTGTTGAGATGGCGAAGTTCAGAACAGCATTTCAGTAAATGCGTCAGGAGCGAAAATTTGCGTGTCATTTCATTCGAAATATTTCATTTTGCCATTCAAGTTGCAGTCCAAGCAGTTCCATAAGACGTTATGGGCATTCAAATCCCCGGTGACTCTGTTGAGCTTCCAGAAGTAAGCTGCAACAATAGTGAATGATGTTGCTTCACCGTTAATTTCTACGGAGGTGGCTGAGTGATTTTCGTTTCGGAATGCCTTTGGTTTGGTATGAGCTAGGTTATTTGTTATGACAACTGCTGTACCTCCTGTTCTGACTTTACTGGTATTTGTTCTATAGACTCTTTAGTTTGGTATTGTCAGTTTGTGATTATTTGATAGTTTTGCCTCGTTGAGACAGATGATATCTGGCTTTAGCTTTTCGACCAGCGTTAGTAACTCTAATCTACGTTCGATCTTGATCAAGCTATTACAATTTAGTAGTATAACTTTCATTTTAAGTGCTGGAAGATGAAGTTGAGGTACATGCTTTTTTGTACCGAGATGTCTTGGATCTGGTTGATTTCATTCATAAAATTATAAATATTTTCCGTGAAGGTAATAAAATTTACTCCAAATAATTATTTGTCTGCGAAGTGTCGAATTTATTATTTGCTGAGGGCGAGACTTCTGCTACCTTTAAACGTACCACCTATAGGCATATGATACACTACGGCGAACAAAATTTGGTCGGAATGTGTAAGGTTTAAAACTATTATTTAAATGTATATTCTTCTTCATCTTACCCTAGAATTCTATTCTCTTTGGGCATTCCTTGTTGTTTAAATTAGTCAGATCAGATCCAGTTGATCCAATCCAAATATTTAACTTACCTGTAAATTCTAATTTTTTTTTTTTTTTTTTTTTTTTTTTCGCTGGCGCTACATCCCATAGAGGGATTTGGCCGCTTCATAGTGAAGTTTCGTAATCATTTTTACAACGGATAATGAGGGATTAGTTCATTGATCCTTACATTAACCAGCCGTGATTTTTTCATCACCCGCCGGGAATCGAACCCGGGACCTCCGGAGCTTGAAGCAAGAATGCTAACAACTGTGCCACCGGGGCGGTAAATTCTAATTCTCTCCCTGAAATAAAACCTAAAAGCACATCCACATATAAACCGGGCAATCAGCAGTCAATCTGAAATACAACATTAAATCTAAACATTAATTCCATTATATATTTTAATTTATATAATTTACTTACAAATGTTAATTATCCGTATTGCCTTAATTTTTATTACCAAATCTTAAATTAAATTATGTAATTATTATTAAGAAATATTTAACATATAATTCAAAATACTTAGCTTGTTTATAAATAATTTTCAGTTTGACATTCCAAATGTCAAATGTAAATGAATTCCAGTATGTATTTACTTTGTAATACACTCTCGAAAATTATGATCGACATGCCATCTGTGCTAATCATTAACAAAACCGTAAACCATAAATTTCGAGAGTGTACACTTTTTTGTGTATAGACAGATACCATTTTTTTTGTTTAAAACGTCATTGTAAGAATGTAAGAAAAAACTTTGTGCTGTAACCATTGAAATCCTAACCTATAAAAAATATAAATTAAAGTTAAAAGTTATTGTGTCTCATTTTCGATTTATTAATTTTCCAAGAGTTTTGATCGCCGATTTTATTTAGAATAGCCCTATTTTTAAACACTTGTAGTTTGCCGCATGTTCTTTGCAGTTAACACACGACACTGGAATTGTTTTGTCTGTGTTCCTCGGGCAGCCCCCGGGAAGATGGTTTGAAATGCACTTCACGCATTTGGCAATTTTTCACTAAAGTGAAGTTTATGACAAAAAAAAAAAATGACAAAAAAAACAAAACCTGACAACAGAAGAGTATATACACAAAAAAGTGTAGGTGAAGTTTGATGGCCATTGACAGGTAATCGCAGAGATAGGTACGCAGATCTGACTATGCCTTGGTGTTCAGTAGGATTTCATGAATATTTGTGCCAAACGATATTTTTGCGCGACCCTCAGGGGCTGAGATTTTTGTTTTAACAAATTTCCTTATATAAAAAAAATGTGTAGCAGCAGTTTGATGGCCATTGACAAGTTATCGTAGAGATAGGTACGCAGATCTGACTATGCCTTGGTGTTCAGTAGGATTTCATGAATATTTGTGCCAAACAATTTTTTTTGCGCGACCCTCAGGGGCTGAGATTTTTGTTTTAACAAATTTCCCTATATAAAAAATGTGTAGCTGAAGTTTAAAATGTGTAGCTGGAGTTTGATGGCCATTGACAGGTAATCGCAGAGATAGGTACGTAGATCTAACTATGCCTTGGTGTGTAGTAGGATTTCATGAATATTTGTGCCAAACGATATTTTTGCGCGACCCTCAGGGGCTGAGATTTTGATTTTAACATATTTCCACATATAAAAAAAATGTGTAGCTGGAGTTTGATGGCCATTGACAAGTAATCGAAGAAATAGGTACGCAGATCTGACTATGCCTTGGTGTTCACTAGGATTTCATGAATATTTGTGCCAAACGATATTTTTGCGAGACCCTCAGGGGCTGAGATTTTGATTTTAACATATCTCCACATATAAAAAAAATGTGTAGCTGGAGTTTGATGGCCATTGACAATGACTTGGTGTTCAGTAGGATTTCATGAATATTTGTGCCAAACAATATTTTTGCGCGACCCTCAGGGGCTGAGATTTTTGTTTTAACAAATTTCCTTATATAAAAAATATTTTTGCTCAGGGGCTGAGATTTTGATTATCAAACGCGGATTACCAGCCAGAAATCTCGTTGAATTTATTTATTTAAATTCAATTGCAGATACTTTACCAAACGCGGATTACCAGCCAGAAATCTCCAAGGCATAGTCAGATCTGCGTACCTATCTCTACGCTTACTTGTCAATGGCCATCAAACTCCAGCTACACATTTTTTTAATATGTGGAAATATGTTAAAATCAAAATCTCAGCCCCTGAGGGTCTCGCAAAAATATCGTTTGGCACAAATATTCATGAAATCCTACTGAACACCAAGGCTTAGTCAGATCTGCGTACCTATCTCTACGATTACCTGTCAATGGCCATCAAACTCCAGCTACACATTTTAAACTTCAGCTACACATTTTTTTATATAGGGAAATTTGTTAAAACAAAAATCTCAGCCCCTGAGGGTCGCGCAAAAATATCGTTTGGCACAAATATTCATGAAATCCTACTGAACACCAAGGCATAGTCAGATCTGCGTACCTATCTCTACGATTACTTGTCAATGGCCACCAAACTCCAGCTACACATTTTTTTTATATGTGGAAATATGTTAAAATCAAAATCTCAGCCCCTGAGGGTCGCATAAAAATATAGTTTGGCACAAATATTCATGAAATCCTACTGAACACCAAGGCATAGTCAGATCTGCGTACCATCCTCTTCGATTACTTGTCAATGGCCTTCAAACTCCAGCTACATATTTTTAGTATATGTGAAAATATGTTAAAATCAAAATCTCAGCTCCTGAGGGTCGCGCAAAAATATCGTTTGGCACAAATATTCATGAAATCCTACTGAACACCAAGGCATAGTCAGATCTGCGTACCTATCTCTACGATTACTTGTCAATGGCCACCAAACTCCAGCTACACATTTTTTTTATATGTGGAAATATGTTAAAATCAAAATCTCAGCCCCTGAGGGTCGCACAAAAATATCGTTTGGCACAAATATTCATGAAATCCTACTGAACACCAAGGCATAGTCAGATCTGCGTACCTATCTCTACGATTACTTGTCAATGGCCATCAAACTCCAGCTACACATTTTTTTTATATGTGGAAATATGTTAAAATCAAAATCTCAGCCCCTGAGGGTCGCATAAAAATATCGTTTGGCACAAATATTCATGAAATCCTACTGAACACCAAGGCATAGTCAGATCTGCGTACCATCCTCTTCGATTACTTGTCAATGGCCTTCAAACTCCAGCTACATATTTTTAGTATATGTGAAAATATGTTAAAATCAAAATCTCAGCTCCTGACGGTCGCGCAAAAATATCGTTTGGCACAAATATTCATGAAATCCTACTGAACACCAAGGCATAGTCAGATCTGCGTACCTATCTCTACGATTACTTGTCAATGGCCACCAAACTCCAGCTACACATTTTTTTTATATGTGGAAATATGTTAAAATCAAAATCTCAGCCCCTGAGGGTCGCACAAAAATATCGTTTGGCACAAATATTCATGAAATCCTACTGAACACCAAGGCATAGTCAGATCTGCGTACCTATCTCTACGATTACTTGTCAATGGCCATCAAACTCCAGCTACACATTTTTTTTATATGTGGAAATATGTTAAAATCAAAATCTCAGCCCCTGAGGGTCGCGCAAAAATATCGTTTGGCACAAATATTCATGAAATCCTACTGAACACCAAGGCATAGTCAGATCTGCGTACCTATCTCTACGATTACTTGTCAATGGCCATCAAACTCCAGCTACACATTTTTTTTATATGTGTGGAAATATGTTAAAATAAAAATCTCAGCCCCTGAGGGTCGTGCAAAAATATCTTTTGGCACAATTATTCATGAAATCCTACTGAACACCAAGGTTTATCCAGATAACAAACGACAAAATCATGATTATTATCAAATTTTGCGAAAAATATAATATGCTGCTACACTTTTGGCTGTTGTAAGGTTTTTTGCCAATTTGTCATAAACTTCACACCACCAATTTTTCACACTGTATAGTGCTTGGTTATTTCTTCTGTTTGATTCCTATAGGTTGTTTTATACCCGCAGCATTCTCTGATTGCGAGTATCGCTGCTAGCGATGATTTATTGCTAATGTTGGCAGTGCAGATGTGAAGATTTTCCCTTCGTCCTCTCTCAATGTTGCTATTGAACATAGGATAAACTTTGAGTACGTCTATCGCTGTTGAATCAGGTGTTGTTGCTGGCTAATATTGCAACATTCTTGGAGCTGACTTTTAGTAAGGTTCCAGGGTATTTTGTAGCGAGCTTGCTTTTTAATTCATTGATAATTCCTTTTGGATAGTCTTTTAGGATCATTAGCGGCGGTTGTACTACCTTCTTCTTGTTGACAGGTTTGTGAACTGAATCTGTTATATGATGTCTTTCTTGATTTGGTTTGGTTTTCCGCATGTTAGGCCATTTTGTTCGTAGTTATACGAACGTTCGTAGTTATATTATAAGTGGCTCTATTGGAGCAGCATTAAAGCTATCAGTTTGATGGACATTTATCTCCGTTTCCTTAGTAACAGGTGTTGAATAAGAATAATTGCCTTCACTTAAGTGGTTTATTAGCTCCTTGTGCGATAACATCCGCACGTCGACGTTGAAGTCTAAGCCAACTCTGGAATTATCCCTTGATTTTCAAAGCAGCCATCTAGGGTTTATATAGAAGGAATATTAAAACTTGACTGTTATTTGGTGTGACAAACGATACAACTAATGAAATAAGGACCGCCTAAATGAACACTTAAGTCTCTCTGTCGGTAAGTTAGCTATTGTGGGGCTAAGTGAAATACAATTGTTTGAAGCATCTTGCGGTAAAACTAAATTCAGTATATGATCAAGGACGTCTCTTTGAAAAAATTTAAATCCATATTGGAAGAACTTTTTAATTTTATATTCTTCCATAATTAGTTAATCAATTTTAAAACTTATCATCTAAAGAAAATATAACGAAACTTCTGCATTTTTTATTTCAAAAAAATTTTGACCAAAACATTTATTAGTGCAAAATTTATTAGACCAGTTATTGTTAAATTTGAAATTTGTCAAAATATTTACAAGTCTGTTCCTGATGCTGATACATGTAATGTCTCGACTAATTAAGAAATGTCACTCTTTTAATCAGCTACAATTTTAGGATACAGAAAAAAATCTTTCTTGGGAGGTAAACAAAATGTTTTGCCTAAATTTAAGGTTTCTAAAACGTCCTGAGGACGACCTCCCAAACCTGTTAAATATATGGTCCATTCTCTTCATTAAGATTTCATGTCTCATAGCTCTGGGAAAAGTTGTTTGTAACAAACAATATTTTAAAAATTAATATTCGAAATTAAAAATATTTCTTTAATTTTTTTGAATATTGGGGGAAAAGATGATTTTTTCTTCTAAATCTCGGAAATTTTGGTCGATAATTTGAATACGTTTTTTATACGCCGATTAACCGGAAAAATGTGCCATTTTCTAGAATATTTTAAAAGTTATTTGACTTTTCACCAATTGGAATTTGTAGTGTTTTTAATTTAAGCGCAGTGAGGCTTCACTAAAAACAAAAAGGTCTCATCCATTTTACGTGTTAAAAATTAATTTTTTGCGCAGGAATATACAGAATCAGCACATTGGTAAGCCTAACATGTACATTTCGTTCTTTTAATTATTTTAACGGGAATACAACTTTCACAAAATGTGCCATGGAAAGTTTTACGAAAAGTGATTATTACAGCAATAGTATTTAGAATGCCATGCAAAATACGTACAACAACACGTTATTACAGCGGTAGTTTTACGTTTTTCATCATAGCAACGCGATAATTTTACGATTTTCACCATAGCAACGCGTAAATTTTATGAATTTTACCATAGCAACAAGAAAATCCTAAACAATTATCTCTAAATTTGTAATTGTATTTCAATTTTTTTATTATGATTGAATTTTTTATACACACATCAAAGGAAAAGCCATGCAAACAAAAGCTTGTCGCGTCAAATAATTTGCATACAACATGACACAAATGGATGAATTGTTATGCAATCGCTGACGGGAAAGTTGTATTCCCTTACTAAATACAACACGTGCTGTAATTAATGATCGATAATTTTTTACTCGTTAAAACCGACGCAGATAATTTAACTCGTGCTGCGCTGTTCGTTGAATTTTCAGCTCGGTTTTAACTCGAAAAAAATTATCGATAATAATTGAGCACTAGTTGTATTACGAATGAAAATCATATACGTAATAAATCGAAACTTTTAGTATTTTTGCTGCTGGAAATTGTCGACGCACCAAGTGCAAATAGTAAATGTTTCTTAATATTGGTGACAGTATAAATTTGCTTTCGAAGAGAGTAGTTTTTACACTTTTAGGAAACCCAACCGAATGATTTTAAAATTTCACAGTTTAGTTTTGGGAGCTTTTGAGATTTTGTATTTGAGTGAAATTGTCATGAAATAGTTTCATATAGAATTTGTGCTTGTATATGATCCATAGAATTTGGTTTTGAAATTGATCAGATTGTTTTTGCGTTTTTCATTTTTCTAATGAAACAACCAACAAATATTTTTCACGCGACTTCGTACATTATCAAAAACCTGTGCATACACAACAAATTCGATAAGACACAAACAACCAAAACTGGCATTACCAGTTCCTCATTCCAAAAAATAATAAAAACAATTTACTTAAAATTTCCAAGACAATAAATAAATAAATTAACGTTTCGCGATATTTACGTAAATTTCATTATAAATCTTGACCAATTTTTGAGAATCCGAACGAAGAAACTAAAAGAGACAAAAATCAAATAAATTTATTTACCAACGCTTATAATAGTTATCTAGAGACCACGTACCATAAAATTCCATGAAATGTATGGTGATACAATACATCGTAATACGTTTAATTTTTTTTATGAATAATCAAGAAACTACAAAAAAAAATCATGAAAATATAAAAAAATAATTTCACGAGATGATGATTCATCAGAGTAGCATGTCAACATTATACACACTAAAAACTATTTATATTAATTTTTATGATTTGTTTTGCTATTACATACTCAAGAGGCGCGATACCACCAACTATTAATCGAAATTTTCCGAACCCATACATAAATTAAAAATTATAAATCACATGTCGCCCTGGGATTAAGATAACGTGATTGATTTTTAATGGCCATTTTAACGCATTTCGACTATGAATTAGTTGATAACGAGTTATTTATGAGCGTTTTGATGAAATTTTAGTTTGGGTGTTCTGTCTTGATATTATCCACTTAATACTTGGAATTGAATTATGTTAAAACCGGAATCAAATTTTTAAGAATTGTTTACTAATCAATTAGCATGTATGTTGAGGTAACCAATTTTGTGATAAACAATTTTGATATTATTACAAAAATAACTTTTTAGTAATTTCTTATCTATAATCCATTTCCAAAACCGCTTTGTTTAGCAAAATGCATACCAATTTCAATTTACATATTTGTATGCACGCAGCAATAATAATTAGTCGAAATATCACAACTTTCGTGCCAACCAAATATTTAAAACCCCACTCTAACTTTTATTTTGTATTTTTTTTTTTTTGTTTTTACTTTACGTTTCTTGAAACTCAAGTATTTTGTAAAAAAAAAAGAAAAAATCGTTGAATTCTCCAACGTCTTATTTTATTATTGCTCTACTAGTCGAATCATTCAGATTCAATTAGAAAAAATTAAAATATTTTTATATACAGTATTTAATTTATTAATTTAATTTAATAATATTTTATATTTTGTGTTTGTTCAGTTAAATTAATAGAAATTGTGTGCGTGGTGCTATAATTTAGTGATATATACAAATGTACTATACATAAGTGATTTTTTTGTTTTGTGCGTGTTTTCGTGTTATAATCTAAAAAAATTAATTTCATATAATGCATAAATTAATTGTTGTAACAAATTTATTAATTTTAATTAGTATTAAATTATCGTTGGGATTTAATTTATCGCCAATACCAAATTACGAATTAAATTTGCCCAAGCAAACCTATTTCAAGGAGAAGACGAAAAGTTCATATTTTGGATATCAAATTAATTTACGTAAAAACAGGTAAGAAATTTAATTTAATTAAATCTCGTGGTTATTAAACGTTAAACGTCTTTAAATAGTTTTGTAAAAAATAAAACCTGGTTTTTAGTTGTTTTTGTTTACCTATATATTCGCTGTTTAGTATACAATATAGCCTTGATCAGTTTGAAATGAGTTATTAATCATTTGTATGGCGCGGAAAGGTGATATTATACAGCTGCGCACATAGGTTACCTAATTATTAACTAAAATAAGTGTATTGATTGAACTTTCAAATTTTTGGCATTGCAGGTAAAATGTGAAAGTATACTGTGTGCGTGATGATATTATGACGCATGGGGCAAATATTTTCTCTTCAATTTTATGCCAACCGTGATAAATAATTCAAGAGAACCGTTGAATGGTGTGCCAATTTTTCGTAAAATTGTATGTACAATTCCAAGAATTGAGGAAAAATTTATATGACACGACTTCAGCTGTAAATTAAACAAGTCTTTCGTTAATTTTAGTAAATCACGGTTGAGTGTTAATTTTTTTTTTTTTTTTTTTTGCAACTAACGATGTTTTTATGTACGTTCCGGTTTTGAAATTGGTTTGTGTATTTTGTTTCATTTTTAATATTTTTAAATACATAAACCCCATCAGCTTTTGACGTCATACGTTTAAGTGACTTGGCAATTTTTATAAATCTTTAATTCACATTTCATTTCTATTTTCTGTTTCTATTTTGTCTCAAGTTTATTTCTTTAATTCTTAAGAATATTTGGAGATTTAATAATTCAGCTTCAAAAAGCAAAACAAACCGTTTAGAAGTAACAAAAAATCGAAGACTTAATGAGAATGTGTTTTAAATTCTTAACAGACATATTCAAGCCAAAGTGAAACCTTTGGCAAATAACAAAAAATGTAGGTTGTCTTGTGAGTAAACGGGAATAGTACTCTAGCTAGAATATCAAAAGTCCCAAAGTTAAATGATTTCTATCGAAAGTCCGTAACATGGGCTAGTGGTAGAAATAATTAAATGGCTGCATGAGTTTACATTTAAATAATTACGTTTTTTTATAAAAAAGCTATAGAATTACAGCTAAAAAGCTAACTTATAGTTGTTGTTTTGTCTTGATGTGAAATTGGAAGTTCAAAGCACTAAACGAGTCCTATTTTAAAACCACAACTAAAATCCCAACTCATAACGGTGATTTTAGGTTTGGCAGTAGATGAAGAAAGTTAACTGTTATTCTTCTAAATAGTTCCGAATAAGTTTATTTATATTCTATGTGATATCTGATTAGGTCACGGTTTAATTTAAAACCAAATTTCACTTGAATATGTTAAATTATAATTCATTTAAATAAAATTCTCTTTCAAATTTAGAGTGAAATGAGATTTAAAATCGAAATGATTCAATCAATTTCGTCGGTTTATATTTATGCTGTTTTACTATCGTAAACACTAACCATTTGTACGCTAAGTAGTTTCGTAACTTTTTTTATTCAAGAAATCTTTTCATTGTTGGAGATATTAACGTAAACATTCTTAATTTTCCAAGTAGATGTAATGACTACATGTTTCTTATGTCTTCTTATACAACATCAACTTCTTGTATTGACCATTTTTTTGCTCGTCTCAAGTATTATGATCTTTCTTGACTTACAGCAGCAGCATTGTACCTTAAGATTTCAGACCATCATTTTAATGAAATAATATTCAAGATACCTCAAGTCTCGTCAACACCCAATAAGTTGCATGTTGGTCTTACGAAGAAATTCAACCTGGTACTGTAACAGATATTCTTGAAAATTTGGGTTGTAATTTTGTTCTTAACCTTGGCGATCCATCTTTAGCTATTAATCAATTTCTTATCATTATTTCTGATATACTAGAGCATTGCTACACTTTTAGTCGGGTTAAAACCAAACGTTTACAACCTTGGATTTCTTTTAATCTTGCCAGCCGTATTAACAAGAGAAACAAATTGCGTAATAAGTTGAAAAAGCGTCCAGGTGATTCAGTTCTCGGGCCACCTATGTTAGTATTTGTAACCAAATTAATGCTGACATTAAAAAGGAAAAGAAATGTATTATTCCGATCGGTTCCTTGTTAATCGGGGAGATGCTAAAAAAGGAGGCCTAAGATATCTTCGGTTAAAAGCATTCTATCTGAAAACGGTGAGCTTATTACTAGTGATTTCGAAATTTCCAATGAGTTTAATCGTTATTTTACGAGTGTTGCTAATAAATTAAGAACAACGTTTGGCTCGGATAACTAGTCTGTAAATTACGATTTGCCTTATGACTTTTGTTCTAAAACTTTTTTCATAGCCCCCGTATCCAGTTATGAAATTACATCGATCATTAACTTGTTGGAGTCAGTCGACAATGATGGTCTTAGTAATTACCTATATACTGAAAGCTATTGCAAATTACGTCAGCACGTTCTTGTCCATATTTTCAGTCTTTCTTTCGCACAGGGGGTGGTCCCTGAAAGACTGAAAACTGCTACTATTATTCCGTTGTTTAAAAAAGGCAATCATAATGATAAAGGCAATTATAGACCTATAGCCCTGCAACCACTAATTTTGAAAATTTTAGAGAAGGTAGTGAAAATAAGAGTCATTTATTTTTTAGATCAGATTAATGTTTCAAGTAACCATCAACATGGATTCCGTCAAGGCATGAGTACCGAATCGGCTTTGTTGGAATCTTTGAACACAATTCAAAATGTACTGAACGTAAGTAAAGCTTGTACTGGTTTATTGATTGATGCTGCTAGAGCCTTTGACATGGTTGACCATAGAATTATTCTGAATATTTTATATGACATTGGTTTGAGGGGAGTGGCTAACAAGTGGTTTGCTTCTTACCTTGCCAAGAGATCGGTTAGGGTTAAAATTAATAACACTCTAAGTGAACCAAAAATTGTGGACGTTGGTGTTCCCCAAGGTTCAGTATTAGGACCTCTGCTATTTCTGATTTATACTAATTCGGTTTTTAAACATGGTCGTTATACCGGGTTTGCCGATGACATAGCTTCGGCTTACACTGGAAAATCGTCTAATGACGTCATTTCTATGATTAATTCTGACCTTAAAGTCTTACGTGTATGGTTTGATAAGCATTGCTTAATTCTAAGTGATAAATCAAAATATATGTTATTCAAATTGACTGGCACAAAGTTATCATAATATTTCCAAGTATGCATCTGCTGGGTGTAATTCTGAGTGTATTAATATTGAATTAGTAAACGCATTTGAATATCTTGGTGTTCATTTGGACACTAATCTCAATTGGAAAACTCATGTCTCTTCTTTAAAACTTTAGTTGTCGTCTGCTTCAAGAATTTTCTATCTCCTGCGTGATTTTTGCCCTGTTGCTGTGCTAAAAATTATCTACCATACACTGGTTATGTCTAAGTTGGAATATGGTTTATCATGTTGGGGTGGGTGCTGTGTAACTACTTTACATGATTTATGTGTGCAACAGAAAATTATTTTGAGATTTTTATTGAGAAAAAGCAGATCTGAGTCATCTTGGCCATTATTCACGGCTAATAATATCTTACCGTTACAAAATTTGTACATGTTTATAAGGTTTTGAGAGTATTTTTTAGGCGTAGTGGACAACAAACTATAAAGAGCTTTATTGGTACAATATTCGCGGAAACTATTGTTTTCTTTATAATGTTCCCCGATTTTTTACTGATCACTTTCGCCGCTATGTCCTTGTTTCATAAATTTAAGGAATGCTCCTGTTCCATTTCATTCTCAAAATCAGATGAAGAATAATCCGAATTATTCCTAAATAATTTCTTAACTTGTCGTGTAATGTCATCATCCGGGGCACTGAAATCATTGTCTTATGCTGCCGTTTACGACTGGCCCCACTAATTAAGTTGTTTGTATTAGCACACATATTGCTTTGCTTAGCCACTGAACTTGGAATATTATTTAAAAACTTTTCATCATTTGTTTTGTTAGACAATTGCTGCTAGCATCCGATGATGCGTTTGCAGTAAAATTAGTTAAATTTAGTTTTTTAGATAAATCGTTCGAGAACGATTGTATTTGTTTGTTGACTATTTTATTCACAGATTTCATAAAATAGTTTTTTTGCCTATCGTCAAAATGTGGCGCACCACTACATTTTTTTTTCTTCAAAAATTAGAGGAGGAAAATGCATCATGCACGATGTGTGGGACTCTCGCCCACTAAAACCTCCTCTATTTCAGACATGAGTCCATCCTGGAATTACTTTTCGTATTGCGTCGGGATGGTGTCTCGTATTTTGCCCTCGAAGGCTTCCTCTATTTATCATTTTATCATTTCACTTCTATCTTCGCTGTTGGTTGTCCATTGCTATTTTCTTTAGCCGTAGAATCCGCTCCACTTACTGAATCACTAGATTCCAATTCGGCTCCGTCGTGAGCGTCGTGTTAACGATATTATCAGGCGTTACGTTGCCGATTTTCCTTTCAAGTTCTCCTCTCCCTCGGTTTCACTTCTCGCATGTGAAGAATGTGTGTTGCTCGTCATCGTGCCACCTCTCCTGCCAGCATAGCATGTTGTATTCTCTGGCTCCCCTTCTTGCTTCTTCACAGCCAAGGTCGCTCTTGGTATCATATATCTTTTTCTTTTCTTCGGTCATTAGATCGATAGGGGCAACACCCGCAATGACCATACCACCCGGTTCCGATACCGTTCTGTGGGAACTACAGATTCTGAGAGCCCTCTGAGCCTCGACGTTGTATAGTGGCCATTATTTTCCTATATTTATCCGTCTTTAGTATATCCGCCCATATTTCACAGCCGTAAAATGTATTGATTATAACCGACATCAGTAATTTCCGTTTCGCAGCCGTTGGGCCTCCGATATTTGTCATCAGCCTGCTCAGAGCAAAATAGGCTTTGTTTGCTTTCTCTGCAGAATGCCTGATTTGTTCTCCAAAGTTTACTTTTGTGTCCAGATAGACTCTCAAATACTTGACCGCCTGGTTAGACCGTATCTGCTCGTTTTCTACCTGGAGCAATACTTCGGTCACCATGTGTCGCCTCGTAAGCAGTACCAACTCTGTGTTTTCCGTTGCTACGGCTAAACCACGGTTGCTTAACCACGAGTTTGCTCTACGTATAACCTGGTTAAGCTTACGCTGTGTGTCCTCTAAGTCTCGAGCGATCATTACTGCCGCTATATCGTCTGGGTATCATACCATAAAGGTGTTATCTGACATTTCCATACGCAGTATGCCTCCGAGTATGATGCTTTCCAGAAATCGGTACCTAAAATGGACCCTTGAGCAGCACCTTCCGTGTTTTGCTGAATTTACCCTCCATGGTTTCAAACATAAGCCTTCTATCTTGAAGGTAGCTAGGCATTATGCGCAGAAGGTAGTCTGGCATATGGAAAGCGTTTGTTAATGCCGTCAACATGTCCGCCCATCTCGCAGAGTTAAACGCATTCTTCACGTCCAACGTGGCAAGTAACACTATTTTCTTCGACTGATGACTCCCTTGTTGTGCCATATAGAAAGCTCTCATCACTTCTTTTACAGCGTCAATAGTTGACCGGCCCTTCCTGAAACTATACTGTTTATCCGAGAGACCTCCTGCAGATAGCATAAGATATAGACCAATGATATCCGTGAATTTTTCTCCAAAATTGTCACTTAAAAGTCCCGAACACTATTGTGGCAACTTTATACTGTGTACGATTCGATTTCGATGATATAGGAACTTCTTTCAATATTGGTTGTTTCCTTAAAACAGTTTACAATCCAGCATGAAATTTGGCGAACCACTTTAAGTTTGCTTCAAGTTCACAGAGCCTAGTTTGAAGTTACATTACATTACCTTAATTCGGTTTCCATCCAGAATTCTTTCCATCATAAAAAGTTTTAGGATTTACCGGTAATTCTGAAAAAATTGTAAAATAATATGAAGTGCAAACCTCGATTCGCACATCTTACCGATATCTCTTGGATGTTCTAAACGTTTGAAGAAATGATCTTCCAGTTTGCCCAATATAGAAATCTGGGCAATCATGAATAAGTCAATTTAAAATCTCCCAGTATTGAACGATTTGCAGATTTTTGTTTTTAATTACAATTCTTGTGTTGAGATTTGAATTCAATTTTGTAGCCAAAATATTTTTTGGATATTACAGCATCATTTTATTGGATCACAGAAATAGGAACGGGATTCAAAATTAGGCACAATAAAACGGTAACTATTACATCCATGGCGTCTTCCGTTAGTCAAAATTTTTGTTGAATTATTTTTGTTATATGCTTTTGGTAAGCAGGTTTGGTTCAAGGCGCCTTCGTCTACTAACTGTCGAGTATATTTTTTCGTAATTTTTGAACAGAAGAAATTGATGGTTGTAAATTTGTATCCGTTAAGTTATTGTGTTGAAAACTTATCGAAAACTTACTGTATTGACAGTTTTGTTGTGGCCAAGAAAGCAATATTATGATTGGCTGCAGAAAATGTTTACTTGATATAATTATATTGGGTGTTCAAATGTATATTTCTGACTTTTGGTAGTGAAATAAAAGACAAAAGGAAAAACTCTGGTTGTTTGGGTTAATACGGCGGGTGTAGTTAAAAATAGTTTTTGTCAGGAATCGCAACGTATGGCCTAGCGATTCCATGTTGCAAAATAATCTTATCATGCCTGTTGTCCCATTCTGGTCAATTTGCAGCCAAAACTTGCTTTAAAGCCATCAATTTTTATCGATAAACTTATCCAATGAAGTAAAACTTCCCGCAAATACTGTTTTTTGGCTCAAAATTCAACATTTTCATTGAGATAAAAATAATTATTGTCACTAGTAATTATTGAAACTTGACATTGCCCGATTAAATAAAATGCAAGCAGTGATACTAACGACATACCCCCAAGAATAACATACATTGTTGTCACACGAAATCTAGTTTCTCATTAAAATTCTGTCCTTCCATTGGGAGTGGAAGAGACAATTTAATTTTTTGTTCATTTCATTTTCTCCTCCTACAACATTCCTCTAGAGCAAATGTTTTTTTAATGTTTTGCTCAAAGTGTTAAATGTTAATATTATGACCAGGAGTTTGAATCATTAGAAGACGATAAGCGTCATTTCGCAGAATTATTCGAGAATCGTTTCGTGGAAGCCTTATAAATTCATAATTCAGAGACAGTCAATGGAATGCAAAGAGTAGGGGGAACCTTTATGAAACAAATTCAAGAAGCAAGCATCAGCCGGGCAACCATTTATTTTTTGGGTTAAAGACAACAATCATAGGCCCACTTTATGCAGAGCTTTTGAGAAAATTGAAGGTGGTATCAAGCAGAACCGGGTCAGTAAGCTTGAGTGAGACTTACTTAAAAACCGTCATCCGCATACATGATACAGTTCAGATTTGGACTTCACAGATGAGTTCCTTGTATCAACCAAAATACCACAACCATTTGAATTTTACATTTTTGAAATATTTTATGAAGGCTGCTAATTCATTTTTCGTCTCATTTATGAGAACACAGGTAAGGCTGGAAATATGAGTTATGTTCATTCTAAAAACACCGACAGTCCACGGTGATATCTATCAGGAAATAGCAAACCGCAAAACTTGGAAAAACGTTGTGACCATAGCAGTTCATCTGCATACATGACGGTTCGAGTAAAGATATCGAGAAATTGCATTGAGCCAACCTTATTTCTTGCTAGTGTACTCTAATTCTTTAAAATGGTGAAATCTTGTTTATTATTTGTTATTTGTAAATTGTAGTATTTCTTAACGTTAATGATATTGCAAAAGTAAATATTATTTGTAAATATGTTGAGTTATCGGTAGACATATTTTATCAGTATTTATCGTACAAATATAAATCTTCTGATAACTGTGCAAAATACTATAGAAATTTATTGATTTATTCAAATCAGCAAGGGCTATAAATTATACGTAACCTCATTAAACTAATTTGTGAATAACAAAAACAAGACCTCAACGATACGAAATATTTTCACTTTCGCTTGAGTCACTGTTGATATAAATTAGAGGCTCATTTTATCTGTAACAAAAGTAAGGTTCTCTGCAGATAAGAGAGGAAAACTTAGGGAATTTTTTATCATCTGATTATGATCGTTTAGAAAGTATTTCACAACAAACAAACCTTATGGTACCCAGAAGTAAACTTAAAGGTTTAATTTCTATTGTGGCTATATATTTACCGATCAGAACGAGCTGTTTACCTTTTAACTCATGTAAACCGCTAATAATATGAGATGTTTATTTTGGAAGTAGCGTACGTTCATATTTTGTTGAAATGAGATATTGAATGAAGTGAACAAAAAAACTAAGTACTGATAAGAGCTACGTTTTCCGTAAAAGATACTACCTTTACGTAGAAGTTTGCTCTTATTTCGAAGTGGATAATAACTACCTTGTACCATCGAAAATCTAAACGTTATTGGTTCAGTTGTCTGCATCGTCCTCGATTACATAAAAATCACTATTATGTATAGAACAAATAACAGACGATGGCTTCTTTGTGTCCAGTAGGCTTCATGGTGGAGTTAACAACATACCCACAACCCTCAAGGAAAGAAGCAGGACTTTTAAACTGCGTTAATTTTGCTTGTAAATTTAGGTTTGGATACTCTTTTCTAATGCTATTTAATCATTAAATAAAATTGTCTTACAAACGGTAGTTCTATCTATTCCCAAATCCTTTGCAATACCACTTTTAGTCTCTTCCAGTGGATTTAATGTCCTCTTAACCAAAATCTAGTAACACTAAATTAATTACACCACAAGCAGCGTGATAAAAAAAATAGAACCTGAGAGCCCCAAGTTGTTCATTTTTTGAATATTAATAGTTGTGACCATTCTGATCAACCATTCCGCTAATGAATTTTGACGAGATTATCATAAAAAAAAAATCAGTAAATATACTAGAGGCAGAAAGTGTTAATGAAGCTAATAGCAGCAGCTTTGCTGAACAAAAAAAAAATAAGACGTAATTTAGAAACAAATGAAACAAAAAATCTTACAACAAGCGGACTGCAAAGGTTAGTTCTTTTGGAGCAGTTAAAGCGGAAAAGAATTCAGATTCAAAAAGAAAACAATTTTCTTGATAAAATAGAATGTAGAAGAAATGGAAATGATGCTGGTACTACAGCTGAAACACAAATATGTGAAAATAGAGAAGGAGAATTAAGAAAAATCTTCTTCAATTGTATATACATATTGTATATTATTTAAATGCTTTCCAATATTGTGCAGAACCGAGTAACAAATAACAATTTTTGAAACGTTGATGCCACATGATATCGATTGCACAAAATCGGAAATCTTTTCTTAATTTGACCAAACCACCTCTCTATGATCACCCTTCTTTTTAGAATGTATTTTGTTGAAGTTTAATTCTTCCTTTCTGTTAGGCTTCTTATACAGAGCTAACAACCTTGGCGTTAATCTATATCCACTCCAAAACCTCTCAACCCCGCTACTTTTTGGTAAACTGAAGTGTGCTCCACATTTTACTATCATGGGTACTGCCTGGCCACTGAACGTCAATGCTGGTAAATTTTTCATCCGCATCGCAAATTGCTTGTACGTTTAAGCATGCGTTTCCCTTTCTCGAATGACGTTATTGTCACCAAAATATGTTGGCTTCAATATTTCCACATGTTTGCGATTACCATGGGAGTTTATAATTATTTCCTCGGTGGCATATCATCACCTCATGTGGATCCTCAGCAACACAACTTTGAAATCCAGGGTCACCTGGATAAAAGTTAGAGTAAAAAATTACCATTTTTAGTATGCACTCATCTCTCCAGCCTCCACCTCTATTCTGGAAATATTCAACCAAAAAATAATCCGCTAAAAAACTTTAGGTTTTCAATGTCGAATCTCAAAAGTTGTTTAGTGTTGGTTAGATCTATTTCCCGGCATTAACGATAATTTTTCATTTTATGAATATTAACAATTCGTGCCATTCTGTTCAAAATAAATTTCGAAACTAAACTCAAGTCTCCTTGTATGTCTCCTTGACTAGAAGTTTTTAAGTGTTTGCTTGTAAAGAAAAAAGTTTCTTAATTGTGAAGTATCCACTGATCGATCAAGTACTTAAATTTTATTCATCTGCTTATAAGCACTTACTTGAAAAAACAGAAGTTAAAGTACTTACTTGTTTTTATTCACTCCACCCATGAAAGAATTGAATTTCGGAAACTTGCAAGAACAAAGATTCTCAACCCAAAATTGTTAGTGTGACATTTTATTTAGTTTTGTTAATAATAATTGCTTCGTCAACCTTGCAGACACAGATCAAAGAGACAAACCTCGCTTTTCCAGAATTTAATCTAAATAATGCAAACTAATAACTTCAACATTCAACTTAAATAAACAAAGTACAAGTGACATTGCAATACTTACATCTCGGAGGCTACTACGATACTTTAAACTTTACGGTACTTTAATGGATAGCGATAAAGTGCGAATCTATACGCTTCCAAAATAAATTAAAAACTACGTATTGCCCATCAATCATGCCACTCAAAAAATATTTACTTAAATAATTTTGGCGATCCTTTCATAAACTCTTAATTTCCAATGGAATATAATTCCAAAGGGAAACTCCCCTAACAAAAAAGGATGTGTTTAACGGAGTCTAGGCTATATTATCCCACGCAATTCATCGCGGATTAATTCATCCCTCACAATTTATCCCCGTTATCAATCCAACCCGCACAATTCATCCCCCGAAATTCAAACCTAAAGCCCCTCGGAGGGGTAAGCGGAAGGAACATAGCGACCCCCTGTTTAGCCCTCCGGGGGGCTTTAGATTTGAATTTCGGGAGACGTAGGAGCCGGGATCAGTAAACATATAGCACTGCGTGCTGCACGTAGGAGCGGATTATATAGAATTTATTAATGACACGTATTAGTGATATGTGGCCAACTCTAATTTAACTTAGAATTGTAGAGGCTAACGGCTTCGGTAACTGTCACGGGCACATTTTCAATTTGGGATGAATAACAATAAGGGATAAATTGTGCGTGATGATTTGCTCTCAGGGATAAAATGTGTGGGATGAATTGATTTGGGATGAAATGTGTAAGATAAATCAGCCGGTTACCGTTTAACGACCTACAATAATTTTTGGCCGGAATTAGCCGGTATTAGAGGAAAAAATTGTTTTTATCAAATCTAGAAAAAATCTTGTATACAATACGTTATGGAACGTCACTTTGTGTTACTTGTGTTACACAGTTTTGTCCAACCCGCCTCGCTCTTTTCGCAAATGTTTCACTACTTACACAAATTGAGGCATTTCCTAACTGTTTTCTTAAATAGCTAATATGATATTTTGGGATCCATAAACGTTACAAGATGAAGATCCCCTATTGTGTTTTTCTTGACAAAAACCTCTATATATCAGGCCCTATTACAAAAGGGTGCGGCGGTTGCAGGACGCCCGGGCCCCCTGATTGGTGGAGCCTCGAGGACCTACATAGATAGCTTGGAAAATAAGTGGAAGGTCCAAGGTCTATAAGAGTATACAATAAGTGTAGTATAAACATAGAAGGGTTTCTCGACACATATAAAGTCACCATTTAATATTTGAGTGTTTGGTAACCGCTGCGATCAAAAAGACCCGGCCCTGTAATATCCATACAGAATTACTCAAAAAATCAGCAATTATAAGCGACGCTGTTTATGAGATGAATAAAGAGGCGGCGTATGTTCCACCTCAAAGTTCCGTTGCGGTTTACAACTTACGCTGTGAAAATATTTGTATCGCATTTATGTTAGAATGCGACTTCATATGTATTTTGGACGATTTCAATCTTTCTGCGGTATATACTGGTGCACTGATGATGAGGTTATTTCTTTAGTTTTTCCATCCAATGTCACTAGTGCCAAAGAACAAATTTTCATTGATTCTATTTTATCTTTAAACTTGTATCAAATTTGTAAAATTTCAAATCTAAATGGCAAAATTCTGGACCTAGTTTTTCTGAATGACCCTATCGACGAATCGGTCACAAAATCATTGGAGCCATTTATTCCTGATAGACTTCATAGTGGATTGGACATCAACTTGGATTGCCAGGAGCTACTTTGTAAATTCAACAACCCTCTACAACCGACGTTAAGTTCAATTTCACAAAGGCTAATATTACTGGACTTCAGGATTTCTTCGAAAAGTTGGACTTAGTTGATTCTTTGTATATTCGGTTAAGTTTGAAGCTTTTAACAAACATATGCCTATAAGCTGTAAACGTAAGAATAACTATAAACCGTGGTTCGACAACAATTTGGTCAATTTAAAGAACAGAAAAAATAAGGTGCATAAACTTGCAAAAGCTACTTTTACCACTTATATTTCACGGAATAGGGCCGAAAGGCCGAATGTCGAAAGGCCGTACGCCGAAAGGCCGAATGTCGAAAAGCCGAATTTGTCGAAAGGCCGAATGTCGAAAGGCCAAAAAGCGCGAATATCGAAAAGCCGAATGTCGAAAACCCGATTGTGTCGAAAGGCCGAATGTCGAAAGGCCGCTTGTGTCGAAATTGATTTTAATTTTTCATCTTTTTATGAATGAAAATTTTCAAAATTTTTATTTTAATGAAAACAAAAATTTATACTTTTATCAAAATTTTTGTATAAAAATGTTTAATAATTAATCGCCTTAAATATTAACTGCTTAGATTTCAAATATTGCGTTTTGAAATATCGTAATTTGTATGGACCTGGATCCTATTCTCTCCTTTGCTCCAACTAGAGACGATTTAATGTCCTAAATGTGATATGCTCCTAATGGTTTTCCAGTTGAGTCAATTAATTCGAAGGCTACATTACCAACAGGCTTATGGATATAAGCTTTAATAAATTTTTTTTTAAAACTTATATGGGACGCCACTTTGCACAATGTTTCTCGCAAATACTTCCTGACCGACTTGAAATTTTCTTGGGGGTTGAGAAAGATAACTTCAAGCTTTCAAATACAGATTGTGCTTGTTCATCTCATATGAACTTGTTTTCTTCTTTAGAAGATTTGTGAGACCGGACAGACCTAAAAATCTTCTTATCTGGCGGACTGTTTTCGGTTCAGGACAATTTTTTCCGAATTCACTTTTAATACATTAATAGCTATGTATCCCACAATGAACTTCCTTAAGAAGAAACTTGCTATTTTCAATGTTAATGGTTAGATTGGCGTTTTTTCAAGAGTTCATTCCATAAATGAGAGGCAAAGGATAAGCATCCCTTACATTTACCTCTTTCTATTTCTGAGCATCCAAGCACAATCAGACTTTGCTGTTTGGCGTACGCACCACAGTAATAGAGGAGCTCCATGAACTATAGCTCTCTTCGATTACACCTAGTGCCAGCATTTGATCGATTTCTTTATTCATTTCTGTTTGAATGGCTGGTTATACAGCATAATACCATTGTTTAATGGGTTTTGATAAACCTACAACGATTTCATGTTTAAGTAGATGTGTTTGTCCCAGACCTAATGATTTCTGCTCTTCCGTACGTTTATGCTGAGCATTTTGTTTGAGTGACGAGTCAAGTATATTATCAAGCTCCGAAAGATAGTTACCAGGATAAATTTTTGGGGCCAAATTTATAAGCGGCTTTGATTTTTAAATAAATCCCAGAAGTCAATTCCCAGATATAAAGGTTGTTTTAAATTTGGAGCCAGATGAAATGTGACTACATGAGTTTGTTCGGCAAAGGATACCGGAATCCGAATATGACCGAGAATTGATTCTGACTGACCGCTAGCAGTATGAACTGTTGTTGCAAGATGATAAAAATGAAGCCCAGGAATATCGAAAAATGTTTCACCACCTTTTCCAAGTACACAAATGCTAGAGCACCACTGTTGAGTAATCCTTTAAACGTTTCACTTAACAATTCAATCTCGACATAATGACGATGATCATCTTCATTCATCATAAAGATTCAGCAATAAGCGATCTCATATACGTTTACGCAATTGCCAGTACCGTTCATTTCAATTTGGTTCAGCATTTTTGCAGAAATTTGTTTAAGTCGATTGATTGAAGGTTTGGGGAGCTATAAATTACACATGTTTGGTTTGTAATTTTAGCAGTTCTGGATAGATGTTGCTCGCACCATCTATTTACAATCCCTTCTCATAGATTATTGGTTGGATGCCCAAGGGGGAGTTGAGAAGTTGAGTGAGTTGGAAGTTGAGTAGAATGAAGTGTCGGATACTGATTCTGTTCTAACTCAAGAACAGAACTTCATGCATAGCATTTCTGGAACATAACCTGTTCTGGTTCACGTATTTTCATAAGTGACACATTTTTGCACCATCTGACTAATCGTTCCAAAATCGGTTTCTTTTGTCTTGAACGAGACTAGATGCAAGAGACTAGATGCTTATCGTCGTCAAGAATTTCTTCTGAAACACTGTTTAACTGAGTTACAGACGTATCGTGTTCACTTGTCAAAAATTTACGCTTTTCGAGTTTTTTAAGTGGTTTAGTCGATCAAAAATATGGTGTAATCTTGATCGGGTTTGTTTTAATTGAATTTCGTTTTTAGAAGCAATCATGTCCTGCATAAATAGGTACAATTCATTTAACTTAAGGGACATTTTTGCAATTGGTCTCTTTGGATTTCCCCTAGCTGCCGTATGCGCTTTAGTACGAACTTACACGGGTTGTTCTTTTTCGGACTCACTAGATTTTTTTAGACTCTCTAATTTGCTAATAGGTATTCCTTTGATTTCACGAATATCACACGCTACTTCAAATTCATCAAATTCTAATTTTTCGGGATCCATTATTGTAATTATAACAAAACTCTAATCGACTTAAAAATACATACAATACAAATATCAAATCTACTGAAGCTTATCAACTGGGGTAAATTCTTGATCCTAAAAAAAAATCAATATTTGCACTGAATGACCACAACCTAATAATAATAATAAAAAATATTCTACACTGTAATATCCAAGCCTACACAAAACAGCATAGTATAATGATAAGCTTTATTAACAAAGTCAATCACTGGGATAGTACTGTAACTCTGCAAGTTTCCAGAACTTACAGCTAAGCGAAGAATATTGCCATACAAAATTCGAATAAACTCGAAATGTCGAAAAACTAAGGAAATCTTTATTGCAGACAAATTCGAAAAATCTCTATAGAATGTGAATCTCGATTGATCTCGAACTTTTTCAATAATACCCAGAAATCTGGATTAATAAATAATTTCGGAAAGCCTGTAAAAATCTAGAAAATCCTCGAAAATTTGGAAAATTTGTGTAAATAACGAACTAAATGTCAAGTAGTTTAATGCTACTATTACTAAGAAAAATGCTACTAAGCAAACTAGGGCTAAGCTCAACAAAACGATAAGCAATATGAATGGAACCTTCATATAGTACCGGATAATTTCGTAAATATCGAACAATTATATTCTTCAATTAGGCCCTAAGATCCAGAAGTAACATCGAAGATCGAATTATCAAATACACCCGACAATCTCAATAATACTCGAACAATCTCGAAAATATCGAATAACCTGACTGCGCTTCGAAATACCGAATCACCAATTAAGTCCCGAACATCACGCATTCCATTTCCATGTTATACTCCAATAGTCTCGAGAAATTTTAAAAAGTGATTAAAACATGGAATCCGAGACAAGGGGATATAAAACAGGAGAACCCGCCGAAAATAATCGAAAAACACCATCACTAGTTGCAAATTTAATTTGGAATTAGCAATTTCTTATTTCCAAAATAAATCGGTTTTACCGGGTTTACCGGTAATAAAAAGATTCGGTAAATGAGAAACTATAAATCGAATAACGAATTCATGATAGAGACTGACTGGTTTGGTTCAGGTATCCGTTGATTTACTTTCTAAAGACAAAGATGGTCCTAACGAGGGAAATAACAAATAGATTTGTTTCCGTCGCGGTTAGGTATTTTTCTAGAAAGAAAGTCTCAACAATTTCTTGATTTTTTTTATAGTATTAGCTCCCTTTAACAAATAAGATTATCCTTTTATAAATCAAATTTAACCGTTTGTAAAACAAATTTTATCAGTTGTCAATCACATTCAATTTTTTACAAATTAAATTCCTTTTCTAATCAAAACTTGATTTGTAAAAGGTTTAATTTGTTTAGCAGAAGGCTTAATTTGTTTTGTGAAAAGTTGGATTTGAAGTGCAAAAGAGGTAAATTTGGGGTATAAAACATATACATATTAACACTAAATTTTTTATCGTTTGATGTCAAAAGCTTTAATTTCAAACCAGTAGAAAAAATGTCTTCTAATTCTAATATCTGTCTTGTTTCTAGGGCGTCAGATTATGTGTATTTACTCTGACATTCACTTCGCCTTCATCAACCGAGAAAAAATTGTTGAGTCTCCCTTAAGATAATATTTAATAGCAACAGGAACGATTTCTTCTTTCTCTAAAAACTAGACAACCGCCTTTTCTTAAAAATTTCCTAGAAATGATCCGTTCTACAATTTTGAAAGGGTGGTCTACTAAAAGCTTAATCTGAGTTACCATCTATTTAATCATTACTTTGAACTAATATTCGAATGCTTGGTAAATATCTTATGGGACGCAATAATTGTAGCCCCCCTTCCCCCTCCCCGTGACTGCAGGTACCTAGTTACGTCACAAGGTCACCTTGTCAACATAATTAAATCATACAATGAAAAATCAAAACGTACAATAACAGAATTCTATGCAGTCCGTATGTGACATTGTGAGCTAAACAAAAGAACAAAGAAAAATATGAAATGTGGTTACATGTACAACTGTACCGAACACTTTGGGCGCCATTGTAACGCTATTCACTAATCATAGTTCCCGAAGCAGCAAGTTTGCCGGCTAAAGCTACAGGAGAATTGGGAGTGAATTTTTCGGGTGATTAGTGAATTTACGTCAGCTGCTTTTCCAAAAAAAAAAAAAAAAAAAAACAAACGAAAAAGTACTCAACTCATCAATTCAGTGCAAATATCGCTCTCTGTGGACTAATGAATTCACCCCTACACCAATTGATATAATAAAATCTGGTTCTTGTTGATCATACACACAAAAATAATTTGTATGTAATAGATTGAGGCATTACAAAATACCATCGGTACAAATGACCATGTCGATATTTAATGGTTTACTCCAAGAGATTCTATTTCGCTCAACCAAGAGAAAAAAAAAATCGAATACACGCCCGCTTTACGTTATGATTAGTTTCCGTAAAATTGGGCGTAAATCGAAATTTCTTTTCGTTCTATTAGGAAGGGATTGGTGGCATGTACACCAATCCCTCGATTTACGAAATTTCCCAAGAACGAAAGAAATTTCGGTTTATGCCCAATTCTTCGGAACTAATCATTTCCTAAAGCGGGATATTGGTGTAAATGTTGACAGGAATAACTCATATGCCCAAAATAGTCGAAACATCACTTGAACCTGTATTTCCGACCTATATACATTTCTAGTTTTAATCATTTTCAAATATTCAGATTAAACCAGATTGAAGTTTGCTCTTGACTCACCTTGGCGGTCATTTTAGCCGTGTACTTTAAATGGAATTTGTAATAGTTAATCATGTGACATGACTCACATGATGTTCAAAATACGTTAAAGCACCTTTTATCTCCGCGTCAAAATTTGTACAGTACAATAATGTTTGACACAAATTATTCAAATGCACATTCTATTATCTCGTTATATTTGATTTGTAAAAGGTCAACGCGTTCAACATCGCGACAAAAATTACAAAAAATAAAACATTGAAATAGACAAACATGATTGACTCATATTTGTATACAAGAACAACAACAAAAATATCATCTAATTTAAAAAGAAAACAATTACAAGTGCCTACTTCCGATTCGATCCCGCAGCAACGGCTATAACATACACATAAATAAAATATAATTGGTGCGGTCAAGAAAGAACAAAATAAATATTGTGTAGGACGTCATGTACTTCCGTTGAACTAGTGTAGACCAAAAGAAAAAATTTCTACTTCTAGAAATTGTATGTTGTATATCAAACCATATATGAATTCCAAATACGGGTAAGTTTTACAACATCATCATGCGGTTTTGACGGTCACCGTATATTTTTAATGATTCATTGCATTATAAAACAACAACATAAATTATATTTACTTGCATACGCTCTTATATAGTATGTAACGAACAATTAATAATGTCATTAAAATGGCGTCTATTTAGCACATTTTTTGCAAGAAAGGTATATAATCGAACAATAAGATGATAAATTGTATACCTTTGGTCGTTAGTCATACATGATTCACACTATCCCATAAGTACACAAATACTGAAAGTTAATCCAAATTTCTATTTTTTATTTTATTTTATAGCGTTATAATTGCCGCACCGCGACTACAACCAATGCTGGAATCTCAACGAAATATTGAAGAACCCGGTGGACTATTCAAATGCGACATAAAATTAGAAAAATGTGAACCTTTTGTAATGGATCCGTATGGTAATGTCCTGCCCGAAGTGCACGCATCAACTTTTGAAGGTGTTAAAAAAGAAACACAATGGTTTGGGTCCGCAATCGATGGCCAATCATCTGAAAGTGATAGTTTTATATCGTGTGCCCCAAACATAATCACAGTTGTAGAACAAGTGAACAACCAAGAGTTACACTACCTGTTTAATGGTGCTTGCTATTTGGGACAAGATACATTGAAGAATGCGACTAGCTCAAGATTGTTGGCACCGTTACGACATCGACGTAAGTACATAAAAAATAAATATAAATACATATTCAGATGCCTAATCTTAGACAATTTTAACTTTTTGCAGAAAAAATGAATTTAAATGTGGACGGTAAAAATATCATCTACTATATGTTCGGCCAACTCGGCCTAAGCGTACATATAACCGAAAATTCAGAAGAAATTTTAATCGGTGCACCCGGAGTTTATACGTGGAAAGGTACTGTGGTGCGTTACAGAACACCCGATTTTTTCGATGCACCCGGTGTAAGTCGGCGCGATTTGGGTAACATTGCAGCACAACGGCGCAAAAATGTTCTTAAATTTGAAGCGGAAATTGCCAATCCCAGCTATTGGGACCAAAAAGATGATTCATATTTTGGTTATGCCGTCACCTCAGGATATTTTGTCGGTAATACATCAAAATTACCAAAACTATTGTATGTTGCTTCGGCACCGCAAGGAAATGGACAAACAGGTGAAGTGCTCGTATTCGATTTTGCCGTACATCCAAACAATTTGAATGATCCGCTAGAGCGTACAATCAAAATTTATCAGAAATTTTTGGGACGCCAAATGGGTGAATACTTTGGATTTGCATTACTTGCGGACGATTTTAATGGTGACGGCCTTTATGATTTGGCGATAGCGGCTCCATTTTATGCAAGCAAATCAAATTATGATACCGGAAAGGTGTACGTATTTCTTAATGAAGGTGAAGCCCGATTTGCGGAACAACCGGCGCTCGTATCCACCTATGAAGGAAATGGACGGTTTGGAACTACGCTGAGTAAAATTGGTGATATAAATCATGATGGATATAATGATATTGCGATCGGTGCACCGTATGACGAGACGGGTAAAGTTTATATATTTTTAGGAAGCCGAAATGGAATTATCACTAAGCCAAGTCAAGTGATTTCAGCTCCGGCAAATGCGATGATTGTGAACAGCATCGAACAAAGCATGTTCGGCCATGGAATATCAAGAGGGGTCGATATCGATAACAATCAGTTTAATGATTTGGCAATTGGTTCACCAAATTCAGAAAAAACTTTTATTTACCGATCATATCCCGTGGTTAAAATACAAGCCAGTATCACACCTGACATTTCCGAAATTAGTGAGAACGTAACAAAGACTAGGATTAAAGCGTGCTACTATTACACTACATCGAAAATAGATTTGCCATTCAATTTTGATTTAGAGTTAACGATACGATTGGATCCACAATTGAATCGAGCGAAATTCATACGAGGCGAAAACAGTGAATTTAAAACAAATGTAACCGCTACGAAACAAAAAGAATGTATCGAATCAGAAATTTCGTTGGTCTACAGCCTAGCGGACATTTTTAAACCAATTTCCCTGGAAATCCATTATGAATTGGTAAAAAAATTTCAAGACAGCACCTCATTTTGCGAAAACTGCGTTGCCCTTAATCCGGCGGAACCCGCAATGAGCCAAAATAAAATCGCTTTCAGTACGGGCTGCAAAGAGATTCGATGCGTTGCCGATTTAAAGGTATCCAGCAAGGTGATCGATGCACAATTGCCTTATGTACTGGGCAGTTCAAAATCACTATCGATTGAATATAACGTTGAAAATGGTGGCGAAACCGCTTACTTGACCAAAATCACTATACAAATACCAACAATGGCAACATTCCATAAAGTGCCATCGAATTGTAAACTCGAAGATTACATCATGTATTGTGATTTGGCGCATGGCAAACCATTGTTCACGAATGAAAAAACATCGTTTGTGGTCACCATCGGTACAACAAGATTGGAGGGTACAGAATTTTGGATTAAATCGAACGTCACAAGTAATAGTGATGAGAAATTTGGTGACGATAACTTTTTGAAATACATAATTCCGCTCCAAGAATTCAGCGAAATTGAAATCCTTGGACATTCGACGCCGTCACTTGTTTCGGTTGAAGAGGCCGGCCTAATACGATACAATATTCTACACGAATTTGAGTTAACCAACTCTGGTCCAAGTAACATAAAGCACATGAACTTTATCGTTTCATTGCCATTAGTTTATAAAACCGACTATCCATTACATCAAGCGACCCTAATCGATTTCGAAAATATGACCGCCATCGGACAATATGACGGAAAGAGCTTGGAAGCGAAACGATCACAAATCGTTAATTTAAATAAGCCACTTTCATTACAACCACAAAATTTAATCGTTTTGAACAGTAAATCCGATTTAAATGTAGTGACTGAACAATCTGCAATGACAGAACCATCAACAACAACACATTACAATCGATATCGTCGCGAAATTATTGCATCGCACAATGAAACACACATCGTAGGATACACCAGTCAATTTGATGCAACATTTAATAATCTACCACAAAATCGATTACTATACTTTAACTGTAGCAACATCGATGCTAATCATCATGACTGTGTTCATTTAATATTTGAAATAAAAGATTTTCGAGCAAGCGATAAGACAATCAAAATCAAACTTAATTTTACAGTTGATCTAAGTAAAGTGGATCTGCTGTATACAGAGATGCATGACATATTTGTAATGGTTACGTCGACACGAATCGAAAAACTTAACGATAACGATGGTAAATCAGTACGAATCATAAATTTTGATCCGTATACGATAATAACGAAATATGTTAAGATTGAGACACCGATATGGCCAATTATATTGTCGATTTTAATCGGTATTCTTGTATTGGCAATCGTTAGCTATATTATGTATAAAATGGGATTCTTTAAGCGGGAGAAAAAAGAGGAAATGGAACGATTGACAAGACAAAGTCAGGGGCCCACCTCGGAAGCGGAAGACTAATAATTCAAAAAAAATTATTTTTGGAGGGGGGACAAAAACATATTTTGCCATTCAAGACTGTGATTCTACATACATAAATATAATATACAACTCGATAGGTTTAGGTACATCAAATGGCCACAAACCGAACCAACTTACTGCATAATTATAAACAATAATACTAATTATAGTAATTAAATTAAAGTAAGAAGAAGAAATCTTTTTGTTTTTCTTTTTTTGTATAAACTCAACCACTCTATGTGCCAAAGTCATTAGTCATGTAGTTACAAATTTTAGTTAATAAATTTATTTTTTTTAAATATATATAAATAAATTAAGACATAAATTATAATATAAAAAAACATGTGTTGTTGTTATTTTACTTTCATCTCCGTACACAAAGTCAAGTGTAAGAAAATTAAGCGATAACGATAAGGTTACTTTTTACAAGTAAATTTCTTTTATTTTTGTTGATAAGAAATAAATAAATAAAAATGTTTCAGATATAAGAAATATAAAATATTTGATCCATAATGACGAGACTTTATGGTTTTTAATATCCGGTGCAAGTGTATGAAGTTAACTTTTCAGTTTTACTGAATTTTACGGTAAAGCCAAATATCTTTGGGAGATCAAAATCTGGGCTCGCGATTTAGATAATATAATTATATTTAAAGTGCTTTAGATTTGGTAATATACAGTTAACGAAATATAAATTATGCGAGAGTAAATTTAAACGAATTCAATGCTTTAAGTTTTGGAATTAAGCACACAGCACACTGTGTTTCTAGCTGCTGTTTTATTGCAGTAAATTGTAGAAAATCCATTCAAATTCTATCTTCAGAAACAATAAATTGTGCAATAAAACTTCGAATTATCGACGAGGAAGAATTTTTTTTCCTATACATAACATACAGTTAAATAAAACGAGCTGAACTGATCATACACCAACTTTTGAAATGTTTTCAGAATATATTTACTAGCTGGTTCAGGGGTACAAACTAGCCCATATATTCTAACCTTATACCCCTGACACACTGCGATTTAATAAAACGGATTTATACCTCTGACAGACTGCGGTTTAATAAATTCGATTTAGTGAATTTTTCGAGTTTAGTCGCAGTATATCAACCTCGATTTTAACTAATCTCGTTGTTTTGTACAGAGTACTTGAACGAGTTAAACTAAATCGGATTTATTAAACCGCAGCCTATCTATGGTATTACAAGCTCGATTTGAATGAAAGTTGGTATACAAACAAATTAGAATAATTTAGAAATATTTGAATGCAAAATTGTTTATCGGAAAAGACTGGCGAAAGAGGTACGGCCATTTCAAAATGCTGATTTTAATCTCTCTGTTTAAAAATTTCAAGTCTTTGCTATTTATTAATACCATATACATACTACTAGTTTTTGATGAGTCTCCGCTAAAAATTTAGATAATTGCCTCATTATGATTTTTAGTGACATCTATTATCAAATAGAAAAACCGTTTTTTTTATTCTATGGACAGATTTTTGATTTAATTTTTTGCGAATTAAAACACATTTATTAAAAGCTGGGATTATCACGTTTTCAACTGAAGAATTGATATAAAAATATGTAACAGGTTGACGTTAAATTAATTTAATTTTCCAATAAATAGCACGTAAATTGTAAATTTAGGTAGAGAAAATTGACTGCTCCGCATAGCATCTATCGGAAGCAAATAAAATAACGCATCTACTGAAGTTATGATTTCATTCATTATTACAAGGCTTGGGATTCTTAGGTAAAAAAATATTTTCTTGGGAAATCCGAACCAAAAATTTGTTGGATATTTGTTCGATTTAGAACAAATAAAGGCGAATGTTACCACATATATTTAAATATTTTTGCATAAACACATATTTCAACTTATTTTATGTTTTAACACATATTTTTGACTTTTTCTAAATATTTAATTTTTTTTTGTTAATTAGCTTAAAATTTGATAAAGCAAACACCATTAAGCCAAAAATTATTTTTTTTAGAAACTAAAAAGGTTTTACTTTTGCCTAAACTGCATAAGATAGATCAATTAATTAAGAACAAACCAAACGTAGAATTAAAATTATTGAAGTTTACTGTACATTCTTTGATGACCGAAGAATTCCTCGTCTAGGAAAGCAAATTTTGTGATTGTTATTGCAATTCTAACAATTGTTTTTATTTGATACCGGCTGAAAATGTGTGAAAAGTTATTTTTATCTTTAGGAATCATATTGGTCGTATAGGCGGTTGGTTCGACCTAACATGTCGTAGCGCGGATGTAAAGTCGCTTTTATTATTTAGTTTTCATCTAAAATATTCTAAGCCGCTAATCATTTTTACAGTCTATTATTTCCAATGCTACTGAAACCAGAAAAAATTAAAGCCAGCCCCAGGTAGATCGACCTGGATCGCTTAAACAAATAGGCCTAAAATACATATTAATATAAATCAAACGGTACAGGTACTTCGTTTTAAGCTGCCTATGTTTTATTACAATTTTGAACAATCCTGCGGGGCGGATCAGGCTCCGAGTTGCAAGCAAGTTTGTCGATACGGATACCATTCTTAGTGTGAAAAAACTACCTTTCACAAATTTCGAGCTATACCTTTATCAAAAATGAAATAATTCCCGTCCAGTGAGACATTTATCTGATTATTTCAAAATTTTCAAAATGTATGTAAATGAATTCTTCGAATTTTAAATGAATCAAACAAGAGTACGTTGACCTATAAAAATATAGAAAATGCAATTTTACTCCATTTTAATAGCGTAAATCGTATCAACCCTCACCGAAGTTTCTGCCGCCTAGCCTACATCACGTAATTAATGAATTGTCTACACGTGTAGACAATGTATGTACATAGACAATTCAAAAAACGACGTCGAAAATGTAGACAATGTCAACAATGTAGACAATGCGTCGACAATACACAGCAACAAAATTGATTGATAACTCATATTTAAGTGGAATTAAAGTGTGATATTTGTATATTTGATTGTATATTTGATTCATTTGGAACAGTCTTATCATTTTGAATGCCAGAATATGTACTGTGCTTAATAATTACAAAAATTTAATATTAAGTGTCTTGTGTTATTAAAAGTGTTTTAAAAATGTTAAAGTTTAACTTGTATTTATCAATTAAAACGTAGCAAATATGATCTAATTTAATTTCAAAAATGTTTAGTGCCCCAAAGATTTATTTATAGTGAATTTAACATTAAATTTATTTCATTGATAAACCGAAATAAATGATTAATCCTCTGATTTAGCGTAGTTTGCATTGTATGAACGATGCTAAATCAGAAAATTAATCGATGGGTTTTTATACCATCCGTTTTATCCTCTCTTTTTGGTGATTGAATAACCCTCCCGGCGCAAAAATGTATACAGCAAAATTGTACAGCTTACGAACAGTTTATGAACGCTTTTTTTTATAACACACTACTACATTTACATTCTAAACACAGTGCTGTCAATTATATCTCGCAGCTTTGTTTTATTTTCAATTTTGTTTGTACAAATTAAATTAAAGTTGCCGTATTGTGAAATTATAAAAACTTTTGACAATTATTATTAAATTTTCGCGGTATGAGCAGCATGATATCCATAATATCGTATAAAAATCATAAAAATAAATATTTTAAAAGGTATTTAAGCAATATTCGTAGAACTTAAATCTATGTATGATTAAAACATTTTATTTCATTTCAGAAGGATTAATCATTAACAAATTTGACACGTTATGTCTTATGATGCCGACTAATATTTAATTAATTTTTCTTAGTTACAACATCTCGGAGGTATATCGGATTCAACCCATGAAAAATATGTTCGAAAATATTATATTTGAATACAATAAAAATAAATTTTATTTAAAATACAATTTATTTGTATTACATATATTGATTTCTTTTAAAATTATCTACTTGTGACATAATCCACACCGTACGTAAATGTTACAACTATGTGGCTCAAAAACGTTATGCTAAAACAGTTCGTAAACGTTACGTTTCGACGTACACATTACGAACAGTTTAATACACACTAATACATACACAAGTCTTCGCAAATTTGTTTCACTTCTCATGTGACAAAAGTACACATTACGTACTACATTTGTACTGTTTTAGTGTAACGTTTACGAACTCCTTAGTATAGCAAAGTCTTCGTAAACCGTACGTTTATGATACACTTGGTCTGGAGGGAAGAGACTAAAAAATGTGTTTTTGTTATTTTGACATTTCAAATGATGACTATCATACAAACGAGATATTTTTATAAACGAACGTAATTATTAAAAATGGACTCAACAAGGAAGAAAATGTCAAATTCGGAAATTGATTTTCCTCTAAATAAACAAAAAAAATTTTAATAAACATAAACAAAGTAGGTAAACGTCATAGAAAAAGTATTGCCAGTCATACAAGAAACTGCTATAAACTGCAGTAAAAGAGAGGCTAAATTTTTATTTAGCATCGTTCATATAATCGACGAAAAGTAAAATCCTTGAGTAGTGATAATCATTACTCTCGGATTTTTTTCCATTTAGCGTTGCTTTGTTCATATACAATCGGCCCTTAGTGTTTTTTTCGTATCCCTGAGAAATTATAGCTTATACTTATTTTGCAAACCTATTTACCATTTTTGACCTCTTTGCTCTAGGTTATCGATTCTGGCGTTATGATTGATTTAGGAACTTCAAATATGAGCATAGTTCGCAGAAGTTATTAAATCTATACATAGAAAAAAACAACAAGAAAAATTTGATTGTCTATGAATTTTCTACATTGCCTCCACATTGTGTACACATTGTCTATATTGTTTACGTCGAAAACTAATGTCTACGCTACTATCCACACTTGCATGTAGACAATCTTAAATTACGTGTAGACGCACAACACCGCCCTCACGGTGCGTTTTAGCAGTATAAACTACTTATGTATCCAAATTTTTAAGAGTTTGGAGATGTGGAACAATTTTTTTGCTACCTCTCCAGTTCTTTATAATAACAGTGGAGTGAGTCTGTCCCACTTTACCGCCAAAATCTTGTAGATACTTTTTTAATTAATGGGTGAATTGAAATCCTCTTATGATAAGTTTTAGATTTGCTTTCTTTTCAAAATTTGACCATATATTTTGCGATTTTAGTTACATATTTTAGGTACATATTATTGATTTTTTACAACCTAAAAATCCTAAGCCTAATTATATATGCATTTGTTTATTTCATTATTATACATGATTTTATTTATATAAGTTCATTTATTATATACCTGTTCATAGACAGAAAAGTCGAGATAAAAAGTCAGTTGAGTTATAATAGCCGTGTTAAGGCTTGACCTAAAATAAATGAAACGGTCTAAATGTAATTATAAAAATAAGCCTTATTAAGTGAAACTATTTAAAATTAAATAAAATGTTAATTCTACATTTAATAATCTAAATAAATAAAATCTTAAATCGTATTAAAGTGCTTGTTAATTGTTATAAAGTGTGTGGTGCACACACAATAAATGAGGCCTCTAGAATCAGAACTCACTTTATCCAAACTTCTCGAAATTGAGTTAGGGATACCACATTATTTGTAGTTTTGTGTTGAATCCCGCCTAAATTAGGCAATAAAGTTGAGGGTTATTGTCAAAACTATCATTATTTATCCAGAGGAACTTGATTTAGATTCATATATTAAGCAAAAAACACTAATAGAAAAATAAGTTTCGATCAGGAATTGTTCAAATGTATGCAGCAGAGTATATTTTAACTAATTTCTGCATTGCACATGCATACTGATAGAAAAGCGTGAAACCATCAAATTAACAACTTTTTGATATTCGTAAGAGCAATAGTTTGAAACCGTTCGATGTTGAAACGCCGAATGTCTGAAGGCCGAATGTCAAAAGGCCGAACGGGTCAAAAAGCTAAATATGTCGAAAAGCCGAATGAGTCAAAAGGCCGACACATATTTGTGGTGCATCTATCAGCAGAAGCGATACGAGCGATACAATTCCTTTGATCTGTGTCTGCATGGTTGAGGAAGCATTTACGAAGCATTAAATACGCAATTCTCTCCAATACAATCGTCGATGCCATACTAACCCAATGAATTAAGCCAACCAGAAAATAACTTGAAACATTTGTGGTAGAACTATCAGTAGAAGCGATATGAGCGACACGATTGCTTCGATCTGTCTCTGCAAGGTTGACAAAGCAATTTCCATTAGCCGTCTTCCAATGGGCAAAATTTGCTACTTGGAAGTACTTGCGAGTAGTTACCCAATGGAACGAGAAATTGAGTAACACAAGTAAAACACAGCCTTCTGTTTAGTTATTTTTTTGTCTTTTGTAAAGTTGTTTATTATAGTAATGGCGATATTTAAAATTAGATTCAAAATATGACCAAAAAAATGGACATGTAATAAAAGGAAAGCAATGATATTTACCGCATTGATATTTAAACACATTTTTCTTAAAAATGTATCATCAACAACAAAATAATTTTGTATTAATTTTGACATTTTCATCATCAAAAAATAAAAATACTCGAACGTAATAAAAAACTCTCGAAAAATATCGAAAAAGGTCTAAAAGCCATCTATTAGAATTTTCGCAACTAAAATCCACTAGCGCAAATTTTATGCGTAACTACTTCTGTTTTCTACACCATCGTATGAGCATGGGTATAATTGTGAGTAGATACAAGTACTTGCGAGTAGTTTTCTCTCGCCAATGGAAGACGCTGATATCGTAAATATTAAGAGCTTTACGGAAAAAGTCAAATTCGATAGACATCTTATAAATTTTAATTTTAATTTGGTCCGCGATTTGATAATTGTGTTTCTGGATTTTAGTTGTCTGGATTTTTGTTTTTCTGGATTTTTTTGTCTCTGGATTTTTTTTTCTGGATTTTTTTTCGGGATTTTCAGTTTTTGTTATTTTTTTGATGTGAAAACGGGGGGAAATCAAAAATTTGCAAATTATGTACGAGAAAAATGAACACAAAATGCACCGAACTTGCATACTATATTATTCGAATTGCAATTTCCGCCATAGTCCAGTCATTATAAACATTTGGAAATACAAATGAACCGAACTGGCTGATTTGTATATATTGTGCAGAGGGCAGGGGGCTTTGAAAATCTTAACTTGAAATTTTCGACCAAGATTTTCTAATTGCTTTCTGCGTTATCTTGAAAAAGGGGTAAACTTTGTTTTTTTGCGATAACTCGGCTCTCCATAATGGGTACGAAAACTGCGATTATATACATTTTGTTGCTTTTTCACGCTCTACAATTTAGTTTATATGAATTGCTCACCTACCATTGATCGTTGTTGAGGTATCGAACGTGAAAGTAAAAAATTAAGAGATTGAAACTTGTTTTTGCTGTTTTCTCCTTTCTCGTAATAATGCGCGAAATAGCTATATGGGACAAGTTGTTTTTTGTTTTTTTTTAAATAAACAACCTCTTATTTTATTTTCATTTGCATCAGAATATTTGACAATACAGAGGGCATACAGATTTCACTTCGGTTAGTTTTCATTGTGCCTACATCGTTATTTATAGCAGTTATCTCATTGGTCGAAGGAAATAATTATATGGGACAAAACTTGAAATCCATTTATTTTATTTATTAATAAAAAAATACTAACAATAAGTGCATTTTAGTAGTTTGTATGACTTCCATTGTTATTAATAACTTCCATCAATCAATATGTCATTGAGCTAATTAACGTTTAGAAAACAAAAACGTCAAGTTTTGCCTATTCCTCTTGAATAACTGTCTTAAGCTTCGCTAAAGTATTAAATTGACGTCTATTTTTGTAGACCTCCTGGCTAAGAATGCTCCAGAGATTTTTCAATGGATTTAAGTCCGGACTAGTAGCAGACCACTCGCCACTGCAATACCGGTGTATTTAGTGATTGAAAAAAATTCTTGGTGCAGCAAACAGCAGGAATAGGCGTATCCTGCTAAAGTGTCCAACTTTCACCGTACATTTCCTCCCCAAAGTTTATTAAAGCATCGTCTAATAACTGCACATACTTCCCCGCATTGATTTTATGGAAACAAAACAAATTGGGGTCTTGCTCTGATAGCAGAAACCACCCCATGTCATAAGTGACCTCACTTGAAATTTGCGGGTATGACGCGTTTGAAGTGACTCACGAAAATCTCGCAGATAATTCTGCCATCCATTTGTTTCATCAAAATTAAATGTTTTTCATCCGAAAATTTATTGATCGCCACTCTTCATTCCAAAATTTAAATTTGTTAAGGCCGGTATTCACGTACAATTAAATTGCGCAATATAATTGTGTGACGTCAATATTGAACAATAAAATTCCACTTGAATAAAATTTCAGAATATTGTGCAATGTTCTGACGTCACACATTTATATTGCGCAATTTAATTGTGCGTGAATACCGGCCTTTAGCAAATTCCATTCTCGCCAATTTATGGCGTAAAAGAAGTTTAGGTTTACGCACTCGCTTCTGATATTTTATATTAATATTCTCCTTTAAAATCTGTTGTATCCTTCGTTTAAAGACGTCCAGTCCAGACACAAGTCACGCTTTATTTGCGATGGACTGATATTTTTCCTGATTGCAAGACGCCTTATTTCCCTTTTACCTCTTGCGACAACTTTAGACTCTGGTCCTGTTGTTTTTACTGTGGTGTTAGTTTGGGGATTTTTTTAAAAGTTGTTGATGGTATTTCAATCTCTATATAGTTTTGTGGCTATCTGACAAATGGTAACGCCAGATTCTCGTCCCCGTGGTATAATTCTTTAAAAATTGCTCTTGAGTCATAAAAAATTACATTTTTAATGTAAACAATAATTTTTTTTTCTTTTTTTAGTTAAGAACCCGAAGAACAACCGCAGCTCCAACCTGTTTTTGATTTAAAACAAAAATGCTTAGTTTGTGGAGAAGCAATTAACGATCATGGTCGATACACAAACGGACAATAGTTATTTCGCTAAAAGACAAATCAATGACAGAAAATATTATGCAGCACATTGCTGGACGCGACGATGATTTTACCCTTTCAATCATGGAGCGTATTCAGCATGTACCTAATCTCGTCGGCACAGGAGCTCGATACCATCACGCATGCATTTCTCGTGTGTCCACTACCTACCAATAACATTAAGAAACTGTGGCCTATACCGGGAACAAAGTAGACGAGGCCATGGAGGAAATTTACTCTTTTCTGCAGAAGAATTCCGACGAATGTCAATTTTTTATGGATGAATTGATAGATCAAATAAAAGGAGGCTTCGTTCCAGATATCAGAACCGTAAAAAAACATTTACAAACAAAGTACGGACACGACATTCTGATTAACGATAAACAAGGGCGCAATTGCGTGATTTGTTTTCGGAATACCGGTTTTAAAATACTTTCGGCGAAATGGTAGGTAGAAAAAAAAAAGGATTTCGCGAAGAAACTACGTGTTATTCGCGAAGCTGCATTGATCCTACCATTAAACAGCCGTGATTTTTCATCACCCGCCGGGAATCGAACCCGGGACCTCCGGAGCTTAAAGAAAGCATGCTAACCATTCTGCCACCGGGGCGGCTCACGCAATAATAACAGATGTACGTCCTCGTTCATTTATCCCGCTACAGGTAGGTATTGGGAAACGTCCTGTACAAAAAATTCGGTTCAAAGAACCTTACCAACATCTAATCAGCAATGGGATTCTGTGCATCGTACGCGTACCGAGAAATAACGATTTTAGAAAATTCTTGTCTTCATCGAGCTGAATGAAATATTTTGGAAAATTCGTTTTCTCAATTCGTGTTTGACAATGCGGACTTTAACATCAACGTTTAACAATGGAACGTTTCACGCAATGGGAGGAATACAATGTGTGACTGCCCACACAGCTATCGAGCGTGAGACTCCAATTCCGCGCATTGTCGTAATTAAATCGGCTTCAGAAATTGGACAATTGGGCATGGTTTCAGTACTCTCTTACAGTAATCATAAATCGGTAGGTTTACAGTCGGTAACTGCTTAAAATGAAAAGGCACAAAAATTATATATGTGTAGTGTAAGTGATTCAAAAAACTGAAATGGAAGTACGTGAAACAAAGACAAATGCACCCATACTTTAAATATTAAATATTATACATCTGAGCGAGCTGTGAAAATGGCACTTAAACCAACACAAATGTGTGAAACAAGAAACTTGTGTTGTGTATAATTTTGAAATTGTTCCGACTGTTCGACTGTGATTTTTTGTGCGAATTTTTAGATTCACACTTTTCCGCCAATCAAATATCTCAAATTGAGACCAACTTAATCATACAAAAAAAACTAAAATTATGAGCTTACAGACGAAAATATTTTGAGCAAAAGTGTGTGGGTGGATCAAAACTCGCATAAAAAATCACAGTCGAAAAGTCGCCTTGGATCGGTATTTATGCGATGTTTAGTATTGCTCAATGCTCATACTGTAGCTGAGTTTGGTTATGCGGGGCATATAGGAAACAAAAACTATAATAATAGTGGTAAACAAGTTCGAATGCCATTTTCTAAAGTGTATCTTTAGAAAATAGCATTCGAACCTGAAAGGAAGAAACCGCGGGTAGACGTGCTACCGTCTTTCCTGCTGCTATGATTTTACAGTCAAAATAGCACCATTGTCTAATAGAAACACTCTATTTCATTTAGTCCAAATCAATTAAATCAGCAATGCGATTTTGCTTTGTTCATCTGGTTTGCCGTAACCATTCACAAAAGTCTAAATATGGAATCTTCAATAATTGCTGTATATGAGTAATGGTGCATTTTAAATTTAAAGCGTTCAGGGCAGGTTTAGATGATAAACTTAACAGAACTGTATTTTGCTCAAGCTCGCCAAGACATGGCTATACTAAAATATAGTCGGTTATAAATTTCCATTTTCCGCAAAAATGAACGAAAATAGAACCAGTGAGTATATTACCTCTATTTTGCGTTCTGTGGGTGTTGCTTGTATAAAGACACTTGTGTTGGTTTTGCTACAATGTATGTATAATAAAATGCACACATACTGCGTTGTGAGTTTGTATCGTAATTCGCCTACTGCTTGAAATTTTTGATTACACTTAAGGGGAAACGGTTACACGAAAGGGGAAGTGCGAGAAATGAATGCGCAACGTATCGAGCAAAACTTTGTTACTATGTATCTTAAGAACTTAACCGATTTTGGTAAAATTCAGCATGTACGATGGAAATGGGATTCTAAAATGGTTTTTAGATAAAGTTCTGGAATATCGTAAATTAGGAAGAAGCTTGGTCATTTCTTATCCGATTTTAATTAAATAAAAATGTGTCTTGTATTTGAATCGTAATTCGCCTTCTTTTTGCTACTATCGATTTTTGCATTTTTCTTTTATTTTCGAACAATGAAGCGGCCAAATCCCTCTATGGGATGTAGCGCCAGCGAAAAAAAAATTGATCAATTACATTTTATGGAAAAAAGTTCACTAGATAATGATGATGCAGCGACATGTGCAATCTACTTCAATAAATTAATCATCATAATAGTTCTATATTAAAATCTAAAAAGAGCAGTCTCTTCGGTCGATCTCGATACTATGTGACAAAATATTTTAAAATTATGGAGTTTCAACACCGTGCTAGTACACATGCCCATATTAAACGCTGATTCTAGGAATGCTTTAACATTAATCAATGCATTAATAACTGTATCATCATCAGAGGCCTCAGGAAATAACAAACTGCAAACGCATAAACACACTTTCACGTGTTATAAAATTATTACATCTAATCAGCCTCAACAATGTCGCTTTGAAGCATCGTTCATGCCATGCAAGACTACTACAATTTTATTACCAATATCCACTGATGATTCCGGTTTTCATTAATTCAGAAAACGTTACAACAACATAAGAATTAATTTAGAGTCTAACGATTATGCTGATATTGATTCATTTTACGTGCAAAAATATAGCGTTTCTGAAGAAGATTATACTCAGCTTTTACGATGAGGAAACTTACTACTTAAGGGGAAACAGTTATACGAAAGGGGAAATAAGAGACCAACCATCCTTGAGTACGAGAAATGAGGGCAACGATCCCAGAAATGGGATTTTAAAATGGTTTTCAGATAAAATTCTGGAATATGGCCAATTAGGAAGGAACTTGGCCATTTCTTATCCGATTTTGATGAAATTCAGCATATACGATGGAAATTGGATTCTATAATTATTTTTAGATAAAATTCTGGGATATGACCAATTATCAATTTTTGCATTTTTTTTTTTTTTTTTGCCTGGTGCAAGTTGCATTCTTTATCAAAATTTTCACCTAATCTACATCAAAATAACTAATTTACTTTGTACTCACAATTGAAAACTAAATATTGCTTCATGATTTACTTTTCTTACCGCATACAAATATGTAAACCACGTTACTAAAATCTGACATTTAAACTAATATTGAATTGATTCCGAAATTCGGGATATTATATGTAGCTATGGCTTGTCAACATTTTGTTTTCTTTTCGAATGAAAATGATATTGTTGCGCAAGCACGTTTATTTTCGTTACAAGCTTTGCAACAAATATCGTAGTAATTTGAATCTAATTTATTTTACATATTTATTTATTTAAAAATCACAACCGACTATAAATTACTAAGAGTTGCTGAAGCATTGTGTAAATAAATATTAAACATTATAGAGTGATGTACCATATATAGTCGCATGATATCGCTGTAATTAGGTTCGCTGCGTTCAATAATTTTCCAATTTGTCCACAATTTAGATTTGATTTCGTGTTTATAGATAGAACCTGACTAATTAAGCATAATAACACATTAGTCAAGGTTAATCGCCGTCATATGATTTATAAACCCTTCGTTCTTCATTCATTTTTTTTTGGCATATTAAAATAAAGACGAACTAACATCTTAAGATGATGTTTATTCGCGTATATAATGAAACCAGATATACTTTATATAGTACATAATATATCAGCACCAGCAGATGTTTCAAAATCAAGCCGTCAAAATTATTTTGTTAAAATTGCAAATTTATTGTGCGTACACCAACCATTTTGAATTATGCCTATTATTGTATGTATATAAGGTGTTTGGTATACGATAAAGTGAAAACTATCGGTAAACAAATAATTGCATTAATCAAATCTATACAAACAATGAATCATAAATCATTAAGAAATTCTAAATATAGACGTTAAATAAAAATTTTATTATTTATTTTAGCATAATAAAAAATTGTAATCAAAATTCATATCGATACTTCGTAAAAGTCGCAGACAAAACCAAAATTCGTTGAAACGAATATCCTTTTGTATACAGAACAGGGCTGGCAAATATCGAAATTAGCGTATGCATTCATCGGGTTGCTAATCCGCTCCAAATATATTTAGCACAAAAGAAGTCATAAACCATATTGTCATACGATTTAATGAACCCACAATATATATTCGCACAACTAACAAGTTATATTTTATGCTGCTCTGTAGTTATTTTTAGATATCCAATATTTTTTTTCCACAAAGCAAAACTTTATTCCAAAACTATAAAAAAAATCTACCAACTATTTTATCAGTTTAATTTAAAATTTAATTGTGATCGGACGCTACATAAAAAATAAAAAAAAATAAAAAATTTTGTATAATCACAAACAGAAATTAATTTTCTTGTTTTTTGTTTTCTATAGTTGAGATTAGACCGTGCGCGTACTACAGTGTCTAACGTACTATACAGTGACTGGATTACTAAGTAGTGCGCTTAACAGTGATACATATTTAAGTAATTTTATGTGATTTGAGAAGACGAAAAAAAAATGAAATCTCTCAAATACTGTAGTGTTCTAATAATTAATTTATTCTTAATTAAAAGTGGTTGCACATTTAATTTATCACCCATACCAAATCATAACTTTACCGAGCCGGCATTAAATTTTGTCAACAAAAAAGTGCAAAGCTCATATTTTGGCTATCAGATTAATTTACGTAAATCGAGTATTATAATTGCGGCACCCCGAGCTCAATCGACACTAAGTTCGCAACGTGAATTTAATGAAACGGGTGCCGTTTATAAATGTAAAATAAATACGGCACAGTGTAAACCATTTGTGGTGGATGACACGAATGGCATGAAACCGTTTCAAGAGTTTACGAAATTAATAAAATCGCATCAATGGTTGGGTGCCTCGATGGATGGTGGTTCAAATGAAGAGGATTTGCTTATAGTAAATATGTTTTTGTTTTTATTTTATTAAAAAAAAAATTTTGTGAGTCATGAAAAATACATAACACTTGTATGTTGTGCATATGTACAACATCGTCAACCCCTAATTTTATTTTGCATTGTTTTTCATGTTAATTACGTAATTTCTTATTACATTTTGGAAGCAAGTCACAGTGAATCATATATGCGCGACGGCGATAAATTTTTTTTTTTAATTTTTGGTTGAAAATATGTTTTGCAGTGAATTTTGATAAAAATTCGATATTGCATGCGACGCATGCCAAATGGTTGTGGTTTTTTTACATTTTATCGTAATTATGGTTACGAAACCAAAAAACATGCTGCATCAAATATCTAGATTATTTAACCGATTTTTTGTAAAGTGATCATATCCGGAAGTTGGACACATTTTCTATTTAGAGGTTGGCAACCGTAAGTCCTTTGCTGGTATTATAGGATGATTGATATGAATTATAAAACGAACAAATTATTCGGAGATTTATGATGTTGAATTTTTTATTGAACATCGTTTAAAAAGGTTGGGATCTACATATTTGAATGGGACTACGAAATTATTTAGACCTTACCGTATTATTAATCTTTTTAAGCTAAATTCTTACCATTTTGGTATATTCTGTTAACATAAAGGTGAGTTTTCTTAAAATCTGATAATGTCAGAAACAAACATTAATTTTGGTTCAAACACTTAAAGTGATCTAGAATTTTTTACTGATCTAAACGAGCTTTGAAATGCAAATCAAATAAATTTACCGTTTATATCAAATAATGAAGATTATTTTAAAATTAAAAATTGATTGCGGAATATTTCCCAAGTTAGATAGTACCCTTACCTTAGTAAAATGACAACCCCTATATATCAATGCGATATAGAGAACGGTGTTTAATATCTACAATTATATATTACATTTATAATACAGATGTTTCCAATTTGGTATACCAGTTGTTTGGATGTCAATAATTTCCATACTGGGAGGAACTACGTTTGTCGTGAGGCGATCCAGTCTAGCTCGCTCTGAAAGCTACTCATTTAGGTTGCGTTTTTATGATCGTTTTAAAAGACATGATCTTCGGTTAGTTGTGTGTTTTATCGTAAGAGTATAAAATCTCGGTTAGTACCACTTTGAGGTGGATGAACCATGGTGACACACGCAGGTACGAATGGAAAATAATCATGATTAGTGAAGAATAAATAAGGGACAGAATATAGATGTCAAAATAAAAAATAGGAAATTTTGCAAATCGAGTATTAATAATCATAGAAACAAATCTCTATGTACCAAGCCCTCTAAGTCTAACAAAGTGAAACAAAATTGACTCTAAAATGTAGTATCTAATATAGATATGGCGAGTCCAAATTTGATTCAAGTTTGTGTTTCGACAACTGATGTGAGAATATTAGAAAAATTGACGATTGGACCGGTACAATTTTGTTGGTGGCTACGATAGTTTGTTTTATTTCCGAAGGTACTGAGTGAGAAAGACCCGGAATCCATTAAATTACTATATCTCTATTTTCGTTAAAACCTGCAAGATCAATAATTCTGTTTACCTTGATTCTGCTACTATTTGTGAATAAAGCCGTGTTGATTGATGCATGCACTTTTTGAGTCCGATGCTATTACTATAGATCTCCTTTTGAACCCCAGGGCCACTATCATCGCTATGTAAATACCAATTATTTATGCACTTGTTATGTCTGTAGAGTTAGTAATTTTTATTGGTAGATTTATATTCATGTTTTTACAATAGACCCACCTTTCTATTTTTTAAAGAACCATCCGAGAGTATCACCATCCTTTCACCATATTCATCAAGACATTCCTTAGTCATAAGATTTACTATTTGTTTATTGTGCTTTTTACAACATCTTACTGCAGTATTGTTTGGGTTGATTTGTTTGTTATGTATCTAGAAAAAGTGACCCCCAGGATTTTTGTTTGTCTTCTCTCCACTAATTATTGAATTCTATACTAGTCATCCTAGTATTATTGGTGTTTGTGAAAATTCTCAGAAAGTTTGATTTGTTTGTGTTTATTTCTAGAGCTACCTCATCTCAGTTAACAATCTGGTTCGAGAAATTTAATCCAATAAATATTTCAATCAGTTTGTGTTTCTTCACACTGTCGAATGCTTTTGAGATGCCTAAATTTATTAATACCATCATTTTCCCCCGTTCTATACATGCAAATAAGGTGGTCAAATGATCAATCACACTCCTGTTTCTCCTAAAACCAAAGACATTTTCTTGTAATAAATTGTTCTTAGCTATATATAAATTCACTCTGTTTAATATTAATTTCCCACAAATCTTAGACATTACTGGCAGCAAACAAATCGGTCTGTAGTTGGTTCTTTCCTGTTCTTTACCTCCTTTTTTCAGGATACAGAGCACTGTGAATTCATTCCAGCCACTCCGATAAGTATTCTCCGCCCACCCCCATTTAAATAGACCGCGAATGATTGTAGCACCTTTGGTTCTGCTTTCAATAAACCCTTCAAATATTTCTAAGAAATATTGTCTCTCCCTGGAACAGTACATTTAGCCTTTTTTATTATCTCCAAAATTTCTGCCCGTTTAAATTCACACGGATTCTCCATTGCTGTAGGCCATTCACAAGGCAACTCTATCAGTTCCGGAACATTAGGAAACTTATCACCCAGAAATTTCTTTTCAATTACACCATCTTCAAGTATGTTAAAGATGTTTTCCCTATTATTTTTTATGCTGTTTACCAAGTTCCAGAGATTTCTTCCTTCAGACCTCATGTTAATCTTCACTAGGAGTTTCCTCCATGGTTTTTTCTTTTCTTTCCTGATTTTTAATTTGAGCTGTTGGGTGATTTTCCTAACTTCCATTGCAGTGTATGGCGTTTCTCTCTTTTATAAATTTCTTGTTTTGTCTCCCGCTATTATGGTCAGATAATCTGAACATTCGTCCAATAAATTCTCAAATTCGCTTTTGATTTCATTGTGCTCCTTATTTTTATTAATATAAAACGAGACGACATTAAAATTTTTAGTTTTGTATTTGATATTAATCCTAATTATTTCTATCCTGTTATATGCCCTCCTAAGTGGTACCTCTATCGCTGAAAAATATCTAGATGTTAACAACACTCCAACATCGCCGTAGCCGTCTGCTCTATCTTTCGAGAATAATGTATAATTTTTAAATGGGGTCTTCCTCAATCTTTCAGCCATGTTTCTTGTAAAATAGTTATCTTGATATTTTCTTTAACCAGGTATTGATCCAATAGTGTTTTTTTACACACTTATCATCCTTTCGACCTTAGATACTTTTATCGATGAACTTATGTTTTCAAAAATCTCATTTTCACTTAAATCAAGTGGTATATTTATGGGTACAATTCCCACCGTCTCAGTAAAATATCTGGTAATAAAAGCTTTACACTCATCGAATTTTTCCAGTATTAGAGAATCTATACATTCATTCGCGCATATTTTTAATTATTGCTCGACTGAGGTTATATTTTTAAAACCATTTACATGCCCCATGCGGGGTACTGACTTTAGAACTCAACCTTTTTGTCTTAAAAATACAACCAATCCAAAATATCGATCGAATATATTAGGGGAGATTGGGGAGTCGTGAGACAGCGCCATCCTCCGTCATATTTCAGAAGTTTGAGGTTGGTGATAAGTGTTAAAATTGTTTCTCAATACAATCTCACTTTGTAGAATTCATTAAGTAAACACGCATTCTGAGCGTCTCTCAATGTAATGTGTTTTAAAAAATTTCGAAAAGTTTCTTGGCCAATTTTGTTTGTAATACTTTCGATCAGTTTTTCAGGCGAATTGCAAAGGTAAATATATACAAATGAATTGTTAGTCAATGAAGTTTCGACATACTTTTATGTTTGCATAAACATACAATGTGCTAATAACTATGCGGCCATGTTGAATATATATACGATTTGGGGAGTTGTGAGACAGTGCCATCCTCCGTCATATTCCAAGTTCATCGGATTCTGAAGAAGACTTCTGCATCATCTGCAAAGGTGCAATGCCGAAAAAGAACTCCATTGAAATGTATGCGATCGAGCTGTGCACTTAAAGTGTGCCAATTTACAAGCAGGATATTATACATGCGTTCACTGCGAATCGGATTGATTGTATTGCATTTTCATAAGATTTTTTCATAAAAATTGTCTCATTTTTCTTATCTTTCATCTTGAATAAAAAAAATATCAAAATATGTCATTTTAATTGTGTTTAAGTAGTGTCTCACAACTCCTCAAAATTTTCGAACATTCGAAAAATGAATGTTTTTTTCATGCATTTTAATTTTGACAAAAAAAATAGCTACCATTACTGTCGAACTAGAGTTTAAAGCTTTCAGATATGAAAATATGATTGTGGAGTAGTTCAAGTTCGAAAACAAAACCCGTATCACAACTCCCCAATCTCCCCTATATTAATCACCACTCACCAGATTTTCCGAAATCTATTATTGTCTTCAAACACAAATTTAATTTAAACCGCAATGAAAAACAGAATAGATAACCACACTCTATCAAAATTCACACCGCAATGCAGTTTCCTCTATTCTCATTTTAACTTTTGAAATGTGAATCAATAGATCATGTTTTCCGAAAGAGCCAGCACGATCAAAGTAAAGCCAATAGTGAAACTTTAGCAGAATCAAGATACAACTTTATAAACATGAACTGGATCAAATGGAAGACAACTCTAGAACAATTATACAAGAGATATTTGAGTGGCAACAACATAAACATCTTGGTACCAACAGACAAAAACATCAATTACCAAGATATTGAAAATTATATTGTTCGTATTACGGAGCTAATTAAACAAAATTTAAAAGTGAACTCACCGAAAATCAGGCGACAAAAAAATATGGAATGTTAGCCATAAGACCAGGGAACAAAATGTTTCCAAATATTAAACAATTAAATAAATAAATATATCAGCTATAACACGCAGGATAATTTGAATATTGTGTTTCATTATATACAAAAAAACACAATTCCGAATACAGCACTGGGAAAATTGGCACATGAAAGAATCATTCAGCAAAGCATTGTGCAATAAAACAGAAACACAGTCATGAAACGACATACCAGATCACCAAATGTATTTTTAGCAACACAAATAGAGCGAACGTAGTAACAGAAAGTGGATCGGAAAAATAGTTTGTCACGGCTGCAGAAATAAAAGATATCTTAAGATCAGGAAATTCTAAAAAATCGTACGGACTGGATGGAATACCAAATATTGTGTTGAAACATTTACCCGAGGAAATCACTAATGAATTATGTTCAATATTTAATCATTTACTAAATAACAAAACATTCCCTAAATGTCGGAAAACCGCCAGAATATATACATATGTATAATACACTACTTAAGAAAAAGAAAAATTCAGCAATCCAAACAAACTACAGGCCTTTTAGTCTGATGTCTAACATTACCAAGATTTATGAAATAATTATTGTAAAACTGCAAGCCAAACGTTGTTGGTAAATTATCGTACCGAAAGAAATCCCAAAAGGAACGGCAAATAAAACTCCAAAATTTGTCTCACAATTTTCTTTTGTTTTATTTCGTAAAGCCAAAACGAAATGTTGTTGTTGACTTTCCAGTTATTATTAAAACGAATTTCTTGAATTTTTCACAATTTATTTTTTATATATTTATTGATGATTGTTGTCGCTTCGACGGTTCAAGAAAAAAAGAATGAAATTTATTTATTTTAGCTATAAGAAGTAGTTTTTTACAATAGTTTTTAATTAATATAATTCCCGATAGATGGTTTAATCTATAAAGTTAAAACGTAACTCATTATTTTAATTGAGCTACCAAAACGACTACGATCACCTTTACAAATTTCAATTCAATTAATTGTCAAAATGGTTTTTGTTTACAATTACGTGATACATACAATACAAATGGTAAGCAATTTTTTAAATTACATAACTTTTAACTTTACATGAATTAATGAATTATTTATTTCAGGTTGGATTTATTTAATGGACATATAATTATAACTAACAAATTAATAAGATAAGTATTTAATAAAAAGAAAGCAGGAGCTTAGAATAATAAATTTTGATATTTGATTTCAGGTAAACATCACAACAAAACAATGGAAATAATAATCAAGTTCAAGTTCAACGGTAAGTTTCAAAATGTATTTGTTGTGAAATGTTTGTGCTAATATTTTGTTTTGTTTTGCAGGTTTGGATAAATTCTTTGGATTGCGAATTTTTTCCTGTGATGACAACCAGCTCCAGAATACATTGCTGTCAATTGATGCGTTTGCAACATACTCCCCCGGTTAAGCAGTTATTTGCTTAACTACTCAATCATCAATTTGCATAGCTTAGCGACTGGACGTTTTAGTTCTCCCGTGCAAGTTTTTAAAGTGACAACCCTTACGTTACCATCTTGGCCAGGATGAACTTTTATAACACGGCCTCGCGCCCATGTCAGTGATGATGCATTTTCATCTTTGATCAGCACAAGTTCGCCTTCCTTGATATTGCGCTGTTGATGTTGCCATTTTGACCGTTTTTGTAGCATGGCGAGATATTCAAGATGCCACCTTTTCCAAAATCCTCTTGCCATATTTTGTAGCAGCTCCCATCTTCCAGTTAACTTCAACGTTACGTTATCTTTGTTTTGATCAGGTACTTCGAGTATTGAGGAACCAATCAGGAAGTGTCCGGGTGTTAGAATACCTAAATCATCAATATCATTATTAATCGGTGTCAGTGGCCTTGAATTCACGATAGCTTCTATTTGAATTAATAATGTTTGAAGTTCTTCGAATGTTGGCGCTGAATCACCCAGTACTCGACGGAGTTGCGTTTTTACAGATTTAATGCCAGCCTCCCATAGACCGCCGAAATGTGGAGCAGAAGGAGGAATCGTGTGCCATTCTATTTGATGCGTGCCTAGATATGCGGACACCTTTTCATCGTGATTTTTTGATGAGATGATACTGAAGAATTCGTCGAATCGCCTACGAGCACCGACAAAATTTGTAGCGTTGTCACTGTATATTGCGCTTGGTAGACCTCTTCTTCCAGTAAAACGTTTGAGTGAGGCGATGAATGCGTCAGTTGATAATTCACTAACAACTTCGATGTGGATTGCTTTAGTGGACATGCAGACAAATAAACATATGTACGCTTTTATTACTCTAGATCCCCTGCCTTTTTTAGAACTTATGGCAATTGGACCCGCATAATCAACACCGACATTTGCAAATGGACGTGTAAAAGTTACTCTCGGCTTCGGTAGGTTCCCCATGATCTGTTCACTTAACCTTGGACGTGTTCTGATGCAATGGATACAGCTATTGGAAATTTTTTTAATAACATCTCTCGCTCCAATGATCCAATACTTTGTCCGCGTAATGAAGAGCAGTGTTGATGGATTAGGGTGTAAATGTTTTATATGTAGGTAATTTACCAGTTTGTCGATTAACTGGTGTTCCTTTGGTAGAATGGCTGGATGTTTCATGGTGTATCCGACGGTCGAATTCTGAAGTCTTCCACCTACTCGTAATATGCCGATTTCATCAACAAATGGGTGAAGCGATCGTAACTTGCTGTTTTGCTTGATTGGTTTATTATTCCGAAGCTGTTGTATTTCTTCGTTAAATGCATCTTGCTGTGCCCATTTTATTATAAGATCTTCGCTTTTCTTGAGATGTTGATTTGTTATAAACTTTACTTCCGTTTTTTGACATTTTTCTGCAAATCGAAAACAATTGCTTAAAACTCGGAGAATAGACATGTAGCTTGAAAATTTATTCACAACATATTCGATCGGCAATATTGGGTTGATGTTGCTGTGGTTGTTTATCGTAAATGAAGCAGATGGTTTTCTTTCAATATCGGTAAGTTCAACTGAATGGCCTTTGTGAATCGGCCAGGATGATGCTGGTTGTAGTAAAAATTCTGGACCATTCCACCAAATTTTATGTTTTAATAATTCTTCGAGTGATATCCCACGGCTTGCACAATCAGCTGGGTTTAACTTAGTTGGCACGTGTTGCCAATGATTACCTGGCAACTTGTCGATGATGAAACTGGTTCTGTTGGCTACAAAGCAATTCCACTTTCTCGGGACATCAGAGAGCCATGCTAAAACGATATTGGAGTCAGTCCAAGCGTATAAAGTATGGATAGGTGCTTTGAAGATACCAGCAACCTTGTGAAGCAATTTAGTTAAAAGTACGGCTCCACAAAGCTCCAGACGAGGAATAGACAACTGCTTTAATGGAGAAACCTTTGTCTTAGCAGCTATCAAATGAACAAAGGTATCCCCGTTAACATTGGTGGATCTCGAGTAAACTACGGCTGAATACGCTTTCTCAGAGGCATCACAAAATCCGTGATATTGGACGCTATGAATCGACTGCATGTGTAGAAATCGTGGGATGCGTATAGTAGTTAGACAGGTAAGTTTATCTCTAGCGGCGGACCAAGTTCGAAAAATGTCATCGGGTAATGGATCGTCCCAATCTATTTTGGTCAACCAGAGTGATTGCAGCAATATTTTAAATAATATGGTGGTTGGTGAAAGCCATCCAAGTGGATCGAAAATTTTGCCACATTCTGATAATAAACCTCGTTTAGTCAGTTGGTTTGCACTTAATTTCGGCACACTGAATGTGAATGCGTCTTCTTTTGTCAACCAACAAATTCCCAGCGTCTTGACGTAAATCTCAGGATCTTCAAATAAAATGGAATCTTGTCCTTGTTTGTTTTTGGGTATGCAGCTTAACAACTCCTCGCTATTGGAACTCCATTGCCTTAATGAAAACCCTGCTTTTGATAAAATGGTTGATACTCCTCTATATGTTTCAATAGCCTCTTTTACGGAATCACCACCTGTCAGCAAGTCATCTACATAAAAATCAGAATTAATAGTATTTGATAATTTCGATGAAATATCCTTGTTGTCTGCAGCTGCTTGATGTAACGATCTGATAGCAAGATATGCTGAACATGTCAAACCATACGTGACAGTCTTTAATTTAAAGTGCTGCATTTCTTCATGAGGATTTTCACGCCACACGATTCTCTGGAAATGTTGATGCTTAGGATGAACTATTACCTGGCGGTACATCTTCTCAATATCAGCGACAATTGCTACTTTGTGCTGGCGAAACCTAGTTAAAATGGTAAACAAATCCTCTTGAATGGTTGGACCTGTTTTTAGTACGTCGTTTAACGATAGTCCTGTACTTGATTTACAAGATCCATCAAATACAACACGTAGTTTCTTCGTAACACTGCTTTGCTTGATCACTGCGTGATGCGGTAAGTAACAGAAATTGCTGTTTTCGCTAAACACTTCTTCTCTGGGAATACGCGACATATGACCAAGTTCTTGATATTCCCTCATGAATTGGATGTATTGCACTTTGAGATTTTCGTCTTTCTGGAATTTCCGTTCCATTGCAATCATTCTGGATCTGGCTTGTTTCAAAGTGCTTCCTAACTGCTTAAAATTTTCTTTGAAAGGCAATTCAACAATGTACCGACCATTTGCATATTGATGTGTTCTAGAGAAGTGTTCTTCACATTCATCCTCTTTGCTAGGTATTTCAAGTGAATTTTCTTCAACTTCCCAGAATCGCCGTAAAAGTTGACATACATCCTCCGAACTTGTCTGGATCGTGTGACACCGCGTTTCGGATTTGGCTATTGTATCAGCATATCCCGCGACTACCCAACCGAATAAACTATCTAGATAGAGATTAGGTTTTATTTGTATCCGTCTCTCCTTTACTATATCGTAGAACACGTCGATGCCAAGAATCATTTCTATGGGATTCGGATCATGAAACGAATGGTCAGCAAGACAAAATTCGTTAAATCGATTGGTATCCTTCTGGTCCAGTATAACTGCATGTGATGGTAAATATGTTGTTAGGCTGTTTAATATCAGTGCATCGACTACCACAAAAAGTTGATGATCGTATCTGGAGGATAATTTAATATTTATTAGCCCTCTGGTCTTACCTGCAGAAATTGAAGACAGCCCATTAACAGCTATACAAGCATGTTTACGTTTTAACCCCAACTTTTTTGTAAGAGCATCAGTTATAAAGGTGGATTCTGAACCAGTGTCTAGAAGTGCACGAATGCTGTGGCTTTTACCATACGCGTCCATTGATGACATAATCACAGTTGGTAATATCGTTTGTTTGTCTGTCTCAACTTTTGCCTTTGTAATCGTGTAGGAATTTGATTCGGAGTTGGCTGATTGGACAACTTTTGCAGACTCAGAACTAGCCGCGTCATTGACATTATCTTTCACGGGTTCCACTTTACTCCTGTCATCATGCAAAAGTGTGTGATGCTTCTCCTTACATTTGAAGCATGTATTTAGTGAAGAGCAGTCATTGGCTGAGTGTCCAAGTCTCAAACAATTAAAACACAATTGGGTTTTTGTAGCAAAGCCCTTTCGAAACTCGACATTACTTCTTAAAAACTTATAGCACTTGTTTATTGGATGTGGCTTATTACAATATAAGCATTCAATTTTGGTCGTAGCTACAAGTGCTTGCTTCGGAAAACTTTTGTGTGGTTTGCTGTTCAAATTACAGCTCTCCAACGCATCACATCTTCGATGAAGAAAATCGAGAAACTCATCTACGCTTGGAGTATCCATATCCACTGAATGTAATGCCCATTGTTGCTTTGTATCGTCGTCTGTTTTATTTAATAATAAGTAAAGGATCCAGGGATCACGCGATTCACAGGCTGAACCTAAAGCTTTTAGACCACGGAGCAGTTCGTCTGAGGTTTCCGTCAGTGTTCTGAGTGAACTTGATGAGGCTTGTTGAATACTGGGCTGTCCAAAAAACGTTTTGATGATTGTGTTCACAATAGTCCGTTTTTTATCATATCGCTTCTTTAGCTTATCCCAAGCTTCCACATAACTTGCATCGGTAATTAAAAAATGCTTGATTAATTGGGCCGCGCTTCCTTGTAGAAATCCCTTCAAAAGTTGAAATTTTTGTACATTTGGTATTGACCCGTTATTATGTACAGTAGCTTCAAATAAGTCCTTGAAGGATGGCCATTGTGTGTATTCACCGTTGAAAGGCGGAATATTAATTCTCGGCAGCTTCACTTCTTGATGACTGGTGGTTTTATTATGCATCATTGAATCGAAATACGCCTTTTGCTGAGAATATATATTGTTTATTGTGCTATTCAGATCATCGCTTATTGTATTATCAGCAATTTTTCGCTGTTTTATCTCTCGTGTCATGGCGGCTTGAATGCTGAAAAACTTTGTTTCAAATTCGTCAGATTTCGATGTTTGCTCGGGCAATATTAACAGTTCATCTTCTATGCTGCAAAACTCATCCCACATTGAACTTAATTTGAAAGATCTAGCTTCAAGCTCTTCCACTGTTGTACGTGCGTCAATGTTCTCGACAAATGTAGCAGCCTTGGTTAGTGAACCTAGAACGCGACCACGTTTTTGAATAAGCGCAGTAGCAGCCATTTTGTAATCGAAAATAATGGCAAATCACAATTTTAATGAAAAAAAAAACACTTTATAATGTTCACGTTTAATATGTATAAATTTCACAAATTGTTAATTTAATGTTGTAATTAATTTTAATGTTCACTGTTAAATTTTCACCATTCACATTGATAGTTTGATTGTTTTAATCACTTATAATGCTTATAAAAATTTGGTAAACTTACAGTGTGTAAAAATTTTAGTTGAATGATGGCCTGATATAGAAATTGGTTGCTAATCACTTGCTCCTCCTGATTGAATTTACTGAAGAAAAGTGTTATGCAGCGTTCCTGAATCTATAATGCTAGCCTCATCCGGCTCGAAGGACCATGTAAAACTGCAAGCCAAACGTTGTTGGTAAATTATCGTACCGAAAGAAATCCCAAAAGGAACGGCAAATAAAACTCCAAAATTTGTCTCACAATTTTCTTTTGTTTTATTTCGTAAAGCCAAAACGAAATGTTGTTGTTGACTTTCCAGTTATTATTAAAACGAATTTCTTGAATTTTTCACAATTTATTTTTTATATATTTATTGATGATTGTTGTCGCTTCGACGGTTCAAGAAAAAAAGAATGAAATTTATTTATTTTAGCTATAAGAAGTAGTTTTTTACAATAGTTTTTAATTAATATAATTCCCGATAGATGGTTTAATCTATAAAGTTAAAACGTAACTCATTATTTTAATTGAGCTACCAAAACGACTACGATCACCTTTACAAATTTCAATTCAATTAATTGTCAAAATGGTTTTTGTTTACAATTACGTGATACATACAATACAAATGGTAAGCAATTTTTTAAATTACATAACTTTTAACTTTACATGAATTAATGAATTATTTATTTCAGGTTGGATTTATTTAATGGACATATAATTATAACTAACAAATTAATAAGATAAGTATTTAATAAAAAGAAAGCAGGAGCTTAGAATAATAAATTTTGATATTTGATTTCAGGTAAACATCACAACAAAACAATGGAAATAATAATCAAGTTCAAGTTCAAGGGTAAGTTTCAAAATGTATTTGTTGTGAAATGTTTGTGCTAATATTTTGTTTTGTTTTGCAGGTTTGGATAAATTCTTTGGATTGCGAATTTTTTCCTGTGATGACAACCAGCTCCAGAATACATTGCTGTCAATTGATGCGTTTGCAACAATTATAAATAATAAAATCCAACAGTATGTTAACAATAACCATCTCATTCGGTTCACGCTATCACAAAACTGACCGTCAGATATATGTTACAACCTGAGCCACAAAATTGCTACGGGAGCAATTGTTATGAATTGTTATTTTATTGTAAATATACATATATTTACTGTAAATTCAAAAATAATTACGGGAGCAGTATTTATCGACATTCAGAAAGCTTTTGAGTTGTTATGGTTAAATGGCTTACTATTTAAATTACAGCAAATGCAGTTCGATACAGATTTGATCCAGATACTAATTGACATGTTATAAAGGGTGATCCAATAAGAGCTTCCGGAAGTTGTTTTGAAATAAAACGCATTAAAATCAATTTAATAATCAAAAATTGTATTTGTGACGTAAGTTCGGTTTATGACATTTAATGTTTGAAAATAATTTCTTTTAAATCGAACTATTGAATTTTCTTTCAATAAATCGATGGTTTGGCCTGCTGTGTGGCACGTTGCACCATCCTGTTGAATCCATAATTCGGCTACACCAACATCTTGAATTTTTGGCAATAAAAATTCATTGATCATTGCTCTGTAGTTTGCGCTTTGACGTTTCGCGGACAATATTTGTTGTTCGCGGACACCATTTAAAAGAAATTATTTTCAAACATTAAATGTCATAAACCGAACTTACGTCACAAATACAATTTTAGATTATTAAATTGATTTTAATGCGTTTTATTTCAAAAAAAACTTCCGAAAGATCTTATTGGATCACCCGTTACAACAGGAAATTTAAAATTACAAATGGAATTGAAGATTCCACACAAATATTTAATATAGTCAACGGATTACAACAAGGTTCAGGTTCTATTAATGCTCCTGTAGCCTTTGCAGATGGCATTATTATATACAGTGCAGCATCAAAAATCAGAATAATGCAAAGTAAATTACAAAGCGCAACGAATGATATACTTGGCTATCTTCATACTTGTTGAATTATATGAAACGAAAAAAATTGTGAAGCCGTCCTATTTAGAAATTCATGTCAATTAGCGAGTAATGACACAAAGAAAATTTGGAAAAACCTGACAATCAAAATTAACAGTTTAAACGTGCAGCAAAAACCTTCAATAAAATATTTAGGGATTAACATCGAGCAGTTCTGTTATCTCCATCCGCACTTAAACATTCAACTGGAAGAAGCTAGGAAAGCTTTCATGAGTTGCAAAAGGATTTTTTATGCAAAAGAAATATGCAGTAATGTTAAAAGAATTTGCCACCAATATGGTTAAACTGAAGTGCTGCCCAATATAGTTAAACTGTAGTGGTACTTATATGGAAGCCTAAGGATGCGAAAATGCATTCGACAAGCAAGGAGCAGTATACCAGGGCCTGCAGTGTTCCTATTCCTTGATAAAAAAGGATTCATACAACACCAAACTCAAATCCCGGTAATACATTCAAAGAAGAGCAACCGAAAAAAGTTTCGAGAAAGAAAAATTTATAAATTTTAATGAGAATGTAAGATGTAGCACAACGTTTCGAAAAATTGAGGATTAAAAATTTATCAAGAAAAAGAAAAATTTTGGTGGCTACAACAATCTAATCAAAATAATTAGATAGGCTGCGTTGACTTTGGACTTTAAAAATGTAATAAAATAATTTTTAAATTATTGGTTATTTATTAATTTTGTAATGTAAAGTCGTTTTGTAACTTTAAAGTTTTGTAATTTAGTTTTATTTGATTAACAGTGTCACTTTTTATAGAAATATTTTGAAACTGTTATAAAATAAATTATTTTTGAGTGATAATTATTAAAAATAAAACGTAAATTTTTTAAAGTCCAAAGTCAACGCAGTTGGTATGAAAAGCACTTAAAGTTTAGAATAGATTTTAGTTGTATTCAAAAACAAGAAATGGATTAAGCTCGAGCTAAGATAAATTTTAGCGCGGTCTTCACAAGTCTCCATTCAATTACAGATAAATCGTCAAGCTAATAATTTGTGTAGAGATAAATTTTGTTTGACTTTTATTCGTTTGTTTTATGTTTGGTAAAACATTTAGGGTACTAGTTTTGGGTTCATGTTACACGCTGCGTTAGAATGTTATGTTAAATGTTATGTTAAATGTTGCGTGTCACATAAAATAATTTCTCTCTTTTTATTTAACACATTAAAATAGAAACAGATACAAAAAACGTAGGAATAGTAGTTCCAGTGTTCATGTTACATGTTTGCTGTGTTAAAATGTCATGACGACATCTTTGAGGCTAAGTATTTCTGTGCGTCCGACTTTTCTCAATGTTATATAAATGCATACCATACATTTTCAATGATCATCATTTTCAAAAAAAAAACAAATCATGTCATATAGCAAAAATATTGTTAAGAACTGGGCTGCTGAGTTCGTTCGGATTTTGAAATTAAAAACACTGTACTTTTTATTTTTTATACACTTTGATATCTGCTTTGACTTTACTATTTAATTCTGTCCGCTTGCTACTGGTGGTGGCTATGACAACAGATTTATTTCTTTATTTAACGATTTAAAATAAACCAAAAACTTTCTCTGCTTGCCATCGGTCGTATTTATAACACTTAACCATCTAATCTATTGCTGTTTATAACGTGAGCTTGTTGTATGATGGCCCAAATCGCCACAATATTTACCTCTATTTTTATACTTATGTTTTACCAAACATTTGCGGTACAGGTGGAACTTGAACCCCGTTACTTTTTAATGAAGTTTCTATCCAAATAATCCTCTAAATACTCGACTTCGTAATGATGGACGCCCATTTGGACTTCTGTCTTTTTTATTTAAAAATAAATTAATTTTACTTCGTGGCTACTTCGATTATAAAATGAATCAAAATTCAAAACCGTCAAAATTTATCTTCAAATTATTGTCCTTGTGAGATAAATTGCGGCTAAAATGTTTGAAGAATTTATAGTGGCGCAATCTAGATTTGAATGAAACAACTGATATTTTTTCAAATTTTTCACGCAAAGGTGCATACTGCTCAGCGAAATTGTCAGATAAAAAACATTATTTTATTTAGCTAGCTAAATTCTACGTAAAATTTGTATGGACAATTTATCGCTGCTCGAGCTGTATACTGAGCTTTAATGATCAAAATATATAGTATGCTGTGCTACGAAGTTTATGACAAGAAAAAAAATGTTTACCGAAAAATTCTCACGGCTTATTAGACTACAACTCATAATATAAAAGTTTTTAAATAATTTGTAGTAGTGTTCGCATACATTTAGGTGCATCATAAACGTGTACCACGTATTTTCTGGTGTAATTACTGTAATATTGTTATAAGCGGAATATTTAATTTACAGTAAAATATTTAGTCATTACATGAATACTAAAAAGAAATAATAATAAAAGTTAAAAAAAAAAAATTGGTTGAGAATCGAACCAAATACTTTTGCCCCTCTAGTCCAATGCGTTATCAATACGCCACAAACAATATAACACCTCATTTAATTGTTAAATGGTTCTATTATTTCAAAACGTTCTCACCCTACATAGCTAAATACAATGCATATTCGCCTTTTAACGCAAAGTGGCTGACATCTGGTGAACGGTTTTACAACTTAGCCAATGGTGGTCAACCAGTAAATAAATGTATAATTAAGCATGTTTCTTAGTAAATTAATTTCCAAATAATCGTTCTTTTGCAATTAAAAAATTAAATTCATTTAGGTACGTAATTAATTTGTCAATAATATTTGAATTTAAATATAAATGCGGTACATAAATAACCGGTTTCCACCATTGGCTCGTACAAATCGTAGCGCCTCTTGCGGCGCTTTAAAGGCGAATAATGTGGAATACACGAAGTTATGATCATAGTGTTCGAAGGTAAGGACGCGTCCGATTTCTGTGAGAAATAATTTTTCTGTAATAAATTAATGTTGAACTGTACGCAACCAAATATATATATATGTATATATATATACGCACCGGTCAAGGTATATAGAAATAATGGTATGATATTGCGCATGTAGCATGTTATCTCTTTCTTATATTTTTACGTCACGTGCATGGTAGTTTTTTGTAGTTTTATTTTATTCGTATTGTATTGTTTGAAAAAAATCGGTAAATAAAAAAGGTTTTATAAAAAATAAGTTGTTTTTTAGTAAAATTAATTTACAAATGGTTGTTTGTGCGGTATTTAATTGCAATAGTAACAATGACAAGAGATTAAAACGAAACGCTAAGTCGCGTGATAATGAAAATATTCGATTCTTTCGATTTCCAAAAAACGTTTATTATTCTAAAATATGGATTCAAAAATGTTGTAGACGAGATAAATTGAACATTAAAACATCTTACATTTGTTCGAAACCTTTTACTAATGATCAATATAAAAGAAATCTGCAACACGCATTGAAGAATTACTCCCCAAAAAATTGTAAAAAATTCGATGGCAAGTCGATGACATTTCTCGAGCCATCGCAATTTATGCTAGCGAGCCAAAAGCTGAACGTTTATTATTAAAAAGCAAATATCCTTTTCCTGCTGTCTCAACCTTAAAAAATTGGGCCTCAAAAATTGATATAAACCCTGGGTATCTGAACGTTGTATTCAAGTTAATGGAAAATGTTAATCTTTCTCCTCATCAAAAGGCCTGTGTCTTGATGGCGGATGAAATGAAAATTGCAAAATCTTATGAATATGACCAGAAATCAGATACATTACTTGCTCCGACTAATTATGTCCAAGTTACAATGGTACGAGGCCTGTTTCAAAAATTGAAAACAGCCGGTGTTTTACAATTGTGATACAAACCATACTGGAAATAATTTTGAAATTATATAAAAATAAATATGATGGTGTGGCCGTTGTAGCTGATTTATGAGGGGGTAACCAAGGGCTTTGGAATCAGTACGGGATAGGCGAGAACAAGCCTTATTTTGTTAATCCTTGTGATGCTAGTAATAGTAAGAAAATATGTGTTTTGTGACACCCCTCACATGATAAAGCTTTTGAAGAATCACTTGAATTTGGCTCAATAACAATTTATTGCCAAAAGAAAAACTTCATGAGCTGTTCGAAAACCAATCTAAAAGCGATTTGAAAATCGCAAGCCGATTGTAATTAATCCAAGCTTAAAATTTGGTTCGATAAAATTTCCAAATCAACTTGGCTAATTGAATTTTTAATAAAAATGCAATTTCTCAAAATGGTGTACAACTTATTTATTTATACTTATAAATTAGATGTACACCATTTTGAGAAATTGCATTTTTATTAATAATTCAATTAGCCAAGTTGATTTGGAAATTTTATCGAACCAACTTTTAAGCTTGGATTAATTACATGGTCCTTCGAGCCGGATGCAACGACTACAGGATATCGAATAACAACATTTTCTTCTCTTCAGTAATTAATTTCTTTCTGGACGAGCAAGCAATTTTATTCATGTGCTGGAACACGCTTTCATCAATATATCAGTTTCCCGGATGCAACGAGTACAGTATATCGAATAGTAACATTTCAGTAATTTAATTCCTTCTGGACGAGCAAGCAATTTTTTCATATTCTGGAACACGCTTTCATCACCATATCAGTTTTTACTACAACAAATTTAACAATCGTAAGTTTATCAAACTTTAGGAACATTTTAAATGAACAATCATCGCAGATAATTTAGTGAATATAATTAGTGAGAGTGAACATTTAACTCATTATTTATTTAGTGTTTTTACATTTTATTCGAAAAGTGATTCAAAGAACTAAGCCATTTTGTTTAAGAAAAGCCTTACGCTAAATTTTATTTCAATTATATTTCTCTAATTTTCTGATCAAATTTGAGTGCAAAAATGAGCCAAGTGTTGATACAAAAACGGGGTCGCGTCTTAGGCTATTTAACAAGAGCAGCCACATTTATTGAGAATATAGATAATCAAACATCATTAGAAGAGATTGAAGCTAGACTTCGTAACCATGCACGTGAGGTGACGTATATGCGCAATGCGAACGAAAATAAATCAAAGGGAAATCATACCATTATTTCTATATACTTTACCGGTGTGTAATAATTTTGACATGTCCGAAATAATTCTTGTTTCTGTGCCAGTGAAGGAGATGTTGATTTTAGTAGCAAGATTTTGTATTGGTGAAATTAAATTTACGACCAATAAATTTATAATCGTTCGTAAAAGTGATCATGCGTGCCTTTATTCTGTTCTTTTTAATCATTTTGTGAGCAATTTATTCATTTTTGTACTGTACCAAAATTTGTGTAATATTGTATCAATAGTATTATCTGCAAGCCCTAATTTTTTCTTATAAGCACATAATTCCTAAATTTATTGCCATTACATCGTTAAATGATGGTGTTTAGATTATTAATATACAGCAAATATTGTTGATCAACTAACAATTTTATTTGTATAAAAATGCTAAATTTTCATTTAGCGCGCCTCAAATGTCTTTAATTTTTATGGTGAATATGCCGGTTGATCCGTAGATTTCTTTATTGGGGTTAAAATTTAAAAAAAAAATGATCTCGGCGCTATTTTAGTGTTATTTTATTATTCTCCAAGCATTATCTGTGAAATTTATTATGTCAAAATTATTTCAGTATTCGGACAGCAAATGAACTTATTTCAAATATGGAAGAGAAAATTATTTCACTTATGTCAAATTTATCACAGAAAAATTATTTCTCACAAAAATCGGACGCGTCCTAAAGCTCAATACGATTAAAAAAAACACCCAAATTATTGATTATTTCAAAATTGCTTCTAGTTCATTACTCAAAATGTAACAATTTTACATTTTAGAACTTAGATTTGAATTTTAGAAATTTACAATTTCGTTAATTATTTTTTTCATAATGATTACTAATTTTAATTTTAACAAATTTAATGGGGAACTCATTCACTCCTTCTCACTCATTATTCACTCTTTATTCTACTTTTACACACATCAATAGAAAATGGGTTTTAGATCTGATGAGAAAGGGTGTCTCAGGTTTCTTCTGTTGTCAGTAAAAAAAGGTTACAACGAAAAAAACTGGGCTACTTTTGTTGTCAGATGTAAAACCAATTCTTTGTTGAAGGTTGTAAAAGTAGGAAGAATAAATAATGAGTTAAAAATGAGTAAATGATAAATTATTATTCACCCATTATTTCACTCAATTCATCTTCATTCTTGTGGTAAGCATTTTCGACAGGCTTATTGGACGTTTATTGCGCGGATTTTTGGACATTATGAAATTCAGATTGTCACATATAAGGTGGATAGATCACGGCTACTTAGGCAAATTAAGCGACTCATGAAAGTCCGGACTGTCACATTGCTGTGGGAAACCATTTTAGTGCACGTGAGGTGGGGCGAAATCCCTCAAAATGGCAGTTAATAGTAGAAAATTTCATTCTTCCCTTTATAAGCCTCCTCATTATATGCCTAAACTCAAGACATATTCTATGCCAAAACAAACAGAAAAAATGTATGTAAATTTAATTCCCCCAAGAGTTATTATTCAAGTACTATTTAGTATTTACGCGAAATTAAAATTTAATATTTAAAAAGTTATATAAACTATTTCTAGGTTTGTGCTCCAAATGCAGTTTCAGCCAATGAAATCCAACATAGTTATCATGGCGTATGTTACTTGAGTGAAAACACGTTAAACGACGTATTATCGCAACCAACCAATAGAGCTGTGAAAGAACTCCACCCGTTTCGCGAAAAAGGTAAGCATAAGCACTTTGTAATAAACTCCCATATAAACCCCTTCTGTAATACATAACTCGCTTGTTTATTACAGAATATCAAGAAATATTTTTCAAAGATTCGAACGGTTCAATGATTGAATACCCATATTTGGAGTACGGTCAAATGGGACACAGTGTTCAAATGTCGAAAAATTTAAAAGATATATTGATCGGAGCGCCTGGAGTCTATCTCGGAAGTGGTAGCATTGTCCAGTATAAATCGGTCGCATCCGAAAATGTTAATTTAATCAATAAATTTGGTAACATGGAAATACTTTTTCCCAATACAATACCGTCATATTCTTATTTTGGGTATGCTGTGGTAATTGGAAATTTTATTGGAAAAACATTAACTACATATGCCGCGTCCGCACCACATGAAGGGTTCGTGAATATTTTCGATTTTAAAAGTAACAATAAAATTAAAACTTCGAATTACAAGCGACAAATTCGCATTGCACGTAAATTGTATGGCGAACAATTGGGTGAATACTTTGGGTACGCTTTGTTGGCGGAAGATTTTAATGGTGACAAAATAGATGATTTGGCTGTCGGTGCGCCATTATATGCGAAGAAAAATATGTACGAAAATGGAAAGGTGTATGTTTACTTGTGTAAAAATACAAAATGTTCGGCCCAAGAATCGCTTTTCTCAAATTTCATCGGTAACGGGCGATTTGGTATGACCCTTGGTAAAATCGGTGATATAAATAAAGATGGATTTAATGATTTGGCGGTCGGTGCACCATATGAAGAATCTGGAAAAGTTTATATTTTCCTGGGTGGGCGAAATGGCCTAGCGACCAAACCGAGTCAAATTATATCAAACCCGGATCCAAATAAATATTCATTTGGACTAGGTCTCTCAAAAGGGGTAGATATTGATGCGAATCACTATAACGATTTTGCAATTGGGGCGCCAAATTCAGAAGACGTTTTCATTTTTAAATCGTATCCAGTTATTAAAATTTTAGTAACTATTACGCCGGTTTCAAATAAAGTCGGGGTAACAGATCGAGAGACAAAATTCACGGTATGTGCAAACTATTCAACTAAGTTGCAGGCATTTAGTCTAAACGTTCCCATAATGTTGACAACGCATATAGATCCACAACTGAAACGGGCTGCATTTTACCATACAACCAATAAAAGCGAAACCATCGAAATGAGTATTTCGGAAACGAAAGAATGCCGAGATTATAGAATTCAATTAAGTCATACACTGCACGATCACAGACCAATTGTGCTAGAAGCGAGTTATCGCTTAAAAAAAGATTTTCGAAACGAAACACAATTTTGTGACGACTGCGTTGCAGTAAATCCAAGCGATCACACTTTTGTACAAAGTAAAATTGCGATCAGTTCCGGATGTAATGATACATTTTGTATGGCCGACCTAAATATCAAGAGCAACATAACTGACGTACAGTAAGTATATAAACTATATACATATTTATGTACAGATAATGGTATCATTTTCTTACAATTCTAGGCAAAAACATATCTTAGGAAAACCAGAGATAATTTTCATCGAGTATACAATCTCGAATTTCGGTGAAACTGCATACTTCCCCCAAATTTCTATAAAACTGTCACAACTGACACAATACGCAAAAATTCCATCAAACTGTGATCTGTACGAGGCCACATTAAATTGTGATTTGGACAATTCAATGCCGCTACTACACAATCGTGAAACAAAATTTATTGTATCGATTAATCCAATCAATTTGATTGGTCACGAATTAATTATTCAAGCTGAAGCTTTAAGCGCTAGTAATGAAACAGAGCCAATGAACAACATCATACACAACACAATTGAACTAGTCGAATATAATTTTATAGAAATTAATGCAAAATCACAACCTACCCAAATCTCTTTCGAACAAATAACCGAGGAGACGCTAAATATCACGCACGAATTCGAAATCATCAACTACGGGTACAGTGACATGAAAGAAATCACATTTACCGCTTATATCCCAAAAATGTACAATCAACAATTTAATATAATCGGGCCAATAGTGCACACATCAAATCGTTACGAATTTCGTTTCGAAATGGACGAATCGGAGACCATTGAAAATTTTGCTTCATCTCATGAAGATATGAGCACCGTAGAAAAATCAAGATCAAAACGAGAAACGCTAAAAGAATTGGTTGCTGAAGCATTACAAAGTAAAATTGTGCACATTCCACAGCATCGATCGCAATATTTTAATTGTTCGGACAATTTAGAAATAATGCCGCCGCAACATACATGTCAAAAGTCGTCTATCAAATTTACGAATTTCATTCCAAAAGAAAAAATTCGAATTATTTACAATATAACTGTTAATTTGGGACAATTACATCAAATTCTGGATGACGAGCATAATATTTTGTTGATTGAAATAATTCCGCAACTAGAGAAGACAAATGATTCACGGATGGAAACATTTAAATTATCGACGATGAACACGTTGACCGCAATCGAATTGATTCAAAAAGAAAAGACACCACTATTCTGGATTATAGTCTCAATCATTGTTGGCATTTTAGTATTGGTTGGTTTAATTTATTTATTAAATCGTATGGGATTCTTTCGGCGTGCTCTCAAAAAGGAAATTGTTAAAATTAAGCGGGAAACAATGCAAATTCGACAGAGTATGGCACTACGTCAAAGTATGATGTTGCCAATGGATGAGAATAGCTGTTTAAATGATGAAAATATTTTGGATGAATAAAATGGGTGAATTATATTGTTTGTAAATATTTATTTATTTATTTAAAAAAAAAATAAAAGATTTTTCAATCTCGAATATTGGTTTATTTGTTTTGTATGAAAAAAATTGTTCCGTTTTTGCCTTGTCAATCAAGGTTTGTATATCACCGCGGATTGTGAATAAAACACAACACTTCAATTGCTCATCAACGGTTTTATTTCTTGATTATAAAAATTATACCAACAAATTTATTAACAAAAATTCACAAAATCACTTATTATACTTTTTACACAATTCCACTGTTCACTTATAACTTTTATTTCGCACTAAACACTTTCTAATTCACTTTTTCATCTTCACTTATCGCTTACCAAAAACTAATGTTCTAATTCGAATTCGTCCACTCCTTATATACTCAAACCAAAACTTCTCGAAATTTCATGATTGTTCCGGTAAAAGTAGTCTAGACACATTAGAACAGTTTTATCATGGAAAATTCCATAGTAGAACATTCCGCTATCAACTAACTTATGACGAACAGGACACAAATCACCTCCTCTGTATAGGGCCGGCCTAGATGAACCACTTTTGTTTTAGCTCGATGCCCGCTTTGTATTCGATAAACCACATCGTTCATCCTCGTGATGACAGTGTAAAGTCGTTCCCATGCTGGTAGCAGCTTCGGTGATAATCCCTTCTTTCGTTGTGGGTTGTGAAACCATACTAATTGCTCTTCCTGATTTGCTCGTATGTCATATCGAGCTTTCATCCGGTCAGTTGACATCCGTATTTTCCCCCGTACAAATTGATGAATCTCATTAGGTTCTTCTTTTAGCCGGTCTACGTAATCCTGTCCACATAGAGCCGCTGATGGAACAACCACAAACTTTAAATCACCAGGTGATTGAAGATTATCTCAAAATATGATTTTAGCTGGTGTCATTCCGGTCGTATCATGTATTGCTGATCGTTAGGCCATCAGGAACATTGGTATATGTCGGTCCCAGTTGCCTTGGTTTGTCTTCACGACCTTTGCTAGATATTCGAACAATGTACCATTGAATCTTTCCATCATACTGTGGGTGTTCAACTGTTGATAACGTTGTTATTTTATTATATTTAAAATATTTTATTGTATATATTTAACTTAAATGTTTTCCTCAAGCCTAATCTGAAAAATAAATAGTTTTTATGATTAAATTGTCTGTAAAAATAATATTTAGGTTAGAATACTTGCCAAATCAAAACAAATGTAATCCATTTGAAAATTTAACATTAAACGTCAAATTTGTAATTTCTCTAAATATCGTTGAATATCGAATTCTCGATTATTACTGCCATCTAGTTTTAAGTAGTATACACTAAATACATATGTCGTTTACAATCATGATACAAAGACTTAATAAGGTATGCTCAATAGATGTAATTACGCCATCCGGTGACAGAAATTTGTTTTTTATTTTTTATTTTTTGTACAAATTTCTCTATTTTGTTTTGTTTTTTAGCACGTCATTCGATGCTGCACCACGATACTACCGAATGACGTGCTAAAAACAAAATAAAATAGAGAAATAACAAAAAATAAAAAACAAATTTCTGTCACCGGATGGCGTAATTACATCTATTGAGCATACCTTATTAATTCCTTGTATCATGGTTTACAATCACAGCAAATTGAGCAAGGTACACAAATTTCAATATTTGAAAAGCAGTTTGAAGGACGAAGCAGCTGCGATTTGCGCCACATCAATGTTACTTCTGATAACTATGAGGAAGCGTGGCCCAAAGTGGTTGACCGTTACAACAAAAAGAAGCAAGTGGTGACGATAATATGAAAATGTTTATGGACATCTCGACAGTTACTAAACCAACACCAGTTAATTTACGTCAAGTCTTCAAAATTTCTGATGAAGTTATTCGTGGCCTAAGGGCATTAGGAGATGACGCTGAACTCCATGGCAGATCCATGGCTGGTAAACATTCTGCTGAGTAAGTAAGATTTGGATACACGTCAACTTTGGGCACAAAAAACAGTAAGCAATGATTTTCCTTCATTTGAATCTTTCTTGGAGTTCGTAAATGACAGATGTGATTCACTTGAAAACTGCGAAACGTTCAGCATTCATCCATCAACAAGCAGGTAGCAGTCAGCAGCAATTGATGTCAAGGTGCATCATTCCAAGATGTATACAAACAATCATTCACTTTTGAAGTGTCCAAATTTCAAAGCAATGGACATATCATCCCGAAGGTCTTTTGTATTAGAAAAAAGTCTGTTTCAATTGTTTGTGTGTAGGACATTCGTCGCAAAACTGCAAATCAAAATTCGTTTGTTATATTTGTCGTGGTAAACATCACACAACGCTTCATATTCAGCCAAATACAAACATACATATGATAACCAAGAATTAGTAACAAAGACAGTATCACTCACAAATTCAATGCCCAATAAAACGGAATCACAATCTCAATCGTCTTCACAACACACTGATCAATTATCACAACCAAAAACAGTGTTTAAGACTAATATGGCTCAGAATTCGGCACTTGAGCATTTGCTTCATGCAACAATGCAGAATTCTACTAGACTCTGGGTCAATGACAATTGACAATCTATCACTAGTACAAAAATTACAACTTCCAATGCAGAAGTCTAATATAATCGTAAGCGGAGTTTCATCCAACAAAACGTCGCGATTTAAAACATCGGTTACTATATCATCCAGAATTTATCCAGAGAAATACATTAAAATTGATGCCCATATTTTGACACAACTCACATCTGTACTAAATGATTCGTTTTCCAAACCACAAATTCAACAATTTGAGCACATCGAGCTGGCTGATCCACGGTTCAACATACGCAGTCCAGTTGACATAATTATAAATGCGGGTACAGCCTTTAGTGCACTGTTAGTTGGTAGTATTAAAGATATCAACATGTCAGTCACAGCACAAAAAACAATTTTTGGTTGGGTGTTAGCGGGCGATATAAACAATTGTTCTAATATCGATTCAACATTTCTTAACATGCACACATGTATTGATATTGACAGATCGCTTCAGTTGTTCTGGAAATCTGAAGAAATATGTCAAGTGTTCAAATTATCCGATTCCGAGTTACTGTGTGAAAAACTATACTGTCAAACTGTTAGAAAAAACAAACTAGGCAGATTCATTGTACAACTACCGTTCAATGAGGCATGTAAAGAATTGGGCAATTCTCAAAGGTCAGCTGTTTCGAGACTGATCGCAATAGAATGAAAATATCAACGTTTGTGGTTACGTGGCTGAAAAATGGAAAAACATTCAAATAAATTTAAGAGGTCTAAAGCGGATAAGAATACCAAGACAAACGATTTATGAAACTGAACGCATCCAATTACATGGTTTCTGTGATGCCATAGTGAAGCCGCTTCATCGGCTGTTATTTATTGCAAAAGCTACGACAACAATCAAATTGCTCAAATTAGACTTATCATCGCTAAAACTAAAATAGCACCAGTTCGAACAATTACGCTGCCCCGACTAACTTTCAGGTTGTTTCGACAAGTTTTGCTTGCATTTAATAAATATCAGCCAAAAGTCTTTCCTTGGTGCGATTCTGAAATTGTTCTGGCTTGGCTGACAGATCACCCGAAACGTTAGAAATCATATATTGCGACCATCAGAAATCCTCGATGTACTGCCTCGAGAACACTGGCACCATATATCATCATCAAGTAAGCCGCCCCGGTGGCACAGTTGTTAGCATGCTTGCTTTAAGCCCCGGAGGTCCCGGGTTCGATTCCCGGCGGGTGATGAAAAAATCACGGCTGGTTAGTGTAGGATCAATGAATTAATCACTCATTATCCATTAAAATAATGATTACGAAACTTCAATATGAAGCGGCCAAATCCCTCCATGGGATGTAGCGCCAGCGAAAAAAAAAAAAAAAAAAAGTAATCCAGCCGATCCTGCTTCACGTGGTTTGGAACCTATGCAGCTAGAAGAAAATCATCTGTGGTGGTCTGGACCTGATTGGCTAAAACTTGGAGAGAAACAAACAAGTTGTCTTGCTGTCACAAAGCATGAATCATATATCGAAAATTTATGTGATAAAATATCATCGTGGCCGAGGTTGAAACGAGTAATCGCACTTTGGTTGAGATTTTAACTAGAGATCGTATCAGATATGAGTTCAGACTCATTTATTGCAGCATTTAAAAGATTTGTTAGCCGAAGAGGGCTGCCATCAGACGTTTATACCGATAACGGAACCAACTTTGCCGGAGTTCAGAAAAAACTCGCGGACATATTTTCCAAACAAGAATTGATGTCAAATTTTGAGAATATCAGGTTGTTCTGCGCAAACCAAGATATCAAATGACATTTTTCTCCACCTGCATGTCCGGATTTTGGAGGGATATGGGAAGCTGCGGTGAAGAGCATGAAAACCCATTTAAGAATTATACCAGGAAGAGCTCGATTGACATTTGAGGAAATGAACACACTAACTTCAAAAATTGAAGACCTCAATACGCGATCAAGTTCGTTCAACAAAAAATCAAAGTCAAAAGAAGAAAATTTAAACGACCTGCCAGCATCATATTGGGCCATAGCAAGACTGATCGAAGTTCATCCCGGCAAGGACAATTTAATACGAATTGTTACAGTAAAAACTCCCAATTCAGTCATCAAATGGCCAACCCACAAATTAATCAAACTACCAATGTAATGAAGGTCTAGTAAGACTAGTACTTCATAGGCGGGAGGATGTTCAGCTGTTGATGACGACTTTTACCAACACATTATTTTATCTAAGGCATAATCCAAAATCAAACTATGGCTTGTCATCTCCATTGTATCCGGTTTATTAATAAATTCAACTTCGGATGCAACTGTGGATGCAAAGGCGTTGCTCTTGTTTTATTTATACCGAGCATCTGGCACATTTCGTAAATACCACCAATTCAAAATTCCTTCCTTGATCGGTATGAATCTCCAAATTGGATAATCCAGTTATTGACCACACGGCATCAGCTATTATTGTCGTTTCCTGATTGGGAATGGGGTAAAACTCTGGCCATTTACTGAAATAATCCATTATTACTAGCAAGTATTTATTGCCGCTCTTGGTGGTGGGATATGGCCCCGCTACATCCATTGCAATTCTTTCGAATGGTTCTCCGATGTTATATTATTTCATGGTGCGACTGCTTTTACACTCGGGTCCCTTCACCATGACATTTTTAGCACCATTCTATCACCGACTGTCTACATCCTGCCCAGTAGGGCAGGTCCTGTCCTCCGTGATACTCTTTCAGGATTTCCACAATCCGGCTCTTCGGTAAAACCAGCAACAATTGTTTCACTTTGCCAGCCGTGCTTTCCCGCACATTCTTTTTAAACACCCATTCTCTATTTGGAGGCTATCCCATTGAGCCCAATAACTCTTTCCAATTGGAGTTTTGTCCGCGATCTCGCTCCAAGTTCCAATCCATGATATCCGACTAACCCGCGTCATCTAATTGCTCTTTCCTGATATGTTCATCAGTCCACTCCTCATCAGGCAGCACTTGTGTAAGCCTAACGTCGATGATGCCTTCCTTTGCTTCAACGTGACCACAATGTTTGCACTCTACTGGACGATGGTCGTCTTGATAATATGTCGGCATTTCCGTGTGCGCTCCCCTTTCGATGTTCGATCTGGAAATCGTAGCTTTGAAGACGTTCGATACAACGTGCTACTTGTCCCTCTGGATTCTTGAATTGCAACAGCCACCATAAAGCGCCGTGACCCGTCCGTAAATGGATTTTTTGACCATAAATGTATTTATGGAAATGTTTAACGTATTCTACTATAGCCAACAATTCAGCACGCGTTCCATTAAACGTTCAAAAGTTTGCAGGGGCATTACATAATCCGAACGGCATAACATAAAATTACCAAAGCCTGTTACCCACACTGGACGCCTTTTCTCGCGATATTTCTCATGGATGTCCACCTGCCAATAGCCGCTTTGTAGATCTAATGTTGAAAATATTTGAGCACCTGATAAAGTGTCTAATGTGCCATAGATCCTTGGCAATGAGTATAGCTATCTTTTTTAGTCACAGCATTGAGTTATCGGTAATCAACAAAGATCTCATCCTACCGTCCTTCTTCCGCTGTTAGATGGCTCGATGACTTTTCTGTTCACATTTTACTATCGTTGATACTTCATCACATTTGCCAATGACTGTTCCTTTCTTGATGGTTTTTGTCTTATCCGAGAGATTTAGGGTCCTTAATTGGTACTCTATAATCGTTATTTGGTTTAACTAGGACTTTTCCGATTATAATTTCCTTGGCTTCGCTCTCCAGCTTCCACAACCTGGGTGACCCAGAACCTCCCTCCAATCTTTCTCATACGATGGTTTCTGAGTTTGGTGGCGGCTTCTCCCGATGATCAACAATAATTCGCCTGGTCTATTATCGTAAGTTAAAACTCCTCTTCCAAAATCCACCACGAACCTATTTGCCCTCATGAAGTTCATCCCCAAAATGACTTCATCCACAATAACTGCAACCAGGACTTCGTGTTGAAAAAGGGTTCTCCCGAACTTAATTACTGAACTGTCTCCAGTTGCTGTTTGTAACTTCAATCCATTTCCTGGTTGTATACCTCCATAGATCATGTATTTACGGACAATCGTGCGAGTTGCTCCCTTATCCAGGGTGATGATGCAATCCGTGCCATCAATGTCGCCTTTAATTGTTAAGCTTTCACCGCCTTTTGCTACTTTTAAATGCGGATGGAGATTATCGGGCAATCTGTTGTGGGAGTCAGCTTCTGCCCATTTAAGCTGACTCTTTGTAGTTTTACGACTCCGTCGTCATTTGGCCTTCTTGCTTGGCCACTGCCTGCTCTCCGCTTGGTCATCGCTTCATAGGAGATGGTGACCTTCCTCGGTTTATTCTTATTTCCTAACAATTCCGCAAGATATGACCGACCTTATCACATACCGAACATCTGATTTTGCCGCTTCCGTCCCGGTATCTTGGTGCCGACCGCTCGGTGTTTATGCTAGTGTCGATTTCCACTCGGCGTATTTTCATTGACGGTCTAGTGATAGCTTGTGCAGTCTCGTTGGTCAATGTACAAGCGATCGTTTCCATGAAGGTGACTTTAGGCGACAACATTGCCGCCTTGCGTGTCTCTGGATCTCGAATGCCGTCAATGAATGCGTCAATTTTAAGCCTTAACGAGTATAACTACACTACGGGCGGTTGATTCTCCATACTCTGAGTTACTCATGAAATATAAGGACCTTACGCATCCAAATGCTGGCATGGGCCCAATTAAACACAACTTCACCGCCGTTATTGAAACAAAGTGTGCTCCGTTATATTCTAAGTATCGTCGGCTAACAGCCGAAAAACTCATTATCGAAAAACGTGAGTTCGACAACATGATGAAACTGACCATCCAAAATTCCGTGGGCCAGCTCTCTGCACTCGGTTAAAACCGAAAACGATGAATGGCGACCATGCGGCGACTACCGCCGACTTAATTATGCAACAGTAGCGGACCGATATCCGTTCCCACACATCCAGGATTTAGCATACGGATTGCATGACAAGGTCATATTTTCCACAATCGATCTAGTAAAGGCATACCTTCAGATACCAATCGAGCCATCGGACATAGAGAAAACAGCAATAATAACGCCATTTGGGTTATTTGAGTTTCCGCGAATGACATTTGATTTGCAACGCTGCTCAAACCTTTCAAAGGTTCATCCATGCTGTGTTAAGAGGCCTCAATTTCATTTTCACGTATCTGGATGATGTGTTGATTTATTCCGAAAACCCGGAACAACATACGGATCACCTACGCCAAGTATTCGATCGATTTAGGGAACACGGTTTTATAATCAACATGTCCTTCTACTACCTTGATGAATACAAAATATGTGTGCCCCGCCATGAATAAAGATTGCGCAAACTAAGAGACATACGAAAAGCCCTCTAGGAAGATATGTTCTTCCGGATAGCCTCTTTCAACACATTAACATAGATTTAGTAGGTCCACTACCTAGATTGCAAGGTTACAGTTACTTGCTAATATGTATAGATCGATTCTCGCGATGGATAGAGGCAGCACCAATGGCGTATATAATAGAGGTAAGTATAGAACATGCAATTTATGAAAATTGGATTTGCGAACTGAGAAGACTATTCGGATACAAACGAATAAGAACAACGGCATATCACCCAGCGGCGAATGGGGTAATAGAGAGATGGCATCGGGATTTAAAAGCAGCGTTAAAATGTTGTGCAGCTGAAAAGTGGGTGGAAGTTATACCCACCATTCTCTTGGGTATAAGAGCAACCTTTAAACCTGATATAGGTGGAACAATTGTTAAACCAAGAATTTTCAAAATGAAAAACGCTAAATTCGAGGAGATATCCTTATCAGTACTGGAAGGACCTGTACTAGTAAAAACTAGAACAGAGCGACACGTGCACTTCCCCAAGAGGTACCTTGAGATTTATATATCAGGGTAGGATGAGGTAGAGTAGCGTTGTCACTGAATGGGGGGAGTACTGTGGATATTCAGTGAACTATTGTTAGTTAGAAAACCGGTCCGCTGCCCTATCAACCGATCAAAAACATAAATTTGTGTCACGAGAGTTTATACAGACACGCTGAGGCGACACTACTATTTACTTATACACTTTTTAAATCACTTTTTAATTTCCTTTTTAATCTTCACATTATCGCTCACCAAAAACTTATACCCTTATTCACTTGGTCGCGTCACTTCATTCGACGTGACAATTGTCGTGTCACTTCAACTTTAAATTGGTATTCTCTTAGTCGATCGAATTGATGATCTAAGAGAATACAACGCAAAATGATGTTTGTCACTACAAACGACAAATGTCGTATCAATCGACTAAGAGAACCCCAAAATTTGATTTTCGGTACAAGTGACAAGTGACCCGACTAAGGGAATAGGGGTGTTAATGCTCTAATTCGAATAGGTTCGCTTCTTATATAATCAAACCAAAACTTCTCGAAATTTCGGTAAGAATAGTTTAGAAACATTTCGAACAGTTTTACCTACAGTAAATTTGTGTTATTAATAACTTATTCTATTCTTCCCTAGGTGTCACCGTAACAATATCGTGGTATCGTTGTGACATCTAGCTGAGAATAGTTGAACTTGTATAGATAAACGATTAAATCGATAATGCAGTTCAACGATGCATAATTTTGTCTCCATAACCAGATTTATGAATAATACACAATGAATGAATAAATTACTGCTACCGTGGAATACAAAATATAAAATGATTAATCGGTCGCAGTATTATCGTAAAATTTATTTAAAATTGTATTGTGCCTGTAATTTGTTCATTAGTTATGTTCAACATTTCGAACCAAATTCATCTTTAAACTATGAATTGGTCAACGATTAGTGTTATTTTTAATTTCTGTCTAATCAAAAGTGTATTAACGTTTAATTTATCGCCGATTCCAAATCGAAATCTAACTGCGCCTAAACTAAACTTTTATCACCCCAAATATGAAAGCTCATATTTTGGCTATCAGATAAATTTACGTAAAAGCAATGTAATTGTAACGGCTCCGAGGGGCCAAACAATATTTCCGTCCCAGAATAAATTTAATGAACCCGGATCGTTGTACAAATGTAAATTACATAGTGATGGCGAATGCGTAATCTGGAATGTTGACGACAATGATGGAAAAAGTAAAATTGATGGATATACGCAAATAAAATCAAAGCAATGGCTTGGCGCGGCCATGGACGGTGGCTCAAGTGATGATGATTTACTTACGGTAAGTACTATACACATCAATATATGACGCATATGAATCTATTCTTGCTTATTCCCGCAATGATTTATTTGTATAATACCGGGAATTGATTAATTAGTTTGATAAGAATAAAATTTAATTTAAAAATAAATTACTAGGTGTGTGCTCCAAACATTGTGTCAGTCAAACATTATCCGGTTATGGATTACTTATTCCATGGGAAATGTTATTTAATCGAACATTTTTCACACGAGCAAATCAAACCATTTCAACCGCTCTCCAAATCTAATGGTAAGCTTAAATATCTCTGACTAAAGATAATTAAAACAAATTTTGGTAACCGCAGATCATCAATTAATTTACATCAGATATTATAAATATGGTATACCATACTTTTACTATGGCCAAATGGGTGTTAGTGTTCAAATGTTCAATAACATGAAAGAGTATATAATCCTAATTGGTGCACCTGGTATACTCAACGGAGGTGGCGGTGTTGTAAGATGGCGATCGTCTATAACTCGAAAAAGAGCAAATTTGATTAATAAATTCGAACAATTTGATGTGAGCGACCCCAATGTTTTTGAGGCTAACTCATATTTTGGTTATGCGGTGGCAATAGGAAATTTCCTATCAAAACATCATATTACGTATGCCGCATCAGCACCTCGAGCAGGTTTTGTAAATATTTTTGCATTTAATGATAACATTGCAGTGTTGCACAATTATAAGCATCGGTTGCGTAAGGGTAAAGTAATATTGGGTGAACAGTTGGGCGAATATTTCGGATACGCACTATTGGCGGACGATTTTAATAATGATAAATTTACTGATCTAGCGATTGGTGCGCCAATGTACTCGAAACAAGGAACACACGAAAATGGTAAGGTTTATGTGTACAATTGTAAACAACTGGAATGCCATCAAGGGCTAGCGCTTTTTTCAAATTACAAGGAAAGTGGACGATTTGGAATGTCTTTCGGCAAAATTGGTGACATAAATCGTGATGGATACAATGATTTGGCTGTTGGCGCCCCTTACGAGGGAGGCGGAAAAGTTTATATTTTCCTTGGTGGACCAAACGGATTGTCGCCAATACCAAGCCAAATTATTTCGGCTCCTGCAGAAACTCAAACATTTGGCCTGGGGCTGTCGAAAGGCGTAGATATTGATGAAAATAAGTACAATGATTTCGTAATAGGAGCACCTGAGTCTGAATCTGCTTTTATTTATAAATCATATCCTATAGTAAAAATATCCACTAGTATCTTACCAAGGAATGATAAAGTGAGCCTCACCGATCGTGAAACAGGTTTTCACGTATGCATGCATTATGATACGCCAATCGTATCATTTAACGCTCATATTTCTATAAATTTAACTGTAAATTTGGACCCACAATTGAAACGTGCCACATTCTCCCACTCGCAGAAACACAGTGAAACCATTGGTCTAGTGATAAAAAAGCGCCACAATCAGACATGTCAATCTTATCGAATTCAACTGAGTCACAGCGCCTTCATTCAAGCACCAATCCTGCTTGAAGCGCATTACGAATTAAAAAAAGATTTTAGTCAAAGTTCAGCATTTTGTACCGATTGCGTAGCTATAAATCCTTCTGATCCCAAGGTAACACAAGTTAGGATTGCTATACGGTCGGGGTGTAAGCACGATCAATGGTGTATGGCTAACTTAATAATCAAAAGCAATCTTACTGCACAGAGGTGAGTTATATAATTTTAAACAACATTTAAGTACAAATTGTTTTTATGCTACAATTACAGTTTAACCCATATCCTGGGCAAGCCGGAATTAATCACAATCGAATATGTAATAAAAAATGTGGGAGAAACCGCATATTTTCCAAAAATCTCCGTTAGCTTATCACCAACGACACAGTTTGCCAAAATTTCACCCAACTGTTTTGTGAATGAAACGATATTGCATTGCCATTTGCTGAATTTGAACCCATTGTACCGGAATAATGAAACAAAATGTTTGGTTACAATAAGGCCAGTTGATTTGGCTGGTAACAAACTAACGATTACGGCAGTCGTTTCTACTTCCAGCAATGATACCAACCCTAATGATAATACAGTTGAGAATACGATCGATTTGGTTGAGCATAGTTTCATCGAAATTATTGGGTATGGGGTCGACAACATACCTTATATACACAAATATTACATTTCATCATTTTTTTCTTTACAGAAAGTCATATCCGGCCCAATTATCAATCGATGAGCATTACACCATAGGTCAATTAAACATAATACACGAATTTGTGATTATCAATTACGGTTACAGTACTATGAACGAAATCATATTTATAGCTCAGATACCGCTAATCTATGATAACACATATAATTTAATTGATCACATCGAGATTGGAACTGATCGCGATGAGCTCGAATTGGAAGATGAATTATCAATCATTAATTCAGATGAAACAGACTTTTCGACTGGTCATCGTGCAAAACGTGAAACACTGGGCAATATTAAAGACGAAGCATTTCAAAATCGTATTGTTCAGATTCCATATCATCGGGCCAAATATTTCAATTGTTCGTCCACTCTTCAAATTCATACTTGTAACACAACAATATTGCAACTAAATAATTTTATAGCAAAAGAAACAATCAAGGTCATCCTGAATATGACCCTAAATATAGAACATTTACATAATATTTTAAATAAAACACATAATATGCTGTTATTCGAAGTAATTCCGTTGCTGGAGAAAGTGAATAGTTCGAACAGGGAAACCTTCAAGCTAACATCAATGAATACTTTAACCGTGATCGAATTAATTACCGAAGAGAAAACACCCTTGATATGGATTATTGTGTCAATTTTAGTGGGAATATTAGTATTGTGTGGTATAATCTATTGGTTTAATCGCATGGGCTTCTTTCGGCGTACTCTTAAAAAAGAGATCATACAAATTAAACGCGAAACGATGCAAATACGCCAAAGTATGGCGTTACGGGAAAGTGTGCAATTTACTGAACTGGATGACGAAGAATGCGAGGTTGCTGAATAAAATAATTATCAATTTTTGTTTGATGTTGTGCTGAATTAAATAATTTATAAAGCTTATTTTAATGGTTTGCTTACGTGCTAAAGTGTTTTACTGACATCTACATGTCAATAGACACAACAAAATAAATGTGTTATCGAATTTTTTTTTTGTTCGTTGAGTCAATTAATTTCCCACCACTTAAATAATTATATTACCGCAGGTCACGACAAAATTTTTTATTTAAATCTATAATGATCGATAAATCTTAAGAGTAATGAATATCAATCATGTGACTTTGAATTAATTAGTATTTGTATATCATGTATGTTAGTTGATTCTACTTATGGGAAATATTATAAAGATTATGTATGACCTTCGTTACATTTGCGACGAGATTACTTTAAATATAAAAAGGGTGTTGGCAAATTTGCGTAATCTACCTGGTGTGTGACACGATGATTTAATGAAATTAATTTCCTTATATGTGAATGAATGATTTTATTGTCAAATTTTCAGGTACTTGAATTTTTGTTTTCTGGTTGGTAGACTTAGTACAATATTAATAATTTTTTGCGATGGTGTCATTAAGTCGTACCAAGGCAAGGGTATGATGAACTACTTGTAACAATCAGATAATGTATGTATATTAAATAATTATATACATACATGATTGTCGAAATTATTTTGTCTGTATGTCAAAAAGTTGGTTTCAAGGTTAAAATTTGTAAAGTCATTCGTTATATATTATTGGGTCCTATAGTTACAATAAACGACATGCTTGTTCTAATAACCAATCTTTGCTTTTAATTACATTTTAAAATGGGAATTCCAAATTTAAGTTGACTTTGTCCGAGATTTTAGTTAGCCAAAGATAATTGTTTTTAAACATAAAAGCGATCATTAAATTATCCAACAACGTGCAAAGCCAATAAAGTTATGCAAATTACTGTGACCATATTGTTTTAAACGATTTTGTGGCTGCAAAGAACACGATAATAAAATTAACTATAGCTAACTTTATATCAATAAAACGTGAGAAAAAAGTCATTCAGGCCGCATCTCGAGTAGCACAAAAGTGCGACCACCATGAACTCTAGTATACAGATAAATTCATTTATACATATAAATAATGCAGCTCTAATTTGCTGAAACAAAAAACACCGACTGTTTTGACTAAATATTATAATAATACGAGCGATCTTAATAAGTTATAAAAAGATATTAAGTTTTTGTATGTCTTAATGTTGTTTTTATTTTATATAAGATTCGTGCTAACCTTGAATACTTGGCAACAACAAAAAAAAATATTAGTTAGTATTTCTAATTTAAAACAATTCAAGTTCAATAAATTAAATTAAATTTTAATTATACAGTAATTTGTTTATTGTAAATTATAAAAATATTTAGATGAGATTATATGCTTGAGCTTGATGAATCACATGGTGTATCCTATAAGCTATTCGTCTTTAGTATTTTAAATGCTATAAATATGATTAATTGTTAATTGTTTATAGAAATATTGAGTTTTACACGGATATGTGGTACTGGTCGTTCTCCATGTTAGGTGGTTGGATAAAAAAAAAATTGCCAAGTAACAGTTGCCACTGCAAAATTTCTAGCTTTAGAAAAAGGCCACGACTGCAATTTGAAATTCTCGGACAACTTTATATAATGTAAATAATGGTAATGTACGAGATGCGTGTTTCATTTTATTCAACATTTAATAATTGGGCATATTGAGCAAATTTGAACTGTAATGGACCTCTATATACGTCCAATAAATTAGCAATTTTACAGTGGTCGTTGTAGGATGGTAAATTATTTTTATTCAGCCACCTTGGAAGGTTCGGATCAAACGGCCAATCCAATTTATGAAGATAGTCAATACTAAATTTCTTCTGTACCCGTTAAATTCTATCGATATAAATATGGTAAGCAGGATCCCAAATACTCCGCATATTCCAAATTTGATCAAACAATGGAACAATACAAAGTTTTAATTGATTGTGGATTACGAAAATCTTTTGTGATGCGACGAATACAGCCAAGTAGAAAATTAGACTTAGCCCCAATTAAATTGGTCTCGAAAATTCAACTGATGGTCCAAGATAATACCCAAATCTTTAAATGTCGTAACTCGTTCCAGCTGGTAATTAACAATAAGACATTCATGAAGAATAACTGATTTTTTTCTGGAGAAGCTCATAATCTTGTACTTTTCCAAATTTAAGTTCAATTTATTCACAATTTACGAAATAGACAGCAAATCAAGATGGCTCTGCATTTCATTATATTGTTGCGGGCTACATACAGTTTTTGATATTTTCAAGTCATTTGCATATAATTCACAGTCACACAGTACTGGAACAATGAAGCAACTTCATTGATGAAAACGTTAAACAACACTGGTCCTAAGTATGAGCTCTGAGGTACTCCAGAATTAACTTCAATCATCTTAGATGTAAACCAGTCAATTTGAACTACTTGCTTCCTTTTTTACTCACTGCAAATATATCCAGTTGGTCAAGAAGTAGCTCAAACTGAGGTGAGTCGAATGCTTCCGCAAAATCTGTGAAAACTACATCCAGCTGACATTTGGAGTTAAAGGCGCTAAACACTTTAGATATTAGACTTAAGATATTTGAAGTGGTAGAACGATGCCTGACGAATCCATGTTGTTGAAGTGCTAATGAAGATTTAATATTAAAATACAAATAATCAGAAATAATAAGTTGAAATAATTTTGGAATCGATGATAATAATGATATGCCTCAATAATTTTTAATGTTACTCCGTTTTCCGGATTTACAAATGGGAATTATAAATTAATTCTTCCATATCAACGGAAAACTCTTGAGGGACGCATTAAATATCAGAGATAGTGGTAATGACAGCGAGCTATTAAGGTGTTTAAGTATTTTTGCAGGTATATTATCAACACCACATCCCGATTTCATCTTGGATATACCAACGCAAACATTTTTTTCTGAAATATAAGGTATTGCATTATCATTGTATTTTTTATAGGCTGATTGGAAAAATTCAGTAAATAATTCACATACACATATGTCCTCAGCATTACAGGCAGTTACATCATTTAACGACATCATTTAGGGATAACCGGAACATTTTCTTTTGACATCAACAAAAGGCCAAAATAGTTAACATTACTCTTTTTTTTCTTCTTCTTAGGGTCGTTCACACGTTGTTTTTTTTTGTTTTAGTTCGTATACAGAAAATTAGGTTTCATCGGATTTTGTTGCGTTCTATAGATGTATAAAATAAAAGTACACTATGATTTTTTTTTAATATTATTATTATTTTTAATATATTTTATTTTATTTTTTTATTTTTTGTATCTCGTGGTTCGACAAGAGACATAACAGTAATAATTTTTTTTTTTTTTTTTTTTTATATCATTTATATAAAAGTTTTAGTGCCATCTATTACTCAAAGAATAAAAATATAATTTAATTAATTCATTACCCAGGTCGGTGGCGAGCATGGTAGCAAGGGTGTGTTTAAAATTGATTGCGTTACAAACTCCCCCTCTGAATCGAAGCTCGTCTCGACGAGGATTCAGAAAACTCCTGATAACGTACGGGCATTCGAATGTTGCGTGTTTTCGACTGCCTTGCCGCACCAAATGGTTCGACCTGGGTTGTTTTATTGGATTGTAACTTTATATTGAGATTTTCTTTCAACTCGTTTACCTTGGGTGTCATAATACTTTCTTTGGACTTGCCATCGACCGAAGGAGTTACGAGAGGTATTTCTATGCTTTTATTAGATTTGACCTCCAGTTTTGGTCTGCCTCGGGACCGGATTGGGTGTATTGGGATATCATCATCCGAACCGTTATATGCCGTAAGTTGTGATACGTGATATGTACCAAGAAACTTGGAATCCATACTTTCAATTCCGTAAGTGGAACTTGACTTCACCTGTTTCACTAAGTATGGTCCATCTCTTCGAGGGGCAAATTTTGAAGTAAAATCTTTGTTGGCATCACTTAATATGTGTGTTTTAATTAACACTTTGTCACGTAGTTCAAAAGTTCGGTGTTCCCGAATTTTATTACCATGAACTTTCCTATAGTCTTGTTTCTTTTCTGAAACTTCCCTTACGTCTTTCATTACGTCATTCATTTGGAGGAGAAACGGTGTGATTTGAAGTTCGAAGATCTCTGCCAAAAGTAAGATAAGCGGGCGTAAATCCAGTAGAATCGTACTTGGTGGAGTTCATCGCGAAGTGGACAGAAGGTAGAAAGTCGATCCATGATCGATGATCATTTTTTACTAAAATAGCCAACTGGGTTTTAAGATCCCTATTCCGTCTTTCAACCGGATTAGCGGCTGGATGATAAAATGGAGTTAATGACTGATTAATTCCAAAACAACTTGCCACATGTTGCATAACCGCACTCACGAACTGAATACCATTATCTGAAATGATACGTCTTGGTAGTCCATATCTCAGGAAAAATTCGCTAATCAGAATTTTGGAACATGTTTCAGCGGTGGCCTGTTTCAATGGAATTAGTTCAATCCATAGCAAGGACTTCAAATCTCTGTTCTAATACAGGAGTTCTAAGCAATCCTGCTGGATTAAATTGGTTACTTTGTATTTCTGACAATCAACGCAGGTTTTGATGTAATCTGTAATATATCTGCGCATTCCTGGCCAATAATATTTATTGGAAATTTTTGCAATGGTTCTCTCGACACCGTAGTGTCCTGCGGTAGGAGAATCATGGAAAGCCTTTAAAATCTCGATTCGCGAGTTTTCAGGAATAACTAATTGGGGATTTTCATTTTCTTCTTCAGGAACAAAACGATAAAGGATACCGGATTCCATTAGATACCCCCGATTGGTCCAGTTGTCCAGATCTGCGCAACCTGGTGTCTCAAAACACTTTATGATTTTATATATATCCCCATCATCGATTTGAGCTTGTCTCATGTTATGGAGATCAAGGTTCGGGATATCCACCTGTATGGAACTATAACTTCACATACAGTCTCATCCGCGCTTGGTGGCCTGGACAAAGTATCTGCAACCACATTCGCTTTTCCCGGTGTATACACAATACTAAGATTATAAGACTGTATGAGCAATGCCCAACGAGCGAGTCGTCCTGTAGGAGTTTGTAAACTCATCAGCCACTTGAGTGCTTGGAGGTCGGTTCCAACCACCACATCAGCTCCATCCAGATAACCTCGAATTTTTGTAAGAGCCCAAACAACAGCCAGAGCCTCTCGCTGCGTCGTGTTATAATTGCGTTCCGTTGGAGTAAGCAACCTGCTAGCATACTCAATTGGACGTTCATCATCCCCTTTGCCCTGTAAATGCCCCTTTGCTCCCCCTAACGCATAGTTACTCGCATCGGTTCGCAATGTATATGGTTTTGATTCGTCAGCTGTCGTAAAATTGGGGCCGATATTAACAACATCTTCAACTGATCGTATGCACTTTGTTGACTAGAATTCCATTCTCATTTCGATTTTTTCTTTGTTAAATCAGTCAGTGAACGCACTACATTGGAAAAATTCGGTACTAACTTGCGATACCATGAGCACGTTTGAAGAAATGTCTTAAGATGACGAACATTCTTTGGTTCTTCCATCTTCGAAATACCTTCGATCTTTTCGAAATTGGTTTGAATACCGTCTTGGGTTATAATATGTCCCAAAAATTTGATATTATTTCGAAAAAACACACATTTCCCTCTATTTGCTTTTAAATTGAGCTGGTTGAGCCTCTGAAAGACTAACTTCTAACTTGAGATCACTAATATGCTCCTGACACGTTTCGGAGAGAAGAATTAGATCATCAAGGTACCCAAAAATTATAACATTCGGAAGCCCTTTCCTGAATCGGTCGATTAACCTTTGAAAGGTGGCTGGCGCATTCTTCAGCCCAAAAGGCATTCTTTTAAACCTGTATAAACCGAACTGTGACACAAATGCGGTTTTATCACGATCTTGTATTCGTACTGGAACTTGCCAATATCCTGAACGCAAATCAACTGTGGACATATATAGGGTTTTCTTAGCTAAATGGAGTAGTTTATCTATGCGCGGCATCGGATACTTATCGGAAGTAGTACATGAATTTAGTTTCCGATAGTCAATACAGACGCGATACGTCTTATCGGGTTTCGGGACAAGCACGACCGGTACTGCCCAAGGAGACTCACATTCTTCTATAATGTCGTCTTTCAACATTTTTTCCAATTCCAGCTTCAATATCTCGCGCTTCTCCTTAGACATTGGATACGGCGGAACCGAAATTGGTCGACTCTCAGCCGTATCAATATGATGTTCAGCATATGTAGTTGGATCTCCCCCTACTATGAAAACGTCTTCATGACCATTAAGTAATTCATTGGCCTTTTATCTTTGATTCGAATTCTGAGAACTTCCTTCGTCGGACCTCAAATGTTCATATTTCAATGCCACAGGGCAAAACCCTTCATACGATTGTTGTGTGGAACTTTCCGGTTCATAGCACAATCGATGGGCGAGTAATAAAATCAATGCCAAGAAAGGTTTGTCCAGGACATGAATTCGGTAATGATATGAATTTGGTGGGTATTGTTCTTCCATGAAGAATCATATCTACAGTACACACCTGAACACTTTTCAATTTTTTGGTGCCATCGGCCAATTTGATCGTCATGGATTTTTGCTCAAAGTTTACGTTATTATTCTGTAAATGTTTGTGTAACGCTTGACTTGCAATGCTGACCTTAGCAGCTGTATCAATTAAAGCATCTTCATCCTTACTAAAAATATTTAAGATTAACTGAGGTCTGGATTGAGAAATTTCCTTTCCCTCCGATGTTACTGAATACAAATCAATCGGAGCAAGAGAGTACTCATCATATGAACTATTGATATTATCGAATGAGTCAGCCTCCACGCTTGCCGTATTTACAGCCAACACTGAAGTTGTTGGTTTTGGTGTACAACGAGTACAATTACTCTTAACCACGCCTTTCATGCCACAACCGTAACATGATAATTCAAATTTTACTTTTTGTGGTTCAACAACCGGTGTTTCGTTCTTGATGATTGGGGGTGAAACTATTTTCCGTTTTGTACATTGGTTTATGTCATGTTCTTTTGTTTTGCAGTATCTGCAAAATTTCGTATTCTTTTGCTGGGTATTTGTCGTTGAACCCGAGAAATTTGGTTTTGAAACCTCACGTTTTACCCTCCCGTCAAAGAAATCTTCTTCGATCCGGGCAAGTTGGAGAAGTTCATTAAATGATTTAATGTTTTCTCTCTTAATGCGATTACGAATGCTGCAAAGTTCCCCGAAATGCGGGGTGAATCTAATTCAACACCATTACTACCTAACGCACCACCTACCTGGTTTACATTTCTTATTGACGTAATTAACTCCTGGAACTGGACATCTGTCATCACCACGTTTGTCGCCATTGTTTTGCTTATTACTCTTCGAGTAATTATTGTGCTTTGTCGGATTCTGTTTTTCCTTACTTTTACTGCTTGAATAACTTTGTTGAGTGTGCTGCTTCTTGTTGTAACCATTCAGCTGAATTGATTAAAATGACGTAAATAACCTGCTCTGCGACTTAACTTCGATAGACGATCTTAATGCAAAATAGCATTTATATTTATAATTGAAATCACGAGATTTTATTGATAAATCCCCAAAAATGATTTACAAATGGTTTATAAATATGACTGGATCGTTATCTATTAATGAGCGCCGTCAATTCTCAAGAAAATTCACTCGAAGGGATGCCGTAGATGACATAACCTCAAATCGGCGTGATGTCGATGGCAAAAATTCAGCGGACAATTGTTTTGGTTGTTTCTGTATAAAATATTTTATAAAACAAATATGCTTATTTGATTCCGTTAAGCAGTTTATTTCGATCACTAATAATTTCGATGAAACCACACGATTTTATGCACCACTAGTTGAGCGCCAGTGTAAAAGGCCCTACACACGATCCAATTTGGTCGGAAGGTTGATCCAATTTGGTTGGAAATTGGTACGTGTGTATGCATGTTGGTTGAAAAAAAATTGTCGGATGTGTTGGATGAAAATTTCCATCCGACCAGCCAACCAACCAATCAAATTGGATCGTGTGTAGTATTATCGGTTGACAATTTTCTAGTCTATAGTGAAATTTCATAGATAGCTGAGCTAGAAAACAAAAATAAATAAATAATGTTGTTATTTCTTGACGTAGTGTTTTGTTTTTCAAACAAACGTCAAAATCGGACCGACTAAATTGGCTCGTCTGTACTCAACATATACCAACCGATTGGATCGTGTGTAGGCAACTCCAATTTGGTTGGACCGACATACCAATTTGGTTGGACCGACCAAATTGGATCGTGTGTAGGGCCTTTTACATTACTCTTTTCTTTGCTTCTCTTAGGGTCGTTTACACGTTGTTTTTTTTTTGTTTTAGTTCGTATACACAAAGGTTTCATCGAATTTTGTTGCGTTCTATAGATGTAAAAAATAAAAGTACACTATGATTTTTTTTTAATATTATTATTATTTTTAATATATTTTATTTTATTTTTTATTTTTTTTTTTGTATCTCGGTTCGTCAAGAGACATAACAGTAATAATTTTTTATTTTTTTTTTTTTTTTTTTTTCATTTATATAAAAGTTTTAGTGCCATCTATTAAATAGCACTCAAGGAACAAAATATAATTAATTAATTCATTACCCAGGTAGGTGGTGGGCATGGTAGCAAGGGTGTGTTTAAAATTGATTGTGTTCATAAAGAAAAATAGAATAAGAGAAACTACGTAGGCCAAATCTCTCTAATGATGCGAGCGCACGTAATATTTTACATTGAACCTTATTCAAGATCTTTTATAGAAATGAATCCAAGCAATCAAACAAACACAAAGCACTTTACTTTGTCTGTATGCTAAATTTTTATATTCGTATTTATCAAGCTTTGCTATTGGCTTTGTTTGTGCAAAACCAACACAAATGTCTTATACAAGCCATATTATTTCCGTGACGCACGCATATTATTAAATCCAAAACCTACTATTTTCTGTCAGTGTTAGTGATATTTTATACTGTTTTTGATACAAACTAAAATTTAAAATCAAAGTATGTAAAGATTATACTGTAATATGACGGTAATACTTACAGAAATAGTAGGTTTTATTTTGTGTTTGTATGGCAATAATATGGCTTGTATAAGACATTTGTGTTGGTTTTGGTTTGTGTATAAAAAAAATCAAAAACCTAAACAATTTACAAGGAGAAAATAAAAATAAAATCTATTTGTGCCTTCTGCGTTAGTATTTGTAATCTTTATGAATGAAAAAGGCGTAGCTATTGGCGGATTGTTGTTGTTTATTGTAGATGTATGCGAATGTATAATAAAATCACCGAAATAATACGTTGTTCATTTTCTTCTTTTACAAGAATTTAATTGAAATTTTTAGAACGGCCTGCCTAATTCAAATGAAATCTTACACAAAAGCAATATAAGTAAAATTGTGTGTATGTGAAAATACATTAGCGAATTTAATAAAAATTTGGTTTTAAAAATTTTCGTTCTACAAAATTTCGGTTTTTCAAAAATCATAAATTTAAAAATCTCGGTTTTCAAAAGCTCGGTTTTCAAAATCTCGATTCTAATCGCGGATTTGTTTTAGTTTTTAAAATTAAATTCCCCATTTTCCAGAATTTATAGAAACCGAGATTTTGAATCACCGAGATATTTTAGCCTGACGAAATATCCCACCAATCTTGATTTTTCGAAATCTTTAAAATTAAATTCCCCATTTTTCAGAATTTATTATTTGTTGATATTTTAATTTTAAAATTGCACTCCCCATTTTCCAGAATTTATAATTTTCAGTTATTTTCGTTTTAAAATGGAAAATCCCCATTTTCCAGAATTTTGAAAGTGATGGAGGGGATTTTGAAATCCAAGATTTTGTCATCCAAGATTTAATACCCAACCCCAAAACCTTCTACAATTCTCTCTTGAGAAATCCCAACTAAATGTATACTAAGCCATCGTATTATATATGGTTATGATCTCAACTGGAAATAGTAGTGGTAAGAAACGAACAAAATTGAATTTTTTTTATATGGTTTCTCGTAGCGACCAATACACTAACCAGTACCCTGATTCTCTAAAAAATAAGATAATGGGTAAACGTGTAAACCTGTAAAAAGCAAAGCTGTCTTTTATTAGTTTGAAATTTTTGATTTTTTTTTTGAAGTAGTAGCCAAATCGAAAAATTGCGAACGCAATAAAGTACGCTTTGCTTTTTGCATGTTTACACATTTACCCATTATCTTATTTTTTTAGAGAATCAGGGCCCATTTTTAACCCTTAAATGACACATGGGGTCCAGTGGACCCCAGACCTTCTTAAATCGTTCATATTTAAATGTTTCCTCCGAAAATGCATCTCGTGTCCTCTCCCTTGCTAAAGTTGAGACATTGCACTACCTGTTTACGTACTCAGCTCAAGCCGGTTGACTGCTAGCAGCTGTGTAGAAATGTCCAAAATCACGGTGGGGTCCAACGGACCCCAGTGTGTCATATACGTATATTTGTGTGAAAATCGGAATAATTTTTAGGAATCTCAACTCTAGCAAACTTAGAGCGAGAGAGATGCCTTATATCCCCGCTGCTGATATCTGTCTTTAAACAAAGTAATTCGAAAGGTACATATCCGATTTTCAAGAAACAGAGACATGCTAATAGACCTTGACCAGACAAGAAAAATGTGATATGACTAAGATCTCTAGGTGATCGGATTTGATCAAAATTGAATGAAAATATTTGTATTGTATACGAAATAATTTTTCAAAGTTATTTTTGCCGTTTTTTGTGTTGTTTTATTGCTTTTTAGTCGTGAATAAGACTGCGCTCGTTGTTAAAATTTGTTTGGTTTATCATATTTCTTTTGATTTTGACGTTTTATTAGATGGCGTATAATTTGCAGAGCCGAACCGTCTGAGAAGTGCTAAAACCCGTCGACGAAGCATCTTCAGGAGGGCAAGATAACGTGTTTGTGGACAGTAAAGACAATGATTCAAACTTTTCGATGTGCGGTGCTCCAGAGAGTGCCATGGAAGCAGACCAGAAAGATATGGGTGAGGGTACTTTGGATCAACGGCGTTTGTATGTAGAAGAGCGTCAAGCGGCTGGCCAGAGCCGTGGTCGGCCATCTTCGACGATAAGAAAAAATTCAACTTTGATATTGCAAAATAAATACCTTTTTTTAAAGATTCAGTATCGGACTTATTTTTATCTAAAAAGATACTATCTCAAGAGTATACCGCTAAACTTTTAGCTAAAAATATTGAAAATTAAAAAAATACGGTTATTTTTATGTAAAACAAGCCATTTTCTTATTTTTTTCACAAACCCTTTTTTTTTGGTATCATAAAATTAAAATTTCATTAATGTAATAATTTGATCTCCTTTAGTAAGCTTTAAACTATATTGGAAAAAATTGTTAAAGTTAGATGTAGAAAAATTCGAGGAATAATAGGCAATTTTCAGGCTGGGGTCTAAAAGACCCCAATGTGGTATTTATGTGATTTTTCTTAAGTGTGTCATTTAAGGGTTAAATATGTGTAAGAGAGCTATACAACGCAGTCAGGCTTTCTGAAGAGAGAATTTTAGCAGGTTTTGCCCAACCCCATATACACAAACACACATATGCAAACATACATACTCACTCATACACACTCAAGCAAGCAACCCGCAACCAGATACATAATCGCAAATTTCATCAAAAGATCGGTCTTGAAATTTTTTTATTAGATAATTCGGGCTGCTCGAATTAATAAAAATTTATTTTTCAAACCCAAGCTTTTGGGAACGGAGATTTTCAAAATCGAGATTTTGAAAACCGAAATTTAGAAAACCGAGATTTTGAAAACTGAGATTTAAACACCAAGATTATGTAGCCAACCCATTTAATACAACTCATGTACTAGATAAACAAAATATGTAATAGAAAAAGATAATTAAGGAAATGATAACGAAATTAAACGAATAGTTATGATTGAACAGATTTAATTTAGAGAGGATACAAATGAATTTTAGAAAATTACCTAAGTAACTAACACGAAAATAATAAGATGTATCATGTATGTATGTACATATTGTAAAAATCTCTTTTGTACATAAAGCAAAAATAGTAAAATATTCTAAATAAATTTAGAAGTAAAGAGTGTAAATAGGATAAAGCTATGTATATCATAGTTCGGATATCTCATTTCAACATATGGATACTAATTTATTTTACTATGTATTTCTGAAATAATGGGACATATCTAGATACCGCAATTTTGATATTTTATTTACAACTTTATTAATTGCGTAAAACTGAATAAGTTAAAAAATTAGTTTTTTTCAAACTCACATCGTTCTGATTTATAAACGCAGTGTTTTCTGATTACTTTTTTTTTTAGATTTCAGATAACTAGTTTTGATGAAAATTTTCTCGAAAAATATAAAAAATTATGTAAAATGACTTCAAACAGCTTCAAATTTTAAAACGAATTGCATGAAAAAATAAAAAAAATGTTTTTTTGCAAATATCCAGATTTGGTTAATTCCACAGAATTTATCCATGCTAATGTTTGGTATGGAAAATAGATGTATGCATTTTTTATCACTTTCACAGTGTGCTTACAAATTCGACATAAACTTTATTATTTTGCTAAATTAAATTGTTCGATTTTGAATTTTGAGGAATTAACAAATAAATTTTTAATTAATAAAAACAATTAAGATTTTTTCAAAGAATGTCAGGTAGACTTTTATTTTGTTTTTAACGAAATGCATATACAAATCCCCCGGTTTACGGACAATATGCTTTCCCCAAAAACTGTCCGTAAACCGAAAATCCGTAAAAGGAAACGTTTATTACTATTTACTATATCTTATTGAAAACTTATAAATGTGTTGTAACTAGTGAATAAAATCCGAAAAACGAAACCAATTTTACCATAAATTAGCACAAATAATGAAAAAATACGTGTTTTTCATCTGCGTGACACTGAACTTATGTACTTTTATAAGGGAACTGTAAAAAATACAAAAGTTATAGTAAATTGAAACGAAACACAAACCATTTTTTCATTTTAAAATAATCAAATAAATTCATACAAATCATAATTTATTTTTACTTTTATTAAATCTAAATTATAAATCTAACGAAGTTTACAATTAATTGTCTGAACTGCTGAACTGTTCATCGGAACTGCCACTAAAATTTACACCAGCACATTTTTCAATAGCATTTGCTTCAGTAGTTTTAGAAAAAAATGGAAAAGCTTTTGACATTTTACTTGCACAAATCATGTTGAAGTTGAGTTTACCGTCTATCGTGGATCGGTATAGTTTCTTTAACTAGCGTGAACAGCTCTTCAGTGAAAATATGCTCATTATCATATTCCAAGAGTTCAAAAATATCTACGGTATTTACGTGCATTGTCAACGATTAACAGAGCCCTGTTTGAAATATTTTGACCAGTGTTGGATTTTGTAACTGAATTTGTAAAATCATTATTTAACCATTCCTCAAAAATTCGTGTAGTAATCCAGCCTTTTTTATTTGAGTGCCAAATAATTCCAAGTTGTTACTTATTAATATTTTTGAAATTCTGGGGAGTTTCTGAATAACAGATTAGAACCGGTTTTAAATTCTGATGACCGGCATCATTTCCTCCAATCAAAATTGCAATTCGATGTTTAGCTGCCTTGAATCCTGAGATGTTTTTTCGTCTTTGGCGTTACCTGTCTCATCGACATTATACACCTGCTGTAATATGTATCCATCCACCGGCTTGTACAATTTTTAAAAACTCCTCTGGATAGCGCTTTGCTTTTTCCTGAATTATCATGGTGCTTAATGGTATGTTCCAGTAGTTTGATGGTCTATCCACGCACTAAGTAACTGTTCCATCTCTTCCATAACCTTAGTTCCTTACTTTGAAATATTATTGCGGTTAAAGGTATCTCTTTGTACAATTGACAAATTGTACCTGTATCGCCCGCATTAAACCGCTTTAAAATACCAAGTTTTAATTCTAAAGTTATTGCTTTGCGTGCATTTTTCACGCGCTGTCCATCATAATTCGCTGTTCGCTTTTCAGACATTTTCATATAAGTTCAGTACAAGTTTAATTTATCCCCCGTATAATCTATTTTTGAGAGTCCCTGAAAGGCATGCACAAAGAAAATGAGAAAAAAATATTCAGTCCGTAATTGCGAATATTTCATCTGTATACCGAAACGTTGATCATATATTTGTCATGTCCGTAACTTTGATTATCTATAAATCGAGCGTCCGTAAATCGGGGTAACTTACAAAAGTTTCTTCTGATTCTGATTATTAAAATACCCATTTTATTTTTGATTTGCTTTTCATTTCTTATCAACTTTACTTGAATGACTTTAATTTTTTGATTTAAGGGAAAATCATAATCATTAATTAGTCACACGATTTTCTTATTGTTGTTGTTTTATTTATTTATGTGGGTTATTGACCTACCTATAATAAATACATTTTCAAATGAGGAAAATAATTCTCTGGATTTCCAAATCACACTTGCCGTAATCATACGAAATTTCGTCGTAACCCTATTTAAATTTGTTGACGTTTTCGATTTTGGTTTTTAAAGAACTCATTTGAATAAAGTGCTAAGTAGTAATTGAGGATGATATTAGAATGCGGTTCTTAATGTATCTATTTTCTTATAGTGTGCATAGTATGCTCACGGAAAAGTGCTGTATTTTATTTTTATATATCTTTCCACTGGCGTTTTGGTGCTGGTTATGTGGTTGATCATATAACAATGGCCAAATATGACCAATTTACAGTTCCTTATCTGATTATGGTGAAATTTGATCTGATTGTGTAGAAATGGAATTCTAAAATTATATTTAGAAGAAGTTCTGGCATATGGCCAATTTCAAGGAACATATTTCATCATAATCGGTTAAGAAACAACCGAGTTCCTACCTTAGATTTTTACTGCATGTTCTCGGATACTACATTTTTTCATTATCTATTTATCAACACGAAAATGAAACAACTAATTCAGAAGCATAGTCTACTTTTATTTCTTAAGCAAACCAAATTTGCCATGCGACCCTCTGGGAATGAGCTGCCGATTTACATACCTGAAATACTTAAAAAGGTACATTTAATTCTGTTGTAGTGTTACCCATTAACAGGTAATCATAGAGGTGTTTGCATAGGGGCTTCACCTTCAACGGCTTGGCAAATGAAATGGCAAACCTATGTTTGGACTATCATATTATCCTATTTTGTCTTCATAAATGCCAAATGCAATTTTGTGTAATTATTGTTGTTGTTAATAACAGATTGTTTGAAATATCGTACATAAGAAAGTAAAATTGTCCATTTGGAAAATGTTAATTCGTTTTTGTTTATATAAAATTTCTGTGTCTACCTATCTTATACTGAATAAAAGAATTGTTTGGTTATATTTATATTGAATGAATTAAGCGTTACACTTTTTTTTTTGGAATGAAAACGAAAATATGAATTTTTATTAATCCTGAATCCACACCAGTTTGTGAATGAATTTAATAAACCATTTGTTGCGGTTAATAGGTGCAGGTAAAAATTGATCCAGCGATTGAAATAATAGTAAGCCTAATTATAGAAAGCCTACATCATATTGAGCAAAAAATTTCCTATCGTTACTTTCCAAATATGGCTTATCAGGCTGTTGTTTGCAGATATCATGTTTTTGTTTAATTCCACAGAAATATACAGCGACTACAATAGGAAAATATCCCTTCATTGATATAAAAATTTAAAAGTACATTTTAAGTTTTTTTTCTCTTGAAACTAGTTATTTATTTTCACGAAGGATCGTAGTATGTGTAATTCTGTTCATGTGTGTAATATCTGAAAAACCCTAATAAAAACATTCTCAACACAATGATATTTTGTAAAGAAAGTCAGCTGATGTAGGTACTTTTTTTATAAATCATTTTGTTATAGTGTGTCAGTTTTAACGCGTTTTTGGTTCCCTCGAAATGAATTAACATCATCGAAAAGGATTATAGTAGGCTTAGACCTACTCTTATATCTGTTCCATTTACAAATGGAAATGTGGCAAAATATAGAAAGAGATAGGTCCCATTATTTCAGAAATAGTAAAATAAATTAGCATCCATATGTTCAAATGAGATATTCGAACTATGATATCCATAAGTTCATACATAGCTTTATCCTATTTACACTCTTTACTTCTAAATTTATTTAGAATATTCTACTATTTTGCTGGGTTGGGTACGAAATCTTGGTTTATCTTGGTTTTCAAAATTTCGGTTTTCAAAATCTCGATTTTGAAAATCTTCGTTCTCAAAAGCTATGGTTTTGAAAAATAAATTTTTATTAATTCGAGCCCGAATCATCATCAAAAGCCCGAATTAATAAAAATGAATTTTTTAAAACCGAGCTTTTGAGATCAGGTTGGCTATAATATCTCGGTTTTCAAAATTTCGGTGCTACAAAATTTCGGTTTTTATAAATTCTTGAAAATGGGGATTTTCCCTGTAAAACGAAAATAACCAAAAATTATAAATTCTAGAAAATGGGGAATTTAATTTTAAAAACTAAAACAAATCCGCGATTTGAACCGAGATTTTGAAAACCGAGCTTTTGAAAACCGAGATTTTTAAATTTATGATTTTTGAAAAACCGAAATTTTGTAGAACGAAAATTTTTAAAACCAAATTTTTATTAAATTCGCTAATGTATTTTCACATACACACAATTTTACTTATATTGCTTTTGTGTAAGATTTCATTTGAATTAGGCAGGCCGTTCTAAAAATTTCAATTAAATTCTTGTAAAAGAAGAAAATGAACAACGTATTATTTCGGTGATTTTATTATACATTCGCATACATCTACAATAAACAACAACAATCCGTCAATAGCTACGCCTTTTTCATTCATAAAGATTACAAATATTAACGCAGAAGGCACAAATAGATTTTATTTTTATTTTCTCCTTGTAAATTGTTTAGGTTTTTGATTTTTTTTATACACAAACAAAGCCAATAGCAAAGCTTGATAAATACGAATATACAAATTTAGCATACAGCCAAGCATGCGATTTAGTAAATCACATTTTCATGCGAATATAACATAGTAGGTAGTACACCAACACAAATGTATCATGTTTATAGAATAGAATAATACAACAATTATTTTGCTTGTTGTTTTTGTTTTTTCCGATATTGAATCGAGTACAAAAAAATAGGATATATGCTTTGTCGCTAGTTTCGTTAAAGAATAAATAACTAATTCACCGTAATCTCTCTTATTCTATTTTTCTCTATGTTGTGTTACAGTTTGAAATTAAATTATCTTCCAGCCGTGAAATATAGTTCCTATAGGCTCGGTGATATACTTAAGACAATCGAAGTTATCACCAAAAACCTTAGACAAATGTATGTGCCTTACTTTTTTTTGACGTAGGACTACGTCTTTGGGCCTGTTTGATAATTCGCACGGTGCGGTGCAGTGCATACTGTTCTCCTTGTCTACTTTGATTTATTCTCTAGTGGCGAAAAAAGAAAAAATTGTACACTGCACCGCACCGTGCGAATTATCAAACAGACCCTGTTTTCATTGGGGGGTAAACCAAAATTTCAATGTGATGACGCGCGTCACGGAATTGACGTATTTATGAGATTTATTTGATTAAACCAATGTCTCTGGATAAATATAAATGTAAGGTTTTAAAAACTGTAAAAATCAAACCAAGTTAAATAAAAATTTGTGGATTGAAAAAAAATTCAAACAACAAATTATTAATTTGTATTTTAATTTCAATTTTAATTAAATAGTGATGAACTTGATCAAACATGCCGCCCCATATTGATTTAAAGCTATAAAATAAAAATAAAAAATTTAACATTTTTTTATTTTCATTATGTAAAATACTGCGTACATTTTTTGAATTTATATGCTGTATAACCTGTGCAGTCCTAGAAAAATGTATAGTCGCAAAGATCAGGCCGAAAAATGTGCAGGTTTGCGAGTTATGGGACTTCAAAGTTTCCAAGTGACCGGAAACTAATTTGATTTAATACGTCATTTGAATCGTCAAGATTTAATTAGATCTAGTTAGCGTTTATTAATAGCAAATTCTGTGACATTGGGCGCTTTCAGATCCGCAAACTGTTGGCATCATGTTTAGTGAAATCATTGCTAATTTGGGGTGCGATTCTGACGTTAAGACTAATAAGAGTATCACAGCTAAGAGAAATTTTGTTAAGAGATTTTTTTTAAGAGAATCTCTTAATTGGTATTCTGATGGTCACACCCTTAAAATTTCTCTTCAAAACTCTCCAAATATATTGAAAATATTTGGAGACCTGTCAATTTGAACTTTTGTTTAAATCAAATATTAATACAAAAATAAACATACTTTTAATAAAGTAAGTAATTTAAATTATAACTTTAACATGAAAGTATTTTATAATAATCATATATTTGTAATTTAGATGGAAAATTCACGCCAAATACGAGCCTCGCGAACAAGCTATAATGTTTTGGTTTCAGAAGGTTGCGTGTTCAGATCACGTCGGGGTCACCAATATAATGTTTTGGTTATATAAATAATAAAACCTTTCTCGATTATTTTCAATTATGTATAATATTTTATTTATAATTCACTTTAACATATATGTAATTATTATTTATTTAATTTTAAATTTTATAAACTTATTATTTAAATTATTATACAAAGTTTTTATTTATAATTTTTCACCAAATAACCAATTACAATTTTTCCCAATAAAAAATAATTTCCAACACCTTTGGGAATTTTACACTAAAAGTAATTTAACTTTTTATATTTAAACGTAACAAGATGCTACCTGCCGCTTGATCGAGAGAACTGATGATGTTTTTATTTCGTTCAAACAAAATATAATTTGTTTGTCCGTATACGTAACAACCCCTTATGTGCCAGAGTATATTATTCTGAAACACATAAATAAAATTCTAGTGGTATTGCATAACTTGGCAGACAATGTATTAATTACATCGAGAGTATTCGTTGCATGTATATGCAGTATTTCTCCTAATTCGTATTTTTCGCCATAGAAATTCGCATGTATAGAATTAGAGGAGAAATGCTAAATTATTTTTCATCTGCATACACATTGAAATGTGAATAAAATATTTTGCTGATGATGATTTGGATGATTGCTGATTATACTGCAAATCAATCAAACGACCAAATAGAAAACCAAATAACCTTGATCATGAAAATAATTTTGTACATTTCGTATCAACTGAAATCATTTAATTAAGTAATAATAATGACGCATGAGCTCAGTAGTACATAAATGACGAATACTTTGTTTTATTTCAATTTTGAATTTTTCCGTTTTTTATTCATGTAGAGATTAATTTTCTCGTTAAGAAATATATTAATCCCCTACAAAGCCTAGAATAGCTTGAGGCATACGTATCATTTTTAGAGGGAAATCCCCAATTTAATGCCGGGAAAAATACACAAGAAAATACAAAGTATTTAGACGAAAAGTGGCAAGAGTTGGCAGGGAAATTAAATATTTTAAAAGGTCCTTTAAAAAGTGGCAAAGAATGGAAAGCGGTAAGATATTTTTGATTCGAAAATTTGATTATTCGTTAGAATTTTACATACATAAAATGTGACATATTTTTCTATTTTTAGTCCCTCACTCACTGGAAATACCAGTTGAAGTCTAGAGCCCGCAAAATTAGAGAGGAAATTTTGATAACTAGTGACGGTCAGTCCACAACAACATCGATGTCAGGGTTAGAAGAGCGAGCCCTACACTTATTTGGAATCCTCACAGTTCGCGGAGATAATGATATACCCGTTATGGGATTTCAGGTGAGGTCTACTGTTATTGTGAGTAATAATTTGTAATTCATCACAATAAATTTTAGAACACAAACCATATTGATTTGTCGACAGATGAAGAGACGAATGATGTTACAGCATCATCTAACGTGAATATAATGACCCCCTCAATGCAGACCGATCCGATGCCACGTCAATCAATAGCAACATCATCATCTCAAAATACCACACCAACACCACGAAAACGACAGTATAATTCCTTTTCATCAGGCATTTCGGAATGCGTTGAAAAAATAGGCAAACTGGCGGATGATCGTGCTAAACAAGAAAGGGATTAAGCGGAACAACGTCTAGCTATTGAAAAACAAAACGCGGACGCCTTGACCAGGATGGCAGAAGCATTGTATGTATTGGCAAATGCTTTCAAAAATAAATAATGAACTGAATCTGCCCATTTGTGGAGGCTGAGCACTTATGAAGGAATTGTGATAATAATGAATTATGCTCTTAAATGAAAATTTTGAATGAATTTTTATGATATAATATAATTATTGTTTTATTTAAAAATGTATACAAATATGAATAATTATAACGTATTGGCGTATTCATTACGTATTCGTCGACCCTCTGATAAATAATTTGTTCCGGTACGTTCGCTGAAATTATCTTCCTTTTCTTCGTCATAAATTATGTCCTCTTCTGATTCTTCATTAACCCCAAAATTTAAACGCATATTATGTAAAATAATACAACTGTATATTATTAATGCGGCTTTATCTGGAGTATAATGAAGAGTTCGGCATTTATTCATACACCTAAAACGGTTTTTGACTACACCGAATGCACGTTCTACGGTCTTTCTGGCCCGAATTTGTAGGGTATTGAACTTTTCTTCCGATCTGTTGGTTGGTTGGGAGAATGGTGTTCGCAGCCACGGCTCTAACAGATAACCACTATCTCCAATTAGCCAGTTGTACCTACGACTATCGTTTTGGCCAATCAGGTGTATTCTTGCCGGTGTTGTTTGCCAAATTGCTGAGTCATGCACACTGCCGGGATATTTTGCATTGACCGACAGAAATTTAAAATCAGAATCTATAATCTAACAAAATGAAAGTATATAAAATATTATATATTATGTATAATTTGATATTTTTAGGTGTTTTTATGTTACCGCTTCCACATTAATACTGTAGTATCCCTTCCTATTCATGTAAAGCCTTGCTGGTCGTTCAGGATCGTATATGGGTGGGGTAACAATGCCAACATGGGTACAATCGATGGCCCCAATGACGCCTTTAATACCAAACTTCGTGTAGAATCTATAACAATTAATTTAAAATTTTATTTGTATTTAAATTACACATGTTATGTGTTTTAGAAATATTTTACCCTTCTTTAATCGCATTCTTTTCTTCCTGATCCGTACAAAATTTTATCTTGTTGCCCATATGTGAGACCATCAGTTGGCATATATGGTTTATATTTCTAGATATACTCGGCTGGCTCATTGGAAGAAGGTAATTTGCTGCTATGCTCCTTTGATATGAGCCGTGGCCCAAAAAATGAACAGTTGACAACACCTAAAATTAATTTATTTATGAATTATTCAGTTTGGTAAATTTAAAATAAAAATATAAACAATATAATTAAAATAATACTAACCCGTAAAGCAAATGGAATATCGGATGTCTCCTCGTTGTGCTGTTCCAATTCGTCTATCAATTCGATGGCTAACACCTTTGGAAGACGAAAAAACTCCATGAAAATGTTTTCCTCCACATCGAAAGGATTGGTTGTATCCCGAAGGTACCGGAGATGTTGTTTTCGACATTCCCTAAGGAAACCAGGCAGGCATTAGAATTATAATAATCAACTCAAACCAAACACACTCACCTGTCTTCCTCGATTAATAAAAGCGTTAATATTTGCAATAAAATATCCATTTTTTACAAAATTGACTGGAAATTAAAAATAAATGTTTTCCAATTAGCGTTATGCATTTATTAAATCCATATTAATTCGTATTAAAAATAAAACAACACAATATTTTTTTAATTTAAGGTTATGGTTTTTTACGGAAACACAAATAATAAAATGATTTTTATTAATCTTCCTTCACATATTAATTAAATATTTTTATAAAAAAACTTACCAGATTATTTAAATATTGAAAATATTTCAATATAATATTTGAAACACAAAATTTACTAATTTTTTTTCTATATTTTAAAATTTCAAACAAACACACGATGAAAAACGTCAAAGTTATGATGCTTAAATACCACCTATTTCCTATCTCTTTGTTAAGAGATTTTTTAAGAGAATGTCACAACTAAGAGGACATACAGAATCGGAAAATAGTCTTACGTAAGAGAAATCTCTTAACTAAGAGAAATTTCATAGTTAAGACCTCTGTGACTGTATGTCAGAATCGCAGCCTTACCTTGCGATTCTGACGTTAAGACTGTTAAGAGAATCACAGCTAAGAGAAATTTTGATAAGAGGTTTTTTTAAAGAGAATCTCTTAATTGGTATTCTGTTGGTAGTACTCTTAAAATATTTCTTAAAAACTCTCCAAATATATTGGAAAATATTTGGAGACCTGTCAATTTGATTTTTTACATTTTTGCGATATACATTTTTGGCGATTGATAAAAAAATAAAAACAATTTTAGTAATTTTTATTTAAATACGTTTATTTTTTTAATAATCTGGAATATCTGGAAAATGTACACTAAATATAGGGACTCGAGGACAAGCGTAGAATAACACGCCGTTTCTAATAATAAAAAAATAAAATCACTGGAAAATAAAAAAAAATTATTTTAAGTTTATAATTAAAGTTTTATAAAAATTAATAATTTATTGATTGATTGATTGATTGATTGATTTAGTGTGTACGACCAAGCCTAAGGCAAGTTTCCCGGATACGCCGGGTCCACCGTACACCCTCTTACGAATAACAAAATCGAGGGAAAGGAAAGGTATGTTAGTAACAGAGACTCAACCCGGTTCCAGACACCATGGCGGTTGATAGTTAGTAAATAAGACAACACAAGACAACACAATTTCTAAACTACATGATTGTTAACTGCTTGTTGTTCCTGGAGCGTTGAGTCCGGCTATACCTTTGTTACTGAAAATTAGGATTAAATTTAATCCCTTTAAGAATGATTAATTCTGGAGCAATCTTAAATTCTGAAACAAATTAAATTATTCATCAGTATACTTAAAATAAACCCCTCTAAACACCTAAGATTTTATTAATTTAAGTATACTTAAAATTACTTTAAGTATATTAAAAAATACACTCCTTGTTGATCCTGGAAGGTTGATTTAAGCTGGAATTTAATTCTGAAACACGGGATTAATTTAATCCCTAATAATTACTAATTCTGAAACTATAATCTATACTTGAAATTAGCTTCTTTATTAGAAAGGATTAATTTTAATCCCTCTAATAATGATTAATTCTGGAACTGAGTTATATTCTGAAAATTAACTTATTAATCAGTGAACTAAAAAAGGAGCTCCTTTAGATACTATTCACATATTAACAAAAATAACTGATAAACAAAATCAATAGGGTGCCAGTCCTTCCCGGAATCCCAATTTCACCAATCCGATCCAAAAAACTACAGTTTAACTCAAAACTACTATTATAAATGAACCATTTTCGTGAACCTGCCACTTAAAGTATAGAAGTTTCATCTGTGATGACTTTTCTGGAATGAATTACAATTAATATCACCAGTACCCAAAATTAAAGTTATAAGAACTAATTAGTTTCTAAAGTATGAATTCAGTTTAGGAATTCCGTGCAGTTCAGTAAAATTAACTACCCCGTATTAAAAATAATCATGCTTAAATAAACAAAAAAATTTTATATGAACAGTGAAATCTCGAAACAGCGCAGCCAAAGGAACCGGAGAAATGTATTTAATTATTTAATAATTTAATTTAGTTGTGTATTTACATCTGCAAAGTTTTATTATTTTATTACCTTATTAACCATATATTTTCACATAAACACTTATCACTTTGGCGAATAAAATTTCCTTGCGAAATTACAATTTCCTTAAATCAGTATTCACTATAACGAGACCTCACTGTATTACATACGATAGTTTCTGGTTCAACTCAAATTTACTCGATAATACAAAGTAAACAAATCCCATTAGAATCGAACACAAGAAACTTTTAATTCTAATTAAATTTCCAATTCAACTCAAAATTACTCGATTATACGTAATATAAGAATCTTATTTGAATTGAATACATGAAAATTTTGCGTTGTGTAGTTCATTGTATCAATGCCTACTAGATACACAAGCCTATGACTACAAGCAATTTTTACAAATTGAAACACACTAAGTCTCTCCGCTACGCGGCAGTACAATAAAGAAAAGATATTCTTTTATTTTTGCTTTGTCCGAAAACATTTTATTATTCATTTAGTTTTTTTTAGTGCAGCATAATGCTTCAAAGAAGGAAGACACGCACTTTCTGATCAAAGAGGAATACCTTGTGATTTGTGAATTTGATTTATTCATGTAAATTTAAATTTTTTAGATAAATCTAGTGTATTATGTATTTTAATAATAAAATATTAGAAATATTATTGAAAATAAATTAAATCAAATAAAAATTAATTTATGTACTCGATTTGAAAACAAATCAAAGCGTAAAATAAACGCGTGGCACCTCCCTTTGACGTAATATAATGCACCAAATCAAAAAAAACTCAGCGAACAAATTTAAAATTTATCATTTCGATTTTTTGTTTATTTTTCGCTTCTCTCCTTTGTTTAGTTGTTTTTGTTTCTTGTTTATAAATAAATTTTTGTTTCCTCTTTTTAGAAAAGAAATAAATCGATCGCTGTCGCTGTTTCATATTCATTCCCTATCTCTTCCCTTCCCTTTGTTTTTTATACGAGGAGAGAAAGAGATATTTTATTATTTTGAATTTCGTTCTCCAAATAAAAAAAAAAAATTTTTTTGTTTCCTTCCGCAGAGAGAGATTAAAGAAGGGAACGAAAAATGAATTTTTAATATGAAAGATGAAACAAAACAATACACAAAACAAAAACAAAAAAAAAATCCTCACCCTACTACACCGCCACGTAGCGGCGGAGACTTAGTGTGTCGTCACTGTTTGTAGTCATAGGCCTGTACATTCAAGACGGCACTGATTGTATATAAAGAGCACTATAAACACAAAGAATACAACAACGCCAAGTAAAAATAATAAAATCGTATTACAGTACAAAACTAAAACCACCAACGCACATAGAGAAAACAAACGTTTTCATATAATCCTTCACGTGCGCAGCAGGGAAAGTATCGATGTGTACATAGTGTGTTTTGGTACATGCCTTCTCTATATTATATACATTTATAATAGGCTTCACTATATTATATATTACTGTATATATTTCCGAAAATAACCTCGTACACTACACATACACGACTGTGAATACAATTCAGAAGCAAATATCAACAATCGAACACTATAGAACCAATGTTGTCTTGATAGAAATTATATAATAGAAATTATATTCTTTTTATGTATATAAATAAAGAATATATGTGTTTGTGTCGTTTCCACATAAAACAAAAAATACAACACATACATAATCCCGTAAGAGGAGAGAGAGAAACCGAAAACTTGTATATTCATGTACAGAAACAGAAATTTAATGCGTAAATTTATTTATTCGATTTTAATTAAATTTAAATACGAGATAATGTATTTGACCATTCGAATTTTATGCACCAACTACACAAATTTAAGACATGCATTATTAAGCGAGAAAGCCAATATTTGACTTGTTTCGCTATAAATATGAAAATAAAAATAAAAATATAAAACAATGCCTGTTGAATGCATCCCGATGGATTGCATTCTATCCATATTTAAATTTTCACTATTCTTATGCACACACTTTTACTTAAATAACTTAAATTAAAATAAATTATATATAAATTATATATTTAAACACTTTACACTACATTAGAAAATAAATAAACTAAAAATTAATTAAATTAAA